>CM067329.1:10057500-11400000 GCA_034376525.1 Nicotiana benthamiana | reverse complement strand
CTGCAATAACCTATTTTTTGGACTACAATATTTTCTTTACTAATTTTTAATATATAAAATTTTAAAAATTAATAAAATTTCGTCTATTAGATTTTTATAAAAAAAATATGTAGGAAGATTTTAAGAAATCAATTTTATAAGAATCCACCATTTGGCAATACATTACAACTTCATAATGTCCAATACCACAAAAATAAGATTAAATGGACTGCATAAAAAGTTGAAATTGAAAAATATACTCCCACGATAATATATTTTTATACTACATTTGAACTATTTTCCTACTCAGATAATATATTTTAATTAATTTTTCGTGTAATATCAAAAAACAAATACCCAACTATTGCAGCCTATTCTTTCTTCATTCTAGTCTGTTTCTTTCACATTCTTCTTCAGATGGTAACTATTCGTTTGCTTCCTATTATTTAAAATAAAATACTATAGTAATAAGCTTCTTTATAGGTTTAATAGCTCTAAGGACATTTATACTAACATTTATTTACCAAACACTTCAATAACTTTTTTAGCTCCAATACTTTTATTCAAATATGTAACTGCTTATTTGTCGGAAATTTTTACTAAATATATGTATTAATACTGTACGAAAACAGATAACTAGGAAAAAATGAGCTTGATTTTTTTCTAAGAGATCAAAGGTACAAACCTCAACTAGCACATTTTTCTTTTGCAAATACTCAGGACCTTTTGTAACCTAAGACTTGACAAAATCAATAGACTAAGATTATTTCTATGATAATCAAAGTTATATTTTAAGTCTTTTATAAATTTTGATACCACTTATAAAAATTTCTACACATGCCCTAATATCAATGTCGTGATAGCCTTACACCACCTTATTAGTAATCGAATTAATATTTCTATGAATAGAAGATGTAACTGTAGATAGATGGGAAGCTATGCATTACAAAACCAGTAAAAGTAGAAAGCAAATTATACATTATGGAAATGTTTCCTCAAATAGCCACGCACCAATACACACTATTTTATACGATGGAAAATGTTTCCTTTGAAATATTTTAGAACTCAAGAAAGGAGAATAAGTCTCTCTAAAGGAAGAAATTATCCGGAAGAAAGAATAAAAGGACGAAGGACGATAAGGAAAGGGGGGGGGGGGGGGGGGGGACAACAACCAACAACAACAAAACCAGTAACAAAAAATAACATCAAACAATAACAAACTGGAACATACGATACAAATAAATTTTCATAAGATCAGTAGAGATTCTTTTGATAACTAAAAGACCCCCAAGGATCAATGATACACAGTTCGATACTCGGTAGTTAATTGGCCTGCACCTCTATCCATCTCCCCTTTAAAACTAAACTTGTGTCTGCAATTGAAGTCGAATTATGAAGTGCGCCTAGCCTCACATCATGACTGTGCTCTTACACAAGAACCAAAGCATATTTATTAAAACAACCGAGAATTTTCTTGCCCCTTTAATAAGAGAAAAATATAAACATGGACAATATCTATAGTCATCTCTTAAGGTGCGTCCTTACTCGGACCTTGCATGAACGCGGAATACGTTAATGCACCGCCCCGCCCTAAAATACGGAAGTATGAAAAGAAAATTGAACTTTTTAGCAATCTTGAAAACGAGCAGAAAATTTGGTTGGGGAAATTACATAGAACACTTCAAAACAAGGATTAAAAGCAGCAACAAACAGCTTAGAAAAGAAATGTATTTCTTTTTGTAATGGTTGTGCTCGGACCAACTTCCGCACACCTCGAGGTGTGCCCGAAGGGCAGCGGCAGCCGTGTGGTTCCAGATGCCGTCGCTAGATTGAGATCTGCAGGGTGGCCCCCGAGCACACGCAATGGAACCGTAGACAATCAAGTGAAATCTAATCCACAAAATAATTTGATCTATTGACAAAATCATTGACTATTCCACCGGATTCCTTGCCCCTCAAGTACTGGAAGCTAATCCACCAAGACTTAGAAAAATAGAAGAAATCATCTAGTCTTTTTTCTCAGCTAGGATTTAAACCGTGGTCTTCAAGCTTTGTACCAACTTTATTGACAACTAGGCCACACCCTTCGATGCTCACGTAATATCTCTTTTTTTCTTTTCTTTTGTTAAGTATTATATCTCTTGTTATCTAAAACATAACAAAACTATGAGATAATACATCAAAAAAAGAAACCCAAGGATAACACATAGCAGCATCAAGAACCTGATTAAATAAAGCAGAAAATACACCTATGAGAACGTTTTTTAAGTAGTCGTGATGACATAGAGCTAAAAAGAAATCTCATCTATCAGTGTAACTATGGGAAAAAAAGCTTCACTTGGATATTAATCCATAGCTTACTTGAATTACCATCATTTAGGACATCCCTTAATGCACAGAATAAACAAATTGACAGAAAAGAGCAAGATTTATGACTACTTGTTTTAGTCAATCACAAAGTGCATGTGAACTACTACAATGAACCCACAAATAATAAATCACATTTCACCATTATATTGCCTTTTTAGTTGGATAGCTGACAGACAAATTATATTGTATGTGTATATTAGAGCCTCAGGATAGCTTACATCTTCAACCCTTCCTCCAAAGCCAACTCGTCACAGACAACGATGGAAAATGGAAAACATTGTGTTTAATAAAAACGGAGAAGGGTTAGATATGCCCTTGAACTATACGTTTTGGATCAATAATGTCATCCATCCACCTATTGGGCCAAATATGTCCTTCCATTAATGTTTTTGGCTCACAAATGCCATTTGAGTTAACGGAGGGACACGTTTCATCGTCATGTTAGTCCATTCTAAATATTTCGTAATTAATTAAAAAGACCCCTTATTCATACCCAAAAAATAATTTTCGAAAGCAATTCTTCTAAAACATTTTTTTTACTAAATAGGTGGATGAAGAGCATTATTGATCCAAAACGTATAGTTCAGGGGCGTATCTGACCTTTTTCCGTAATAAAAATGCAAGTCGGAATATGCAACACCCCTTTCAATCTTTCTCCATATTCTTGTACAAAATTCAAGTTAGCTTAATATCATACCCCATAAAAGGAAACAAGTGGTATACAATCTCAACAAAAAAAGAGTGGCTTACAAAAGTTACCAACAGATGCAATATTTAGCTTTTGGCTTGTATTCTGACAGCTGCAACGGCAGAGTTCCTGCATAAATTGATTCAGTAGTATTATTATTTTCAAAGTTGAGTATATTACAGATCAAAGTACAGGTATTGATGAAGAAATTATGGAATTCAACAAGGATAAATCCAATAAAACATCTCAGCAACAAAGTTAACTCAAACATAGACGTCAGTATTCACAGGCCTAAATTTCTAGACAGAAGGAAACAAATTAACCGTACCAAAGAGACAAAATCGCCACTTTCAAGCCGTCAATCATACTCTCCACGACTGGCATAACTTGTCTCTAGACCAAATAGACTAATAACAGCTTGTTTGGATGGTTGTTACCATTATATTGTATTATTATTTCAGATAGGCAGAATACATAGATAGCCCCTTAAACTTGATATGGATTGTCTTGGAGACGCTTCAACTAGACATATGCAAAAAGAGATCGATGACGCCATGGCTGCATAAACCACCAGAAATCTGGGGGCATGCCCTGCCAAGATACGGTCCAGACAATCTCAAATTCTAATTTTTAGTTGTGGCAGAAGGTCGCAGGTTCGACATATCCCAACAGTGAATCATGGAAAAGATTCTGTTTCGATACTTTCAATCAAATGTGGCTCAGATGTTTGTTATGATAAAGCAAAAGAGAAACCAACAATGTTATGGCTGCAAAACACCAGTCATGTGTGAGATTAGATTCAAAACACTCCACACAGGCCATCCCGGGTTGCTACGCCAAGATACGGGTCGGCTCAACTCAATGCCCAAATCATTAGCCGAGACATCATCACTGCCACTTTACGTCACTTCCATCAATACTGTAAAAGAACATAGAGGAAAGACAGAGATGCCAGTATGCAACAACAACAACAAAAAACCAGAATAATCTCACAAGTGAGTCTGGGAAGGACAATGAGTACGCAGCCTTAACCCTACCTTGTAGGGGCAAAGAGGCAGTTTCCAAACAGAGATGTCAGTATATATAACTTTAATCATTTCTGCTGCTTCTGCTTTTGTCATAAAGACATAAACAATGGCTGTTGGTTTTTTTTTTAAATAACGGAGGAAAATCAATGGTGAAACAGAGAGGGGCAACCACCCTTTCAAAGAAAAACCCAAACTCTCTGTTTTTGCCTCATTTATTTGATTCTTCTGGGCTAACCTTTTCCCTTCTCATAATTACATACTTGTGAGGTCTCAGTTAAGGGTTAGTTTCTAAAAGCTGATAAGCTGATTTTGGAAGCACGGCCAAACAGGCTATTACATGGGCCTTTTTGTGAGGGCTCAGATTTGCAGTATTTTTTGTCAAAGTAAATGAGAAGGTGACGCCACCATAGCTGCAGACACCAGTTTGCTATACAAAAGTCGTACCGGGTCACCCTGCCAAGATATGGGTCAGATATTTTCTCAATGCCATGAATTGAACATAGCCTAGAAACGAAAAGCAAAAATCACAGCCTCTATTTATACATCACTAGCAGCAAACACACAGAGGAGGAAGAGGAAGAGCAATATATTAAGGAGCTTACTGGACTTTTGGGTTTAATTAAAAGGAATGTTGATTTACAATGGAGAAATCATAGGCATAGCAGAGAAGGGCAACACCCTTTTACAGAAAATCCAATCTCTCTGTTGCCTCATTCTTCTCCTTTTCTCAGACAAAAACCCAAAAAGCTTTGGAAAAAGACCTTCATGGCTGCAAGCACCAGTCTTGTGAAACAGGAGAAACACACAAAAATGGATTTTTCTCCAATATATCAAAGACCCATCTGAGCTGCCACGCCAAGATTACAAATTTTTCCCAGCTCAACAGATTTACAAGTCTGATTCATCTTCCAGAGATGAATAAAATCTTCATAGCCTCATTCAAGGCAGACCGGTGCACGCCAGACCACAAGGATCCATTGTACGCAGTCGTACCCCTGCATTTTTTCCACGGCTTGAGCCCGTGACCTTCTGTTCACATGCCAGCAACGTTAATCCAAATCATAGAAAAGATTATCTCTTTTTCTTTTCTTGCAAATGGAGCTCAGATATGTTATGATAAGGCAAAGAGAAGCCAACTATGCCATGGCTGCAAAACACCAGTTGCAAGTAAGAGACAGAAATCTCAATCACAGGCCATACAGGGTTGCCACGCCAAGAAAAGGGTTGGGTCATCTCTATGCCCAAATCGGTTAGCCCAGATACAAGAAACATCATCATCACTGCCTCTTTATGTAACTTCCATCAGCAACATAAACACACACATAAAAAGTAAATACATATTTCACTGGATTTTTTTTTTACTTTTTTCCGGAATTTTACAATTCTTATGTCCAAACGCTGTCTGCTTCTGTCATAAATATGGGCTGTTGGTTTTTTTGAAGATGGAGGAAAATCAATGCCGAACATAGGGGCAACCACCCTTCTAATAAAAATCCCAATACTCTCTGTTTTGCCTCATTCCTTTCTGGGCTAATCTTTTTGCATATTAGGGGAAATTCCCACGGATTTTTCACCTGCGAATTTCAACATTCATCGAAAAAGAGCCTATAAGTTTGCACTTAAGAAAATAACCTTCCAATTGAGGCTCAGATCTGTAATACTAAAGCTAGGGCAAGAGATTGGAGACACTGCCATGGCTGCAAATACCGGTTGCAAGTCGTCACCGTCCCGGTCGCCCTGCCAAGATACAGGTTCAGTTGTTCTCTTCTCTAATCGATTTGCACAGAGACGGAAGAAAAAATATCATCACATCCTCATGTTTTTGCTACAATTAATATAATTATTATTACGACTGATTCGCTTTTTGGGAGTAAGGATTTGTAGAGAGAGTAGAGGGGTCGTTTGGATACAGTTTACCGCAGTAGGGCCTTTTCTGGCAAAAACGAAATCATATATTGTACAGAGGATCAGCTGCCTTTGAGCTTCCCTCCACTCTCTGCAACCCTCATTCTGTGTCTAAACCAAATAGACTAACAACAGCTTGTTTGGACGGTTGTTACCATTGTATTGTAATATTGTATACTTATTGTTATTTCAGATAGGCAGAATACATAGATAGCCCCTCAAACAACAACAACAACAACAACAACTACCCAGTAATATCCCACAAAGTGGGGTCTGGGTGATAGCCCCTCAAACTTGTCATGAATTATCATTGAGACACTTAAACTCGACAGATGCAAAAAGAGATCCAAAGACGCCATGGCCGCATAAACCAACAGAAATCTGGGGGGGCATGCCCCACCAAGATAAGGTCCGGATAATCTCAAATTCCAATTTTTACAACTCTACTGGAAACAACTTCTCTATCTTCACAAAGGCACACACTACCTTCCCAAGTGGAGACTTCACTGGGTATATTGATGTTGTAATAGAAAGATATCTAATTCATATTCCACAGAAAAACAAAATCTTCATAGCCTCATCGCACATAAAATGAAACCGAGGGAGTAACAAGAAAAGGAAACTAGCAAGGTCATACGTGTTTTCACCAAAATCGTGGTTTTGTAGTTGGAAAAGTTTTTCATTGGAGTGATCATTGGCAACGCAGAATGACAGAGAGGGGCAAAACTACCCATTGAAACTCCCCACAGCTCTCTGCTTTCACCGCAGCCTCAGACATAAACTAATGAGATTAGCAAAAAACTTACGCAACAAAATATAAATAAAAACCTCAAAGCATCCTATTTGTGCAAATCACCCCTGCTTCGGTCCAACCGGGTAGATCTGATTATGGTTTTGAGGCTCAGATCTGTGCTATAAGTCAAGCAAAAGGAGATCCGACGGCGCCATGGCTGCAAAAAAACACCAGAAATCTGGGGGCATGCCCTGCCAAGATACGAGTCAAATCATCTCAAATGCCCAATTGATAAGCTCAGAAGGGAATAGAAGATTGACCAGAAATCATCATCACCTCTTTCAAGCAGTCAATCATACTCACCAACACTAGCTACAACTTAAATACTTTGAAAAAACTGGATATACCTTAAATAGCAAGGTGAAAACTGGCCATTCCATGAAATTTTTACAGGGCTGTTGGGATTGTTATAGTAATGGAGAAATCATGGACTAATACAGAGAGAGGCAACCACCCTTTCAACAGAAAATCCTAAACTATCTGAAGCCTCATTCTCGTTCTCCTGAGCTTTTGTTTTGTTACATCTCCATAACAGTTCTTTTTCTACTATCCTGAAGGCTGTAAATATAAATTATTTCTAGTATATATTCTCTTTCTCCCCAGACCCCACCTGGTGGGAGTATACTGGGTAGTTGTTGTTGTTGTATATATTCTCTTTCTGTCTTTAGGAATTAGGAGTGAGTCATTCGTGAAAGCTTTCAGGTAACCTAAGATTAATGAGGTAAAACCAAGGAGAAGAGCGAAAACCAAAAACTCTTGTACATATTTCGCTTTCTTTCTTTAGGAATTAGGAGTGAGTCATTAGTGAAAGCTTTCGGGGTAAGATCAGATTAATGGGGTAAAACCAAGGAGAAGAGCGAAAACCAAAAACCAAAGTCAAAGTAACGGGGTAGGCTAAGATTCGCCTTTCCTCAGAGAAAAACCAAAAAAGCTTTGGTAAAACCAACATGGCTGCAAGCATCGTTTAGCCTTAAGAGACACGGAAGAAGCACCAAAGAAATGGAACATTTTCCAATATCTCACAGACCCATCTGAGCTGCCATGCCAAGTTACAGTTTTTTCCTAGCTCAAAAAAAATATGTCTTGATTCATCTTAAACAGAAGAACAACATCTTCATAGCCTCGTTGCATCACATATAATGAAACAGGAGTGACAAGAAAGGAAAATAGAGAGGTTACATGTATTTTCACCAAAAGGCTAGTTTAGGAATTGGAGAATATTTTCATTCGAGTGATCATCAGCATCAGAGTGACAGAAAGGGGCAAAACCACTAATTGAAACTCCCCACAGCCCTCTGCTTTCACAACAGCCTCAAGACTTGAACTAATGAGATCTTTGCTATTTTCATATGAGACTCATATCTCGCTGTGATCAGGCATTGAGTATCTCAAAACCGCCATGGCTGCAATCTCCTCCAGATTGCCCTGCCGAGATACGAGTTTTAAGACCATCTCAATGCAAATCAATAACGCCATTTGCAAGAGTCATATCATCACTGCCTAAAAATGTTCACTTTTACATTTATCTTTAGTATGATCCTTGCTGTTTGGGTGTTAATGCAGCCACATAGCGGCGACAACAAAAGAACGGTAGCAGCCACAACAACAGCAGCTCAACAACAACATGCATCTCCCGAAGCTAGATTTACAGAAAGAACTAAGCACTGTTAATTGCTTCCAGCAAGAAATCATGGGCTTGCCAGCAAAACTGCACGAATGCATAAATAAATAAATAAATAAATAAATAAATCATATTTCTCACTGATGTCTCATTCTATGAGCTGACTTTTACTCTGTTTGGCCATTGAGGGCTCAGATTTACTGTTTTGATCAAAGCAAAAGAGAAGGCGACGTCGCCATGTCTTCAGACACCAGTTTGTTATATAACAGATACACTGGATCGCCTTGCCAAGATACAGGTCAGGTATCTTCTCAATGCCATGACTGAACAAAAGCAATCTTCATAGCCCCTTTACAACATCAGTAACAGCAGCTCAAAAAGAAGAGGAAGAGGAAGAGCAACATAATAGTGTGTTTTTGGATTAAGGATTTCATTTTTTTTTCTTTTTTCTTCTTTATTTGAAAGGGCTGTTGTTTTTTTGGTTATAAATGGAAAAATCATGGGCATAGCAGAGAGGGGCAACCACCCTTTACAGAAAATCCCAGTCTCTCTGATGCCTCATTCTTCTTATTTCTAGGCTATGCTCAACTGATACTGAAAAAAAATAGTGATACATAAGGAGTTCAAGATGATTTGCAACTTGTAGCAGAAAATTGTCGGTTTGACATAACCCAACATTGGATCATGGAAAAGATTCTGTTTATTTTCTTAAAAGCAAATGGGCTTCAGATGTGTGTTTTGCTAAGACAAAGAGAAGCCAGCCACACCATGGCTGCAAAAAATCGATTGCATGTGAAAGAGTAGCCTCAAATCACAGCCCATGTCAAGCCAAGATACGGGTCAAATTGTCTCTATGCCCTAATGGTTTATAACACAAATAAACAAGTACAATGACTGCCTCTTTCAGAATGTTGATTCTTTCATTCATTTCATGTAAGTGCGGAAGTTTTGTACTAGCCCGTACTAAGAATCCAATAATGCCTAACGCAAAGGCGCCAGATTTTTGCTTTCTTGGTTTTCTCTGAGGAAAGAGGGCTGTTGGTTTTATTACAGAAGAAATCATAGGACAAACAGAGGGACAACCACCCTCATAGAACTCCCTCTTACCCCTGTTGGCCTCATTCTTCCTTCTGGTAAAGTAGAGATGATAATAACAAAGATTTTGAGGCTCAGATCTGTACTCCGTCTCAGGCACCGCCATTGCTGCAAATCCCGTTACCGGGCTGCCCCGCTAAGATACGGTCTATCAACTCCTGATTCCATGAAGCTCGGGAAAAAATCAATCATCACAGCCCCGTTACAGATCTTCCCCTGAACTAAAGGGACCATTTTTGAGGTCTTTTTTATCACCTGATTATAATTTTTTCTCCATATTTTTTGTTGTGTAGCTTTTCAAGGTAACAATACAGTCCAATGAGAACAACCATCCAAACAGGGTGTTAGTATACAAACAGATAAATGCATATCAATCCAAAGGCGGATTAAGGATCTGAACTATATATACGAGATCGAATTTCTACAACTCATTTTGAGTTCCTGGGTTTGCAATCTAATAGTTGTGGCAGAAGGTCACAGGTTCGACATATCCCAACATCGAATCATGGAAAAAATTCTATTTTTTGTACTTTCAAGCAAATGGGGCTCAGATGTGTGTTATGGTAAGGCAAAAGAGAAATCAACAACGCCATGGCTGCAAAACACCGGTTGCATGTGTGAGAGAAGATTCAAAACTCTCAATCACAGGCCATACCGGGTTGCCACACCAAGATACGGGTCAGCTCATCTCAATGCCCAAATCGGTTAGCCGGGATATAGAAACATCATCATCACTGCCTCTTTATGTACCTTCCATCAACACGGTAAAATAGCACATATAGGAAAAACAGAAATGTTAGTATACCACAACAACAACAACAACAACAACAACAACAACAACAAACCCAGTGCGCTGCTTCCAAACAGAGATGCTAGTATAAAGGGCATAGCGCAGGATCCGCGAAGGGCCGGACCACAAGGAATTCTGCAAGAGGCTGGTTAAACAGCTCGAACCGCGAACAGAGATGCTAGTATATACTATAACTTAAATCGTTTCTGCTGCTTCGGCTTTTGTCATAAAGGAGAAGTTTTATTTGTTGTAGACAAAAAGGTTGCATCATGCAAACATGCAACTAGTGTTATGAGACACAAAATAAAATTTTTTTGTCATAAAGACATAAAAAGGGCTGTTGGTATTTTTTTTCTCTTTTTTAAAATAATGGAGGAAAATCAATAGTGAAACAGAGAGGGGCAACCACCCTTTCTAAGAAAATCCCAAACTCTCTGTTTATGCCTCATTTCTTTAAATTCTTCTGGGCTAACCTTTTACCCTTTTCATAATTGCAGACTTGTGAGGTCTCAAAAAATAAGGGTTAGTTTCTTCAATCTAATAAGTTGGTTTTAGAAGCACGGCCAAACAGGCTATTACATGGACCTTTTCGTGAGGGCTCAGATTTGCTGTATTTTTTGTCAAAGCAAAAGAGAAGGCGACGCCGCCATGGCTGCAAACACCAGTTAGCTATACAAAAACCGTACCGGGTTGCCTCGCCAAGATACGGGTCGGATAGTTTCTCAATGCCGTGAATTGAACATAGCCAGAAATGGAAAAAGCAATCATCACAGCCCCGTTACAACATCAGTATTCAATAGCAGCAGCACAAAGCACAGGAGGAAGAGGAATATATATATATATATATATTAGGGGTGTGTTTGGATGATTTTTTTGTTTGTTTTTTGGTTTAATTGAAAGGGCTGTTGATTTTTAATGGAGAAATCACAGGCATAACAGAGAGGGGCAACCACAACCACCCTTTTTGCAGAAAATCCCAATCTCTCTCTGTTGCCTCGTTCTTCTTCATTTCTAAGGCTATGCTCGAAGCTATTTTCTAGTTGAAGTCTGTGTAAATAGGGCAAAACTTTTGGAGGAGGTAGAATCAAGGGCATCCTGGTCAATGGCAATATAGCTTTTAGGAGTACTATTTTAAAAATGCAAAAGGTTAAATATACCTCTTTGCTTTCAAATATGGTTTACTTATACCATTCGTTATACTATTGAACCATATATACCCCTATCATTATATTATTGAATCATATCCTATCGTTATACTATTGGGTTATATATACTCCTACTATCATACTTTGAAACAAAAATACCATTATTTTGGATGGAATATCATGTGTCAGTACCAGATTAAACGACCCATTTTCTTTTTTTTTTTACCCGGCCCATTTTAAAAAAAAACCACAACCCAACCCAATTTTCATTTTTTCCAATTTTTTTTCAAATTCAGTTTTAAAAAACAAAAATATTATGTTAATTTTTTTTTATAAACTGAAAATTTATAAAAATTCAGTTTTTATAGACTGGAACAGTTTTTACAAAAAAAATCCAGTTTTTAAAAATTCAGTTTTTAAACTGATATTTTTTTATAAGAACTGATTTTCTTATAAATCAGTTTTTTTTTTACAAAATCTGTTTTTACAAATTTTCAGTGTAAAATTCAGTTTTTACAAACTGATTTTTGTAAGTTTTTTTCTCATTTTTTTAGTTTTTTTTTTTAAATTAAGTTTAAAAAAAAACTGGAAAAATCAAAATTGTAAAATGAGAAAAAAAAATTTAACATAATATTTTTGTTTTTCTAATACTTGAATTTAAAAAAAAAGAAAAAAAAACTGGAAAAAACGAAAAAATGGGTCGGGTTGTGGGTTTTTTAAAAACGGGTCGGGTAAAAAAAAATTGGCCGTTTAATCTGGAGTAGACACGTGCACTCCATCCAAAATAAGGGTGTTTTTGTTTCAAAGTATGATAGTAGGGGTATATATAACTCAATAGTATAACGTAGGGTATATATGACCCAATAGTATAACGAAGGGTATAAGTAACCCATATTTGAAAGCAGAGGGGTATATTTGACCCTTTTCCGTTGTAAAAAAGAAAAATTGACAAACAATATTCGTATCGTATGAAGTAGTATTGAAACGTTAAAATTAGCTAGCTTTTGGCCATAGATTTTCAAATTTATTTTAAAATTTTTAATTTGGATAAAGTTTGGTTCAAGGATGAAAATGTGTTTGGATATCATTTTTAAAATATATTTCACTTTAAAAAAAAATGAAATATGACTTATACCTACAAGTTCTAAAAACTATCACAATATACAATAGTACCTTTATCAATAACATTCATTATATTATCGTAAATCATAGTCTTAAACATAAATAAATTTGGTATAAAATTATTATTTTTATAATGAACTACATATTCACTATCAGATGATCGAAAAGACGAAGCAACATTGTTACAAAAATAATAAATGATTGGCCTTTTTATAAATACAAAAGTTTGGAGCAATTTAAAAAATTTAATAAAAATATTTTTGAGACAAGAGCTTGAGCTGGATTTGGGGTTTGGATTTTGGATTTTGGGAATTTGTAAAATTATGGATAAATTTTATGAACAAACATGTATTTGGAAAAAAAGTCAAATAAATTTTAGTAAAATTTATGTCCAAACGGGTCTTTAATATTTTCAAGCAAATATGGGAAAGAATAGAGGTTAAAGGAAAAAACTTGAGTTCAAGTTTATCAAAATGACATCAAACGTTTAAAAATCGTGTCCTGTTTAAATTTTGATAAAGATAAAAGTACTTTAATTTACTATATGTCTAATTTTTGAACTCATACTTAGTACACTAAATTCGCTCATGCTGCTTAGTACAAATTAGTTGAAATACGGGCAAGTTATCATAATATCAGAGTTATAAAACATCTATCAAAATGACTGATCAAAGATCTAATTTACATTTGATGCTAACAAGTTAAAAGTCTGGGAATAATAATGTTCAAGGCCAATAGGACGAGATGTTCTAAATAGGACAAAAATACCAACCATGGCTTTCCTCGGAGGTTAAAAGAGTTAAAAATTTGAGAATGTTACAAAACTTAATTTCAATGTAATAAAACAAGAAAATAGACAAGAATCTAGTGTGCAATGGAAAAGCGATTCTTATTTATTATATGTATTTAAGTATGTACAACATAATGCTTAAACCCTCTATTTATAGGATGATATAGGTAATAACATAAGGGATGCCATGAATGTGGTATTAATTATTGAGAATATGGGATAAGATCATGGAGGTATGGGAGTTATATCCATAATAGTAAAAAGTAGTCGAAGGTTAATGGAGAAAAGTAGGTGGTGTTACTCCCTTATAAATTATGGACATCCACCATAATCAAGTATTTCATAATACTCCTCATTGGATGTCTAAAGATAATGTGTCTCGTTAAAACCTTACTAAGAAAAAATCATGTGGGAAAAAATCTTAATGAAGAAAAAAGAGTACACATATCTTGTAATACGCATTACTTGTTGCCTCATTAAAAAAACCAAATGGGATAAAACCTTAGTAAAGGAAAAAAAGAGTACAACGCATATATGTCTCACCCTAATGAAAACATCACTTTATCTCTCGGAGACGACAAATTCCAATCTTGTATAACAACTTCTCTAATCTTAAAATCGACAATGCCTTGGTGAATTATTCTGCTAAATTATTACTTGAATAAATTTATTGAACATCTATTTTATCATTTTGTTGAAGATTGTATCTCACAAAAAACTTTGATGAAGTATAGGATTTATTCTGTCTCCTTTAATATATCCTTCTTTCAATTGAGTAAGCAAACACCAGCAACTTCATTATTAGTGGAATTTTCTCTTTGATGAGGAGAAATTTTACTATGTGAGTCACATAACCAATATTACTTATATAAGTCTAGTTTATTTGTTGACAAGTGGACTCATATTCCTACTTACTTATTTCAAAGTATAAGCTAAGAAGGTAATATTTAGGACTATGTTATAAAACAATAAAAGAAGAAGAGCAATATTGCAGAGAAAGAGAGAGAGAAAATTCTTATTAAATTTTGGGGTGATTTACAATGGGGTAATACCCCTCTATTTATAGGAGGAAAAATGACTTAGCCTCGAAGTAAAACTCTCTACAAGATAGACATTCACTCTAATTAGAATTCTATTCTTAACACTCCCCCTTGAATGTATACTCAATAAGTAATGTGCCTTATTAAAACCTTAACTAAAATAAAACCCAATGGGAGAAAAAATTCTAGAAAAGGAAAAAGAGTACACATGTTTAGAAATGTGCCTATTGGTTGTCTCGTTAAAAACCTTGCAAGGAAAACCCAGCGGGACAAAACCTTGTAAAGGAAAAAGAGTGCAACGCGCATTAACTCTCCCTGAAGAGAGCATCAATTCACATCCTTGAGCCTTCGCATCCCAATCTTTTGCACTAGTTTCTTGAAGGTTGACGTCGGTAGAGTTTTGGTGAACAAATCAGCCATATTAACTCCAATGAATATATTGCACCTTGAAAATCCTCAATATCACATTATCATGCTTATAGTTATAGCAAGATACAAATGTGCACAAATTGCACTTAGCATGTGGTACTTCAAGACCAAAAATTATATATGATTTAAGCGGCATAAGTCCTTCAAGGATTGTCATATAAGTTAAGCCATATAAGCCATCTAAGAGGCTTTAGTGCATATCAAGTTTTTATGTCTTGCATAGACATATAAGATATCGAAAAATGATTGCACATACCATTGACTTTATACTTTCAAGTATTTAAACTACATGTCTTTCATATGGAATCAATTCTATTTGAATTGCATCTCTTCCATTTGGCCAATACTTTTGTGTCTATATTCGATATACTTAAGATCCTCATCTATACTTAGCGCTATGATAGATGTCGTCGACAAACATATTATGTTGGTTCCAATAAATTTTTATAAAGACATAACATAGAGATCTCTTCATTCATATATTCAGATACCTGAATCTCTCATGAGATTTTTATGAAGTGTTATGTCATGTGATCTTCTAGATTACTTGCCTCCTCTATTATGATCACTTTGACCATTTGCTCATCTTCTTTATCAAGAAGTTCTATTTGAAACTGATTTGTCTATACGCTTTAAGCGTATCATAGATTTTGTCCTTCTAGGACTTAATATGAGCATTTGCAATGAGAATATAGTTACTTTCTTTGGGTCAATAAATGCATATGTCAGATTTGCAATATTATTGCAAACGAATTATCTTTTTATGAACTTCAAGTTCATATTATCGTAATCGAGAATCTAGATATACAAATGATAATTCATTCTACGTAACTTTTTCTCAACTGTTTATCATGTTTCCCCCTCATGTTAGAAAAACTAACTTATTTCCTCAACTTTGAGAATCCATCTTTGTGCATTATGGTGTTAATAAAAATATACACCGCACATCAATAATAATAAGATGGAATTATTTGGTTCCAAACTCTGAACCACTTGTGAGGGGAGAATATAATATACTATCGTATATCATGATATAGAAAACTTTGTTCTCATAAGCAATAATTTAGCTATTAAGTGGAGACGCTCAATAAATTATTTTGCTAAACCAACTATGATGTAAACCAACTTATCAAGATGAACTATCTTGAATAGAAAATCAGGAAATTGTGCTCTAAATTGAATTATTGAGCAAGATACCTCGCAAAACACCATGTTGCAGGTTAATAATAATCGCACATGTAACCATCTCATAGATGCATCTTATGTGGTGTACATGGCAGGTGAATATGCCTATATTCACCTTTGATATTTCCAACATTCATGGGATTCAATCACAATTTTAGCTGGTTTATTAATTAATGAGAACAAACAATATAAGAGAATTCATAAAGAACTTTCTAGTTCTTTAATATTTACCCATGTGAATTCTCTATTATTTTTGCACATCATACTTAAATTGATATGGCTAAATTGATTGTGCCAACTGAATAAATTATCAATATTGATAAGTTCATGTTTACACCATGACATGTGCAATTCTCAATAAACTTCAGGTTTATTATGATATGGGTTTTATATCAATAAACATCCACTTTATTGTGTTATTCGTTTATTTGTATAGTACAAAATCAAAAAAATAAAGCGGGTAATTTTTCGCGTACATATTATTTCGCTACAAGTTGTAGTAATAGAAGATATCAAATCTTTTCTTTATTTATAGTCTCAATATAATCAATCGCTTACACGTATACTTTGGAAACTTAATAAGTTTTTGTGAGACTTACTACAACACAATACCTTATTGGTAATCAATTGTGTTTCTCCAAAATAGTGTAATTGGCTCTTGCAGAGTTCTCAATTAATTTGGTACTACCAAATATTCATGAACATCCATATGGTGAATATCTCTTTTAAAGAGAAAGTTATATTATTATCGTCATGGTCAAAATTATATGCAAGATATGTTTCTTGCATTATTGTTGTCCTTTAATAATCACATTGCCAAAATATCTTGGCTTACAATAGGTACATGATCAATGACCATTCATGTCATAATAATGATATTATTTCCTTATTTCATCTCAAACCTCCTTCTAGAGGTGAGTGTGGTATATTCACTACCACTAGTACATTCATATTCTTCCAAGAATGAATATATATTCATAAATTAGATGTTGTCACACTCACATCATGAATTGACCATAATCATATATATGCGCTTTATAAAATCTCATATTGTCAAATTTATGACAAATATTACTTTCACAGGGTAAAGTAATATTTTGAGAATCGTTATTATTCTCATTACCACAAGATGACGATTATAATTTCGTCTATTGCCATTTCCACATCTATTTATACCTTCACGGTAATAATTTTGTTTTCTTTCAGACTTGTCACATACTGCTATCACATTCTCTATATGGAATGAGAATGGAGCAAATTCAATAGGACGAGTTTTCAATTCTTTGCCCGCAATCACACATGAATTTGATCATGGCAAGACATAGAAAATTTACCACGTTAGGTGGTTATAATATCTTTCAAGCTACCTTAAAGTTGCAATCAAAATTTACCGTCTATGCTTGTATTTAAAATCAAATTAGAATTACAAGAATTTGAAAGAGAAAAGTAAAATACTTACCTTAAATCCAGAATTAATCTTGAAGGAAGTTAATAGAACGATTAACAATCATTATGCTCAATATTATGTAAAAATTGAGCATCGTGCATGTATCCAAAGCCATAGTTTTGAAGATTTGCGTGAGCCTCTATTATGGAGATAAGCGTAATATTCTTCATGAACATTCTCCTAAATGTAAGACTGACATTCCAAGCCGTAATTCTGTGACAACGAAAAAATTGGTTCAGGAACTAAAAATCCATTATCATTCTTCAAATCGTGATTATCCTCTTCTTCGTAGCCGCTATCACCAGACAATTCGGCGCGGATGAGCACTCGTCGGGGAGAGCCACAGCCAAAGGAGCTCGTAGACGGCAAGCTAAAACTAACTTTGAATAACCAGTACTGGTCCTATTAAACAATTTTATGGATTGAAATGCAGACGTCTCTGAAAACCTAGAGACAATATTGTAGCTTGAGAGGGCTGCTTCCATTGAGGAAGAGAGAGCGTGTGTGACGACGCCATGTCTAAGAATTATGGGAAGGGGTGCGGCAGTGTGAGCTCAAGTTTCGTTCGTGAAACCAAAAAGGAAATTTTATGAAAAGATCCATCATTATGCTCAATCCCAAAGTTTTTACTTAATTGGTTAGAGTCTCATGCTGCTAACGTGTTATAAAACAATAAAAGAAGAAGAGCAATATTGCAGAGAAAGAGAGAGAGAAAATTCTTATTGAATTTTGGGGTGATTTACAATGGGGTAATACCCCTCTATTTATAAGAGGAATAATGACTTAGCCTCAAAGTAAAACTCTCTACAAGATAGACATTCACTCTAATTAGAATTCTATTCTTAACAGTCTACTCTTTTTCTTAATTGGAGGCTTAACCGATGGACAATAAAAGGAAAAGAAGAAAGTAAAAGATTTATTTCATTACTCCTATTATTATAATATTATAATAAAGAAAAAAAGCAAACCATAGTGAAAAAGATTGCATTATGAAAAATTCCTTTAGGTGATGTATATATTGAAGAATCCAATTTTTCCATTATATAAGATTCTAGATCTGCTTTTTGACAAAAACAATGTATAGAAAAGATTTTTTCTTAGCATCCTTTCCACGGTGAAGAAAAAAGCATACACTTTATGCTCAACAATATGGAGGATCACTCTGCTGAAGATATTAATTTTGACTGTGAAGGTAAGCAACATAAACTTTAAAGATTATTTGTTTCAAGTGCTCACTTTTTTAATGGAAAACGTAATTTAATTATATTATTATTTATGTGTAAATATTGTACCTCTAATTGGATTATGTTAATGTAGATTATACTGGAAAAAATATTAATTTTAGTGGCCAAGCGAATTGAGTGTAGAATCGAATTAGTAATTGAGTTGGAATTACTAGTATTGAGACTGACAAGATTGTACGCATTTATTTTAATTATGAATTACATTGATATTGATTTACGGATGAACTGAAATGATAGTGTCGGAGATATCACTTGAACAATATTTATAATATGAATAATTTGAAGCAACATACATTTGATTTATGATATGTGTCTATGATGCAATTATGTATATCTTATGTAGTAGTGTTATTACAGTGTATGTGAATTGTATTCAGAGCAACATAGTTTACTTTAGCTTGTTTACATTGTTATATTTTATTTTGTTGAAATTGATATTTTACATGTGACGACCCAAAGGGTCATCACCGTAATTCTCCCTTTCTTTGCGCTTTTGGGGCCTTAAAAACCTCTTATTTGGTTGCCTCAATTTGTGTGCGCAGTCCGGGCACAAAGGCGGAAATTTTTTACGTGGAAATATTTAAATTCTGTGTTAAGAACTATGAATTTTGATAATAATATTGTTATAGTTGACCTTGGTCAACGTTTTGGGTAAACGGACCCGGACCCGGACCCGAGATGTGACAGTCCCCGAGGGCCCGTAAGGAAATTTGGGACCCGGCCGTATTCCTGGAATTGAAATCCAAGGTCCCAGGCCCGAGTACATAGCTTTTCTATGAAATTGTTTTTGAAAATGCTTAAGGAAAAATGAAAATGAAAATTTGATCAAAAGTGATAGTATCACGCTCGTATTTTGGTTCCGACACCGGTACAAGTCTTAAATGAGCGTTAAGTGCTATCTGTAAAGTTTGGTGGAAACCGAACGTCGTTTGACGTGTTTCGAACTAACAGTGGAAAGTTTGAAAGTTTAGAACCTTAAAATGAAAAATCATGAGTTTTGGAGGTCGATTCTTTAATTTTGATGTTATTTTGGCGATTTGATCGTACAAGTAAGTCAGTATGATATTTTTGAGGTTGGGTGAATGTTTGGGTTGGAGCCCCGAGGGCTCGGGTGAGTTTCAGACTCATTTGAAATATTTTTAACTGCTAGTGTCTGCAGTCTTCGCATTTGCGAAGCAACACTCGCAAATGCGAGCTTCCTCTTTTTGCCTGCTTCTTCGCAAATGCGAGGAAAATCTCGCAATTGCGATCTCCCTTTCGTTTGGCCAGTCTTCGCAAATGCGACATCTTCGTAATTGCACTTCTATTTACTTACTGTATTAGTTCTCGGTTACTGTGTTAATTATTATTTTTGCTAGATTCTCGCAGCAGATTATTTCCATATGGTTTATCCCTATTTTATTGATTATTATATTTTCATTTTAGTAGGGTCTCGACCTTTCCTCGTCACTATCCGACCGAGATTAGGCTTGACACTTACTGAGTACCGCTATGGTGTACTCACGCCTCTTCTGCATATGTTTTTCATGTACAGATCCAGGTACTTCCGATCAGGCGCACTATCTGTGATCCAGGAGCTATATTCTGAGACTTGAGGTATATCTGTCGCATCCGCAGATCGAAGAGTCTCCTTGTACTCTACCTTGTAGTTAGCAGTTTTCATTTCATGTATTCAGTTGTTGTAGACATTTTTGGATGTTAGAGCCGTATCTTATGTTTCTCTTAGCCTGTGTTGCCCGTGGGATTTCGGGTTTTGGGAAGTTATTGCAGAAATCTTGTGTTGAAGTGTATTTGCCATGCGGCACTTTATTACATTTCTTTATGTTATTTGGCATCTAATGATTATTTTTCGTAAAGGTTATTAATTCGCAATGTGTTTGGCTTACCTAGTCGTGAAGACTAGGTGCCGTCATGAAGGGTTTACGATTGGTGAACTAGGGTCGTGACAATTTAAACCAGCATTATCAAGATAAATTATCATAATATATATCCTGGAACTGTGCTCTGATAATTTGAGCAAACAACCTTGCAAAAACCAAAGTGCAAGTTGATAACAAACGCACTGACCATACAATAGATGCATCTAATAAAATCATATAATAGTAAACTATCCATATGGCAGGCGACTGGGCCCATATATTACCTTCTATTCGTTCGAGAAATCCAGGGATTCAGTGTCATTCTTAACTGGTAGTATATCATGAGAACAAGCAGCACAAGAGAATTCTTGAAGAATCTTCTATTTCTTTAATGTATGCGAATGTGAATTCTCAATTAATTTTCATATCAATATCACATCTCCTTTTTGCGCGCCTACCCAGGGGGATAGATGTGTAAGGGAAGTTTTTCCAATTTAAGTGATATTAATCGAAATGAGATTATTTATTTAATTCAGAGTCGCCTCTTGGGATAGATTTTGCCGGTTTATCTTGAATCATAATTCGAGGTAAATATTCGACTTCCCAATTGGAGTCTGCGAATCAGAAATTTCTAAGTAAGGAATTCTGGTAACCCGATAGAAGGTGTTAGGCATCCCCGGATCCCGTGGTTATAGCACGGTCGCTTAAACTGTTGTAATGGCTAAATATTTTATTTAAATACATTTTATAACTTATGTTTAAACCAAAGCGAAAGCCAAAAGCTAAAGCTTAAAGGAAAAACAAAAAGGCCAAAAGTTAAAGTAAAAAGCAAAAGTTAAAGCAAAAAGGGTGTTATTATTTTTAAATTATTATAATCGGATTACATGAAATGCACGCCGAATTTAAAATTAGGCATCTTAACGGTGTAACGGGAGCCGCACCTACAATCACGATGCCTTATTATTATTATTAATCCTGCTTATATAAAGATTACATTTCCTAAAATCACTTAGTTGAACAATAGTCCCATATCAATTATAAATCATATAACTTAATCAACTTCTAAAATAACGCCAATTCAAACACTTTTGATTTCTAGCTCGATGAAGGAAGATATTAAGAACAGAATATTAAACTCTTTTAATCATACTAGAATTGAACATTTGAGTCAAGGTAGAAAACTACTGCAAGGCATAAGAAACTGAAAATTAAAAGACAAACTTTCAAATCCTAAAACGTAACTTCACAATACTCATGAACGATTCAAAATAGCGGCGATGGATTCTCATGAACGCGTCTAACCAAATGCGCAACAGTGATTCACAATGTAAGATATATGGATTTATATCTAGATATATGGACTTATATCTACACACATATGAACAATATATGGATAATTATATGTTATGTGCTATCTTTTGGTTTGGCCTAATTATGTGGTCTTATGGACATTATGTTAAGGGGGCCAATGTGTTGTCATACTAAAGTGTAGGACTAATGTGTAGATACCCAAAAGGGTAACCTTAGTTTATGATGGGCTGACTAAGGTTACATATGTAACCATGGTTACATGCTTGTGACTCTTGAGTTATGTAACTCTTGCAAGACATAACTCAAGACATAACTCTTGTCTTGTAACTCTTGTCTCTTGGGTTATGTAACTCCTAGAGTTATAAAGTGGGGGGTTATGGTTCCCAATCTAGTGCAAGACAAGTTCTTCTTCCTCCCATTGAATCAAGAACTCAAACAATTCATTGTCTTGCAAATAGGGTGGAAAACCATAAGCCAAATTTTGATAATTGTCATAACACTATTATTGTGAACCTTTTCATATATTGTTGAGTATTGTGGATACATTCTTGTGGGGACAAATATACTTCAAGAAACTTGAAGGAAGGCTAAAGGAGTTCACAACAAAGGACAATCATCAAAAGGAGGCTCAACATTTCCACATATGGATTCGGGTTAGCTTCCGCTCATGTAGTTTATATATCCGAATTATTCAATATGAAGGTTGTTGTCTTTAGTAGGAATCATAATCCTAACAATTGGTATCAGAGCCACCCTTCATTTTGGATAATTTGGATGTTCATAAGGTTCATGTTATATTAGGATTCATGTTAAAGTATAATTAGAATTTTGTTTATGAAATTCTACCATGAAATAGCATGATAGCATGATCTTATGAATGTTATGATTTGATTCAGTTTGATGTTTTTATATCATGTTAAAACGTTGTATATAGCATGATTTAGTTGGTAAATAACATGTTTTCATGTTTAAAGATTCATGTTAAAAATCATGTTATAATTCAGAAAAAGTATACACTGTACAATCGATTGTATACACTCCAGTGAGATGAAATGTTTTTAAATTATACCTGACAATCGATTTTCTGGATTTGACAATCGATTGTCTGGTCCAGAACTTAGAAAAATTTTTCCTTGTCACATCCAGTGACTTAAAATTTTTTCAGAAAAAACCAAACAATCGATTGTCTGTTTTGACAATCGATTGTCTGGTCCAGTAACTTAGAAAAATTTTTCCTTGTCACATCCAGTGACTTAAAATTTTCAGAAAAAACCAAACAATCGATTGTCTGTGTTGACAATCGATTGTCTGGTCCAGTAAAGTTTAAGAAAAACGTTTCAACTCTCTTAAGTTTCAGTGAATGTTAATTGTTTTAAAGTCCATCAATTCTTATATATTATAGAATTGTCCAATTCAGTAAACAACGATTAATATTCAAGTGTTGCACATCAAAACTTGTAACACATTAAGTTGAGATTCATAAAATGGCTTAAGGAACTAAAGTTTATAGCATCTAATATTTTAGTTTTTCAATTGAAGCATTATGTTGCCAAAGTAACCTCTATTGTGTAGATTGATTAATTTTAAAATATAAGATGACTGTGGATGTTAGTCTTCCATGCGTTTAACATCGGCCCAAAGGAAGGTGTTATTTGGCAGGAATTCGAACATTCTTGTGGTGGTAAATATGAGATGATTATTTGGTTTTCCATGTGAATATTAAATCGGCCCAAAGGAAGGTTTAATATTTGACAGGAGTTTATTGTCTATGTTTGATCACTACACCAAGAGTACCACTTACAAGTTGGTTTTCTGTCCAAAGACTAAAATCAATGTTGTGCTAGGTATCTTGTAATGGGAAATGCCTAATTTTGAATCTATAAAGTTAAAGTTCAAGTATTTGTAAGCATGTATTTAGTAATCCTTTTGTTCTATTTTTAGTAAATTCTTCTGCTTCTACGATCTCTGCCAATATCAATAGCATCCCTGTGCTTAACGGCACAAATTTTAAGGAATGGGAAGAGAATGTAATGATCGTTCTCGGTTGCATGGATCTTGACTTAGCACTTCGGACCGAGCAACCTACTATTCTTGAGGATACATCCTCTCCTAAAGAAAAGAGAGCGATGGAGAAGTGGGAACGCTCTAATCGCATGAGTCTAATGATCATGAAGCGTGCAATTCCAGAATCATTCAGGGACACTATGAATGATGAACCTGTTGCCAAAGTTTTCCTTGAAAACCTCGAACAGCGTTTTATGCAAAACGAAAAGGCGGAAACAAGTGCACTATTGAGTAAACTTGTTTCTATGAGGTATAAGGGCAAGGAAAACATTAGGGAGTACATTTTGAAAATGTCTCATCTTGCTTCGAAACTTAAGTTACTCAAGCTAGTATTACCTGAGGAACTACTTGTGTACTTTGTTTTGATATCTCTTCCGGCACACTTTAATCAGTTTAAGGTCAGTTATAACTGCCTGAAGGAGAAATGGACTCTTAATAAGCTCATTTCACATTGTGTGCAAGAAGAGGAAAGGATTAAGCAAGATAAGACTGAAGTGCTCATTTGGCATCTTCTTCTAAGGAAACTAAGAAGAGGAAAAAAATAAGGAAGTTGCGGTTGTAAGGCCCAAGATTAAGCAACATAAGGAACCTAAGGTTGAAATTACTGGATTAGGTTGCTTTCTCTGTAATGGGACTGATCATGTAAAGAGAGATTGTACCAAGTACCATGCCTGGCGTGCGAAAAAAGGTACATTTCTGTCTCTTGTTTGTTCTGAAGTTAATATAATTTCGGTACCTAAGGATAATTGGTGGGTAGGTTATGCTGCTCACATAAGGATATCTATGCAGGGTTGCCTGAACTGCCGAAAACCAAAAGATGGTGAAAGATACATCTATGAGGGTGACGGCAAGAAGGTGCTAGTTGAAGCTATTGGCAAATTTAGGCTGTTGTTTAAGACCGGTTTTCATTTAGATTTGAATGAGACTTTTGTTGTACCGTCTTTTAGACGGAATTTAATTTCAGTTCCCCAATTGGACATATCCGGTTATAAATGTACATTTGGGGACAATAAAGTTAGTCTCTTTCGGAATTCAAATCTTATTGGTACTGGTGTTTTATCAATATTTGATAGCTTATATTTGGTTGATACAATAACTTCAAATAAAGAAACTTTGCATACAAGTTTAATGGTACCAAAAGTTAACTAATGAGAATTCTATTTCACTCTGGCATAAACGTTTGGGTCTCATATCCATTCAAAGAATTCAGAAACTCGTGTCAGATGGAATTCTTGATTCTCTTGATTCCTCAAAATCGGAAATTTTGTATTAAGTGTATCAAGGGAAAACAAACAAACAAGAACTAGATTAGGTGCTAAGAGAGATTCGGACGTCTTAGAATTGATACATACGGATATTTGTGGGCCATTTCCTACTCCTTGTCGGAATGGTCAACAATACTTTATCACATTCATAGACGATTACTCTCGTTATGGGTACCTATATCTTATTCATGAAAAGTCCCAATCCATATTAAAACCGTAGCTTATATTCTTAATAGAGTTCCAACTAAAGCTACAATCAAAACTTCTTATGAACTTGGACTGGGCATAAACCCAGTATTCGGCATTTACACATTTGGGGTTGTCCAGCTGAGGCAAGGCCTTATAGGCCGAATGAAAAGAAACTGGACGCTAAGACGGTTAGTAGCTATTTTGTTGGATACTCTGAAAATCCAGGGGTTTTAAGTTTTATGATCCCACATCACGAACTATTTTTGAGACGGGAAATGCTAGGTTCTTTGAGGATATTGAGTTTGGGGGTGGGGAGATAAAGTTGTTAGAGATTTTGTCTTTGAGGAAGAACATGTGTCTTTCCCTCAAGTTGTTGATGCAACTCCGGTTCAAGACAATCTCGAAAATCTCCCCCATCAGGACCCTGTTATAACTAATGAAAATCAAACTCAACAACCTCAAGTAACTGAAATGCCATTAAGGAGATCCACTAGAGAGAGGAGAAATGCAATTTCGGATGATTATTATGTATTTCTCCAAGAACAAGAAAGTGATATTGGACTTGAGGAAGATGATCCAATCAACTTCCGTCAAGTCATTAAGTGTTCTAACTCTCAAAAGTGGATTGATGCCATGAATGATGAGATGAAGTCTATGAGCGATAATGACGTTTGGGAGCTTGTTACGTTGCCCGAAGGTACGAAACCTATTGGTTGTAAATGGATTTTTAAAACCAAAAGGGATTCAGGGGGCAATGTTATTAAGTACAAAGCTCGTCTTGTCGCAAAAGGCTACACTCAGAAAGAAGGCATTGATTATAAAGAGACTTTCTCTCCAGTTTCATCGAAAGACTCTTTTAGGACTATAATGGCATTAGTAGCACATTTTGATCTTGAGCTTCATCAAATGGATGTTAAAACTGCTTTTCTCAATGGTGACATTGAGGAAACAATTTATATGGTGCAACCTGAAAACTATGTTTCGGATGAATCAGAGAAGAAGGTTTGCAAATTAAAGAAATCCATCTATAGGCTCAAGCAAGCTTCTCGTCAATGGTATTATAAGTTTCATGCAGTTATTACATCTTTTGGTTTTGAACCGAATATTGCTGATGACTGTATATACCATAAGTTCAGTGGGAGTAAGTATATTTTTCTGGTTTTATATGTTGATGACATACTGCTTGCCTGTGACGATATAGCATTATTACTTGAAACTAAGAAATTTCTTTCAAAGAAATTTGAATTGAAAGATCTTGGTGAAGCTTATTTTGTATTAGGAATTCAGATATAACGAGATCGCTCCAAAGGTGTTCTCGGTCTGTAACAAAAGGGCTATATCGATAAGGTTCTGAAAAGATTTGGCATGCAGGATTGTAAACCAGTCAACACCCCTGTTGCTAAGGGAGACAAGTTTAGTCTCAAACAGTGCCCAAACGATACATATGAAATTTCGGAAATGCAGAAGACGCCTTATGCTTCGGCGGTAGGTAGTCTGATGTATGCTCAGGTATGTACACGACCTGATATAGTATACATTGTTGGGATGTTAGGCAGATATCTAAGCAATCCGGGTATGGACCATTGGTAGGCAGCCAAAAGGGTCATGAGGAACATACATAGAACAAAGGATTATATGCTTACATATCGGAGTTTGGACCAGTTTGAGATCATTAGGTATACCGACTCCAATTTTGCCATTTATGCTAATAACATATGTAACCATGGTTGCATATGTTAATAACAACAGTAGTTTGACGAAAGCAAAACATAAGGACGTCAAATTTCGGGTTGTTAAAGAAAGAGTACAAAATGGACAATTGTGCATTAAGTACATAAGTACAAACTCCATGCTTGTGGATCCGCTCACTAAGGGATTGACACCAAAAGTATTTCTTGAGCATATTGCTTGTATGGGTGTCAAATCAGATAAGGATTATGTATTTTAGTGGGAGTTTGTATTGCACATTTACGTATTGTCCATTATATTCAGAAATTCAGTAATTCAGTAATTCAGTTATATCTGCGCAGATATTCAGTTTTAAAGTTTTTGTACTCTTACAGTTTAAGTATGATCTCAATAAAGAGAACCAGTTGGAAATAGACATTCTATTGACCACACTTTATGTTATTTCCATGCTACATACCTACACTTGATCCATGTCGTTGGTTATATTGATATACGTGATCTATGATTGGTTCTAGTTACGAATGAGTAACGACGAGCTCTTAGGTCCTATGTTGGTATGATTGATGGACCGGATTGTTCATGACAATTTTATTGTGATAGCAATTTTGTGCACCTAAGGTTTGTAACATATAATATTAAGGTTTGTACATATGTTTGTATATCTCGTCCAAGTGGGAGATTGTAAGATATATGGATTTATATCTAGATATATGGACTTATATCTACACACATATGAACAATATATGGATAATTATATGTTATGTGCTATCTTTTGGTTTGGCCTAATTATGTGGTCTTATGGACATTATGTTAAGGGGGCCAATGTGTTGTCATACTAAAGTGTAGGACTAATGTGTAGATACCCAAAAGGGTAACCTTAGTTTATGATGGGCTGACTAAGGTTACATATGTAACCATGGTTACATGCTTGTGACTCTTGAGTTATATAACTCTTGCAAGACATAACTCAAGACATAACTCTTGTCTTGTAACTCTTGTCTCTTGGGTTATGTAACTCCTAGAGTTATAAAGTGGGGGGTTATGGTTCCCATTCTAGTGCAAGACAAGTTCTTCTTCCTCCCATTGAATCAAGAAATCAAACAATCCATTGTCTTGCAAATAGGGTGGAAAACCATAAGCCAAATTTTGATAATTGTCATAACACTATTATTGTGAACCTTTTCATATATTGTTGAGTATTGTGGATACATTCTTGTGGGGACAAATATACTTCAAGAAACTTGAAGGAAGGCTAAAGGAGTTCACAACAAAGGACAATCATCAAAAGGAGGCTCAACATTTCCACATATGGATTCAGGTTAGCTTCCGCTCATGTAGTTTATATATCCGAATTATTCAATATGAAGGTTGTTGTCTTTAGTAGGAATCATAATCCTAACACACAAATCTCATCTCAAATAATAAACCAAACAAGATTAAATCAAAGGCTAACATCATTCTTATCACAACCAATTTCAAATTTTATCAGCAAGAAAATCCAAGATGATAATGACTTATGTATCAATGGCTAAATTAGAAAACAACAGAGTGCATAAGATACCAAAATTACATTACTAAAAAAACAGGTTAGGACGAAGCGGACCTGAGACGACCCTTCCAAATGCAATCTGAAATGTTTAAATACGAAGGAATCGGACAGCGACAACAACCTAGACGGAGAACTGAAACAGACTGCTTGGATAACGACCTCCGACGACCTCAAACTCTACTCGACTCAGAAAATACCGGAGCTCAAAGAGCTGACCGCTAATTTAAATAGGATCTTCTACTATTTTTGAAGTTGTTTTCAACTGGTCCTTATGGTGAGAAGGACGGTGTTTCATCGTTCTCCTTGGCCCTATCCGTATGGGTGTGTGAGTGGTGAGGGACTGGTAGAGCTGGAGACGTGACTGCTGTTGCTCGGAGAAGAAGACAAAGCAGCAGCGGTGGCTCGCTGGCTGCTGTCGCGTCGTGGAGGCGGGGCTGGCTGACTGGGGGTCATTTGGGGTGAGGATAACTGGTTGTTGACTGGTGGGCTGTGGTGGTGGTTATCCTAAGATTTTTGTTTGGTTCTTTGAAGAAGAAGACTTAGTCTTCATTGTAGTCTGTAGTGTCAAGTCAAAAAATCTGAAAGAAAATGAAGTGTGTCTTCTAAGGCTGTATCCGGTTCCGATTCTGGGTCTATTTGGGTCTGTGGTTCCGGTTCTGGCGGTTCCGGAACCGCGGTTCTGGCGGTTCCCGATGGTTCTGATTTTTTTTTTTTAAAATCAATATCTTGTATTGTAGTCATTAGTATATTGTAGAATATATTTTATATGGTGTACTATGTTATTACTATAATCTATATTGTGTTTGGTAATTAGTATATATTGTGTATAAGTAGTGTATTTTGTATATAAGTAGTATATATTGTATTTAAGTAGTATATATTGTATATAAATAGTGTATATTGTGTTGTAGATTTGTAGTTAGTAATTAGTATAAATTGTATATAAGTAGTATATATTGATAAAAGAATATTGTCATTAGTATATTGTGCTGTATGTTATATATTGTATGTTATAATATTCAAGGATTGATATAGAATTAAATACAAAGAAATATTGAGACAAAAGATATTCAAGGATATGATAAAGATCATATTTATTGACCAAAATGGCATATATTTTTTTATTCTTCCTTTCCCCAATGGAATGAGCACAACATGGTACTAATACCACTATTAAAAGGAAAAAAACTAAAAGAAGACATGCCAATGTACAAGTTACATCATAGTTTATGTATTATATCTAACAAATCTCATAAAACCTTCAAGGTTTGGAGGTGGTTGTGTTGGCGGTGGTGGAAATGAAGCTTGTTCATCAGCACTTCCGGGTGAAGATGTTTCCTGAGCAAGTTCCGCTAGCATTTCTTCATAGCACTCATCTATTTCTGGTTGTGATTCAGCTAGCCCAAAGTTCCTTCTTTCTGCGCGGATCCAATCTCGAAAAAGCACTGATTTTTCCAAGTTGTACTGCATCAACGCCCTGTGATCACCTATTTGTAGTCTTGCTTGACTAAAGGCGCTCTCCGATGCAACAGTTGACGCTTGAATCGACAGAACATCCCGACCATCCTTGCAAGAATGGGAAAATGCTTTTCCCTTGCCTTCCACCAATCCAAAAGGTCGAAAGAGCCGTCTGGATTCTCATTCTCTAGTCCTTGCGACAAATAAACTTGAAGCTCATTTAGATGGGAAAAATCATCTACATTTTCACCTTGAGTACCCCTGAACTCCGTCCACGATTTAAGAGTTGTTAAGCCAGCAGCTCTTTTAGGCGCCTGTGATGTGGACGAAGTAGGGGTTGGAATTTTAGGCCTAGCATGCTCTAACGCCTGTTTATAAGCATTATAAACAGTTTGAGCATTCATTGTAATTGATGCTTTCGCATCAGATAGTGTAGCCATTTCTTCTTCTTCAAGATCTAAAGCTTGATAAATAGTAGAATACCAAAAGTTATGACCTCCTACTTTCATAGTAGGATTTAACATAGCAGCCACACCAAATATAGGAGGGATTGGAAAAAAATATTTTTTAAACTTCTTTTTCATTTCAGTAATTGCAATTTCATAAATTTCCCCTCCCTCGTTAAAATCAACAAACAAATTAGCAAGTGCGCAATATAAACTAAACAGTTAGAAATAGTTGGATAATATTGGCCAGATAAAGCAGTTGTAGCCACATGAAAATGTTCTAAAAAATCTAAAAGAATTTTAACGTCAGTCCAATCTTGATTAGTTAGCATGTCATTATCTTCCTCCCCCCAATCCCGAGAATTATAAGTAGCGTTAATTGGGTTTCTATATTCGTACGCCACTACTAAACTTTCGTACATGTAGTTCTACCTAGTCGGGCAAGGTTTAGGAACCTTTCTTTCTCTAAGGCCATATTCGTCACATTTTTTAAAATATTTTCTAAGTCTACTTCTACGGTTAGAATAAAAAAGCCAATTAAGAGCGAATTTGACCTTTTCAATTTCTATGTTTAAAATTCTCATACCATCACCAACAATTAAATGATAAATATGACATATACATCTAACATGAAAAATATTACTAAAAGCAGGATTAAGTGTTCTAGTTAACATACCTATTGCACTAGTGTTGCTACTAGCGTTATCCATGGAAATTGACATTATTTTATCACTAAAACAAAAATATCTACATAATGCGTTTTTGCTTTGTCCAGTCTTCGTCTATCCAATGACTGGTTACGGTTAGATAATCACAATCATTATTACTTCTACCAATATCAGTTGTAATAGACATACGATTACTTATATGGGTAAATAAATAACGCAAGTATTGTTCATATTCATGCTTGTATTTATAAATGTCGGCCTTAACTGTGGCGCGAGGCCAACCTTTATACGTATGATTAAATACTCTTCTAATATAATGAATCCAAGCAGGATTAGAAGCAAAAGAATAAGGCAAACACATAACAGTAATCATTTTAGCTAATTCTTCACGATCCTTATTTGGATCGTAATACAATATACCTCCGGTGACTGTGTTTATTCCTGGTTGAACTAGATTTGAACCAGTACTTAGGTTAACTGTAGAATCAGGACTTGTCCTCCCCTCTTGTTGCGTTTTCAATTGGAAATATCTAGCCTTATCGCTAGGGTGTAATTTTATATGTTTAACTAAACTACCTGTGCCGCTACGATCTCCAGTATACCTATGCACAAGTAATTTCCCACAAGATTTACACTTAGCCTTATTTTGTTCTCTTAGTTGAATAAAAAATTGCCAAACTAATGAAGTTTCTGAACGTGTAGGAGGTTGTCTACTAAAAGTGGGAGTTTGTACGGGTGGGTGTTCCGGTTGATTAGTAGCAGGACTAGTAGGTGTATCATCTAAATCTACCGGAGCTTGGGTTTCGTCATCATCATCATCCTCATTTCCCTCTAAGATAGGTGCATTAGGATAAAAAATATTCATAATATCATCGTCTATTCTATCACCAACTGCTACATCATGTAGAAAATCAACATCGCTAAATTGAAAACATGGGTGATCACTATCAAGGATTCCGAAGGTTTCATTAGTATTTTTAGGTTGGCTACTACTTTGAACTTGTTTATCTTTTCTAGGTCGGGGAGCCGGGGGAGGGGTAGTATTTTGGCGACTACTTTCACCGGTTTTAGATTTTCCTTTTCCGAACATATTTTTTAATGAAAATGCCATAATAATTACAATTAAGCAAAATAACAACACACAAAAATATGCTTAGCACGTAAGAGTTGAAACGAGTTTACCGGATTGACGAACAACTTCTTGAAAATTGAAAATCGTTGAAATTGAACACTTGAAAACTTCAATTCAACAACTTCATAATGTTTCACGAATTTGCAACAATAAATTAAGCACTTGCACTAGAAAGATTGAAAGTGAGCTTGAGAGAGATTGAGAGATATTGATGAATTGGTGAATTAAAATGAAAGAATGAGGGGGTATTTATAGTTGAGAAATGGAAAATTGTGTAATTATATAAAGTTCGGGGTTAAATTAAAGTTTGGGAGCCAAATGACTATTTTTAAAAATTCCAAACGGCTAATTTTGAAAAAGAGCCGTTTGGAAATTTAAAAAAAAAAATTCTTTTAAAAATCGGACCGTTGCGGAACCGGTTGGAACCGTATGGAACCGTTTGAAACCGCTTGAACCGGTCTGGTTCCGGTTTCGGTTCTGGCGGTTTCGGTTCCGCGGTTCCAATGGGTGGAACCGCCCCATCACGGTTCCGGGGAACCGCCGGAACCGCTAGAACCGCGGTTCCGGTCCGATTCCGGTTCGGTATCGCGAAAAATACAGCCTTATTCCCGAGTGTTCAAGTGTTCAAGGTGTGTCGCCTGAAATGTGTAAGTGTATTATTTATAGGATTAGGTCTAGGTCTTGGGTATTGGGCTCGGGATTTTTGGGTTATCCGAATTTTTAAACCTAAAAAATTGATCGTTTGAACCCAAAATGTTATTCTTTCACGCAATTAAAAAAAACGATCTTATTTAATTAATAAAAAAAAAACTATTAAAATAGGACTGACGATTAAAACAAAAATATTTTTTTTGTATTTTCAAGATAAACTAAAAAATATTAATGAAACTATTTTTGTAATTTTTGTATTTATATAAAGATAAAATATAAAAAACTATTCTCTTTTTTGTATTTTTGAAGATTAAAATGACTACAAAATATTAATGAAACTGTTTGTTTTTTGTATTTTTCGAAATTATATAGAAATAAAGATAACGTACTATTTTTCGTATTTTTTCAGTTTATGAGAAATACATAAACTACAATTTTATATATATATATATATATATATATATATATATATATATATATATATATATATATATATATATATATATATATATATATATATATATATATATATATATATATGTAATTTTTATTTTTTGTGACGCAATAAAGTAAAGAAGTCAAAAAATAGTTAGAATAACTATATTAGGCTTTAATTAAATATATACGCTAAACTATGAAAATCCTAGGGAAGGTCAAAAATCACATGTCAACAGTCAATAAATCGGGATGACCAACCGGTCATGCCAACTAATATTTATTTCAGTAAATACTTAATTTACTATGGCATGAGATTCCATATTATATTTATACATCTGTAGCACAAATACAAGAAAAAAGGGGTAACTTTTCATATTTATCAGTATGATTATCGTATTATGAAGATAATTAATCTTTCTTTCATATATAGTCTCAATATGTCAAACACTTTGGCTAATATTTTTGAAAATCAAAATTTTTTTTTGAGACTTACTACGACATCAATGTCATGGACAATTTTATTTATCCGAGTAATAGTAACTTTTCTGGAACTCTTAGTTGATTTTGTACTACAAGGCTTTTTTCTCACCATCCATATGGTAAATGTCTCATTCACGGAGAAAATTAAATTATTATAGCTATGGTCAATCATCATAAGTAAAATTATTTCTTACTTTACTTTTGTCTTTAATAACTTTTATAAGGCATGTCAAAATATTTTTGGCGTACCACATGTACGCGACCAATGACACATTCATGTAACCACATAGTAATATTGTTATACCCCTTTTTTTAGAAGAAAATTTGTTTTGATTTCAACTATTTGGCAAATTTACATTATCTATTCTTTTGGACTCTAGAACATATCTCAACAGTACAGTCAATTTGAAACTCTACAACTGTTATTGTTAAGCTAATATCCTATACAGAGAGAAAGTTGCTACAATTGTGGATACTCGCACAAAGGATAGTTGTTAATGTTTTGTAAAATGGGCGACCATTTAGATAGCTTTACGCCAGTGAAGTGCACTTGATGTGTAATCTCCTTTGCTCGATCTTTGGCGTCTCTGCTTGATTGTTGAAACCTTTTGTTGTTCCTTTCCATCAAGATGTTGTAAACTACTGCTGCAAACACCGCACCTAGGATGGTTTTTCTGGGATTTCTGCTTTTAACATTAGCAGTTAACCATTGGACTTCTGTTTCCTATGTGCCTATCGTTCTTTGATACTTCAACCAATGTAACATACCTTGCCACAGTGTTTTGGAGTATAAGCAGTCAAAGTATAAATGGTCGTGTGTTTCTTCAGTGTCTCTTCCACATAAATTGCAGGATTGATTAATGTGAATTCCCAATTTAGCTAATCTGTCAACTGTCGCCAAGCGTCTGTGCAGCGCCATCCATAAGATGTATTTCTATTTTGGGAGCATGCCAGTCACCATCAATAATTTTTCCCATCGAACCTTGGGATATTGATGAGTGGTCTGAATGTATGCCTTCCTGATGCTAAATTGCCCATTTTTTGTTCATGTTTGCATTCCTGTACCATCAGTTGTCCACCATTCTCTTGCGCCAAATAATTTCCTAACGAGCCAGTTAACTTGTTTAGGAATTTCCATAGTATTAATGTCTTTTTTCTTTATGTAGTGACAATGTATCCATTTGATCCAGAGTTTGTCTTTTTTTTTGCCATTAAGGCCCAGAGAAGTTTTGATAGAGTCGCTTTATTCCATCTTTCATAGGAGATAATGTTCAATCATCCTGCTGTCATTGGTTTACACAGTGTTTCCCAGACGATTGGATTCCTATGACTAGTTTTATGACTACCAGTCCACATGTAATTCCTACAAATTCTATTTACCAGTTTTATAATTTTTTGGAATGAGGAATACCTGGGCCCAATAAGTTTGCATTTCAAACAGGACGCTTTTGATAAGTTGGATTCTGCCACCATAAGATAGGAGTTTTGATGTCCAACTTCTAATTCTGTCCACTATCTTCTCTACTAGGGGCATACATTGTGGTATTATGATCTTTTTTGTGGATAAGGGTACTCCTAGGTATTCGAAAGGAAGGGTGCCCTCTGTTAGGTGGAGTCAGAGCATATTTTCTCCCTAAAGTTAGTTGATGCACCTGCTATATATAAGGAGCTTTTATCCATATTGGCTTGGAGGCCTGAGACCAGTGAGAACTGTTCAAATTCATTCATCAGTAACTTGATGAAAGTTTCATCAGCCCTACAACACATCAAAAGGTCGTCTGCAAAGTATATGTGTGTGATTTGTAGTTTGGAGCATTTGGGATGAAAATTAAAGTCTGGGTTTCTGTGTAGCTTTTTTAAAGATCTAGTTAAGTACTCCATGGCTAGAACAAATAAGTAGGGGGACATTGTCCCCTGTCTTAGTCCTTTCCTTGCGTCAACAACCCAGTATAATCCCACTTAGTGGGGTCTGGGGAGAATAGTATGTACGCACACCTTACCCTTACCCTGGGGTAGAGAGGCTGTTTCCAAATAGATCCCCGGCATCCTTCCCTCCAAGAACTTCCCACCTTGCTTTTGGGAAGACTCGAACTCACAACCTCTCAATTGAAAATAGGGGTTGTTTATCATCAGAGCAACCCTCTTGTCAAGATCACACAAAACAACCTTGTGCAAATATTTCAGTCAGTCGACAATTTAATGTTGACCATGCGCGATTATGCTTTCTGTATCCAAAGGTCCATAATGTAATGTCTTCCATCAAGATTACATGGATAATAAGAATGCTAATAAGCTGCAACAATTGATACATCCATGTCGCTTAGGTTTTTTTAAGTTGACGTTTCATGTTTTTACGTATTTTTTTCAGCTATCATGTTATTTATATGGATTAATATTACTTTTTGGTATAATTATTTGTTTATTACTATTATGGAATCAAAAGTGTAAAAAAAATATTCTTATAATATTTGGTCTGACACTTTTATCTTTTGGTACGACAATATTCCTTTTAACATAATTATTGTACAATAATATAAATATATATTGTAATTGTAATAATAATAATAACTACTACTACTACAACAACAACAACAATAACAAGCCTTTCTACCCTTTAAAAATAATTTCACTAGATAAAATAATCCTTTAATTATTTCTCTGATATTTAAGAATATAAATATTTAATTATTTTAATATTATTTAAGATTTCGAAATCAACTAAATTTTTTATATTAAATCTTCATTTGAGCCATATAATATAATAAATTTATAAAAAAATAACAAAGAAAACCACATTAATTTGTAAAAAGGAAAATCCCATTATTATACATCAATTTATGAAACTTTCTGGTACACGTTCGGAATGTAGTGATAATATTACTTTCTTTTTTTTTCTTCCAAGTTTTCTCTAGATCTCTAACCATTAAATGTAACGATCCGATCGGTTGTTTTGAGCTCTGGCATGTCATTCAGCGGTTTGAGGCCATGAACAGCTTCATCTCAGGTATATTGACTTGTGGGTATGGTCAGAATTAAAATTCAGGAAGTTTGGAGTCAAATCTAAATGGAAATTCTCATTTTGAAAGCTTAAAGTTGAAGAAATGAACTAGGATTGAAATTTTGAGTAAATAACCTCGGAATCGACATCTGAAGGTTCTAGCAGGTTCGTATGATGATTTTGGATTTGGTCGTATACCCGTATCGGGTTTTGGATAACCCGGGAGCGTTTTTGGCGACTATTGTGGAAGATAGCATTTTAGAAGAAATTGCATCAGTTTGGCTTAAAATGCATTTAATAATCGTTTGGGATTCTGAGACTGGGAGTAGCTTTGTATGGTGATTCTGGATTCGGGAGCGCGATCGGAAGTGAATTCGGAGGTTCGTAGGTCATTTTGAAGTCATTTGGCTAAATATAGAAATTTGAAGGTTTTTGAGAAAATTCGACCGGAAGTGGAAATTTTGATATCGGGGTCAGAATGCGATTCCGAAAGTTGGGGAAAGTCCATAATGTCGAATGTGAGTTGTGTACAAAATTTGAAGTCATTCCGGAATGATTTTGGTAAGGTTTGAGACAATTGATCTCTTTTCAGGAAGCTTAAGTTGGAAAAGTCAACCGGATAATGACTTATGTGTTAGAGGGCTCAAAATGAAAATTTTATGGTTCGGATAGTTCGTTAGGTGATTTGGAACTTAGAAGTGTGTCCGAAATATTTTTGTGATGACCGGTGTCGAATTTAGCTTGAATTGGCAAAGTTAGTATTTTGGCCAATTCCGGTTGATAGGTGAGATTTTGATCCGAGGGACGGAATGAAATTTCGAGAGTTGTTTTAGCGTCATTATATCATTTTGGACCTGTCTGCAAAATTTGAGGTCATTCGGACTAGTTATATTAAAAGCACGAAGGCCCTTAGCGAAATGTCGTTCACCTTTTTTACCCCTTTAAAATAAAGTTAATATTGGACAAAATCGACATTTAAAATTGTTTCCTAATATTTAGAAATTTTAGATCAACTTTGTACTTTAAATTCTTCCTTATTTGAACTAGGTAAGAAATCTTAATATTTAGGACATTAAAAATTATTAAAAAAAGGAAAGGAAAAACTATCAACAACCCTAATATTAGTGATACGCTGCTTTTAAAAATTGTTAATAATTTATGTGGTTTTCCTTATATAGACCAACTTAATGTTACTTGTGCTATTACGAGGAGGAAAAATATAAATGCCACAAAGTTCAATGATGGAAACCATTGTAGGCACAAACAAGACTTTTCATATAAATATGAGAGAGTGATTAATTATTGATATTAATTTGTATAATTTATCTCATATTATAATATTAATTACACCTCAATAATTTTAACAAGTAACTATGAAAACATAAGAGAGAGATGTGTTGGGCTGTTGGCCATAATTAATTAAAAAACACGAATAACTTTGCAAATAAAAATATCCAAACTTAAATATTAGATTGATTTATTATTCTTGAAAAATATAATTCTAAATAAAATTATAACTATAGTCAAATATTTAAAACTTGTAATGAGTTAATATTATTAATTTTCAATCAACAAAAATTAAATTATTTCTTTTAATAAGAATTAATATTAAAAATTTGAATTAACAAATTAAAAACATAAATCCCATTCAATTTCTTTCCAAATTCATCATATAAGTAAACCCTTTTTTTTCAGTTGACAAAACTTTTAGATATAAAAATTAGATTTTTTTTATAAGAATAGCATTTGCGGTGGAATGAATAAAAATTAATGCAAAATCGATTATAAAATAGTAATAAGCATCAACTGCAAAACTTTATAATACTCTTGAATAAAGTTCTACATATAATTTCATACATGGAAAGTTAAAACAAAAAGAGTAGATTAGTTGTTGAATTTACTTTTTCTGATAGTAATTTATTTGTTTAATATGTTGAAAATAATACTTATTGTATTTTTTATATATTAAAGAAATAGAACAAATTACATCTTGCTCATGAGAAAAAAGAAGGCGTCTTCTGTCAATTGAATGAGATGATTAAGAACTTATATGAGATAGAGTTTTTTTTTTTTTTTGAGTTAGCTAAATAGGATCAACAATTATTAGTTTTAGAAACTTATAATTTTTAACTTTACCCTTTATTTTTGATAACTTAAACCATAAAATATAAAATTTACGTAATTCTTTAAAATATTGCATTTATTGAGGTAGGGTAACACGCGCAACGCACGTACTCTAAGACTAATAATAATAATAATAATAATAATAATAAGTAGTAGTAGCAACGTCAATATTATTAGTAATGATAAAGTAATATTTATAATAATAACCACAATAATAACGCTAAAAGTAGTATAGTAATAGTAATAATAATAGTGGTAGTAATACTACTGCTGCTGCTACTACTACTACTACTACTAATAATAATAATAATAATAATAATAATAATAAGGGATAATGCATACCTATGACCAAATTGTCAACTACGCACATTTCCTTTGCGGGGGTCCTATTACCCCCTGAACTATTTTAAAGTGTAATTATTTACCCCTTAAAAATCAACCACCAGATGCGTGCATGGTTGTGAAATATACGCGCTTAGAGTTTTGAGAATACACATTTCTGGCGGATTTTCAGCTATTTTTCAGTTATTTCAAGGTTAAATGACATTGATACATAAGTAAGTTACTCCGTATCAATTTTCGTAATTTGACAGCCATTAATTTTCGATGGATTATGATTAAAACTACGAAAATTGACTATGATTCTTTGGATTAATTTTCTATTTTCTAACACATGAATTAGAAGATTCACATAACTGTTGTAATGAATGTGGATTGCCTTTTTCGTGATTAGACCGTGCCATTTGCTAAGAATGGGAAGAATTTAAGTAGAGTAAACACAAGAAAATGTCATTGGTGTAGAAGAAATAGCTGGGTTCTTGATCAGCACTCAAGGTGGTGTTTATTACACTTTAAAATAGTTCAGGGGGTAATAGGACCCCCACAAAGAAAATATGTGTAGTTGAAAATTTGGTCATAGGATGGGGTGGATTATGCATTATCCCTAACAATAATAATAATAATAATAATAATAATAATAATAATAATAATAATAATAATAAAAGTAGTAATTCTAAGAATAATATCAATATTAACACTAATACTAATGATAGTTGTAGTAACAATAGTAATTAAAAAATAGTAGCAAAAATAGGGTATTCAACGTATTAGTAACTTAGAAGCCCAGGAAAAACTAATTAGAAGAAAGGAGGGACAAAATTGAATGTCAACAAATATTTATTATATTTCTTTCCCTCAAGCCTTCCATGCATTGCACGTCTTTATTCATTACTTTTGTTATATATTGTTACATTCACCTTCAGGAATAAATCTGCATTCTCAATGCTTATCACAAGTCACATTCTCTTCAAAGAATTGAGTATAATTATCGCGACGTGCTTTAGAAAATTTTCGTACCAATTCGATGATAAATATTTCCTTCACCTTTAAAAGAATTACTTCGAGAACCCTTATTGTTCTCCTTTTATAATTACCATAATGACGACAATTATTATTTCGTCGCTTGCCATGCCCTCGTATATTCATACAGTCATGAAAAATTATTTTCATTAGTCATTATTAGATCATTAATATGATGCATTGGGACTCAAACCCAATGCCTTACCAATACAAAAATATGTAAGGCTATAATGTGTTGGAACTCGAATCCAACTCTTATCATCATTTTACACCAAGATTCAAATCCGATATCTTACTCTCTTGATTCGTTGGGACTTAAACCCACCGCTTACCCTCAGTTAAAAGTTCTGGTATTCACTCTCAAGCATTTAAAATATACCACTTTGTGATTACATATTGTTTTATAAATTTTTATTCAAGCCTCATTGAGATGGTGTAAAACATATCAAGTATCACATACTCATATGTTGCCAAATTTAACATAACAAAAATATTATAATAGTACATAATTTAGTTTTGCCATAACTATGAAATATAAATATTAGTTTATATAAACTAAAAATAATCTGTATTTGAAGTTGTGCATGCATTTAGAGGTGGAAGGGTTACAGAAATATATAAATTAAAGAAGTTAGAGGAATAAATTATCGCAATGATTAAAAATCAATTACTAACCCTTTTATTGCAAACCATCATTTTTAATTTGTAGTGCAGCAAAGAATATTATAATTGAATAATAATAACAGTTCTAAATCGGTCTAAATATTCTTGGACCATTAGCATATACTAGTTCTGCGTTAAAATATTATATGGAAAAAAATCTGCGTTAAGGAAAATTTAACTACTGCAGGATTATGAAACATTACGAGAGATGCCCTCATTTCAAGTGCCATATCACACTTCATCATGCATCATAACATGGAGAATGCACCGTGCTGATCAGGGGCAAAGCTACTTTGGTTGAAGGGTGGTCAATTAATCACACCTTACCGAAAAATTATATTATATAAATGGTAAAATATTACTTGTTATTGATTAAAAACAGACTTTGAACATCCTTGCATGACCCACCAGCAAAGAATGTTCAAAATTTGTACACCCTTATCAAATTTTCTGGCTTCGCCACTGGTGCTAATAACGTATTACAAAACTTAGCTCAAAGTAATAAATTGAGAAAATAGACAAGAATCTAGGGAGCAATGGAGAAGCGATTCTTATTTCTTGCATGTATTCAAGTGTGTACAATGTGATGCCCAAACCCTCTATTTATATGATGATATAAGTTATTCATAAGGAATGCCATGAATGTGGTATTAACTATTGAGAATATGGGGGAAGATTATGGAGGTGTGGGAGTTACATCTATAATAGGAAAAAATAGTGAGAGGTTAATGGAGAAGAGTAGTTAGTGTTACTCCTGTAGGAGTTATGAACATTAATATGCTATAATTGTATACTTTAATCGCTTATTACACTCAAATTTATTGCACTGTGATTAAGTTTGCGCTTTAATCGCTAGTGTCATGCACTAATTGTGTGTTTTATGCCTTGTTGGAGTGATTCCGAGCTATATAGATGTTATGGAATGGATTCAAGTGACTTAGAGCTTTGAAATTTGAGTAAAAGCTCAACGAATTAAGTCGGGATCGCGTTTGTGGGTCAACGGATGATAGTTAGAGCGAATGAAGCATCCAGTGGCCAGATTGCGCACTGTCGAGTAAAATAGGCATAAGTTTTCACTCAGAACTTGATGCGCGCCCAGGTGAGCGTCCGCTCTAGTTTGACCCGGGAAAAGTGTCATTTCCCACATTGGAGAAGGTATAATTGTTTGGGTCCAACCCTACCTGGTATATATACATAGTAGAACGTTTTTGAGACGAATTTTAGACCTAGGAAGAGCACAGAGCCTCCGTGGAGGCCGTTTTTCATCTTTTCTTCCATCAAACTTAGTAATTATTATGTTTCTTTGTATGATTTGTTATTTTGCTACCATGTCTATGTGGAGCTAAACTTCACGTTCTAGGGTTGCGGTTCTTTCATGACTATTGTTATTCGGATATTGATTTTGATTTCTTAGTTTATCATATTGGTTTATTATTCAATCTTGCTTACTTGATTGCTATCACCAATTGAATACTATCTACGAATCGTGAATTGAACTCGAAAGTGGGAATTCTAGATTGGATAAAGGATTGAGCAGAGCAAGTTCTTGAACATGGGCATCGGGAAACGGATTCGCGGTTAGGATAGACATATACCTAATTGCCTTGCTTGGTTGATTTACAGGAATTATAAATGACTTCTTGTTGATTCTAACTCCATAGACATATAGGCGTTAGGTTAGCTTGAATAAGTGAGTAAGAACTCAACAGATTCTTATGAGCAATATTAACCCTACCAACCAATAAACTAGATAAATTAGTTAGTCAATTCAATAGAAGAATACAATAGGAATGTTAGATAGCCCATAACCCTAGATCGTTTTCATTACATTGATAACATAAAAATATGCTCTTTCTTTATTCAGAATTTATTATTTGTTTTCTTTTTATATTAATTAGTTTAGAATCAAATATTTCTAGGTTTAATTCTTATTTAGATAATTAAGATGGTCTAATTTAGTTAATAGTTAATCACAAGTCCTCGTGGGAACTTTTAGTCACTTTATTACTCGACGACCGTGTATACTTGTGTGTGCGTTTGGCCGCAACAAACATCCACCATAATCAAGTATTTTATAATAGAGAATAATTAAAGTTACAATTCCGGAAATGCATTTTGAAAAGAGAAAAGGTGTATCCAATTATAGTCTCTCTTTTTTTCTTGAAACAAAAAGTTGGCCTTTGAATTCTTTATGAAGACCTTCTAATAGCTTATATGGAAACTATATTTGTTTCTGTTATAAATATATATTATACAGTATTATAAATATTCATTTAGTATTTCGTTATAAATAAGTTTTATAAAAAAACTTATTCATATTGCACTTCGCGGAAAATATGATTATCTATTTAGTACACTATTGAGAATAAATTTCCTGAAGAAGCTTATTATTTCGATACTTCGTTATGGATAAATATTACCCCCGACAGAAGATTATCTATATATGGTACAATAGTAGTTTACAAGCAACTTACAAGAAGCTCACAACAGCTTGCAATATCAACTTACAAGCAGCTAACACAACAATTTGCAGTAGCAGCTTACAAAACAACTTCCTTTCTTCTATAAATTATTATGTACATAAATTTAAAGTTAAATAATAAATCTCTCCCTCTACTTGTCTTTGATTTCCTTACTTTAAAGTCTTTATTTATAACAATTTCATTCATATTCATTATTGTGACGTTTAATATTGTAGAGAGATTATGAAGAAGTGGAGGCAAATGTACTTCAATTGAACTCACAAGTTTTATATACAAGTCTATTAGCGTTTTTTGTTCAACACACAATTATAGTTTCCAATTTTTTTTTTTAATTTTATTACTAACATACTTATTGTCCTTCCACTTATTTGTTGTCTCTTACGATGCTGATATTATTTGTCCAATTTTTATTGTTGTTAAAGATCTTTTTATCTCTAAGTCGAGGGTCTCTCGAAAACCTCTCTATCCCCCGAATAGAAATAAAAACTGCGTACACTCTACCTTCGCCCATCCTCACTATTAGGATTATTAGTTTATGACTGGGTTGATATTGTTGTCGTCGAAAACATTCCATTATTACCAACCCAAGAAGAATTATTTGAAAAAATTAATTTTGATCCTGAACCGTTGCTCAAAGCTGTCTTAACTATAAAAACACTTTCTTAAAAAACTTCAATGAAATTTGAAAAGAAAAACTTGGCATAAGAAATATAAAAAACTTTGGGCAAGATCTTCTAAGAAAGATTTATTCTCAGTTTTGCGAAACTCTCAGTGCAGAAATTATCACATACCATTCAGTAAGTTTGCCTTCCTGTATTTTTGTTATGAAATTTATTAAATATGTACAAATTCTAGATTTAACATCCATTACGGACACTTAAATCGTAGAATTAGAAACCTATAAAATTCAAATTCTCGATCCGACCCCTCATAGTGAAGAATATGAGGAAAGCATCCTTGAAATACAAAGATAAAGAGATTGCTTTTGATAGACCCTCGGATCAAGGAAAGGCAATATGAAGTTAAGCATTTGGAATAAATCCTTGAAATATAAACTGATTACTATGGAGATACAGTCACCTGCTGCAAATGTACAGTAACTAATATACTAACCAACGATTTTCATCACCCTGCTGGTGTTAGAAGCTATCAAAAATTTACTAATTGCCGTAGGTGACACTTATGTTCTGACTGTAAATTTTTTTTTACACCGATGGCGTATATAATTTTAACTCCTCTAACAAATACAAAAAGCAGATCAATTCAGCAGTCAATCTTTGACTGACGATTCAATTTCCTCTGTCAATGAAATCTTTCTAAAATGTACACTCAATTGACATCTCTATTCTACTTTGGTTCATGTCTATTCAAATACACTATAAAATGTTAATTTGATTCATGTAATTCAAAGACAATCAGAAAGTAACAGAGAAATTTTACAAAGTGGAAGTGTGAACAGCAGAAACCAAAACTAATTAACTAATTCACATTCGTGCGGCGTAAGGCTCAATAAAGGGATATGCATTTCCTAACAAAAATTTTCCACTTCCAATGCTCGAAGGAAAAGAACAAGGTTTATGGTGTCTTGTTTAGGTCAATCACAAAGTGCATGTGCAATGAACCCATGAACACAAATAATAAATCACATTTCACCACTCTATTGCCATTCTAGTTGAATAGATAACAGACATTATATTTGTGTGTGTATATTAGAGCCTCAAAATAGCTTACATCTTCAACCCTTCCAATACCAGTTCGTCACAGCCCAACGATGGAAAATGGAAAACATTGCGTTTAATAGATATGCAAGTCGCGAATGTGACGCCCCTCTCAATCTTTCTCCATATTCTTTTACAAATTTGCAGTTTGCCTAAAATCATACCCCATAAAAGGAAACAAGTGCTAGTGCTATACAACCTTTATAAAAATAAGGGAGGGGGGGACAAAAGTACCAGGAGATGCAAATATTTAGCTTTTGGTTTGTATTCCGACAACAGCAACTGCAGAGCTCCTGCATAAATTGAGTCAATAGTATTACATTATTTTTAAAATTGAGTATATTACAGTTCATTGTATCAGGCAATGATGACGAAATTATGGAATTAAACAAGGATAAATCCAATAAAACATCTCAGCAACAAAATTAACTCAAACATAGACGTCAGTATTCACAGGCCTAAATTTCTAGACAGAAAGAAACAAATTAACCGTATCAAAGAGGCAACATTGTGATTCTGTACAGAGAGTTCAAAAACAAAGAAAATAAGGTCAAAGTATCGGAAAGAACATCTTTAGCAATGATGCCTATGATTCTAGACAACGAGTAACACATTAAGACACCATCTCAAAGCATTTGCATTAGCATTCATTATAAAGTTGTGAAAAACAGGGAAAATAGGACAAAGTATCAAAAAGGAACATATCTATCAACAAAGAAACTCAAAAATAGACATTAGCATTTGCATTCTAGAATTCTCGAGAAAAGAAAACATTTTTCGCACAATCATTCAATGAAGTAGCATAGAAATTCACTAGAGAGAATTCAAAAACGGACAAAATAGAATACATATGGTACCAAAAAGTTCATCTTTAGCAAAATATAGTAACTCAAAATAGACCTTGGATTCACATCAATACCTAGAATTCCAAAAACAGAGAATTTGTAGTTCAGTTGTGGTTGTGACAGTTTTGCTGGCATCCTCATTACCTGTTCAAAAGCTAATAATTCACAAATAAATTTAGAGAAACTATTTCAGAATAATGTTTGCCAAGCCAGGTCTAGGAATTAACTTAAAATGTTTCTTTTAAACATCAAAAATATTAACTGCCTCAATAATTTGGGTTCACAAGACCCAAAAGACGGCAACAACAACAACAACCTAGTAATAATCCCACTAGTACGGTCCGAGAAGGGTAGAGTGTATGCAGACCTTACCCCTACCCTTACTCCTGAGGGTAGAGAGGCCGTTTCCGGGAGACCCTCGGCTCAAAGACAAAATCTGCAACCATCCAGAGAAAACAGACAAATAATATTAGCACAGTAAGCGACAACAAATAAGTGTAAGGACAATAATTATAGTAATAATAAAAATTAAAAGTAAGAAGTGTGATGGAACAAAAACCGCTAGCAGCCCTATCAAAACACTATCAGACTAGCATATTACCAAATTTGAGGATAAATGACACTTCTTTTAGAAATTGGGATTTTTCCAGATTTATGGAGAAGGCCATGAGAAAATGCTAGACAAAACATAAAAATTTAAAAGGACATAATACGAGCGGATCGATTGGAAAAGGAATTCAAAGTTTAACAGAAATGAGGCTCCGATTTGTCCAAAAACCATCAGAAATTGGGCAAGGCCGCCATGGCTACAAAAGACAGATGGCTTATTGTAAGAGAAAATAAAACCAACTCACAAATGCAACTGAACTTTGTCAAGCCAAGATACGTATCAACTGAAACAGAAATAGAGCAACCACCCTTAGGAACTCCATTTTCCGAGTCTAAAACCTCATTCTTTTAACAAAATTAAGGCAATGTAGTTGGCTCAGATTCACCTTTTCTCAGACAAAGACCAAAAATCTTTGAAAAAACAGCCATAGCTGCAAGCATCAGTTAGTCTTGTGAGACACGAAAAAAAAAACCAAAAAGATGGAATTTTTTCAAATATCTCAAGATACATCTGAGCTGCCACACCAAGATACAGATTTTTTCACCTCATTAGAAAGATACATCTGATAATCTTCATAGCCTCATTGCACATAAAATGAAGCGTAGGGAGTTACTAGAAACGGAAAAGAGGGAGGTCAACTGAAATTTCACCAAAAGGGTGGTTTTGCAATTGGAAAATTTTTCATTTGACACATCAATGGCAGCAGAAAGGATGCGATCATACTAGCACTAACGCACCGGATCCCATCAGAACTCCGAAGTTAAGCATGCTTGGGCGAGAGTAGTACTAGGATGGACGACATCCTGGGAAGTCCTCGTGTTGCATCCCTCTTTTCCCCACGGTGTGGGATAAATACTGGGTATGTTGTAGTTGTAGATCAACGGCAGCAGAATAAGACAGGGTCAAAACTACCCATAAAAACTCCCCACAGCTCTCTGCTTTCACCAGTCTCAGACAGAAAAAGACAGGGTCAAAACCACCCATAAAAACTCCCCACAGCTCTGTTTTCACCAGTCTTAGACTTAAACTAATAAGACTATCACCCATTTTGTGTCTCCTTTTTGAGGCTCGGATCTGTGTTATAACTCAAGCAAAAAGAGTCCGCCGCCGCCATGGCTGCAAATACCACCAAGGGGAACCTGAAGCATGCCCCGCCAAAATACGGGTCAGATAATCTCAAATGCCTGATTAATAAGATATTTACAAAATCCTCGTCGCCACTTTCAAGCCGTCAATCATACCACAACTGGCATAGCTTGTATTTAAACAAAATAGACTAATAACAGCTTGTTTGGATGGTTGTTACCATCGCATTGTATTGTATTGTTATTTCAGATAGGTAGAATACATAGACAGCCCCTCAAACTTGTCATGAATTGTCATTGAGACGCGTTAACTCGACAGATGCAAAAAGAGATCCGAAGACGCCATGGCTGCATAAACCGCGAGAAATCTGGGGGCATGCCCTGCCAAGATACGGTCAGGATAATCTCAAATTCTAATTTTTGTGGTGGCAGAGGTTCGATATATCTCAACAACAAATCATGGAAAAGATTCTGTTTTTGTGCTTTCAAGCAATGTGTGTTATGATAAGGCAAAAGAGAAACCAACAAGGCCATGGTCATCAATACTGTAAAAGAACACAGGGGAAAGACAGAGATGTCAGTATACAACAACAACAACAACAACAACAACAACAACAAAAAACCAGCATAATCTCGCCAATGGGGTCAGGGGAGGACTGTGTGTACGCAGCCTTAACCCTAAAGAGTCTGTTTCCAATTAGATATGTCAGATATATAACTTAAATCATTTCTACTGCTTCTGCTTTTGTCATAAAGACAAGCAAGGGCTGTTGGTTTTTTTAATAACGGAGGAAAATCGATGGTGAAACAGAGAGGGGCAACTACCCTTTCAAATGAAACCCTAAACTCTCTGTTTTTGCCTCATTTCTTTAATTCTTCTGGGCTAACCTTTACCCTTCTCATAATTGCATACTTGTGAGGTCTCAAAAAATAAGGGTTAGTTTCTTAAAGCTGACAAGCTGATTTTGGAAGCACGGCCAATCAGGCTATTACAATATAAGCTGAATTTAGAAGCTCGGCTAAACAAGCTATTACACGGGCCTTTTCGCGAGGGCTCAGATTTGCTATATTTTTTGTCAAAGCAAATGAGAAGGCGACACTACCGCTGCTGCAGACACCAGTTTGCTATACAAAAGCAATATCCCGAATCGTCTTGCCAAGATACAGGTCAGATATTTTTTCAATGCCATGAATTGAACATAGCCCAGAAATGAAAAGCAAAAACGAGGGTGCACTCAAGATTTTGATGTAGACAGATACCTTAATGCAAGCATCAATAGTTGTGAATACTTTCACAACTCGAACTCGTGACCGATAGGTCACACAAGGAGAACTTTACCGTTACTCCAAGACTATTTTCTTGTTAATCACAATCCAATTGTAAGTGAGACAGAAATCTCAATCACAGGCTATACCGGGTTGCCACACCAATATACGGACCCGGTCATCTCAATGCCCAAATTGGTTAGCCTAGATACAAGAAACATCATCATCACTGCCACTTTATGTAACTTTCATCAGCAACATAAACACGCACACAAAAAATATAAAAATACAGATTTCACGGGAAAAAATTTTACTTCTCAGGAATTTTACATTTCTTATGTCCAAACTTTGTCTGCTTCTTCTTTTGTCATAAATAACGGCTGTTGTTTTTTTCTTGAAAATGGAGAAATATCAATGGCGGAACAGAGAGGGGCAATCACCCTTCTAATGAAAATCTCAATACTCTCTGTTTTTGCATATTTAGGGGAATTTCTCAAGGGTTTTTCACCTGCGAATTTCAACATTTAACATATGCAAAAAGAGATCCGAAGATGCTATGGCTGCATAAACCAACAGAAATCTGGGGGTCTGCCCCGCCAAGATACGGTCCGGATAATCTCAAATTTTAATTTTTACAACTCCATCGGAAACAACCTCTCTATCTTCACAAGGGTAGGGTTTGTTAAGGTCTGCCCGCACACTACTCTTCTCAATCTCCACTTGCGGGATTAGGTATATTGCTGTTGTTGTAATAGAAAGATATCTAATTCATACTCCACATAAAAAAAAACCTTGATAGCCTCATCACACATAAAATGAAACCTAGGGAGTAACAAGAAAAGGAAACTAGCAAGGTCATACGTATTTTCACCAAAAGGGTGGTTTTGTAATTGGAAAAGTATTTCATTGGAGTGACCATTGGCTGCGGCGAATGACAGAGGCGCAAAACCAACCACTGAAACTCCCCACAGCTCTCTTTAATCACCGTTGCCTCAGACTTGAGCAAATGATATTTGCAAATAACTTACGCAACAAAATATAAATAGTGATCTCAAAGCATCCTATTTGTGCAAATCATCACTGCTTCGGTCCAACCGGGTAGATCCAATTACGGTTTTGAGACTCAAATCTGCGTTATAGGTCGAGCAAAAGTTAATCCGACAACGCCATGGCTGCAAAAAACCACCAGAAGGGGGCATGCCCTGCCAAGATACGAGCCAAATCATCTCAAATGCCCAATTGATAAGCTCAGAAGGGAATAGAAGACTGACAAAACACCATCACCGCCTCTTTCAAGCAGTCAATCATACTCACCAACATTACAAGTTAAATACTTTGAAAAAACTGGATATACCTTAAATAGCAAGGTGAAAACTGGCCATTCCATGAATTTTTTACAGGGTTGTTGGAATTGTTACAGTAATGGAGAAATCATTGGCTAATACAGAGACAGGCAACCACCCTTTCACAGAAAACCCTAAATTCTCCGAAGCCTCATTCTCGTTCTCCTGAGCTTTCGTTTTGTTACATCTCCATAACAGTTCTTTTTATACTATCCTGAAAGCTGTAAATATAAATTATTTCTTGTATATATTTCTCTTTCTTTCTTTAGGAATTAGGAGTGAGTCATTAGTGAAAGCTTTCGGGTAAGCTCAGATTAATGGGGTAAAACCAAGGAGAAGAGTGAAAACCAAAATCCAAACTCAAGTAATGGGGTAGGCTCAGATTCGCCTTTCCTCAGACAGAAACCAAAAGAGCTTTGGTAAAACTGCCATGGCTGCAAGCATCAGTTAGCCAATATGTCGACTCAGAAGAATAAAATCATCATAGCCTATTTGCATCACATAAAACAGAAGGCGTAACAAGAAAGGAAAATAAAGAGGTTATATTTATTCTCACCAAAAGGCTGGTTTTGGAATCAGAAATTCATTTGAGTGATCATCGGAATCAGAGAATGACAGAAGGACAAAACCATCAGTTGAAACTCCCCACAGCCCTCTGCTTTCACAGCAGCCTCAGACTTAAACTAATGAGATTTTTGTTATTTTCATATGAGGCTCACATCTCACTATGATAAGGCATTGAGTTTCTCAAAACCGCCATGGCTGCAATCTCCTCCGGATGGCCCAGCCAAGATACGAGTTTCATACCATCTCAATGCAAATCAATAATGCCATTTGCCAAGAATCATATCATCACTGGCCTCAAAATGTTACACTTTTACCTTTATTTTTAGTATGATCCGCGCTGTTTGGTTGTTAACACAGCCACATAGCAGAGAGAACAAAAGAACGGTAGCAGCAACTACAACAGCAGATCAACAACAACATGCATATCTCGAAGCTAGATTTACCGAAAAAAATAAGCACTGTTAATTGCTTCTAGCGAGAAATCATGGGCTTACCAGCAAAACTGAACGAATGCATAAATAAATAAATCCTATTTCTCATTGATGCCTCATTCTATGAGATGACTTTCTCTATGTTTGGGCATTGAGGGATCAGATTTACTGTATTTGAACAAAGCAAAAGAGAAGGCGATGCTGCCATAGCTGCAGACACCAGTTTGCTATGCAAAAGACATAGTTCGCCTTACCAAGATACGGGGAGAGTATCTCTCAATGCCATGCCCAGAACAATAACTGCCTCTTTTTGAGAAAATGTTGACTCTTTCATACATTTCATGTAAGTATGGAAGTTTTGGACTAAGCTCATACTAAGAATCCAGTAATGCCTACCGCAAAGGCGCCAGATGTTTGCTTTCTTGGTTTTCTTTTAGGAAAGAGGGTTGTTGGTTTTATTAAAGAAGAAATCACAGGCCAAAGAGAGGGCCCAACCACCATCCTAGAACTCCCTCTTACCCCTGTTGGCCTCATTCTTCCTTCTGGTAAAGTAGAGATGATAATAACAAAGATTTTGAGGCTCGCTCCATCTCAGGCACCACCATGGCTGCAAATCTTGTTGTGGGCTGCCCCGCGAAGATACGGCCTATCAACTCCTGATTCCATGAAGCTCGGAAAAAAATCAATCATCACAGCCCCATTATCCATATTTTTTGTTGTGTAGCTTTTCAAGGTAACAATACAATACAGTGAGAACAACAATCCAATCAGGGTGTTAGTGTACAGACAGATAAATGCAAATCGATCCAGAGGCGGATTCAGGATTCCAATATCGAATCATGGAAAAGATAATGTTTTTTTGTACTTTCAAGCAAATGGGACTCAGATATGTGTTATGATAAGGCAAAAGAGAAACCAACAACAACATGGCTGCAAAACACCGGTTGCATGTGTGAGAAGATTCAAAACTCTCAATCACAGGCCATACCGGGTTGCCACGCCAACATAGGGTCGGCTCATCTCAATGCATGAAAATAGCACGGGCTAACCAGTTTTAAGAATGATAATTGAAAAATAACCTGCGTTTGCAAGGTCATTAAAAAATAGTCACTATTTTGCTGCAACGTGAAAAGTTAAAGCATAATATACTGAAGCACTATTGGAACTCCAACACACGGAAAGTCACACTATATTATTCAACATGGAAAATTTTCCGGGTTTTGAACATTATTTTCGTTCAGGTGTATCTTTACATTACTTTTGAAACTTTGGCTATTTTCAATTACCACTTATAATCTGGCTATTTTTGAATTTCACCCCCTCAATGCCCAAATCGGTTAGTCGAGATATAGAAACATTATCATCACTACCACTTTATGTACCTTCCAATCTTCCATCAACACTGTAAAAGACCACACAGGCCAATGCGGGTTCGACATATCCCAACAATGAATCATGGAAAAGATTCTGTTTTTCTACTTTCAAGCAAATGCGGCTCAAATGTTTCTTATGATAAGGCAAAAGAGAAACCAACAACGCCATGGCAGCAAAACACCAGTTGCATGTGTGAGAGAAGATTCTCCACACAGGCCATCCTGGGTTGCCACGCCAAGATCCGGTCGGCTCATCTCAATGACCAAATCGGTTAGACCAGACATCATCACTGCTACTTTATGCTCCTTCCATTAATACTGTAAAAGTACACAGAGGAAAGACAGATGTCAGTATACAACAACAAAAACCAAAAAACCACTATAATCTCACAAGTGGGGTATGAGTAAGACGGTGAGTACCCAGCCTTAAACCTATCTTGTGCAGGTAAAGAGGTTGTTTCCAAACAGAGATGTCACTATATATAACTTAAATCATTTCTCCTGCTTCTGCTTTTGTCATAAAGACATAAACAAGGGCTGTTGGTTCTTTTTTATAAAAAAAATAATGGAGGAAAATCAGTGGTGAAGCAGAGGGGCAACCACCCTTTCAAAGAAAATCCCAAACTCTCTGTTTTTGCCTCATTTCTTTAAATTCTTCTAGGCTAACCTTTTCCCTTTTCACAATTAAAGACTTGTGAGGTCTCAAAAAAACAAGGGTAAGTTTCTTAAATCTAATAAGCTGATTTTAGAAGCACGACCAAAAAAGCTATTACAAAATGAGCTGATTTTAGAAGCACGGCCAAACAAGCTATTACACGAACCTTTTCGTGAGGGCTCAGATTTGTTGTATTTTTTGTCAAGAGAACCCCAATTCCAACCAAGAGGTTGTGAGAAGTTCTTGGAGGAAGAATGTTAAGGTCTACGTACACACTACACTAGCTAGATCCACTAAGTGGGATTATACTGGTTGTTTTTGTTGTTGTTTGTCAAAGCAAAAGAGAAGGCGACGCCGCCATGGCTGCAAACACCAGTTTGCTATACAAAAGCCGTACCGGGTCGCCCCGCCAAGATACGGGTCGGATATTTTCTCAATGCCATGAATTGCACATAGCCGGAAAGGAAAAAGCAATCATCACAGCCCCGTTACAACATCCGTATTCAGTAGCAGCAGCACAAAGAGAGGAGGAAAAAGAAGAGGAAAAAGAAGAGGAATATATATATTAGGGGTGTGTTGATGATTTTTTTTGTTTGTTCTTTTGTTTAATTGAAAGGGCTGTTGATTTTTAATGGAGAATCACAGGCATAACAGAGAGGGGCAACCACCCTTTTTACAGAAAATACCAATCTCTCTATGTTGCCTCATTCTTCTTCATTTCTAAGGCTGTGCTCAAATCTATTTTCTGGTTGAAGCGTCTGCATAAATAGGGCAAAACTTTTGGGGAGGTGGAATCAAGGGCATATTGGTCAATGGATATACAATTTTTTAGGAATACATACTATAGCCAAAAGATATTAACTTGTAAAATTCTTATTTGTGAAATAGAGGTTAAAGGAGAAAACTGGTATTCAAATTTATCAAAATGACATATGTGTGGCTAACGATCAATGAAATACCTTAAAAATCATGAAATTTTATGTTTAAATCTTAGCAGAGATAAAAAAAATGCTAAGTAATTTATTTTGTGTTTAAATATGGTGGACAAAATTAGTCAATACAAATTAGGTGAGATGAATGTAAGCTGGCATGACATTATCACAAAATAACAACAACAACAATCCAGTATAATCTCACTTAGTGGGATCTGAAATACAACAACTCAATATAATCCTACTTAGTGGGGTTTGGGGAGAGTAATATGTACGCAAACCTTACCCCTACCCTGGGGTAGAGAGGCTGTTTCCAAATAGAAACCCGGCATCCTTCCCTCCAAGAACTTCTCACACCTTACCCCTACCCTGGGGTAGAGAGGCTATTTCCAAATAGAAACCCGGCAACCTTCCCTCCAAGAAATTCTCACCTTGCTCTTGGGGAGACTCGAACTCACAACCTCTCGGTTGGAAGTGGGGGTTGCTTACCATCAGAGCAACCCCTCTTATCCTAATTATCACAAAATAAAATATATCAAAATTACAATTCTAGAAGTGAATCTTGAAAAAGGAAAAACTTGTATCGGTACTTGTAGTTTTTTTTTCCATTTCAAATAAATAGTTCACAGCAGTTTAGGTCTTTCAATCATCCTAATAGTTGAAAGTTGGAACAATAGTTGTTTCATTTCTATTTGGTGTTATAGTGGAGATTACGAAAAAGTATTTTGTTTAATCAATGAATGATATTGTTGAACTAAGCTTTTGATAACTTTATTTTAGAATAATGACATGCTTCCTGTTATCGATTGTCCGTGTTCAAAGCAACGAGAAACTGAAACCAGTAAGGAGAAGAGACACAAAAAAAAAAAAACAGAACGTATGTAACACTGGGAAAAAAAAAAAAATCACAGAAATGAAGAAATCCGAGACCACAGAATTCACTGTGTGTCCTTAAGGAATTTAACCCCCTCACTGTACCCGAGGTTGTGGATTATTTCCTCCCAGGATATAACGGATATACCTGTCGTAGGAGTGGCGGTACCTCAAACGCCTATGACTTCGACGAACTCAAATTCGGGAACGAAATCACACTGTGACTCGATATGTTTCAGTTTGCAGAAAAGAATGCAGAATTTTTAATGCACGAATATTTTTTTTTTCTTTTCAGTACACGAAAATGAGGCATTGCCTCGGTTTATATAGCCTCGAATTGTGACTGTTCGGAAAGGCTTGGTGCCTGTTCGGGAAAGGCCATGCCTTTTTCTGAAAAATAAGAACGTTGGGAAGTTTACAGTTAACAAATTAATATTATTTTTTTTTTTTTTCAGTACTACATACGTTCTGTTTTTTTTTTTGTGTCTCTTCTCCTTACTGGTTTCAGTTTCTCGTTGCTTTGAACACGGACAATCGATAACAAGCTTAAGGAATTTAAGTTATTATTTCCGTAAATTGTGACTGTCCAGAAAATAAAAGAAACTTGTAATTTTGTTGTTTGCATGTAACGAACTTGTATGTTGTTTGGAGACTAAATCTTCGGATTTTCTACTCCGGTTGAGATTAAAGTTTTCAGAACTTTCTACTCATTTGGGTACTTGATTTGAAGATATAAAAACTTCATCAAGTATACTACATACAGTTTATTACATTCTATTTGAAGTTTGTTTTAATTCTGTTTGTGTAAATTTGATTCGGTTTGAAGAAATAAAATCTTCACCGATTATTAAAGTGTTCTGTTATTTCCTACGACAGAAATGGGAGACCAAACTCCAAATTTGAATGCTACTGCTACTGTTACTGCCACACCAGCCCCCGTGGTTGGTTCTACGAGCAATGCTGCGTCCTCCAGTCGTACTGCACCAGCACCGGCTCCGGCAGAGAAGCCCGGAAAATTCACCGGGATTGATTTCAAACGATGGAAACAAAAGATGTTCTTCTATCTAACTACTTTAAGCCTTCAAAAGTTTATTAAGGAGGATATTCCGGTTCCGCCGGAATCAACACCTGAAAATGAACGATTTGTTGTAATTGAGGCGTGGAAGCACTCAGATTTTTTGTGCAAGAATTACATTCTTAGCGGACTGGAGGATGATCTTTACAACGTCTATAGTAATGTGGGAACATCAAAAGAACTATGGGATGCGTTGGAAAAGAAATATAAAACAGAAGATGCTGGCTTAAAGAAGTTTATCGCTGCCAAGTTTTTGGACTACAAAATGGTAGATGGCAAGTCTGTTGTCACTCAAGTTCAAGAGTTGCAGGTTATCATCCATGATCTCCTCGCTGAAGGTATAAATTTAATTAATGCCTTTGTCAAAATTATTCAGTGCCCCGTCACTTACATGTTGTTTGTTGTAGGTTTGGTGATTAGTGGGGCGTTTCAAGTTGCGGCAGTGATAGAGAAGTTGCCTCCTTCATGGAAGGACTTCAAAAATTACTTGAAACATAAGCGAAAGGAGATGACATTGGAAGATCTCATCGTCCGATTGAGAATCGAGGAAGATAACAAGGCAGCGGAGAAAAAGGCAAATGGGAGATCAACCATAGGGGGAGCACATATAGTTGAAACTGCCCCAACTAATATGAAAAAGAGGAAAAAGGCATCGGGACCAAGGAACTATCCCAACAAGAAGAAATTCAAGGGAAACTGCCATAATTGTGGAAAAATCGGACACAAAGCTGCAGACTGTCGTGCTCCGAAAAAGGAAAAGAAGAAGGGTCAGGCTAATATGGTTGAAACAAACGAGGAGGTTGATGACTTGTGCGCTATGTTGTCCGAGTGCAACCTAGTGGGAAGTCCGAAAGAGTGGTGGATTGACTCTGGCGCCACTCGCCACATTTGTGCTGTTAGAGAAGCCTTTGCTTCATATGCTCCCGCCGGGCCCGACGAAACAATATATATGGGAAATTCTGCAACGGCCAAGATTGAAGGTTATGGAAAGATACTGCTGAAGATGACCTCTGGCAAGGTGGTGACTCTCAACAACGTCTGTCATGTTCCTGAAATTAGGAAAAATCTTGTATCTACCGGACTTCTAGTGAAGAACGGTTTTAAATGTGTTTATGTTTCTGACAAGGTTGTAATAAGTAAGAACGAAATGTACATAGGAAAAGGCTACCTCACAGAGGGCCTTTTCAAACTGAATGTAATGGTTGTTGCTAATAATAATAAAGTTTCTGCTTCGTCTTACTTGCTTGAGTCAAATGATTTATGGCATTCACGTTTAGGACATGTCAATTATAGAACCTTGCGAAAAATGATTAGTTTGGAAGTATTGCCTAAGTTTGAATGCAATCAATCAAAATGTCAAATCTGTGTTGAATCTAAGTATGTTAAACATCCTTATAAGTCAGTTGAAAGGAATTCAAGTCCTTTAGACTTAATCCATACAGATATTTGTGACATGAAGTCAATTCCATCTCTCGGTGGAAAGAAGTATTTCATAACTTTTATTGACGATAGTACGCGGTATTGCTACGTTTATTTACTTAATAGTAAAGATGAAGCAATTGAAGCGTTCAGGCAATACAAAACTGAAGTTGAGACTCAACTTAACAAAAAGATTAAAATGATAAGGAGTGATAGGGGCGGTGAATATGAATCTCCTTTTGAACAAATATGTTTGGAATATGGCATTATTCATCAAACAACTGCTCCTTACTCGCCACAATCAAACGGAATTGCGGAAAGAAAAAATAGAACACTGAAAGAAATGATGAATGCCCTGTTAATAAGTTCTGGTTTACCCCAGAACTTGTGGGGGGAAGCCATTCTAACAGCTAGCCGAATACTCAATCGAGTGCCCCATAGCAAAACAAAATCTATTCCATACGAAAAGTGGAAATGAAGGAAGCCCAATTTGGAATACTTCAAAGTGTGGGGGTGTTTGGCCAAGGTGCAAGTTCCTAAACCCAAAAGGGTAAAAATAGGACCTAAAACCGTTGATTGTGTTTTCATAGGATATGCCACAAATAGTAAGGCATATAGATTTCTGGTTCACAAATCAGAAAATCCCGACATTCAGGTGAATACGGTAATTGAATCAGATAATGCTGACTTCTTTGAAACCATATATCCGTATAAAAAGGAATGTGCGTCGTCTAGCAAAGAATCTAAACGACCTCGGGAAGAAATAAAGGAAAACATTCCTGATGAGGAAAATCCAAGACGTAGCAAACGTCAAAGGACGACTACTTCCTTTGGACCAGAATTTTTAACATTTTTGTTGGAAAATGAGCCTCGAACGTTCAACGAAGCTACGTCTTCATCGGAAGCTCAATTTTGGAAAGAGGCAATCAATAGTGAGATAGAATCCATATTGAACAACCATACTTGGGAATTGGTTGATCTTCCTCCAGGGAATAAACCTTTAGGTTCCAAATGGATTTTTAAGCGGAAAATGAAAGCTGATGGCACTATTGAAAAATATAAGGCAAGACTAGTTGTTAAAGGGTTTAGACAACGAGAAGGTCTTGATTACTTTGATACATACTCGCCGGTAACGAGGATTACATCTATTCGGGTGTTAGTAGCATTAGCCGCCGTGTACGGTCTTGAAATCCATCAAATGGATGTGAAAACAGCCTTCTTAAATGGAGAGTTGGAGGAAGAAATTTACATGGAACAACCCGAAGGGTTTGTAGTTCCAGGGAAAGAGAAGAAGGTATGTAGACTTGTTAAGTCTCTTTATGGACTAAAACAAGCACCAAAACAGTGGCATGCAAAATTTGACCATACGATGCTGTCAAATGGATTCAAGATAAATGAATGTGATAAATGTGTCTACATTAAGAACACTTCGAACCACGTCGTCATTGTTTGTTTATACGTGGATGATATGTTAATAATGAGTAACAACATTGCTAACATAAATGCTACTAAGCGCATGCTTGCTAGTAAGTTTGATATGAAAGACTTAGGAGTTGCCGATTTAATTCTGGGAATTAAAATCCATAAGACCCCTCAAGGTCTAGCATTGTCTCAATCTCATTATATTGAAAAAGTACTTGAAAAGTTCAAGTATTTGGACTTTAAAGTTGCAAAGACGCCAATTGATATGAACCTTGCTCTTGCAAAGAATAAAGGTGAAAGTCATTCTCAATTGGATTATGCCAGAGTGTTGGGAAGTTTGATGTATATTATGAACTGTACGCGACCTGATATTGCGTGTGCTATAAGTAAACTAAGTCGCTACACGAGTAATCCCGACCAAAATCATTGGCTGGCAATGAAACGAGTTTTGAGGTATTTGAAACATACTCAAAACTTTGTTTTGCATTATAACAGGTATCCTGCAGTTATTGAAGGATACAATGATGCAAATTGGATCACCGGTTCAACTGAAACTAAATCCACAAGTGGATACGTTTTTACTATAGGTGGAGGAGCAGTGTCTTGGAAGTCATCCAAACAGACATGTATCGCCCGCTCTACAATGGAATCTGAGTTCATAGCTCTAGACAAAGCCGGTGAAGAAGCTGAATGGCTCCGGAATTTCTTAGAAGATATTCCATTTTGGCCCAAACCGTTGGCTCCTATATGCATACATTGCGATAGCCAAGCGGCAATAGGAAGAGCCGGGAGCGTTATGTACAACGGAAAGTCTCGTCACATACGACGAAGACATAATACCGTTAGACAACTACTCTCTAGTGGAATTATCACAATTGACTATGTTAAGTCAAGAGATAATGTGTCGGATCCACTAACTAAAGGCCTAACTAGAGAAGTGGTTGAAAGATCATCAAGGGGAATGGGACTATGGCCGAGGACAAGTCATCGTGGCGGTAACTCTACCTAGAAGACATGAGATCCCAAGATCTAGGTTCAAAGAGATCAAACAAAGTCATTGATGACGGTTCAACATTGTCACAATAATTTTTTGGTCCATTCTCGTGATGAGACAATGTTCAGTACCAGGATAAAGCATTAAGGCTTTTTAATGGTTTCTAAGTTTGATACGGGGTATATCAAATAGTGTATCTACGGGATGACACATTTAGGAATCACCTATGTAAGTGTGAAGTGTAAGCCGCTTCAAGGAGAACTCTGTAAGGCCAGCTCTCTACGTACTTATGAACCAGGAAGTGTTCATGGCTGAAACGAACAAAACAATGAGAACCAAAAACGGTTAAAGGGTTAATTGTGTGACATGTGGTTGTCTAGGTATACACCAAAGCTCGACGGTTCAAAGATATCAAATCTACCGATTGACCGAGTATATCCGACATATGCTCACTACGGAAAGTTCAAAGAGAAATCTACTTATCCAGATGCAATTAATCCTTGCTTACGAATCACACAGTTTTTTTTTTTTTTTTTTTGTTTTTGTCATGCATGTTTTTCATCATATAGCCATTCCCCATTCATGTGGGGGATTGTTAAAGCTAGTTAATGATTAAAGCTAGCTAAGTTGGTGTGAATGAGAAATGGAGGGAAGAAGACAATAGAAGGAAAATGAAATTTCAAAGCAAAGTTCCTTTGAAAAGGAGCTTTGTACCACATTGGTGGTAGAAAGGGAAAGTTATGTGCTTATATTAGAAAGCACTTCTTCTAGCTCTTAAAGGGTTAAGAAGAGGGACTCCCCTCGCGCCGTCGTCGTCGCTCGGCTCGGCTTCGGCTTTGGATTTGGATTTGGATTTGGATTTGGTCAAATGATCTGATTGATTGATAATCTTTTTGGACCAAATTTATTTAAAATTCAATCTTCATTTTCTGAAATTATCATGACAAAAAAAAAAAAAAAAAAAAAAAACTTGGTCCAAAAAAATAATTTCAGAAAATGAAGATTGAATTTTAAATAAATTTGGTCCAAAAAGATTATCAATCAAATCCAAATCCGAAGCCGAGCCGAGCGACGACGGCGGCGCGAGGGGAGTCCCTCTTCTTAACCCTTTAAGAGCTAGAAGAAGTGCTTTCTAATATAAGCACATAACTTTCCCTTTCTACCACCAATGTGGTACAAAGCTCCTTTTCAAAGGAACTTTGCTTTGAAATTTCATTTTCCTTCTATTGTCTTCTTCCCTCCATTTCTCATTCACACCAACTTAGCTAGCTTTAATCATTAACTAGCTTTAACACTTCCATTAGTATAAACCCAAAAAGGTACCACTCTCTAATGTTTTGCAAGTGAAGATTTATTTGGAAAATGGGTGATGCTAAATAGCGCAACTCTAGCCACTGAAAAGACATCAAAGACCCCCTAACTATTTAGCCTATATTTTCCCCTCCAAAATACAAAATTAAATATGGAGAGGCTCTTTCTATTCCCGCTGGACAAAACTTATTCACCTTGATGATCACCTATTTATTTATTAAACACAAATCTTGTACATCAAATTAAATTAATTTAAAATGTATCGAACAAACCTGAATCAAAATAATTCAAAACGACGACCCGAATGAGATTATTTCAAAACGAATTGAACCGTCTCGAACCGAATTAATTCAAAACAGATCAAACCGACTAATGTACCTTGTCAATCTACTTTGCTATTGGTTGCATTAAGGAAATTACCAGCTATGTCCATTTAGAAGTAGCTCATTACAACAATTGGCCAATTGATAAAATATTACTAATATTAGCCAAAATGGCTTATTAGCTATTTGTAGCAAAAGAATATCAAATTTTTTACGTTCTTTTAAGTGAGTGCTATCAGAATAGATTGGGCATATCTTAAGGAGCTTGAATCTTAGTTTTGAGATAACTTGGTGAAGTGTTGAGGTGGTTTGTATTGAAAATTCGAAGTAAAAACCGAATATGAAAAAAAATGATATATGTATCACACTGTGTATCATATATGTATCATATTTGTATCGATTGTGTATCACATGTATATCCATGTGTGAGATACATGCGTAATACATGTTTGATACATGTATCACAGAAGAATTTTTTGGCATCGATTTAATTATGAATTTTGATACAAAACCAGTCCAAATCACCTCCAATCTTCCTCAAATTTTATATATTGACTTATCTGTATGTTTTCAATAAATTTCGACTATACCCATTTAAAAGATTCCTTATTTATTTCATTTTTTGGAATATTGACTAGAAGTTGGTAAATTGAAACTTATATGGGACATTTCTATCAAATCGTAGATACACATCTATTCTCATTTTTGCGGAACTCTTAGGGGTCTTTTGGTATGGGATATAAGTAACAATAACATCGGTGTAAAAATTTAATACCAACTTATACCTTGTTTTGTTACTAAATTTGGTATAAGTTATCCCGGTATTAAAATTAATAGCGGGATAACTTATCTCTCATTAGATGGGATAATTAATGATGAGATTATTATCATCCAACAAAATAGGAAAATTCACCAAAATAGCCCTCAAACCCTTTTTCTACATCACTTTTTCTATTCTTTACCTAACATTGGTAAAGCATCGCCGCATATGTCTCTGCTCTTGCGGAAAATTTCTTTAAATGCAGAACTATGATACAGTAATTGAAGAAGAAATTATCCCATTTTGCTTTTCTCACAAGGTTAAAACTTATTTCTCTTATTCTTTCTTGTTATTATTTGTCTGCTTTGATGGCTTTAAAAATTATTTTGCGAAAACTAATTTTCTTATTTATCTCTTCTATGAATATTCGTTGGATTCATTTGTTTCTCTTTATGCACTTAAAATTCTAAATAGGTGTGTGATTCAGTCAAGGCGTAGAATTGGCTTAGAATTGAAAGCAATATATGGGTCCCATGTAATTATTATTTTGTAGTAAAGAATTGGGCGTCAGTGGATTTAGTTTAATTTATAGCCTAAAGTTGGAAGGATGAAGTTCAATGTATCATTCAGGAGAACTTCCTAGTTCAGTCCTTAAATAAAAAAATAAAAAAATAGAAAGAACCCTAACGTTAGGGATAGGTGGTACTTTTACGTAGGTCAAAAGGATGCAAGTGTAGAATGTTTCTTCTTTCATTTTTCTCTGTTTGAAGAAGTGTTGGGATGGTTTATTTTCTTCTCAATTTCGCTTAACTATATTTTTTATGCGTCTCAATTCTATAGGTTTGGTTATGTCTTCTGGCCAACGTGTGGATCTTGGTTTGAGCTTCTGATGTGGAGTTTTTTTTTTTTTTTTTAAATCACAATACATTCTATGAAAATTGATTAGACCAAAAAATTAGTAATATAATACATGGCAATTAGCGATCTTAAATATGAAGGAAACATGAATTAAATTGGGAAGAAGATTTAGAAGAATAAATCAGCATATATATTTCAAACAATTGAAGACTAGAGTCCCAAAAAATTATTTAGTACTTGTTAGAATTGAAAATTGATCAATTGGATAAAGGAGTAACAAGATGGAGGCTAAATAAGATGGAGGGTATTTTTGTAAAGAAACAGCTTTTTAAAAATTATGCAATGCATATCATTTTTAATACAACATATCAAACAGTAAATAAAAAATAATACAAGCATAACTTGTCCCAGCGTAACTTATCCCACTACAAGGGGTATTAAAACAAAACGACCCCTTAGTGCAACAATCATCACATACCTTATATACCACTTAGAAAGGGGGAGGGAAAGCAACAAGAGAAAAGGTTCTGGCTTTGCTTTAAAAGATACTCTAAAGGGCCCGAGCTAGAAGGCAACTTACTGGTATGGCCAAATCCAATAAGTTAATCTCAAATCCTATATTTTTGTTATAAAATTTATTATATATGTACAAATTTTGATCTGGTCCAAAATCTAACACAACAATAACAATGGAAAGTTTAGCACGAAAAAGCATTTTATATTTGACTCTTCAACAAAAATTGAGTCACTAGAGCTTTAGTGTTCACTATGCATGAAAGATCACAGAATGTGATAATTCAAATGTCAAAAGGCTATCAAATGGAAGTCATAATCTGAATTCTGAAATTCAATCAATTGGTCCAACAACCCCTTGATAGAGTCACACAATGTGATAAAAGTCACCTGCTGCAAATGTATAGTAACTAATATACTAACCAGTGATTTTCATCACCCTGCTGGTGTTAGAAGCCATCAAAAATTTACTAATTGCCGCAGATGATACTGATGTTCTGACAGTGTAAAAATTCCTTATACTGATGGTATATATAACTTAAAACTCTTCTAACAAATACAAAAAAGGGATAAATTCAGCAGTCAATCTTTGACTGAATATTCTATTTTGGTTCTTGTATATTCAAATACACTATAATGTTAATTTGATTCATGTAATTCAAAGACAATCAGAAGTAACAGAGAAATTTTACAAAGTGGAAGAATGAACAGCAGAAACCAAAACTAATTCACATCCGTGCGGTGCAAGGCTAATTAAACGGATATGCATTTCCTAACAAAAGTTTTTTCACTCACAATGCTCGAACTCGAGACTTAAAAGGTTAGAGTCTTTGCAATTGAAGAAATGGTTCCAAAACAAGTATAGTCAACACTTTGGGGATTGTTTTTGCTGAAGTCAGTAAATTAACCTTCATTTCACTACACACTTATTCATTTTTCCACTTCCTCATTCGGTTTGAAGAACCAGGAAATCTATCTTTCTTCCACTGTTTTTTCACTCTTTCTCGCACCCACTTTATTGACGACTAATCCACAACCTTCGATGATAGCGTATTATCACGCTCTTTTTTCCCTTTTGATAAGTACTATATCTCTTGTTATCTACAAGATAACAAACTATGAGATAATTCGTCAAGAAAAAAGAAACCCTAAGATAACACATACCAGTATCAAGAACCTGACTAACTAAAATATAGCAAGGTTTATGATTTCCTGTTTAGGTCAATCACAAAGTGCATGCGAACTATTGCAATGAACCCATGTACACAAATGATAAATCACATTACACCATTATATTGCCATTCTAGTTGAATAGCCGACAGACAGATTATATTAGTATGTGTGTATTAGAGCCTCATGATAACTTGCATCTTCAACCCTTTCTCCAATACCAACTCGTCACATATCGACGATGGAAAATGGAATAGAAATGCAAGTCGTGAATGTGACAGCCCTCTCAATCTTTCTCCATATTCTTTTACAAACTTCCAGTTTGCCTAATACCATACCCCATAAAAGGAACAAGTGGTATACAAGCTCAAAAAAAATAGTGGGTTAACACAAAAATTACCAACAGATGCAGAATTTAGCTTTTGGCTTGTATTCTGACAACAGCAACTGCAGAGGTCCTGCATAGATCGATTCAGTAGTATTACATTATTTTCAAAGTTTAGTATATTACAATTCAAAGTACAGGTAATGATGACGAAATTATGGAGCTCAACAAGGATAAATCCAATAAAGCATCTTAGCAACAAAGTAACTCAAACATAGACGTCAGTATTCACGTGCCTAAATTTATGGACAGAAGGAAACAAATTTCCTGTATCAAAGAGGCAGTATTCTGATTCTTTACGGAGAGTTCAAAAACAGAGAATATGGGTTAAAGTATTGGAAAGACGGAAAGTTCATCTTTAGCAATAATGCCTATGATTCTAGACAAAGAGAGAGAAAATTAAGAAACACCCATCTCTTCACATTCACATTCACATTCACATTCATTACAAAGTCAAGAAACGGGAGAAACTAAAAAATGACAAGTATCAAAAGGAACATATTTATCAACAAAGAAACTCAATAATAGACATTAGCATTTGCATTCCTAGAATTCACGTCAAAAGAAACCATTTTTCGCACACTCATGTCAATGAAGCAGCATAGAAATTCATTACAGAGTATTCAAAAACGGACAAAGCAGAATAAGGTATCAAAAAGTTCATCTTTTGCAAAATATAGTAACTCAAAACATACCTAACATTCACATCAATACCTAGGATTCCAAAAATTGTGACAGTTTTGCTGTCATCCTCATCTTCTGTTCAAATACTAATATTCAGAATAAATTTAGAGAAATTATTTCGGAATAATGTTTGCCAAGCCAAGTCTAGGAATTAACTCAAAAATAAAGTTTCAGTCTTTTAAACATCAAAAATATTAACTGCCTCGGTAATTTGGGTTCTCAACATCCAAAAGAGGGCATAACCAAATTTGAGGACTAAATGACACCTTTTTGAAATTGGAATTTTTCCAGATTTATGGAGAAGGTCACCATGCTAGAGAATTCAAAACATTAAAAATTAGAAAGAACATAATAAGAGAAGATCGATTGTAGAAGGAATTCAAAGTTTAACAGAAATGAGGCTCGGATTTGTCCAAAAACCATCAGAAAATGGGCAAGGCCGCCATGGCTGCAAAAGGCAGATGGCTTATTGTAGGAGAAAATAAAACTCACAAATTCGACTGAACTTTGTGAAGCCAAGACATGTATCAACTCAAAAAGAAACAGAGCAACCACCCTTACGATCTAATTCATTTTCCGAGTGTAAAAAACTCATTCTTTTAACAAAATCAAGGCAATGTAGTAGGCTCAGATTCGCCTTTTCTCAGACAAAAACCAAAAAGCTTTGAAAAAGCAGACATAGCTGCAAGTATCAGTTAGTCTTGTGAGACACCGAAGAAAAACCAAAAAGATGGAATTTTTCCAAATATCTGAAAGATCTATCTGAGCTGCCATGCCAAGATACAGATTTTCCAGCTCATTAGAATGATACATCTGATTCATCTTCCACAGAAGAACAAGATCTTCATAGCCTCGTTGCACATAAAATTAAGCGGAAGGAGTTACTAGAAGTGGAAACGAGGGAGGTCAACTGAAATTTCACAAAAAGGGTGGTTTTGCAATTGGAAATTTTTTCATTTGAGAGATCATTGGCAGCAGAAATATGCAGGGGCAAAACCACCCACAGCTCTCTGCTTTCACCACAGCCTTAGACTTAAACTAATAAGATTGTCACCATTTTTGTGTTTCCATTTTGAGGCTCAAATCTGTGTTCTAACTCAAGCAAAAAGAGTCCGACACCGCCATGGCTGCAAATACCACGAAGGGAAACCTGAAGAATGCCCCGCCAAAATACGGGTCAGATAATCTCAAATACGGTTAAACAGGTTATTAGAATATAAGCTGCTTTTAGAAGCACGGCTAAACAGGCAACTACATGGGCCTTTTCGTGAGGGCTCAGGTTTGCTATAATTTTTGCCAAAGCAAATGAGAAGGCGATGCTGCCATAGCTGCAGACACCAATTTGCTATACAAAAGCGGTAACGGACGATCTGCCAACATACAGGTCGGATATTTTTTCAATGCCATGAATTGAACATAGCCCAGATCCAGAAAGGAAAAGCAATCATCACAGACCCTTTATATACATCAGTATTCAGTAGCAGCAACACAAAGAGAGGAGGAAGAGAAAAATATTAAGGGTCTGTTTGGATGATGATTTTTTTTTTTGGGGGGGGGGGGGGGTGTTAATGATTTTTAATGGAGAAATCACAGGCATAACAGAGAGGGGCAACCACCCTTTTTACAGAAAATCCCAATCACTCTGTTGCCTCATTCTTCTCCTTTTCTCAGACAAATACCCAAAAAGCCGTGGAAAAAGACCGTTGTGGCTGCAAGCATCAGTTAGTCTTATGAAACAGGAAAACACACACACACAGAAATGGATTTTTTCTCCAATATCTCAAAGACCCATCTGAGTTGCCACACCGAGATTACAATTTTTTCCCAGCTCAATAAATTTATAAGTCTGATTAAGAATAAAATCTTCATAGCCTCATAGCATCACATAAGTTGAAAGGGAGATAGTAATACATATTTTCACCAAAAGGGTGGTTCTAAAAACAGACATATCATCAGCGAGGGACAATCACAGAGAGGGGCAAAACCACCCAATGAAACTCCCTACAGCTCTCTGCCTAGACCGCAGCCTCAGACTTAAGCTAATGAGTTTTTTGTCATGTTAATCCAATGGCAGCCCGGTGCACAAGGTATCCCGCTTTCACACAGGGTCCGGGGAAGGACCACATCCAAGATGTGTGATATAAACAATATACCCTAATGCAAGTATTATGGGCTACTTTCATGGCTCGAACCTGAAGACAACTTTACCATTGCTCCGAGGCTCCCCTCCCTATTTTCCTTTTAATCCAAATCACAGAAAAGATTATCTTTTTTTTTCTCTTTTCGGCAAATGGGGCTCAGATGTGTTATGATGAGGCAAAGAGAAGCCCGCTACGCGATGGCTGCAAAACACCAATCGCAAGTGAGAGACAGAAATCTCAATCACATGCCATACCAGGCTAAGTTGCTCTGACACGGGTACGGGTGTCCGACACGGGTGCGGATCTAGAGGTCGGATCCTTTGAGATAGAAATTTTAAGATTCGGGGATACGGATCCTAGAACCGACACTGGTGCGGGGATCCGGCTAAAAATAATTTAAAAATAACAATAAAAATATCTCTAAATTATGATTTTATGTGATTAACGGTTAACTGGATAGAGTTAAGTAGTAGTCCCGAAGAAATAAACGAAAAAAAAAACAGAAAACAAATAGTGGGTTGGAAGGACGCAGAAATAACAAGCTAGTACCAATTTAGAAAGCAAGCAAATGACTTAGCAGTAGCGAGAGTGGGCACTTCGAAAGTCACAGTTTCACATTAACAATTGTAACATGCCAAATCATTCAGATAGTCATAATTTTAATGATAAACTTGGTCCAATTTATAATTCTTTTTGTTATTTTCATATGGGTATTATAACTCCCAGACCGGTGCACGCCAGACCACAAGGATCCATTGTACGCAGTCGTACCCTGCATTTTTTCCACGGCTTGAGCCCGTGACCTTCTGGTCACATGCCAGCAACATTAATCCAAATCATATAAAAGATTATCTCTTTTTCTTTTCTTGCAAATGGAGCTCAGATATGTTATGATAAGGCAAAGAGAAGCCAACTATGCCATGGCTGCAAAACACCAGTTGCAAGTAGAGACAGAAATCTCAATCACAGGCCATACAGGGTTGCCACGCCAAGAAAAGGGTTGGGTCATCTCTATGCCCAAATCGGTTAGCCCAGATACAAGAAACATCATCATCACTGCCTCTTTATGTAACTTCCATCAGCAACATAAACACGCACATAAAAAGTAAATACATATTTCACTGGATTTTTTTTTTTACTTTTTTCCGGAATTTTACAATTCTTATGTCCAAACGTTGTCTGTTCTGCTTTTCTCATAAACACGGGCTGTTGGTTTTTTTTTTGGAAAATCAATAGCGGAACAGAGAGGGGCAATCACCCTTCTAATGAAAATCCCAATACTCTCTGTTTTGCCTCATTTTTCTGGGCTAACCTTTTTGCATTGGAAATTCTCGTGCATTTTTCAACTGCGAATTTCAAAATTCAACAGAAGAGAGCCCATTTTTTTGATAAGGAAAAAGCGGGTATAGATGCAAATGAAAACAGAAAAGAGCCCATGAATCTGCATTTAAGAAAATACCTTTCCAATTGAGGCTCAGATCTGTAATATTGAAGATAGGGCAAGAGATTGGAGACACCGCCATGGCTGCAAACACCGATGCAAGTCGTCACTGTACGTGTCGCCCCACCAAGATACGGGTCCCATTGTTCTCCTGCCCTAATCAATTTGCTCAGAGACAGAAGAACAAATTATCATCACAACCTCAAATTTTTGCTACAATTAGTATTATTATAACTACTATTCTCTTTTTGGGAGTGAGGATTCGGAGATACTGTAGAGTGGTCGTTTGGACATAGTTTACTGCAGAAGGGCATTTTTGGCAAAAATGAAGTCATACGTATTGTAGAGAGAAGCAGCTGCCCTTTGAGCTTCCCTCTACTCTCTGCAACCCTCATTCACTATCTCTCACCTTTTGGTTTTCTGCTCTGTGTCAAAGAGAACTATTTAAAGTGTCAACAATTCTTGTTTTGCTCACTGACGTACAACTTGATTCCATGCTTAGGAGCAAAAAGTAGTTCAAATTCAAAGAAGAATAAGTTTTAGATGTTTCTATTTCACAGTATTTACGAGGCTCAGACGTGCAAAGAGAGATCTGGCAAAAGAGAGTCGACTGCGACATGGCTGCAAAATCACCGGTTGCATCAAAGAAAAAGCCTCCAAATCGTCAACTAACTGTCGGTGATTTGCCAAGCCAAGTTACAGGTCATATAGTCTCTATGACCGACCCAGTTAGCCCAGAGTTAGCCCAGAATCTGGATAAAATATCATCACTGCATCAATTGTTATGTATCAAAAAAGAGGAACTAAAATCACAGAATCAGAGACAGAGAAAAGAGAGATCCGGCCGTTGTTGTTGATTGATGCTGAAGAAATGACGGTATAATAGTATGTATTTCCAGGAATTCTGTATTGGTAAAAATCTGACCTTACAGCGGTTACGAAAACAGCTCCGCCCTAGTCAGATCCATGACTGATAATTGATATGACCACTCTAAAATGATTGCAATTGACTCCGAGATAAGCGAATGGGTTACGGCCCTTCCGCGCTATGGATACGGATCCTCAACATAACTACGACCACTCATTGCCAGCTCATGGAGCTCACAGCTATAAATATCAAGAAAGAGAACCTTAAGGAGGGCTTCTTCTTCGACACTGTTCGGGACAGAAAACTACAAAATGATACTCATGTAATGATGGGAAAAGAACACCATTGTAAGTACAATGGCTCTGAACATCTTCAAGAAAAGGCAGATCAAATCATCACAATCAATGAAGTCTCCCAGTATATTTCCTTCTAATTCTCTGTGCCTATATTTCATTTCTATCGTTTGGTCCAATGATTTATTATGATTTGCTATGATTTACCCTTAATTTATTTTGATTGTTTTATGCTTACAAAGTATTCAATAACTTTTGAGTCAAACAAATTCTAAGGGCTGTTGATTTTTTTTAAAGTGGAAAAAGGAAAATCATGGGCTAATCAGAGTGGGGCAACTACCCTTTGAATAAAAATCCCAACCTCTCTGTTTTTGCCTCATTTTTTCTTTCTTGTCTGGGCTAACTTTTCTTTGCGAGAAATCCGTTGGTTTCACAACAAATGAATTTCCGTATGTGTCACTTTGTGGGCGTTTGGACATAAGAATTGTAAAATTCCAAAAAAAAAATGGAAAAAAATTTCGAAAATGGCATTTATGTCGAATTAATCCGCATACCCTTAAAACCAATTACAAACTCAATTGTTATCCGATTTCGAGGGTAAACAGTCATAATCAAGGGCTGTTTTTTCTGTGTTTTTTTTTAATGGAGGAAAATCAATGGCAACAGAGAAAGAGGCAGCCACCCTTCAAATGAAAATCCCAATTCTCTCTGTTTTGCCTCATTTCTTTCTGGGCTAACCTTTTTGCATTTATAGGGGAAATTCTCGTGGGTTTTTCACCTGCGAATTTCAAAATTTAACAAAAAAGAGCTCATAAGCCTGCATTTAAGAAAATAACTTCCCAATTGAGGCTCAGATCTGTAATATTTGAAGATAAAGCAAGAGATTGGAGACACCAGCATGGCTGCAAATACCCGCAACAAGACATCACCATTCGGGTTGCCCCGCCAGGACACAAGTCCGATTGTTCTCTTGCCCTAATCGATTTGCTTTGCTCAGAGACAGAAGAAAAAATATCATCACAGCCTCAGATTTTTGCTACAATTATTATTATTATTACTATTGATTCTCTTTTTGGAGTGAGTATTTGGAGATGATTAGCAGAGACCAATAATAGCCAATCGAAATACTTAAGGGGTCGTTTGGTTAGAGTATAATGCAGAAGGGCATTCGGCAAAAATGAAATCACAGGAATTGTAGAGAGGAGCAGCTTTGATGGTAAGCAACCTCACTTCCAACCGAGAGGTTGTGAGTTCGAGTCCCCCAAGAGCAAGGTCGGAAGTTCTTGGAGGGAAAGATGCCGGGGGTCTATTTGGAAACAGCCTCTCTACCCCAGGGTAGGGGTAAGATCTACGTACACACTAGCCTCCCCAAACTCCACTAAGTGGGATTATACTGGGTTGTTGTTGTTGTAGAGAGGAGCAGCTGCCCTTGAGCTTCACTCTACTCTCTGCAACCCTCATTCTTTGTCCCTGAGCTTTGAGCTTTTACTTTTCTGCTTTGTGTGAAAGAGAACCATTTAAAGCATTGATAATCTTGTCTTGCCCTCTGGTGTGTGTGTTTACATAAACGACTGACTGGATTATTGTTGATTTTTTCTTTCAAAGGAGATACAAAAGTTTTTATCCTCTACATTCTCCTGGTCTATCTTCTGTTCTAGAGATCATTATGCTTAGCTAAGACTTATCCCTTCATTTTCTTTGATTGATTTTATTCAAAAAGTTTCCAATATCTTCTGAGTCAAACAAGCTTATCATGAATGTGTTATGATAAGGCAAAGAGAAGTCAGCTGCGCTATGGCTGCAAAACACCAATTGCAAGTGAGAGACAGAAATCTCAATCACATGCCATACCGAGTTGCCAGGCCAAGAGGGATTGGGTCATCTCAATGCCCAAATCGGTTAGCCCATATACAAGAAACATCATCATCACTGCCTCTTTATGTAACTTCCATCAGCAACATGAACACACACACAAACAAACAAAAAGTAAAAAACAGATTTCACTGGAATTTTTTTTTACTTTTTTCCGGAATTTTAAAATTCTTATGTCCAAACACTGTCTGCTTCTGCTTTTGTCATAAAGCAAGGTTGTTGGTTTATTTTGAAAATGGAGGAAAATCAATGGAGGAACAGAGAGGGGCAACCACCCTTCTAATGAAAATTCCAATACTCTCTGTTCCGCCTCATTTCTTTCTGGCTAACCTTTTTGCATTTTTAGGGGAAATTCTCGTGGGTTTTGCACCTGCGAATTTCAATATTTAATGGAAAAGAGCTCTTAAGATTAAGAAAATAACCTTCCAATTGAGGCTCAGATCTGTCATATTTGAAGATAAGGCAAGAGATTGGAGACACCGCCATGGCTGCAAACACCGGTTGCAAGTCGTCACCGTCCGGGTCGCCCCGCCAAGATACGGGTTCAATTGTTCTCCGGTCCTAATAATTTTGCTCAGAGACAGAAGAACAAAATATCATCACAGCCTCAGAATTTTGCTACAATTATTATTATTACTACTATTATACTGGGTTGTTGTTGTATTATTATAACTACTATTGATTCTCACTTTGGGAGTGAGGATTTGAGATACAGTAGAGTGGTCGTTTGGACATAGTTTACTACAGAAGGGCATTTTTGGCAAAAATGAAATCATAGGTATTGTAGAGAGGAGCAGCTGCCCTTTGAGCCTCTCTCTACTCTCTGCAACCCTCATTCGCTGACTCTGAGATTCTGGCTTTCTGCTCTGTGTCAAAGAGAACTATTTAAAGCATAAACAATTCTTATTTTGCCCACTGACGTACAACTTGATTCCATGCATAGGAACAAAAAAAATGGTTGAAATTCAAAGAAAAATAAGTTTTAGGTCAATTTCACAGTACGTAACTAAGAGGCTCAGATCTGCAAAGAGAGATCGGGCAAAAGAGAGGCGACCGCGCCATTGCTGCAAAATCACCGGGTCCGGTTGCATGCAAAGAAAAAGCCTCCGAATCGGTAGCTAGCCGTCCGGTGATTTGCCAGGCCAAGTTACGGGTCGGATAGTCGCTATGCCCGATCCAGTTAGCCCAGAATCCGGATAAAATATCATCACTGCCTCAATTGTTAGGAACTAATCACAGAAACAAAGATAGAGAAAGAGAAATCTGGCTGTTTTTGATTGATGCTGGAGAAATGACTATATGTATTTCCATTAATTCAAGGGCTGTTGATTTTTTTTTTAAAAGTGGAAAAAGGAAAATCATTGGCTAAACAGAGAGGGGCAACCACCCTTTGAATAAAAATCCAAGCTCTCTATTTTTGCCTCATTTTTTTTTTCTGGGCTAAACTTTCTTTGCTGGGAAAATCCTTTGGTGAATTCCACCACTTTATGTGTTCTCTTGTTATAAGCATACACTCTTGCTTGGAAGAATCTAGAAGGAGTTATGTGGCAATTTATTTAAAGTGATTACTTTGGTGTTTGGAACTTTGGATCAAACTTTAAGGTTAATGTCGGAAGACTTCGAACCAATGAACAGCACGTGGGTCCTAAGTCCAAAATAATTTTAAATTTTATTTTATATTTCGCCATAAATTTTATCTATATTTTTACAAAAATCCCAAATTTTAAATTGCGCACACAAAATATTACTATTATATCTTTTAAAAATTTATCTCAAACTTTTATATTTTATAAAATAGCTCACCAATTACTATTGGTTCTCTTTTTGGAGTGAGGATTTGGAGATGATTAGCAGAGAGACCAATAATAGCCAATCGAAATACTTAAGGGGTCGTTTGGTTAGAGTATAATGCGGAAGGGAATTTGGCAAAAATGAAATCACAGGAATTGTAGAGAGGAGCATCACTGATGGTAAGCAACCCACTTTCAATCGAGAGGTTGTGAGTTTGAGTCTCCCCAAAAGCAAGGTGGGAAGTATCTGGAGGGAAGGATGTCGGGGATTTATTTGGAAACAGCTTAGGTCCACGTATATATTACCCTCCCTAAATACCACTTGGTGAGATTACAATGGATTGTTGTTGTTGTTGTGGGCTAACTTTCTTTGCTTGGGAAACCAAAGGAATTTCCATCTTTCACCTTTGATATAAATAGTTAATAAATACACTCTGGATTGGGGGAATCTAGAACGGATTAAGTGGTAATTTATCTATAAATTTAAGTTAAATCTAAATATTCTTTTATACTATCAGTAAAAATTTGATACTCCTATGTCCTAAGTAAGCAGGGATAGCTCGGTCTTCGCCCGGACCCAACTTATATAATTTATATTATTTAATTATACATTATGTTATTTAAAGGTGTTAATGGTTCGGTTCAGACGGTTATTTTATAAAATTCATACCATATCATTTTTTCGTTTATTCTATTATATATAATTAAAATTAATTTTTTTGAAACCGTCCCAATCATGTCGGTTTTTCTTCGGTATCGGTATGGTTTGGTTAATTTTCGATATTTTTTTAGATATCATGTAAAATTCACCAGTAGAAATAGAATGCAATAACATACCTTCTTTTATAGGATTTAGCAAAACTCTCTAGACATTTTTACTGTTTAAAGGGTGATGAATTAAAAAAAAGATGGCTGGAGTATAGATCCATCAACTATTCTACAAGTTAAAAGAAATCAAACAAATGGAAGGACAATGTAAATCATACGAGTTGAAAAATATACCAAGATGGGACTCGAGAATAAAGTCTATAGAAGATAAACTATTCAAAAAGATAGAAAGGAAACATATTCAATACTTTATAGTTTGTCACTCATAATCACTAGAATTCTTTGTGTCTTGCTAATAAAGATACTTGAAATAACTTAGTTTAGGTAGAAGTAGCATAATAGATTTTAGGAATTAGTATTTAGAGTTTAATAACTTGTTGACTTGTAATAGTTTTCATAATTCCAAGGCCCAATGCATTATTGTGTTTAAATAAATATATTTTTCACTTGTAAAATTTATTCGATATGGTTTGGTATTTTTTCAGTCTATTTTTATAAAATATAAAAAACCTACCCTAATTATCGGTGCGATTATAAATTTATATAAAAATATAAGATTTCTTAAAAAAACATAAAAATCGATTTGATACGGTGCGGTTCATTCAATTTTTGAATATCCATTGACACCTTTAATGTTACTTCTATTCTCACCGTAATTTTGGACTTTCTCCTGTCAGGGGTCTCACTAATTTTTCAAATTCTTTGTCATGATTTTTTGTAAGTACTAAAGAGAAACATAAAAATACTATTATTGTAAATAAAGGTACAGTGACAATAAGGACCCAAAAGCAAAATGCAGAAAGTTCTTTATCCTTTGACTAATAAATTTCAATTTTCAACATCATTGGCTAAACTAATTTTGCTTGGGAAATCCTTTGGTTTTCACCAAATGAATTTCCATCTTTTACTTTTTTGTGTTCTCTTGTTATAATAATGCACTCTTGCTTGGAAGAATCTAGAAGGGGTTAAGTGGCAATTTATCTATAAATAATAGTAATATACATTTTTTTTAAAAAATAAATTTGAAAATTATGTTTTGAAAATGTATGTTTGACACATTTTTATTTTCAAACCAAATTTTATCCAAATAAAATTCTTTCATAATAAATTTTAGACTCTATGACCAAACGCTAGCTTAAGTTATAGAGTATTCATTTAGGGGTCGTTATGTTGGAACTTGATTTATCCTGGTGTAAGTTATGCGGGAATAAGTTATATTGGGATAAATTATGCTGGAATTAATTATGTTGGAATTATTGTTTATTCATTGTTTGATATGTTGTATTAAGAATGACAACTGCATAATTTCTCAGAAGAAGGTATAAGTTATATCAGTGCTAATTACCACATCTTCTATAAGGTATAAGTTATATCGGTGTTAACACCGATAAAACTTTTACCTGGTTTGCTAATCATACAGAGTATTAGGGTGGTATTAAAATTTTATACCACCAAAATTTTATACCACACTGATACCTCATAACAAACGACCCCTTAGAGGTCGTTTGGTATGAGATATAAATAGATATAGTGTTGGTATAAAAATTTAATGTCATCTTAATACTTTGTTTAGTAGCAAATCTGGTATATGTTATTCCATGATTAAAATTAGTACATGGATAACTTATACCTTGTAGAGGGTGGGATAATTAGTGTCAGGATAACTTATACCTTCTTCTTAGAAATCATGTAATTGTTATTTTTAATACAATATACCAAACAGTAGATAAAAATAGTAATAACATAACTAATCCCGACATAACTTATTCCAATAAAACTTATCCCAGCATAAGCCGTATTCAAACCAAACGACCCCATACAATTTAAATATCATTTTATACTAACCATGAACTTTAATAAGTGACAGCTAATAGTAATGACTATTTTAGGACTGCTTTGGTATAAGAGATTAAAAATAATTAATCTCATAAATAAATCTAAGAAGAATTTATACCATGTTTGGTTGGTAGAAAAGTTCAATATTATTAATTTTGGAACTATAATAATTTTTTATCCCTATGAAAAGGTGGTAAAACTAATCTCGGGATAATTAATAGAAGATATTCAGATTTCGAGAGTCAAATAAATTAGTCTTTCACTGTAATCTTTTCGTATGACTTTTTAGTATACTGAATTATCAATTATTGTGACTTATAACTTTTTTTACATAGTTTTCAAATATGTAATTTGGTATACTAAAAAAATTGATATCCAAATATATCGCAAAATTAAGAAGTTTGGATCTTGAAAAGCGAAAGTATTATGTAAATTAAGGCACATGGAGTAATATTTATCAACATCTTACTTATAGTTACTACTCCTAAGTAGTAATTTGATTCTTGTAAATACTTTTTACATTCTTTAGGTAATTTTCCTGGTACCGTTTCACTATGGATAGATGTTTTTACCGATTCGTAGGTCATTTTTTTTGGTCAATTTGTTAGAATATATTATAAATATTCACCTTACAAATCGAGGTAAATTAACACCCTTTACCCGTCTACCGTACGCTAAGAATAAAACCAACAAATAAAGTTGATTACAAAATTATAGGAGGTAACTTAGTGCATGAAATAATCGCGTTTACTCAATATGTGAAAAAGAATTGTATCCTAAAAGGTGTAATGCAAATAAATTTGTAGATCAAGTGAATACAAACTTTACTATTGAACACAACACCATAAGATAATGAAATTAAAGTAAGACATGTCAGTTAAACTGCATTCAACTATAACTAGTGGTTTAAAACTTGGAACCGGTGATGTAATATATTTATTTTAAATGCGTAAATTGATAAAATGGGACAAGAACTATGATTTTTTAGATGAGGGGGCATCTCTAAAGACCTATCCATCCTTTTAATAAAAAAATTTATATACTTGAGTGAAATTTCTTGTGGAATATATATATATATATATATATATATATATATATATATATATATATATATATATATATATATATATATATATATATATATATATATATATATATATATATATATATATATATATATATATATATATATATATATATATATATATATATATATATATATATATATATATATATATATATATATATATATATATATATTTAGTAATCACAATTTAATACTATTTTATCGCTCGGTCGTATCTAGAGAGCAAAATATGACTCCACACGTTATGCAATAAATATCGCTCGATCGATTACATGACATTTCTTTATAGGGATTTTTACATATATATATATATATATATATATAGCAAATCTTATTACCTCCCATGTTTAAGGTTTGTGTTTATTACATTTAAGCATACCAAATTTCAATTTATGTACCATAATTCAAATTACGGGTATAATTATTGCTTCATTTATTCTAGGCATGATTTTAGGAGCATATATTCCTTTTTTCTTTTTTTCCTCTTCTCTTTCCTAATGAAATTACTCATTTCAAACCTGAAATTAGGAAAATAAGAGAACTTTTCTATATGGAAGAAATAATTAAGAAGAAGCTTTTTTGGTTTCTCCTTGTTATAACGAAGTAAACAAAATATGCAAGTGGCTCGTGTCGATATATACCCGTTATTGATGAGTATGGTCGAACATTACGAAGTAAATAAAATACCAGTCTTAAAACCAAAATCACAAAGCAAAATACCTAACAACTGATATTCCAACAAGGTGGAATAGTACATATGAGATGTTAGTACTTGCCTTTATGTGCAAACCCATTCTTACCGAAGCATATAATGAATCTCTTGTTTATAAGGAAAATAATGGATTAAATAACATAAATTGGGATATATGTGAAGACATAGTTAAATTTTTAGGATAATTTTGCTTTGCTACTGCACACTTTTCTAGTTCTAATCATCCAACTTGTAATTCTATACTTATTTATTTGAATGACATAGCTTCATTATCAAAATTGAAATTTTGAATATTAAGAATTGATTAAATTTGGTATGCTTAAATTTTTTTGACACAAGATTGTAGTTTAATTGTAGTATAAATGTAACAATACAATTTAACTACAACTTACAATTTATCTACAAATTATCCATATTTTATCTACAATTCTACAATTTAACTACATTTTAACTACAAATTATGGGAAAATATGTCTTCTTCTTCTTCGACGAGTTTCAATCTGAAATTCAGTCAAAACCAAGTCTAATCTTCACCAAAACCCCTCAAAATTGAGATATTAGCTCCTAAACATATTACGAATTATTTACAATAACACCCAATCCAAGGGATTTTCAATTGTAGCATAATTGGCATTTTCGACATGATTGTAGAAGACTTGTAGAAGTTTTAGTCTTCCAGTCTACAATTTATCTACAACTTATCTATAATTTATCTATATTTTATCTATAATTTATCTACAATTCTACAATTTAACTACAATTGATCTACAATTTAACTACAATTTCTGGAAAAATATGTCTTCTTCTTCTTCGACGAGTTTCAATCTGAAAATCAGTCAAAACCAAGTCTAATCTTCACCAAAACCCCTCAAAATTGAGATATAAACTCCTAAACATATTTCGAATTATTTACAACAACACCCAATCCAAACAAATAATGATTTTTGAAAATTCAAATTTGAATTCAAAGCTTTCAAGCTTTTTAATAGCTATCAACGGTGGAAAATATATGGAGAAGGAGAGAATTACGCTGCAATAGATTTTCTTTCAAATTAAATTTCGAAATTAATGGTGATAGAATCACCGTTAAATGTGATTCCTACAAATTTGGAGCCTTTTTTAGGGTAGAATCTATCTATTTTTAGTTTGGCACAATTTTTGTAAACAAAACATCGTATATGCAGGTAAATACCAAACCATACACAAATTTGGTAATGAGGTTTGCTATATGGTATATATAGGTAAAAATCCCTTCTTTATATTCATCAATCAAATTGATACTTGAAATGATAAACCCTCCAATCCTCCATGATTGCATTGAATTTAATTTTTTATTTTTGGTTTTTCTGTTTGTTGTTTGCATACCAAAGTTGCTTGAGTAGGGTGGCTTCCACAAGTATTATCTGACTCGGAAGTGTCTGAAGTAAATCAAAATTACCGTAGCGGTAGAGATTTGATCAATTGTGGTCATGTGGTTGGTGTTGCAGTTGCTTTCCGAGCCTTAATTACTCTCGCTTGACGGCTGCCTCATATCTTAAAGTCAATCAGTGGTTCAAGGAAACTTTAAAATAAATTGTCAATAACTACTTCAAAATTGTTGTTATGTTGTTGTACTTCAAAATTGCTATGTAAAAATCGTTTCATAGTTTTGATATGGAGTACTTATTGTTTCTTATGTACTTTTGACTTTGACTATATTTAACGTGCACTTTATCGGCCGTCACGATTTTTTTTAACGGTGAAGCATGTTATGGCTTAATATTTAAGGCCATAGGTCAATGTAAATTGAGAAAGAATCAGTCACAAAATAAAATCCCAAATAGCAACAGCTTGATCAAATCATGCCCATTGAATAGGCACTTGTATTAGTGTCACCAACCATCTTCACATATGTTCGAGCATGATTAGCCTTCGACAAGGTAAGGAGAAACCCGAATTTAAACTGGATGAGTGCACATTTTTAGCTTGAAACCTATTATATTTTAAGATTAGAGGTTCAGACTCATTACCTAATTATATAACGTTGCATCCGCCTTTGGGGCAAGGAGTATAGTGGACTTGACGAATCTACAGGTGAACAATTAAGGCAAGAGTGACGATTTTTTAGTTTTGATACACGAAAAATAAAATGTATATGAACCTCATAAAGAAGCAGTAGTGTATCGAAAATTTGCACAAAAACTTTATCAAAGCAATAAAAAGAATAATTAGTAGAAACACAAGTTTGATGACTTAATAAAATATTTGGTACACAAACCTTAGCCACTTGAATTGACACCCAAACTCTTTTTCCATGACTCATATTGAGGTTGTTATTAACTGACAATATCTTCGTATTTATGAGTAACATGAAGACACAAAAATACATAATATTGTTTGCTGCTTGTGAACCTAATTGAGGTACTTTGGCTATTTAAGAAAAAGGTACAAAATTCATCTTCATAATTGTTGTATTAGACTCAACCTAGAAAAATGGTACTTCAACAACGATGGTTAAAATTGTCGATGAGAGTAATTAAAAGACCCTGATATATGAACCATCATGATACAACTAAAGTATAAAATATAGTTCAACCACAATGAATACATAACAATCACAAAACAATTCACATGAAGAAAGATGGATATTACCGAAGAAAGGAGGTAAATTTACAAAGGATCTGGACCTAACTTTTGTGTATATTGTAGTTTCAGAAATCTCTTTTCAATAGCACAAGCGGATTATGATTTTGATATGTCTGCAGAGAGATATAATTATTTAGTCAATGCACGCTAACAGAAATTTATAACTAAGTAAAAAAGAATATGTTTATAAATATACAAATGATTTGGACTTGATTATTGTATATATTGTGGTTCTAGAAGTCCTTTCTAACGACACATCAAATAGAAGTGATTTTTTTAGTCATAACGCTCAAAGATATGAAAAGTAGAATACCAAAAATTCATAACTGAATTCAAAAGCATAGTTGTATTAAATGACAAAAGATTGGACCTCAACTTTTTATATATTGCAGTTCCTTAAGTCCTCTTTTTAATGGCACAGGCGGAACATGGTTTCAACGTCTTTGTAGAGAGATATAACTTTTTTAGTATGGCCGTACAAAGTTGGAAAAAGCATAATGATAGAGATTCACAATTGAGTTCAAAATGATATCTGTTTAAATATACAAATAAACTAGACCTGAATTTTATTATATATTGTAACTTTAGAAGTCTTGTTTTCAATGGCATAAGTGAATTGGGATTTTGATGTGTCCATAGAAAGGTTTGATTTTTTTAGTCAGGATGCAAAAAGTTGTGAAAAGTATAATATCAGAATACCATAACTAAATTCAAAGGCATATATGTATAAATCTACAAAAGACCTTTTTTGTATAAATTGTGATTCTAGAAGTTCTCTTTTCAACGATACCAGCGGATTGTGGTATCGACGTATTTGTAGAAATATTATTATTTTGCTCAACACATGTTGTTTCCATTAAAGTTTATAATTCATGAGTTTGTAGACCGAATTGCTTTAGAAAAAGAAGGATCAGGGAGAAGGAAATGCAAAGAACGGAGAATAGGTGCATACCTACTCAATCTGAACCTTTGAAAATAGAAACATCAAAATTAAATTAAGAAGTCTAAACATAATAAAAACTCCCTTAGATATATGAACATATAGTTGAATAGTTCTCAAAAAAAATTGCATAGTTCTTCTAAAGTTGAGCGTGGTGTTTGCATAACAAATTTGCTCGGTCAGTGTGGCTTCTGCAAGTATTACAACCGACTTAGAAGTACTTGAAGTAATTCAAAAATGATTGTTACCGCAGAGATTTGATCACTTGTGATGTTGCGCATGGTATTGGAACTCTTTTCTGAGCCTCAACTGCTTTTATTTGACCATCGCTTCATATCCTCAAGCAAATCAATACTTCACATAAAACTTTAAAATGATAATTGCCAATCATCGATTTGATTAAGAAGGCTCAAACCCATTTAAACTTTGATAGACCATGAGAGTAAAAAATCTTTTACTCGATAGTGAATGCTACCTTTATGACACGAGAAAAATGGTTGAACCACATTTGACAAGCGTTATACCTTAAAGTGAGAATGATATTGGCATTCCCTTCATTCCAAAGAAGAAGCCGATTGGTAAGCATTCGAGCACCATAAGGCAGTTTACTTCCAATTGGGATAGAGAAAAGTTATGCATAAAAGATTTACCATTAAGAAATCTCGCTATTATTGATTCAACTATAAGTTACCAGTTTTCCTTTGTCAGATATATCATAAGTCAATGCCTAAAAAAATCTGAATGTAAAGTTCATATTAGTTGTTCCATGACAAAAATATTAGTTGTTCTCAGAATCAATAAAGCTATCGACATGCTTTTTCAATAACACACCAAGATGGTGCCACAGCTATGTAAGAATTAAAAGAGTAACTGAATACTCCAACCGAGAGGTTGTGAGTTCGAGTTTCCCAAGAGCAAGGTAGAAAGTTCTTGAAGGGAGGATGCCGGTGGTCTATTTGGAAACAGCCTTTCTACCCAAGGGTAGGGGTAAGGTCTGCGTACACACTATCCTCCCCAGACCCCACTAAGTGGGATTATATTGGGTTTTTGTTGTTGTTGAGTACCATATATGTAATTCATGCAAGAAGATTAGCTCCCTAGAAAGAGCTCACTAATGAGTTTAATGTTGTGGAGGCTAGTGTGTGGAATGTTGTTTCTCCGAATAAAAGTTCATAAGCTTCTATTTTCTATATTTATGCTGCCTTGTCATATTCTCAACGTTGAGACATTAATTTTAGGGTGCTATAAGGGTGAACAAATAATTTCTAGGTTTGTAAACTACAATGACATCAAACGGGAACTATCAATAGCGATTGTTGCTCCTTATGCCCCTCAACTCTCCCTTAGAGCCTGTGGAAAATATGTGTATCATTGCCAGTGGAACCTGGCAACATCATGTTATTCGATGGGAAAAAGCTTTGAGTTTTTCAATAGATTGTTTCAATGCCTATTGTGATAGCGCTACATTTTAACAAATTTATTTTAGCATATATTTGGTATTCAACTACAAAAAATAAAAGAGTTAGCAAGTAAACATTATGAAAGCACTAACTTTTACCATAGAAAATAAAAGAAATGCATCTTTCTGGTGAAAACCCACACTATCAAATTGAATTCCAAGACAACAAACAGTCCAACCAAAAAATCTAACTTTCAACGGCAATAAATTGCAACAACAGAGAAGGTACACTAACTTCCTCAATTAATTCAATCATTTGATATAGAGGTAATTCAAAGGATAAAAGTTTTTTCAATATATAAATAAGTCGTTAAATTTTAAGGCTAGTATACTATCCCTTCATCATTCCCTCTTAAGTAAGATACTGTTTTGAACATTCTCTAAAAGTCAAATTGCTGATTTTTCTTCTCTGGTTGCCTCCAATAGGTACCACCTAGGGTGTACATGCACCGGGTTGGTTCGATTTTTATCAAAATCAAATCAAACCAACTATATTTGTTTGAATTGATTCGATTTTGTCGGGCTTTCGGGGTTTTTTTTGTTACATGAATATTAGCTCAATCTTACTTAGTTAAAATTATAGATAAATCTTTGATAAGTAAATATATGTTAAATTGACTAACATATGATCTATTAAAATATTCTAATGGGAGAGTTTTTTTAGTAACACATGATAGTTATTTTCTTAGTCGTCTAATAATAATTTTTCGTTAATTTACGCGTTCAAGGTTAATACATGAGAGGATCCCAAATATTTCTACATTTTCTAAAGAAAAATCACTATAAAGTCTTAAAAATATAAATAAAAGTTATATATTTATATATTTGGTAGTTACTGTATGATATTATTGCATGCTATTTTATTTATGGTTCTTATGTTTAGATAATTATTTACGCTATTTCTGCTAGACTTACTAATGCTCTTTTGTTTTTGTTTTTGTTTTCCTTTCCTTCACTGAGCCGATGGTCGATTGGAAACAGCCTCTCTGCCCTTTCGGGTAGGGGTAAGGCTCGTCTACATATTACCCTCCCCAGACCCCACTTTGTGGGACTATACTGGATAATTGTTGTTGTTGTTGTTGTTTTATATCGGTTTGGTTCGAATTTTTTTTACTCAATACCAAACCAAGTCGAACCAAACCTAGTTGGATTTTTTAATCAGTTTGATTTGATTTTTTGGTTTAGTGCGATTTTTCCGATTCGGTTTAAACACCCCTAGTACCACCCTATCCATTTTGAGAACATTTTTAGTTTCTACACTTGCACACTGCCTAATAAGCTTATTTTTGGAGAAATCTAGGACATGACTGAAGGCAACATAGAGGTGTACGACTTGTTTGGCCGGAGCCTTCTAATCACATTATAGGTTTTTGACTGATAAAAGAAGTACACAACCTAAAGAGAATCATTGTTAAATAGTTATTGGTACAACAAAATATTCATAATATTTAGGACCCTACCGCATATGTATCGATATGACAAACTAAGCTCAATTAGCTTGATTTGATCGCATAACGACTCAGATGTATGTGCTATTTATTGTAGCAGTGTGCGTAGAACAACTATTAGCTTTAAATAACACTTGAATTAATATGACATAAAATAGTTCATTCACTCACAAGGACTTCACTAATTCGTCAATTATTTTAACCTGAAAAACACTCTTAACTAACTCATCAAAAATAGAGAAACTTCATTGAGAAATGGTTTGAGCCAGCCTCTCAGACGAACTACTCCATGAATACGCACATAAAAATTAAAAAGTTTAATTTAGATTTGCAAATTAAAAAACCAAAAAATAAAAGCAATGATACATGAATACACACATGCAAATTACAAAATAGAGTCAGCAAAACGAATATAAGAAAGTATCAAATTTTTAATATCTTTTTGTCTTATATAACCAATTCAATCTAGAAAATAGCGTTTGAATTGTAACAATCTGGTACTACCCACAAACAAATAGCCCCAACTTTCAACTTCCCTTTCATTTTCGAAATTATTATATCCTTAATTGTATCATTGTGATTAGCCATCTTGCAGGAACCGAATGTTTTTTTGAATTTTATTTTATATAGCACTCAATTTGGAACAGTTCCATATGGTTTCGTGAGTCTCAGACTCTCAGTCATGCTCGTACGGTTGAGCGATTTCGTGATTGTCCACTTTCCTTATGTAGGTTTTGCGCAAAAAATTTAGGGAAAGTGAGGTTCTAATTGTGCAATTTTTAAATAGTAATGTATATCAGTTTTCTTTTATGTAGGTAAAAAACAAACAATGTATGTTTTAAAATCAGTTAATTTTCTTATTAAAAATATCTGGAATTTTGAATTAAATGAAGCAATCACCACTTTCCTTCTCTTTCTGCAGGCATATGTATAAGTTGCTCCATTTCCATCTATTTCCAGATAGCTACCTATGAAGTGACACTCATTAGTACATAAGTAGACCCAAATACCGCCATGGCATCAAACAAGAATTCCATGCAAGAAAGAATAAATGCTGCTTAAGCCATCCTGGTATAGCGATTGAGATTTGTAAATGAAATGATGATGACCAAGAAATAAGGCAATAGTGAGAAAGATAGAGCAGATTGTGAATACCATAAGAGCGTCCACTAAGCATGAAAGAACGTATGTATTTTTGAAAGCAGCAGAATATAGAGAACCCTTAGAAACTTCCCATCCTAGCAGGCAGCTTCATCCTTGTTCTTGAGTTTAGAATTCCAGTTTCCGTTCATGGTGTGACCAGAGATGGGCTCATCCGAACTCAGTAGCTTTGACTCGAACCTTGCATATGAGTTTAAAAGTTCACTAATAAGAACAAATAATTGATTTTCAACACAGTAAATCATATGTGTTGTGATAAATCTCCAACTCGAACCCACAAAGTTCAAATCCTAGATATGCTATGCACTTAGATGTGTTATGGTAAGGCAAAAGAGAAGCTAACCACGACATGGCTGCAAAACACCAATTACACGAGTGAGAAGAGTCTAAATCACAGGCCATACAGGGATGCCACGCCAAGATACGGGTTGGGTAATCTCAATGCCAGAACTAGATATAGCCCAGATACCAAAAAAAAAGCCATAATCATTGCCTCTTTCATGAGCTTTCAAAGCCACGAGGAGACAGGCTGAAGATCTGAAGGTGTGTTGAGTACACATAAAGGGTGCAAAAACACAGAAATTAAAAGATCATCATCACTGTCTCATTAGCCCGGATTCATTAGCCCAGATACTGAAAAAATCATCTCTCATTAAAAGATCTGAAGGCCACCTAGTTGTTGTATAGTCCGTGAGAGTAGAAATTAAAAGGGTGCAAAAATGCAAGGAAACCCAGACACTAAAGTGCTATTATATGTCTCTATTTCTCTTTCATTTTGAAGGGTCGTTGGTTTGTTGAGAAAGATAGAATCATAGGCAAACATAGAGGGGCAACCACCCTTGAAAGAAATCCCACACTATGCTGCCTCATTCTCGCCGTTTCTGCGCTAATCTATAAATTAATTTAGATGAGAGCTTGTAACCGAAGATACCTCACAAGTCTGCTTTTAAGAGAATTTCTCAACTTCAACTGAATATTGTCCAAACTCCTACTAATGTTTTCAGCAAATTGAGGCTCAGACGCGTATAATGACAAGGTAAAACAGAAGACAGCCACACCATGACTGCAAAACACCAGTTGCACGAGAGAGGAGTTCTCAATCACAGCCATACCGGGTTGCCACACCAAGATACGGGTCGGGTCATCTCAATGCTCAAATATCAGCCCAAAAATAGAAAGATTCATAAGCATCATCACAGCCCATTTCTGTTGTAGAATGCATTATAATGGAACACTTTAAAGTTTCCATTTACAATGAACAATGAGAGTACTCTGAAAGAAACATGCAAAGGGCCATGAGCAGAAAGACTGAAGATCTGAAGGCCATGTACTTGTGGTGATACACTTGTATATTGGGGAAATTTCACAAATAGTCATCCAGAAAACCAGAAACTGAAGTGCTATGTTTTTCTTTCTGTCTCTTAAGGGCTGTTGGTTAGTTGAGAAGGGGGAGAATCATAGACAAAGCGGAGAGAAGCAACCACCCTTGAAAGAGATCCCATATTCTCTGTTGCCCCGTTCTCGCCATTTTCTGGGCTAATCAAACAAGAGAACTTTTAACCGAAAGCACCTGTATGTCTGCATTAAGAATCAAACCATACCTTTTTCATCAAAAGGGAAAGTAGTTTTCACTTTTTTTCACCATTGTCCTTCTCTTTCTTTAGGAAGTTATTTTCATCTATTTTTAGATGTCTATCTACGAAGTGACAAGACAAGAGGGGTTGCTATGATGGTAAGCAACCCCCACTTCCAACCTAGAGGTTGTGAGTTCGAGTCTCCCTAAGAGCAAGGTGTGAAGTTTTTGGAGGAAAGGATGCCGGGGGTCTATTTGGAAACAACCTCTCTACCCCAGGGTAGGGGTAAGGTCTACGTACACACTACCCTCCCCAGACCCCACTAAGTGGGATTATACTGGGTTGTTGTTGTTGTTGTATCTATGAAGTGACACTCATGAGTACATAAGCAGGCTCAGATTTGTCATAAAATCAGGTGAAGGAAAGGGACACCACAATGGCTGCAAACAAGGATGGCATGCTACAAAGGAAAGACTCTGCTTACAATATCCTGGTTTACCCCCCAGGATGAGTCCAGCAGACCCAAACCCAATGAAGTCAAGAAACTTTATCATCACGGCCTACAGTAAGAAACATCAATAATGCGCATGGTGATTGAGATTTGTTAAAAGGAAAAGATGTGGACCAAGAAAGAAGAAGCGCATAGTGTGAAAAATATGGCAGATAGTGAAAAACCATTAGAGCACTAGCTAGCATGAAAGAAGGGTTGCTGCTTTATCAGTTGCAGAATACAGAGTTATCACAGGCATGCTGATCGGAGGAAACACCCGTAAAAACTTTACATCCATAAGACCAGAGCACCTTGAAAAAAAAAAGAAAAAAAACAAGAAAGAGGATCAGAGAGGATGAAAGGTGAGGCTATGAAGGCAAAATCTCAAATGTCATTTAATAACTATAAGTGAGTACATTATCATTCCTAAGAAATTTTTTGTTATCATATAGGCGTACTTTTTAATAAAGGTTATATCTTATTATCATAGACATTTTAAATATAATCCGGTTGTCTTATTATTTCATATTATATATTCTTAACATTGAGAATCAGTTCTATGTTATCATCAGGCAAAGAGATAAAAGCCATGCCATGGCTGCAAAACGATGGTTATTTGCAAGAGAAGATTCTCAATCACAAGCCATATTGGATGCCAAGTCAAAATATGGATAGAGGTGGTTTTCGTGCACATTGATTAAGCACGGAAAAGAAAGAAGTAGAAGTATAATCACAATCCCTTTCATATCTAACAAATGCTAGAAAACATTTTCCATGAAAAAATGACTCCCCTCAAACTATGCACACTACAAGAAGCAGAATAACACTAAATCAAAGTGGTTTTACACCCAATTACACAGGAAATTTACAAACATAAGGAGGTTGCAGTTAGTTGGTGATGCTATAAGCTTACCTTGAACAAAGAATTCATCAGAAAAAATAAAAAGAGATATCATCTGATGAAAAAGTGAATTCCGTCAATGATGTTCCCAGTATAACAGTTTACAGTTCTACTGAAAGGGGCTGTTATACACAGAATTTTTTTTAGAAATTTAGAGTTTTGAATTCTAACCAGTACAAAACAATATAACACATTATTTTTTTACCTTGCGTGTGCAAAGAGCAGAATCATTCACCAGTAGCCCAGCTGTTTCTTTGTAGACTGCAACAAAGTCTACGAAGCCAAATCCCGAAACACGCTTTTTTTAAGCCCATCCAAACATCCCCTTGAAAAATGCGCTAAAAAGCTACTTAAATTCAGCTAATCCAAACATGCTTTTACTTCAATTTTGATGCTCAAATCTGGGATAAAATCAGTCAATGTAGAAATGCAACCGCCATGGCTGCAGACCCGGTTGCAACCATGCCTTCCAGGTCGCCCAGCCAGGATATGGGCTGCTCCAAAGCCGGACCAACTCTGGACACCTTTCGACATTTCATCACAAGCTCATCCCCCAGAAGATCATTTGTGTCATGGAAAGGCAAAAGAGAAGCCAACCATGCCATGGCTGCAAAACATTGAACACCGGTTGCATGTGTGAGAGAAGAGTCTCATTCACAGGCCATACCAGGCTGCCACACCAAGATACTGGTCAGGTAATCTCCATGCCCCAATTAGTTAGCCCAGAAATAGAAAAGAATCATCATAATCACTGCCTCTATTAAGATCTGAAAGTCGCATAGTTGTGTAGTATAGTTGTCAGTATTGGGTCTTTGAGTTCCATTACGGGTGTAAGGGCGGTAATCTCCATGCCCCAATTCTTCTTTCTTTTTAAGGGCGGTTGGTTTGTTTAGAAAAGGAGAATCATAGGCAAAGCAGAGAGGGGGCAACCACCCTTGTAAAAAAATCATGTACTCTCTGTTACCTAATTCTCGCCATTTCTATACTAATATAGAAGGTTTTCAAGAAAATGATCAAAATAGTTCTTAGTGTATATGGGTTGTATGTATTGGGTTTTGAGTATGCATTTAGGGTGCAAAAATGCAAAGAAACCCAGGAAACTGAAGTGCTATCATCTCTTTCTCTTTTTTCTATTTTAGGGGCTGTTGGTTTGTTTTAAAAGTTGGAGAATCACAGGCAAAGCAGAGACGGGCAACCACCCTTGTAAAAACAATCCCATACACTCTCTTGACTCATTCTCTCCATTTCTGGGCTAATCCAGTTCAAATGGAGGGTAATATAGCAGGTTTTCCAGAAAATAATCAAATAGTCCGAGTTACCCCAAGAGCAAGGTGGGAAGTTCTGAGAGGGAAGGATGCCGAGGGTCTATTGAAAACAGCCTCTCTACCCAGGTAGGCGTAAGGTTTGCGTATACGCTACACTACCCAGACCCACTAAGTGGGACTATACTAGGTGGTTGTTGTTGATGTTGTTGTCCGTACAGTACGTAAGAAGCGTACACTTCTCTTGAGAAAAATGATCCGTCATCTTTGAGGAGGTTTATTATGGTCCTTCAATATACACAAAAAACCTAAAATTTTTGGCCTCCGTCCATTTATAAAAGGGGAAAGGGCCAAATAAACCCCTCAATTTTGAGGCTCAAAACTGTGATAAAATCAGGGAAAAGAAGACAAAGCAAATGCCAGGGCTGCAAACCTCGGTCGCACTATAAAAATAGGCCTTTCCGGGTCACCCCACCAAGATACGGGCCGCTCCATTGCCCCGACGCGAACTCTAGATAACCTTAATCATCACAGCCTCATCCATTATAATAACAATAAGAATAATGGTAATAATAGACTAACTAGTATACCATCACAACATCCAACTTTTATCACATCGGAATCGTACATCATTTTGACATTCATAATTATATGGAAATAAATATGAAGATGGTAGCTGGCATTTGAGAAAAAAAAAAAAAGCAAGCGCTTAATCAAGGGTTTACCAGAAGGGGATTACCGGACCACAAGGGATCGTATGCAGTCTTACCCTACATTTCTGCAAGAGGTTGTTTTATCGCTCGAACCCACGACCTCCTGGTCATATAGAGGCAACTTTACCAGTTTGCTTTTGTCATAAACAAAGGGGTGTTGGTTTTTTTTGATAATGGAGGAAAATCAATGGCGGAACAGAGAGGGGCAACCATCCCTTTAATGAAAATCTCAAAACTCTCTGTTTTGCCTCATTTCTTTCTAGGCTAACCTTTTTGCAATTCTAGAAGAAATTCTCGTGGGTTTTTCACCCGCAAATTTCAAAATTTAACGGAAAAAAGCTCATAAGTCTGCATTTAAGAAAATAACCTTCCAATTGAGGCTCAGATCTGTAACATTTGAAGATAAGGCAAGAGATTGGAGACATCGCCATGGCTGCAAATACTGGCTGCAAGACGTCACCGTCTGGGTTGCCCCGCCAAGATACGGGTTCGATTGTTTCTTGCCCTAATCGGTTTGCTCAGAGACAGAAGAAAAATATCATCACAGCCTCAGGTTTTTGCTACAACTATTATTATTATTACTATTGATTCTCTTTTTGGAGTGAGGATTTGGAGATGATAAGCAGATAGAACAGTAACAGCCAATCGAAATACTTAAGGGGTCGTTTGGTTAGAGTATACTGCAGAAGGGCACTTTTGGCAAAAATGAAATCACAGGAATGGCAGAGAGGAGCAGCTGCCCTTGAGCTTCACTCTACTCTCTGCAACCCTCATTCTGTCTCTGAGCTTTTAGTTTTCTACTTTGTGTCAAAGAGAACCATTTAAAGCATCGATAATCTTGTCTTCCCCCCCCCCCCCCGGTGTGTATTTATTTACAACTTGGTCCATGCTATAGTAGGCTTATCATGAATGTGTTATGATAAGGAAAAGAGAAGTCAGCTACGCCATGGCTGCAAAACACCAATTACAAGTGAGAGACAGAAATCTCAATCACATGCCATACCGGGTTGCCACACCAAGATAGAGGTTGGGTCATCTCTATGCCCCGATCGGTCAGCCCAGATACAAGAAACATCATCATGCACACTCTTTATGTAACTTCCATCAGCAACATAAACACACACGCACACACAGTAAACACAGATTTCACTGGGAAAAAAATTACATTTTTCTGAAATTTCACAATTCTTATGTCCAAACGCTGTCTACTTCTGTCATAAACAAGAGCTGTTGGTTTTTTTCCTGAAAAATGAAGGAAAATCAATGGCGAACAGAGAGGGGCAACCACCCTTCTAATGAAAATCCCAATACTCTCTGTTTTGCCTCATTTCTTTCTCAGTTAACCTTATTGCATTTTTAGGGGAAATTCTCGAGGGTTTTTCACCTGCGAATTTCAAAATTTAACGGAAAAGAGCTCATATGTCTGCATTTAAGATAATAACCTTCCAATTGAGGCTCAGATCCGTAATATTAAGGCTGAGGCAAGAGATTGGAGACACTGCCATGGCTGCAAACACCGTTGCAAGTCGTCACCGTCCGGGTCGCCCCGCCAAGTTACAGGTCCGATTGTTCTCCTGCCTTGATCAATTTGCTCAGAGACCGAATAAAAACTATCATCATAGCCTCAGATTTTTGCTACAATTATTATTAATTACTCCATAGTCCATCCGGTTCACAATAAATGTCTATTTTACTTTTAACACATCATTAAGAAAATACTAAATCCTATACAAAATTACCTAGTATAACTAAACTACACTTATTTAGTAAGCTAATGTGACGAGAGAGAAATTTTTTTAGGGATATGCGCATAAGGGTAAAAGAGAAAACAAATTACAAATTAAATTTTTTCTTGATTACCTAACAAGACACTTATTTTGGACCAAAATCAAAAATTAAACACACTTATTGTGGACCGGAGGGAGTATTGTTACTACTTCTATTGATTCTCTTTTTGGGAGTGAGGATTTGGCGATAGAGTAGAGTGGTGACATAGTTTACTGCAGAAGGGCATTTATGGCAAAAATGAACTCATAGGTATTGTAGCTCAGAGGAGCAGCTGCCCTTGAACTTTCCTCTACTCTCTGCTACCTCATTCTTTGTCTCTGATATTTTAGTTTCCTGCTTCGCGTCAAAGAGAACCATTTAAAGCATCAACAATTCTTGTTTTGCCCACTGACGTATAACTTGATTCCATGCTTAGTAGCAAAAAATAGTTGAAATTCAAAAAAAGAATAAGAGCCCGTTTAGAGTAACTGATAACGTTAGGTACAAAAAAGCTTTAAAATGTGCTGAAATTAATAATAAGAAGCTAAAGAATAGGATATAACAAGAGTTGGCTTATAGCTTATTTTTGGCTTATAAGCCCTTGCCAAATCCGTACATAAAGTCAAAAAGTGGTTATAAGCCAATTTAACAAGCTTATAAGCTTAGCCAAACAAGCTCCAAGTTTCAGACTTTTCTATTTCACAGTACTTACAAGGCTCAGATCTGCAAAGAGAGGTCGGGCAAAAGAGAGGCGACCGCGCCATGGCTGCAAAGTCACCGGGTCCGATTCCATAGAAAAAGCCTCCAAATCGGCAGCTAACCGTCCGGTGATTTGCCAAGCCAAGTTACGGGTCGGATAGTCGATATGCCCGATCCAGTTAGCCCAGAATCCGGATAAAATATCATCACTGCCTCAATCGTTAATGTATCAAAAAAGAGGAACTAAAATCACAGAAACAGAGACAGAGAAAGAGAGATCTGGCTGTTGTTGTTGATTGATCCTGAAGAAATGATCGTATAGTAGTATATTTCAATTTGTTCAAGGGTTGTTGATTTTTGTTTTAAAAAAAAACAGTTGAAAAGGAAAATCATTGGCTAAACAGAGAGGTAACCGCCCTTTGACTAAAAATCCCAAACTCAGTGTTTTTGCCTCATTTCGTTTCTGGGCTAACTTTCTTTGCTGGGGAAATACTTTGGTTTTCACCAAATGAATTTCCACCTTTCACTTTTTGTGTTCTCTTGTTATAAATACACTCTTGCTTGGAAGAATCCAGAAGGAGTTGCGTGGCAATTTATTTTATTTTGGGTACATACTGACAGTGTAAATATTTTCTTTATATATGAGTGATATCTTATTTGGCCAAACTTTGTTTAGCAAAAGTATTTTTTTAGGCGAAATGGCTTCTTGGCCATGCAAATTAGCATTTAATTTTAAAGCCGATACATCAATTTTCAAGTTTTCCATTTGAACGCTTCAACTCAATAAAATGAATATCAATAAACACATTCATCAGAGCGTGAGCTTCAATTGCCTAACAAGAATGACAATTCACACTTTGTGACGTTTTATTATTCGACACGTGTAATTTGTGGGTACAACATTTTTAATAGTACCAATTTACCAGATTTCTTATTTAATTTCTTCCTATTATCAATTTCTCTCCATTAATAGATCCATCTTCTTCAATTTCTCTAACGGACCTCAAACTTCGACCTCTCTAACTCGACCTTGATGGCATGTTCGTCATGTTACAGGGTGGGCTGGTTGAAGAAGAAGGAGATGGAGGGTCATTTGGGGGTGGTTCACGTCGCTGGTTCGCTGGGTAGTCGACGGGGTTTAGGGTGGCCGACCGGACTGGTGTGCTGGGTGTGGACTGTTTTAGCAGAAGCAGAAGAGGTTCATTTGGTTGCTTCACGCGGGTTTGACGTGGGGTGTTCGACTGGTTTGGTTGGTTAGCGAAAGAAGAATGGAGGTGGTCGTGGACGGACGAAGCAGCTGGTCGCGAGGTGGTGCGTTTGGAGCTTGGTGAAGCTGGTTATGGCGGACAGTGGGGGGCTGTTTGGAGTGGCTCACGGCGACGGGGAGACTCAGGCATTGGGGGTGGGGGGACGGAGAAAGGGGAGATGGGAAGAATTTGATTTGTCACAGTTGCTTTTTCTTTTTCTTTTTTAGTTACCTTATTTATAATTATTTCTATTTCAATAATTTTTTAATCAAATTTTTTCTTTCAACGCGCCTATTAAACGTGAATAGCACATATTTTTGCAACATAGACAATGCCAATGCTACATAAGCATAGTCAACGGTCAGAGGTGTTATTGATATTTATTTTATTGAGTTGGAATGTTCAAATGGGAAACTTGTAAGTTCGTGTATCAGCTTTAAAATCGACTGCAAGTTTGAGTAGCCAGAAGCCATTTTGCCATTTTTTTTAAAGCTAGGATGTTTGATCAAATATTTTGAAGAAAAAAAAAGTGCTTTTAAGTACAAATAGAAGCAATTCTTGAGAATTAAAAATAATAATTTCTCCGCAAAATAAAAAGCACTTTAAAAAAATATATACCTAAAATAAATTTTAATGTTGTTATCATGTGTCCAGGAGGTCACGGGTTATAGCTGTAAAAACAGTCTCTTACAGAAATGCAAGATACGGTAAATCTTTATGGTCCGATCCTTCTGCGTATTAGTGGAAATTTAATGTACCGGACTATTCTTTTTAAATCAAACACTAATTATCGCTAAAAAATATTATTTTAAATATTAATTAAATATAAATTATTTCTCACTAAAAATATTTTACAAAATAAACTGAAAAATATAAATTCTACGTGATAGTAGCTAATAAGTTATCATTTTATTAAATTATTAATTAATGCTTATTAAAAGAAATTATTTTACACTACATAAAGTTTAAAGTGATTGCTTTGGTGTTTGGGACTTTGGATCAAATTTCAAGGTCACTGTCGGAAGACTCCAAAACAAAGAACAGCACGTGGAGACGTTGTTATTTTGATTTTTGTTTTTTATAAAATGCACAAAGACCCATTCAACTTGTCTTAAAAATTATCTACATACTTAAATTTACGCGTGTTCTATTACCATCTTATCCTTATTCAAGATAAATTTATTTAACCTCTAAAATACCACAACTAAATTCTATCTGTTATGAAATAATATAAAAGACAAGAACAATATAAGAGAATAGGGAGAGAAGTATTCTTATTGATACTTGGGATGGATTACAATGGAATAGATGCCCTATATTTATAGGGAGGTGGTGACTTAGCCACCAAGTAGTAAACCCTAGAATCTCTCTAAATATAGACATTCACCTTAAATAGAGTTCTATTTATAACACTCCCCCTTGAATGTCTATTCAACAATGTGCCTCGTTAAAACCTTAAAACCAAAACCCAATGGGAAAAATTAAAGAGAAGGAAAAAGAGTACACTTGTTTGAATATGCGCCTATTGGTTGCCTCGTTAAAAACCTTGCAAGGAAAATCCAGTTGGGAGAAAACCTTGTAAGGGAAAAAGAGTGCAACGCGCATAACTCCCCCTGATAAGAACATCAATTTATATCTTTGAGCATTTGCATTCCAATCTTGTGCACCATCTTCAAAACGATCTTTGGTAGATGTTTGATAAATAAATCAACCATATTGACTTGAATAAATATTCCGCACCTTGAAATCATCATTCTTGATAGATATGAACATCTTCATATAATGTGGTGGAATGACTCTTCAATATCTCCATAGATGTACTCTCGATGCCATCATGCTTATAGTTATAGCAAGATACATATGTACACAAATTGTACTTAGGATGTGGTACTTCAGGACCAAGAATTGCATATGCTTCAAGCAACTTAAATCTTTGACTTTATACTTTCAAGTATTTGAACTATATGTCCAAATCTACATGTCTTTCATATGGAATCAAGTATTTGTCTATACGCTTCAAGCGTATCCAAGGCTTTGTCCTTCTGGGACTTAATATGAGCATTTGTAGTGAGAATATAGTTACATTCTTTGGGTCAGCAAATGCGTATAGCATGCTTTGCAATATGTTGCAATTGAATTATCCATTTTATGAACTTCAGGTTCATATCATGATATTCGGGGATTTACATATACAAATGATAATTCATCCCATGTAACCTTTTCTCAAGTGTTTATCATGTCTCCCCCTCATGTTAGTAAAGCTAACTTGTTTCCTCAACTTTGGGAAATCTTCTTTGTGTATTATTATGTCAATATACACAGCACATTAATAATAAGATGAAATTATTTGGTTCCTGACCCTGAACCACTTGTGAGGGGAGAATATAATATACTCTCGTATACAACGTATATCAAACTGATATATATAACTTTGTTCTCATAAGAAACAGTTTAGCTATTAAGTGGAAGCACTCAATAATTATCTTGCTAAATCAACTTTGATATAAACCAACTTATCAAGATGAACTATCTTGAGTAGAGAATCTGGAAATTATGCTCGAAGTTAGATTACTGAGCAATTTACCTCGCAAGCACCGGCCAGGCTGCGGGTTAATAACAATTGCGCATGTAACCATTTCATAGATGCATCATATGTGGTATACATGGCAGGTGAATGGGCCCATATTCACCTTTGATATTTCCAGAATTTATGGGCTTCAACCCGAACTCTTTAGTTGGTCAGTTCATTAATGAGAACAAGTGATACAAGAGAATTCGTAAAGAACTTTCTAGTTCTTTAATATTCACCTGTGTGAATTTGCACATCATACTTAAAATGAGATGGCTAACACGAATGCCAACTGAATAAAATATCAATATTGGTAAACTTCAAATTACACCATGACATGTGCACTTATCAATAAACTTCAGGTTTATTATGACATGGGTTTTATACCAATAGATATCCACTTTATTGTGGCATTCTTTCGTTTGTGTAGTACAAACTGGAGAACAAAGCGGGTAGCATTTCATATACAAATTACCCCGCTACAAGTAGTAGTAATAGGAGATATCAAATCCTTCCTTTATTTATAGTCTCAATATAATCAATCGCTTTCGCGTGTACTTTGGAAACTAAATAAGTCTCTTTGAGACTTACTACAGCACAATACTCAATTGTGTTTCTCCAACATAGTAATAATTAGCTCTTCTAGAGCTCTCAATTAATTTTGTACTACCACTGATTCATCAACATCCACGTGGTGAATATCTTTCTTAAAGAGAAATACCATTATGGTCATGTCAAACTTATATGCAAGATATGTTTCTTGCATTATCGTTGTCCTTTAATAGTCATATTTCCAAAATACTTTGGCGTACAATAGGTACGTGACCAACGATCATTCATGCCATATATATAGCCAACAGGCTTAACACCATTAGGTGTTTCAACTATAGGGCCAAAAACTTCACGTTTTGCTAGCAAATTCAATTCTGATTGAATTGCTTCTTGCCACTTTGGCCAATCATGTCTTTTTCGACATTCTTCAACAGATTGAGGTTCGAGATCCTCACATTCTTGCATAATGCTAGATGCGACATTATAAGCAAAGACATTATCCACCACTATATCCACTCAATTAATATTTTCCTCAATATTGATTGGATTTATGGATAGTTCCGTATTTTCCAGAGCCTCGGGCTCAATGGATTCTTCATGAATCTCAGAATTTGTTAAATCATGAATTTCCTCATGAGATTCTTTCGTAGTGTCATTTTGATCATTTGCTTTCCTCTTTCTAGGATTTCGATCTTTAGAACCTAATGGCCTGCCACGCTTCAGGCGTGCATTTGACTCATTGGATATGACACTAGATGATTGTCCAACAGGGACATCAATACGGATTGGAACATTTTCTGCGGGGATGTGGGATTTCGTTATCCTTTTCAAGTCCGTAAATGCGTCAGGCATTTGATTTGCTATTCTTTGCAAATGGATAATCTTTTGTACCTTTCTTTCACAAATAGAGGTATGTGGATCAAGATGAGATAATGATGCATTTTTCCACAAAATTTCCCGTTTGGTTTCACCAACTTCTCCCCCTAATTTTGGGAAAAGTGTCTCATCAAATTGACAGTCTGCAAATCGTGCAAATCTCCTGTCAATGTTTCGAGGTAGCGAATTAATGGAGGGCGATTCAAACTCAACATATATTCCTAACCTTCTTTGCAGACCCATTTTGGTGTGGTATGGCGGTGCTACAGGCACATATACTGCGCATCCAACAATTCTTAAATGGGATATATTAGGTTCATGACCCAAAACCAATTGCAACGGGGAATATTTGTGACAATTCGTCAGTCAGAGACGAACTAGCATTGCTGCATGCAAAATGGCGTGACCCCAAACCGAAGTGGGCAGCCTCGTTTTCATGAGTAAATGAGGTATTCAAGATTATACTCATGTATTGTCTCAATCTGATATCCATTTTGAATGATATCTTTAAAACTCAACAAGTTCCTTTTAGACTTGGAGGAGAATATTTTGACTGATATCATTAAAACTCAACAAGTTCTTCTTAGACTTGGAGGAGAACATTGCATTCTCTAAAATATCGTTCCTTTAGGCAGAGTTATAGTTGCTCTTCAGGAGCCTTCAATCAATTTAATTCCCATAGTTTGCCATACAAAAGAAAATATACGAACACGAGAATAAACAAATTCAGTCCGTTTGTTTCATACTTAAACAATATTTTCGAAATCTGCTGAGCTTATTCGACTAACTAAATCAGATAGTCGATTATACGTTTTCCATAATCGATTACTTTGCAGTTTGAAAATTTCAGTTTAAGCATTTTCTTAAAACAATCGATTGTTAAACACTCACAATCATTGTTTAACCTTGACAATCGATTGTTAAACACACACAATCGATTATTTGCTATTTTGAAAAATATCAGATCACACTGTCTTAAGACAATCGATTGTTAAATATAGACAATCGATTGTTGGCTATTTTGAAATTCCAGAGCACACTGTCTTAAGACAATCGATTGTTAAATATAGACAATCGATTGTTGGCTATTTTGAAAAATTCCAGAGCACACTGTCTTAAGACAATCGATTGTTAAATATAGATAATCGATTGTTGGCTATTTTGAAAAATTCCAGAGCACACTGTCTTAAGACAATCGATTGTTAAATTTAGACAATCGATTGCTGGTCATTTTGAAAGATTCCAGAGCATACTGTTTTAGGACAATCGATTGTTAAACATAGACAATCGATTGTTGAACATTGACAATCGATTGTTGAACATTGACAATCGATTGTTTTGCAGTTTTAATGCGAAATATTAGATAATCGACTAACTGTTAGGTTAGTCGATTACCGCTACTGGAAAATAAAAATATTATTGAAATCTGAGCATATTGAAACATTCTAAAGAACTAATACTAACATTATATCATAAACTAACTAATACGAGCTGATACTAATGACTATCAGTTTATTCACTAACTATTACAAATAAGTGAAATAAAATCAAACAACTCCATCTTCTTTCATCACAGATCCATCACCGATTAGGTGGTCTATTTTCCTCTCAGGGTGCTCAAAGAAGTCTGCCACATTCAAGTGGGTGATGTCAAAATTGTCGTCAGAGACAAAATTTGTTTCAGGGCATTTACTCTTTAGAGATGCTTTGACAAGGCTCAACCAAATGTCTTGGTACACGGCAAATTTTCGCCTAGTGCCCTTTTCCACCGCAACGATAACATATAGTTTATGAACTATTTGCTTTTGGATTCTCATTGTATCGTGCTTGTGGCAGAGTGACCAACTTCAGGTTGTCATATCTCTCCTTTAAGCCATTCCACAAGAGAGGTGGATCTTTGACTGTGATATATTCAATTTTCAAACCTTCATCAAGGTGATGGCGCAAGTAAATCAAGGCCTTAGCACAGTTTCAAACCTTCATCAAGGCGATGGCGCAAGAAAATCAAGGCCTTAGCATAGTCTTGGGTGGATGCATTATTTCTGTCTTTAATGGCGTCTCCAAGACCCATAGCATCTAAGTGGATTTCAGCATCCAACACCCATGCCATATAGTTCTTGCCAAAATTTCAAGGGCAACGAACTTTTCTTTTCATAATGTCAGACATAAAACAAAATTACATCAAGAGCGTGTTCATACTTACGGGCTCTATTATAATTATCACATTCACTTCAGGGAATGGATCATAATCATGTGCTTTACACAATCTCATGTCAAATATTACTTTCATAAAGTGAAAGATTATTTTGAGAATCTTTATTATTCTCATTATCACAATAATGACGATTATAATTTCGTCTATTGCCACGTCCACATCCATTGATACCTTTACGGTAATAATTTTGTCTTCTTTCAGACTTATCACATACCGCTACCACATTCTCTAAAGGGAATGGAGCAAATTCAATTGGACGGAATTCTTTGCCACGTCCACATTCATTGATACCTTCATGGTAATAATTTTGTCTTCTTTCAGACTTATCATGTACTGCTTCCACATTCTCTAAAGGGAATGGAGCAAATTCAATGGGACGAATTTTCAATTCTTTGCCCACAATCATACATGAATTTAATCATGGCAGGACGTAGAGATTTTACCACTTCACGTGGTTATAATTTCTTACAAACTCCATTAGAGTTATAATCAAACTTTGTTGTCTTTGTTTATATATAAAATCAAATCGTAGAATTTCAAGAATTTGAAAGGGAAAAGTAAACTACTTACCTTTAAGGTATACCAATTATATTTTCAATGTTTTCTCTTCTTGTTTTCTCAACGTTTTCCCTCTTTGTTTCCGTCTCTTCTTTGTTTTCAATATTTTTCTTCTTTCGTTCCTTCTGTTTTCTTTTCAACGTTTTTCTTCTATTTTCCGTATAGAAAATTTTGGGATTTGGTTGCGGCAGAACCTCATTTGAAACCCTACACAAACAAAAGTTAAGGCAATCGAAAATTTCAATTGGTTAGAGACTCGTGCTGATAACGTGTTATGAAATAATATAAAAGACAAGAACAATATAGAGAGAATAGGGAGAGGAGTATTCTTATTGATACTTGGGATGGATTACAATGGAATAGAAGCCCTATATTTTTAGGGAGGTGGTGACTTAGCCACCAAGTAGTAAACCCTAGAATCTCTCTAAATATAGCATTCACCTTAAATAGAGTTCTATTTATAACACTATCCAAGTAGTATTTACACGCACTGACACATGGCATTTTCGCACATTTTTTCATTTTTTGTCTTTCTTTGACCGATGTAATCGTCCCCCTTCCCTAACCGAATCTTTCTTTCCCTCCTTAGAAATATTCCAAATATTTTTATCTGTTATAAACTAAAGCAAAAGACAAGAACAATAGAACAAGAACAATAGCAATAGAGAGAAGAGTAGAGAGAGTTCTTCTTATTGAGTTGAGAGGGGTCTCAAGGGATGATTTACAATGGTAGGGGGCACCTCTATTTATAGGGGAGAGGAAGACTTAGCTACCACCAATAGAACTCTAAAATCTCTCTAATTAGATACATTAAAGACATTCACCTTAAATAGAAGTGTAAGAATCTTCTATTTCATAACACTCCCCCTTGAATGTCTATTCAATGATGTGCCTCGTTAAAACCTTAAAACAAAACCCAATGGGAAAAATTAAAGTAAGGAAAGAGTACACATGTTTGAATATGCGCCTATTGGTTGCCTCGTTAAAAACCTTGCAAGGAAAACCCAGTGGGACAAAACCTTGTAAGGGAAAAAGAGTGCAACGCGCATTGACTCCCCCTAATGAGTACATTGATTTATATCCTTGAGCATTTGCATTCCAATCTTGTGCATCATCTTCAAAACGATCTTTGGTAGAGATTTGACAAATCAACCATATTGACTTGAATAAATATTCCGTACCTTGAAATCATCATTCTTTTGAAGATCATGTGTGAAGAATAACTTTGGTGAAATATGCTTCGTTCTATCTCCTTTTATGAATCCTCCCTTCAATTGAGCTATACATGCTGCATTGTCTTCATACATTCAAGCATATGAACTACAGGTTCAAAGCTACATGTCTTTCATATGGAATCAATTCTTCTTGAACTGTATCTCTTCCATTTAGTTACTTTCTTTGAGTCAGCAAATGCGTATAGCATGCTTTGCAATATGTTGCAATTGCATCTCCCTTTTTATGAACTACAGGTTCATATCATGATATTCGGGGATATACATATACAAATGAAAATTCATCCCATGTAACACTTTCTCAAGTGTTTATCATGTCTCCCCCTCATGTTAGTAAAGCTAACATGTTTCCTCAACTTTGGAAAATCATCTTTGTGCATTATGTCAATATACACAGCACCTTAATAATAAGATGAAATTATTTGGTTCCTGACCCTGAACCACTTGTGAGGGGAGAATATACTCTCGTATACAACTTATATCAAACTGATATATATATAACTTAGTTCTCATAAGAAACAGTTTAGCTATTAAGTGGAAGCACTCAATAATTATCTTGCTAAACCAACTTTGATATAAACCAACTAATCAAGATGAACTGTCTTGAGTAGAGAATCTGGAAACTATGCTCGAAGTTAGATTACTGAGCGTTTTACCTCGCAAGCACGGCCAGGCTGCGGGTTAATAACAATTGCGCATGTAACCATTCCATAGATGCATCATATGTGGTATACATGGCGGGTGAATGGGCCCATATTCACCTTTGATATTTCCAGAATTTAGGGGCTTCAACCCGAACTCTTTAGTTGGTCAGTTCATTACTGAGAACAAGAACTTCTAGTTCTTTGATATTCACCTATGTGAATTTGCACATCATACTTCAAATGAGATGGCTAACACGAATGTCAACTGAATAAATTATCAATATTGGTAAACTTCAAATTTACACCATGACATGTGCACTTATCAATAAACTTCGGGTTTATTATGACATGGGTTTTATACCAATAGATATCCACTTTATTGTGGCATTCTTTCGTTTGTGTAGTACAAACTGGAGAACAAAGCGGGTAGCTTTTCATATACAAATTACCCCGCTACAAGTTGTAGTAATAGGAGAATCAAAGCCTTCCTTTATTTATAGTCTCAATATCATCAATCGCCTTCGCATGTACTTTTGGAAACTGAATAAGTTTCTTTGAGACTTACTACAGCACAATACTCAATTGTGTTTCTCCAACATAGTAATAATTGGCTCTTCGAGAGCTCTCAATTAATTTTGTACTACCACAGACTGAGGTTCGAGATCCTCACATTCTTGCATTCCGTATTTTCAAGAGTCTCAGGCTCAATAGATTCTTCGTGAATCTCGGAATTAATAAAATCATGAGCGTCCTCATGTGATTCTTTCATAGTGTCATTTAGATCGTTCTTTTTCCTCTTTCTAGGATTTCGATCTTTTGGAACCTAATGGTCTGCCACGCTTCTGGCGTGCATTTGACTCATTGGATATGACACTAGATATTCGTCCAATAGGGACTTCAATACGGATCGGAACATTTTCCGCGTGAATGTGGGATTTCGTTATCCTCTTCAAGTCCGTAAATGCGTCAGGCATTTGATTTGCTATTCTTTGCGAATGGATAATCTTTTGTACCTCCTTCTTTCAAATAGAGGTATGTGGATCAAGATGAGATAATGATACATTTTTCCACAAAATTTTCCATTTGGTTTCACCGACTTCTCCCCCTAATTTTGGGAAAAGTGTCTCATCAAATTGACAGTCTGCAAATAGTGCAGTGAACAAATCTCCTGTCAATGTTTCGAGGTAGCGAATAATGGAGGACGATTCATACTCAACATATATTCCTAACCTTCTTTGCAAACCCATTTTTGGTGCGGGATGGCGGTGCTACAGGCACCTATACTGCGCATCCAAAGCTTCTTAAATGGGATATATTGGGTTCATGACCCAAAACCAATTGCAATGGGGAATATTTGTGTCAATTCGTCAGTCAGAGACGAACTAGCGTTGCTGCATGCAACATGGCGTGACCCCAAACCGAAGTGGGTAGCCGACGAACTAGTATTGCTTCATGCAAAATGGCGTGACCCCAAACCGAAGTGGGCAGCCGACAAACTAGTATTGTTGCATGCAAAATGGCGTGAACCCAAACCGAAATGGGCAGCCACGTTTTCATGAAGAATTCAAGATTATTCTCATCTATTATCCATTAACTTTGCAAACGCAAGGTTGCGTGATGGCAACAAGCACACATTAGACCATCTACAGGATGCGTCTATCAAGACCATGAAATACCTAAACTACCCACTAGGTGGGTGAATAGGTCCACAAATGTCCCCTTGTATACGTTCCAGAAACTGGGGTGACTCAGTCCCAACCTTTGTTGGGGATGGTCTGATAATCAGCTTGCCTTGATAACACGAAGTGCAAGGATATTCATTACCTGAGAGAATTTTGAAATTCTTTAACGGATGCCCATATGAGCTTTCTATAATCCGTCTCATCATGGTTGATCCTGGGTGACCCAGTCGATCATGCCAAAGTACAAATGTATTGGACTCAGTATTCTTTAGATTTACTGTTGAATGTGCCTCAATTGCACTAATTCTTGTCCAATACAGGCCACAAGATAAAGACGGGAATTTCTCAATAACCCTCTTTTGGCCGGAGACATTCTTTAAAGTGAGGACGAGATATTCAAGATTATCTTCATCCATTGTCTCAATATTGTAGCCATTCCGGCGTACATCTTTAAAACTCAACAAGTTTCTCATAGACTTGGAGGAGAGCATAGCATTCTCTATGATTAACGTCGTGCCCTTGGGCAGAGTTACATTGGCTCTTCCGGAGCCTTCGATCAATTTACTTTCCATGGTATGACATACAAAAGAAATACAGGAACATAAGAATAAGCAAGTTCAATTCCTTTTGTGTCACATAATATTTTCAAAATCTGCTACTAACAATTGACAAACAAAATCAGATATGTTGTCCATAATCAATTATTTTGCAGTTTGAAAATTTCAGCGTTTTTCATAAGACAATCGATTATTAAACCCACACAATCGATTGTTGGAACATAGACAATCGATTGTTATACATAGACAATCGATTGTGGATGATTTTTGAAAAATTCCAGATTACACTGCCTAACGACAATCGATTGTTAGATGTAGACAATCGATTGTGGGTGATTTTTGAAAAATTCCAGACCTCACTGTTTCAAGACAATCGATTGTTAGTCAACGACAATCGATTGTTGATCAATTGTTTTTCAACTTTAATGCGAAAATAGTTGATAATCGACTAGTTTTTCAGGCTAGTCGATTACCCCCACTGGAAAATAAAAGTTTTATTGATATTTGAGCATATTGAAGAACTAATACAAATATCATATCATGAACTAGCTAATACGAGCTAATACTAATGACTATTAGTTTATTCATTAACTAATACAAATAAATCAAACAGCTCCATCTTCTTTCATCACCGATCCATCATCGATTAGGTGGTCTATCTTCCCATCGGGTTGCTTAAAGAAGTCTGCCACATCCAGGTGGGTGAAGTCAAAGTTGTCGTCAGAGACAAAATTCGTTTCAGGGCGTTTACTCTTTCGAGATGCTTAATAAAGGTCAACCAAATTTTATGGTATACGGCAAGACTTAGACCAGTGCCCGTTTTCACCGCAACGATAATATATAGTTTATAAACTATTTGCTTTTGGATTCTTATCGTATCGTGCTTGTGGCAGAGTGACCAACTTCAGGTTTGTCATCTCTCTTCTTTAAGCCTTTCCACAAGATGGGTGAATCCTTGATGTTGAGATGTTCAATCTTCAAACTTTCATCAAGGTGATGGCGCAAGTAAATCAAGGCCTTCGTATAGTTTTGGGTGGATGCATTATTTCTGTCTTTAATGGCGTCTCCAAGACCCATAGCATCTAAGTGGATTTCATCATCCAACACCCATGTCATATAGTTCTTGCCCGAAATTTCGAGGGCAACGAACTTTCTTTTCATATGACACAATTACATCAAGAGCGTGTTCATACTTACGGGCTCTATTACAATTATCACATTCACTTCAGGGAATGGATCAAAATCATGTGCTTTACACAAGCTGCTACCACATTCTCTAAAGGGAATGGAGCAAATTCAATTGGACGGAATTCTTTATCACGTCCACAATCATACATGAATTTAATCATGGCAGGACATAGAGATTTTACCACTTCGTGTGGTTATAATTTCTCACAAACTTCATTAGAGTTATAATCAAACTTTGTATATAAAATTTATAGAATTCCAAGAATTTGAAAGGGAAAAGTAAATTACTTACCTTTAAGGTATACCAAATATATTTTCTATGTTTCTTTCTTTCTTCCTTTCCTTTCTTTCTTTCCTTTTTCTTTTCAACTTTTTCGTTCTTTTTTTTTTCTTTTTCTTCTTTGAAGCAAAACCCTACACAAACAAAAGTTAAGACAATCGAAAATTTCAATTGGTTAGAGACTCGTGCTGATAACGTGTTATAAACTAAAGCAAAAGACAAGAACAATAGAACAAGAACAATAGCAATAGAGAGAAGAGTAGAGAGAGTTCTTCTTATTGAGTTGAGAGGGGTCTCAAGGGATGATTTACAATGGTAGGGGGCACCTCTATTTATAGGGGAGAGGAAGACTTAGCTACCACCAATAGAACTCTAAAATCTCTCTAATTAGATACATTAAAGACATTCACCTTAAATAGAAGTGTAAGAATCTTCTATTTCATAACATTATCAACTTTTTCAATTTGCCTAAGAAATTTCAATCATATTTGTCGGATATTCATAGCCAATCAAATTACAACTAAAGATGTTATTTTTTCAGATTTTTTTATGGAACCTTTGCAATAGAAAATAGCTAACTATATTGACCAAAAAAATGATTTTTCTTTTTGGTTTTTTTCTCGTCAATTTTCTTCTCCCATCTTGGTCAAAGATAAATATATAAAATAAATTTAATGTATTGTGTTGTGAACTCAGTGAGTCACTAGATAGAGGATATATTTTGGAATTTTGGAAAGTTATATGTGGGATCCATTTTGAGTTTAGGCAGGCTCATAGAACGTGAAAGTGCAACGTGAGACACTTAGTTATAAATATAGTAGAAGGTGTAGTTCATTTCTATGCTGAAGTTCTCAAGTGTTAACTTTATATCTTATCCCATTCCTAATTCTGTATTGGTCTATTCCTCATCTCCATTCTTTTTATATTTCCGTTGCATTGTCATTATTTTAGCAATTTCTTTGTAATTCCCATTAGTATAGAGTTAATACAATTAGTTGGTTGGTATATTATCTGGGTTGTTTCATAGTAAGCACAATCGCAAAGCAAGAGAAAGCTAAGAAAGATCCAATAAAGTATTGGGTTTTCGTTTTTACCTTGGTTGTTTGCTCTGGCCAAGCTATGAAGAACAATTGGAGGGTGGAGGAGATGATAAAATAAGTATAGAAAGTGTATACCTTTTCAGACACCTCTTCTGATAATTGCCTATAAATTCTGAGGCATGGCTTTGGTTTCTGCACACGAAAAACACAAGAAAACATCCTTCCTTTTGAAAATACTGCATTCTAATTCGCAGTCTTTCTCTCTCAAATTCGTAAGTGTAATTTTGCTCCGTTCTTTGAGTTCGTTGGTATTGTATTGCCACTGTTGCAGGAAGGTTTATTCCGTTTTATCCTGGGAAGATTTAATCTATTACCTTGGCAACGCCCAAAAATCGGCATGGAGATATCTCGAACCGAGAGTCACCTCAAGCCAGCCTACATGTCCCGATTGGGGGAGTAGCGCGTGGAGTCGCTTAAGATCTCGAATCAAAACCGAGCTTCAACCCTCGAACACTGACACAACAAGATTCAGGCTACGTGCCTTCACCAAAAATTTCAACTACAAGTTGAATTGGGACTCAGGCTATGCGCCTTCCTCAACAGAAAAATTACAAGGTTCAACTATGGTTAAACAACGACTCAGGCTACGTGCCTTCACCAAAAAGTTCAACTACAAGTTGAATGGGGACTCAGGCTATGCGCCTTCACTGACAAAAAATTACAAGGTTCAACTATGGTTGAACAACGACTCAGGCTGCGTGCCTTCACCAAAACGTTCAACTACAAGTTAAACTAGGACTCAGGCTATGCGCCTTCGCCAACAAAAAATTACAAGGTTCAACTATGGTTGAACAACGACTCAGGCTATGTGCCTTCACCAAAAAGTTCAACTACAAGTTGAACTGGGACTCAAGCCATGCGCCTTCGCCAAAAAAAAATTACAAGGTTCAACAATGGTTGAACAACGACTCAGGCTACGTGTCTTCACCAAAAAGTTCAACTACAAGTTGAACTGGGACTCAGGCTATGTGCTTTCGCCAACGAAAAATTACAAGGTTCAACTATGGCTGAACAACGACTCAGGCTACGTGCCTTCACCAAAAAGTTCAATTACAAGTTGAACTAGGACTCAGGCTATGCGCAAATAAAAAATTACAAGGTTCAATTACGGTTGCGTGCCTTCACCAAAAAGTTCAACTACAAGTTGAATTGGAACTCAGGCTATGCGCCTTCGCCAACGAAAAATTACAAGGTTCAACTATGGTTGAACAACGACTCAGGCTACGTGCCTTCACCAAAAAGTTCAACTACAAGTTGAACTGGGACTCAGGATATGCGCCTTCGCTAACAAAAAGTTACAAGGTTCAACTATGATTGAACAACTACTCACGCTACGTGCCTTCACCAAGAAGTTCAACAACAAGTTGAACTGGGACTCAGGCTATGCGCCTTCGCCAACAAAAAACTACAAGGTTCAACTATGGTTGAACAACGACTCAGGCTACGTGCCTTCACCAAAAAGTTCAACTACAAGAGTTGAACTGGGACTCAGGCTATGCGCCTTCGCCAGCAAAAAATTACAAGGTCGAATTACAGTTGAACGACGACTCAGGCTACGTGCCTTCACAAAAAAATTCAACAATAAGTTGGACCGGGACTCAGGCCGCGTGCCTTCGCTAGTAAAAATTGCAACACTCGACTACGGTGGAACAGCGACTCTGACCGTATGCCTCCACCATTACAATCCCAATCTTGCTCAAACAACAAGGTCGAACGCCTTCGTCCTTAAGCCTAATGAGCCACGAACGGATAAACGAGTTAAGCTCCCTCGCCATTCAAGTAAGTACACCCAACTCGAACTAAAATTTGAGCCACGTAAAGCTCGGCCCCGGTCGAAGTATAAGGTCGCGTTTCCTGCCATCTTGGTCAGTAGTTCGACCATGCCTGAACTTGGACTGAGGCTAAGTGCCACTATCGCCAAATAATTGCCACAACTGGTTTACACCAAGTAAAAGAGAACAGATAAACATAATGTGCTTAATTACGGCCAAGGCCGTCATCGCTAGATGGCCGACCTAGTCTATGACTAAGGAAAGCAAACGACTCGACAACACTCGAAGGCACCTATCTAGCCAAGGCAGCCAACATTATTATAATCAAGGCCATCACCACTATTACGGCCAAAGACATGGGGGAAAGGTACAAAATAAACACCAGACATAACAGAGAAAAATAAAAATCGCATATATTTACATATTCAATTACAATGGGTCATCCCCGCTTAAACCCGACCAAGACCGGTAAAGGAGAAAGAAGGAAAAGAAAACAAAAAAAAGATAGCCAAGCGGTAACAATAGCAAGAAAAGTATGACAAATACTTTTCACTCGACGTCACTCGCGCCACCATCAACATCACCAACGCCCTCAGCGCTAGCACCAACCCCTGGTGTAGCTGGATCGAATCCGCAGTCGACACGAGCCTTACGAGCCTTTTGAAGGGCTTCTTCATAAGAGGCTTTAGGCATAATTCTGGCCTCTCACAATCTCTTGTACACGTTGAGTTGAGCCTCGGCAAACGTCCAAAGGTCACGAGCCGGGCCGAAAGAGGCAGCCTGATCCCTCAAGCACTGATTCTCGGCTTCTAAGGCCATAATCCGGTACGCTGCAGTCTGGGCATCCCGTTCATAAACGCTAATGCATTCCTCCAATGCTCCCTCGCGAAAGGCCGCAGCAACCCTCTTCATCTCCCGTCCCCGTTCACGAATGCGGTCCGCTGTCTCCAACATTCTGACCCTCGATATGACGTCCCTCGCTTGCAGCCTCAACTCAGCGGCTTCGGTCTCTAAAGGGACCACTTGCCTGGTCAAAGCTTTAAAGGCCTTTGCCGCCCTGGCCCGATCTTGGCGTCCCCTCTCAGCAGCAGCCCTCCTGTCGGTCTCAATCTTTCATCTTTATGACGAAGCTACTACTCAAGAGTGTTGACCCTGCCAAGGGCCTGCTGCGTTTGAAGTTCTCGCCTCGCCAGCTATTCAATGAGGTCTTGGTTCTGGGGTTCGTTCCTTATGCGCTCACGCATCTCGCGACATAGATCCCGATTACGACAGTACTTTTCCAGCGCCCACAAGCAAATCCTTGAACAAACGTTATCTCGGAGGATGCTCTCCACCTCCAAAAAAAATAGCTACAAGAACGAAGCAATAATCAGAACAGAAAAACAAACCAAGTAAAACAAAGATAAAGATTAACTAAAAGTCATTATATGTACCTTTAGGACCTGCACGTCCGCCTCACCCATCAACCCGACTTCTGAGATACCCCTCAGCGACATACTTTCTGCCTCCGAGCATAGTACCTCGAACAACGACACCAGATTCTCCTCTTGAAGCAGAAAGTTCTGCTACGTAGGGATCTCAACGTAAAGGAACTGCCCTTCCGCCTGCACCGTTGTGCGGGTGTGGCCGTCCTGAAGCATGCGGACGTCGTCAGGCTCCAAGTTGGACTCAGAGTCAGACCCTTCGCCTACGGTGCCCCTCCTCCACCCGCCGATCGGGAATTTGAGGCTCCCGCCCCCACCAACATGATAGCGCCTGATTCTCCAACCAAAGTAGTTGCTGAGGAACTACCTCCCCTCTCAGCAACCGGAACTGATAATTGAACCGCCGAAGCGATAGTGTCACCTTGACCTGAGCCAACCAGGGCAAGCTTTACTGAAGGCCCTCCCTCAAGGTCAGACACCGCCGCTGGATTCTCCTCCACGTTCGATGGTGGGGAATCCAACTTTATCACCATTTGAGCTGGCATAAATGCGACCCTACGTCTGACCAATGACCTCTACTCTTCCTCCCCATCCTCGCTCAGAGGCAACTCTACCCTGGGGCGTAAGGTCCCCGAAGGCTCTTCAACCCGAGGTGCAGACCGTGTTGGGTAATGGGTTGCCGAGGATTCAATCAAAGTCACCTTCGGTAGACGTGGTGCCGACATTATTACAAGTTGTGCAGTCGCGCTCGGTCTGCGAAAAGCTAATAAAGGCGCCCTCATGTGGCGTGACCTCCCTAATCAAGGAATGAACAAAGGTTAAGAAGAAGAAAAAAATAAAACGAAAACAAAACAAAGCTAAAATTCTCACCAGAAGCATGTCTACTACCGTGGCTTTCCCAGAAAGACGACCACGTGCAAATCCTTATTGTGTGAGGGAGCACATATTCAACCCATTCGCGAACGCCGGGCAGTGGAGCCAGCGGCGATCGTTCATCTACGAACAAGAGGTGAGGTTTGCACTTATCAGAACAGGACAAAAAAGACGGAATAAAGAATCTGGCGAATAAAAGACTTATGTGTATGGTTCTACGTGTTTGGGAATTTAGTGGCACACGCCACTAGATGTTCAGTCCTGATGTAGAAGAAATTTTCACAAGTATGAGGCCCGACCGCATCATCCAACTCCGAGGTCAATCCCCTCGCCCTACGAGGGACGGACCGAATCATCATACGATGGACCCTCTAAGGGGCGTAGAGGGTCAGCACGTGCCGCAATGTGATCTCTGTCCGGGCCAACTCGGCATATTTTTTTAGCATGGAAAAAAGCTTGTAAAGGGAAGGAACGAGTTGGCCAGGACACACTCTATATTGATTGCAAAAGTCAACCACTAACATCAGAAGGGGGGTCATAAACCCCAATCTAAAAGGATAAGCAAAGAAAACGCAATACCCCCTACGGTCGGTGTGGACCCTCTCCTCACATCTAGCAAGGGATATATCGGCGAAACGGGGAATACCCCACTGTGCCCGTAGATGATCAATACCCACTTCCCCCAGTAGTGGGGCTTCATTCACCTGATATTCCCCCTCATCGGTGGTGAAATCAGTCATCGGGCCTCCGGGCAAGGTTAACACCTTACAAGGCCGAAGGTCATTGGTATGAATATACGGCCCCGGTTGAAAATGGTTACAACCATTCCCCATATATATATATACGACTACGGCCATTCCTCGCGCATTCGCGGCTACGGCCCTTTCCCATGAATGAACGGATAAGACCCTCAACATATGCAACCAATATCACCAACTTGACTCTATTACGGCTACTGCCGCCCACAGTATTGAGGCTATGGCCATCTCCAGTATACGAAAGGCTAAGGTCGTCCACAGTATTGAGGTTGTGGCCATCTCCAGTATGCAAACGGCTAAGGCCATCCACAGTATTGAGGCTACGGCCATCTCCAGTATGCAAACGGCTAAGGCTGTCTACAGTATTGAGGCTATGGCCATCTCTAGTATGTAAACAGCTAAGACCGTCCACAGTATTAAGGCTATGGCCATTCCCAATGAATAACTAGCTAGGGCCATCCTCAACATGTATGCAAGCAACTCGACTACGGTCGAAGTCACTCACATGGTCAAGGTTATCAACACAAAATGGATAAGGCCATCCACTTCAATGGCATAATCTCCCACATAAAAACGGTTATGGTCATTATTGACCTCGACCGAAACTGCGTCCGGAGAAGTCCGCTCATCGAGCTCGGTCAAGGTACGACCTCGATAAGCGGAGGGACTAACTGTATGGGTAAAAATATGACCTCGAGATAATTAACGAGATTAATTATATCCTAAGCTAATTTGAAGTTAATAAATGATATGACCAATTATTAACTACGATACCCCATTATCAGCCAACTCGATCATTAAGGCTACGACCTATCCGCCATAGTAAGGACGGAACCTCAGCATAGACACGACCGTCATTGCCAGCTCATACATCTTATATCTATAAATACAAAGAGAAGGAACCCTAGAAAGTGAGCTGCTTCTTCGGTCCATCACTATTCTCGAGAAAAGAGAGAATATAATTGTAAGGCTCTAAACCTCTCCATGGAGATGCAGACCAAATCAATATCACCAATAAAAAGCTCTCTATATATCTCTTCTTAATACAAAGATCTTTCTTCTTGTTTCTTTTATTCGGTCTTTTAATTTATTACGATCAACTATGATTGGTCCTTGATTTATTTTGATTATTTTTATACTTGCAAAATGTATGATAACTTTGAGCTAAATAGATCTGTATCAAATGGGGAAAAGAAAGAGGAGGAAGCAAATAATTTTTTAAGTATCGCACAATGGTTGCAATATACTCTTGAGGTAAGTGGACAACCTTACACTAAATCAAAAGATCAAACATGACTAAAGAAGAAATACTCCCTTTTCGAGAATTTTGGTATCTTTGATAATCAAGCAAAAATTGTGGAAAATTGTGTTTTCTGCTTTCTTCTGTTCGTTATTGAAAGGATGATTGGAGATAATATTGCAAAATTTAAGAGTTCATTTATATCCGATTAGCATCAATTATGTACTATATCAAGCACAAATAACAAACAAAGGAAAACGTGAACAACAATAGGTTTACAGGATAAGCTACATGCACATTTGAAGTAAAGAGAATAATATTTGGTCGAAAAACACTACAAGTAAAACTTATACTCATGTTTGTTAGAATCTTGTCAAATTAAATCTAATTTTCAGAAGGAAAAAAAAAGGAAGTGACTATACCGAATTTGTCTCAACACGCGAGTTTAACTGATACCATCATCTGAATTAAGCAACTCTTTTAATCAACTTTCACAACCTAAAAATTCAAAAAATTTACCAAATTAGTCAACAAATTTATCACTGTACACTCATTCTTTTATTAATAAATACAAACACTAAAAGAAAGGATACTAAATAAATAATCTGAGTAGTTGTAAGCATTATCTAGAAAAGACGAGCAAAATAAAAATAAATAGCATAAAGTAAGCATGAACGCTTGAAACAGAAAAATAAACAAAAAGGAACAAGAAATAGATTGAGAAACCAAAGGAACAGATAACTTATAGTTCTAGTTAGCTGCGAGTAAATTTGAAAGAATAAAGGTAGAGTAATTGTAAAAATTAAAAGGTATTATAAATGTGGTAGATCTCTTCATATTTATTCGTTACACATTTTTGGCTATTACTTTTTTTTAAACCTTAAATAAATAAATGAGATCTAATAAATAGGATAGAAAATGATCAGTTTTCAACAAAACAAATTAAATCGAAAAATGAAGGGAAAGTCACAAGTACCCCCGACCTATACCCTAATTTCCAACTATACACTTTTTCTTCGCGATAATTCTATTATCCCTTAAACTTATTTAAAATGGAATTATTTACACCCTTAACACTGACGTGATAGAGTGTGTGTATTTCACTCTTCCAAAGAAGAGTGAGAAGAAGGAAAAAACTATTTTCAGATTATTTTTTATTCGTTTTTACTATTTTTCTTACTTCTTTTCCCTCTTCCTTTTCCTTCTTCTTTGTATTTTTTCTTTTACTTTTTTTTTCGTTTCTTCTCTAATTCTGGCGGATATTCATTCGCCGGTGGCTTTGTCTAACTTTCAAGAATTATATATATATATAACACTTGGTCGCCGGAAAAAATGATGTTTCTTAAATTCCGACGACAACCATTTTATGCCGGTGACCAAGACAAAAAGAAAGAGAATGAAATAACCAAAAATAATGATAATAATGAGAAATAAGAAAAAGAAGAAAGAATAAAAAAGTACTAAAAATACATATGGGGGCGTGTGTAGCTCACCATTTGCCAAGAGTTTGGTTGTTTGCGTTAAGGGTGCAAATAATTATATTTAAAATAAGTTTAGGGAGGTAATAAAATTTCCGCAAAGAAAAAGTATGTAGTTGAAAATCTAAATATAGGTCAGAGGGTACTTATGTATTTCCACACACACACACACACATATATATATGGTAATGAATGTGGTAAGAACTATAATTTTCTAAAACATTTTGGTCATAATTGTTTAACTGCATGTCGTACCTATTTTTTTGGTACCTACCTTCCTATTGTCTCAAATTTTCCGTGTTTCTTTTTTATATGCCTTTTAACAAAAATTTTAAATAATTTCTTTAAAAATATTTTATTTTTATTTATAATTTAAGATATAACGGTATTTGTAGTCATCAAAATAATTAATATTAAGGGTAAAATAGAAAAAAATTTATTAATTTACTCTTGAACTTCTAAATGACAAATAATTTGAGAAAACTATTTTTAGAAATCACGACAAATAATTTGGGACAGCGGGGATATAAGTTAAGTGGGTCTACTTTGGGATATATAGCTCGGAGAATAAAAATTCGTTTACGCCTGTAATGATAGTTTTAGTATTGCTAATGCCATAGTTTACTACTATATAGTAATTATACTTAGGATAATACCAAATAGTAAGTAATATAACTAATACTTGCATTAGTAATATATAGATTGAAAAAATATAACAAACAAGGAATTAATAATTCCACAAGTTTATGCATGCATCATCTTCTCTAATGCATCCTACCAGATGATCACTTAGGTTCCTAAAATGCCATCTGTTTGTTTATTTGTGTAGTCATGTTGGCCCAATGTTTTAAAAAGGCGAGGGTGTCTCGCTCCGAACCTAGGGGCAAGACTGGCACCCTGTGGCTCAACTATCCTTATCTACTAACTTGTAACTAAGGGACTCTGAACATGTGATGTCATACTTTGGCCATGGGCCACATTGCAAGACAACATCGAATGCTGACTAAATATCAATATAAAACTTGACCGACAAGGTCGTCATATCTATTAGAGCTGACAAACCAACCAAATATACATACAAGGCCTGAAAGCCCAACATATTGCACTAACTAACAAGATATGTCTACAAGCCTCTACTGATGGATATACTATTATCGGAACGACTCTTCGACCTACTCATGATATATATATATATATAAGGCTCTAGACCTGAAAACTTGTCACGACCCAAATCCTAATTCTCTTGTGATGGGCTGATGGCACCTCTCATGAAGATAAGGCCAGCCAACTAACCTATTTTGTCTTTTCACAATAATTAATTTTAATAAACAATTTTAGCATGATTAAATAACCACAAATTAAGCAAAAGATTTCTTATAAAGTGCGGAACACAGCCCAAACATAGCACGATACCGGAGTGTCACAAGTCATGAGCATCTATTAAAGTGTAGATACAACCACAAGGTATAAAATATACAGAACATGAATAATAGACAAAATGGAGAAAAGCAGTGCTGCGAACGCTGGCAGCCACCTCGCTAAAACTCTGATAACTCTGACTCCGTACAGCCAAAACCCACTACCAGGTGTATAAATACATGTACCTGCACACAAGGTGTAGGGAGTAAAGTGAGTACTCCAACTCAATGAGTAATAAAGGTAAATAATAACTAAGCAGTAATAAATCACGTAACGCAACTCTTTGAGTAAAGCAGTGAAGCTGTGAAATCTTTAGAAATATCTTAACTCAGTTTAAACCTCTTTTGAAAATGACTTTTTCAACAGTTAAGAAATGATTGCAAAATAGTTAGTGTCGATAAGCATAGAAAATTTGCGTCTCGGGCACAAATACCACAGTATAACAGGTAAAATGACAAGTAAATATAAAAGATGTACACATAAAAGTTTGCCCCTCGAGCAATATATCAGAACAGTACCAGCCCCTCAGGCTACCTTACAATGTACTCGTATCAACCCCTCGGGCTACATCACCATCACTCGTATCAGCCACTCGGACTACCTCACGATGACTCGTATCAGCCCCTCGGATTACCTCACGATGACTCGTATCAGCCCCTCGGGCTACCTCACAATCACTCGTATCAGTCTATCAGTCAATACTAATTATGTGAATTAATGCCGTAAGAAAATACTAATTTTCCAACAAAATCCTAAATTTAACTCAAAATTGTCCGTGGGGCCCATGTCTTAAAATCAGACGAAACTCACAAAATCCGACAGTCCATTCAACCACGAGTCTAACCATACAAAAATTACTAATTTCCGATAATATTTCGACCCTAAAATCCTCAAATATATTCAAGAGGGTTTTCAAACTTTTCCAACTTAAAATCACCAATTACATGTTAAAAATAACAATGGATTCGGGTAATCTAACAAAAAATTGAGTTAAGAACACTTACCCCAATATTTTTCTTGAAAATATCCCAAAAGATCACCTCACCCGAGCTCCCTTTGTCCAAAAATGAAAGAGTGAGACGAGTTTGGACTTTATTCTACTGCCCAGAGATTTGTTCTTCGCATTCGCGACCCTCCTCTCGCGTTCGCGAAGTACAAAATTCCAAAAATTATTTTTCGAACTCTGCTCGGACAACCTCAAGTTTAATGATCATACTTTTTGCTCACAACTCCAAATGACTTTTATAATATGTTTCTAGAAGCTAGATTCCATGAGCTACAACTTTCATTTTTGAATAATTTCCAAATTTATTGTAGATTGAGATATATGAGCCTCCGAAGTAAGACCTGTGCAACAGAATTCCTTCTTCTTCGCGAACGCGAGGCATTCATCGCGAACGCGAAGGATAAAGTCCCAGAAGCCAAATTTACTCTTCGCTAACGCGAGGCCCTCTCGCGAAGTACAAAATGTGCAGGCCCAAAATTTCCTCTTCGCGAACGCGAAGCACAAAATGTGCAGGTCCAAAATTTGCTCATCGCGAACGCGAGGCCCTCTCGCGAATGTGAAGCACAAAATGTGCAGGTCCAGAATTTCCTCTTCACTAATGCGAGGCCCTATCGCGAACACGAAGCACAAAAATGTGCAAGTCCGAATTTGCTCATCGCGAATGCGAGGCCCTCTCGCAAACGCAAAGAAGGAAACCAGAAAGTGCAGCAGAAAGTTTTCCAGCAGCTGCACAAGTCCAAAATGTTATCCGTTAACCATCTGATATTCACCCGAGACCCCCCGGATCTCAACCAAACATACGAACATATCCTGTAACATCATTCCAACTTGCTCCAACCTTCGGAAAAACAACATCAAAACACCTATTTTTTGTTGGATTCAACCTTATAATTTTCAAATCTCAAAGAAACACATTTTTGATCAAAACGTCTACCAAACCTCATTCGAATGACCTGAAATTTTGCACACACATCCCAAATATTATAACGAAGCTACAACAACTCTCGGAGTTAAATTCAGACCCTCGGATCAAAATATCACCTATCAATCGGAATTCGCCAAAATACTAACTTCGCCAATTCAAGCCTAATCTACACCAGAACTCCAAAACCAATTTCAATCACACTTCTAAGTCATAAATCACCCAACAAAGCTAATAAAATCATAAAAATTCTGATCCAAGCTCAGATAAAAATAAGTGAACTCTTGGTCAAACCTTTCAAATTCAAAGCTTTCGACTGAGACTGTTCTTTCAAATTCAAACCATTTTTCTTAATAACTAAAACCAACGATCTACATCAGTCATAATACATCATACGGAGCAAGTCATGCCCGAGAATTGGCGATCAAAATACAAAAAGCTCAAAACGTTGGGTCGTTATATCCTCCCCCACTTAAACACATGTTCGTTCTCAAACGTACCCAGAGTTGTTTTAAAGGCCAACCAATCACTGAATAACCTTACCATGCCTATACTCGAGGGTGATCCCAAGTTACCCTATCTCGTATAGGTCCGATAACACATAGAAACTGAAATTACACAACCCCAATCTAGCCCATGAATCATTGAACCACATTTTCACTTTTGAAACCCTCAATACAATCAAAACCTCACACTCATACACTAAATAGTCCCGAACTAGCTGTAATATCCCATGCCTACAACCTCAGGTGCAATTATATGATATACCACATAAATCAAACATTTGCAGTGATAACTTCCATTCACAGCAGCTGCCCACAACAATCAAATACCGATAGAAAACCTCTTATCAGCTAAAGTCACATTCAAACACTTTCATATACTACCAACAATAAATGAAAAACGCAGTAAACCATAACCATTCCTCAGATCAACCATTCATGAATCCATATCTCCTCTGGCAATTACCATAACATATCTTTTTTAAAGCCAAACCTAGATATTATCCTTCCAACATGCTGAAATCAAATTCGTTTGTACTCATTAATGATCCCAGCAATCTTCTCTAATCCAGCACACCACTCTGGTGACATAACATATCAACAGGGGTCTAAACCACATCTAGCATATTAAGCGCACCACTATGCAACGGTCCGAACATACTCAAATCATGAAAATGACTCAAATGAAAGAGTTGTACCTCGAGCTCGCCAATATCACCACAACACAAAGCTGAGAACGTGTCTCAAATCATAGAAATATAACACATGAATCTAACCCGCCAAGTCATTTTTTTCCCATATACTTTCGCTACAACACGCATCCTATCCAAACACTGCTCCACATAAAACACTTCAAGTCACTATGCTGGAAATCGAAGACCACGCTCAATTGATGTCTCGAACCAAAACAAATAATTGCACCCACAATGAAACAAATGACATACACCATGCAAACCCGATAGGACATAACCGATGCGCCATTCACCGAGCACACATCAACTCCAATTACACACAATAGATAAATAATCCTTCGAAGGTCCACAATGACTGAATCATAGTACTTACTAATATCTGACTAACATACCCATATTTTGCCGTCCACAACCACAAGTTAACATGTATATGAGAACCCCCAGTCTCCAAGTACATAAAATACACGAATGACAATGTCTGATCCCAATTTCGCCACTCTCATATATAACTCACCTCTAGTACCCAATCATCCCATGGGAGATCCTCTAAGGTCTTCAGTGCTTCCAAGAAAACTCGAATATCAGCAGCTAACCTGACGAAGAGTGCTGCAATACTACCAAAGTACCGTCAAATCAATCACATTGCCTCTTTTTGGAACATATACCCTCGTCAAATCACCTCAATTAGCATTAGCATTAACATTTCCTTAATCATCTGGAGATCCCTTCTCAAATCATCTGAAGTTCATTTCTCTAATTATCTGAAACTGCCCCCGCTTCTTAAGAATTATTACCTTCCATCAAAATCTGAACCGTGACCTTACACATGCAAATCTAAGTCTTACCCAACATACTGCATAAATTGTACCACTCTAGGATAACCGCGAGAAATTCATATCTTTTCCGAACCACAAACATCTACATACTCAACCAATGAAGAACTTTCCATTGGTCCCCTCTTGAAGAAAATCACTATACATACCGTGCTCCTCATGCCAATATGAAAAATATACCTCTCTAACTGTGGTGGAACCCATCTAGAACTCTCTGAACTCCACTTGCACAAATCTAAATCGTAAGGACTGAATCCTTCTAACTCGACCAAACTATGCAGGTCACTAAAACCCAAGAGAATTGTCGCGAAACACCTGTAGAAACTCATTATATCGTAAACATACAAAGAGATAATCATATCCTTACCATACCAACAAGGCCCACTACCAAGATATCCCAGCTATCCGAATTCCCTTCTAATATACCTTTAACTCGATACTCATTCTTGCTATAACATTCTAATTATTCAACCCAGACTTATCACATGGAACCCAAGCATAAAGCCACACCGTCTGACACCCATAAGCTGCTGAATAATCCCTTAAATATTTCCAAAAGTACCACATTCCAACAATACTTCTCTGAAGAGACTCCCTACAAATCTAAGATTTACTTCCTAATACTGATACATAGAAGCCCACAATTTATAGAAAATACTAAAATTCTCGATATCCTCCAATGAAACCCAGTTTCTAACCACACATAAAACTCCAAATTACCCAATTGATATATGCAGAACCTTGAACATATTAGAACCATCATCGCATGTCATTTATTTTCCTCAAACCGCAATTAGTCTAATCAAAGAAACCGAATAACCCGTGCCTCACTGGCACTCCGGCATCGCAGAACATAACCTCATCCCAATACCACCAAGCAACTTCCTGCTCTATGCACCGAGCATTCTTTACCAACAACCACTTAAGATATCCCGTGATTTTTCTTACTCTATTGATGTTAATAAACGTAAATACCACACAAGAGGGGGGGGGGGGTGATTTGTGTGGTACCTAATTTTCACGCTAGAAGAACCTGATTCTTCTAAGTGTTCTAACTACATCAGTTTGCGGGATAATACGAACTGAAAGTAAAGTGCACATAGATTTTTATGTGGAAAACAGCTAGCCCAAAAAGTAAAAAAAAACCACGACCTACTACTCAGTAGGATTTTCCCAAACTCCACTAAAAATCAATGAGTCAAAACGACATTTACAAAAACTCTTTGTAAACCTAAGGATTAAACTCTAATCCCAGTGTGGCACACAGCCTCAGCTGCTGCGACACTATCAAGTTAACTCTAACTTGAATACTCAAAGTACCTAATACAATTTCTTCTAACTAAGTTGAAAGGTACAATATGAAAACACCTACTATAATTGAACTAGAAATAAAGAAAGACACATAAAACTCTTTATGGAACTTGTTCTTCAATCTGGTTCATGTAGCTTCTCGTTGGCACTCTTGAATTACACACGAACTGCTTGCAAAAAGCCTTGCTATTTTGCTCCCAATTCACATTTAACTTCTGCGTTTTTGTGCAACCAATTTAATGCGAGAACATCCTACAATTTATAGAGTTATTAAATGAAGAAACATCTAGAGTTCTGATGCAACTCTTCCTTGGTGGAAGAGTTATATTTGATTTCAACTTCTAACTCCTTCCCTATCTTGGATAGTGTTCTCTTTGATTAAGGACTCCTTCCCTTTATCAATTACGCAACCTTTTCGATCAGGAGATATTAAATACACCAAGTTAAGCTTATCTCCTTCACGTGAAACCCGCATGCTTGAATCTGCCCGTTTTATGAACCTGAGGGATGGACCACTGGGATGGACCTGGTTCATCCTGAGTTCTTTTGTCAATCTTCAAAACTTAACCTTTTCTTGGGCCAACAAATTCCCCCTTTTTGATGATGACAAACTCTGTGCTTTTTATAAGCTTAGGCCATGTTTCAACTTAACTCAACATCAACACAATGTTAGAAACATTTTTCCTTTTTATCACTTATCATCAAGGACCAGTTACATTAGGTTATAAACATCACTGTTCAAAGTGTAAAGCACAACCTTTTTCCCCCTTTTGGCATCATCGAAAAGTTGCATAAAAATTTGCGATAACCAGATTTTAAAACTGACTCATGGCCACTAGGGCTACTTCAAATGCAATCATGGATTAATCATCATAGATCAAGCTAAGAATTTTAACCATCAAAGAAATATAAACAAATAATTAGAGCAAAAATAGTGAATTTCATTGATGATTGATAAGATTCTACCACAAAGCATAAGAAGAAATAAAAATACTGAAAACATGAGCAAAAGAAAAAAAAACGTCCCGAATTGGGTCACTGGTTGATCTTCACTAGGCTAGGAGACTAAAGACTTGGAAGAGGTAGGTGCTTGGTTTTTGACTTGGAGGAGTTTCAGCACACCTCGAAGAATTCCATCATTCTTCTCTTTTCTCTTGCCAGATCACTTCTAAGAGCATCTCTCTTAGTCTCCATCTCAACCAACCTCTTCTTCAGTCTTTCAATCTCAACATCCTTAGCCTCACTTTCTTGCACCAAGGCACTGATTCTTCTATTGGCAGATGTCTTTTTAGATGAACTAGGTTCATTAAGAATGACATTGACTTCATATTCGCAAGCAAGCAAAGTATTAACCCCACTTTTTCATAGATACCTTGAAATGTGCATCATAGTTTTGAGAGTGAAACCATAAGGAATGACATGAGTTTTGGTGCCATTGATAACTCTATCAGTAGGTCTGCAAGGGTTTCCTATTTGGATGGAACAAGTTCATCTAAATTTTTGCCAAGTTGAACCAACCACTCAGCATCTTTGCCAGACCCACTTCCCCCTGTTTTTCTCACACTCTCTTGTATTTCTATAAATTCCTCTACCATTGCACCAGTTTCTTTTGTTAGACCAACATGAGTAGGTGAAAAATCAGCCACTCTTGTACCCTTTCCCCTCACATTACTCCTAGCACTCTTGCTCTCTTTTTTTTAAAATTTTTACCACCAACTTCTCCAGATTAAATAGTCTCAACAATTTCTACATCCTACAAATCTATTCTCAAAATTTACAGGAACTTTAGAAATTGTCTCAGGAGAAACTTTGGAGTCAGAAGATACCTTTTCAGTTTCAGACGGCCTACTTTCTTCCCCCTTAATAGCAGACTTAAATGAATCTTAGGATTCTTCTTCCCTAACCTCCTTCAATTGCTTATTTATTTTCTTGATCTCCTCTCCTTCAGAGGTGTTCGACAATCTAGGCTAGGGTATGGAAAAGAAGAGAACTAGATTGTGTTTGGAAGATGAAAGAAGAATGAGAGTTTTTGACAGCTTGAGAAAGATGAAGTAAGAAATACACTAAAGCTGATCAATATACAGAGAAATAATTGATGGGGTAACTACAATTTTTAGACTCTTAGAAGTTTAGTCAAACTGAAATTCAGTTTTGTAGAGATGTTGGAGTATATCCCTAAAATCTAGGTACTTCCATTCGATTGGGACTCTTTTAAAAGTGACTGGTTCACTTGTAATGGATAAGTCCAGAAGAAGTTTGGTATTAGGTAGGACTCTGCTCATAATCCAAATATAGTAATTTATAATTATGCAGAGTGTATAAAATATAACGTGTTATCTTGATGAACCAGGTTCTTCACTGAAAAATTCTCTTGTGTAAGTTTAAATTTGACAAAATAGAGAAAATAGCATTAGTGATTTAATACATGGCACAAGAGTATACTATGTAAAGTATGAGACTGAGCAAGATTTAATCTAATTATACACAATTTACAGACTTTCTAACCAAATAATTTCTTTCCAATTTTTTCAATTTTTATTCGTTAACCTTGAACTTGTACTTTTAGGTAATCTTAATCATCCCTAATTCCAACCTATTCCTCTCAAAGTGATCTCTACTTAAACCTTTTGTGAAGATGTCAGCAATTTGTTTGTCAGGCGCACAAAACTCCACAATGATCAAGCCTTTTTAATAGTTGTCCCTCAAAAAACGGTGTCTAACATCTATGTGCTTAGTTCTCTTATGATGAACCAAATTCTTAGACATACTAATAGCACTAGTATTATCACTGAAAATAGGGATGCAACCAACTTCAATACCAAAATTCTTCAGCTGCTGCTTGATCCACGACAATTGAGCACAATCATGAAACAACATCAACATACTCAGCTTCAGCAGTAGATAAGGCCAATGAATTTGCTTTTTAATAGCCCATGACACAAGACATGAACCAAGGAAGTGTTCCATACCTGAAGTGCTTTTCCTATCCACTAAGAAACCTGCATAATCAATGTCAGCATATCCCACTATGTTAAAGTTACTACCTTTTGGATACCAAAGGCAAAGGTCAGGGGTGCCTTTCAAGTATCTCAATATTCTCTTTACATCAGTCAAATGGGTCTCCTTTGTATTTGTTTGAAATCGAGCACAAAGACCTACACTACACACAATGTCAAGTCTTCCGGTAGTGAGATATAAAAGAGAACCAATCATTCCCCTATACATTTTCTGATCAACAGATGAACCAAGTTTATCTACATCCAATTTCGTGGATGTTGCGATATGAGTATCAATTTCTTTGGATGTTCCTTCCTGTTTTTGTTAATGAGGAATAGGTTCATGGACATGTTCCCTCGAGGTTTGAGGATCAGTTACTCTCTAGTCAGTTCCCTGTCATGTTGCCCAGGTGGAAGGATCTGTTCCATTACATGTTTCTTCATGTGATGCATATTCAGGCGGACTGTGGTTTCACCGTTTGAATTTCTTATCAGCCCAATCTCTTCATTGTCTTGCTCCTGCCTCTCAGAAAGAATGTTAATATTTCAATAGAATACAATTTTTATACACACATAGTTCTTTTATTGAGTATCTTATAAGCTTTACTATGTGAAGAATATCCCAATAATACTTCCTCATAACTTCTGGGATCATACTTACCTAGGGAGTCTTTGCCATTATTGTGCACAAAGCACTTGCATCTAAATGCACTAAGATGGGATATATTTAGCTTTCTCCCTTTAAGTGACTCATAAGGTATCTTTTTAACAAGAAGTCTAGTCATGCAACTATTTATAATGTAGTATGCAAAAATTCACAGCAAACTTGATATTTTTAAATTCAGTTCCATGATCAGACCTAATTAATGCAAGTTGATTACCTAGTTGTGTCTGAGTTTTTTCTAACAAAAGAAGTAAACATGTCAAATGATTCATCTTTAGATGTTAAAATCAAATGTCCAACTAAACCTAGAGTAATCATCAACAAGCACCATCACAAATATTTTACCACCTCCACTTAATGTTCTCATTGGACCACAGAGATTTATATGAACTAGTTCCATCATTCTGGTGGTGCTTACCATTTTCTTGCTTTTGAAAAAGGATCTTACCTGCTTCCCCCTTGCACAAGCCTCACAAATTTTGTCTTCCTTGAAATTAATGTTAGACGGTCCTATCACCAAATCCTTGGAGACTAGTTTGTTAAGTTGACTTAGACTGCATGTCCAAGTCCCTTGTGCCAAAGGAGGGGATCATTGTCCAACACACTTATGTAAGTGAGTGCGTTTTCTGAAAGTGTGGACAAATCTACAATGCATATATTGTTTACTCTTTTTCCCTGCAAATCAATCTTGTTATTGGTAAGATTAATCACAAAACATTTGGTAGAGCTGAATACTACTAAGTTACCTTTATCACACAATTGTGATTGTCTTATTAGGCAGTATTTTAGGCCATGTATCAATTAGACATTCTCAATAGAGTGAGAATCAGTCTTACCTACCTATCCAACCCCAATGATCTCACTTTTCTTCTCATTTCCAAAGGAGACATTTCCTCCTTTGAGGCCCCCAAGTGAAAGAAACTGGTTCTTGCTTCCTATCATATGCTTTGAGCAACCACTATCCATGTACCACATTTGGATGCTCCCATTCACTTGGACCCGCAAAATGAAATAGGGGTTAGTCTTAGGAACCCAATCTAGTTTGGGTCCCTTTCTATAGGCAAAATGGTGAATTAGATTCTTTTTAGCTCAACCTGGCAGCCTATTTTTCCCTTGAACAAATTCTTTATTCTTTTGACTAGCCTTTTCTTTTGCAATACATTCAAATTTATAGTGACCAGTTTTACCACAATGTGTGCAAATTTTATTCTCAGGAAGTGTGAGGTACATGCTTTTGGGATCCCACTTAGGTGCAGGGGTCTCGTAGCCAAGTCCTCTCTTATTGCTGCTATGGTGTTCATGTAGCCATGAAAGTGCATCGGAGGACCTATTCCATTTACAGGTTCTATCTAGCTCGTGCTTAACCTTGTTTAGATCCTCCTTAAGGACTCTTATATGCTCATTTCTTTTGTACAACTCATCTTTCATTTTTCTTACATTTTCTTCTAAAGTGAGTTGTGTGTGATCAGATTTCTTTTTACCAGTTCCTAATTTCAATTTTAGATTTTCATATTTGAGATCTAGGACTGTGGTGTCAAGTTCATGAACCTGGTTCTTCAACTCAACATTTTTACTATCACTTTCACTAGCCCTAAGTTCCAGATTGTTACACTTAGTTTTCAAAATCTCACACTCCTTAGACAGCTGTTCCTTTTCATTTTTTAGATTCTCACATTCATCAATGAAATTCAGGAGTAATTAAGATAGCCTTTCTTTAGACAAAAATTTAATCTTGTCTTTGAGATGATTTATACTTACCTCGGATTCCTCATCGGATTCTCCAATTGCCATAAGTGCTTCTTCATCTCCATCTTCACCCCCTGAGTCCTCATATGAGCTTTCTTCCCAGGCAGCAACCATATCACGTGTTGATCCTTTGTTCTTCTTGAGTTGAACCTGTTCCTTCTTCTTGTTCCTTTGTTCAGCTCTTTCCTTCTTCCATTCAATTTCCTATTGAGGGAAGTTTCTGATGTGGTGCTCAGTCTTCCCACACTTGTAACACCCCTCATTGGTTTGTTTTTCAGGAACCCTTGGTTTTCTATAGCTTCCACTTCTTGAAGAACCATTTCCTATCATTAAGTACTTCTTGAATTCCTTTGTGATCATGGTCAGTTCATCCTCCTCTAGATCAGCACCTTCAATGATTCTGAATGCCATGCTCCTTTCCTTCTTAGGTGCATCCATATTCATGGTTTGCCTTCTAAGTTAATAGGCTATGAAATTTCCAATTAACTCTTCCAACTTAAGAGTGACAATGTTCTTTGATTCCTGAATGGCAGTGATTTTTCCCTCCCAAGTGACTGGCAGAACCCTAATAAAATTTTTCTCAACTTTGTCCTCTTCAAGAATAACCCTTCCAAGAGACTTAAGTTTATTTGTCTGTGTGGTGAACCTTGTATACATCTCCTGGATGGTTTCCCCTTACTCCATGGTGAAATTCTCATATTGAGAATATAGCAATGTTCCTCTTGATCTCTTTACTTGAGGAGTTGCTTCATGAGCCACTTGTAAAGTGTCTCATATTTCCTTGGCAGTGGTACAACTTTGAATTCTACTGTACTCGTCTGAACCAAGGCCACACACAAGCCATTTTTTGGCCTTAGCATTCTTTTCCCATTTTCTAAAGTCCTCCGCATTGCAGTCAGCTCTTGTTTTTGGCACAACTACTCCTTCAACATTCTTCTTCATGGTAGCTAGGGGACCATCAGTAACAATGTCCCATAGCTCATAGTCTTCTCCGATGATATGATCTCTCATTCTATTTTTCCACCAAGAGTAGTAGTGGCCATTAAAGAGTGGAGGCTTATCACTGGATTGCCCTTCCCAGTTATAAGGTGGTGCACTCATCTTGATCTTTTCCTAAGGTGTTAGCCTCTTCAAGGACAACCTGCTCTGATACCAATTGAATTTAATAAACTTTAGTACCACACAAGAGGGGGGGGGGGGGTAATTTGTATGGTACCTAATTTCCACGTTAGAAGAACTTGGTTCTTCTAAGTGTTCTAACTATAGCAGTTTGCGGAATAATACGAGTTGAAAGTAAAGTGCATAGAGATTTTTACGTGGAAAACATCTGGATCAAAAGGTGAAAAAACCAAGACCTACTACTCAGTAGGATTTTCTCAAACTCCACTAAAAATCAATGAGCTAAAACAGCATTTACAAAGAATCTTTATAAACCTATGGATTAAACTCTAATCCCAGTGTGGCACACAGCCTCAGCTGCTTCGACACTATCAAGTTATCTCTAAATTGAATACTCAAAGTACCTAATACAATTGCTTCTAACTATGCTGAAAGGTACAATATGAAAACACCTACTACAATTGAACTAGAATTAAAGAAAGACACATACAAATCTTTATGGAACTTGTTCTTCAATCTGGTTCATGTAGCTTCTGGTTGGCACTCTTGAATTACACATGAACTGCTTGCAATAAGCCTTGCTATTTTGCTCCTAATTCACATTTAACTTCTTCGTTTTTGTGCAACCACTTTAATGCGAGAACATCCTGCAATTAATAGAGTTATTAAATGAAGAAACATCTAGAGTTCTGATGCAACTCTTCCTTGGTGGAAGAGTTCTAGTTGATTTCAACTTCTAACTCCTTTCCTATCTTGGATAGTGTTCTCTTTGATTAAGAACTCCTTCTCCTTATCAATTATGCAACCTTTTCGATCAGGAGATATTAAATACACCAAGTTAATATTATCTCCTTCACGTGAAACCCGCATGCTTGAATCCGCCCGTTTTATGAACCTGAGGGATGGACCACTGGGATGGACCTGGTTCATCCTGAGTTCTTTTGTCAATCTTCAAAACTTAACCTTTACGTGGGCCAACATCTATGAAGCGTAATATAACCTTTGTCGAAATCTTCCTTTACTCGAGCCATTCTCGATCTCAATTTCCGCAAGTCATAGCTAATTCACTCGCACGCCTCAAACTGGAACCAGCATAGCACCTAATCGTGCAATCAACTGCTCACAGCAGAGTCCCCCACTTGGCCCGAATCCATATATCAAGATACACTCAATAACTCATAATATTGTTTTCTCTATTAATGCCACAATACCATAGTGAGATTAAACTCAAATCATTTGTAAGATTGTGAAAACACAGATCATCTAGTACACTGAAAATCTTCTGCAAATCTTGCATTCATCCCTGCAATAGTTAATCCCACTCTTAACCGACCCGAAATTTCAAATTTCAACACGTACTTTTAAATTGCACATGAGATCTTCTAGCATACACATAAGGATCCCACCACTTCAGAGCACTCCGCAGGAGATAACCCACCTACTTCGCCTCAATATAATATTTCTGTATACAATTCTCTGTCATACACATTACATAGTCACTTAGTCTTTCTGAGTCTGAACTCATACCGCAACATAAAATTTACCTCACTCCGAACGGTGAAGCATCCCCAACCCAAATTCACATCAAAGGTGAGTTTTATGATATTTTTACAATGGATTAATACTAGTTAATGGCAGTATTAACATGTACATGGATTGAAATTCATTGGGATTTCCCTAATCTTTAAGAATCATTCAAAAGGGTTCAAGTTAGGGTTTGATATACAAGAGGTAAATTCTCTACCCTACATTTAAATACATCTATATAAGTATTTGGAATGTATTGTGAAATAGAAAGTACCAGTTGGTTGAAGAATTATGCTAGTCCTTGAAATGGGTATTGTGAGTTAGGGTTCTTGAATGGAGAAGAAGATGAATAATGACTTTTTGAATCTTATTAAGATGGTTGGTGATTTTCGTGCTTCAATAGCTTAACCATGATTAAGTATCGAATTATATAACATGTATTAGGACTAAAGGCCAAGGATAGAAGCAACTAAGGATATATATATATATATATATGTATATATATATGTATGTATATATATATATATATATATATATATATATATATATATATATATATATATATATATATATATATATATATATATATATATATATATATATATATATATATATATATATATATATATATATATATATATATATGTATATGTAATTGACCTTGTTGAAGACATATATTAACTTGTGATCCTTAAATGGGTATCAACATACATTTGGATACACCTTGATGTTTTGGGATATCTAATGTAGATATTGGTTTGTTCGCGATGTTTGAGAGTTCTAAATGAATTGGAGCGTCGTACTATTATTTTGAAGCTTGAACTTGAGGTAAGTTGATTAATACTTACTTTTCTTGAGGGATTTTCTCTAAAATCATATTTGGGTTATTACATGAGTTTGTTTGTAAATATGCATTCATATATGTGGGGAAAAGCTCCTATGCGCCGAGGGTCGACTGGAAACAGCCTCTCTGCCCTTTCGGGTATGGGTAAGGCTCGTCTACATATTACCTTCCCCAGATCCCACCTGGTGAGAACAGACTGGGTAGTAGTTGTTGTTGTTGTATATGTGGGGAAAAACGGAAGGGATGTCATTATGGATTTTGAGTTGTATTTGCATAAAGAAAGTTTTGTTGTTTTACAATTAGAAAAAATCTTATTTCTAAAGATTCGATGTCAAATGATGCTTGAGGAAAATATTATAAGTTTTATTCAAACTTGAGTATTGAAAAGAATATATAATATTTGATTTTTAAAGATGTATTGAAACTTGATTAATGGATAGCAATTGTTATATCTTTGAAAGATGGATGTTAATTTGCTAAAGGGTTTAATATGAAAAATACATTATGTTTGATTGTTTTATTCAAATGGTTTAGTTGGCCATGAATAATGGTTTGATAAAAATACATCATTTGAGGCTAATATGCTATGAATCTATTTTTGAATATCAAATATTTTGGAGTTACTAGTAGAGACCACCGAGATTCGTTCGAATGTTGAGTTCGTTACCATGGAACTACACGTGCCGGTGCAGGGATACATTCCAAGTCTAAGTCGAGGTTTGTGAGATAAAGTCCCCCATTGAGAGGAAAAATGCTCATTACATAAAGTAATGAGATTAAGTCAACCGTATGTCACTACGGAAAGCCGCCCAGTCAAGTTGGGTCAAATATTTGTTGCTAGGTCGATCATTGTTTATTATCGGCGTCGGTATAATACTCCCAGTGAAAAGGTAAAAGATGATTGTGTTATGTTTAGGCGTAAGAAGTCAAAAATGATTTTAATGATTTAATGAAGTTGAAATGATTTTATGATTTTTAATTAGAATCATGGGTTGGTATAAATATTTTAAAAGTTCGTATCATGATTTACATTTTTCATTTAAAATGATAAAGAACATAACTTGACATGATTGTTATCATTCTATATCAAATGTTGGTTGCTTATTTTTGTAAAGCCTTGTCCGAGGAACTTGAGTTTGAGAGAGTCTATGGTACTTATTGAGTATCACCGTGGTGGACTCACCCCTCAGGAACCCCTCTCCAGGATCCCACTTACTTTACATATTTTTAGGATGAGATGTGGCACATGATAAGTTGATGTGGCGATAGAATGACTCTCTTTCCGAAGCATATGACAAGGCACCACTTCTATTATGGGGTAGTCCTCATGTTGGTCTTAGTTACTTTTGGTTGGGTTTATCCCAAGTATTTACTTCATCATTATGTCTTAGAGATTCTATAGACTATTAGTATTTTTTGGGGTTCGTAATTGATGGTCATTCATATATCATGAAATGAGAGAGACATTGTTATTCTTATGTATTTTCAATTATTAAAAACAACTTATTTGAAGATTATACTTCATGTAAGATTTTAATCATTTAAAATGATTATGTTTTCAAAAAAGCTTCTGTGTGCATCTGTTAGTCATATAGATGGATATTTTAGTATGGGTTGGTTTGCCCGGGCTGAGTAATATACCGGGTGTCCGTCACGTAGTTTTGGGTCGTGAAAAATCCGAACTGATTGTCGAATAGAGTTACTGTCAGCATGAATTCCTTTAAATAGATCCCTCTTTCTTAATGACTCTTCTTATGAAGTAGGATCTGTTGCCTAGGAGCTCAAAGAAAGACAATGAAGAAATATTTTATTTTGAAAGCAAAGTCCTCCTCACTCTCGCTTCAATCACCCTCTGCCACACTTTCATGGTATGGCTCAGTAATTGATACCCCTATAATTGTCACAACTTAGGATATCACCTTTGTTCTTATACAATTGAACCACCGTACTCCACTTCCACTCATCTGGCATCCTCTTCGCCTTAAAAATAACATTAAACAACCCAGTCAACCACTCCAAACCTGCTCCTCCCTTGAATTTCTAAAATTCTACCGGAATCTGGTCTGACTCGGTCGCTCTACCCTATTCATCTTACCCATAACTTTGACGACCTCCTCAACCTTGATATGCATGCAGTAAGAATATTATTTAAATGTTAAAAAGTAATCTATCATTTTAACATAGTTACATTTGCATATAATCACATCCAATTATTAAACTCATTATAAGTCAAGTTTGTGGATGACTTACTCTTTCTATGATTACGAGTATAATGTTTCAGAGAAATTAAAATAATACCATAAGTGTGATAAAAAATTAGGAAAAATAATTAAGAAAGAAACAAAATATGAGAATTCATGTAAGAAACACGTAAAGTAAATGTTAGGAAATAAGAAATAAGAAAATAAAAAATAAATAATATAAAAAGTATATTTGAAAAATAATTTAAAAATAAAAAAATAAAATAAAAAATAAATTTAAGAAAAAGAAAAGAATTGCAGAGTGTAATTTACTTAATTTACATGCTGACCAAAGTGAGACAAACATATCAAAACTGTATAATTACATCAAATTAAATTTTCAGTTGTGGAGTGACTTTCCAAACAGACGGTAAAAAAATACTTTATTCCCAAAATAACTTGACCTAATAGGCTATTAATTCCATCTACTATAATATTCTTTTTATTTTTTTGAGGTAAATTTCGAGGTAGCATTTCACGAGGGGTAGATATTTTTTTTGTGATTGGCAGGTCTTTTTTTTTGGGGGGTTAGAATATATTGTAAATATTCACCTTACAAGTTGAACACAAAACCATACTCTAATGAAAATAAAACTAAAATATCTTGGTTGAAAGGATGCATTCACCAAAGATAGAGCGAAAAAGACACGAGCATGAACGAACAAGATAGCTTATGCTTTTCTTTCATCCTCACTACCATCTATATTATTTATTAATATCTACTCCTTATTTGAATTTTCAAGGTTCAGTTGGGAAATAAGTTATTCCAAAATTAATTATTTCCAGAATATTATCCCTTCCTCTCCTAAGGATTAAAATAACACTACAAGCCTGGGATATTTTTAAATTAGTTATAACACGATTTTATTCCAACCAAACGTGAGATAAACTTATCTCAAATTTAATTTCAAAATTAATTATCCCTTATCTTCGTACCAAACAAACCCTCAAAGTATAAGTTGATCTCCAACATGTCACTTATAGAATACACAATTAACCTTCTATTTGGTATTTGAAAAACCTAATCGCTTGAACTAGATTCAAGATATTTGCTTTCGACAAAAAATGCTTGTCATCTTTTTCTTTTTGAATTCTTTCAAAAGATCTATCCATCTTTTAGTTTGGAAAGTTGATATATTTGAGCGAAAAGTTTATGGAATGTAGTTTTTTTTTCAATAATCACAATTTAACCTTATTATATCGCCCTATAGCATCTAGAGATCAAATATGACTCCATATGTTATTATTAAACATCTTAATTCGTTTAACCTTGAAAGTATATATCAACGAAAAATTATTACCAGACGACTAACAAAATAACTCTGTTATTAGCAAAATTTTACCATAAAAATAATTTAACAGATGTTATGAAATAGAAGATTCTTACACTTCTATTTAAGGTGAATGTCTTTAATGTATTTAATTAGAGAGATTTTAGAGTCCTATTATTGGTAGCAAGATCTTCCTCCTCCCTATAAATAGAGGTGCTCTCTACCATTGTAATTCACTCCTAACTCTCAATAAGAAGAACTCTCTCTACTCTTCTCTCTATTGCTATTGTTCTTGTTCTATTGTTCTTGTCTTTTGCTTTAGTTTATAACACGTTATCAGCACGAGACTCTACCGTCTCAAGTATCATTCTCGAAAATCCAAGGTATTTTCCCTCTTCCTAATTTAATTTTCGAGTATGTCTGACATTATGAAAAGAAAGTTCGTTGCCCTTGAAATTTCGGGCAAGAACTATATGACATGGGTGTTGGATGCTGAAATCCACCTAGATGCTATGGGTCTCGGAGACACCCTCAAAGATAAAGAAAAAGCATCCACCCAAGATTGTGCGAAGGCCTTGATTTTCTTGCGCCACCACCTTGACGAAGGTTTGAAGATTGAATATCTCACCGTCAAGGATCCACTCGTTTTGTGGAACAGCTTAAAGGAGAGATATGACAACCTGAAGTTGGTCACTCTGCCACAAGCACGATATGATTGGGCCCATCTGAGGCTACAGGACTTTAAGTCCGTTTCTGAATATAATTCTGCTATGTTCAGAATTACTTCTAAACTGAAGCTATGTGGAGATAACATCTCCGATTACGATATGCTTGAGAAAACGTTTACAACGTTTCATGCCTCCAATATGGTACTGCAGCAACAGTACCGAGAGAAAGGCTTTACGAAGTACTCTGAATTGATTTCTCTCTTACTAGTGGCTGAGCGTAATAATGATCTGCTCATGAGAAATCACGAAAATAGACCAACTGGGTCTACACCACTGCCTGAAGCAGATATGGTGCACTCGCATTATGCCAAACATAAAAGGGACCATGATCACGGTCATAAACGGGGTCAAAGCCAAGGACGTGGACAAGGAAGAAATTCCAAAGAAGTCCGTCACCCCCCAAAGAGAGATAATCACCGAAAGCAGAAACGGGGTCCAGAAGATCCTAAGGCAAATAGTTCAGAAACTATATGTTATCGTTGCGGTGGAAATGGGCACTGGTCTAGGACTTGCCGTATACCAAGACACTTGGTTGACCTTTATCAAGCATCTCGAAAGAGAAAACGCCCTGAAACAAATTTTGTCTCTGACGACAACTTTGACTTCACCCACCTGGATGTGGCAGACTTCTTTGAGCAACCCGAGGGAAAGATAGACCACCTAATCGGTGACGGAACCGTGATGAAAGAAGATGGAGCTGTTTGATTCTACTTGTATTAGTCAATGAATAGATTAATAGTCATTAGCATTAGCTCGTATTAGTTAGTTCATAAAGCAATGTTAGCAGTAGTTCTTTAGAATATCTTCAATATGTTCAAATATCAATAAAACTTTTATTTTCCAGTGGGGGTAATCGACTAGCCTGAAAAACTAGTCGATTATCAACTATTTTCGCATTAAAGTTGAAAAACAATTGATCAACAATCGATTGTCTTTGGCTAACAATCGATTGTCTTGAAACAGTTCTGGAATTTTTCAAAAATAGCCAACAATCGATTGTCTTTGTCTAACAATCGATTGTCTTGAAACAGTGTGTTCTGGAATTTTTCAAAAATAGCCAACAATCGATTGTCTTTGTCTAACAATCGATTGTCTTGAAACAGTAAGGTCTGGAATTTTTCAAAAATAACAAATAATCGATTGTGTGTGTTCAACAATCGATTGTCTATGTTCCAACAATCGATTGTGTGTAATAATCGATTGTCTTATGAAAAACGCTGAAATTTTCAAACTGCATAGTAATTGATTATGGACAACATATCTGATTTTGTTAGTCAACTGTTAGTAGCAGATTTTGAAAATATTATGTGACACAAAAGGATTGAACTTGTTTATTCTTATGTTCGTGTATCTCCTTTTTTGTATGTCAAACTATGGGAAAGCAAAATGGATATCTCACAAAGCGAACTTGGATCAACATCCAACTGTAAAAGTATTTGCCTAGTTGATTCATGTACTACACATACAATACTCAAAGAAAGGAAGTATTTCTCTCAACTGAATATGTGTAAGGCCAAACATTACTACAATCTCTGGAAGTAGTAAATTGATTGAAGGCTCCGGAAGAGCTATTGTAACTCTGCCCAAGGGCACGATGTTAATCATAGAGAATGCAATGTTCTCCTCCAAGTCTATGAGAAACTTGTTGAGCTTTAAAGATGTACGCCGGAATGGCTACAATATTGAGACAATGGATGAAGATAATCTTGAATATCTCGTCCTCACTTCAAAGAATGTCTCCGGCCAAAAGAGGGTTATTGAGAAATTCCCGTCTTTATCTTGTGGCCTGTATTGGACAAGAATTAGTGCAATTGAGGCACATTCAACAGTAAATCTAAAGAATACTGAGTCCAATACATTTGTACTTTGGCATGATCGACTGGGTCACCCAGGATCAACCATGATGAGACGGATTATAGAAAGCTCATATGGGCATCCGTTAAAGAATTTCAAAATTCTCTCAAGTAATGAATATCCTTGCACTTCGTGTTATCAAGGCAAGCTGATTATCAGACCATCCCCAACAAAGGTTGGGACTGAGTCACCCCAGTTTCTGGAACGTATACAAGGGGACATTTGTGGACCTATTCACCCACCTAGTGGGCCGTTTAGGTATTTCATGGTCTTGATAGACGCATCCTGTAGATGGTCTCATGTGTGCCTGTTGTCATCTCGCAACCTGGCGTTTGCGAAGTTAATGGCACAAATCATTAGGCTACGAGCACACTTTCCAGATAATCCAATCAAGTCCATTAGACTGGATAATGCTGCTGAGTTTACATCCCAAGCATTTAATGATTATTGCTTATCAATTGGGATAAAAGTTGAACATTCTGTAGCCCATGTTCACACTCAGAACGGTCTTGCAGAATCGTTAATTAAGCGCTTGCAGTTGATTGCAAGGCCATTACTGATGAGAACGAGGCTGCCCACTTCAGTGTGGGGTCATGCCATATTGCATGCAGCAATGCTAATTCGCCTCAGGCCGACGAATTACCACAAGTATTCTCCGTTGCAATTGGTTTTGGGTCATGAACCCAATATATCCCATTTAAGGATATTTGGATGTGCCGTATATGTGCCTGTAGCACCGCCATCCCGCACCAAAATGGGTGCGCAAAGAAGGTTAGGAATATATGTTGGGTTTGATTCGCCCTCCATCATTCGCTACCTTGAAACATTGACAGGCGACCTGTTTACTGCACGATTTGCAGACTGTCGATTTGATGAAACACTTTTCCCAAAATTAGGGGGAGAAGTTTGTGAAACCAAACGGGAAATTTTGTGGAAAAATGAATCATTATCTCATCTTGATCCACATACCTCTACTTGTGAGAAAGAGGTACAAAAGATTATCCATTTGCAAAGAATAGCAAATCAAATGCCTGACGCATTTACGGACTTGAAGAGGATAACGAAATCCCACATTCCTGCGGAAAATGTTCCGATCCGTATTGAAGTCCCTATTGGACAATTATCTAGTGTCATATCCAATGAGTCAAATGCACGCCAGAAGCGTGGCAGACCATTAGGTTCCAAAGATCGAAATCCTAGAAAGAGGAAAAAGAACGATATAAATGACACTATGGAAGAATCACATAAGGACGCTCATGATTTGATTAATTCCGAGATTCACGAAGAATCTATTGAGCCTGAAGCTCTTGAAAATACGGAACTACTCCCAAATCCAATTAATATTGAGGCAAATATTAATCGAGTGGATGTTGTGGTAGATAATGTCTTTGCTTATAATGTAGCATCTAACATTATGAAAGAATGTGAGGATCTCGAACCTCAATCTGTGAAAGAATGTCGAGAAAGACATGATTGGCCAAAATGGCAAGTAGCAATTCAATCTGAATTGAATTCGCTGGCAAAACGTGAAGTTTTTGGCCCTATAGTTGAAACACCTAATGGTGTTAAGCCCGTTGGCTACAAGTGGGTCTTTGTACGCAAACGAAATGAGAAAAATGAAGTACAAAGATACAAAGCACGACTTGTTGCACAAGGTTTTTCCCAAAGGCCTGGTGTCGATTATGAAGAGACATATTCGCCTGTAATGGATGCGATAACCTTTCGTTATCTCATAAGTTTTGCTGTCCATGAGAAGCTGGACACGCACTTAATGGATGTCGTTACTGCCTATCTTTATGGCTCACTTGATAACGACATATACATGAGAGTTCCTGAAGGACTCAAGGTGCCAAATGCGCACAATTCCAAATCTCGGGAAATGTTTTCAATCAAATTGCAAAGGTCCTTGTATGGTCTAAAGCAATCAGGACGAATGTGGTATAATCGTCTAAGTGAGTACTTGTTGAAAGAAGGCTATATAAATGATGCCATTTGCCCATGTGTGTTTATAAAGAAAACAACATCGGGATTTGTTGTACTTGCCGTATATGTTGATGACATAAACCTTATTGGAACCCCTGAAGAACTCCAAAAGGCAATTGATTATCTAAAGGATGAATTCGAGATGAAAGATCTCGGTAAGACTAAACTATGTCTTGGTTTGCAAATTGAATATTTGGCAAACGGAATTTTTGTTCATCAATCTACCTATACAGAAAAGGTACTGAAACGGTTTTACATGGATGACGCACATCCGTTAAGTACACCGATGGTTGTTCGTTCACTTGAAGTGAACAAAGATCCATTCCGACCTAAAGAACGGAATGAAGAGATACTTGGTCCTGAAGTACCATATCTTAGCGCAATTGGTGCATTAATGTATCTTGCAAATACTACAAGGCCGGACATTTCTTTTTCAGTTAATGTCTTAGCAAGATTTAGCTCGGCTCCTACGAGGAGACATTGGAATGGGATCAAACACATATTGCGGTACCTAAAGGGGACTACCGATTTGGGCCTATTTTATGGAAAGAATTGCAGCCCGGATCTTGTTGGTTATGCTGATGCTGGATATTTGTCCGACCCACACAAGGCTCGATCTCAAACGGGTTATGTGTTTACCTGTGGAGAAACCGCCATATCTTGGCGATCGACTAAGCAATCAATTGTGGCTACTTCATCTAATCATGCCGAGATAATTGCTATTCATGAAGCAAGTCGGGAGTGTGTGTGGTTAAGGTCGATAATACATCATATCCAAGACAAATGTGGTTTGAAGTGTGATAAACTACCCACAACTTTATATGAAGATAATGCAGCATGTATAGCTCAATTGAAGGGAGGATTCATAAAGGGAGATAGAACGAAGCATATTTCACCAAAGTTATTCTTCACACATGACCTTCAGAAGAATGGTGATATCAATGTTCAACAGATTCGTTCAAGCGAAAATATGGCTGATTTGTTTACAAAATCTCTACCAAAGTCAACCTTCAAGAAGCTAGTTCACAAGATCGGGATGCGAAGACTTAAGGACATAAATTGATGTTCTTATCAGGGGGAGTTAATGCGCGTTGCACTCTTTTTCCCTTACAAGGTTTTGTCCCACTGGGTTTTCCTTGCAAGGTTTTTAACGAGGCAACCAATAGGCGCATATTCAAACATGTGTACTCTTTCCTTACTTTAATTTTTCCCATTGGGTTTTGTTTTAAGGTTTTAACGAGGCACATCATTGAATAGACATTCAAGGGGAGTGTTATGAAATAGAAGATTCTTACACTTCTATTTAAGGTGAATGTCTTTAATGTATTTAATTAGAGAGATTTTAGAGTCCTATTATTGGTAGCAAGATCTTCCTCCTCCCTATAAATAGAGGTGCTCTCTACCATTGTAATTCACTCCTAACTCTCAATAAGAAGAACTCTCTCTACTCTTCTCTCTATTGCTATTGTTCTTGTTCTATTGTTCTTGTCTTTTGCTTTAGTTTATAACAATAGAGCATATGTTCGTCAATTTTTACTTGACATATATTTACTTATAAAAAGTTTAATAAAGTAAGACTAAAATAATAGTTATGTAACAAAAACAAAATCGAAAAATCCGACAAAACCGAACCAATCCAACCCAATATAGTTGATTTGGTTGGGTTTTAATAAAAACCGAACTAACCCGGTCCATGTACACCCCTTGCCTGCCTTAGCCATGTAAGAAAATGAGGACATCTCTCTTACACTTTAAAGTTAACAAAAAAGAATAAGATTTTTTTTTTACACATTACAGTAAATAGAATGAGTACCCTAGCCATGGTCAGTGGAGAAATGACGCTTGGCCTGATCCGAACTGAACACGTCCCATCAAACCACTTTGATCATTCTTCAAGATGGCTCTCATCTGGACAGCCTGATCGAAGAATGTTCACTTGTCTTTTCACCCTGATTAGCCAAAGATCAGCAACAAAATTGAATTTCCGGTAACAGTATAATAATGAACCTGCCTTGTGTACATAAATGTTGGATTTGGTTATTGACATCCTTGACTCTGCCACAAAACACTACATTCACGTCTTACCATCTTTACAATTACAGCGGAGCCAGAATTTTCATGAAACGGGTGTCAATATAAATAATTAGATACATCGAAAAGTCAAGGAGAGCTAACGTATAGTAAATATACCTAAAATAGAAAAACTTATGTAGTAATATAGTGTAAATTTCCAGCGAAGGAGACCCCTTGGGTCAATATGGCTCCGCCACTGATTGCAAGAGTCAGATTCAATGACAAAATCAAGAAAACCATACTGAACTCACCATCCAAGCCCCCGTTAACATTGCCCTTGCTTCTACTAGATTATTAGTGCGGCAACCAGAGTAATCTGCAAAAGCCATACCATTTCCCCGGCTTGTTCCTTACAATTCCACCAGCATCTCAATTCCCAGGTTACGTTTAAAGCAACCATCAATATTGAGCTTAAACCCCCACCTCCACTGGTTGAGTGGTTTCTCCCAACTTAACTAATTCACTTAACTTCTGTTTCACCATGTCTACCATGTTATACACTTCTATCCAATAGTCATAAAAGGTAAGAGAGGGGAATGAAGAAATTATAGTAACTTCATCAAATAACACACCTGGTTAATAATTTTTGCAGCAGTAGCAGTGTTCCCCCAAATCCTGCACTGCATCTACTTTTCCAGGTCTCCCAGTACACTATTGAAGGTAAACACTGCTTGACAGTTGCGTCCACCATTTTGTTTCTTCTGCTCAACCACCATTGTATCAAAGTATATCTCAGATTACCTTTGGCAAAAAGGTACACCACATGCATTATTAAAATAATTCCACACATTGCAAGCAATTTAACTATCTCCTAATAAACGATTCCTAGTCTCTAAATCAGGTTACACTACCTTTCTCCACTTACATACCAGGTTATTGTCTGTGGCAAGATTCAAACCCATGAACTGTGGCTAACTCATTCATCCCGTGTTGTATCCTTGCCACTAGACCAAAGCCCTTGCAACATTTTTCATGTAATATCAGCAGTAAGAAATGGAGCTTCAATAATCTTGAAGTTACGAGTAGGGCTTTGGAACCTCATCACTGCAGAACTGACAGAAAGTCAATCATACACTAAGTTAACGAGGTTCCAACTGAAATTTGCTCATGAAGTGGCTGTTAATTAGTGAGATCTAAGATCCAGTAGATTGAATAAAAAGGGCAATCCCCTTGTATATTAATTATGACTAAATTCATGTCAAAAGTCAAAAAGGAGAACAAAAATCTCATTTCTAATTCGTGTCACAAAAATAAAAACTTTGATCCGTTTTGGGTGTTCCCCTTATTGTCTTACTATTTAGGATTTAGGGGGCCAGCTTTAACACTCAAAATAGTGCATTTCCACTCTATGGTAATTGCTATATAGAATAAAATAGCATCTTTTAGATACGAATGGAGAATTTCTACCCAAAACTTTTGAAATGAACTTTAAAAGACTTAATCTTTTGCTTAACTTTTTCCAATTTTTCTTTCACTAGCTGTAGTTCTGAAAACTAAAAGGTAAACGAAACTAGAAATATTGAAGAAAGCTGCGGCTGAGATATGTACTCAAGACAGAGAGACACGGGTCTGTTTTCAAGATTGAGGCATGATTGCTTGAAACTCATGGTTTTGATGCTTATTGAAAACACAGACACGAACAGACAATTCAACACCAGCGTGGTGCAACACTACAACAAAATGCTTTCTCTTCGAACTTTATAATAACCTGAAGGATGCATGCTAGATCATAACCCTGCATTGAACCAAGGAAAAGGTTTGTTTTCTAAGCAAATTGAGGCTCAAATCTATCTTAGAACAAGGAAAAGAGAAGCCCACCTCATCATGGCTGCAAAACAAAGGTTGCATGAGAGAGAGAAACCTTAACACAAACCACATTGAGTTGCCAAGCCAACAGGTCTGGTCATCTCCATGCAAATTGATTAGCCCAGAAAAGAAGGTACTTGAAGTATCATCACAGTCCCATTTACGTGTACTCCAAGCAAAAGCTGTTCGAACTCAAAAGCCAGGGGAACACAGAATAACAACATAGAAGATACACACAAAGGCCATCAAAGACAGAGAGAAAACAAAGTTACAACTCTGCAGGACTAAAATTTATTCTTTTAAATTAAAGCAATTATCACATAGAAAAGATTTTTAAAAAATAAATAAACATGAACAACCTCTCTAAAGAAATATACTCATTTTGACACCTATATTGCCTCATTCTTTTATTCAGACATCTGAAGATTTAAAAAAAAACCGGTGCAATATGTGTATTAAATAAGAAAATGCAGCTGACACAAAAATGTGAGGCTCAGATCTGCAGAAAAGATCAGGCAAAGAAAAGCTAACCACGCCATGGCTGCAAAAACATCATTTGTATGCGAAAGAGAAAACGACTTAAATAACTGGCCAATGTCATTTCAGGAAGGGGAAAAAAAGTATATTGAGGCTGAGTCAAGGCGGAAAGAGAGGTTTAGGCACGGGTTCCTCTGAATAGTAGCTTTGACTCAAACCCTCTAAATGTGTTAAAAAGTTTACTAAATAAGAACAAATACTTGTTTTTCAACACAGTATATCAAATGAGTTGTAAAATCTTGGACTCGAACCCCCAAAGTTCAAATCCTAGATCAGCTTTGCGCTTAGATGTGTTATGATAAGGAAAAACAGGAGCTAGCCATCCCATGGCTGCAAAACAGCAGTGACACATGAGTGAGAAGAGTCTCAATCACAGGCCATACAGGGTTGCCACGCCAAGGTATGGGGCAGGTAATCTCCATGCCCGATTTAAATAGCCCAGATACAAAAAATCATCATCACTGCCTGTTTACGAGCTTTCAAAGCCATGAGACAGACTGATGATCTGAAGGTGTGTTTTGAGTACACATAAAGGGTGCAAAAACGCAAGGAAATGCAGAAACTGAACTGTGCTCTTTTTCTTTTTTAAATTGGTTTGTTTAAACATGGAGAATCACAGACAAAGCTGAGATGGGAAACCACCCTTGAAAGAAATCTCATTCCGTAGCCTCGTTCTGGGGGTTCGATGTCTCCCACATCAAATTAAGGAAGAGATATTTTCCTCAGAAAATTGAGGCTCAGATCTGTCATGACAAGGCAAAAGAGAAGCCGACCACGTTGTGGCTGCAAAACACCGGTTGCATGTGAAAGGAGTATCAATCACAAGCCATACTGAGTTGCCACGCCAATATATGGTCACGTTACTCCATGCCCGAATTGCTTAGCCCGGATATAAGAAACATCATCATCACTGCCTCTTTAATGAGTTCTCAAAGCCACGAGGAGACAGACTGATGATCTGAAGGTCATAGTATAGTTGTGCAATTATACCCAAATCCATGCTGACCTAGTATTACTTGGCCACACAAACAATAAAAAATCACACATTTACACCCTAAATCCAATTACAAGGTGCCTGTCCAAACAGAGGGTGCAAAAATGCAAAGAAACCCAGAAATGGAAGTGTTTTCTCTGATTTTTACCAACTCTTTAAGGGCGGCTGTTGGTTTGTTGAAAAGGGAGAATCATAGACAAAGCAAAGAGGGGCAAGCACCCTTGAAAGAAATCCTGTATTCTCTGTTGCCTCATTCTCGCCATTTCTGGGCTAAGGGAATTAGTATAGATGGAAGATCATATAGTGAATTCCAATTACTGATAAAACATGGGATTCCAAACCTAAAAGCATTAAAACTTTCAACAAAAAGGCGTGGGTAATATTTCCACATCAATATACAACAACAAACCAAGTATATTCCCATAAGTGGGGATGGAAAAGATAATAATTTCTTTAGCAAATTAAGGCTCAGATGTGTTGTAATGTCAAAGACAAGAGAGGCCAACCACGCCCTGGCTGCAAAACCCGGTTGCACGTGTGAGAGACAGAAGAGTCTCAATCACAGGCCATACCGGGTTGCCACGCCAAGATAAGGGTCGGGTTATCTCCATTCCTGGATTAGTTAGCCCAGATAATGAAAAAATCATCATCACTGCCTCTTTAAAAGATCTGAAGGCTGCGTAGTTGTTGTTGTATAGTCGTGAGAGTATACATTAAGAGGGTGCAAAATGCAAAGAAACCGAAATACTGAAGTGCTATTATATGCCTCTCTTTCTTTTTAACGGTTTGTTGGTTTGTTGAAAAAGGGAGGATCATAGAAAAACAGAGAGGGGCAACGGGCAACCACCCTGTAAAAAATCCCATACTCTCTGCTGCCTCATTCTCACCATTCTTGGGCTAATCTATTAAACATAGTTCATTAAGATGAGAGCTATTAACCAAAGAGACAAGTCTGCATTTAAAAGAATATCTCAACTTCAACTTAATATTTGTCCAAACACCTACTAATGTTCTTCAGCAAATTGAGGCTCAGACGCATATAATGACAAGCAAGAGAGAAACCAACGACGACATGGCTGCAACACCGGTTGCATGAGAGAGAAAGAGAGAGAGAGAGAGAGAGAGTAGTTTTAAATCACTGGCCGTCCCGGGTGCCATGCCAAGATACGGGTCGTGTTATCTCAATGGTCAATAATGAGCCCAAAAATAGAAAGATTCATAAGGATCATCACAGTCCATTTCTGTAGTAAAACGCATCATAATGGAACAGTTTCAAGTTTGCATTAACAATGAGACAGTGAGAGTAAACTGAAAGAAACATGCAAAGGACCATGAGCAGAAAGACTGAAGATCTGAAGGCTGTTGAATTGTCGTGGTATACTTGCATATTGGGGAAATTTCACAAATTGTCATCCAGAAAACCAGAAACTGAAGTGCTATGTTTTCTCTTTCTGTCTCTTAAGGGCTGTTGGTTAGTTGAGAAGGGGGAAAATCATAGACAAAGCAGAGAGGCAACCACCCTTGAAAGAAAAACCCATATTCTCTGTTGCCTCATTCTCGCCATTTTCTGGGCTAATCCAACAAGAGAACATTTAAGTGAAAGCAGTGAGTCTGCATTAAAAATCTGACAATTCCTTTTTCATCAAAAGGGAAAGTAGTTTTCACTTTTTTTCACCATTGTCCTTCTCTTTCTCCAGGAATATCTAAAAGTTATTTCCATCTATTTTTAGATATCTATCTAGAAGTGACACTCATGAGTACATAAGCAGGCTCAGATCTGTCATAAATTAAGGTGAAGGAAAGGGACACCGCAATGGCTGCAAACAAGGATTGCATGCTAGAAAGGAAAGACTCTGCTTGCAATATCCTGGTTTACCCCGTCAGATATGAGTCCAGCAGACCCAAACCCAATGAAGTCAAGAAACTTTATCATCACAGCCTACAGATAAGAAACAGCAATATTGCTCATAGTGATTGAGATTTGTGAAAAGGAAAAGATATGGACCAAGAAAGAAGAAGCACATAGTGTGAGAAATATGAAAGATAGTGAATAACCATTAGAGCGCTAGCTAAGCATGAAAGAAGGGGTGCTGCTTTGTCAGTAGCAGAATACAGAGATATCACAGGCATGCTGATGGAAGGCAGCATCCTTAGAAACTTTCCATCCATATGCAGCCTCATTCTGTTCTTGAGTAGAGTATTCCAGTTTCTGTTTATGGTGTAGAAATAAGACCAGAGCAGCTGTCAACAAAATAGAAAAAAGAAAAAAAAGGAACAGAGAAGATGAAAGGTGCGGCTATGAAGGCAAAATCTCAAATGTCACCTAATAACTGAGTGAGTACATTACCGTTCCTAAGAATTGATTATTTGTTATCATATAGGAGTACTTTTTTAATAAGGTTATTTCTTATCATAGACATTATAAATATAATCCCGTTATGTTTTATTACTTAATATTATATATTCTTAACATTGAGGATCAGTTCTATGTTATCATCATGTTATCATCAGGCAAAGAGATGAAATCCATGCCATGGCTGCAAAACAAAGGTTGTTTGCAAGAGAGAAGATTCTCAATCTCAGGTCATATTGGGATGCCCAGTCAAAATATGGATAGGTAGTACCTTGAACAAAGAATTCAGCAGGAAAAATAAAAAGAGATATCATTTGATGAAAAACGTGAGTTCCGTCAATGATGTTCCCAGGGGCTGTTATATAAAGAGGAAACAAATTAGAAGTGTTGAGTTTTAACCAGTACAAAACCATATAACACGTTATTTTTTACCTTGCAAAAAACAGAATCATTCACCAGTAGCCCAGCTGTTTCTTTGTACACCACAACAAAGTCTACGAAGCCAAACACAGAAACAAACTTTTTTTAAGCCCATCCAAACATCCTCTTAAAAAATGCGTTTAAAAGCTACTTAAATTCAGCTAAGCCAAACATGCTTTTACTTCAAGTTTGATGCTCAGATTTGTGATAAAATCAATGTAGAAAATGCAACCACCATCCGGACCCGGTTGCAACCATGCCTCCCGGACGCCCAGCCAGGATACGGGCTGCTCCAATGCCGGACCAACTCTGGACACCTTTCGACATTTCATCGCAGCCTCATCCCCCAGAAGATAATGCAAAAAGATAAATTTTTTTCAAATTGAGGCTCAGATTTGTGTCATGGAAAGGCAAAAGGGAAGCCAACCATGCCATGGCTGCAAAACATTGAACATCAGTTGCATGTGTGAGAGAGAGGAGTCTCATTCACAGGCCATGCCGGGTTGCCACGCCAAGGTACGGGTCAGGTAATCTCCATGCCCGAATTAGTTAGCCCAGAAATAGAAAAGAATCATCATCATCACTGCCTCTTTTAAGATCTGAAAGTCGCATAGTTGTAGTGTGGTATAGTACTCTCTCTCTTTCTTCTTTCTTTTCAAGGGTTGTTGGTTTGTTTAAAAAAGGATAATCATAGGCAAAGCAGAGAGGGAAAACCACCCTTGTAAAAAATCCCGTACTCTCTGTAGCCTCATTTGCGCCGTCTCAATACTAATATAGCAGGTTTTCGAGAAAATGATCAAAATAGTTCTTAGTGTATACAGGTTGGACTACTATTTTGGGAGAAATTCAAAAATAGCCAGATCTACAAGTAAACTTTTAATTCACAAGAGTTTTCTTCAACACTCCAGTTAAACTTAACTGGGTAACAAATGCAGTAATTGCTTCAATTTTGAGGCTCAGATCTGAGAATAAAATCAGGCAACGGAAACAAAGCAACCGCCATGGCTGCAGACCTCTATCAAACAGACCTTTGGGGTTGCCCCGCCAAGATACGGGTCGCTCCAATGCCCAACACAACCCTAGACACCTTTAATCATCACAGCCTCTTCATCCATCACATTAAATGCTCTTTAGGCAATATGTTCTGCACATTCCCAAACACCAAAAATAAGTGTTTTTCAGAAAACATTTTCCTTCATACCAAACACACCCAATATTTTTCTTCAGCAAATTGAGGCTCAGATTTGTTGTTATGATAAGGCAAAAGAGAAGCCAACCACGCCATGGCTGCAACACCAATTGCATGTGAGGTGGAAGTCTCAACTCCCAATCACAGGCCATACCGACGTGCCATGCCAAGATACGGATTGGGTCATCTCAAATCCAAATCAGTTAGCCCAGATATAAGAAACATCATCACCACTGCCTCTTTAAGATCTGAGGTAGCATAGTTGTATGTATTGGGTTTGAGTATGCATTTAGGGTGCAAAAATGCAAAGAAACCCAGAAACTGAAGTGCTATCATCTCTCTTTCTCTTTTTCTATTTTAAGGGCTGTTGGTTTGTTTTAAAAGTTGGAGAATCATAGGCAAAGCAGAGACGGGCAACCACCCTTGTAAAAAAAATCCCATACGCTCTGTTGCCTCATTCTCTCATTTCTGGTCTAATCCAATTCAAATGGAGGGTAATATAGCAGATTTTCCAGAAAATGATCAAATAGTCCGACAGTACGTAAAAAGCATACACTTCTCTTGAGAAAATTGATCCGTCATCTTTGAGGAGGTTTATGATGGTCCTTTAATATACAAAAAAAAATCTAACAATTTTGGTCTCCATCCATTTTTAAAAGGGAAAAGGGCCAAATAAACCCCTCAATTTTGAGGCTCAGATCTGTGATAAGATCAGCAGAGACAATGCAACCTCCATGGCTGCATACCTCGGTTGCAACCATGAAGATGCCTTCCGGGTCACCCTGCCAAGATACGGGTCGTTTCAATGCCTGATCCAGCTCTAAACACCTTTTATCATCACAGCTTCATCATCTGTCACAGTAAAAGCCCGCCATGAGGAAGAGGAAGAGGAAAATGAGGAAAGAAGTGAAGAAGCATAAGCAGATTATGGGGTCAGACAGTAAACCCTAAACTGTAAAATTGGGATTTTAACAGTTGCAAGTTTAAGGGGCAATCTATGTCCATTTTCAACAATGGTGGTTTATTAGTACAGCAAAATGGAAAAGGAAATCATAGGCAGAAAACAGAGAGAGGGCAACCACCGTTAAAGACTCCCCACCGCCTCATTCTTTCAGTCTAGAGTTCGTGAGAAAATCTTTCAACACAAAAGTCCATTCTTTCACCATTTTAGTCCAAAATATCAGAGAATTTTAACTTGGAACAAAAACTTTCTTGAAACAAATCTATTCACCTTTATTTAAAAAAAGACAAAACTGTTTATTATGTAATCATCTACATGACGGGAAAAAAGGCACTGTACATATGTAAATTGTAATATAATGACTTCAATCACTATCTTTACAGAAATTTCTAAACTAAAATGAAAAGCAAATGTAACTTCATTAAAGGAATTTTATTTTTTATTATTATTTGAGGGGGGGGGGGGGGGGGGGGGGGTATTTTTTGGGTAAAAAATGTTATAAAATCGGGGTGAAGAAGACAATGCAACCGCCATGGCTGCAACCATCAGTTGCATTGTAAAAATAGGCCTTTCCGGGGTCAGCCCGCCAAGATACGGGCTGCTCCATTGCCCCGACACGAACTCTAGACAATCTTAATCATCACAGCCTCATCCGCTACAATAACAATAAGAACAATGGTAATAATAGGCTGAATACATACACGGCCCCTTATATACATGTACTTCCGATTATTGTCGAAAGTTCAGAACCATGATGATGTTATGGAATTTATCGATGATATATAATTAAATATATATATATATATATATATATATATATATATATATATATATATATATATATATATATGTATGTATGAATTTTCCTAAAAAAAATATATGATTTGTAATGTATACACCACAAACATACATTATATTTTTTTCATAAAATATATGTATTTTATTTTATTAGAATATAAAGATGTATAATTTGCTACATTACATTATATAAAAAGCTCCATGTATGGAAAGGAAAAATCTGTTATGGAATGGATTGATTTCTAAAAAAAATATAAAACATGATATGGAATGGAGAGAAAAAATAGGATATATTAAATACTAGGACTGCCTTTTTAAACAGGTTGATTCTTTCTGATTTGAATTGAATTAAATCTGCTATATGTATAACTATTTTACTGTCATATTTGTTAATCATTAATTAAAGCTAATCTTTTGTATTATATTTTTAATAGTGTGCTATTAATGAAAGTAGCTCTAATAAATAACATCATTCCTATCAAGGAGGATACCGGGTTGCCCTCTCCAAACCTAGGATACCCATTCCTAGATTTGGAGGGGCATTTGCATCTATACCCAATTTTTTGGTTACCATTTAACTTATACTCACTTTGCAAAAAAAATTTACAAGCGTACCTATTTTTCGGGTAAATTCAGACATATGGGGCCTGAAGTAACAAGAATTTAGTCTAAAGTTTGAACAAGAAAATTTTTTGCCTGAAGTGTGACCTTATCAAAGTAAAACTTCAGAAATTTACGTCTGAAGTTTGGCCTGACCAGCAAAAGCAATCAAAAAAGCTTCAATTCGTAAATTAATCTAAAGTTCTTTAGTGTGTAGTGCAAACTTTAAATAAATTAGACTGAAGTTCTTTAATTTGCAGTGCAAACTTTAGACAAAATCAAAAGTTTTTATCTGTAGTTCTTCATTTTATTTATTATTATTATCATCCCCCTTTGGCATTTGCAAACAAACCACCATTCAAAAGTTTCAAGAGCAGGGACAAAGGAAATTTGTACAATTGATGAGACAAACAAATGGTAATAGAATTTAACTGGAGATGTTATATCTCTCTTTCTAACATTAAATGATTTAAATGTTTTATGAAGTTGTCAAAATTAGGGTATAGGTTACCTAATTTTAAAAATATAAGTATAGCTTAAATGAGGCGGCCAAATAGGCCCCCCCCCCCCCCATGAAATTATCACAGTTTGGAGTGAATATACGATTTTCGCACTGAAATATATTGTACTTTTAGAATTATAGGTTCAAAAAGCAATATTCGTCAAACTTCTACCATTTCTCACATAAATATCTATCTATGTGCAATGTCGGAAAAATTTGAGTTCAAGGAGTAATTTTGATTTGATTATAAACTGTCTCGTGGTATCATAAATTGTCTGATAAGGTGCTGTGGAAACAAATATGAACTATATATCTAAACAACAGAAATTCTTGCCGAAAACTGTCAGGCTTAGTGAAACAACAAAGGGAAAGAAAACCATTACACTCGGTGAAAATTTCAGCTCATGAACATCCACCAAACATACTTCATCATCTCAATGCCACAGAAGCTCATCAAGCCAACAAATAGGCTGATCCAAATTGCCAACTGCATCACCAACTGTAACTACCAGCTGCACTGTTGTCCATAGAAAGAAAGATAACTATGTCAAATTACTATATTCAATAACCATCATAGTAGTTACTATGTCGGGTGTAAGCAGCAATGGGAATTAAGAGCATATTATTGCAGAAGCCCTGAATACCAGACACCAGTGTAGCTAGATATCACTACCTGCAGGAGATAGAACCAATATGACAAGACTCAAGAGAAGTTACAGGCAAAGGACTTTTATCAAGAAAAGGAGAAAAATAACAGGCAAGGGAATTTCAAGAATTGAGAAAATAAGAAGCACAAAAATTAAATACCAACTGTGGATTTTATTTAGTATTTACTGCCTCACCAAGTGAAGTCAATTCTTCAGTCACTTGCCCAAAGAAATGTCATCACAAATCCAAAATAGATTCATGTTTTTACCCCATTTACCTTCCCCTTTCTCCAAGCATATCTTTAAGTTATTTGCATTTGTATTTACAAGTTATTTCCATCACTTTCATCTATCTATCAATCAATATACCTATCTATCAATAAAGTGGGAGAGAACATCTGTAGGCGCAGATACGACATAAAATCAGGTAAAGAAAAGGAACACCGTCATAGCTGCAAACCATGATAACATAATACAACAAGAACTACGCCACAATAGCAAAACCGACCGGATCAACTTTATGACTCCTCAATATCGATTTTGCTCTATTTCAATACCCAATAATCTAAGCTTATGAGAGACCTGGTTTTGGCTCCATTTAACCCAAACACGATGAATCCAAGAAGTTTATCATCAGAGCCTACACAAAAGCATCATAATATTGATCATATGATTCTGATTCTTGAAAGGGAAAACGATATTGACCACGAAATTAAAGGCAGAAATTACAAGAACACAGCAGATCGTCAATAAATAAAGGTTCCAGCTTTGACAGAAGCATATCATTGAGAAATCATTGGCATCCAGATGGGGCAACCATCAATACAAACTGGCATCACTATGCTGCCTCATTCTTATTCTCAGAGTTTTTACATATATTTCACTCTGACTGATTATTCTTGGTTGAGTACACAAGTAGGCTCAGATCAGTCGCACAATCGGGTAAAGTAAAAGGACACCGGCATGGCTGCAAACCAGAGTAGCATACAACAACAACAACAACCTGAATCACAATCTATTTCGTTCCAATACTCATTACTCAGCTTACAAGGCGTCTTGGTTTGCCCTGCCAAGATACGGGTCTAGTATACCAAAACCCGATCAACTCAACAAGCTTTATCATCACAGCCTACAGATAAGCACCAGCTGATACTGATTTTGTGAGGGCGATATAATGACAAAGAAAGCGGAACAGTGAGTAATCATTTGCATGCAGATGGAGGTAACATCCCTAGATACTTCTCATCCCTATGTTACCTCATTCTCATTTATTGTTTCCATTGACTGATTACTCTTGAGTTGCTAATTCCAATTTCTGTTCATGTGGTAGAAATAAAATTACGCCACCTATCAACAAAAGAAAACAACAGAAAAGAAAAAGAGGACAAGAGCAAGATGAAAAGGTGAGGGTTTAAAGGTAAGACAAATACTTTAATATTCCATTACTCTTCTAAAGTTGGATCATTTCTCAATATATATCTTAAGTTAATATCTAAAGGGAATAATATGAGGGATTTTACAGATTGATTTATACTAAAACCACAACTTTTCTTCTTTAATCAGTAGTACAGATTATGCACTCATGACTGTAAATATTTTCTTTTTACCCAAGTTGGTCAACTAAACATTCCCCCCTGTCCTTTTTCTCGTTTTCGATTTCCTAAAAAACTTAAAATGTCAGATGTTCACCTTAGTTAACTGAAAAGAAAAACTTCCTTCAAACAAAATCCAATCTCCTTTGTTTTAAATAAAAAATTCTATAATATGATCATCTAAGTGAATGTAAAATAGGCATTCTATATTTGTAAAAATATAATGACTTCAATAAAGAAGGAACCCCATTTCCAACCGAGATGTTGTGAGTTCGAGTCTCCCCCAAGAGCAAGGTGTTAAGTTATTGGAGGGATGCCGGATTTCTATTTGGAAATAGCCTCTCTAGCAGGGTAGGAGTCAGGTCTGCGTACACGCTACCCTCTCCGGACCCAGACCCCACTAAATCGGATTATGCTGGGTTGTTGTTGTGTAATGACTTCAATAGCTACATGTACAAATTCTAAACAAAAGAGTCAGCAAATGTAACTTCATTAAAGCAAAATTTGAAATTATCAAACATAAATAGTACTTTTTTGGGGGTATATTGAGGCTCAGATCTGTGATAAAATCAGGGGAACGGAGACAAAGCAACCGCCATGGCTGCAAACCGCAGTTGCACTATTAAAATAGTACCTTCCGGGTCGCCCCGCCAAGATACGGGCTGCTCCATTACCCCGACGAACTCTAGACGACACCTTAATCATCACAGCCTCTCATCCGATACAGTAACAATAAATTGTAACGGAGGGAGTAATAATAATTTTGCTGATGAGGAAGGAGAAGAAGAAGAAGCAGCAAAAAGGGTTAGGTTTTAAATCCTAAACCATTTTTCCCGTATTATGTATGTGTATATATATATATATATATCTCGCATATGTGTGTGTATAGATCAGAGCTTGACCAAACAGACACTTGAGATGAATGGTGGTTTATTAATGCCGCGTTTGGTGAAAATGGAAAAGGAAATCATAGGAAACAGAGAGAGGGCAACCACCATTAGAGACTCCCCACTACCTCTCCGCTGCCTCATTCTTTCCGTCTCGAGTTCATTCACCAAAAATATCGTTAGCTTTTGTCCCCCCAGAGGTTATTTTATAGTACCCTATGGTGTCATGATTTTACTTTTATGTCCTTTCTTTTACCCCTTATTTGCAAAGAGTGGATGAATACAGATTGTTAGGGTAATTTTTAGTCATTCTATGCTCAATATTATCCTTAAAACCTTCTTGTTCTTACCCTTGTTTCACTGAGGAACCTTGTTATTTTGAATTTTTTATCATGCTAAATAATAATATCCAAATACTTTGAAAAGTATATATATATGTATTAGGAGATTTGTAGTCTGTTTAGCCAAGTTTTTCGAGGCTAACAATATTATTTTTTTCAAAACTTAGAAGGAAAAAAATATTTTAATATTTGTGAGTAGAAGCAGAAGTAATTTTGGAGAAACAAAATAGCTTATCCTCATAAGCACTTTTTAAAAAAAATACTTTTGAGATAAATGCACTTATAGTCTGTTTGGCCAAGCTTCTCCAAGCCAAAACTTTTTTTTTTCTAAAGTTGAAGTGTTTGGACAAGCTTTTAGAGGAAGAAAAAAAGTGTTTTTGAGTAGAAGCAGAAACAAGTAGCTTATCTTCAAAAGCAATTTTTTGAAAAAAATATACTTAGAAGCAATGTATAAAAGCTTGGCCAAACACTAATAGCTGCTCAGAAGTGCTTTTCAAATAAATTAAAGACAAACTGTTTCTCACCAAAAGTATTTTTGAAGAAAATACTTCTCAAAATAAGTTGATTTTTGTAGCTTGGCTAGACATTAATTGTTGCTCAAAAACAGTTTTAAAATTAACTAGCCAAACACAAACTGCATATCACCTAAAGTACTTTTGAGTAGAGCACTTTTGAGAAAAATCATTTCTCAAATAAGCTAATTTTAAAAACTTGGCAACGTGCTATAAAGCCTCTTCTGGAAAAAAACTTACCCTAACCATGTTAATTATGGTTAAATGTTAACATAGAGTTTAGGACCTTCAACTAAATGATATTTGTGCCAATTAGACACTTTGTAGACCATCAGAGAAAAAATTAAAAAAAAATGCGTGTATTACAATTGCCTCTAACTAAGGGTGCAAACGGCCCGGGCCTGAACCGGGACCGTGGTCCTGGCGGGCCGATCCTGGCGATCCCGGGTCTGTCGGCCCATTAAGCCCGTGACGGGGCAGTCCATTTGCTTCGAACCGCCAGGCACGGGACCGCCAGGCGGGCCTGGGCCGGGCCTGGCGGGCCCAACGGTTATTTTATTTATTTTTTTTAAAAAAAATCATTAACGGCTCTTTTCAAAAATAGGCGTTTGGAACATTGTAAAATAGTCATTTGGCCCCAACTTTATATAATTATAATTTTTCCCATATCTCAACTATAAATACCCCTCATTCTTTCATTTTTATTCACCAATTCATCAATATCTCTCAATATTTCTCAATCTCTCTTTCAATCTTTCTACTACAATTGCTTAATTTATTGTTGAAAATTCGTGAAAAATTGTGAAGTTGTTGAATTGAAGTTTTCAAGTATTCAACGATTTTCAATTTTCAATAAGTTGTTCGGCAATCTGGTAAACTCGTTTCAACTCTTACATTTTAATAATATATTTTTGTGTTGTTTAGTTTGCATAAATCTAGTTAGTATGGCATTTTCTTTGAAAAAAATGTTCGGTAAAGGAAAAGGTAAAACCGGTAAAAGTAATGGCCATAATACTACCCTTCCCCCGGCTCCCCGACCTACAAAAGATAAGCAAGTTGAAAGTAGTCGCCAACCTAGACGTCCTACTCTGCCTCCCGTAATGCTTGATAGTGATCACACTTGTTTTCAATTTACCGATAGTGAATTTCTACATGATGTTGCAGTAGGTGATAGATTAGATGCTGAAATTATGAATGCTCTTTATCCTAATGAACCTATCTTAGAGGAAAATGAGAATTATAATGATGACGATGAAATCCAAGCACCAGATTTAGATGATACACCTACTAGTCATGTTCATAACTCAAGTAATGCACCGGCACACCCACCTGTAGAAACTCCAACTTTTAGTAGACAACATGCTAAACGTGCAGAAACATCATTAGTTTGGCATTTTTTTACTCAAGTAAGAGAACAAAATAAGGCTAAGTGTAAAACTTGTGGGAAATTACTTGTTCATAAATTTACTGGAGACCGTAGCGGCACAGGTAGTTTGGTTAGGCACATAAAAATACACCCTACAGATAGGGCTAGATTTTTTCAAATGCAAGCGCAGCAAGAGGGGACAAGTGTAGATTATGCGGTTAACCCTAGTACAAGTTCAAACCTAGTTCAACCAGGGATTAACACTGTCACCGGAGGTATTTTATATTACGATCTAAATAGAGATCATGAAGAATTAGCAAAGATGATTACTGTTATATGCTTACATTATACTTTTGCTTCTAATCCTAATCGGGTTCATTATATTATAAGAGTTTTTAATCCTACTTATAAAGGTTGGCCTCGCGCAACAGTTAAGCCCGATATTTATAAACTCAAACATGAATATGAACAATATTTGCGCTATTTATTTACTCATATACCTAATCGGATTTTATTACAACTGATATTGGTAGAAGTAATAATGACTGTGATTATCTAACTGTTACAGGTCATTGGATAGATGAGGACTGAACAGTGCAAAAACGTATAATTGCATATAGAATAATTAATTCACGTCACACGGGTAGGTTTATAGCTAACAATGTTTCAGATATTTGTAGATATTTTTGATTTAGCGATAAAATAATGGCAATTTATATGGATAATGCTTATAGTAACACTAGTGCAACAGGCATGCTTACAAAAACCCTAAATCCTGCATTTAGTAATATTTTCCACATTAGATGTATTTGTCATATTTATCATTTAATTGTTGGTGATGGTATGCGAATTTTAAACATAGAAATTGAAAAGGTTCGAATGGCTCTTAATTGGCTATTTTATTCAAACCGTAGATCTAGACTTAGAGAGTATTTTAAAAAATGTGATGAATATGGCCTTAGAGAAAGAAATGTTCCTAAACCTTTCCCGACTAGGTGGAATTGTTTGTACGATAGTTTAGTAGTTGCGTATGAATATAGAAACCCAATTAATGCAACGTTTAATTCTCGGGTATGTGGTGAGGATGATGATGAAATGCTTACTACCCAAGATTGGACGAATGTTAAAATTCTTTTAGATTTTTTAGAACATTTTCAAGTTGCTACAAATGCATTTTCTTGGCAATATTATCCTATTATTTCAAACTGTTTAGTTTATATTGCCGCACTAGCTGATTTGTTTGTTGAATTTGGCGAGAGTAGGGATATTTATGAACTTACTATAAATGAAATGAAACAAAAAATTAAAAAATATTTTTTCCATATCCCTCATATTTTTGGTGTAGCTGCAATGTTAAATCCTACAATAAAATTGGGAGGTTCTCATTTTTGGTATTCTAATATTTATAAGGCTTTAGATATTTCAGACGAGGAAATTGCTACACTTGCTGATGCAAAAGCATCAATTAAAATTAATGCTCAAACTATTTATAATGCTTATAAAGTTGCGTTAGAGCATGCTAGCCCAAATATTCCAACCCCTACTTCGTCTAGCTCACAATCGTCTAAAAGAGCTGCGGGCTTAACAACTCTTAAATCTTGGACGGAGTTCCGGGGTTCTCGAGGTGATAATTATGATAAAATTTCACATCTAAATGAGCTTCAAGTTTACTTGTCTCAGGGACTTGAAAAGGAGAATCCAGACGGCTCTTTCGATCTTTTGGAATGGTGGAAGTCAAGGGAAAAATATTTTCCGGTTCTTGCAAGGATGGCTCGGGATGTTTTATCAATTCAAGCTTCAACTGTTGCATCGGAGAGCGCTATTATCATAGAGCGGCGATGAGGGAGAGCTTGGAAAAATCGGTGCTTTTTAGAGATGGGATCCGCGCGGAAAGAAGAAACTTTGGAATTGCAGAATCACAACCGGCGATAGATGAAGCTTATGAAGAAATGATAGCGGAACTTTCGGAGGATTCGGCTTCTCCCGGAAGTGGTGATGAACAAGCTTCATTTCCACCACCACCAACACAACCTCCTCCCAACCTTGACGGATTTATGAGATTTGTTAAAGATACAATGTAGATTATGATGTAACTTATACATTGGCACATATTCTTTTAGTTTTTTTTTCCTTTTAATGGTGGTATTAGTACCTTGTTGTGCTCATTCCATTGGGGGAAGGAAGACTAAGAAAGATATGCCATAATGGTCAATAAAAATTATAAGACATATCCTTGAATATCTTTTTTCTCAATATTTCTTTGTCTTTACTTCGATATCAATCCTTGAATATATATATAACATACAATATATACTACAATAAAATATATACGAGAATATATATACATAACTTACAACCTAAACTACAAGAAAATATATAAGTAATAACATATATACATAAGATACAATATATATAAGAGAATATATATATATTATACATAATAGATACAATATATATACAATATATACTAATTAGTACAACACAATATACTAATTACTACAACACAATATATACATTATATACAATATATACTAATTACTACAACACAATATATACGTAATATATATCAATATATACATAATATATAATATATACTAATTACCACAACATACTATATACATAATATACAATATATACTAATTACTACAACACAATATATACATAATATACAATATATACTAATTACTACAACACAATATACGATGAAATATATATTATATATACTATACTAATAACTTAGTACACCATATAAAGTATATTCTACACTATACTAATAACTATCATACAAGATATTGCCTAAAAAAAAAAAACCCCATAAGGCCCGCCAGGCTCCGCACGCCAGGCCCAGGACCACTGTGGTCTTAGGGCAGTCACGGGCCGGTCTCAACCACCAGGACCGCCAGTACCGAGACCGCCAGGCCCGGCACACGAAGGCCGGAACCGCGAAACTCGGCCCGTCAGGCCCGTTTAGGCCCGGCCCGGGCCAGAATACACCCCTACCTCTAACATCTTAAAATATTCCACCTTATAGAATTAACCCCCAAAACAAAATGAAATTCATTTTCAGAAAATGGAAAACCTGACCGTGAGTTCTGGCGATATAGAGCCCTAAAAAGCTCACTGAAAATTTCCTCAGTTCAATTTCATCTCACTTCTTGTTGTTTCGATTTTACTGAAATATCACGCTATTCTCTCTATTCCTCGTCTAAGTTGGTGCTTTTCATGTCGATTCTAGAACATGATGACCTATCGGACTTATATGTGTTAGCTGTTGTTAATGAGGCGGACTCACATTAGGGCAAAGCTGATGTTACAAAAGAGCTGTAGGTTGGTGCAGCTGATTTGTCTGATTTAAAAGGTCTGGAAGATGAAGTAAACATTTTGGAGTTAAAGAATTAATATAAGATAGGATTTAACGTTGGATATGTAATTAGCTGCAATTAAGGCTTTCTTCTTTGCTTATGAAATAGCTGCATTTGTGTATTTGACAGATTTACTCTTTTGCTGAAGTACTTTTGTTAAAAGTTGTTAATGTCAAAATGTAACTTCTATCAACCACTTGTATATTTTAGTTTGTAAAATTTTATTCCAGTAGCTTACAAGTGTTGTGTAAGGAGAACAAGCATACCAAATGAGATAGTCAAATCCATCTAAATTAAGGGTGTGTTTGGTATAACGGAAATTATTTTCCGTGAAAAATATTTTTCAAGAAAATAAGTAGTAATTTTATTTATTTATGTTTGGTACGCAAGTTAAGGAAAATGACTTCTCAAGAGTATTCATCAATAATTTAGATATAATAAACATGAAGCCATAAACTTTTCAAACCAACAACCTTCGGGACCCATAAATTTCATAAACTTTCGAACCGCTAAAACTTTCAAAATTGCGGGATTTCGAACCCGTAAACTTTAAATTTTTAAACTCGTAACCTTCCAAACACATAAACCTCCGAACTCATAATTTTGGAAGTTGTAAAATTTTGAGCCTTTAAATCGATAAATAATAAAATTAAAACTGAAAAATATGTTTAAATTTTTTTTCGGAGGGGGGGGGGGGAGGGGGCTAGGGAGGCAATAAAACAAAAAAATAAAATTTAAATTACAAAAAAAAAAATTTTGCGCGCTGGGGGAAGGGAGGATCAGGTGAGGATGGGTGATGCAGAAAAATAAAAAAGCAGAAATTTAAAATTGCAAAAAAAGAATTAAGGTAAAAAAAATTATTTTTTTTGCGGGGTGAGGGGGGGTGGGGGATGAAGGAGTCATAGGGTGGGTGGTGACGAAAAAACTGAAATTTGAAAAAAAAAAACTTTTTTTTGGAGGGGGTGAGGTGGGTTGGTGAGGGTGAGAAAGGTTGAGAAGGAGCTTTGAAAAAATATTTTGATAAGGAAAAATATTTTCTAAAACATTTAAGCCAACCAAATATAGAAAAATTGAAAAAGAAATATTTTTCTTCACACTAAACACACCCTAAACTTTCTTTTAAAAAAGTTAAGAGGAAAAATGATGGGATTTGACGGGAAGAAGAAAAGAAATAGAATAAGAGCGTAAAAGTTAGCTTTAATTGGAATAATATATTAGAATATAATAATAATCTACAACATTTTTCTTATGCACATGCGCTCTTCCCCAAACACTCAACCATGTCACTACAAAGTGTGTGCACATATGTAGTTTAGTTGAAGATAAGAACACTTCCATGTTTAAATGTCCAAGCGACAAAAAAGACCTAGTTTAAGAGTCGAGTTATGTATTCTGCCTTCAGTTAACCATGAACATGTATATTATGTAAAATATACATGCCAGCACTTATCGTCTTCTCTCATGCACCGGAAACTGATAAGTATTCCGGATTTTTAAACTATGAAAAACCAAAGTTCAAGTTATAACGGAAGCAGAAAATGTTATTTGATTTCTTCTCATTTACCTAAGACTTGATAGGTATAATTATCCAGTACATTATTGGTGAAGGTAGTAAATACCTAGGAAAATAATAGAGGTGTGTACAGCTTAATCCGGACATTAGGGGATGAAAGGATCCAAATTCCAAAGATACAAATTAGCAACCTTAGACTTTTCTAATGTGCAAAAAGCGCGTAGAAAGGTCTGATCAGGTGCTGGGGAAATAAAGATAGATGGATTAAAAAAAAGAGACAACATGATGCTCTATACTCCTGCTATGCGCAGGGTCCGGAAAAGAGCCGGATTATAAGAGTTTATCGTATGCAACTTTACCCAGCATTTTCGCAAGAGGCTGTTTCCATGGGTCGAACCCATGACCTATTGGTCACATGACAACAATTTTACTAATTACGCCAAGGCTCCCTTTCCCAGAGATGAAAAATTATCATGGCAATAAAATGTTAGTCATTTGGAACTCCTGTAGAAATATTCCTGCAATAGCTTGGTACTTTTAAATTCACTGACTGACAATAACTGATAGTATACCATAACCGGCCTCATGTTTATGATAGTTCTTGGTCTCTTTTCCAAACTGAAACACAAGAACCTTAAACGAAAAGTTAAAACAGAAAAGAAAACATTTGCGTGGTCAAGAGATTTCCTTCTCTTCTTTTATAATTTCTGTAACACAGTTACTTTCTCTAACACAACATACAAAAGTCACATATCTGACTTTACGCTCCAAGAAATAATTAAACTTTTTCCAAGAGACAAAGAAGCTTATCATGATACATACTACCTACATGGCCAGGGCAATATCACGTCCATGTTTCCTAATACCAGATCCTCCTGAAATTTTGCTTCTCAGCCAATCCTTCATCTTCTTGACCCCGAGTTTCAGTTCCTTAAGTCTCATCATTCATAGTCCACAAAGGCGACAGTAAACAGGGACTCCTTGACGAGGCCAGAGTGGTTCAAGGAAGAACGACCATGAAGGACCTGGTAGTCAACCATAGTCACCAACTATGGTTCTCGTATACAGTGTTTACTACTCATACACTATAATTCAATGTCATTTAATAACCAAAAACGTAATTCTGGCACCCAAACAATGGGCCGCTATAATGTTACGCTTACTGGTATATACATGTATTACAGAATTAAGAAAACCAAATAGATAAAGTAGACATGTTACAGATTCCCAAATCTATTATGGAAGGTCTAAACGAACCTCACGTCCTGAATAGACAACAGGACGCGCTCCTTAAGGTATCCATATTGGAAATACAGTAGCCGAGGAGGCATATACTCCAGGAGGAGGAAACAAGTCATCCAACAAAGATGTTCCTTGAATGCTCATTTAATTGCTGGTCCATCTCCTCCTTCGTGCTGGACGCTCTGGCTTCACCTCCGAATCTGGAGGGATTTCACTTTGGACCGAGGATATTGGATCACCTTCCGCCTTTTTACTTACTGGAGCTTCTTTTTCACTTGGCATTGGAAGCTTGAAGCGCTCACTCCGCTTCTTCAACTTCTCAACAGTCTCCAAGTGTTTATCCTCCATATGCTTTGCCTCTACATTATTAATTTCTGGACCACCTCCATTTTTATTGTTAGCTGCAGGCTGTTGATTGTCTTCGACTGCCTTTAAAGCTTCGTCTGGATTTTTGTTAGCTAATGAAGTACCACTGCTCTTGTGTATATCATTGTCTTTCATATTCAAGGACGATGATTTAGCATCGATACTAAAGTCTCTTTCCTTGTGGCTTGTCCACCGTTCCAACTTGGAACGTCCCTTCTTGGAATCCTGCTGCTCATCATCTGATGATGCCTCTTCCTGCTGTTTCCTGGAAGACTGACGATTCCGGTGCACCTTGTTCTCATTGGTTCCTTGCTCAAATTTTCTCTTCAAGCTCATCTGAAGGTAAGAAACCTTCGTGATAAGCACCTTCAGTAGAAAAGAAATAGCAGTAGCACTTGGAGATAACAGGAAACAAACATTTAACTTTGTGGGATGTAAAACTAAAACTTGAAGAATAATATTCTTCTTCCCAAACATCATTGTTTCACTAATACTCCATCGATCTAAATTAAAAACTCTGAGTAATACGAATCACATATGCATGCACTTGATTGTTTATGCAAATTAAATACAGTGTGCCTCTTAAGTTTCCTTTCCAACTTGTTGTTTGATTGTTGTGTTGAACGCATAGAATCAGTTCTTCATATTAGATATTAACTAGTTCTTGAGAACAACACATCCAGTCAACCCGTCTTGCTTTTAACCATCTGTTTGGACTCCAAAGTCCAAATACACCTTCTACCTCTAGAAATTCGTTTGTAAATACCTCACGTTCCTCGTCCGTGATTAAAAACATACAATCTAGTTAACTGAAATTTCTGTAGCACCTAAGTATGTTCGAGAGTACGAGCATACACAAATCAGAGATTCCAAGCCAATTTTGCAATTAAGTTCCTATTTGGACTCTTAACGTGCTTCATGGATTTAGGACTTTGGTTTCTAAATGGCTCAAAACATTATTCCTCACCTGAAAATTACCCGTAATAGAGTGCATTGAAAATTTTGAGCTATCTGTTCAGAAAAAGACTTAGGAACTAAAGGACCAAAAAGCATCTGAAAAAGTTGACAAACCCTCGTATTAATTAGTGAAACTTTAACTTGAAACATTTGTGAAGCTGACATTCAAGTCTATAGAGACAATGAGATGTTCTTCATATCAGTTTTTATGACATTCTCTACTTGTGTCTATAAATTAGTTAGCAGGGACTTACCTTATCACATCAACATAATTACTTAATTCTATCACATCAACAAAAATTCAATCAGGTGTTCAAATTTTCTATGAGATCTTGCCTTCAAACCACATTAGCACCGCTTACCACCTTTATTCTAACATTCAGATAATTCTTCCCCTAATGTTTTTTAAACATAAGCTAGCACAAACGCCGCAGTTATATTATAACTTTATTTTAGTAAAGATAGTGTTTGTGGCAACTTATTCGCACCTCGACTTTTCCACACGATACTTGCAACCTTCCACCAACATAGTTAATAAGAGTTTACCAAGTAATTCTATCCACCATCATATGTAACTTCAAAAGAAAGAAAAAAACACAAGAATTATTTTGTAGAAATATCAAAAGTTTCTCAAGTCATCAAATTCTAAATGAATCTCTAGAAAGTACCATCTGAGTTAACAGAACCTAAGTACCACACCATGTGTAATCAGAGTACGAGGCCTCCTCTAATTACTAGAATTTCCATTAAATAGTTCACCGTGATGTCCAAGCTTTGTGTTTAGCTTTAAGAATTTCTCAAACCAGATTGTTAGAGCCTCCAAGGGGTGGCATAATAATCTGAGTTGATGTAAAACCTTGAGAACCAAGATCCGAACCTTATCAGAGGCGACGCTAAGTGAACTCTTTTGATCTGTTTAAGTCTTCATAAGTAAGGTTATAAACATCTTCGCTGTAGTGAAGCAAGTACATGGTTGATTGCAAGCAAGGTTGGTCTAGATGCTAAAACCTGCCCTCCCCCCCCCCCCCCCCAAAAAAAAAACCCCCCGAAAAAGAGAAAAAGGAACTCAATTTGGTAGCACATCTTTGATTTAATTTTAGGGAAAACTAGGTTCCGCAAAAAAAACCAAATCATTTTCGAGAAAATTTGAACTAGAATGGAACGAATTTAGTAGATTAGAACGAATAAAGAGGTATTCCAGCCGAGGGTCTATCGAAAACAGTCTCTCTACCTTCACAAGGTAGGGGCAAGGTACGTGTACACACTAACCTCCCCAGACCCCACTCGTGGGATTTCAATGGGTATGTTGTTGTTAGAATGAACAAAGAGGGATCATATAGCCGACTGAGCCATCTGGACTTGGGCGTTACTATCTAGTATTACTTTTGTGAAACCTACCGTTTGACCTCTTTTAATTTCTGACAGAATTTTATTTTCATTTAGGAAAGTGTTTTAGAAAAGGACCAAATGCGGCTGTCTTAATTTCGGGAGATCTTTTCAATTTCACCCCACTAGCAAATCATCTGTTACTAAATGACTAAAATTTGTCATCCCCGTCTTTAAGGACACAATGTCCTAAATTATCTTTATTAAATGCAATGTGACAACCAAAGCTTGATGACTCTTGGGGTATAAAATAGACGACATAGATACTTACCATCTCATTTCGCCGTCCATTCAGTTCGTCTTCGTTCATGTTCGAAGCAATCTGGGAGTTATGATCCCCCTCAAATTCTTTACCTTTCTTTAAATATTCTTTATGTCTTTTCTCATTCACCCTGGAGTTATCAGGAGCATGGGAAGCACGATCTTCACGTGCACTCACTCTATCAGGCCTTGCTCTTCTCTCATCCTCACGGGTCCTCAGCCTTGAAGGACTTTCATTTTCAGCACGATCCCTCCTTCTAATATGGTCGGCATGCCTCACATCCTTCAAATGCAGATCAGAGTTTCTGTTCTCATCTTTCCCTCTAGAATGACCAGCCCAAGCCTTTTCTTCTGCAACACGCCCAGCACGCATACCGCCCCTTATTTCCTCTCTCTCCCTTTTTGATAGTGCCTCTTCTTGGGACTGTTTAAGCCTATACCACTCCTCACGCTCTCGCTGTCTGTCAGTCCTCTCCCTCTGAAATACTCCATCTTCTTTGTGCCTGATATAGTGCTGCTCATCATCTCTTAGCCTCAATAGCTCATCTCTCTTCCGATGATCTGAGGTATCATCTCTCTCTCTCTTTCTACGAACCATATTTTCTCCATGCGGATGGAAGGATTCTTCCTTGTCAGCATGCTCCCTACTTAATTTTGTCTCTTCTTTCCTTCTTTTATTGTGGCGATCATCCAAGGTATCATACCTCTTCAACTCATCCCTGTCTCTTTGCCTTGCTCCCATGTCCTTATCATAATCAGGCCTTAACGTAATGCTCTCCAGCTGCTTTCTATGTAAATGGCGTTCTTCTCTATCACTCCCATCAAATTCTCGCACCTTGCTGCGGTGTCTGGATCCAGTTTCATCAATGAGCTCTCTCTTTCGTGGTTCTTCCACTTTAGTTCTCCTCCCCGGTAGATCTTCATCCCTCCTTTGCCATACTGCCTCTGAATATTCACGTTCCCTCCGTCGGTCAATGTAATGGGCTGAGCTAGAGTCAATGCCTTTACGCGAATAAGAATCTTCCCTCCCTTTTACTACCCCACGGTGCTTTTCTGCTTCTTTCTCATTGTAGGCTCTTCTTCGGCCTCTATCCTCGTCCCTGGAAACTGCTTTTTTGGCATTATCCATGCGCATAGGACGTCCATCTTGAACAACTTCCTCCTCAACATCATCCCGCAATTTGCAATAATCTCTACTGCTTCCAGATTGGGCTTTGCTATTCTCGCTACTTCTTCCAGCCTTGGAGTCTTCTCCACCATCAGTTTCTTGCGGAGAAGAATGTTCATGTCGCGAGCTTAACTTTTGCTTTTTAGAATGCAGAAATTCATCATTTATGGCTTCACTATCAGCTCTTGCATCCAAAGCCATTTCCTCTCTCTCAGCTTCACTGTTTGTGTCGGCTCCAACAGGTTGATCACGAATATCATCTCTATCTTCCATATCTTGCTCCTGAGCAGGTCTATCAGTGGTGGGTGAAGGAGGTACAGGACTGTTCCTATGATCAACACTTTCAAATGATTCTTCTCTCTGATTATCAACTTGGAGTCTATCATCACTGGGACGAATATCAGGCGATCCTTCGTTTGCACTTCCCTTTTTTTCCCTGGAATGAGAACAAAGAGCCAAAATTAGGACAAATGCAAGGCAATAGCGCTCTTTTGACAAATAGCAAGCTAATGGAAGTTAGCATAATATGTAATTAAACCTAACTCCTTAACACATCCAAATAAGATAGGAAGCTATTCAAAGAGATTTAACAAGTACGGTGATATGAACAAGAGATTCTCAGACTCTCAAAGTCATATATCCAAAATAGATCATTGTTCAACAGACTAGGGCATTGATGGAAGATAACATGCTGGTTCATCCCAACCATCTTTGAACAAGAGTGAAAGAATCTGACAACAACAACAGAACCTGGTAAAATCCCACTAGTAGGGTTTGGGGAGGGTAGAGTGTACGCACATGCAACAGATGTATGCTGCTGGTCAATCTTGAACTTTAGGTTGTCACATTGATAGAAGCAGCTACCGATCAAATACTACAAGGATGGGTGGGCGGGCACATCTTGTTTAGAGCGTTGTGTGTTAATATCTCCTGATATTCCGTATTTAAGGACCTCTCGTATGCTTCCTATGCACTCTTATTTGTTTGTACTAATAATTAATTTTTCTAACTAGAAAAAAGAAAAGGACTGGACTTGGACATGCTAACAAACATTCCATGCTAGTGACACGGCAGTGCCAAATAAGGGATGGATCTGCTAATACATAAAAAGTAGTAAGCACAGAAAGATGATAGCTAAGGATACTCTAATGTATCATCAAATCATTCTGCGAGTTCCATACTCGATGAAGAGCTATAGCAATTAACTAAGTAATATTTGACTTTGTTATGCTCGCTTCCATGCTAAGTAACCAAATCTAATTGGACATAGTTCTATGATAAATCAACACTGATGTACATAGTTCTATGATAAATCAACACTGATGTATCAGACAATAAACTTGATGGATCAATTCACCTAGCAGCATAACTAAGGACCTGTTGATCTTTTTCCTATATAAATTGAAATAGGAACCCCGTAACACATAAGTTTTGATGAAGGAAGACCAATTCATTTTCGGTTGAACATAAAATAAAAATAGTAGGATATCAGGATCCTACGTGACAACATTTAAAGAAACAATTTATTCTCACAAACTTCTATAATACCATTTGACTTATTTTTTTAATTTAAAAAAAATCCAATGACTTCTATGCTAATGCACAAAACAAATTCTCCTTGTGGTTGACAATTTCCAAAAATAGATGTATAATATAATTATTTATTTTGTCGAACAAATATTTTAAGTATTTCCCTACATGTTCAAACAATTTTAGATACATCTCCAAGAGTTCCAAAATAGCTACAGTATGCTGCCTCCTGAGATCAGTTTGTCAATGTTTTTCCGTTGTGAAGGATTAACCAGCCTAGACCACCAAAGTCGACCACTATACTTTGATGTTTAGACCTCTGCATTTGCCTGGAGTTTTACTTTCATCTTGCTAACATTAACAGTTTCTTCATATTAGCATGACGCAAAGTGGTTATCACCTAACAGTGCCATAGAGGAAAAGTTGCCGAACACAGCTTAACAAAGTACATCTAAGCCAAATAAACATATATACTATAAAGCATATCCACTAGCAAATGATTCCACGTGATGAATGAGTTCACTGTATTGGGGAGGTAAGTGAGAGCAAATTAAATGTAAAGCCAAATGGCTGATCTTCCTAATAATAAGAACAAGGAATTCAAATAATTGGACTTGCAGCATAATTTTGTTCCTCTATCATGTACACATTGTTATCTCCATCTTACATCAGCAAAAAGAAAAAGAAGGAAGAAGCATCCGCCAGACTAAGAAAATTAATGCGTAAGTTTCTAATCATAAATATTTAATATTGTATAAGCTCCTCCTACCAAGAACCACCAGTAATCACCCTTCATTTTATTGATCAAGAAACCACCATTAATTTTATATGAGTTGCTCCTATCTAGAACCACCAGCAAGTACCCTACTTTTCTAGGTACAAGAGAACATGGCTCATGTACTACATGCAAGCCTCACCTCAAACCAAAGTGTATTTACAGCAATGAGATGTCTAGTTCACAGAATGACCATAGTTTTGGGATCTGCTATGGAAATGAGACTTTGAGCATGCAAATCCCAAAGATGACCGTATTCCTTTCTGAAAGAGAAGGAAATCTTGTAAGGACCCTCAGCCACATTATCAACATTTAGGGTCCATCAATCAACTATAACAGAATCCTAAAAAAAATTATAAGTAAAAGGGAAATTTTACAAATGAAAATTCAGTTACAAGCTAGTACTGAACGAGTACAAACCATTACAAACTGACAATCCTCCAAGATTGCAAGAATTGCAAAAACTCCAAAATTACAGCGGTATCCTCTACCCTAATCCTTTATCAGCTATCTGAAATATTTGCAATCCATTCTGTTCTATTCACTTCTATTTCATCCCTATACTACATAAATTAAGGTTCTCTAAATTTCACACTTATTTATACACAGGAATACAAATCTTGGAATAGAATAAAAAGAATCATAGCAAATGCCAGACCTAATGTAACAACAACAAAAGCTTTAATCCCAACTAGATGGATGCCCTACATGGATGTCCTCTGCTTCCACTGTGTTAGTTTCTTAGCCAAGTCCATATTACTTCTGAGAGATTGTAGGTCTTTTGTAATTACTTTTTGCCACATAATTTTATGTCTTCCTCATCCACTTTTATCTCATTCAATCAGCATATTGTTGTACCTACAAACTGGACCAATCCATATCCGACGACTTTTCTCAATTCATTCTCCACGTGAACAACTGCACCCTCTGTTCAAATTAATCATAATCTTTTCCAATTTATTAGGACAACACAGCCATCTTAAAGTTTGTATTTCTACTTCAATTATCTAGTGGATAGATTTAGCCTTGGACGCCAACGTTTACTCATATTTACTACTGTTGGGCTGATAACACCAATAAGTTAGTGAAACCTCATGCTGCTTCTATCTTAGTTACCGGTTAAAACAGGAAATGAAAAATTAACTTCCACTTGCTCAGGAAGATAAACCATTATTTAGGCAACATATAGAGTACCTTTCCTCATGTTGAACAACATTAGTCTTGCTGCCGTGTGCAGAAGTCTGTCCTCTAGAACCAGAAACAAACTGACCAGGAGCTTCCGAGGGAAAAGGACCCACTCCATCTCCTTTGATCAAATGATCACCTACAGGGTTCATAAATTGTGATCTCCTAGTACTGAGATCTTGCTTGTGGCTTTTATAAGAATGCTGGAAACCATCAGAATCCTCCTGCACGGGGGATCCTCTTGCATCACCTCTAAAATCCTCTATTGAAGAATTATTACCTAATTGCACCTCATTCTTGTCATTCCCTGAGTATTGGTCCTCATCCTGGCACACAATCTGTTCACCCCAAAAACAAATACAAAAGACACAAATAAAATAAGATGTAGAAAGTAAGGAGCAGCACCATCCTATTAGAAAGATCGCTAAAATTAGGAAAGCAACGATGCAGAGAGAGATTCCAGCATTAACTTTGCCGCTTTTTCCATTTTTGGTAGACACTTCCATTTTGAATTTGGAAGAAGATAGGGTCAGATCACTCACTTCAATAATTGCATCCGAGTCACGCTGCCGTGGTGGTCGGGTATCAATTGATGGTAGGCGATCACCAGACCCGGTTTCAACTTGTATCGGTCTTCCAGTAGGCTAGTAGAATATCATACATATCAGTGAGTAGCATGGCAACTAATATCTGAAACTTTTGTATCATTACTTGCTTGATTAAAGATGTAACAGTAAGCATACTTCACCCAATGGCCAAGTTGGAATGGGAGGCCCAAATAATACCAGAAAATTTTCTAAAGGTAAGGTTTGAACTTGAAATACGTACTAGAGGCGGTCGCATGCGTATAGATCCTCTTGCTAGGTCATTTGAAGTTCCATCAGTTTTACCATGATTCACATTTTCAGATGGAATGTCTTGAATACCAGCTGCAGCTGCAAGCTCTGGGGGAAGATCTGGATCATATTCCTAAAATAAATACAACATAAGAATAAGAACAACTATTAAGTCTGATAAGTATCTCAGACATGCACGTATTGCTGAAGATAGTATCTTCATCTGCACAAGCATTACCTGCTCTGTTCTTCCACTTTCATATACCCGAATTCTTCCTTGCATAGTTGACTCAAGTCGCAGTTGTTCCTGCAGCAAAGATGGATTATCATCTTTCAAGATTTTCAGTCAGTGCAACCAATGCGAATATGTATACATATCTACTAAATGATAGACTTAATTTTGCAAATATACGGCTGCATCCCGAACTAGGTCCTTGTTAGCTCTCCTAACGCACACACAATTCCTTGCAGGCTCTGAGAAGCTTGCCACGGTGCACTAGGCACGGCCAACAGGATATGGGGCATAGCACAAAAAGAACAAGGAAAGGGAAGGGGAATGATAGAGGTGGAGGGAGGAAGAGAGCTTGGAAATCAGTTTATTCGGAACCCGAATGATATAAAGAGAATAACCATGAAACACAAAATTGTTCCCTGGTTTAAAAGTAAGGATTCACAAGGAAACCTAATACAATAACAAGAAGTATAGTTAACCAACCAGTTGCTTGCAATAATCTTTCCAGCTTTCCTCATTTAAGCCAAAGTTGAAGAAATCTGTTACGTCAATGCCTGGAAGTCTCCAAGGTTTCTCCTCAAAACCATCTATGTCAACTTCAAATATAGTCCTGACAATGTACAAGGCTAAATGAGCATTTTAACTGTCTTTAACTCTTACCAGTATTTACATGTTTTCCCGGAAAAAGAATGATCAAATGAAAAGTAATCATGCATAATAATACTTTCAACCACACTCCAACATGCTCATTCTATCATCATTTCTATACACGCAAACCTACATGCATATGCCACAAAAGCATGAGTTTTTATCTCATAAATCTAACACATACTTATAAATTAACTACCTTCTTCCACAGAGTTTAATGATATATGGACAAGTTCTTCAATAGGTCTTAGAGATATCATAAATCACAAGTTATATAGAAAATTTTACAGGAAGCAAACACTTCTTATAGGCTATAGCAGCTGCTGACAGCGCCATAATAGAAGAGGCAGGAAGAATTAAATGATTCCTAACTGCATTTCGTAAACATACTTTTGAGAAGGTAACCTATTTGACAACAGTAAAACTGTGAAGCCACCCAAAATTACAAAGAGGAACTCAGAAAAGAACACTCCTAATCCTTCATCTTCTCACAAGAATTCTAAAACATCAAAAATCTCATGATCTTCCAAACACTTCCCTTAACACCAAAAATAGAAAAGAACTAAGCACTTCATCTTTGATTTATCTTCAAAGCATCTTTGATTTCTCTCTTTCCGAAAACTTTTCTTTACAACAGATGCATCTTGTAAAGATATTGTTCTGTAAATAAAGTTACATCACTCTAAAACTTCAACAGAAATTTTGGACGTACTAACTAAAGCACCCTCAAGCTTTTTAGGCTGGACTAGAAGATTTGCTCATGATGACATTAATCCAATTAAATTACAGAATCAACAATAAACTAAAAATAAATATGGGAGTAAAGTAGTGTAACTAGGAAAGAGATAGGCGGCACACTTAATTCTTTCATAAAAGTAAACACAAAAATCACCTAACAGAAAAATGACAAATTTAAATAAGGTATAATCAGGGCCAGACAAAGAACATACTTGTGCGTTGGAAGAGTGAATTCCAACCCAATACCAAAGCCACGTCCAGTCACACTGCCTCCCCAACCGGACATCCCATAGCCACCTTTCATTCCTGTTGGTCGCCAATCACCTCTACCACGTCCACCAACTGGACCCACATTGACAGGAGGACAAACTTGACCAGGTGCTCCTCCAGGACCCAACAGAGGAGCTCCAGGCATAGGAGCTGCACCAGGTCTCACATACTACATGAGACAAGAGAAAGGGAGAAAGGACTCACTATTAGCAGTCAAAATAATGTAACAGTAAACAACTATCAGACAACAAAAAAAGTATCAAGATAAGAAATATATAGTTAATCTTCCAATCATCAGAGAACAAACAGACACAAGTAAACAAGCAAGAGTAAATAAGTTGCAAAAGGGCAGTTCAAATGTTAAGTGTTGTACAGCTTTGCTCTAAAAATGAAAGGGGAAAATAAAAAGACCATACAACTTTGCTTTCACAGACTCAACAAGAAAATGAGAAATAAGGTCTAAAATCTTCAGTTTTATTATGACATCTTAAAATAGATCTTTATCTAATATAAAGGGAAAGTAGTAAAAATCTGAAAATAGATCTTGCATATGTAGCTTAATTGTGATAAACCTTATGCAAGCGAAATAAAACAGTTATCAGTTTACCAATTTTTATATATCTTTTCTTTCTTTACGTTCAACCAAATACTACTTGAAAGTTGTACTTCATCACTCAGCATAAGAAAGTGCATCTTAATGTCATTATCAGTATAAGCAACCAGATTGGCTTGAATAGGCTTCATTGGTTAATGACCTACTTGCACAGGTCAAGCCCATCTGGAAAATGAAAGCACTGACTAGAGACAAAAGCATAGCGAAAACGGAAAGCGATTAACATTCAGGAGTGTCTGTAAAATTTTCAGAAATTCTCCATTAACATTCTCAAGGCCTACTAGCATAGTAGCAGAAGATACGTCTCGCAGCCAGCGATATTAGTTCAAATATAGCCTTCAACTATTTAAAGAGTTGCCAATAACAGCCGGTTACCACTCTTTGAAGTGCTTTTAAATGATTATTGTTAGACAGATCACGCGGCAATACCCGTGTGCACGGACAAGCAGCCACTTGCGATTTTGATTAGTCAGAATTCATCACACATCCACTCACATATTTTCCCCAAAGGATTATTTCATCTCTACTTTGGATATCTCCAAAGAGAGTTCAATCCTTGCCTTTGCAGCTGCCTTGAATATGCTATAAATTAAAGCATGAATATGCTATAGAGAATGCCCAAAATAGGAATTATTTCCAACAAAATTATAAAATATATTTCATTAATATTATAATCATCAGTACAATCCTTTATACAGCTTGTGCATACAAATAAGAGCCACCGGCCTTATCATCACCAATGACCACAAAACTAAGAGTAAATTACAAGTCATCTTACATTGCAAAGTTCTGATCACGTCTACAACATCACTGACCTTATACTGTGAATGATAGGGATGATGGTATCCATGATTGTTGTACACAACCTTTGCCGCTACACCTCCAGGTGCTCCATTCACTTTTAGTGCATCATTAATCTCCTTTCTCTCTCCATTAACAACAGGACCCCCTTCTTCACCCCATTCTTGCTCCTCCATTATCATCGGTGGATGGCTCGGGCCATCATTATCCGCAACAATAACCAAAGGCTCTCCATCTTCATCGTCCTCATCGTTCCCCATTCTCTCCATACCCATTGGTCCATGAGTGTTGTCATTCAACACAATCTGCAAATCATCCTCACTATCATCACTATCCCAATCATCCTCGAGATTGCCATCTCCACCATGCCCTCCTCCACCTGAAATACCCGGGATTGACACGCCAGGAATCAAGGGCTCAAAATTCTCAACATTTCCACTCCCATCCTTTAGATTCTCAGCGTTTTTTTCACCTAAATTTTGATCTTTCTCAATCAAAATATCATCTTTATCATCCCTCTCTTCCACTACAAAATCAATATTATCCTCATCCATAAAATTTGAATCTTGAAAACCCACTTTAGGTAATTTCACATCCTCACTCTTCTCCAAAACCCTAGCACCCGAATCCGATTCATTAATTTCACTCAAATTCTCGAGTTCTCCAGCTTTTTGATTAAAATTTAGATTGAATTCGGGTAACTTCGACCGGGATTGTACATCTTGTAAAGGAGCTAGGGTTTCTTCGTTACCGGTGATAACAGAATTCGGGGCAGTAAAATTCGGATTCGAAATCGGATTAGGAGCTCCGTATAATATATCCTCTTCATCGCTATTGATGTTCAGATCGATCGGCCGGGTAGTGGGGCCCGCGCCGGCGGCGGCTCTGGGGGCGGTAGCTTCGTCTTGTGGAGCTGGCGGCTGCTGCTGCTGGGACTGAAACGACGCCGTTAGCACATCGGTGTAGAGATCTCCGAATTCGTCGTCATCTTCCATTTTAGGAGAGAGAGATATTACTTTAGAGAGAGAGAGAGAGGAGTACGAGTTCTGTTTCTGTAGAGAAACGTAAGAAAGAAAGGGTTTTGAGGGCTTCTAAGAAGGGTATAATTTGTACTCCCTACCTGGGTTGGAAGGGTCTCTCTAAGAAGGTACGAATTTTGCTAGGACTACGGCCTTTTTGGGGAAAATTTCCTAATCAAGGTTAAATTACTAGTAATGTGCAAAATTAGTATGTAGGTAAAAATAATCAAATGTGATTTTTGAGAATTTAATGATAAATCAAGGTTAACTTCTAGTTTAATAGCTTTAAAAATAAGATTGGTATTCAAAACAAACTCAACACCAATAGCATACCTAGTATATTTCCATATGTGAAGTCTGGTGTAACGACCCGGCCGGTTGTTTCATTAGTTACGACTGCATTTCCCTCATTTCTGCTTCTTATTGTCTTTTTCAGCTGTATTATGTGTTATTGGGTTGGTTGGTTCGGGTTCGGGGAGGTGTTGGAAAGGAATGACTCAATTAGTCTCTTTTGAGTAAGCTTAGGTTGGAAAAGTCAATCGGATGTTGATTTATATGAAAAGGGATCGAATGTGAATTCCGATAATTCGGATAGCTTCGGGAGGTGATTTGAGACTTAGGAGCGTGATCGGAATGTGTTTTGGAGGTCCGGAGTAGATTTAGCTTGAATTGGCGAAATTGAAATTTTGGCGTTTTCGATTGATATGTGAGATTTTGATATAGGGGTCGGAATGGAATTCCATAGGTTGCAGTAGGTCTGTTGTGTCATTTGTGACGTGTGTGCAAAATTTCAGGTCATTCGGACGAGGTTTGATAGACTTTTAGATCAAAAGCAGAATTCGAAAGTTTTTAGAGTTCTTAGGCTTGAATCCGTGGTTAATTTGATGTTTCGATGTTGTTTTATGTGTTTCGAAGATTGGTATAAGTTTGAATAGTGGTTTATGACTTGTTTGTACTTTTGGTTGAGGTCCCGGGGGCCTCGGGATGATTTCGGATGGTTAACGGGATGTTTGAGGATTTGTTAGAGACTGTCATAACCGCACCTGCGGTTAGGGGATTGCATGTGAGATGACCGCAGAAGCGAGTTCAAACCGCAAATGCGGCCACATGTGAAGAAGGCAGAAGACGCAGATGCGGGAGGTGTGTCGCACATGCGGGCCCGTATATGCGAAGTCTGAATCACAGGTGCGGAAAAGGAAATTTAAGTGGAAAAAGAACGCAGAAGCGGTAGCCCAGAAGCGGAAATGGAACGCATGTGCAAAATACCTAGGTCAAAAAGTATATAAGGCTTCCTTCGTGAATTTTTGGTTATTTTATCATTTTTCTCAAACGGGCTTGAGCTTGAGGGAGCATTTTGAAGAGGGATTTCAAGGGGATTCCGTGAAGGAAAGATTTTTGGACCCTAAACTTGTTTCTATGATGGTTTTTGACCGATTAAGCTTGAAATCTATGGAAATTAGTAGCAAAAATTAGGGGTTTAGAGCTTGAAAATTGGAGACCTTGATCTAGGGATTTGAGGCCATTTGTTGTCGGATTTTGATACTTTTGGTATGAATGAACTCGTGAGAGTGTAATGACTCCAGTTTTGTAAAATTTATCGGAATCCGAGATGTAGGCTCGGGGGATCGGGTTTGATCAATTTTGGGTTTTTGATATAATTTGATATTTTCGAGTGGGCCTTGTTCCCTTCGAATATTTTGATGGTTATATATTGATTTTGGTAAGATTCAGGGCATTTGGAGGCTGAATCGAGAGGAAAAGGCATCGCGGGTTAGAGTTTGGCTTGGCTTGAGATAAGTAATGCTTCCAAACTTGGTTCTGAGGGTTCGAAATCCCAAACTATGTGTTCTATGATTACTATTGAGGTGACGCAAATGCCAAGTGATGGGCGTGTGGGTGTGCACCGTGAGAAATTCTGCCTGGGTTTTCCCAGGGCACTGCTTAGTAACTTTTTATTGCTGATATCTATGATGTATCTATGTGATTAAGTCAATGAACTGCAAAATCATGCTAAATACAATGTTACGGCTTCACGCTAATACTGTTGAGACCCGAGGGGTGGTTTCTTGTTGCCATGTCATTAGTTTTATGTTATTCTATACTCAGTTATGTTCATGCATATTATATCATGCCTTAGTCTCGATTATTGCTATTTGACATATCATATCATTATTCGGCCTTGTATCATGCCATCTTAGCCCATGTGTATGAGACTGGAAAGTATTGCCTGAGAGAGGCCGAGAGTCTGATATTGATTGACAGTATGGGATCGGGCTGCACACCGCAGCAAGATATTGATCATGCCTTCGCTGGCATTGATATAGCACTCGGGCTCAGAGAAGCCCCTCCAGAGTATTTGCATCCCCAGTGACCACAGTTGACGATATTGAGGGATGGATCTTAACTGGACATGGATCTAGTCCGAAGTATTGGTATGGAGATGAATCTTCTCCATGAGGCTGGATTGGACTGTTTCCTCGGTACTGGCTGACTTATAGTCTATGATGTGCATATATTTCGGGATGGATCTTTCCTGGGCCGAGTGGACCGTATACAATACCGAGTGATTGAGCACTATGAGCAAAAATATTATACATATGATTGAGGCATGCTATTTGTGCATTGGTACTTAGAGTTTCCTGAGTTTTATACTATGCTTTGTATATCTGTGTTTAATTACTAGTGAGAAACTTCATGAACTGTATGCATGTCTATTTTTCCGTACAATTAATTGTTATAACCTGTTGAGGTTTGGTTCGTCACTACCGCCAGTCCATAGTTTGGACTTATTATTTACGGAGTTGGTGTACTCACGTTACCCCATGCACCCCTATGTGCATATCTAGGTATCTCAGGGCACGGTAGTGGTTGATGATCTTGCCGGTTGGAGGCCTTCTGAGGAGATTGCGAGGTAGCTGCTTGGTGACCGCAGTTCCGCCCTCTCCTTCCCTATCTTCCTTTAGTTTATTTATGTGGATATTCTCATACCGTGTTGGTCATGTTATTTCGAACATTTGTAGTAGTTTTGGCTCATGACTTAGTGACACCCGAGGTCGGGATTATATTTCATTCTGCTAGATTTTAAGTTAAACTTTTATCTTATTGAATTTCTGTTAACATTATGATTTTTCTTAAGTACTTATTTGAAAAATGTAGTGTTTGAGAATAAGTGGCTGGCCTAGTATCCGATAGGCGTCATCACGACATAGTTATATTTTGGGTCGTGACATGTTGGTATCAGAGCTAGGTTACATAGGTCTCATGAGTCATGAGCAGGTTTATTAGTGTCTCGCGGATCGGTACGGAGACGTCTGTATTTATCCTCAGGAGGCTGCAGAACATTTAGGAAAAACTTCACATTCTTGAATTATTGTCGTGCGAATCTTTTGACTATGGTAACTAAACTTTTGTTGTTCTATTCTCTCACATATGATGAGGACACGTGCTACCGGTCAGGATGGACCACCACCAGTACCACCGGTTGGGGCTGCTAGAGGCCGAAGACGCGGTCGAAGCCATGGTAGGGGCAGGGGTGTGGCCCGCACAACAGCTAGGGCAAAATTTGCAGATCCACCCGCCGCCCTAGTTCATGATCAGGCTCTAGCGGGGGATGCTCCAGCAGCACCATATCAAACATCGATTGTGCCTGTTGTTATTCCGGGTCTCCAGAAGACTTTGGCTCAGATTCTGACCATGTGCACCAGTCTTGCTCAGACAGTCACAGTTTCTACGATAGCAGCTACTTCTCAGGACGGGGTAGACACTCAGACTCCCGGCGCCCATACACCTGAGCAGGTTGTTCAGGGACTTCAGATGCCGGAGGCACCAGTAGTACAGCCAGTTGCACCTACTCAGGATTTTGTGGTTCCAATTATGCTTGACGACGAGCAGCATCGATTGGAGAGGTTTGGTAGACTTCAGCCTCCGACTTTTGTGGTGCAGAGGGAGAGGATGCAAAGGGTTTCTTGGATAAGTGTTAGAGGATGTTGCGTACAACGGGTATTCTGGAGACTAGTGGGGTCTTATTTACTATTTTTCAGTTTTCTAGGGTTGCCTTCACTTGGTGGGAGGCTTATGAGAGGCATAGGCATGTTGGTGCACCGCCCCTTACATGGCATCAGTTTTCCATTCTCTTCCTAGAGAAATATGTACTGCATTCCCGCAGGGAGGAGTTGCGCAGGGAGTTTGAGCAGTTCCGTCAGGAGGGCATGTCTGTGACGCAATATGAGATGAGGATTTTGAGTTGGCCCGTCATGCTATCTAGCTAGCACCCACAGACAGGGCGAGGATCAGGAGGTTCGTTGATGGCCTCAACTATCAGCTACAGATTTTTCTGACAAGAGATAGAGTATATGGCGCTTCTTATAAGGAGGTGGTTGACATTTCTAGAGAGATTGAGTCATTTTGTCGCCAAAAGGGAGAGGAGATGGAGGCTAAGAGGCCTCAGGGATCTGGTAGTTTTGTGGGTTCTTCTTCGGGAGGCCAGTTTCAGCATGACAGAGGCCGTTCATTTAGGTATGCTCAACAAACCCATTGAGGTCACCGTGGTGGGTCATCTGGCCATGGTTCTCATAATTCACATCAGGTTCACTCATCTCTTAGTGCCCTTCTAGCTCAGAGTTCGACTCAGGCACCATCAGGTCATCTATGCTTGGTTCTTCTAGTAGGCATCCTAGTGCTCGGGGCTCCCTTTAGTCCCCACCGCCACTTCCCGCGAGGGGTTGCTTCGAGTGTGGAGATTTTGGTCATATTAAGAGGCCATGTCCTCGTCTTATGGGAGGTTCATCCTAGCAGAGGAGTCTGCCTTCGGCTTCAGCACTAGTTACTTCCCCACCCGCTCAGTCAGCTCAAGGTGAAGGTCGGTCAGCTAGGGGCCGCCCTAGAGGGGGGGTCGATCAGGTAGTGGTCAGGCCCATTTCTATGCCCCCCATCCAAACTAGATGCTGTGATTAAAGGTGTTATCTCAGTCTGCCATAGGCTGTATTATTTGATCCCGGTTCCACCTTTTCTTATGTGTCAATCATATTTTGTCCATTATTTGGATATGCCCCGTGAGTCTCTTGCTTCATCTATTCATGTATCTACTTTGGTGGGTGATACTATTATTGTGGACCATGAATATCAGTCGTGTGTAGTGACCATTGGGGGTTCTGATACCCGAATGGATATCTTGTTGCTTAGTATGGTTGATTTCGATGTGATATTGGGCATGGATTGATTATCTCCATGTCATGCTATTTTAGATTGTCATGCTAAGATAGTAACGTTGGCTATGCCTAGGTTGCTATAGATTGAGTGGCGAGATTCTACTGATTATGTTCCCGGTATGGTGATTTCATTTCTGAAGGCCCAGCGTATGGTTGGGAAGGGTTGTCTTTCATACCTAGCCTTTGTGAAGGATATCAGTGTAGAGACTCCTAGTATTGATTATGTTCAAGTTATGAGAGATTTTCCCGATGTGTTTCCTACAGACCTGCCGGGCATGCCACCAGACAGAGATATTGATTTTGGTATTGAGCTTGTGTCGGGCACTCAGCCCATTTCTACTTCATCGTATCATATGGCATGAGCGAAGCTGAAGTAGTTGAAGGGGCAGCTTTATGAACTCCTTGATAAGGGGTTTATTCGGATAGTGTTTCGCTGTGGGGTGCTCCTATTCTATTTGTGAAGAAGAAGGATGGCACTATAAGGATGTGCATTGATTATAGGCAGTTGAACAAGGTTACAATTAAGAACAAGTATCCCCTACCTCGCATTGATGATTTGTTTGACCAGCTTCAGGGAGCGAGAGTGTTCTCCAAGATTGATCTTCTTTCAGGGTTTCACCAGCTGAATATCAGGGACTCGGATATCCTTAAGACAACTTTCAAGACTCGATATGATTATTATGAGCTCCTTGTGATGTCTTTTGGGCTGACCAATCCCCAACATCGTTCATGCATTTGATGAATATCGTGTTTTGCCCTTATCACGACTCGTTCATGATTGTTTTCATTGATGATATTCTGTATATTCACGTAATTAGGAGGAGTACGCGGAGCATTTGAGATTTGTGTTGTAGAGATTGAGGTAGGAGAAACTTTATGCAAAGTTCTCCGAATGTATGTTTTGGCTCAGTTCAGTGGCTTTCTTGGGGTACGTGGTGTCTAATGAGGGTATTCATGTTGATTCAAAGAAGATAGAGGCAGTTCATAGTTGGGCCAGATCGTCCTTAGACACAGAGATTCACAACTTTCTTGGTTTGGCTGGTTATTACCGCTGGTTCATTGAGGGATTTTCATCTATGGCATCGCCCTTGACCAAGTTGATTCAAAAGGGTTCTCTATTCAGGTGGTCGGATGAGTGTGAGGAGAGCTTTCAGAAGCTGAAGACTGCCTTGACCACAACTCCAGTGTTAGTTTTGCCATCAACTTCAAGTTCTTATATGATGTATTGTGACGTTTCGAGAGTTGGTATTGGATGTTTTTTGATGTAGGAAGGTTGAGTGATTGCGTATTCTTATTGTCAGTTAAATCCTCGTGAGAAGAACTACCCTGTTCATGATTTGAAGTTGGCTGCCATTGTTCATGCGTTGAAGATTTGGAGACATTATCTTTATGGTGTGTCTTGTGAGGTGTTTACTGATCATCGTAGCCTCCAGCACTTTTTCAAGCAGAAGAATCTCAATTTGAGGCAGCGGAGATGGTTGGAGCTACTAAAGGACTATGATATCACTATTTTGTACCATCCGAGAAAGGCCAATGGTGCCTTGAGTAGGAAGCCGGTGAGTATGGGGAGTTTTGCGTATATTCCTTGGGGAGAGACCTCTTGCAGTTGATGTTCAGGCCTTGGCCAATCGGTTCGTGAGTTTGGATATTTTGGAGCCCAATTGGGTCTTGGCTTGTGTGATTTCTCGGTCTCCCTTATTTAATCGCATCAGAGAGCGCCAGCATGATGATCCTCATTTGCGTGTCCTTAAGGATAGAGTTTATGACGACGATGCCAGAGATCTGACTATAAGTGATGATGGGGTATTAAGGATGCATGGCCGGATATGTGTGCCCAATATAGATGGGCTTCGGGAGTTGATTCTGGGGAAGGCCCATGGCTTGCGGTATTCCATCCATCCGGGTGTCGTGAAGATGTATCAAGATCAGAAATAGTATTATTGGTGGAGGAAAAAAAAAGAAGTACATTGTAGGATTTGTAGCTCGGTGTATCAATTGTCAGCATGTGAAATATGAGTATCAGAGATCAGGTGGCTTGCTTTAGCAGATAGACATTCCAGAGAGGAAGTGGGAGCAGATCACCATGGGCTTTGTAGTTGGACTCCCACAGACTTTGAAGAAGTTCATTGCTATTTGGGTGATTGTAGATTGGCTGACCAAGTCCGAGCACTTCATTCCTGTGTGTACTACCTATTCTTCAGAGTGGTAGGCATAGATCTATATCTGAGAGGTTGTTCGGTTGCATGGTGTCTCAGTTTCCATCATTTTAGATAAAGGTACTCAGTAGCGATTTTGGAGCGTCGGGTTTGAAAATTGAGATCAAAGGATATAGCTTCAATGAAAGTGCAGTGGAGAGGTCGCCCTGTTTAGGACAGTAGGAGGCTACCCGGCAGAACGAGCGGGAGACGCGAAGCAGATATCCTCACCTATTTGAGACTTTAGGCATGTTTCTTGACTCGTTCGAGGACGAACATTTGTTGGGGGGAGAATGTAACGACCCGGCCGATTGTTTCATGAGTTACCGCTCCATTTCCCCCATTTTTGCTTCTTATTGCCTTGTTCATCCGTATTATGTGTTATCGGGTTGGTTGGTTCGGGTTCGAAGAGGTATTGGAAAGGAATAAGACACTTAGTCTCTTTTGAGTAAGCTTAGGTTGAAAAAGTCAACTGGATGTTGACTTATGTGATAATGGATGGGATGTAAATTCTGATAGTTCAGATAGCTTAGAGAGGTGATTTGGGACTTAGGAGCATGATTAGAATATGTTTTGGAGGTTCGGAACAGATTTAGGCTTGAATTAGTGAAATTGGAATTTTGGCATTTTCCCGATTGATAGGTGAAATTTTGATATAGGGATTGGAATTGAATTCCAGATGTTGCAGTAGGTCCGCCGTATTATTTGTGATGTATGTGCAAAATTTCAGGTCATTCGGACGACGTTTGATAGACTTTTTGATCAAAAGTGGAATTCGAAAGTTTTTAGAGTTCTTAGGCTTGAATCCGTAGTTAATTTGATGTTTCGATGTTATTTTTGGTATTTCAAAAATTGGTATAAGTTTTAATAGTTTTTTATGACTTGATTGTAATTTTGGTCGAGGTTCGGGGGCATCGAGATGATTTCGGATCATTAACGAGGAGATTGAGGATTTGCGGGAGCAGCTTCAGCTGCTGATTTACTGTCATAACCGCACCTGTGGTTAGGGGACCGCAGGTGAGATGACCGCAGCTTCAACATCTGGTTCCCCTAGTATATTTTGATGATTATATACTGATTTTTGTTAAATTCAGGGCATTGGAGGCCGAATCGAGAGGAAAGGGATCTTAGACTAGAGTTTGTCTTGACTTGAGGTAAGTAACGCTTCCAAACATGATTTTGAGGGTTTGAAACCCCGAACTATGTGTTCTATGATTATTATTGAGGTGATGCAAGCGTGTGGGATTGCACAGTGAGAAATGAAGCCTGGGACATTCCAGGGCACCGCTTAGTGACTCTTTCTTGCTGATATCTATGATGTATCTATGTGATTAATTCAATGAACTGCAAATCATGATAAATACCATGTTAAGGTTTCACGCCAATACTGTTGAGACCCGAGGGATCGTTTCTTGCTGTCATGTAATTAGTTTCATGTATATTCTGTATTCAGTCATGTTCATGCAAATTATATCATGCCTCAGTATCGATTATTGCTATAACACTTCTACAAAAAGGCTATTTAGCAGCAATAAGTCAATTGCCACTATTAGATTCGGTAAGCTGAAATGTTAGCAGTAAAATGACCATTAGCCAATAAAAAATATCTTTTTACCTACAATAAAAATAATTTACCACTAAAAATTACTAAATGACTTTTAGCGGAATAGGTTTTATTTTATTTTAACTTTACCTCCTTGCTCAAAAAATAAATATTGTCCTCCAAATTTTTTGGACAAGAATGAACGATTCCTTCCAATAAGAAAATAATAGGAAAACACATTCCCTTCATCGAATGGGATACGTAAGCGATGAGCGATTAACAAATTCGTATACATATGTCTCCGGCCAGGTTTTTCCCCAAATAAATGCTCTTCTTCCCCATGTATCTTTTGCTTTTTACCCATTAGATGCGATTAACAGTTGAGTTTGGATTGTGCTACTCGATTATGCTCTATCATCATTGTTTGTATTCTCTCTTTTATTCGTTTCCCACATCTCTTTTTTGTATAGGTTTCAAGATTGTTGCATAACTCATTCTTATCCTTCAATTTCTTTTCTTTATCAGCAAAACAATCTGCTTACTAGGTACAAAATCGTGATTTCAACTGTTGCATTTTGACAATTGTGAAAGTATAAATTTTCTGCATATGCGAGTCATTTGTGATATCCGGCTGCAATTAAATTGACGTGCGATGATTGGGTTTATTCCTCCTCTGCTCCTTTACTATTTTATGATTTTGTTCCTCTATTTTTTGTTATTCTTGTGATTATTCAAGAATTTTATATCTGCTTTATTTTGTGTACCTTGGAGGGGAAGAAATTTACTGTGGATGTGGAGAGGCAGGGGGTAGTATTGAAGTTGTAATCTACACCCTTTAACACATTCCAGTGATGACAATATTAAAGTTGGAAGTACATATTTTAACTAATACGTCAAACTTGGATGTCCACAAGGTTTTTGTTTCAAAATAAAATATCATCAAGTGTAGTCTACATCCTTTAACACATTCCAGTAATGAGAATATTGAAGTTGGAAACATATATTCAAACTTATATCGTCAAACTTGGATGTCCACAAGGTTCATGGGCATCTCATAAATCTCAATGTGGTAAAACCTACAATAGCCCTCTTGTAATCATCGGTAAGTAATTCTTTGTCTCCTGATACTATAAAATGCCGGCACAAAGTTAAACATGAGCATTTTTTTATTTGGATAAAATTAAGTTAAATATGAGCCTTTAGGGATCAGAGTCATATTCTAGTTCTTTAGATTAAGCGAGAGTATTACAAAATTTATTGAATCTTAATAGTCCAATTACTCACTTATTTAATATAACTAAAGAATAATTTGGGGCACAAGTACTGCTTAAATTAATGGTGCAGTACCTATCGTTAATAATTTCATAAAGTGGAAGCTTGCAGTGAACAATTTGTGTATGCTTTTGTACTTAGCAAGTAATCAGATGACTCCTTTTCTGTGTGAGAATGGTGTCTTTGATTCTGATATATTAGCCATCATTCCTTCATATGAATTCCATATCATTAGTGGTGAGTCTTTTTCTAATAGCCTTTTCCATAAACCTTTAAGTCCAGTTTCAGGAATTGGCTATTTTACAAAGTCTGATTTGGCTTTGAAGTAGTTTTTGAATGTTGGTTTTCCCTGGAATAATACTTCTGGTGGGGTTTTTGTTGAGAAACCATCAATGTACAAAATTAACTCAATCCATCTCATTCTGTACAATCTTTTTGTGTCAATCCTAGTTCAGGGAAACTCTCATTCATTATTTTTAAAAGCCTTTCAACAGTTCTAATGTTTTGGGGAACAGTGAAAATAGTGACAACCGATGCAACAATAACTAATTTTAACTTCCAGGAAAGTATGATCCCAAAACAAGTCTTCCTCCCTCGATTGCCTATCGAGTATAGTACCATTGGAAATAACATTATGAGCATCGACTACATTGTCAGCTCCAAGCCTGAATTGTTTCATCGTAGAACCATAGGCCCCACCTGTTATGTGACCACAAATTCTTAAACTGGTACAAAGTCCACCTGGAAATCCATGAGCTTTGTTTTTCTCTGAAATTATATAATAGACTTCACCAACAGTAGCACCAGCTTGAGTCCAATATGATTTTTCCTCTATGTTCACGTCGATCTCTTGAATTTTCCTCTATGTTCACGTCGATCTGTAGGATCAATTATATAATGACATTTTCTATTTGCTTTAAATAATATAAGATTATATTTTAAGTTATTGTGATATTAATATTTTGGATTAGTATTTTCTTTTGTTTGTTAAGATTTAATGAGATACGTTATGTTTTTATGAATCAATAGTATTATGTTTTATTATTTGGATAATTTTATGAATAAATGTATTAGCTATTATTAATGGTGGCTAAACTATTATTGTTATAGCTTGTGACTTTTAGTGTCAATTTAACAGGATATACTGTTATAAAAATAAATGATAAAAATGCAAATTATGATGTTTCCACATGGGATATTATAGCCATTATAATTGTTGTTAAATATTACTTTTAGCGGTAATTTAATCAAATTTATCAGCCATTAAAATGGATGCTAAAAGGGCATACTAATACATTTTTGAAGGACTATTATAGCCCCTCTTATTGTCACAAAATAATTACCGTTAAAGGTATGGACTTTTAGCAACAATTATTTTGAAATTAGAGGCTATAAAAATGGACGTAAAAAGCATTTGTAGCCGTTTTAGATTGGATTTAGTAGCATCATAATTGTCGCAAATAATTGCCGTTAAAGCAAATGATATATAGCGGCAATAAGTCAGACCTTTTACTAGCTTTTGTGCGAAATGCCGCTAAAGGCTTTGCTGGCCCTGATTTCAGTGGCTAAATATCAATGGCCAGTAAGTGATATACCAGCTATTGTTATTGACACCAATGCTTTTTTTTTTTATTACTGCTAAACCCCTTTTTTGTGGTAGTGCTATTTGACCTATCATACTATTATTCTGGCTTGTACCATGCCATCTTAGTGTTGATACACAATTTTTTCTATATATTTTTGCACCCAAAATACTTTCAAAATAGTATATGTATGTATATATAAGCAGGCCGAGGAACTTTGGTATTTTTCTTTAATTTTGAGATCTTTTAAAATCAATTTACTACTTATTTTTTACAGTATAAAGGCCAAAATTATTTTTCAAATTATTATTTTTAGTGAATAATGTGATTCACTCCCAATTATAACAAAATATAATTTATGGAATTATCCATATTTTTTAAAAATTTATTTAGAATTTTTAAGGCTAATTGCACAAAATTGCAATTATGGCCAATTTCTTAATTAACTGTGTTTCATAGTTATAAATTATTTTTTGTATTTTAGATTAATATTTCTATGTTATTAATTAGTTCTATATTTTTGTTTTGCTTTTTAAACTATTTTAGATATTTTATAAAATTAATTGGGAGAAATTGGTTATTTAAAAGTTAGCCACAGTTTATTTAGAATATAGCCCAATTACACCCCTATTTCACCCCAACTTTTAAACCCAATTCAAAAAACCCATATTCCTAAATTCCCGACCCATGCTCATTCAATTTTTACCCGGTCTACTTTTAACTTGGTCTGAGCCGTTGATCAAATGAGATCAACGGCCCAGATTAAGTTACCTTAATTAAATCCTAACCTAACCTACCCTTCCCCAAACCCTCATTCATTCATACTGTCTCTCTCTCTCTCTCTAACAAACACTCCCCCTTCTCTCTAGAACCTTCTGGTTCCTTCTTCTCGGATGAAACTCGTCGCCTTTCCGGCCATACCTCGCCCTCACTTCTCTCGATCTCCAGTCACCATGGAACCCTCATCATCGTTGTTCCCCTCTGAAGCTCGAAGCCCAAAGACCTCCGCCATGAACGATGGTCACTAAAGGCTTTATTTGGGTCCTTCACCGGCTTTTCTCCGGTGGTTTTTGTCCGATGATGCCTTCTATTGCATTGTATACGAGTTTCACGGCCAGGTTCTTCGTTTTCCCTAATTTGTTTGCAAACCCTAATTTCTCTAATCGAACCTCTTTAATCTCTGCTCTTTTAAAACAATTCTTAGTTTGATTTTGTTTTCTACTCTATTTCTTACTTAGTGTTTCCGATTATTTTGAAGTTTCAGATGGTTTCTTCTCTTTTCAAATTAGGGTTTCTGACCCCCTTCTTCAAAATCGCTTCTTCTGCTCTTTCTGAGTACTATATGTTCGTTTGTGTTTGTTTGTTTTACTTGTTTGTTTTGTTTCATTGTTAACCTGGGTTCCATGCTTTAATTTTTCTTGTTAGGGTTCCGACCCTTTGTGCTTCCATGCTTACTTGCTTAAGGTTCTCTGATTTTCGAGTCTATTAGATTTTATAGGTCTAATTGTTCATCGCTCATGTGATATTCCACTGATTCTATGCATCTCTCTGGATCCCTATTTCGTATGAGTTTTTCCTTAAAGGTTTTACACCGATTTTGAATTACTTCCTTACTTGTGAGAAGTTCTCCATATTTTGTTTTGTCCGTGATTCTGGGAATAATTTTCAAAGTTAATTTTTTGTATCCCTTACCATATTTGTGCATAAACAGTCATTTGAATCTTCATCATATATTTTCCTTAATTGAATTGCCATGTGTCTAACCCTATTGCATATTATATGCTTTACTATTCTTACCAGGATAAATACAATAGTTTGATTGATTTCTTTCCTTTAAAAATCTCTGCTTGTTACCTTTCGTCTTAGATCCTTAATTAAAGGGGAGTCCTTATACTAATTTAATTTTAATTGATGCTAGTTCCTTAATTAAGGATTGGTGCTTGTTTTATGAACTCATTTTCCAGTACTATAAATACTCCTCCCCCTTCTCTTTGAAACACACCAACACACACTGCATATCTCTCACAATTTCATACTCTTTGAATTCTCTCTTTCTCTGTTGTTACTATACTCTCTCATTCTCTTATTTGAACACTCAATTGGCTGAAAGCCAAGATTGAGTAGCCTGGTAAACTATTTCTACATTATTGGGCTCCATTGTTTGTTTATTTGGGTTTGTTGCTGCTGCTATTCTCGTACTGCTGCTGCACACTGTTACTCGCTTCGCTGCTCACTCACTTTGACCACCTTATTCCTTTGTGCACTATTGCTCACTACTAGTGTGTTGCATTAGCTTCAACTGGTATGTCACCTCCTTAAGGTACAACCTCCAAAACAATATGCTCCTAGCAGTTCTGCATTTCCTCTTGTTTCTTGTGTGCTTTTACTTATGGTTATGTTGTTCTTATTGTCACTAGCATGCTTTTATGTTAATTATTATGCCTAGCTTGACTTAGCATGATCATTACCCCCTTCCCTATGCCCCTGTATGTTTTTCCTCATTCCCGTTCACTACTAGCATGTATTCAGGACCTGCTTGGCCACTTAAACCTCTTCCTGAGGTTGCCCCTGTTTGGAGTCTGGTGCAGTAAGAACTGGACACTTTATTTGAAGCATGTTTGATTACTTCTCTTTGATGTATTACACCTATGTGAATAGTTTCCCTACTTATGAATTATTTGTTCCCTTTCCCTTGCCCTTGTTTGTGTGACTCTTTGTTTTCAAAACTGGCTAGCCTAAAGGGATTTCAGAAGAACTCTTTTCACTTTTCTCTTACTGTTTTTTCTCAAACTGTCTCTCAACTGTTTTCAACTCAACCTTTTTCAAACTCTATCACAACCTCACTAATCTTAGAAATTAGGTTATGCCCCCTTAGTGTAAGCATTGCCTTGGGAGCCCTGAGCACCCACTGAACTTTGATGCACAAGGCTGGAAATTCCACACTTGCACTTGTCTGATTATGATGTTTTGGGTGCTTGGTATTGGCCAGGGGTTCAAACGAACCCTTAGGGAACTTTGCCGCACCCAAGCCTTTGTAATGGCTGTGAAACTCGAAAGAAGTGAGGTTAGAGATCTTGGGCCTGACTGTAGGCTCCCTATAGAATAGTTTCTTCCCTTTTTATCACTGTTGTATTTTTTAATTACTTGGTATGTGATAACTTGTAAAGAATAATGGGGTTTATAGTGAAATTAGGAGGGTTATGCATGCTTAGTTAAGGGGAATGGGCAGAAAACATGTTTATAGGATTTTACTTACCTATTTGCGCAATAGAAATCATGTTTAGGACACACATCTTACACGTAGAAATCCTGTTCTTAGGTCTCTCATCCTCAGTATGTTATTCTATACATTTTCATAATCACAATCAGTTAATAATCAATATTATTACCATTGCTTTTAGATACCATGTTTTAGGACTTTTGTGTGCATTAGATATCCTGCATTTAGGACCTTTGTTTGAAACTGTTGAATACCTTGCTAATTTAGTAAAAACACTAGTTAATAAACTCCTTTTAAATAGGAAACTAATATGCATGTCCACTTTTCTTTACGGTTTAAATAACGCCTAGGCAAGCCTTGGCCGTAAAAAAACGGATTAATCGCCTTAAGTCGTATTTAAATTATTCCACCACGGTCCAAATTAATTTATCTCTGAACCCCCTGATTTTTATACAAAAGCTTCTTTTTTTAACTGCCTGGACAACTACTTTTACTGAATTACTCTTCTTTCCCCAGACCATAACTGGACTACTATTTTCGTAAAGAACTATTTGAGTATTGTAAACTCTGCAATTTTCCAAACTGTATTTCTAAGTTAACATGATTTATTGCTTTTATTTATACTTTTGCAGTCTTAAAAAATACTATCTGTCCAAAAATTCCCTTTGCCATATGTTCCACGAATATTTTCAAATTCCTAAAATTGCTACTGTCTTTTTCAAGTTCTAAACGTTTTTACGACTCCCTTACGCAAATTCTCTAGTTTCTGTTTTTAAACTTATGCTCCAGCTTCTAAAATTTCTCCCTTCCTTAGACCTTGAATGTGTTTGAGACGTGCTAAATACGTGTTTGTTCATGAAGGGATATTTGAGCCTTTACATGCTTACATGATTCCATTATATGTAGTCTTATTTGTTTTGTATGTCGCCTAACATCTTAACCTTTGAACTTAAGGGTTCCACCTAGTTCCTACCTCATAGGAATAGTGATCCTAAATTCCCTTTAGGATATATAGGATGGAACGGGTAATAGCACGCAATAAGCATTCGTAGCCAATTCACGCACTCAAATACCTCAACGGGGTGGGAAGGGTAGAATATGGAGATGATGACGATGCGATAATATCATAAAGCGACCCTTCTTTGGGAATATGTGCGGGATATTGTATTGAATGATCCATATTATAGTTAAACCTGGGATCCTTCTCTCTTTTGTTTGCTTTATTTAAATGTTCTTCTATAGTAATGCTTTTCCAAATCAATCCTCTCTTTTATTTTAAATTTACGTCCTTCCTTCTTCTTTGAAGCCGTTTCAAGTTGTATGAATGTTATATGTGTGAAACTTGTTTAATTGCTTCATTTTTTTTATAAAGTCATAATTAAGACGGCCGGGAACCATACTAGTGGATCTTGAGGGGTGCCTAACACCTTCCCCTCGAGATAATCTCAAGCCCTTACCCGAACTTTGGTTTTCTTCTCAAAATACTCTCTTCTTAAAGTGTCCTAATGCACTATAATCATTAGGTGGCGACTTTCAGATTCCACGACCCAACTCCAAAATGGGAATAAGAGTTGTTTTGTCCATAATGTCATAAAACCCGATTTCGCTTTAGAGGAAAAGGGGGCGTCGACAGCATGGCGACTCTGCTGGGGATTTCTTTTTAGGCTTTTACCATTACGTGTTTCTTGACTTTATTTCTTTCTTTGCTACCTTTATTTATTGATTTAATCATTTCTTCACAATTACTAACTTGTTTCTTCATGTCGTTCTTTTTCTTTATGAAGTTTTACTGCTTTATTACCTCACATTATTTCAATTCCGTCTTAAATTCTGAGCATTTATTGTAATCATTATTGTATGAACGTGAAAATACATGTACTTATTTCATTGTTGTAATTGCATCCTTCAACATCATTTTCCACTCGTGCCAAACAAATCCTATAGCAACGCTTATAATGAGTGGTTGCGCTCTTCTATTATTACAAACCCCTTAAATTTGGCAAAGGCATATTTGCGGTAAAACCAGTCGACGGTTCCGTGCCTTTCCCTCTTGAGTTGTCCGCTCAAGGGTACCTTGTCTAGCACTTCAAATAGAAGCCTTACTCTGTTTAAATATTCATGCATCATGGTCAAACTTAGACGAGTCAGTTATGGTGTCCGCATAATGACTCATTAGGACAGCCTAAGCCAAAAGTCCATCGTGTTTCCTCGAACCCAAACAGACACTCACGTTATATGCATTGATTTGGAGAACTAAATGCCTCTTGCTAATTATTGATTTGAATAGTCGAGTTCGGTGGGGTTAAGGGCCTAACTCTCTATTTTGCAGGAAATGAGGCACGAGGTGCCCAGATTCGGTATGGTATCAAACATTCACCCGAAGTTGCTAAGCTGGTGGGATAATCTGCATGGTAGTGATCAGGTTCTTGTCCGCAAGCACTTAGGAAATCTTCCTTCACTCCTGGAAGTTAGGCCAGATAATAGGATTGTGGAAGCTGTTACTTGTTTTGGGATAGTGAACGGTCTGTCTTCCGCTTTGGGGGTATTGAAATGACATCGCTATTGGATGAAATTGGGGGTCTAGCTGGAATTCCTTGGGATAGCCCGGGGTTGCTTATGCCGGAATACCACAAAGGTAGAGGGTTCCTGAAAATGATGGGGCTCAAGAAGAATCCCAATCCAACCAGTCTGAAAGATTCCTACATATCCTTCGACTTCATGTATGAAAGGTTCGGACATAGCAAATCATACCGCACTCACATGGACGAGTTGGCCCTCACCACTTTGGAGCACATACATAGGAGAGCCTTTGTATTCATGTTCTGTTTCCTGGGCATGATAATCTTTCCGATGAAGAAGGCTAGAATCCATACAAGACTAGCCATGGTAACCAAAGCTGTAATGGAGGGTATCGACGGGCAGACATTCAGCATAGAACCCATGATCCTCGCCGAACTGTACCGAGCCTTAGAAAAATTTCAGCAAGGGGCGCCGCACTTTGAAGGGTGCAATTTTCTACTACAACTCTGGCTCATTGAACATCTTCAAAAGGGAGAGTATAGACAGGAGATCATACACCGAGACTGGGATGACCATATTGCTTTCCATCATCCAAAGCGAATGCACTTCATGCCGGATATGTTCGCTCGCCCAGAAGATGCCAGTAGGTGGGTAGAACTATTGGAGAATCTGATAGAAGATCAGGTACAATGGATGTACGAGTGGTTTCCAACTGGAGAGTTCATCATTCGGTTTAGGGATGCTCCATTCCTTGTACTCGTAGGCTTAAGAGGAACTTACACTTATGTCCCTCTCCGAGTCATGAGGCAAGCGGGAAAAAAGCAGATTATACCAAGGGTAGAAAAGATGAGTTACTACAGGGCTGATTTCCAAGATGACGATAGCCCACACAAGTGTCAGGCTCAGCATATGTGGAATTCCAAACTCATTTTGGAAAAGGAATCCATGGAGCTAGACAGGTATCAAGCGGGGCATGCGCCACTTTATCCGGGGTGGCTAGAAGACGATCATATTGACTTGGGAAAAATGAATTTCGTCCACGGTCACAGGGTTATAAATGAGGAGGCTACAACAAAGGTTAAGTATAATCAGCTGCGCAAACGGATGCGAGAGTGTTAAAGTGAACATCAAGAAATGCTGGAGGCCCAAAAGAAGGTAATCAATGAGTGGAAGGACATGGCTGTCCGCGCAAATAACCGTTTAGAGTAGTTGGAACGGGGTTTAGTGGAGCTGGAAGGCAAGTTTCTGAAAAGGATCATCGACTGTCAGGAAGCTGAAGGTAACGAAGATGGGCGCTTGGCTCGGGCTTACTTGTTGCTGGGACTGTGCGAGCTGATGAAACTGTACGAGGGAGGCAAAGATACAGAATCTTGGGAAGGTCCTTCTAGGACCAAGTAGTTAGGATTTTTACTGCTTTCTTAATGTAATAAGGCCCTTGGCCATTAGTGACAATTTATCTTATTTCAGTTTTCTTTGACTCGTTCTATTTTCTATCGATAAAATGAGGCGTTTGTGTTATAAGTTCTCCAAATCATATCTATCTCTAGGACTACCTCGGGCAAACTGAGGCACCCAAATAGGAAACGACTTATATTCTTGCAACAACGTGTTAAAATACCGCAATGCTTTCTTTCTCAGAATCCACACTAACTTTTTACCTTTTATTTTTCTTTTATTTTTTATTCCCTTCCCCAAAGGTTAGTTCGTGCATTCTGGCACCATCATCATACTCAACAAGATCTAAGGGTCCTCCTCCCCCTCCTCCTCCGAGTCCCCCCCAGAAACAGGAACAAAGGAAAGATGGGAGATAATGAAGCAAGAAAGGAAATTGAAGGAACTTCCCAGGGTACCCCGATCACCAAATAAACTGCTGCTCATTTGGAGCAAACTTTGCTAAGGTTTCGAGAGGAACTAGACCAGGTCCGGAGTTTGGCAAGTTTGTCCATCTCCCTTGCTGCTGCAGTTGTTAGCAATCAAGTCCGTGCATCTCCGTAGAAGACCCCAACACAAGCTCGCAACAATGCTCCACCGCTCATCCCTGAGCCCCAAAATGCTCCAAGTCATCAAGATACCCTTATCCTTTTGAATACTGTGCCATATTGTACACATCACATATCAGAGGTGTGAGAATCAGACTCACTCATTCAGAACTTGGCTGCTGAACTCAAGAAACTCACTAGTAAGGTTCAAGGCGTGGAAGGTAATAAAGGTGTAGTGTGTCCAAATTATGAAGACCTTTGTGTTCAAGATGATGTCGAACTCCCATAGGGGTACAAATCTCCTAAGTTCGAGATGTTTGATGGTACGGGTGATCCCAGGGTTCACATCAGGATGTATTGTGACAAGTTAGTGGGAGTTGGTAGAGATGAAAAGATTCTCATGAAACTGTTCATGAGGAGCTTGAAAGGTGATGCTTCATCTTTGTATGTCATCCAAGATGCGAAGAAGTGGGCAAGTTGGGTAAACATAGCATCTGATTTCATGGACCGTTTTAGGTTCAATACTGAGAATGCGCCAGACATGTTCTATATCCAAAATTTGAAGAAGAAGACCAATAAAACCTTTCGCGAGTATGCTACTCATTGGAGGTCAGAAGCTGCCAAGGTTAGACCGGCTTTGGAAGAAGAACAAATGAACAGATTTTTCATCCGTGCTCAAGACCCACCATATTACTGATAGAGGGGCAAAGTTTGCTGATATCGTCAAACTGGAGAAAGGATCGAAGAGGGGATCAAAAATGGTATGGTTACTAACCTTGGGGCACTACAGGCCACCAACAAAGCCTTGCAATCTGGTGGTACGTCGAAGAAAAAGGATGTAAACTCTGTAATGGCTTCACAGAGAAACCACTCTCCCATGAAATATCAATCCTATCCTCCAACTCCATTCACATACCAACCCTCTCTAAATTACCTGGCACCTTCACTTACCTATCAAAATCACATCCCGTCTACCAAACATCCCCATCACCAACATATCAGACCACCTCGCCAGGATATTCCCAACCTGCACCCGTATACCAAGCTTACAACTCCCAACCTCCTCACAATCCATCACCACCTACCTGCCAAAACTTCCCACGACCAAGACCAAACTTTGACCGCAAACTGCCTAGACAATGCACCGCTATTGCCGAACTCTTTGACCAACTGTATGAGAAGCTCAAAGCCGCTGTATATGTTACACCCATCCCAACCATAACCCCAGAAAACCCTTCCCAATGGATCAACCAAAATAAAACCTGCGCATACCATTCGGGGATGAAGGGCCATAACATCGACGAATGCCGCTCGTTGAAATACAAAATTCAGACCTTAATTGACAACAAGATCATCGTAGCTAAGGAGCCTAATCCCAATGTTTGCAAAAACCCTCTACCATACCACAAATGGGGAGGTATCCACATGATTGAGGTTGAGGACGACTGGAACCCCGAGGGGTCAATCGGTTTTATATCTGAAGGAGATGAGCCCAAGAAACCAGCGGTCACTCTTAATCCTATTGTTGTGCAAATCCAGCCATCTGAGGGCAACGTGGTGAATATATCTGTACCATTTGAGTACGAGGCACCTTCTGCAAAAGTCCCAAAGCCAATTGAGGTGGAGTTCGGCACTCCAATGGCGCCCGCACCAATTGAAGTTGCTATGTTGCCCCCAAGGGTGCCCATTCCAGTCACCATGTCAGACATAACCCCTCTTCAGTCAAATGCCGTACCCTGGGACTACACAGACGAGGCGAGAAGGAAGGGAAAAACACGCACGGGTGAAGCAATCGCCGCGCAAGGTATGACTAGAACAGGCAGGGTGACACACCAGAGCACCTAGCTGAGTCCAGCAAGAAAGCCTCTGGACGTCCCATTGAAACTAGACCTGATGATCTTTGGAGGAAAATACAGGCGAAAAAATATTCAGTTGTCGAACAGCTAAACAAGACTCCGGCACATATTTCCATCTTGGCATTACTATAGAGTTTCGAGGCACGTAAGAACGCCTTATTGAAGATATTGAGCGAGGCTTATATCCCCAGCAACATAAAATGAGGATAAATGGCGAACATGATGGGACAAGTATTGGAAAGTCACTAAATCACCTTCCACGAGGATGAAATGCCACCTTAAGGGCTCGGCCATAACAAAGCACTACACATCACTGTGCAATATGAGGATCATTTCATCATCAGATCCTAGTCGGCGGAGGTTCTAGCCTCTACATCTGTCTGTTGATCACCCTCAAGAAGTTGGGCAAAGGATTGCATGAGATAAAAGATGGGGCTATTAACGTTAAGGCTTTTGATGGTTCTCAGAGGTCCACCCTCGGGGAGATTAGCCTGTGTTTGCAAATGGGTCCCGCTTGGTTTGATGTTGATTGCCAAGTGATTGACGTACCATCATCTTACAATTTACTGTTGGGACGACCCTAGATCCACGCCACTAGGGCTGTGGCATCAACCTTACATTAGGCCGTGAAGTTCGAATGGAACCATCAGGAAGTAATCATCCATGGCGACGGTAGATACCCCATATACAGTCGCCAGACCATTCCGATGATCGGAGGTAGAAGAAGAATATGCAGAGAAACATATCATCATATTGAGCGAGTCAACACGCTGGACAAGGAAAAATGGAGGAGTAACAAGGTTGAGAGCACTCTTAATGGAGTGGGTATGAACCAGGGAAAGGACTTGGTAATAATCTTCAGGGCATCACCAGACCTATCCAATTGAAGAATCATGGTCCTACCTTCGGACTGGGGTACGAGTACACTTGGCAGGAATTCAAAAACTGGTCACCACCATGGCGCGATCCATATTACCCATTGGAATGCCCCATAACTCAATTGGAGCATACATTTCAACCAGCCGACACTCTCTACGGGTCAGAAGAAGACGAGGCTCTTGTGGCAATGAAGAACCTGTTTCTGGAGGAGGGCATGGATTGTTGTGTGATTTTTGAAGAGGAAGGGGAGGAAGGCCTTCCATTCAGGCTGTGAACCGAGGGGAGAACCTCACCAACTGGTCAATCAGGACCACCATTGCCCGGAGATCTTTGGGGTAGGAAGGCTGAACAAGAATCATGCATCTTTGTTTTAGTTGTTTTCTTTACTTTTCGCATTGTCTTTGCTTTCCGAAATAGCTCCGATGTTTTGAACATTTATGAATTTAATCAAATGCATTTTTTAGTTTATCGAATATCTTGCTGTTCATTACTTTTCTCTGCTATCTACTTTATTTTCACACAACATTACTATTAAGTATCTTGATGATGAACCAACAACTGTAACTTGCAATGAGGCCAGGCAACAAATGGACATAGACTTAGAGGAGGAGGATGTACCAGAAGAGGTTGTCGGAGAGGTCGAGAATTTTGAGAATAGGACTAAGTCCAACTTGGATGAAACCTAGGTCGTCAATTGGGATATATAGAGAATGTCAAAGAAATGCGCATCGGTGTGCACTTATAACAGACAGAGAAAGAGGAATATACAGAGTTCTTGAGGGAATATGATGATATCTTCGCATGGTCTTACTACGATATGATGGCCTCAACACATCCATCGCCGCTCACAAGTTGCCGACAGATCGTGAATGTCTGCCGGTAAAGCAGAAGCTCAGAAAATTCAAGCCAGATATGAGCTTAAAAATCAAAGAAGAGGTCACCAAGCAGGTCAAAGCCAGGGTTCTTCAAGTGGTAGATTATTCAACTTGGTTAGCTAACATTGTGGTAGTACCGAAGAAGGATGGGAAAATTATAGTCTATGTCGACTACCCGGATCTCAACCGAGCTAGTCCCAAAGACGATTTCCCCTTGCCAAGCATAAACATTTTGAACAACAATTGCGCCAATCATGAGTTGAAATCATTCATCGATTGATTTTCGGGGTACCATCAGATATGGATGGACAAAGAAGATGCAGAGAAAACGACATTTATCACGCCTTCGGGAATGTATTGCTACAGAATGATGCCGTTCGGGTTGAAAAATGCAGGAGCTACTTACATGAGGGCCATGAATACCCTATTTCATGACATGATACATAAGGAGATTGAGGTATATATGGAAGACATCATCATTAAGTCCAAGAAGGCTGCAGATCACATAGAGGACCTCCGGAAGTTTTTCAACAGACTAAGGAGGTATAACTTGAAACTGAATCCCGCCAAGTGTACATTTGGGGTCCCTGCGGGAAAGGTATTGGGTTTCATCGTAAGTCGCCGAGGAATAGAGCTGGATCCATCAAAGGTAAAATCTATTCAGGAGTTGCCAACGCTGAAGAGCAAGAAAGAGGTAATGAGTTTCCTGGGGAGACTCAATTATATTAGCCGGTTCATAGCTCAGTCTACCGTCATCTGTGAACCCATCTTTTAGATGCTGAAGAAGGATGCCTCCACCAAATGGACCGATGAATGTCAAAAGGCTTTTGACAGGATCAAGGAATACTTGTTTACGCCTCCCGTCCTGGTTCCGCCCGAGCTTAAGAGGCCATTATTGCTCTATCTCACAATTTTGGATGGAGCATTTGGTTGTGTCTTGGGACAACATGATGAGACGGGGAGAAAGGATCAAGCTATGTACTACCTCAGCAAGAAATTTACCCCGTACGAGGCTTGGTATTCCTTGCTAGAACGCACCTATTGTGCTTTGACCTGGATAGCTCAAAAGTTGAGGTATTATTTATGTGCTTACACTACCTACCTTATATCAAGAATGGATCTGCTAAAGTATATTTTTCAGAAGCCCATACCCACTGGAAAGCTCGCCAAGTGGAAAATTTTGTTAAGTGAATTTGAAATTGTCTATGTCACCTAGAAAGCAGTTAAAGGACAGGCTTTGGTAGACCATCTTGCATAAAACCCTGTAGGAGGGGAGTATGAACCACTGAAGACGTATTTTCCCGATGAATAAATAGATATCATAGGAGAGGATATTGCAGAATCGTATAACGGGTGGAGGATGTTTTTGACGGGGCCACAAATTTTAAAGGAGTTGGTATCGCAGTAGTCCTGGTATCAGAAACCGGTCAACATTACCCGTTATCCGCCAAGCTCAGGTTCCCATGCACCAATAATATGGCCGAGTACGAAGCTTGCATCTTGGGGCTTAAACTGGCCATTGACATAAACATTCAGGAGCTGCCAGTGATCGGAGACTCAGACCTACTTATACACCAGGTTCGAGAAGAATGGGCAACCAATAATTCCAAGATACTCTCTTATCTGCACAACATACAAGAGTTCAGAAAGAGGTTCAAAAGAACAGAATTCTAGCATGTTCCTTGAATACAGAATGAGTTCGTAGATGCACTTGCCACTTTATCATCCATGATTCAGCATCCAGATACAAACTCCATCGACCCTATCCAGGTCAAGATTTATGATCAACCAACATATTGTGCACATGTTCAGGAAGAGGCCGACGGAAAACCCTGGTTCCACGACATCAAAAAGTACCTAACAATAAGAGAATATCCAAAGCTTGCTATTGCTACTCAGACGCGTATGCTTCGAAGGTTGTCCAACAATTTCTTTCACAGCGGAGGAATCCTGTATAGGAGGACTTCTGGTTTGGGGCTATTGAGGTGTGTCGACGCAACAGAAGCAACCAAGTTATTGGATGAAGTGCACTCAGGGACTTGTGGGCCGCACATGAACGGTTTTGTTCTAGAAAAGAAGATACTTCGAGCACGATATTTCTGGATGACTATAGAAACTGACTGTATCCAGTATGTCTGAAAGTGTCACCGCTGTCAGATACACACGGATATGATAAAGTTACATTCGAATGAGCTCACGGTAACGAGCTCGCCATCGCTGTTCGCCGCTTGGGGAATGGACGCCATTGGACCAATTGAGCTGGTTGCGTCAAACAGACATAGGTTCATCCTAGTGGAAATTGATTACTTTACTAAATGGGTTGATGCAGCATCATACAAAGCAGTAACTAAGAAAGTCGTGGCAGACTTTGTCCTAGATCATATTGTTTGTCGGTTTGGGATTCTAGAGTCGATCCTCACTGATAATGGTTCCAATCTCAACCGCGACCTGATGAAAGCAATGTGTGAAGCTTTCAAGATCAGGCACAGAAATTCTACGGCTTATAGACCTCAGATGAATGGAGCTGTGGAAGCGGCCAACAAGAACATCAAGAAAATACTAATGATCGAAAGGCACAAGCAGTGGCATGGGAAGTTGTCATTCACTTTATTTGGTTATCGAACTATAGTTTGCATATCAACTAGGCAACCCCCTACATGCTGGTTTACGATACAGAGGCGGTAATTCCCGTCGAGGTTGAAATTTTGTCATTGAGAATCATACAAGAAGCTGAGCTAGATGACGCAGAATGGGTCAAGGGTTGCTACGAGCAGTTAGCCCTTATAGATGGAAAAAGAATGAATGCGGTTTGCCACGGTCAGTTGTATCAGAACAGAATGTCTAGTGCCTGCAACAAGAGAGTTCGACCAATGAAGTTAACACCAGGAAAGCTGGTGTTAAAGAAGATATTCCCACATCAATACGAAGCCAAGGGGAAATTCTTTCCCAACTGGCAAGGTCCATACATGGTTCACCAGGTTCTAATTGGAGGAGCCCTTATTCTTGCAGAAATGGACGGAGAAGTTTGGCCAAGATCAATCAACTAGATGCAGTGAAGAGATACTACATTTAATCAGTATGCTTTTTCTTTATGATGTAATTTGAACTACTCCTGAACAGATTCTCGTTTAAGAGGGGATACGTAGGAATCCCTATGGGTTCGATCACTTCTTTATTAAAATTCCATTTTCCCCGCATTTGGAAATGGGGCAGAATTTTGAGGAGGACCCTCGAAATTCCGAAGTCAGCTTGTCAATTTTCTTGTCAGCATCAACTTAGTAAACTGGGGTAGAATTTTGAGGAGAGGTCAATCAGATTTCAATCATTCATCACCGCCGTCAACAGCGCCAGCCCTGTAAACTGGGGCAGAATTTTGAGGTGGACCCTCAAGATTTTGGAGCCAGCAAGGTTGCCGTGCCTTGAACCACGTTGCGGTTGTGGTTCATCATAAAAACAAAATTATCTTTTCTTTACTTATACTTATATATTTGCATCACGATTGCCAAAATTTGCATAAAACCATTTGGACCAATATCGTTCATCAACGTTAGCCCAAATGGTACAAAACGACACAACTCGAGGGATGCGAACTAACCTCCCCCTTACGGAACTCACGATCTTTCTTTGGATGCAGGAATCCAGGGTACAAATAGGCGATGCAGGTGCTTTACAAAACTGAAGTTCCCGAAATCACTACTTACCTCGCAAAGGCTTATTATCTACATTCAACACTTCCCCAGCAGTCATTGATGGCGCAATTATCTACCAGCTAAGAAAATCATCATTATCCTCTTCTTTATATTCCTCCATCTTGCATAAGGCTATCTTCTGCCGTTCGAGACTAAGCCCTGTCTCCATCTGTATTTTTGCATTGCATAAGGCTATTCTCTGCCTTTCGAGACTAAGCTCTGTCTCCATCTGCATTTATGCATTGCATAAGGCTATCCTCTGCCTTCTGAGGTTAAGCTCTACCTCCATCCTGCATAAAGCTATCCTCTGACTTTCGAGACTAAGCCCTGTCTCCATCTGCATTTTGCATTGCATAAGGCTATCCTTTGCCTTCCGAGGTTAAGCTCTACCTGCGTCCTGCATAAGGCTATTCTTTGCCTTTTGAGACTAAGCTCTCTCTCCATCTGCATTTTTGCATTGCATATGGCTCCCTTCTGCCTTTCGAGACTAAGCTCTGTCTCCATCTGCATTTTTTGCATTGCATAAGGCTATTCTCTGCCTTCCGAGGTTAAGCTCTACCTCTATCCTGCATAAGGCTGTTCTCTGCCTTCCAAGGTTAAGCTCTACCTCCTTTATTTTGCATTTTTGGCTGAAATAACGCTAGCCGGTTTCATTTGGCTAGTATATTGCCGCCCTGCATTTTAAATTCCTGCTCGGCTAAAAGATTGCCACCTCTTGCATTCATTCGGCTGAAATATTGCCACCTTTTAATGGACTGAAATATCGCCAACTTATTCAAAGGCATCATAGTTCGGAGGCACCATCCGCATAGCCCGAGAACACCATTTCATAGCCTGTAAATCTTTGCTTTTATGCTCTTCATAGCCCAGGACGTCATAATCTGAGGACGCCATCCTAATCGTTTGAAGACAACATTCATGGTTCAATGGGAACTTGCATCACATTTTATGCAATATATGCGCACATCATTCATTTGCAGGTACACCGGCTGGCACGACCACCTTAGCAGGAGCGGTCCCGCTCCAATTCTCTGCAGCCCATCCGATCTCCGAACCCTTGACAAATCTCAAACCCCGTTGCGTTCGCTTTTTCCAAATTGTCATTGGCATATCCCGCCAATGGTTCTTGAACTACATACAGCCCGATTCCAGTAAAACCAAGGACATGTAGGCAGCTCACAAGCCAGAGCGCGGTCGAAGTTCCCTTACAGTCGTCATTTTCGGTCAAAATTGACCATCTTGTCTTTACCCGACAACTCTTTCATCCTCCTCGGGTAAAGAGGGGAAGCTATTGATACCCAATTATTCCCTATATATTTTTGCACCCAAAATACTTTCAAAATAGTATATGTATGCATATATAAGCAAGTCGGGGAAATTTGGTATTTTACTTTAATTTTTGAGATCTTTTAAAATCAATTTACTACTTATTTTTGACAGTATAAAGGCCAAAATTATTTTCCAATTTATTATTTTTTATGAATAATGTGCGTCACTCCCATATTTATAGCAAAATATAATTAATAGAATTTTTGCACATTTTTTACAAATTTATTTAGAATTTTTAAGGCTAATTGCACAAAATTGCAATTATGGCCAATTTTGTAATTAACTATGTTTCTTAGTTATAAAATTATTTCTAGTATTTTTAGATTAATATTTATATGTTATTTATTAATTCTATGTTCTTTTTTTGTTTTTAAAACTATTTTAGCTATTTTATAAAATTAATTGGGAGAAATTAGTTATTTAAAAGTTAGCCACATTTTATTTAAAATATAGCCCAATTACACCCCTATTTCAGACCAATTTTTGAACCCAATTTAAACAACCTATATTCCTAAATCCCCGACCAATACCCGTTCAATTTTACCGGGTCTACTTTTTACTTGATCTGAGCCGTTGATCAAATGAGATCAACGACCCAGATTAAGTTACCTTAATTAAATCCTAACCTAACCTTCCCCAAACCCTCATTCACTCAGACCATCTCTCTCTCTCTCTCTCTCTCTCTCTCTCTAACAAACACTCCCCTCTTCTCTCTAGAACCTTCTGGTTCCTTCTTCTACGATGAAACTCGTCGCCTCTCCGGCCATACCTCTCCCTCACTTCTCTTGATCTCCAGTCGCCATGGAACCCTCATCATCGTTGTTCCCTCTGAATCTCGAAGCCCAAAGACCTCCGCCATGAAAGACGGTCTTTGAAGGCTTTGCTTGTGTCCTTCGTCGGCTTTTCTCCGGTGGTTTTTGTCCGATGATGCCTTCTATGGCATTATATACGCGTTTTACGGCCAGGTTCTTCGTTTTCCCTAATTTATTTGCAAACCCTAATTTCTCTTCTCGAACCTCTTTAATATCTGCTCTTTTAAAAATAATTCTCAGTTTTATTTTGTTTTCTACTCTATTTCTTACTTAGTGTTTCCGATTATTTCAAATTTCAGATGGTTTCTTCTCTTTTCAAATTAGGGTTTCTGACCCCCTTCTTCAAAATCGCTTCTTCTGCTCTTTCTGAGTACTATATGTTCGTTTGTGTTTTTTTGTTTTACTTGTTTGTTTGGTTCCTTGTTAACCTGGGTTCCATGCTTTAATTTTTCTTGTTAGGGTTCCGACCCTTTGTGCTTCCATGCTTACTTGCTTAAGGTTCTTTGATTTTCGTGTCTATTAGGCTTTATAGGTCTAATTTTTCACCGCTCAAGTGATATTCCACTAATTCTGTGCATCTCTATGGATCCCTATTTCGTATAGTTTTTCCTTAAAGGTTTTACACCGATTTTGAATTATTTCCTTACTTGTGAGAAGTTCTCTATATTTGGTTCTGTCCGTGATTCTGGGACTAATTTTCAGAGTTAATTTTTGTATCCCTTACCATATTTGTGCATAAACAGTCATTTGAATCTTCAGCATATATTTTCCTTAATTGAATTATCATGTATATGTTGATACCCAATTTTTTCCTATGTGTCTTTGTACCCAAAATACTTTTAAAATAGCTTGTGAATGCATATGAGCATCCACAAGAGGTTTGGTGTTTTTCTATTATTTTTTAAGCATTTTAAAACCAATTTATAACTTATTTTTGACTGAAAAATCTAACATTTAGGGTCAGAGGTGTAGACCGTGCGGGGAATGAGCCACCAGATTTGACCAAAGTCACCCTCAGCCCTAGGGGTGGCTTCAGCATTGTTACAAGTCGTGCGGTCGCGCCCGGCCTGCAAAAAGCTAGCTGAGGGGCCCTTACGCGGCATGCCCTCCCTGATCAAAAAAAGAACAAAGTCTAAAAGAGGCCAAATAGAATAAAACAAGAACGGGATAGAAGGAAGCTAAAATTCTCACCAGAAGCACGTCTACGACCATGCCTTCCCCAAGAACATGGCCACGTATGAATCCCCGTAGTTTCAGGGAGCACAGCCTCGACTCATTCGCGAATGCCAGGTAGAGGAGCCAGCGGCGGCCCTTCAAATACAAACATGAGGCAAAGTTAAAACACTTATCAGAACAAAACATGAGAAAAGACAGAGAATGAATTTGATAAATAAAGTACTTACGTGCATGGGTCCAAGCCTCTAGGTACTTACTAGCACATGCCACCAAGTGCTCGGTCCTAATATAGAAGAAATTCTCATAAGTGTGAGAATCGACATCATCATCCAACTCCGTAGTCAGGCCCCGCGCCCCACGAGGAACCGCCCGAATCATAGTACTATGGACCCTCTGATGGGCGTAGAGAGTCAGCACATGCCGCAACGTGATCTCCCTTCGGGCCAGTTCCGCATATTTGATGAGCGTAGTGAAACGCTTGTAGAGGGATGGAACAAGCTGGCCAGGGCACACCCTATAATAATAGTAGAAGTCCACCACCAACATTGGAAGGGATCCTGAATCCCAATCTAAAAGGATAAGCGTAGAAAAAGCAATAGCCCCTACGGTCGATATGGACCCTCTCATAGCGTCTAGCGAGGGAAATATCAGCAAAGCGAAAAATGCCCCACTGCTCCTGTAACTGACCAATCCCTACTTCTCCCATCAGTGGGGCTTCATTCACCTGATCTTCCCCCTCATTGGTGGTAAAATTGATCACCAGACCTCTCAGCAAGGACAGAATATCAGTCACCGATGGAACCCCATCGGCCTCCACCAGATCTGCAACTCTTACTATTGGAGAAGGCTCCTCCACCACCGTAAGGTTGGCCGGAAGACTTGCTTGAGCAACATTTATGGAGGAACTACTTGCCATTTTTGATCAAAAAAATTGGAAAGAAGTAAGAATCGATGAAGAAAGGTGAAAATTACGACAATCGAAGAGCAAGAGCAAAGATGAACTGACTAAGCAACAAAAATTCTTCATAGATCTCTTTTAAACGAATCACGAAAAGTGAGAGACAAATGCCTCAACCCCTTATTTATAAGCAACACAAGTGGCTCTCACGAATTCCAATAGTCATAACTAACTACTTGACCAATCGCAAAATGGTTTTGTTCAACAGAAAAGTGCGTCACGATGACAAGACTCCATGAAGCAGCTTTTGAGTCATCGACCAGCGATTTACCTTCGTAAAGATTGTAATGAGCCGAGAACGTTTCAAGAGCATGTTGTGTACCTCCAAAATATTGGACGTCGCCGAAACGCATGACAAGTAGGTCTGTACTCTCCTTGGCCGCGATGTTTAAATAACATCGACACCTTACATGGGCAAAGGTTGTCGACAAAATAATCACGGCCATCTCCAAAGTATAAAATGCTACGTGCACCCTCAAGGTACACGGTTACGACCATCCCCCATATGCACAAACGGCTATGGCCATTCCTAAAGCATACACGGCTACGACCCTCTCCCAAGAATGAACATTTAAGACCTTCAACAACATGCAACCGAGATCACCAACTTGACTCCTTGCGGCTAAGGCAGTTCACAATTGTAAGGCTATGGCCATCTCCAGTATATAAACGGCTAAGGTCGTCCACATTATTATGGCTACGGACATCTCCAATAAATAAATGGCTACAACCATCCCCAATATGTATGCAAGTGATTCGACTACGGTCGAAGTCACCTGCATGGCCAAGGCCATCAACACAAAATGGCTAAAACCATCGATCTCAATGGCATAACCTCCATTATATGAACGGCTACGGTCACCTCCACTATATGAACGTCTACGATCACCTCCAGTGTATGAATGGTTAAGGCCATCAATTTTAGCAGCATAATCTTCAATACATAAACGGCTGCAGTCATCCTTGATCTCAGCCAAAAGGCATCCGACTTCCCTTTCCAAATTTCAGGAAATACAGTCGACGAAGTACGCTCATCGAGCACAGTCAAGGTCCGACCTCAATAAGCAGAGGGACTACTTGTATTGGTCAGAATTCGACCCTATGATAATTGGCAAATCAGGCCCCTCATTAAGTTAATCCATAATTAACTAATGGTACAACCATTAATTATTAATAGTGTTTAATCTTCATTTGGTTCGACCGATATGGCCACGGCTTGTCTGCCGTCTTAAAGAAGGAACCCTGATGTGGCCACGACCATTTTTATTGCCAGCTCACACAGTTTGCTGCTATAAATACTAAAAGGGGGACTGTTTCTTCTTCATCACTATTCGCGACAAAAAAAGAACATGATTGTAGGCTCTGAACCTTTCTATGGAGAGACAGACCAAATCAATACGATCAATAAAATATCTCTACACATTTCTTTCAAACGCATAACATTTGCCTCTTACATCTGTCGTTTGGTCCCTCGATTATTGTGATCTGCTATGATTGGCTCTCAATTTATTTTTATTGTTTTATGCTTGCAAAGTATGTGATAACTTTGAGCTAAACATGTATATTTTTTGTATATTGATGTATAATATACATATTATTCATATATTTGGTTAGCAGTTATTTAGGCTTCTCTATCAAATGTATAACTTGTCCAAAATTCTTCCAGTTTTAGTCAAAGGTAAGTAAGCTTGGACTGAATGTTGGGCTAGCTCCGTTCTCAACTTGGCTCGTCTCGTTTCAAAAGAGCTCGGGCTCGGCACAATTCCATTTCGATCAAAGCTTAGCTTGACTTGGTCAAACTCAGCTCAGTCAAAGCTTCAGCTTGATTGCCTCAATTATAGCTCATTTGGCCAAGCTGCAAAAATCAGCTTATTTTGAGAAGTGCTTTTTTTAAAAGTACTTTTGGTGAGGAGTAGTTTGTGTTTGGCTAATTATTTGGAAAAGCACTTCTGAGCAGCAATTAGTGTTTGGACAAGCTTTAAAAAACTGCTTCTAGGTGTATTTTTCTCAAAAGTGCTTCTCAAAAATGTGCTTTTGGAGAGAAGCTACTTTTTTCTGCTTCTGCTTCTCCTCAAAAGTACTTTTTTTCCTTCCAAAAGCTTGGCCAAACACCTCAATTTTTGGCCAAAAGTATTGTTGGCCAAAAAGAAGCTTGGCCAAACAAGCTTTTAATCATGTATTTCCTTTTTATTTTACACATGAAATCTACTTTATGCACAATTTGAATTGTAATAAAAATTATTTATTTCAAAATTAAATGTATTAATGGAACGACCCGGCCACTCGTTTCATAAGTTAGCGCTCCGTTTCCCCATTTTTGCTTCTTATTCTCTTGTTCAGTTGTATTATGTGCTATCGAATTGGTTGGCTCATGTTCAGAGTGATTTTTGGTAAGGTTTGAGCCACTTGGTCGCTTTTGGATAAGTTTAAGTTGGAAGGTTAACCGAACATTGACTTATGTGAATAAGGGCCCAGATATGAATTTTGATGGTTCTGATAGTTTCAGGAGGTGATTTGGAACTTAGGAGAGTGATCAGAATGGGTTTTGGAGGTCTGGAGTAGATTTCGGCTTGAATTGGCGAAACTAAAATTTTTGCATTTTTCAGGTTAATAGGTGAGATTTTGATATAGAGGTCGGAATGGAATTCCGAAAGTTGGAGTAGGTCTGTTGTGTCATTTGTGACGTGTGTGCAAAATTTTAGGTCATTCGAACAAGGTTTGATATATTTTTTATCGAAAGCAGAATTTGGAAGTTTTTGGAATTCTTAGGCTTGAACCCGATGTAAATTTGGTGTTTTGATGTTGTTTTAGGCGTTCGGAAGGTTGGAATGAGGTTATGGGATATATTTTCATGTTTGGTTGAGGTCCCGAGGGCCTCGGGTGAGTGTTGGGTGATTGAATGGATCATTTCATGTTGGAAAAAGTTGAAGAAAAAGTATTGTTGGTGTTGTAGGTATTTGGCCTTCGCGTTCACGAAAGGTTAGGATGTGAGGCAGAAGTGTTGGCCTTTGCGTTTGCGAAGGGCTGGGTCTGTGTTTAACGCATTCGGGATGGTGATGTCGCATTCGCCAAGGTTTGATTTGCATAGTCATCGCATTCGCGAGGGTTCGTCGTCTTTGCGTAAGAGGATTTTTTGGTCAATGGAATTTTTGTGCTTTGCAAATTGATGTTTGACTGCATTCGTGAAGAAGGATTTCGAATCGTTTGGCAGAATGTTTAAAAGGTTATTTTCGCAACTTCTGGCCTAAGTTCACCATTTTTGGCTCAGCTTTTGGAGCTTTGTGAGGGAGATTGAAGAGGGAATCAAAGAGAACTTCTTGGAGGTAGGATTTAAGGAATTAATACTCGATACTTTGTGATTTCTACCTAATTAAACATGTCATTTTTGGGATTTGAAGACTAAAACTTTGGGGTTAGGGCTTGGAAATTGGAGACCTTAAACTAGGGATTTGAGGGGTCATTTGTGGTTGGAATTTGGCACTCTTGGTATGCATGAACTCGTTAGAGTGTGAGGATTCTAGTTCTGTGATTTTTATTGAAATCTGAGGCATGGGCTTGGGTGTCGGGTTTTGACCAATTTTGGGATTTTTATGTAATTTGATTATTTTTGAGAGGGATTTGTTCCTTAGTATATTTTGATTGTTATATATGGATTTTGGATAGATTTGGGGCATTTGGAGGCCGAATCAAGAGGAAAAGGCATCGCAAGATAGGATTTGACTTGGCTTGAGGTAAGTAACGCTTCAAAACTTGGTTCTGAGGGTTCGAAACCCGAATTATGTGTTCTATGATTACTATTGAGGCGACACAATACCAAGTGAGGGCGTGTGGGCATGCACCATGAGAAAAGCATCATGGTTCATCCATGGTACCGCTTAGCTACTCTTTTGTGTTTATATTGTGTTGTAATCATGTGATTAAGTTGATAAGCTGCAAATCATGATAAATATCATGTTCAGGCTTCACACTGATATTGTTGATACCCGAGAGGTCGTTTCTTGCTGTCATGTCATTAGATTCATATATATTCTATACTCAGCTCTGTTCATGCATATTATCATGCCTCAGTCTCGATTATTGTTATCTGACATATCATGTCATTATTCGGGTTTATATTATGGCATCTTAGACCATGTGTGTGAGATAGGAGAGTATTGACTGAGTGAGGCCGAGATCCAAATATTGATTGACAGTATGGGATCGGAAAGCACGCCGCAACAATGATATTGATCATGCCTTCGCTGGCAATGATATAGTGCTTGGGCTCAGAGAAGCCCCTCCGGAGTCTTTACACCCCCAGTGAGCTTAGTGGTTGATGATATTGAAGGATGGATCTTACCTTGACATCGATCTTCCTCAGGATCTATTATTCTATTCTCTCACAGATGAGGACACGTGCTATCGGTCAGGATGGACGACCACCAATACCACTAGTTGGGGCCGCTAGAGGCCGAGGCCATGGTAGGGGCAGGGGTATGGCCCGCAAAGCAGCTAGGGCAACACTTGAAGATCTACCCGCCACCCCAGTTCATGATCAGGCTCCAGTTGTGGATGCTCCAACAGCACCGGCTCAGGAACCGGTTGTGCCTATCGTTATTCCGGGTCTCCAGGAGAATTTTGCTAAGATTTTGACTGTGTGCACCAGTCTTGCTCAAGCAGTCGTAGTTTCTACTACAGCAACTACTTCTCAGGCCGGAGGAGGAACTTAGACTCTTGCTGCCCATACACCCGAGCAGGTTATTCAGGGACTCCAGACACCGGAGGCACCACTAGCCCAGTCGTTGCAGTTGCTCAGGGTATTGTGGTTCCAGTTATGCTTGATGACAAGCAGCGTTGATTGGAGAGGTTTGGAAGACTTCAGCCTTCGACTTTCAGTGGTGCAGAGGGCGAGGATTTCTAGGGTTTCTTAGATAAGTGTTAAAGGAAGTTGCATACGTCGGGTATTCTAACAACTAGTGGGGTCTCATTTGCTACTTTTCAGTTTTCTGGGGCTTCTTTCACTTTGTGGGAGGCTTTTGAGAGGCGTAGGCCTGTTGGTGCATCGCTCCTTACCTGGCATCAATTCTCCATTCTTTTCCTAGAAAAAGTATGTACCGTAATCCCGCAAGGAGGAGCTGCGCAGGGAGTTCGAGCAGCTTCGTCAGGAGGGCCTGTCAGTGATGCAGTATGAGATGAGGTTTTCTGAGTTGGCCCGTCATGCTATTTAGCTAGTTCCCACGGTAGGGCGAAGATAAGGAGGTTTGTTGATGGCCTCAACTATCAGCTACATATTTATTTGACTAGAGAGAGAGTATTTGGCGCTTCTTATGAGGAGGTGGTTGACATTGCTAAAGATATAGAGTCAGTTCGTCGCCAGGAGCGAGAGGAGAGAGAGGCCAAGAGGCCTCGGGGATCTAGTAGTATTGGGGTTTCTTCTTCGGGAGGCCAGTTTCAACACGGCAAAGGCCATTTATTCAGGCATGCTCAGCCAGTTCGTTCAGGTCACCGTGGTGGATCATCTGGTCATGTTCTCACAGTTCACATCAGGGTCACTCATCTCTTAGTGCCCATCCAGCTCACAGGTCTACTCAGGCACCCTCAGCTCAGGGCTCATCTATGCCGGGTTCTTCTAGTGGGCATCCCAGTGCACGGGGCTCCCTTTAGTCCCTGCTGTCACTTATTATGAGGGGTTGATTCGAGTGTGGATATTTGGGTCATATCAATAGGTTCTGTCCCCCTCTTACGGGTGGTTCATCCCAGCAGAGGAGTCAGCCTTTGGCTTCAGCACCAGTTACTTCCCCACCCGCTCAGTCATCTCGAGGTGGAGGTCAGTAAGCTAAGGGTCGCCCTAGAGGGGGAGGTTGATTAGGTGGTGGTCAGGCACGTTTCTATGCCCTGCCAGCAAATACAAAATATATCATAAACAGATGAAACAGGATCCTGATACAAAGTGGGGCTCACCAACTTTGAGAGGAGGATGCTCTGCTACGCGCGATCGGCACTATCTATTATGGAGACACCTACATTCATAAAAAATGTAGCACCCCCAGCAAAAGAGACGTTAGTGCCATCGAATAGCACTAGTAAGTATAACTAACACCATCTATGTTGTTGCTATTCCTCTGGCTTTTTGCTTTGTGTCATCTCACATTCTTCTTCCACTTGTTCCAGAAATCTACCATATACATCAATTTTATCCACCTTAGGATCAAGAGTCCTCACAACTCTCCGTTCTTGCTTCTAATTCTGTACTCGAGGCCTTTGTTGACCACCTTCCTAATTTTGTTCTACTGGTCTTGACGTTGTCGACGCCCGCTTTTTCGACTACTAGAAAGAAACGAAATTGGGTTTACGACATCATGGGCAAAACAACTCTATTTCCCATTTGGGAATTGGGTTATGGCATCGGAAGAGTCGCCACCTAATGATTATAGTGCATTAGGACACTTTAAGATGAAGAGAGTACTTTGAGAGAAAAACCAGAGTTTGGGTAAGGGCTTGAGATTATCTCGAGGGGAAGGTATTAGGCACCCCTCAAGGTCCATAAATGTGGTTCCCGACCGTGCTAATTGTGACTTTAATAGAAGATGAAGCAAGTAGACAAATAAGGTGCACATGTATAACATTCACATAACTTGAAAGCCTTAAAGAAAAGGAAGAACATAAGTTTGAAATAAGAGAGGACTAGTTTGAAAAAGCATTACTAGAAGAAACCATTTAAATAGAGAAAATAAAGGAGAAAGAAGGGTCCTAGATTTAACCATAACATGGATCACATCGGCACAACACCCCGCACACACTTCTCAAAGAGGGGTCGCATATGGTATTAGTGTACCGGTCATCATCTCCATATTCTACCCTTCCCACCCCGTTAAGGTATCAACGCGTTGATATCGTTTACTTATTTCATGCTAATACTCGTCCCAACTTGTTAGTCATGGGGTATAAGGACTTCTTATCCTAAAAGGGGGAGCGAGAGATAGGATATATATATGAGGTATTCAAAGGTAAACATACTAGAGCGACAGTAAAAAAACAAGTAGCATATAAGAAGTATGCAAATAAACGGTTAAAGGCATAATTAAACCCCGTAACATACATCAAATAGTTTAGCATGACTTCAATTACTGATTTGGTCTTTTGAAAGAGGTTAGAAGAGCGGACAAATTAGTTTAACACATAAGAGTTGGATAGGAAATCTGCTTCGAGCTCCCCCGGCCCGTTTTAGGAGTTGACAGTATTTAGAATTAGTTGGTTTGAAAGAAAAACGAAGCTTCATAGAAAGGTCTATTTAAAAAGATTTGAAGTTGCAGACAAGTTTAGAAAAAGCCTCGTAAGTTAGCTGTACTTATTTGAGTAAAAAGGGAGACGTGAGAAAAGAAGTTTAATAGATCTTGAAGCATTTAAACTCAAGCAGACAAACAATTGGAAGCATAGATTTAGTATTTAAAACGGTTTTATAGGTTCAGGGCATTACGAAAGGGGAGGACCTGGGTCCGTTTAAGAGTAAACAGATTTAGGACAAGTTGAACCATAACGTTTGAAACATTAGGCGAGTCTGGACTTATAACATACTTATTAACCCTTTAGTTACTGCTTTTAACCCTTTAGTTACTGCTTTTAGACGACCTACTGCTTTGCCTGTTGTCTAACATTTATATAGTTCCTATAGGCATGCTTTCTAGGCGAGATTAAAAATGCGAAACTATAAGCATGATTTCTATATGAAGTTGATGCAATAGCAAAAACCTATAGTCATGACATCTATATGGTGGTGATGCAGTAGTGCAAAACAGATATGATGACGGTATGGCATGGATGTAACAAAGTAAGGTCCTAAAACATGGTTTCTAACTGATGCAAGAAAAAAATAAACCTGTAGTCATGATTTCTATGATGCAAGAAAAGTAAATCCTTATAGGCATGCTTTCTATATGATAATGTGAAGCCTGTAGACATGGTATCTGTACTAACAAGTGATGCAAACCTATAGGCGTGGTTTCTAATGAATGCAAGAAAGTAAATTCCTCCCATGTCCCTTTTCACTATACCACCGAGTTCTTCTATTATAAATTATTACAAATCTGGGCGGGGAAGGAAAAGAACATAAAAAGAAATAAGAAATTAAAATACATCAGCAGCTATAACAAGCCCGAGGAATCTCGAAGCAACTTTAATGTCCAACAATATGTCGTTTACCGAATCCGAGCTCCCAAGATCCGAGGCTTTTCTCTTTTTAGAGTGTTACAAAGTCTAAGAGCTTTCAAATAAACCCAGGGATTGCTTATTCTCTAATTAGAATAGTGCAAGTGCGGAATTACCAGCCCTAAGGCATCCAAGTTCAGAGGAGACTCCAAGGTCCCTAAGCATGACTTACCAGACGGGGGTAGAACTTAAAGACTAAGAATAAATGTAAAGGTGATAGGTTAGAGGAAGACCATCGCATGAAGTGGTCATACCCAGCCTATTGAGTGAGACTGGCACACCCCAGACTTCTTACAAGGGTTAACAAACAAGAGCAGACTTGTAAACAAGTCAGACAAGGGTATGAATGGTGATTAGGACACCAACAGGCCTTTGTCAAGGCTCAAACACATAAGATAGGGGATGGGTGATGGGATTGCTTTGAGTAGAGGCTGTTGACAGCCTTAGTTCTAGACTAAAAGTGGAAATGAAGTGCCACCCTTATCCAGAACAAACTCACATACAAACAAGGACCAAAGGGAGATGGGAATCATATAAAAGCACTTAACAGACAAGATTAGATTGAAGGGATTCAGGAGCACAATAATGAGCAAAGGAAAAGTATTTAACATGCTGGACTTGAATAAAATACTGAATGTAAGCAACCAAAGGGAAAGGAATAGGGATTAACATGCTGTAGTTTAAACTAAAAGTATAAGCAGACAAGGAGCAGGGTTAAGGGTTATCCTGCCGGATTTGAGCACAAACAGACAAGGGAACAAGGGGAAGGGAACTATCATAAAGCTTAACTGAGATACACAAAAATAGGTGAGGTAACCAGGGAAAAGGGAATAAAACATGTTATAGCTTAAACTGAAACAACATGACATCCTAGGAAAGGGAGAGGGAATTAAACATGCTATCACTCAAATGAAATACTGAAACAAACAAACAGACAAGGGGAAGAGATTGAACATGCAAGAGCTTAAGTTGAAATAACAGAACAGACAAAGAAAGGGGAAAAAACATATAGTTGAAAGTTAATAATTGAAATTAGGAGCCTACCAGTGCAAACTTGAGTAACAAAGCAAAGAGAAACCTTATAATTAGCTTGGCTTTCAGCCGGCTAATCCTTAGCTAGAGAGAGCAAGTAACATAGAAGAAAAGAGAAAAGCAGAGAGTTTTTGGTGAGTAAGAGTAGAGGGAACTCGTGTATTGTTGTTGTTAGTGAGAAGAAGTGAAGGCCTATTTATAGTTTGAAAGAGATGCAACACTTAAGGCAAGAAAATATTCATCAGTACCAATTATACACAATTAAGGAGAAGGTTCCCTTTAATTAAGGAACCGGCTGGAAATAAATAAGCTTTGGTCTAATTTTGGAAAGAAAAATCAAGTATTAATCATAGAATATAGGGTAATTTCATATAAAGAATTTGAAAATCACGCGTGTAAAACACACAAGGCAAGTAATCATCCAGGATATCAAGGAGTCTAGATACCAGCCATTTGCTCTTAGCAGAAAATAGGGACCAATTAAAGAATCAAACAGCTATACGAAATAAATTAGGGTTTCAGAGAAGGAGAAGTGTGACAATATAAAAGAGGCATAGATTTGAACATACAAAACTAGAAGCAATTAGAATAACATGTGGCAAAACACATAAGGAAGCAACTAGAGGCGGCTAGGGTTTCACAAAGAGACAATGGAAAGGACACTTTGAGCTAGGGTTTCCACTGCATATCGGAGAGTGAGAATATAGCAGATGAAAATGAACAAAAGTAGAACAACACGAAGAAAGCATAGAATACATGAACTGAAAATACTAGAAAGTAAACAGTAAAGCAAAATACTTTAGAGTCATGATAAAAAATGCTTAAAAATCATAGAAAAGACATAGAAAAGAACACACAGTATCAAATAGAGCAATGAAACCAGAGAAATCATGGAAAGTCATAGAAAACCCTAGGTTTAAAAGGACGAACAACTTGAAAACACAAATAGGCGAAGACGAGATGAGAAAACTTTGATACTTTTAGAAAATCACTAGGACTCAGAGAAAATCATAAAAGTAAACACAGAGAGAACCTCGAGAAGTTAGGGCTTTCACAGAAAAGTCTCGAGATGGCGAGAAAAGCTTGGAACGGACTCGTCGGAGTCGGCAAAGGACTCAGGGCCTTAAGACTTGCCGGAGAAAGAACGGACACAGCTGCAAAAAACCCATTCGAGGACCTCTGGTCCAATCACCCTTGAAATAAATCTCCGATCTTCGAACCCAAGGACCAGGGGAGGTGAAGAGTGAACGGATGAAGGAGTTTCAGGTCTTGGACGACCATGAACGCCGGTGAGACAGCCGAAGATGGTTTAGGGTTTGAGAGGGCTTTGAGAGCTTTAGGGATTCAGAGGCGGCGGGTTTGAGAGACTGATTAGGGCTTAGGGGTGTTAGGGGATTTAATTTTTGTAAGTTAAATGTGGGTCGTTGATCTATGAGATCAACGGCCAGGATTAGAAGAAGAAGTGGATGTGTTGAGTTTAGTGGGTTTGGGCCGGGTGCTTCAAATTGGGTCAGGTTAATTGGGAGGTTAAATTATGGTTGATTTTGGGTTTCAGTTTGGGCTAGAATTGAAAGATTAAAGGGCTACATTTTAAATAGCCCTTTCTCCCAATTTAATTTTATAAAAAATAAGAAACAATTTTATAAAAATCCAATAAAAGTACTGAGATAATAAAATATGTTTAAGAATTAATTAAAAATATTAGAAATGATGTTTTACTTGAAATACTTATTAAATTGAGAAATAGGCTAAAATTATAATTTTAATGCAATTTTAGTTTAAAAATACCTAGTGGCTTTGTAATATTCTGTAAAAAATTACATAAATTATATTTTGATATAGATGAGAGAATAAAATAAATTATTAATTAAAATAACAAGATTTGATACTAAATATTTGGAGTTTCTGGTACAAAATAAGTTGTAAATTGGTTTTAAAATAATTGGAAAAATATAGAAAAATACCAACTTTTTGTGGATACTTATATATGCATTTACCAGCTATTTTGAAAATATTTTATACATAAGAAAATTGGGTATCAACAGACATGAGTGACCAATCTGACATGTTTGACAATGTTGAGGCTTCTAATCGTGTATTGTATCACCTGCTCTATCACCTTTCCTTTGGGATCAAATAGTTTGATTGATCCTAGTAATACCCTAGTGATGTCCATTTTGATTAATACCCTAGCATATGAAATCCTGTCAGCCACTGTGGTACATGCATCAACATACAAGGGCTTACCCAGACCACTCCCAATTATGCTAAGAGCTTGGTTGCTCCAGTGGTTCAATGGAAGTTTTGGGAATTTGACCCATAGAGGAATAATTTTCAGTACTTACTCATTGAAATCCGTTCCCTCAGTCCATGGTCTAAGTATAAGTAGTTTGTTTTTCATAGTATACGGTCCATTCATTAACATATCATCCCTATCTTCACAACTGTTCATCAGAATTATAAAGTAGTCATCATTATGGAATAGTACCTTTGGTTTTCTGATTTTACTCCACTGTCCAGCTATGAATCGTTCAATAGTCCCAATAGTTGGAGTATTTCCAACTACATACAGGATAATTGCTTGATTCCACGTCTAATTTTCCTCAACTATGTCTTCATCGAGTATTTGCACCACTACTTCTCCATCTTGTATCACCGGTGATATATATGCTAGATTCATTCCTTTTGCTTCAAATTAGTTGTCTTAAAGTAGACTTGCCCAGGACCTTCCTATATTACCATTTGGAATTGTTTTCGTCTCATGCTTGTGCTTCTCATCTTCAATTCCAGCTATTATTGTTCCATTGCTCTGCTCCTTTGCCAAGCTTGTAGTTACTGTTACATTAGGCACTATTTTTCTCGTACTCTCTCCACCAATTATGACAGGTGAAATATACATTTTAGTTATCTCGTGAGTGATTGGGCTCAATAGAACAGCCGATTCTGCTCGATTGCAGCTCAAATCTGGCCAATTTAGCTCATTGTCACTATCCAGATCCAAATCTTCCTCTTGTACTTTATCTTATGCTTTTGCATGTTGCTTTCCATTCTCCCTTGTGATGACTTCTGTGATTCTCCGTTCAATTACTGGTGTTTTACTATGATTCTTCTTTGGTCACCCCCTTCTTCCCATTTCCGGTGAGGGCATAGGTTAGCTATCACCTAACGTGCGCCGAGAGAGATTCCTATCCAGTAAGGGTTTTTTGCTTGACCAATAGTACAATTTTTTTAACTTTATTGTTTGACATTTTTCTCGCCTAACTAGCATTTGATTTAATGTTCTATATTTAATTTAAGCAGATTCGAATTTAAGCTTTAACTGAGACTGAAAATTCATAATATAATTTAATCGTATTTGAAATCAATTCTCAATTAGAATTTTAGTTATTATATCACGTAAGTTTGAAAGAATTGGTTAAATATTAGTAAAAAATCTCCCTAAGGAGCAATAAAAATGCAATCAACATAGTTGGTGTATACTAATTGATTTATAACGACTTACCAACTATAGTTCAAGTAACTGCCTAGATTAAGTTTCGCCTGTTGAAAAGCTAGCCCTTGCTTAAAGATCTTTTTTATTTAGCACTAGAGGGAGCCCTCCAATCTTAAAAAACCGATGGAATGCGATCTCATAGGCAATTTCCTATGAGGGCTGGACCCCCAGCATATGTAGAAGTCCAGGTTGGTTGGTGAGCCTAGTGATAGGAGACTATCTAGCTTGGTTCGGAGAGCACTTGTTGGGTTAAATATTTATTTGTTGCTAAATGTTACGGCCTAAATGCTGAACTATTGACCCTACTTGTTCGTATGGGTGTTCACCCCAAAAGCGATTATGAACCCGGAAAGAGAAGAGCACCGTCTACTCATACTGTCACACCGGCAAGGACTTTCACTTTCTAAATAGAAAGGAAGAGGTCAGGCCCGAAGTGGAGCGAGGGGGAGGGAGGATCTACTTGGAATTGGCTGTCAGTGAATCCCAAGTATGACATAGATAGAGGAAAGAAAATCTCTTACATGCCGATGGTATGCCTGAGATGACAGTCTTTCTCCTTGGCTTGTACTCGAGATTGCCTTTTTGTTCGAATGGGTGGAACTACAACCCCTCGAACTGGCTCGATAAAGTCTGGGAGATTAGAAACTAACCACACTAAGTTGAAAGTCTTTAGGAAAAATATGTTTATATTCCAGTACTGCTTCTTCTCGTGGGATTTTGCAAGAGAAAACCCTGGACATTATCCCATACATAACAACAACAACTACCCAGTATACTCCCACCAGGTGGGGTCTGGGGAGGGTATTATGTAGACGAGCCTTACCCCTACCCGAAAGGGCAGAGAGGCTGTTTCCAAACGACCCTCGGCGCATAGGATAAAATGGAAAGCTGCATTGGAACAAAGACAAAATTAGGAACCAAAGCAAGACAAAACAAAATAATAAAGTATAGTGTTGATAAAATTTTATGAGTAAATTCCCTCTATTTTTTTGGGTTGAAATAGCTGAAAGAATTTTTGTAATTAACATAATTTACTTTAATCTATAATATGTAATAATATACTTACATGCTTTCTGTAATCATGCAACTCTTTTATGTAGTAGTATACTTAAAAGTTTGGCTTTGTTGAGTTTTGTAAGTTAGGATTGCTTAAGTTTGAGTATCAAATCTGTAGTGCCTTTAGTTTTTTGAGCAATCCAGATATATAGTCGTGCTTTTCTTTTCTAACAATCACAAATGTGAAATAATTATTGAAGCAACTGCATTCATGAGCATTAGTTGAAATGTTTTGTTTTCTTTTCAAATAAATGGATGAAAGTGTTACAAATGATGATCAACTACGGATTTGGAGCTGATGTGAGTTAATTAGTTGATCCGATATACAAACTAGCAATGTGTTGCTAGTTAGATCAAATTCCTTATTTAGCTTAGACGTTGCTTAAATCCTTGCTCGAACTCTAGTTTTGACTCCTCATCTTTGCTCAAGTGTAACAGATAAGCTATAATCATTAACCCGTGTGCATGCTTAATTGCTTTTTAGTACAATGTATTAATTTTGAACTGTATATTTTATAGGCACTCCTCGGGTGGGAGATATTATTCTTCTAGGGTAGGCTCAACGAGATACACATTTCTCACTATGACTGCTACTACACCCTAGTGACCGAGCTCATACAACAGAGCAGAGGGTTATTTTTGCTTCATCCAAATGGTTCCATGTACCAACCGAATATTTTTTAATACCACTATGGAGAGGAGTATACTCATCCCCGCGATCTGGGGAGGAGACTCCACAGTGAGTTTTGAGGTGACTTTAGTAGATATGCTAGCCTTATCTACGTTCTACGGCTGAGAAGACGTAGATAGGTCGTCTAGAGAGTCTGTAGGTCGTAGTAGTTTAGGTTTTGTTGTTATTATAAATAGGAGTCCTCCTCCTCTCACTTAAGGATGCACTTCATGCATCATATGTATAGTTTAAATTGCATTCTTAATAATGTAAAGAAGATGAGTCTTCTTTTCATATAGGGCATGCATTTTGCATTACATGCTAGCTTAGCTGCATATGATAGGTAGGTTGCATATCACAAACATATGCAAAGCCTTATATTTTTTTTAGTACATATACTTAAACATATGTAAAAAAGTTAGTGTTGCCATTTTTTTCATGCTTATTGTTTATAGTATTTATTAAATGATACAAAGCTTTTAACTTCACATCGTAATGTTATTATTTATATTTAAAAAAGATAATTTAAATAAATAAGATGTTAGACATGTATTTGCAATATGTTACCTTTGATCTTGTTGTAAAATTATTTTTACTAATATGAAAATTTAAGTAATTTGTTTCAAAGTTCTAAAATATTTTTTCTATTAAGGAGTTGATAATATTTCTTTCTTGTTAACACAATTTTTGTACTTTTTTTATTTTCTAAAAACATTAATATTGAATAAAATGGATTATTAAAAAAATTTGGAACATAAATCAAAGCTTTACTTCAATTACCAAATGTGAATGAAGTTGGTTGAACAACACGTTCATGGTAGGGCAGTGGTCTGTAAATAATTGTTGATTGTTGTGACGACCCAAAGGGTCATTACCGTAGTTTTCCCTTTTTTCGTGCTTTCGAGGCCTTAAAAACCTTGCTTTTTAATTTTCTCGATTTGTGTGTGCAGTCCGGGCGCGAAGCCGGAAATGTTTTATGTTAAACTATGTGAATTCTGTGAAACATTTGAAGAATTTTGATATTAATATTGATATAGTTGACTTTGGTCAATATTTTGGGTAAACGGACCCGGACCCATGATGTGATGGTCCTGGGAGGTTCGTAGAAAAATATGGGACTTGGGCATATTCCCGGAATCGAAAATCGAGGTCCCGACCCTGAGTATAGACTTTTTAAAAGAAATTAATTTTCTGAAAATGATATGAAAATTTGAAATAAAAATGAGTTATAAAATATAGGTATCGGGCTCGTAATTTGGTTCCGACGCCCGGTGCAGGTCTTAAATATGCATTAAGCGCTTTATGTGAAATTTGGTCGAAATCGGGCATCGCATGACGTGTTTCGGACCTAAATATCTAAAGTTAGAGGTTTATGAACTTTGAAATGAAAATGATGATTTTGGGATTTGATTCATTGAATTTGATGTTATTTTAGCGATTTGATCGTTCGAGCAATTTCGTAGGATGTTGTTGAGTTAGTGTTTGATCGGGAGCCCCGAGGGCTCGGGAGTGATTCGGAGGTGGTTTGGGGTGGTTTTCACTTAGAAAAATACATCAGATTTTTCATGTTGTTGCAGACCATCAGTTGCTCTTCGCGAACGTGGCCCTAGGCTCGCGTTCGCATAGCCCAGCCTCCAGCCTTCTTCGCGTTCGCGGAAGCTCCACGCGTTCGCACTGCTTTGCCTACCTCTTATACGCGTTCGCATTCTCCCCTTTGCGAACGTATAGGCCAAAGATGGACCCCCCCACTACCCTTCTACGCATTCACATTGACTCATCGTGAACACGATATTAACCTGGTTGCCTTCTTCGCGAACGTGATGTATTGTCGCGAACGCATAGCACAATTTTCCATCGGTGATTTTTTTAAAACCAGAACTGTTCACTTCGGGATTTCCTCACTTCTTCTCACGAGCTCTCTTCTCCATTAGGCTTTAGGACTCCATTGAAGCTCCCCTCTTCCAAGACTCGTTGGGTAAGTAATTCCCCACCCAATTTCTTTTTTTTCTTCACTAATTATTGAATTCCTACGCCTAAAAACATGAAATCCAAGTGAAAATTAGGGCTTTTGGGTAGAGTTATGACTTTTATGGCTTTTGGGTAATTCAATCTTAATTTGGGGTCGAATCTTGAAACAAATTGCATATTTGAAATCGTGGGGTTATTGGTGATTGGATTTTGGTCCGAGCCTCGAGTTAGGACCATGTGGGCCCGAGGTCGGATTTTGGTATTTTTTGAAAAATGATAGGAAATTCATTTCTAAGCTATGGAATTGACTCTTTGAGCCGTTATTGATAATATTGAACTAAATTGTGCCTAGATATCATTATTTCCAGAGTTGGATTATAGAGGAAGGCGGTGTTAGAGATTTGATTGCTATTTTCGGACCGAGGTAAATGTTTGATCTAACTTTGGATTGAGGGAATATGATTGATGTATTATTTGCTAATTGCTAAATATTGAGTACAGTGTATAGACATGGTGACGAGTATTTATAAACCGATGTCTAGCATGACCGTGAGTCGTAATTGCTTTTAATTCGAAAGATGTGGCACACTGTCTTGTTAAATTGATAAATTCCATATAAAGTGTTAGCTAAGAAGGAAATAAGTTAAAAGAGAATGTGCTGAAATGATTCCCTTGCCGGGACGAGTAGACTGTTAATATTGCATTCTCCCTTGCCGGGATATTTGGGCTGTTACTTGTACCCTTGACGAGTTTAATCTTTATGTTGTTGAATTTCCCTAATGAGACCTCTTTTGGAGAGATTATTTGTGCTATTCATTATAATATGGGATCGTTTGGCACGGCGTCCACCTATGAATTATAATATGGGATCGTTTGGCACGCCGTCCACTTATGAAATATGAATTGGGATCGTGTGGCACGCCCTCCAACTATTAATTATGAAATGGGATCGTGTGGCACGACATCCAGTTATGAACTAATAAATGGGATCGTGTGGCGCGCCGTCCACTTTATATATATATATATATATGGGTTGTTTTAGGTAGGTCATGTATAGCCTCGTCACTACTTCGCCGGGGTTAAGCCAGACACTTACCAACACACACACACACACACACGCATATATATATATATATATGCACATGTTGGTTTAGGTAGGTCCTGTATAGCCTCGTCACTACTTCGCCGGGGTTAAGTCAGGCACTTACCAACACATGGAGTCAGTTATGCTGATGCTACACTCTGTGCATTTTTGTGCACATATCAGGTTGCACCTTACGGATCGCAGCAGTAGGACTTATGAGAGCTATCTTCATTCCAGGGACACTCGAAGTAGCCTAGCTGGAGTTTCCAGTCCGAATTCCCTTTCCTTGTTTTACTTGTTTGTTCATCTTGTTTCAGACAAACGCTATGTATTTCCTTTCCAGGCACTGTTTGTAGTATTATGTAGTAGTCCGTGAGTAGTGACACCGGATACTAGGTAGAGGTGTATTTTGAACCTTCCGCATTTCTGTTTACAGTTAATTAAGTATTTATAACTCTTCCACTTTATTTATTATTTCAGTTTATTATAATTGTTTAAATAAACTCAGTAGAAATGTTGTAATGTTTGGCTTGCCTAGCTCTAACAGTAGGCGTCATCACGACTCTGGATGGTGGAAAATCCGAGTCGTGACAAGTTGGTATCAATGCTCCTAGGTTACATAGGTCTCACAACTCACGGACAAACTCTGTAGAGTCTGAGGGATCGGTATAGAGACGTCTGTATTTATCCCTCGGAGGCTATAGAGTTAGGAAAAATTTAACTTTGTTCATTCTTGTTGTGCAATTCTGTTTCTTAAATACTGATTATCACTCTACTCAGTTCTTTCACAGATGGCGAGAACTCGTGCTTCTTCTTCTACCGCCCAACAGCCCGAGCCCCTAGTAGCTGCTCCTGTTAGGGGAAGAAGGTGATGCCGAGTCCGGGGCAGAGCTCAGCACCGAGCAGCAGTCCTAGAGGTGGAGCCTCATGTTGACTACGATGAGGAGGTTCCAGCACCAGCATCTCTAGTGGGCCCAGCTCAGGTCCCAGAGGGTTTCATAGCCATTCTAGTACTCATAGGACGCCTTGATCTAACTGGTAGGCTTTATGGAGAGCGTCTCTAGAGCGGGTTTTCTTCCCGTAGCACCACCCATATCTCAGGATGGGGGAGGAGTTCAGACTCCCGCTATGCGTACTCCGGAGCAGGCAGCTCCCCAGCCTCAGGTTTTAGTAGTTCATCCAGTTGTGGCAGCCCAAGTGGTATTCTAGCTCAGACCGGCGATGGTGCAACGATGTCCTCGGATGCTTTGTAGAGGGTTGATAGGTTCACCAAGCTCTTCACGACCACCTTCAGCGGTGCTTCTACAGAGGACCCCCAGAACTTCTTATTCAGCTACTATGAGGTTCTCAAGAATATGGGTATTGTGAAGACCAATGGGGTCGACCTCATCACTTTTCGCCTTGTAGGATCTGCCAAGACTTGGTGTAGGGACTATTGTTTATCCATTATTTACTTGGTATTAGTTTGCATAGTTGTTCTTGGAGAAGTTTCTCCTGATGACTGAACGGGATGCTCTACGTAGGCAGTTTGAGCGTCTTCTCAGGGTAATATGACAGTCGCGCAGTATGAGACTCGTTTTATTGATTTGACACGCCATGCTATTGCTATACTCCCCACTGAGAGGGAGAGGGTGCGAAGATTTATTGATGGGTTGATTCAGCCGATCCGACTTCAAATGGATATGGGAGCCGGTAGTGATATGTCTTTTTAGAAGGCGGCCAATGCGACCCATATGATAGAGATGGAACTTGCACGAGAAGGTGGTCAGGGGTCAGATAAAAGGCCTCGTCATTCTGGTAGGTTCGGCGGTACCTCATCTGGAAGCAGGGATTCATATGGTAGAGGCCATCCTCCGAGGCCCTTTCAGTCCACGCTACAGGTTTCACATAGTACTACATGTGGCCATGGTTCCTAGCCATAGTATTCTGACCACAGCTTTCTAGCTCACCATTAACACCTATCAGCGAACCACCGCTCTGTTGTTCTCAACGGACGAGGGCTTGTTACACATGTGGCGACACGAGACATATTGCCAGGTATTGCCCTCGAGCATCTTACAGCTCTTAGCAGTAGGGTCCTCATCCCATGATTCAGGCAACAAGTGATCTACATGCCGCCCAGCCAGCTCGAGGCGGGGGTAAAGGCCATAGAGGTGGAGGTAGGGATCAGAGAGGAGGATATCGGACTGCCAGAGGCAGGGGTCTGCCAGTAGCCGATCATCCTAGAGATATAGCTCAGGAAGGTGGGCCCCAACCCCGTTGTTATGCTTTGCCAGCCAGGCCAAAGGCCGAGTCATCAGATGTTGTGATTGTAGTTACTATTCTGGTCTGTGGTAGAGGTGCTTCGGTGTTATTTGATCTGGGATCTACATATTCATATGTGTCATCCTATTTTGCACCTTATTTGGTTATGCCTAGTGAGGCTTTGGGTATTCCTGTGTATGTGTCTACACCGGTGGGAGATTCTATAGTGGTCGACCGAGTGCATCGTTCATGTGTGGTAGTATTTTAGGGTCTTAAGACCCGTGTCGACTTATTTCTTTTAGATATGGTGGAATTTAACGTTATATTGGGGATGGATTGGTTGTCCCCGTATCATGCTATTTTCGAATGTCATGCCAATACCGTGACCTTGGATTTGCCAGACTTGCCCCAACTTGAATGGAGAGGGACCCCAAGTCATACCACTCGCAGTGTTATTTCATATGTCAAGGCTCGGTGCATGGTCGAGAAGGGGTGTCTAGCATATCTGGTGTATGTTCATGACTCCAGAGCAGAGGTTCCATCTATTTACTCTGTTCCTATTGTTCGGGAGTTCCCCGAGGTTTTCCCTTCAGACCTGCCGGGTATGCCGCCCGATAGGGATATTGATTTCTGTATTTATCTGGCTCCGGGCACTCAGCCTATTTCTATTCTGTCGTATCGCATGGCCCAGCAGAGTTGAAAGATTTAAAGGAGCAACTTCAGGATTTGCTTGATAAGGGTTTCATTAGACCTAGTGTATCGCCTTAGGGTGTGCCAATGTTATTTGTGAATAAATAGGATGGGTCGATGAGGATGTGCATTGATTACCAGCAGTTGAACAAGGTGACGATAAAGAACAAGTATCCACTGCCGAGGATTGACGGTTTATTCTACCAGATTCAGGGTGCTAGGGTGTTCTCGAAGATAGATTTGAGATTTGGTTATCATCAACTAAGGATTAGGGTGTCTGGTGTCCCTAAGTTAGCATTTCACACTCGGTATGGGTATTATGAGTTTTTGGTCATGTCCTTTGGGTTGAACAATGCCTTAGCGGCATTTATGGAGTTGACAAACCGAGTGTTCAGACCCTATTTGTATTTGTTCATGATTATTTTCATTAACAATATTCTGATATACTGCTGCAGTCAGGAGGAGCATGAGCAACATCTCAGAATGGTTCTTCAGACTCTGAAGGATAGTCAGTTATACGCCAAGTTATCGAAGTGCGAGTTTTGGTTGAAATCTGTTGCATTCCTGGGTCATGTTGTTTCAGAAGAGGGTATTCAGGTGGACTCGAAGAAGACTGAGGCAGTCAAGAACTAGCCTCCGCCGGCGTCAGTTATAGAGATTCGGAGTTTCTTGGGGTTAGCAGGTTACAACCGACGGTTCGCGGAGGAGTTTTCAACCATTGCAACCCCGATGACTAGATTGACCCAGAAGGGTGCTCAGTTCAGGTGGTCATATGAGTACAAGGCGAGCTTCCAGAAGCTCAAGATAGATCTGACCACGGCACGGGAATTGGTTTTGCCCATGGGATCATGGCCTTATACCGTCTATTGTGATGCGGCCCGTGTTGGGATTGGCATAGTGTTGATGCAGAATGGAAGAGTCATAGCATATGCTTCGAGGCAATTGAAGATCCACGAGAAGAATTATCCAGTTCATGACCTAGAGTTGGCAGCCATTGTTCATGCCTTGAAGATTTGGAGGCATTATTTATATGGTGTGACGTGTGAGGTGTACACGGATCACAAGAGCCTTCAATACTTGTTCAAACAGAAGGAGTTAAATTTGAGGCAGAGGAGGTGGATGGAGCTATTGAAAGACTATGATGTTTCTATCTTATACCACCCGGGAAAGGACAATGTGGTGGCCGATGTATTGAGTAGGAAGTGCGCTAGCATGGGTAGTCTTGCTTATATTCTAGTCAGCCAAAGGCCTCTTGCCTTGGATGTTCAGGCCTTGGCTAATTGTCTTGTGAGGTTGGATATTTCTGAGCCTAGCAGGGTGTTAGCTTGAACGGCTCCACGATCTTCATTATTGGAGCGTATCCGAGAGTTTGTGAGATTTGGGAAGAAGGGCAAGCTTAGCCCTAGGTTCATTGGCCCATTTGAGATTTTTGAGCGAGTGGGATAGGTAGATCATACACTTGCCTTGCCACCTAGTTTGTCAGTCGTGCATCCAGTTTTTCATGTATCTATGCTTCGGAGGTATCACGGCAATCCAACCCACATATTAGATTTCAGCACTGTCTAGTTGGACAAGGATCTATCATATGAGGAGGAGCCGATGGCTATTTTAGACCTGCAGGTTCGATAGTTGAGTTTGAAGAGTTTTCCTTCAGTGCGTGTTCAGTGGAGAGGTCAGCCTCCTAAGGCATCGCTTTAGAGTCAGAGTCTGATATGTGGAGCTGTTATCCTTATCTATTCCCCGACTCAGGTACTTCTATCTTTTGCCCGTTTGAGGACGAATGATTGATTTAGAGGTAGAGGGTGTGACGACCCAAAGGTTCAATATTGTAATTCTTACTAATTCCGTGCTTTCGAGGCCTTGAAAAACACACTTTTAGTTGCCTCAGTTTTACGTGCGCAGTCTGGGCGTGAAGTCAAAAAACTTTTATCTTTAAATATGTGAATTCTGTGAAACATTTGAAGAATTTTGATATTACTATTGACATAGTTGACTTTGGTCAATATTTTATGCAAACAGACTCGGACCCATGATGTGACAGTCCCGAGGGGTCCGTACAAAAATGTGGGACTTGGAGTATTCCCAGAATTGAAAATCGAGGTCCCGAGCCCGAGTATAGAATTTTAGAAAGAAATTGTTTTTCTGAAAATGATATGAAAATTTGAAATGAAAATGAGTTAAAAAATATTTGTATCGGGCTTGTATTTCGGTTTCGACGTCCGATGCAGGTCTTATATATGCGCTAAGCGCTTTCAGTGAAATTTGATCTAAATCGGACGTCGTATGACGTGTTTCAGTCATAAATGTCTAAAGTTTGAGGTTTATTATCTTTGAAATGAAAATGATGATTTTGGTGTTTGATTCATTGAATTTGATGTTATTTTAGCCATTTAATCGCTCGAGCAAGTTCGTAGGATGTCGTTGAGTTAGTGTGTGTGTTTGGTCGGGAGCCCCGAGGGATCGGGAGTGATTCGGAAGTGGTTCAGGGTGGTTTTCACTTAGACAAATACATCAGATTTTTCATGTTGTTGCAGACCATCAGTTGCTCTTCGCGAATGCGGCCCTACGCTCGCGTTCGCATACCCCAGCCTCTAGCCTTCTTCATGTTCGTGGAAGCTCCACGCGTTCGCCCTGGTTTGCCTACCTCTTATACGCATTCGCATTCTCCCCTTCGCGAACGCATAGGCCAAAGCTGGACCCCTACCCCCTCACCTACCCTTCTATACGTTCGCATTAACTCATCGCGAACGTGATGTTCACCTGGCTGCCTTCTTCGCAAACGCGACTTAGTGTCGCGAACACATAGCACAATTTCCCTTCAGTGATTTTTTCAAAAACATAACTGTTCACTTCGGGATTTCCTCACTTCTTCTCACGAGCTCTCTTCACCATTAGGCTTTAGGACTCTATTGAAGCTCCCCTCTTCCGAGACTCGTTGGGTAAGTAATTCCCCACCCAATTTCTTTATTTTTCTTCACTAATATTGAATTCCTAGGCCTAAAAACATGAAATCAAAGTGGAAATTAGGGCTTTTGGGTAGAGTTAGGGCTTTTGGGATTTTAAGTGATTCAACCTCCATTTGGGGTCGAATCTTGAAAAAAATTACATATTTGAACTCGTGGGGTTATGGATGATTGGGTTTTGGTCCGAGCCTCGAGCTTGGACCATGTGGGCCCGGGGTCGAATTTTGGTATTTTTTGAAGAATGATAGGAAATTCATTTTTAGGCTATGGAATTGTGTCTTTGAACCATTATTGATAATATTGTACTAAATTGTGCCTAGATATCATTGTTTCGGAGTTGGATTCTAGAGGGAAGGTGGTGTTAGAGATTTGATTGCTATTTTGCGGACCGAGTTAAGTGTTGGTTCTAACTTTTTTTCTTTGACAAACCCCTAGGAAAGCGCCTAGGGTTATATATATATATATATATATATATATATATAAAAGACACGAAAAATACAACAAAAAGAAAAGTAGAAATAAGGGGGCAATAGCACTGCTGTTGTTACCCATATGCCTTGGCTATATAATTACTCCTATGTGCCTCACACTGCCTTATGATGACAGCCTCATGTAGAGGATTCATGGTGTAGCTGTCGGCAAAGTCTCACGAGGGAATATAATCTCATAGCCGTGTGAATTTTTCCAATGGCATAGGATCAAGGCAACACAAATCGGGCTAAACATTACCTTACTAATCCTTTTGAGGCATCAATGGCCTCACTAGCAAGCATGTAAAAAATATGAAGATGAACGTACCAAATATTCTATGATCATCACATAATTCATAATATATTCAGTAATGATATTACATATGATAATACTTAAAAAATGATAGAATAATGATATGTAAAAATTGTATCTTGTCCCTCTTTCTTGGATGTTGTGCATTCTTTAATTTGTAGCTCTTTGGCTTCTTGTTCCACTATCTTCAAATATTCTCAAACTTTATCATTTCTTTATTGATTTGTTTGACCTTGTGCAGGTGGTAGATACACTCACCTTCTGCTTTGCATTTCTCATTGGCGACTTCCTAATGACAACCTCTTGTGTTGCTCTACCATCCCAACTACATTGACTTTGATGTGTGTTCTTTTTCTTCAGGTTATTATTTGCTAATTTCTAAATGTTGAGTATAGTGTATAGGCATGGTGACGAGTATCTATACACCGTTGTCTAGCATGATTGTGAGTCGTAATTGCTTTTAATTCGAAAAATGTGGCACAACTGTCTTGTTAAATTGATAAATTCCATCTAAGTGTTAGCTAAGAAGGAAATGAGTTAAAAGAGAATGTGTTGAAATGATTCCCTTGCCGGGACGAGTAGAATGTTAATATTGCATTCTCCCTTGCCGGGATATTTGGGTTGTTAATTGTACTCTTGCCTGGTTTAATCGTTATGTTGTTGAATTTCCCTAATGAGACCACTTTTGGAGAGATCATTTGTGCTATTCATTATAATATGGGATCGTTTGGCACGTCGTCCACTTATAAATTATAATATGGGATCATGTGGCACGCCGTCCACTTATGAAATATGAATTGGGATCGTGTGGCACGCCATCTACCTATGAATTATGAAATGGGATCGTGTGGAACGCCGCCACTTATGGACTGATAAATGGGATCGTGTGGTACGTCGTCCACTTATATATATATATATATATATATATATATATATATATATATATATATATATATATATATATATATATATATATATATATATATATGTTTATTTATATATATATATGGTGTTGAGTTAGTTACGTTGTTATATCCGCTGATTTGTTTTTCACTGTATCTCCCCGAGCATGTCCCTTCCCTTTTTTTGTTGGGATTTCCTTGTTGTTATTTCTGTTGCCTTGTACACACACACACACACACACACACACACACACACACACACATATATATATATATATATATATATATATATATATATATATATATATATATATATATATGTATGTATATATATATATGCACAGGTAGTTTTAGGTAGGTCTTGTCTAGCCTCGTTACTACTTTGCCGGGGTTAGGCCAGGCACTTACCAGCACATGGGGTCGGTTGTGCTGATGCTACACTCTATGCATTTTTGTGCACAGATCAAGATGTAGCTTACGGACCGTAGCAGTAGGACTTTTAGGAGCTATCTTCAGTCCAGGGACTTTCGAGGTAGCCTAGCTGGCGTCGCAGGCCGAAGTCCCTTTCCTTGTTTTATTTGTTTGTTCATCTTGTATCAGACAAACGCTATGTATTTCCTTTCCAGACATTGTTTGTAGTATTCTGTAGTAGTCCGTGAATAGTGACACCAGATACTGGGTAGAGGTGTATTTTGAACCTTCCGCATTTCTGTTTACAGTTAATTAAGTATTTATAAGTCTTTCGCTTTATTTATAATAATTTTTTAAATGAAACCAGTAGAAATGTTGTAATGTTTGGCTTTCCTAGATCCGACAATAGGCACCATGACTCTCGATGGTGGGTAATCCGGGTCGTGAAAATCGTCAATAAGGGAGGCTAAAGAGGATTAGTGGCCTAAAATCAAAATATATTAAAATACCTTAACATTTTTCATAAAATGGGACACAAAAAATTAATTTGCATAGCTTTGATCTAATGGTGAGAGCGAAACCATGACGTGTGAGTTAGGCGTACGTCATCGGTATTGAATTCTCCCCTTAAGTGAAAATGATAAAGAGGTGAGCACATTATTCATTGTATTTTAAATATTGCAACATTTGTCTCGGGGATTTCTTAGTTGAAAATTTTGAGACACAAAATAACTTGCTATATGATGTGTAGATCAATCAAATGCGACAAAAAGAATTAGTTAATTTAGAGAACCTTGGTTGAAATTAAAAAGTAAAACCGTAAGAAACATGATGAGAAGGTAAATATATTATTTAATTTAGTTAGAGAAAAAATCTATCCTACTAACTCAGTCGATCCTACCTCTACAAAACTTTTTAAAATATTAAAATTTAAAAATATTTTATTAATAATTATATAATTTATAACAACAACAACAACAACAACAACAACAACAACAACAACAACAACAATAATAATAATAATAATAATAATAGTATAGTACTGCTTTATATTTTGGGACCTTAAATATTTGAAGGACTAAGGCAATGTCTAACTCACTCAAATTTCAGAGGGATTTTTACATGTATGTATGAAACTTATTTACCCCCAATGTTGTAACGATCCGACCGGTCGCTTTGAGAAATTAAGTTCCATTCAGTGGCATAAGGCCTGGAACAGTTTCAAAATATGAGTATCAACTTGTGTGCATGGTAGAATTCGGCCTTCGGATTGTTTAGAGTCAAATTTAGAGAAGAAACCTTGTTTTGAAAGTTAGAACGGTGAAAAGTTGACCGGAATTGGACTTTTGGGCAAACGATCCTGGAATGGGTCGTGGATAATCTCAACTGCTTCATATGGTGGATTTGTACTTAGGCGCGTAGAGTGAATTTGAGATCTGTGTTGAGGTATTTCGACGAAAGTTGAAGTTGGAAAATGAAGAAGTTTGACCCACAGTTGAATTTTGGGATATTGGGGTCGGAATGCAATTCCGAGAGTTGGAATAGCTCCGTTATGTTATTTTGGATTTGTCTGTAAAATTTGACATCATTTCAAGTTGAATTGATAGGTTTTGGCATGGGTTCCGATATTTGACGATTTAGAAGTTCATAAACTTAATTTTTGGTTTGATTCATCGTTTCGATGTTGTGTTAGAAACCGCAGAAGCGGAAATTGGGGAGCTTAAAGAAACCGCAGAAGTGGCTGGTATTTCCGCAGAAGCGGTCCCTGGACCGCAAAAGCGGAAATGGCTGTTCAAAAATAAGATAATCCGAGGGTTTATTTCAAAAGTTGAAAAATCAATTGAGAGCTCGGGAGAAGGCGATTTTGGGTGGATTTTGAAGAGAAGATCAGTGTGCAATGTTTCTTAACCTCATTTAGTTGTTTTCTATCAATGTCTAGTTAAATCCAGCATTAGAATTCGAATTCAAGGTTAAAATTGGAAAAATTGGATGAAACTTCTAAGGTTTAATTATTGTGTTTTGAGTGGGCATTTGATATTCGATGTAGGAGATTTTTTATATGGTTAGACTTGTGAGAGTACGAGGGTTCTGAAAATGTAAAATTATTTGATTCCGAGGCGTTGGCCTGAGGGGCATTTTGGTTATTTTATCTAATTTTGCGCTTTAGCTTTGAATTAAATGGTAAAATCATTCACTTGAGATGTTATTTACAATGTGTGATTTAATTGATAGATTTGGGCTATTTGGAGTCGAGTACTCGTGGCAAGAACGTGGTTGCTAGTTGATTTTAGCCAGCTTGAGGTAAGTATCTTGCCTAACCTTGTGTGGGGGGACTTCCCCTTAGGATTTTAGTCTTCTATGTTGATTATTTTCCTTGTACGCGAGGTGACGAGCGTGTGCTCGAATTTATTTGTGGTAAATTGATCCATTTAGACTCTTAGACCCTTATCATTACTGAGTATGAAGTTGTCCTCGATATAATTGAGTTCCCTGTTATTGGTTTCACCTCTACATTTCTTACTTGAAACTTATTGCCCTTTTGGTGTATACTTGTTGCCAAATTTATTTATACATGTTTAACTGTGGACGTTTACCCTTCTATAGTCATATTATCATTCCTAATTGCTTGTATTTATTTGGAAAAATATTAATTCTATCTCGTGCAAATTAATTGGTGTTAATTTGAAAAAAGTTTGATATCCTGTGATTAGGTAACATTTTCTTTAATTGTAATTATTCGTTTCATGTTAATTTCTTTGATGTTGGACTGAGTATTATGGAATCCTTACTTTGTATTATTTCTTTCTTGTTGACTTGTTCTTATTGCGCTTAGTGTTTCTCTGTCACAGATATTCCTTGTAAGTTAGTTGTACCGTCTTTTGGTGAACGAAAATACCTGAGTTGATTCCCTTGCTTTATTCCTGTATATATATATTGTCATTTATTGTGTTGTACTTGAGACTGTGATGCACGAGGTTTCTGCCTTACGGTTATTGGTACTGTGTTGCACAAGGTCTCTGTCGTGCAGTTGTTGTTAAGAGGTTGCACGAGGACCTTGTCGTGCTATTGTTGTTATTGATAATTTGCACATGCGGTGTAATAAGGCGGGGTATGTTATATTCTGATGTGTGGGTTGCGCATGTGGCGGAATAAGGTGGAAACATTGTGATGCACGTGTGGCGAAATAAGGTGGTACTTATTATATTATCCTTGCACACGTGGCGAAATAAGGTGGGCTATGTCAGGGATCGATTGTAATAAAATGTGACGACTTGTCGAGGTATTCCTAACTAGTTATTATTGTGATTGTGGGTTGCTTACCTGTATGAACTTTATCCCTCAGAAGTTACGAGGAAACATCGTATGTGCTTTCCTTTCCCCCATTTATATTACTAGTTTTTTGAATTTTTGTTAGAACAGTTTTTTTGGAATCAATAAACAAAATAGTATTAATTAGAAGTGAGTAGATTGAATTGGAAACTATGTTAATTCATTAAAAACTCTATTGACAGTCATTAAAAAGCTTTAAAGTTTTGGATTCGAAAATGAAATTTTATGAAATTATTTTTTGTTTGGATTGGGTGCTGCTTGCAAATGATTGGGAATATCCGCTGGAGTTTACATCTCAAATTTAAGACAATTTGGTGAAGATTCGATGTGGTTTTGGTTAGAACTTCATAGTGAAACTCGAAAAAGAAAACATGAACAAATTGCATATATTTTATAGGTCGAATATAGAAACGGTATACAAAATATTTACAACTTATATAATTGTATATAATTTGTATATAAATTATAGTTTTTGACCGAATTCTGTACAAAAAATATGTATTTATGTTATAGATAAATTGAAAATTTTGATCAAATTTGTATATATTTTGTAAAAAGCGTTTGTTACTTCCTGTAAATATGAAAACTTAAACAAACCGGATAAATAAATTTAAAACATTGTATATATACAAACCACCCCCCCCCCCCCCCAACCCAAATCAGAATCTGCGGTTATAGAGTGAATTGAAACAGAAATTTAACCTCACTTTCAATACGGAATTCAGATTTTTATACTGAAAAACAAATCCAAATTGCTCTGGAAGTTTCCAAACAAAACCTAATTCCAGAAATTAGGCAATTTAATTGGAATCAGAATACACCCCTAAGGCCTAAACAATGCAATATTTTTCTTTTTAGTATAAGATATATCTGAAAAATACAAAAAGAAACAGATGCATTTTCCTTTTTGTATTTTCAAATGAATAAATTTAAAACCTTATGCAATTTCCTTTGTATCTGTAATTTTCTTACTCCCTGTATCCTTCTGCATACACCTCCAAACCCACTAAACATTAAGGAAGAATTAATCAAATAATGGTCCATTTAATTTCTTAAACCAAAAATAGTTGGCGGATATATTAAATATGTGTAATTTACCTATAATATATGCATAACTGTATACAGTCAATATATAATCTATGTATAGAAAAGTGATAGTAAATTTGGCCGGTTATTTGTAACAATTCCACTTTACAGTATAACATTAACATTGTTAAATGTTAGAGAACTGACAACAATATTGTTGATTCTATGGTCACTTTATGACAACAATATGACTATTATGGACGATTTATTTTTATTTATTTAATATGTTTGATTCTAATGTGTATGGTCACTTTCTTAATAATTATTATTTAAATATTTCACTTTGTTATGTTACTTTCACAAGACAATATCTAATAAGCTCAGCTGTTTTTTTGAGATATTTCTTATTGACATTTAGTACAAGTAAATTAAATATATCCTTGTTTAGGTTTCATAGTTAGTTTTGTATTTGTTATAACCATTAAGGACCTTTTTTTGAAAAATTATTAAAACTTGGTTAGGCTTCAAAGTATATATAAATGTAGGTTAGATTCATGAAAAAGAAATTATCGGTATTATGGGAAAATTATCAATTCTTTTAGTTGGGACGGACCTCTTATTAATTTACCAATCTTCTAATCGCGAGATTGAATGGAATATTTCGATCTCCTTCCAAATCAAATGATGCTAACACCAAATATGTCACTTTTTTTCCTATAACAAATTATTTTAAACCCAATGGGTCCATTAATTAATTATTTGTCTAAAATTTCTATTGGGTTGGTGGGATGTACTAGTAGAAATGATACCAAGTACACACTTTAAAGGGATGTTATTTAAGAATTATAAGCTGTTTGGCCAAGCTCTTGGAAGGAAAAAAAATGCTTTTGAGGAGAAGCAGAAGTAGTTTTGGAGAAGCAGAAAAAAGTAGTTCCTCTCCAAAAAGTACTTTTTTGAGAAGCACTTTTGAGAAAAATACACTTAGAAGCAGTTTTTTAAAGCTTGGCCAAACATTAATTGATGCTCAGAAGTGCTTTTCAAACTTATTAGCCAAACACAAAATTGCATCTCACCAAAACTACTTTTGAGAAAAGCACTTTTGAAAAAAAAAAGCACTTCTCATAAGATGATTTTTGGAGCTTGTCCAAACGGGCTATTAATCAATGCATCCTGAATTTTGGTTTTTTAGGAAACAATGTCTTGAGTTGTCAAGTTTAAAATATTAGGACAAAATAAGTATTGACTAATTCCTAAATAGCATCGTGACAATGACTATATGTGCACTTATATACTAGGTCAAGGTTGGTGTGCAACATATTTAAAGTCTTAAACAACGCTCGAAAACTCCAATAACAAAGATATTAGTAGGGTTTATGTAACGACACGATCGGTCGTTTTGAGCTCTAGCGCACCGTTCGACGATTTGAGGCTATGAGCAGCTTCATTTCATGCATTATGACTTGTACGCGTGGACGGAATTGAATTTCAAGAAGTCTGGGGTTGATTTGGAAAGAGAATTTTCATTTCGGAAGCTTAATGTTTAAAGAATTAACCAGGATTGGTTTTTTCAGTAAACGACCTCGGAATCGGGATCTGAAGGTTCCATGAGGTTCGTATGATAATTTCGGACTTGGGCGTATGCGTGGATCGGGTGTTGGATGACCCGGGAGCGGTTTGGCGCCTATTGTGAAAGTTAGCATTATGGAAGAAATTTCATAAGTTTGGTTTGAAGTACATATCAGTGTTGTCAATGTCCATTTGGGATTCCGAGTCTGGGAATAGCTCCATATGGTGATTCTGGAGTTGGGAGCGCGATCAGAAGTGAATTCGGAGGTCCGTGGATCATTTTGGAATCATTTGGCTAAAGATAGAAATTCGAAGGTTTTTTAAGAGTTTGACCGGGAGTGAACTTTTTGATATCGGGGTCAGAATCTGATTCCGAAAGTTGGAGTAGGTCTGTAATGTTGAATGTGACTTGTGTGCAAAATTTGAGATCAATCGGACGTGATTTGATAGGTTTCAACATCGAATATAAAAGTTTGAAATTTTAAAGGTCATTAAGCTTGAATTGGAGTTTGATTCATGATTTTGACATTGTTTGATGTGATTTGAGGCCTCGAGCGAGTTTGTATCATATTTTTGGACATGTTGGTATAATTAGTTAAGGTCCCGAGGGCCTCAAGTGGATTTTTGGACATGTTGACTTGGCACATTGGTGGTAGTGATCGGTTCCTTCAGCGTGGGCGAGTTATGCGTGGGATTTGTGTCGGTACGTGTGAGGCTTGTCGACCGCCGTAATTGATTTTATTCAGAAGCATTCTTCTGTTATGGCATGTTATGTGTAGGCGGATCCCAGAAGGGGCTATGGTGTCTTGGACCACTACTTAGAGATTTGAATATTCTACGGTTATGAGAATTCGCCTGTGTTGCTATGGTTCTTCCGAAGTGAGTTAAGTGAAAAGTTTTCATATAATGAAGTGTCAATTTATTAGTGGTTTTGGAGTGATGGTGAAGAGTCGTGTTCTATCGTATATTGGCATATTGGGTGCAGTAAGTGATATGGAATTTAAAGTGAGGATCAAGGTTGCAGTTCGGTATTGACAAGGATGTCACGAGCTCAGATGGGCAGGAAAGATTTTCGATGTTCAAAGTAAGTTGGTAACGTCTTCAGCATCACTTGAGATCGGTGTTTTGTGAAAAAAAGGCTTTGCATCCTGGTTAAGGATTTTTGAACGCTTTTCAGCATCTGTGCGACCGGTGGTTTAGATGTGCAGACCCGTTAATTATTCCGGAAGGTTGTGGGAGTGTGTCCCACAGGAAGATTGTATAAGTGTGACATGTAGTCACTTGATTGATTAAAGATTTAAACCAAGTATGAGGGTTGTGGCAATATCATTAATTTGAGAATATATGCCAGAAAAGCACTCTGTTTATTGGGTAATGGACTATGGAGGTTCGCTCTGGATATGATGGTTGTTCTTATGTGTTATGAGAAAAGGGGAGTTATTATGGACATTTAAAAGGTTATTAGCCTAGTTGGTGCAATCAGAAATCGTCTTGAGGTCGGTGGATGGATTTAAATGTGAATATGGGCCCTATGTCAGTCCAATTGCGTTCATTTCAGCAAGCGTTCCTTATGAAAGAGCAATCGGGGTGTTATTTGTCGTCAACTACTTCGTGTAATGATATATATATATATATATATATATATATATATATATATATATATATATATATATATATATATATATATATATATATATATATATATATATATATATATATATATATTGCGCCGTATGAGTTGTGAAATAGCTTCGTATAGTTCTTATGTGTTCAGATTCCACATAGTGATGATGTTATATGAGCATAATGGCTCTTGAGATTTGCATTGTGTATCGCACCACAGTTATGCTTGAGTTTTTTTAGCCTATAGCGCTATCTGTTCCCTCAGGGATGACATAATGCATCTAGCACATTTATGACCTATATTCGGTATTTCGTTTTAGCAAGCAATTTAGCTCGATGTATATCTCGTTATGTAAGTTTCATGTGTGGATCAGGTGGCACGCCGCTATGGGTATGTTATTTGGATCAGGTGGCACGCCGTCATGGTTATGTTTTGTGGATCAGGTGGCACGCCGCCATGGTTATGATTGCTCGGATCGGGTTGTGCACCGCAACAGTTTGATGTTCAGTAGTTCCCCATATCTGTTTTAGGTGTTATGTTTCCAACTTTCTAAGTAAAACTCGTATTAGCTGTGAACTCGCGTCGCATGTACGATTTGCAAGCGGGGTGCTTGTTTAGTATGTTTCCTGCGTCGCAAGTATGATTCGCGAGCGGGGTAATTGGATCTCCTTTTCAGAGTTTATTTTCCTTTTGTATCGCATCCTAATTGGTAGCATATTGGCACACAGTAGCATCATATGAGACTTTTGATCACGATCGGGATGGCTTATTGCCTGCGTAGTTCGTAATGGGTGAGATGAGATTATTGGATTTAGGATTAGTGCAATCTGATTATATGAAGTATATGAAAGAGCAAAGATCATTATTTGGTTCAGAATGAGGTAATGGTTCTTGTCAAAAGTATAAACTCAATGATTTGTTGAGTCGGCAGCTGGTTATAAATTTCTACACATCCCTTCCGCCATGGCTGTATTGTAAGAGTTAGAGCAAGACCTATGTAAGTCATGAGGTGCAATAGGAGCATCAGATTCATGGAATTTTGATTTATTCGATCAGAAAAATGTTATTGTGGTCCTATGATAAAGTGATGCAAGGTGTGAATTCAGAAAATTATGCAGTCATGTTTGGGTACAACGTGTAGTGATTTATATGTGATCGTATGTTGGAAACAGTCCAGGTAGGAAATTCCGGATGTTGGAATTGGGTTTTAAGGCTTATTTGCTTGAATAAAAAGGAATATTTTCATAATAGATCAAACTAATGTGCTCAACTGAGTTGCGGTAGCATGGGAAGGTGCATGAGGTGTTAAATAGTGATTTTAGACTACTTCAGTGTAGTTCTCAACACGTTCAAGGACGAACGTATGTTTAAGTGGGAAAAATGTAATGACCCGACCGGTCGTTTTGAGATCTAGTGCATCTTTCAGTGGTTTGAGGTCAGGAGCAGCTTCATTTCAGGTATTATGACGTGTACGTGTGGAGGGAATTGAATTTCGGGAAGTCTGGAGTTGGTTTGGAAAGAGAATTCTCATTTCGGAAGCTTAAAGTTGAAAGAATTAACTAGGATTGAAAATGACCTCGGAATCGGGATCTGAAGGTTCCACCAAGTTTGTATGATGATTTTGGACTCGGGCGTATGCCCGGCTCGTGTTTTGGATGACCCGGGAGTGGTTTGACGCCTATTATGGAAGAAATTTTATAAGTTTGGCTTGAAGTGCATTTCAGTGTTATCGGTGTCCATTTGGGATTTCGAGTCTGGGAATAGCTTCGTATGGTGATTCTGGAGTTGGGAGCTCAATCGAAAGTGAATTCGGAGGTCCGTGGGTCATTTTGGAATCATTTGGCTAAAGATAGAAATTTGAAGGTTTTTGAGGAGTTTGACTGGGAGTGGACTTTTTGATATCGGGGTCATAATCTAATTCCAGAAGTTGAAGTAGGTCCGTAATGTCGAATGTGACTTGTGTGCAAAATTTAAGATCAATCAGACGTGATTTGATAGGTTTTGATATTGAATGTAGAAGTTTGACGTTTTAAAGTTCATTAAGCTTGAATTGGAGTGTGATTCATGATTTCGACGTTGTTTGATATGATTTGAGGCCTCAAGAAAGTTCGTATCATGTTTTGGGACATGTTGGTATAATTGGTTAAGGTCCCGGGGGCCTCGGCTGGATTTTGGAAGGTTAATGGAATGGATTTTGGATAAAGAAAAGCTGATGAAATTGCAGCAGATGTTCAACAGAAAGAAAAAATATCTGAGGCGAGGAGGTAATTTTGGAAGCTCATATCTTACAATCCGTAAAGTATCTGAAAATTTTCAAAACATGAAACCTTTAGATCTTGAATTCTGGTTTCCAGAAATTTAAACCATTCATCATTTAGATATTTGTATAGAAAGTTCTGATAGATTGAATGAAGGCTAGTAAAGCTATATTTGCAATTTCCCCAGAAATTTCTGATGCGAGGAGCCTATTTTGGAAGCTTATATCTCAAAATCCATAAGGAATCTGAAAATGTTCAAAACATGAGAGTTGTAGTCCTTGTATTCTAGTTTTCAGAACAGTAAATCGTTTATCATTTCCATATTTGTACGGAACGTTATGATCAATTGAATAAATACTGGTAAAGTTGTTTCTAGTGGACTTTAACGACGACTTTTAGTGACGAAAGTGGAGTTTTAGTGACGGATGGGCAGAAATTTAAGGACCAAAAATTGCTCATTTCCTTCATTTCGTTTTGGATTTTTGGAGCATGTTTTTTGGGCGATGTTTGGAGCTTTTGGAAGAGGGTTTTCACATAGCACTTTGAGGTAAGTAATTTCCAGACAACATGAATTTGATACATAGATTATGGATAGATTAATATGTAAAAATTGGTGAAATCAAGGGTTTAGATGAAAACATAGGTTTTGTATAAAAATGAGATTTGACCACGAAAATGGTTATGGAATTTGATAAAAATTATATATTTGGCTTCATAAGGTTATGGGTAACAGCTTTCTTCAAAAATTTCCGGAATCCATGCACATGGGCCCGGGGGTAAATTTTAGGAATCTTATATTTACGGTTGGATAATCACCTTAACAGTTGGAATATGAACTTTTGAGCGTATATTGATTTGTTTATACGCTATTTGAATAGTTTTGGATGGTTCGGCAACGATTTGGGGGTTTGGGCTCATTCTTTGACCGAAAAGTAAGCATTGAAACGAGGTGAGTCTCCTTTCTAACCTTGTAACAGGAATTGTCCCCATATGTGAGTTAATTGGTTATGTGCTCATATTTGTGGGGGCTACGTACACACGAGGTGATGAGAGTACGTGCGTAGCTACTATTATGCTATCATCCGGGTAGTCTAGGACCCAAGAGCATGCTATACTTGAAATATTTGCCATCTTGTTGACAACTTGTATTACTTAAATCACATCAAATTAGGAAATAAATTTCTAAAAGTTTTGAACTCCATTTTTCTTAAATTATTAAAGAGAATTGGCCTTTATTTGGATAATTGCTCCATGTTGACTTCTTGATTGACTGCTTGTCTGTGTGTGTTTACTTTTACAACGGGCCAAACGCCTCGACAGGTTAAATAGATGCATCAATTGGTTCGGGACGCTCGACCCTCGGCAATTCATAGTTTATATTTCTGTTGGAGCGGGCCGTCGCCTCGATATGATTTGTGCATGCTTATATTGCTCACCTGAAATATTTAAATGTTGATATTGCCTTTTGGCCTGATATAAATTGCTAAGAACAAATGACAAGTAAATCATGAAAATTCCTTATTAATTGTAAAAGGTGTTTACCTGTTTACTCGCTTTGGGGTGTTAAATTGCCATATAAATTCATGACTTCCTCACATTTTAGTATGTTATTATCTGACCACTAGCAAGTGTTAAAGTCGACCTCTCGTCTCTACTTCTTAGAGATTAGACGGGATACTTGCTGAGTACACGTTATTTTCGTACTCATACTATACTTGCTGTGTATTTTTATTGCACAGGTTGATTGTGTGGCTGGTGGCTTAGTGGCATAGCAACATGGTTGACACAGAGACTAGGTAAGCTGCATTTCTTCGAGGCGATTCCGCAGCTAGTGTAGTCTCTCTCTCCGGATCTTATTTATTTTTCTGTTCAATTGTATTCCGGACAGTTATTGTACTTACTTGGATTCTCATAGAAATTGCTCATGTACTAGTGACACCGGGTTCTGGGATGGTTTTAAACTACTTTGTAATTTGAACTTAAGCGGTTATCCCTTTTATTTATAAATATTGAAAGAAGATCTAGCTTTTCAAAATTGTTAAAATAAGTATTTAATTAAGTATTTCAGTTGGCTTGCCTGACAGCGGTGTCTGGCGCAACCACGATCCTAGTGAACTTTGGGTCGTGCCAGTTTAAAAAAGCTAAATTCATATTGTATGATTGATGATGCGCGAATTAAATATTAAATTGATAAATATATACTTCATATTAGCCAAAAGGCAACAACGATAAATTTCATGTCTAACACGATGTTTTTGGCTATGCCATGCGAAACTTCATTGAAAGGAAAAAAAATATATGGAGGAGGAGGAGGAGAAGGAGGATGAGTGAAGAGAGGTAAAAATAAGGGTGAAATTCAAAAATAACCAGATTTATATGGGGTAATTGAAAAATAGCCACAGTTTCAAAAATAATCGAAATTTGGTCATTTTTTATGTAAAGATAAATCTGAACGAAAATACTGTTCAAAATTCTAAAAAAATTTCAGCATAATATACTGGATTACATGCATATTCTACGGGCCTTCATATACAGGTGATCCAATCTCCAGTATATTATTTTCGAACTTTTCGTATGTTGGAGTTGCAGTATAATATGTTGAACGTTCATACATAAGTGCACCAATCTCCAATATATTATGCTAGAACTTTTCGTGTTGCAGAAAAATTAGGAATATTTTTTAATGATTTTATAAATGCAAATTATTTTTTAATTTTCAGTTCGAAAATTGACTAGCTCGTACTATTTTGATTAGATAACATCTAGGAAGCCCCAAAAAAAGGAACAAAGAAGCTTCTCTTTTCAAGGTATGATTACCAAACAGAATTGCGTTTGCTCCACCAAATCAAAAGTTCACATTGTACCGAGTTCCTAACGGATTTCTTACTTAAGAAAACTCGCCTAATCATCAATAAGGACTTTGGTTGCGGGGTCTCGAGGTATGAAGTTGCTTTTGTTAGAAAACATTTTACCTTTTAATATATAATTTTCAGCACGAATTTAAATTTAATCGGCCCCTAATATAAACACCGGACACTAAATGAGAAACTAAAAAACGGTTAATCTCAAATAACTAGCACACACAAAAAATTGCACTAGCTTGATCTGAAAGCTTAGTTTTCAGGTTTTATTTTCAATTTCATAGTTATGACTAATTTTTAGTCTGCAATGCATTTGTAATCACCAGAAAACTATCATATATTTCAAAAGGTTATAATTAATATTCAAGGAATTTATTATTTCCTTGTATTCATTATTTGGCCTTTTAATTAATAAAAAGGCTTCATGATTTCCTTGTATTGACATTAAGAATGCAATAAATCTCCTTTTTTATTTTATTTTTTTAATTTCCTCAGTTCTTAGTAGAGCTTTGCCAAATAATTTAGGGCTTTGAATTAAACTACTCAAATATTATATTAGAAAATAAATTTTTTGACAACAAAATTCAATGTACTGTATTACTAACATATCGTTAATTTGAAACAACACTAATCAATATGGGTGTTCAAATCAAACCAAAAAACCGTACCAAACCAAAAGATCAAACCAAATCGATTAAAAAACCCAACTAGATTTGATTTGATTTGGTATTGAGTTAAAAAAACAAACCAAACTGACGTTATATACAATTTTTATATGTATTTTTAAGAGTTTATCTTGAGTTTTCTTTTAAAAATATAGAAATATTTGGGATACTCTCATGTATTAACCTTGAAAGAGTATAATGGCAGAAAAAATTGATAGACGACTACCAAAATAACTATTACTATAAGTTACTAACAAAATTCTCTCAGTTGAATATTTCAATAGATCATATTTTGTCAATTTTTTCAATATTTACTAAACACATATTCACTAATCAAAACTTTATTTATAACTTTAACAAAGTAAAATTCGAATAATATTCATGCAAAAAAAAATTCGAAACCCGAAAAATCCGACAAAACCAAACCAATCCAAATCGATATAGTTGATTTAGTTTGATTTGGATCAAAACCAGACCAACCTGATCCATGTGCACCCTACTAACCAATATAAGAAAATATTACTAATAGATATGCCTCGTTAGATACTATAACTATAACTATAATAAGGAAAACAACAAAGGTGACACTGATTTTTCATACAGGAAATTCAATTTTATAACTCAATTGATTGAAATCCCTCCCTAAAGCCTGGCAACTGATTCAACATTCACTTCTAGTAGATCAAAAGGAGCATGATTAGTTTCTGCTAGACGAGATATAAAGAATATAATCAATACAGGGAACAAGAGAGTACCAGCCTATATGTGCTTTTGGCCCATGACAATCTCACTCGAATTATGAGAACCTACATTAGTACACAGTATACCGAGGTCCCAAGCCAAAATCACACGTGCAAGTTTCCCTGCATGTGGCTCGCCCATGCTTTCTGAGGTGCTTCCTATGACTCGGTATGGGAGAAGGGGGCAGAACTGCACACTTTCATGTTCAGAGCATTATTTTGAATGAGAGAAAGCGTGGTTGACAAACCAATCATCGGAGGCGAATGGAGTGATTTCATCAAATGATGCATGTGAGCTGAGCTATTCCCATCCCAAAACTCAATTATACTGTTGGTGTATATACATCTAAACTATCAAATATACAGAATGAATGTGCTATCATTTACCAATCCAAAGTTAAATAAGAAGAGGGTCTAAACAACGCCAGTAGTGACAATATCAAACAACATGATAACTATCTGTCTAGCAACGCATCATGATCTCAAACTTATCAAAATTTAGTAAACCATCACCATTGATATCACATTGAGCAATCATTCCTCTAATTCATCAATAAAATCAGCCCAATACACTAGCAAACCACCTCAGAAAAAGTAGTTGATCAGTTTCTTCTGAGGGGCAAAGATCTGTAAGTAAAAGTCTTTTCTAGAAGTCAGAATTTCTTGAAGAAGTGAAAATGGAAGCATAGAAGGACTTCTTTTGTAGCATTAGCTAGATGATAAGGGAGAGAATGATGTTGAATGAAAACCTGCCTTCATTTTTAGATAACTTACCACTAGTGCCAGCAGGGGTAAGTATGGAAGACATGTTAAAGGAACATGAGAGACAAATTCAAGCAGCAGTTAGGAAAGCACGTCAAGACAAGACCAGGACCAAAAACAACTGATTGCTCTCTTCCGGCGGAAGGATTCTCATGCAATTTCAGTTTTCTTCACATGAAATCCACATTTGTACAGGGCCTAAGAGAAGGCACAACACAATGACACGACATACAAGAAGACCATGAAACCCACCAGAAAGCAATACATACAGAAAACAACAGATAACTGTAATGACACAAAACAACTACATAAACCTTGTTGAGAATTTGTCTTCTCCAGCTGCATTGAGAATTAATTCAACTTCCATGTCTAACATGATGTTTTTGGCTATGCCACACAAAACTTCATTGAAAGGAATTGTCAAAACAAAATGAAGAGAGGTAAACAAAGGGTGAATAACATCTAGAAAACCAAAAGAAAAAGGAACAAAGAAACCATTCTCCATTAGAGAAGAGCTTCTTGACAGAAGATAGTCTGCCCTTCTACAATGGCATAAAGGTTCTTGATTGGATACTACACCACATCAATGAAGCCTCGAGAGCTAATCAATCAGTAAAGCCTCGGCGAGGATTGGACGTTATACCCAACTAAATGAGATTGTCATCTTCCAGGAAACTCAGTGCAACAAGCCAAACATAAAGCGTAATAATCTGAAACGACAGTCAACCACCTTCAATGCGGTCATCACGTTATCTTACAGCTGCTTGAGAGGTATCAGAATGACAAGAATTATTAACATTACCAATTATTTATAAGAAATTAACAAACAATGACCCACTCCACACCCACAAAAGGGGAGAAAAAGAAAGGTAAAAGAGAGAGTGAGCATAAAGTTACTATAGTATTTAACCAGAACTCGATAAATATAAAATTTACAATCACAAATGTCATGTTACACCAATAAAGTACCGACTGAATCAAATGGCAAGAGGCAACATCTACGACTCAGTGAGCAAGCATGTAACTATCTTTCAAGTAACAACATTCTGAGACAATAAAACCAAGTCAAAGACACTAGCATACCACCTCAAAGGAAGTAGCTGATCAGTTTCTTCCAAGGGGCAAAGATCTGCAAGAATAAGTCTCCTTGAAGTCGGTCTTTCTTGAAGAAGTGAAAATAGATGCATAGATTTCCTTTGTAGCATGAGCAGGAGCTATATCAACAGCCTTAAATCGCTTCCCAGACCCGTTACTCGCACTATTCTTCACATCCTTCACTTCAATCTTACTGTTAATGCCAACTTTACCTTTTCCTTCCACTTTCCTCGCATCCTTTTCTGCTAGCTTATCCTCAATCCCATGTTTCATCCCACTCAAGCGTGGCACGCCCAATGCCTCTTCACCATTCAAAGCTATATCCCCATTCTTCCCTTTCTTCACCTTCTTATTATCCTTCAATTTCGCTCTTTCTTCCTCCATTCTCTCCCTCAAAGCCGCAACCTCTTCTTCGCTCCCGTTAATCACAAGCTTGTCACTCTCAACAAACTCCTTGTGGCAAACCAAACAACCCGAGGATTTCACTTCCTTCAAAGCTTTTGCACTCAAAACATGTCCACAACCCCTCAAAGCAAAGAACTTGTACTTCCCATTGAACTCCAACCCAGTTATCGGGCACTGAAACCCGGTCCCCTCACCATCACCAACCCCTCTATCCTCTTTTCCCGGAATCACTGACAGCTCAACCGAAATCATATCTTTCAATCCCCTTATATACCCAAATTGCTTAGGCACCCTTTTCTTCAATAAAGCCTCAACTAAAGCCTCCTTATTAAACAAATTCCCAAGCTTATCGACAACAACAGGATGCTTCAACGGCTCGTTAGACAAAGCACAATTCAACCATTTCGACAACCTAATTTCATTCGGGTCAATTTATCCGGTTTCTTAGTTGCATACATCTTCAGATAACAGTCTCGGGACTCTGCCCCTGTGGCACCTCCATCTCCACCCCCTCCACGGATGCGGAGGCCGAGTACTAAAGTGGAAAAAGGGCTAATCCCAGAACCATGTAATAAAGTTGAATCCTTAATGGGCCTACCGTCGAATGTAAAATAGACAGAACTATCCTTAATTGAGCCTAATGATTTCTGTATTTTGTCCATTAAATTGGATTTGAGGTCTTGCAAAGTGAAATTAGGGTTAGGGTTTTCGAGATTTAGGACGTGATTGGGGATCTGAAGCTCAGGCGATTGGATGAAAATAGGGAAATTACGCATTTGGGGATTCATTACTAGGAATTTTATGAATTTAAATTGAAGATAGTATATGAAAATTTTACCTGAAATGAAGAGAAATCGAAGACCAACAGGTGCGAAGCTTTGGTTTTCGAAAAGGGGAAAAGACTGTATTTTGGTCGTTGTATTTTTAGTCTTCTGAAATTAGTTTGACAGAAACTCGGTGCACCGACGTTCAGGCCATAGGACTTGGGGACCCGTTTGATTTTGTTTTTGGGCTCACCCATAATCCAATTGGCTGAGGCTCATTTTGGAAAACTTATACAAATGTGCCAAATAAGTCTCAATTACCAACCTTTAGCTATTAGTGATACATATCAAAACTAGTCAAATATATATAAAAATTAAAAAATCAAAAAACATAAAGTTCTTTCTCTCAAAAACTCACATGCAAAAATCACATTTCACATTTTTAAGCGTGATTAGCAACATTAGTGCAAGACGGAAAGAAAATTTTATGAATGAGGTAGCAAATAAGGTGATGAAATACAAAAAAATGTAAGCAAAAAGGGAACTTTTTCGATGGGTATAGTTGAAATTCATTGAAAATATGGACAAAATTTGAGGAAGATTGGATGTGATTTGGACTGGTATTGTATCAAAATTCGTAACTAAATCGAGTTCAAAAGATTCTTCTACGACACATGTATCACGCATCTATCTCATGCATAGGCATATATGGATATACATGTGATACACAATTGATATAAATATGATACATAGTGTGATACACATATCATTTTTTTCATGTTCCGTTTTTTAATTCGAATTTTCAATTCAAACCACCTCAAACTTCATAAAACCATACCAAAATTGAGATTCAAGCTCCTTAAGATGTACCAAATTTATTCTAACAACGCTCACTCAAAAGAAAGCAATTGATAATTTTTGCTTTAAATAGCTAATTGGCTAAAATTAGTAATATTTGGCTAATATTAGTATTTTATGAATAACTTAATTTTTGTAACGAGCTACTCTTAAATGGACATAACTGGTAGTTTTCCGCCAATTTTTAATGCATCAAAAGAGAGGGAAAAGCACATATAACCAATTGAAGAATTACCTAAATAGTTGTCCACCCAAAATAAAATTAGTATATATTGTATGGGTCAAAACTTGACTTCATGTTAATTAATAGGACTGACGCATTTATTAAAGCCTATTTATGATTAATAAACGGTATGGCCATTTATTGGCAATGTTCTCGGGCAATTATCCGATTCGACAACTAAGGCTACGGCCTGGTCGTCCTTACGAGGGAGTCCTCCCAATATGGTCACAACCCCTCGGCGCAGCTGGTAGGTCTCATAGCTATAAATACTAAGAGAAAAAACCCTAAATGGGGGCTGCTTCTTCTTCAAATCTACTTCTAAAAGAAGAGATATTACATCGTTGTAAGGCTCTGAACCTCTCCATGGAGAGGCAGACCAAACCAATACCATTAATAAAAGATCTTCACCCTCATCCCTTTAACTAATAATTGTTGTATCTTGTATTTTACTTTATTGGTCTTTTGATTCATTACGACCTGTTATGATTGGCCCTTTGTCTATTTTCCTTGACTTATGCCTATAAAGTTTATGAAAACTTTGAGCTAAACAATTTGGAGCCATCTGTGGGAATTTCATAGCAGAATCGCGTAGTTAATCCTTAGACCAAAAATAGGGAAAGAGAACAACCCAGCTTGAACAATCCAAAACGGCATGTCGGACCAGAATAAGTTAAAAGCCTCGAGATGAGCTTGCTTCCACATCTCGCGTCTCCGACCAAGAGGAAGAAGAATGAGAAGAAGTAGATCCCCCATCCCCATGGGAAAATGCGCATAAGGTACCTCCCTCCTTCTATCACACGAGATCCTGCCAAAAGGGAGGAAAGCGTAAGAGCATCTCGAACCGAGACCTGTAACAGGGAACCTGTGCAAACCAGTCGAGAAGCCTACAAGCGCGAGTTAGGCAAGACTCGAAGCCAGAAACAAAGCCCAACGCCCGGCAAAGCAGGCTATGCGCCTTCGACTTCAAAAATTACAAAGGTTCAACTACGGTTGAACCGGAACTCAGGCTATGTGCTTTCGACTTCAAAAATTACAAAGGTTCAGCTACGGTTGAACCGGGACTCAGGCTATGTGCCTTTGACTTAGAAAATTACAAAGGTTCAACTACGGTTGAACAGCAGCTCAGGCTACATGCCTTCATCCATAGGTTCAACTACGTTTGAACCGGGACTCATGCTATGTGCCTTCCACTTCAAAAATTATAAAGGTTCAACTACGGTTGAACCAGACTCAGACTATGCGCCTTCAACTTCAAAAATACAAAGGTTCAACTACGGTTGAATCGGGACTCAGGCTATGTGCCTTCGACTTCAAAAATTACAAAGGTTCAACTACGCTTGAACCGGGACTCAGGCTATGCGCCTTCGACTTCAAAAATTACAAAGGTTCAACTATGGTTGAACCGGGACTCAATCAATGTACCTTCGACTTCAAAAATTACAAAGGTTCAACTACAATTGAACCGGGACTCAGGCTATACGCCTTCTACGTCAAAAATTACAAAGGTTTAACTGTGGTTGAACCGGGGAACAGGCTATGCGCCTTCGACTTCAAAAATTACAAAGGTTCAACTACGGTTGAACCGAGACTCAGGCTATGCGCCATCGACTTCAAAAATTACAAAGGTTCAACTACGGTTGAACCGGGACTCAGGCTATGCGCCTTCGACTTAAAAAATTACAAAGGTTCAACTACGATTGAACAGGGACTCAGGCTATGTGAATTCGAATTCAAAAATTATAAAGGTTCAACTATGATTGAACCGGAACTCAGGCTATGCGCCTTCGACTTCAAAAATTACAAAGGTTAACTACGATTGAACCGAGACTCAAGCTATGTGCCTTTGACTTCAAAAACTACAAAAGTTCAACTACGGTTGAACCGGGACTCAGGATATGCGCCTTCGACTTCAAAAATTATAAAGGTTCCACTACGGTTGAACCGGGACTCAAGCTATGCGCCTTCTTCAAAAATTACAAAGGTTCAACTACGGTTGAACCGGGACTCAGGCTATGTGCCTTCGACTTCAAAAATTACAAAGGTTCAACTACGGTTGAACCGGGACTCACGCTATGTGCCTTCAACTTCAAAAATTACGAAGGTTCAACTATGGTTGAACCGGGACACAGAAATTACAAAGGTTCAACTACGGTTGAACCGGGACTCAGGCTATGCGCCTTCGACTTAAAAAATTACAAAGGTTCAACTACGGTTGAACCGGGAGTTAGGCTATGTGCCTTCGACTTCGAAAATTACAAAGGTCCAACTACGGTTGAATCGGGACTCAGGCTATGCGCCTTCGACTTCAAAATTGCAAAGGTTCAACTACGATTGAACCGGGACTCATGCTATGTGCCTTCGACTTCAAAAATTACAAAGGTTCAACTACGGTTGAACTGGGACTCAGGCTACGTGCCTTCGAATTCAAAAATTACAAAGATTCAACTACGATTGAACCGGGAATCAGGCTACGTGCCTTAGACTTCAAAAATTACAATGGTTAAACTACGGTTAGACAACAGCTTAAGTTTTGTGGGACACTGTTGTAGCGAATTTATTTTCTTGTGGCGATAAAGTTGCCACAACAAAGAGACATTTTGCGGCGACCAACTAAGTCGTCCCAAAAAACATTCAGTAACGGCTTACCTTGTAGCAACCCCATGGTCGCAGCTAATGATCTTCAGGGCAACATGCACGGCTTTTGTATCAACTTTAGGCGCCACAAAATGAATCCCTAAACTTTCCAACAAACAATATTCCGAACCCACAAATTTCATAAACTTCTGAACCGGTTAGAACCCATAAGCTTTATAATTTCTAAACCTGTAAACTTCGAAACAATAAACCTCTGAACTCATAACTTTGTAACTTGTAAAATTTTGAACTTGTAAACCGAAAGATGAAAAAGGTATAACTGAAAATATATAATATATAAATATTTTTTTGCGGGGGTAGGGGGTGCTGAAAAAAAACAAAAATTTGAAAGTTACAAAAAAAGTTTTAAAAAAAATTGTGCGAGAGTCGGGCAGGCAGGGGCAGAAAAGAAAAAAGAAAAAAGAAAATTAAAATTTACGAAAAATAGTAATTTTTTTGCGGGGTGGAGGGTGGGGGTTGACGAAAAAACCCATTTTGAAGAGAGGGCATGGGGTGGGGTTAGGTGGGTGGGTGGGGGGTTGGTGAGGGTAAAGAATATGGTGGGAAGCTTGAGAAGGAGTTTTAGAAAATGTTTTCCCTTCACTTGATAGGGAAAACATCTTTCTCCAATCGAAGAAAAATAAGTTAATAAGAAAAATATTTTCTAAAATATTTAAGCCAACCAAACATAAGAAAATTGGAGGAAAATATTTTCCTTCGTATCAAACACACCGTAAAAGTCCTATTTATTGCTCTTTATTGTCTATATATGAACTCAGGTTGGATTTTTGACTTTGGAATGCCTTGAATCTATAAATGAACCCTATAATTATTTCCTTGATTTTATCTTCAAAAACTTTTATAACCCTAAACCAGCACTTTCCATTATAATTGTCAAAATTTCTCTCTAAACTAATAATTTTGATAGTAAATTAAACTATGCTGAAGCAATGAGCTTCACTCTTATTTGCTTTTAACTTTTAAGGAGAAATGGACTGTCATGAGAGATTCATATTATTCCTTGAAATTAAACATTTCAAACTTATAATTTATGTGTATTATTTTCTATTTTAGTTTATTTCAAGAAGAATATCATTGTTTTATATTTAGTACGTCTTTAATTTTAATATTCATGGTTTATTCTTACTAACACAATTTTATGATTCGATTAAAATATGCACCACCACAGAATAGTGTATCTTTCAACTCATTACAAGTCGGACAGTTTCTTCAGTTCAACCCTATTTCAGGTATTATTTTTTTGTGGTAATTATCAAATTTTATTACCAAAGCAAAAATTTACATCTCATTTCAAGTGATTTTTAGAACAATGAAATATAAACTTATAAGAAATATATACACTTTAGACATTAATTTTTTAATGAGATGTTGACACCACCCAGGATGATGTGGTTGAAATGATAAAAGTATTTTTTAACCAGAGATCTCAAATTTGTATACGAATAATATGTACCTTTGAGAGGGAGTACGACACAATTAATTAATAGAAATATCAGTAGATTTCAATTACCCGATAATTAAAAAAACAAAAAACAAAAAAGACGACCTAGATATATTCATTCAACCATTATAACAAAAACAAAAAAAGAAGTATTTTGTTTAACACGTTTCATAAAACATGCATATCCCAATTTCTTGTTGAATGACAATTGTATTATATGCATGCCAATCTCCTGCATGCTTACATGTTTTTTTTTTTGTTTTCACTTCAATTAATTAAACCTCAAAAAGAAAAAATAGATCACAAGATTAATTACTTATATATATATATATATATATATATATATATATATATATATATATATATATATATATATATATGTATGATATTTATGTAGGTAGGTAGGTAGTGCATCTAACACTGGTATGGACTATATACATTTTTTGTAGTTAAGTGGATGATTTACTTAAAGTTACAAGGCTAAATGGTAAAAAAGAGCACAGAAGAAGTGAATTAATTATAGATGCCTCCATATTAATTGCTCTTTTCCACATTTCAATTATTTAATCTTCCTCCTTCCCTTGACAATACACAACATTTCTGCATCTCTCTCATTTTCTTTTCTTCATAGTAAGTAAGTTGATCACCTCTCTCTCTCTCTCTCATTTTTCAAAGCTATGATTGTTAGATAGTGTTTATAAACATATATTTCTTATAATCGTGGTGTACTCGGGGCTAGCTTGCGCGTACCGTGAATATTCACGGGATATCTGCTACCTCCCACCAGCATATGTACTTTAGATGGTGTTTAATTTTTATATACATATATTTCTTATAGTCGTGTTGTCCTCAGGGCTAGCTTGCGCGCCCCTCGACTAATCAACGGGACTTCTGCTACCTCCCACTAGCACATGTACTAGTTCTGTCCATTAAAACTTGGACATATAGAAAAAAACTCACTTGGTGGGCATTTGGACACAAAAATCGTGAAATTTCGAAAAAATAAAAATAAAAATATTTTAAAGTGAAAATGGTATTTGAAAATTAAAATTGTGTTGGAAATTTGGAGTTGTTTTTTAATATTTTATGAGTGATTGTAGTGAATTTTGAAAAATAATTTTGAAGTTTTTCAAATTTTTGGAAAATTCTGAAATTTAACTTCAAGTGAAATTTGAATCCTGGCCAAACATTACTTCCAGAAAAAAGTAAAAATTTTCCGGAAAAAAAGTAAATATTTTTATGGCTAAAACGGGCCCTTAGTGTTTTTGCATCCGCTGACCTGAGTATCCACCTTTTTTGTAGGTTAATCAATAAACTCTAATGGCTTCTGAAAGATCTCCATTTGCAAAACCATCAAAGAAACCAAGGTCTTGTAACTTGAAACTCAGTGATACAAAGGGCAAAGAAGTAGTGGAGAATGTTGAAAAAGTACCAAAAGGAAATGGAAATATCATGAGGCCAAATGAAGCTCTAGCATCAGCAGTTGAGAATCCAGCTTTGCTGCGTGCCCTTGACCATATAAGATCTGCTGGTGCGGGTAAATTTTTACCGTCCTCTATTCGTTATGTATATTCCCCTTTTTTTTCTAAGTTTCTTGTGTTATATATGTTACAACTTACAATCACAGTTGTATTGACAAGAGGGGTTGCTCGAATGGTAAGCAACCCCTACTTCCAACCGAGAGGTTGTGAGTTCGAGTCTCCCCAAGAGCAAGGTGGGAAGTTCTAGGAGGGAAGGATGACGGGGTCTATTTGGAAACAACCTCTCTACCCCAGGATAGGGGTAAGGTCTGCGTACATACTACCCTCCCCAGACTCCACTAAAGTGGAACTATACTGGGTTACTGTTGTTGTTGTTGTTATAATCATAGTTGTAGTGGCGAATCGAAGAATGTAAGAGTATTAACAATGTAAGAATGCTACACACGTTGAATTCAAATTACTTAAGAAGTAAAGTAACTTTTAAGCAACCTTTTCGGTTACTAGAAGCTTTTCTTACGTGAAGGAGATTTAACATTTTATATATACATATCACAATTTTGTTTTTACTTTATTTGTGTGTGGAGCATAACTTTTCAAATAAGGAAATTCAATTGAACCTCATTCCGACCATGTAGCTTCCACGGTCCAACCTCATAAACGTGACGACTACACATCTCATGTTATCTATGATCATTCCTTCATGCTCATGCTGAAGAATATCTTATTTATCAGGGACAGGGACGGACTTAGTGTAAAAGTTATGGGTTCATTCGAGCCCACTAACTTTGTCTCAAATCTTGTACGTATATGTGTTAAAAGATTCGCTACCTGAAAAAATCAAATGAGCTATGGTAGAATTTACCTATAATGTTCAAATCCTAGATTCACCCCTGAGATCATGAATGTTCAATCTTCTTGCAGTAAAACCAAAAAAGACCAAGGCAAAAGACAAAACAGAAGTGGTTCCTCCAAAAATCATTGGGATCAAGAAAGGAGCAACCTGCAGTACTGTTTCAAAAAGTAGCAAAGGAATTGTAATACCAACAATCAAATCCTTTGTAATTCACTGCAAACGTTCAGAAAATGAGGAATCTGTTTCAGCTAGCTGGAGCACTTTTCAACCAATTGACATGATCAAGGGAAAGGCTAAAATGGGGATGCTTCCATAATTCATTGCTCAAAAGTCTTCCGAAAAATGACGCATTTGGATAATGAGGCCGCTAAAATATGAAGGAACATCTCTTGTGTCTGCTTACAGTTTGAACTAACTGAAGTCTATATGCCTTTTCTTTCTTCTCTTTCTTTTTTTTTGGGGGGTGGGGGGTGGTGGGGGTGGGGTGGGGGGTGTGAAGTGTAGAGAAGGGGAAGGGGTGTAGCTAGCCATAGTCTTTAGTTTCTTCCATTTTCAGATGTTTAGAAGTGTGAGTGCATCTTAGTTTTAATTGTAACTTAATTATCTTGGTACTTAAATCGTTTTAAAGTAATTACATAGATTTATCCATTAAATTTTTAAATTTAGTTTCAAAAATTTAATGGCTTGGCTTAGCTTTCCTTTCTGACATGATACTTTTACGCGCATGGGAGCTGCAACTTATACCACAGTATCGTGTAATGGCCCATATGCGCTTTCTACTGTGTGAATCTGAATTAGTCGTGTCAGTGAGTTTACAAACAGGATGGTTAAACAGAAAAAGATGCATTTTATAAGTTCTTTCCAAAGCTATCCCACCCTCTCCAACAATATATATGTCAAAAGTGAGGACAATGTCCCAAAGAAACATGTTTCTTATCTGATCTCAACTGGTAAGTCAAAAGAAACTCTTTTACCATTCTACAAGATCAATATACAGGCAAGTCCAAGCATTAAAAGAATCTCAAGGACATGCCAATATCAGGTCCCAAGTTATTGCTAGTGTGGGATAAATCTCTCTCGAGTGTATAGCAGGAAATATGGTGGGCGTAAACGTTGGACTTTACAAGGAAAAAATTGTGGGATCAATGTGTGAAAGAATAAGGTGAACGTAAGGGGTTCCTACACTACACTACGTAATTGTGGTGAAGCGGAACTCAACCTATCACTAAAGGATACAATTACTAGTCATGTATATTGCACTGTTGAAGATAAGGATGTTCGTACCAAACGTGCTTCTTCCAATAGGGCTTGAACTTCTGAAGTCCAATCTCTAACCATGGTTTCATAACTCCATCATAATGAATCACGGCTGCCTGCTCGATTTCATTCGTTCTGACACCAGATACGTACCCCAACCCCAAGACATGCCATCTCCGATCTATAGCACGTGTATGTTTGTAAAAGGTCATCCAACCAATTGGCAAAGTACCAGCTTTCAGTAATGGCCTATCACTTCCCTGCATCATGACATGCACTAAAAGTGAGGAAGTGAAGAATAGAAGGGGAAGAGCATATAGCAAAACAACTAAAAATAAGAATAGAATATATATACACATAATATGAGGAGATCCCCCAAATGGGAGGTCACAGGTTCGAAACCCCGTACATGCTTTCTAGGCCGAGCTCATTGCACGGGCAATGCCTAGTGCGGTTTACCTCTCAAGTGTGCTTTATGAGCTATTGCACTGGAGCGGGGTTTACAAAGGGCGCACCCGAAGGGTAGTGGCAGCGGACCCTAGTTTACCCAAAAAAAGGATCTAATAATATATGAAAACCTAACTCATGTTTTTTATCTGCAACATATATAAGGTTGGATATCCTACTTATTTCAATATATAGACCATGCTTGTAGAATTACCCGATGACTCATCAATTATCATCAGTCAATTCCACAGGTACTTAACAAACAACAGGATATAGATCTATACCAGCTCCAAGTACTTGTGATAGACTGCAGTTAGGTTTCTTTTCCTCCATTCCTGCAGATCAAATATATTCATCCCGAATGCCCATGTGCATGATTTCACATCAAACCTCTTTGCCACCAGGGGGTCGGTGAAATTGATGAACATATCCATTCGGCGGAACGTAGGCTTGCCTTCCAGACAAGTCTCCACTGCACCATTCACTTTACCCTTCATGTTGATGCGCCAAAGTCCAGTTAGATCCCTTTTCACAACCACGTCATGGTCAAGGAGCACTATCTTGTTGAGAGATGGAAATATATCAGGCAGATAAAAACGCAGATGGTTCAGCGGGGAAGTGTATCTTGGATCAAGAGACTCTTGCTTCTGCAGAATATACTTGTTTGATAACCAATCAAACTTGTCTATGCTTTGGATATGAATTGTTGCTTTGCCAGGAGGATTCGATAAGAACCACATTGTCATGGCTGGTAGGTTAAGAGAATCTGTCACTATATGAAACACAATCTTCTCTGGAGCCTGCCACGTACACAAACATTTACCATAAATTCATGCATAACCATGATTATTTAATTTTTTTCTTAAAAATATATAGTGATTAATAAATACTCCTTACAGTTACTAGTATAAAACCATTAAAGTTTAGCCCTTCCATATATGATTGCTATTTGTGTTGTCATAGATCAATAGTGGATTTGTCTGGTCCACACTGAAGCAAAAGCTTCTTACTAGTAAGCCCGCGCACTAAATGAAAATATTCCTCTAAAGATCATCTTGCAACATGACATATACAACAAATACCAACATCAAGCAACGTTCTATTCTTGATCATCAAAAAGTCACTGCAGATTAAGTTCAATGAAAAACTAAAAGTAACGGCAGAACGTGGATGAAAATATAAGACGTCTTCCGTTATTCCGTCTCAATTTATATGTCACTTTCCTTTTTAGTCGATCCTAAAAAGAATGTCAGTTTTCCTTATTTAGAAAAAATTAACTGTAGAATCCTACTTTACATTTAATGATTTGATTTAAGACCACGCGAATATCTATGGTCTGTTCTAAACCACAAGTTTTAAAAGTCTTTTTTCTTTCTAAATCTCTACGTCGAGTCAAACACCGCCATATAAATTGGGATGGAGAGAGTAATAGATTTAATTTAAGAAAGATAAATGAAAGGCAAGAATCAGAAAATTAATGGAGCAGCTCACCCTAGCAGTTGATACAGTTGAGTTGACAACAGCGGAACATGCCAAAACATTGTCAGAGAAAACAGCAAAGTGATAGAGATCTGGATCCTGAAATTTATGTTGGTCAGGCAGTTCCTGCTCTTCAGGCGATAGGGAAAAATATTCAGCGGTCAACCTCATGGAGAGGCAATGAAGGCCTTTCGGAGTAGTTCGTCCAGCAAGATTTACAAGGAAGGAAGCTTGATTCTTTTGCGATCGAAGCTGTTCCTCAGCGTTATACGTCATTGCACGAAGTTTCTTCACCATTCCCGAGCATTCAGGAAAGAGTTTACTGGCTTTCAACAGGGTTGAATCCATGGCTTTCATCTTCTGTATCGCCCTAGAAACATAACTGTTCTTAGATCATATAAACATCATATTAACTGTACTTCCCCTCATTCCCAAGGCATACAGTACCCTTTCCTATTTTAGGTTCTATCAAATTTTATCTACTTTCATAAAGTAAAAAGTTTTCCTTTACACTCTTCAATACCTTATCAAGGTTTTGCCATTTAAAAAGCACCGCCGGATCACTTTTATTTTATAAAGTTAGCTTTACTGTCACTTTCTGGACACACTTCGAGTTCCAAACATCCATTCACAGCTTAATAACTGTGCACTGGGTGAATAATCAAGAAAAGAAATCGCTTGTAACACTAAGCATTTAGTTACAAGATTGAGCGAATAACCAAATAAGTTATCCACTTGGTGAGATTAACGCTTGGTTACAAGACAAACCAGTTTTTTCTCAACTATTCAAGAATTAATATCAAGTAAATGTCAGTCCTTTGTAAGTAGATAACTTTAGCACGATTCTATTTGTCAATTCCATTCAACCATTTTAACCTTCTCTCAGATATTTTTTACAGACTCACTAAGTGAAAAACATAACTCACTTAGAAAGAAGGTACAAAACTCAAAAAAGCTACTACTTAAGCCAAGAAGATTTTATGCTACTGCGAAGCAATTAAAATATTATCTTACCTCCTTGACAAATCAGAATCTTTAGTAACTTCACCAACAGCTCGTTCCAAGTCCTTAATTCGTAGCTTTATCTCTTTCACAAAATTAGAGTTACTACCCGGTGGTACAAAATTCAAAAACGCTTTGGCCCTAATTAGCTGATCTTTAACCTCCTTTACCTTCTCATCTAATGCCCTCCGCGGATGGGACTGTACATTATGACCGCGTTGAACATCTTGTCTGGATATTTCCTGAAGTACGACCGACTGAAATCAGGAGATCACAAAGGCAGAAGGAGCTTGCAGTTTATACGAACAACAACAACAACAACAACAACAACCCAGTATACTCCCACCAGGTGGGGTCTGGGGAAGGTAATATGTAGACAGCCTTACCCCTACCCAAAAGGGCAGAGAGGCTGCTTCCAAGCGACCCTCGGCGCATAGGACAGAATGAAAAGCTGCATTGGAAAACAAAGATAAAGTTAGGAACCAAGACAAGACAAAACACAATAACAAAACAAAGCATAAGTAATCCTGCAGAAATAGCGTAAATGATTATGTAAACATAAGAAACATAAATACCGTCGCATGCGGCAATAACAAGCGACAACTATCATATTACCAACCAAGAGGGGACCTACGCTAAAACACTAGTCATCTACGGGTAACCCTACTATCCCACACCCAACCCCGGGTGGGGCGAACGAAGGACTCTAAGAGCCCCTAGCCTGCAAGCCTGATTCTAGACCTCCAGACTCCCCTATCAAGGGTCAAGTCCTCGGTAACCTGCATACTAGTCATGTCCTGCCTAATCACCTCTCCCCAATGCTTCCTAGGCCTCCCTCTACCCCGCCGACCACCAACAATCTCCAGCCGCTCGCAGCTCCTCACCGGGGCATCGGGACCCCTCCTCCGTACATGCCCGAACCACCTCAGCCTCGCTTCCCGCATCTTCTCGTCCACCGGGGCCACCTCTACCTTCTGTCGAATAACTTCATTCTTAATCTTATCTAGCCTGGTGTGCCCACACATCCACCTAAGCATCCTCATCTCAGCAACCTTCATTCTCTGAACATGGGAGTTCTTCACGGGCCAGCACTCTGCCCCATACAACATCGCAGGTCTAACCACGGCTCTGTAGAATTTCCCCTTGAGTTTGTGTGGGATTTTCTTGTCACACAGGACCCCAGAAGCAAGCCTCCACTTCGACCACCCTGCTCCTATCCTATGGGTGACGTCCCCGTCAATCTCTCCGTTCCCCTGAATCACAGACCCAAGATATCGGACACTGTCCCTCTTGGCGATGGCCTGAGAACTAAGCATCACATCCCTGCCCACCCCACTCGGCTCGTCGCTGAACTTGCACTCCAGATATTCTGTCTTAGATCTGCTTATTTTGAAACCTTTAGACTCGAGGGTCTGTCTCCATACCTCTAACCTTTCACTAACACCGGCGCTCGTCTCGTCTATCAATATTATATCATCAGCAAAGAGCATACACCAAGGCACATCCCCTTGCAGTTTATACGAACAATATACATTAAAAAAATCCTGTTGAACAGTAGTATGTCGAATGTACATAGATAGAGGAAATAAAGACGAGAGGAGAGGGAAAACAACAGTAATTTAATGCCTCAATATCATAATTAAAATTCTACTCTTTTTCCAAATTTGTTACATGCAACAGCTGAATCTTGGAAAGTGAAATAATAAACGAACCCATAAAACCCCTTCCTAATAGACTTTCAGTCAAAACTTCTTCTGATTTAGGAAAAAGAAAAGCACAAAAGTCTTTCGGCCAAACCATTGAATTGACAACTTCCCTACTCTCATGAACATCCAAAGTCTAAATTTGCTGATTTATTTTTATTTAGGAAAACCAGTTCTTGTTAAGTGTTCGAGAGTGCGAGGCTTAGATTTTAACTACACATCAACAGGATCATCACCATCAAAGCAACAGCTTTATATTTCAAACACCGCCAAAAAGGGAATCCAGAAGCCATGCATATGGAAATCTAAAACTGCAAATAACACATGATATTATATCTAATCATCACCAATCTGGTTTAGCCAAACTGAAATTAAAACATCCATTAATCACAAATTCTGGACGAGCAACATCAGTTGCTTTCTAGTTAATCAATTATTCCACTATGCCAAAGTTTGGGGTCAGCTATATTAATGATCTATAACCATTGCGCTCTACTTGTGCGCAAATCATTCCAACACTATTTTCCTTGTAATCAAACACCACCCAACTCTCTCTGTGAAATTGTTAGTATACTAAACAGAAGATTGAGGTCTATTAATCAAACAAAAAAATGAAAAGATTGATGTCGTAATTCACAATACATCAACGAGATCTTTAGTTGTCCCATGCATTAGAATTCCACACAGATTAACACCTTTTCTCCAGTTGTGGCCACTTTTTGCTCTGGTAGACTTGGTTGACTTTCTTGCTTTGGAGCATGTGTGGTTACTGAAATTAGGGAGGAAGGCATTCAATTAATTTCTAATTATAGAATAAACAGTAATGGAGACAAGAAAGAAAGAAAAAAAAAAGTAAAGAGAAATCTGAAATAGCAGATTACCGTCATTTCCCGACAAGCTGGCAGTCTTAGGTTTGCCGGGTAGCAGATTACCGTCATTTCCCGACAAGCTGGCAGTCTTAGGTTTGCCAACACTATCATTCTTATCAATAGAATCTAATCTTACTGCAGAACTTTGGGCACCATCTCGGTAGACATCTAAGATTGGTTCTTTGACACTTCGACCTTCTTCCTAAAACAAACAACAGAAAAAGGTTCACAAACATAAGTAACAATCCAAGTAGACTTTCATAACTATAAGAATTTATAGTAGGAGTAATATTTATATCACCTGTTGAACAGCATTTAGCGCCTGAACCTCTAACCTTTGCTTCTGAAAAGGAATATCAAAAGCCAAATAGAAAAATACCAATCAGATCATACTATATACATTATACTCCATTTGTATCAATCAAAATCCAAATAGAAACATCTCAAGCATTTCGACATTGTGTACAATACACTCCATCGCAAAGAGGTGTTAACTATAGGTTAGAGATTTGGAGGCCTTGATATTTAATTGTGTAACACACTTTGATATTTAAGTTTCTTTCAGAATCCAAAATCATTGATTGTTCAACTTTTAATCTTTGATATGATGGTTAACATCAAACTAAATGGTTTTGACTAGTAGTTCGATATTTTTTATTTGACTAATACCAACATTATATATGAGTTAGACTAACATTTTAACCTTTGTGTCCTTTTAAAAACTGTCACGAGCAATGGAAAGATATTTAAGCTGACAGAAAATTTGCACATTCTTTTCCTTTTCGAAGGGACAGTATAATGGAAGTATCCGGCCATTAACAGCTTGATCTTTTCCACCAGGTCCCAAAAATGCAAACAAAGAGGAGAGAAACAAAAAAAATAACTTCAACTATAGAAATCTTTAATAGCTTAACTACTAGCAAACTCAATGTACAAGAATAAATCAAATGTTCAATGTAATCTAAAATGTTCTTTCTACTTCCACTCAGCAATAAACCAAAAAAAGCAAAATATACACAACAAAAAGGACTAAAAAAGCAGAAATCTTACAATAATTGATAAATCTCCAACAAACTCCTTCGACCCTGCACCCAAATTTTAAAAAAAAATAAAAATAAATAAACAATCAGATCAAATTAACAAGAACAAAAAAAAAGAATCACAGAAAACAACTAGTAAAATAATTACCATCAGAACCAAGATGTCTAATCCTATGTGAAGAAAGCAATAAAATTGGAGTTGTTACAGAAACAGCAAACAAACAGAGGATTATAAATATCCTCGTACATTTCCGAAAAAGCCTCATTTAAGACATATACATGAACAGAACTCAAAAAAATCACTAGGGTTTTGAATCAAAGAATATGAAATATAGATTCTGATAAAAAAATACGAGTTCGTGATTTGATATAATAGAAAGTGACAAAAAGGAAAGCAACTAGGGTTTTTTCTTGTTTTGTCTTTAGGGTCAAATGGGATCTATAAGGGTATTTTTTTTCTAATTTAATTTATTTATTTGTACTGAATTTAATTTTTTATTAAAGAAAAGCGATGAAAGCGGGGAGATAGATGTGGTGCCATGTTTCGTGAGTAGAGAGAAAGGAATAGGAATGAGATTCAGGAGAAGAAGGAAGAGAGAGTTAAAAGGGTTAAAAAATAAATGGGTTTGAGTTATATATATATACTTTTTGGAGAGTGCCAACCTTAAAAGAACCAAACAGAATTTATGATTTGTAGAAAAGTAGGATTGACTTTTTAGGTATGTATGTATAATTATTGTGTACATATTGCTAGGTTGTTTAGGCAAGAGGAGTTGCTACGAAGGTAAGCAATTCCCATTTCCAACCGAGATATTGTGAGTTCGAGTCTTCCGAAGAGTAAGGTGAGAAGTTTTTGGAGGAAAGGATGTCGGAGGTCTATTTGGAAACAGCCTCTCTACCCCAGGGTAGGGGTAAAGACTGCGTATATACTATCTTCCCCAGACCCCACTAAAAAGTGGGATTATACTGAATTGTTGTTATTATTGTATATTGCTAGATTGTTGATTTTGAGGTAGGGTAACATGAACTTTTGAAGTGCCACATTCTCATAGGATCTTTTTTTTGTTTTAACACTTGATTTGAGTCTCCAACTAATTTAACTTTTGTGTCGCAAAAGGCTTATTAAAGAAGAGCTGTTATGAAATAATATAAGAATAAGTAGAATAATGCAAGAACAAGAACAATATAGAGAGAATAGGGAGAGAGAGTATTCTTATTGATACTTTGAGATTGTTAGGGATGATTTACAATGGTAGAAGACCCCTTTATTTATAGGGAGGTAGTGACTTAGCTACCAAGAATAAAACTCTAGAATCTCTCTAATTATAGACATTCACCTTAAATAGAAGTCTATTTATAACACTCCCCCTTGAATGTCTATTCAACAATGTGCCTCGTTAAAACCTTAAAACCAAAACCCAATGGGAAAAATTAAAGAGAAGGAAAAAGAGTACACATGTTTGAATATGCGCCTATTGGTTGCCTCGTTAAAAACCTCGCAAGGAAAACCCAGTGGGACAAAACCTTGTAAGGGAAAAAGAGTGCAACGCGCATTAACTCCCCCTAATAAGAACATCAATTTATATCCTTGAGCATTTGCATTCCAATCTTGTGCATCATCTTCAAAACGATCTTTGGTAGAGATTTGATAAATCAACCATATTGACTTGAATAAATATTCCGCACCTTGAAATCATCATTCTTGATAGATATGAACATCTTTATATAATGTCGTGGAATGACTCTTCAATATCTTCATAGATGTATTCTCAATGCCATCATGCTTATAGTTATAGCAAGATACATATGTGCACAAATTGTACTTAGGATGTGGTACTTCAGGACCACGAATTGCATATGCTTCAAGCAACTTAAATCTTTCAAGTTAAGTCATGTAAGTCACATAATAGACTTTAGATGCATATCAGATTTTCACGTCATGCTAAACAAATAAGATATCGAAAACTGATTATACATACCTTTGACTTTTATACTCTCAAGTATTTGAACTACATGTTCAAATCTACATGTCTTTCACATGGAATCAAGTATTTGTCTATACGCTTTAAGCGTATCAACGACTTTGTCCTTCTGGGACTTAATATGAGTATTTGTAGTGAGAATATAGTTACTTTCTTTGGGTCATCAAATGCGTATAGCATGCTTTGCAATATGTTGCAATTGAATTATCCCTTTTATGAACTTCAGGTTCATATCATGATATTCGGGGATCTACATATACAAATGATAATTCTTCCCATGTAACCTTTTCTCAATTGTTTATCATGTCTCCCCCTCATGTTAGAAAAGCTAACTTGTTTCCTCAACTTTGGGAAATCATCTTTGTGCATTATCATGTCAATATACACAGCACATTAATAATAAGATGAAATTATTTGGTTCCTGACCCTGAACCACTTGTGAGGAGAGAATATAATATACTCTCGTATACGACGTATATCAAACTGATATATATAACTTTGTTCTCATAAGAAACAGTTTAGCTATTAAGTGGAAGCACTCAATAATTATCTTGCTAAACAAACTTTGATATAAACCAACTTATCAAGATGAACTATCTTGAGTAGAGAATCTGGAAATTATGCTCGAAGTTAGATTACTGAGCAATTTACCTCGCAAGCACCGGCCAGGCTGCGGGTTAATAACAATTGCGCATGTAACCATTTCATAGATGCATCATATGTGGTATACATGGCAGGTGAATGGGCCCATATTCACCTTTGATATTTTCAGAATTTATGGGCTTCAACCCGAACTCTTTAGTTGGTCAATTCATTAATGAGAACAAGTGATACAAGAGAATTCGTAAAGAACTTTCTAGTTCTTTAATATTCACCTATGTGAATTTGCACATCATACTTAAAATGAGATGGCTAACACGAATGCCAACTGAATAAAATATCAATATTGGTAAACTTCAAATTTACACCATAACATGTGCACTTATCAATAAACTTCAGGTTTATTATGACATGGGTTTTTATACCAATAGATATCCACTTTATTGTGGCATTCTTTCGTTTGTGTAGTACACACTGGAGAACAAAGCGGGTAGCTTTTCATATACAAATTACCCCGCTACAAGTTGTAGTAATAGGAGATATCAAATCCTTCCTTTATTTATAGTCTCAATATAATCAATCGCTTTCGCGTGTACTTTGGAAACTGAATAAGTTTCTTTGAGACTTACTACAGCACAATACTCAATTGTGTTTCTCCAACATAGTAATAATTGGCTCTTCTAGAGCTCTCAATTAATTTTGTACTACCACAGATTCATCAACATCCATGTGGTGAATATCTTTCTTAAAGAGAAAGTTATACCATTATGGTCATTTCAAACTTATATGCAAGATATGTTTCTTGCAGTATCGTTGTCCTTTAATAGTCATATTTCCAAAATACTTTGGCGTACAATAGGTACGTGACCAACGATCATTCATGCCATATATATAGCCAACAGGCTTGACACCATTAGGTGTTTCAACTATAGGGCCAAAAACTTCACGTTTTGCCAGCGAATTCAATTCTGATTGAATTGCTTCTTGCCACTTTGGCCAATCATGTCTTTTTCGACATTCTTCACCAGATTGAGGTTCGAGATCCTCACATTCTTGCATAATGCTAGATGCGACATTATAAGCAAAGACATTATCCACCACTATATCCACTCGATTAATATTTGCCTCAATATTGATTGGATTTATGGATAGTTCCGTATTTTCCAGAGCCTCGGTCTCAATGGATTCTTCATGAATCTCAGAATTTGTTAAATCATGAATTTCCTCATGAGATTCTTTCGTAGTGTCATTTTGATCATTTGCTTTCCTCTTTCTAGGATTTCGATCTTTAGAACCTAATGGTCTGCCACGCTTCAGGCGTGCATTTGACTCATTGGATATGACACTAGGTGATTGTCCAACAGGGACATCAATACGGATTGGAACATTTTCCGCGGGGATGTGGGATTTCGTTATCCTTTTCAAGTCCGTAAATGCGTCAGGCATTTGATTTGCAATTCTTTGCAAATGGATAATCTTTTGTACCTCTCTTTCACAAATAGAGGTATGTGGATCAAGATGAGATAATGATGCATTTTTCCACAAAATTTCCCGTTTGGTTTCACCAACTTCTCCCCCTAATTTTGGGAAAAATGTCTCATCAAATTGACAGTCTGCAAATCGTGCAAATCTCCTATCAATGTTTCGAGGTAGCGAATAATGGAGGGCGATTCAAACTCAACATATATTCCTAACCTTCTTTGCGGACCCATTTTGGTGCGGGATGGCGGTGCTATAGGCACATATACTGCGCATCCAAAGATTCTTAAATGGGATATATTAGGTTCATGACCCAAAACCAATTGCAACAGGGAATATTTGTGTCAATTCGTCAGTCAGAGACGAACTAGCATTGCTGTATGCAAAATGGCGTGACCCCAAACCGAAGTGGGCAGCCGACGAACTAGCATTGCTGCATGCAAAATGGCGTGACCCCAAACCGAAGTGGGTAGCCTCGTTTTCATGAGTAAATGAGGTATTCAAGATTATACTCATGTATTGTCTCGATCTGATATCCATTTTGAATGATATCTCTAAAACTCAACAAGTTCCTTTTAGACTTGGAGGAGAACATTTTGACTGATATCATTAAAACTCAACAAGTTCCTCTTTAGACTTGGAGGAGAACATTGCATTCTCTATGATAAACATCGTGCCTTTGGGCAGAGTTACAGTTGCTCTTCAGGAGCCTTCAATCAATTTAATTCCCATGGTTTGACATACAAAAGAAATACACGAACATAAGAATAAACAAGTTCAATTAGTTTGTGTCACATAATATTTTCAAAATCTGCTGATGTCAGTTGACTAAATAAATCAGATAGTCGATTATATATTTTTCATAATCGATTACTATGCAGTTTGAAAATTTCAGTTTAAGCATTTTCATAAAACAATCGATTGTTAAACACACACAATCGATTGTTGAGCATTGACAATCGATTGTTAAACATAGACAATCGATTGTTGACTATTTTTGAAAAATTTCAGATCACACTGTTTTAAGACAATCGATTGTTAAACATAGACAATCGATTGTTGACAATTTTTGAAAAATCCCAGATCACACTGTCTTAAGACAATCGATTGTTAAACCTAGACAATCGATTGTTGACAATTTTTGAAAAATCCCAGATCACACTGTTTTAAGACAATCGATTGTTAAACATAGACAATCGATTGTTGACAATTTTTGAAAAATTCCAGATCACACTGTTTTAAAGACAATCGATTGTTAAACATAGACAATCGATTGTTGACAATTTTTGAAAAATCCCAGATCACACTGTTTTAAGACAACCGATTGTTAAACATAGACAATCGATTGTTGACAATTTTTGAAAAATTCCAGATCACACTGTTTTAAAGACAATCGATTGTTAATCATAGACAATCAATTGTTTTGCAGTTTTAATGCGAAAATATGAGATAACCGACTAGTTTTTCAGGTTAGTCGATTACCTCTACTGGAAAGTAAAAATATTATTGATATTTAAGCATATTGATACTTTCTAAAGAACTAATACTAACATTATATCATGAACTAACTAATACGAGCTAATACTAATGGCTATTAGTTTATTCATTAACTAATACAAACAAGTAAAATAAAATCAAACAGCTCCATCTTCTTTCATCACGGATCCATCACCGATTAGGTGGTCTATCTTCCCCTCGGGTTGCTCAAAGAAGTCTGCCACGTCCAAGTGGGTGATGTCAAAGTTGTTGTCAGAGACAAAATTTATTTTCGGGCCTTTACTCTTTCGAGATGCTTGATAAAGGTCAACCAAATGTCTTGGTACACGGCAAGTTTTTGACCAGTGCCCTTTCCCACCGCAACGATAACATATAGTTTCTGAACCTTTGGCCTTAGGATCCTCATAATCCCGTTTCTGCTTTCGGCGGTTATCTCTCTTCGGGGGGTGACGGACATCATGGATATTTCTTCCTTGTCTACGTCCACGGCTATGACCCTAATTACGACCACGACCATGGCCCTTTTCATGATTGGCATAATGAGAGTGCACCTTATCTGCTTCAGGCAGTGGTGTAGACCCAGTGGGTCGATTTTCGTAATTTCTCATGAGCAGGTCATTATTTCGCTCAGCCACAAGTAGAAGAGAAATCAGTTCAGAGTACTTTGTGAAGCCTTTCTCTCTGTACTGTTGTTGCAGTACCATATTGGAGGCATGAAACGTTGTAAACGTTTTCTCAAGCATATCATAATCAGAGATATTATCTCCACATAGCTTCAATTTAGAAGTAATTCTGAACATTGCAGAATTATATTCAGAAATGGACTTAAAGTCCTGGAGCCTCAGATGAGCCCAATCATATCGTGCTTGTGGCAGAGTGACCAACTTCAGGTTGTCATATCTCTCATTTAAGCCTTTCCACAAGATGAGTGGATCCTTGACGGTGAGATATTCAATCTTCAAACCTTCATCAAGGTGATGGCGCAAGAAAATCAAGGCCTTCGCACAGTCTTGGGTGGATGCTTTATCTCTATCTTTAATGGTGTCTCCAAGACCCATAGCATCTAAGTGGATTTCAGCATCCAACACCCATGTCATATAGTTCTTGCCCGAAATTTCAAGGGCAACGAACTTTCTTTTCGTAATGTCAGACATAATCGAAAATCAGATTAGGAAGAGAGAAATACCTTAGTTTTTCTTGATAGCGATTCTTGAGATGGTAGAGTCTCGTGCTGATAACGTGTTATGAAATAATATAAGAACAAGTAGAATAATGCAAGAACAAGAACAATATAGAGAGAATAGGGAGAGAGAGTATTCTTATTGATACTTTGAAATTGTTAGGGATGATTTACAATGGTAGAAGACCCCTTTATAGGGAGGTAGTGACTTAGCTACCAAGAATAAAACTCTAGAATCTCTCTAATTATAGACATTCACCTTAAATAGAAGTCTATTTATAACAAGAGCCGTTTATTAATAAAAAGAAATATATTGTTAGCGCTCGAATCCTGGATCCGATTAAGGGTAGAGATTTTCATGGGTTTATTATAACACATTTGGCTATAACTGAGAAGAGTATATTAGTATTTACAAATATAGGAGTTCAGTATTTGTCAATATTGGAAAAAGAATTATTTAAAAGTCGAAAATTATTTTTTCTGAGATGATAATTATCATTTTCAAATATTCAATAAAAAAATTCAGGTGAATTTCATGACTGAAAACTTGGAACCTACTCGAGTTAAAGGTGCTCTAAAAATTGTAAAATTTGTTGCACGAATTTCAGTAAGACAGCTAAGGTGAATAGTAAGGACCCGTTTGTCCATATATAATTTTTCTATTTTCATAATTTTTTTCTTCAAACGTCTTTGTCCATAAAATTTTGCTAAGTTTTTGAAAAAAATTCGAAAATGAGTTTTTCAAAAATCAAGAAGTGGTTTTTGACCACTTTTATAAAAATTTTGTTTCCTCGCTCACAAAACTGTAATATTTTTCAACTGAAATGCATGTCCCAACATAATTTTATATTCCGAATATCATTTTTAACTTAAATACTTTTTTAAAAAATATTTTTTTTCTGTCCAAACGCCTAGTAAGTATATGAAGCGCCTCTTTGATTGAGATGTGACTGAATAATATCTTCATAATAACTTGCATTATTAGAAAAACTTACCACAAATATTATCTTAATTAATGACCAAAGTAAAATATAATTAAGCTTGATAGTGGCTCATAGTTGGTAGACTAGCTATTTTTAAAAATGAACACACATAATTGATTTCCTTGCAATTGAATGATGGTAGCTTGATACTGCACCTCAATATTGTAGGATGAAGTTGTAACCTATAGGTTATAACTTATAACTATATCATATATTTCCTTAGTTTTTCTATTTTTGTTTAGATAGTAACGAATTATTTATAATAATAACTCGTTTAGCTTGTTACGAGTAGTTGAAAAGTTTTCACTCATTGGTGGAACATCACAAGCGATATTTTGGTTACCTAATGTTCTAAGCATATTACAAGCCGTAGTTGCTAATGATTTTACAAAAAGACAATCTCCATTTTGTTCTGTCAATAATTGATCACAAAAGAGGTGGATTTGCATGGAGCTTTGGGCTATCCTAACTAAACTGCTTAAAGTGTTTATTGGTGGCATCTTTAGCTAGGAGGTACGCCACTTGGTTGCCTTCACGAAAGCTATGTCGAGACAGGTGGTCCTTCTGCTACTGCATTAATGATATGCATGCATGAATAATGTTAGAAAAAACTATATGATCCTGATGTATTGCAGTGATAGCCTATGTTGAATCTGTTTCCACTTAAAAGGGGAAGAGTTTGGATTTTTTGGCAATTTGGAGGCCCTCGTATATTGCCTGCAATTCAATAATCCAATTGCAAGTATGATCTATGAAGACTCCTCCTAATCCTGAATTTTAGCATAATTTTTGTATGCTCTATCAGTGCTTAGAAGAGGAATTCCAGAGCTTGGCCCGTCATATTTTTTAGTAGGGATGGGGAATTCGTGTTGTTGGGGCTGTTTTTGTTTCTGGCAATCCAAATACCCCATAAGAGAAAACGGAGTAGATCAACCCATTCAATTCTAGGATATTGTGACATAAGATTTAATTCCTTTAAATTGAGAAGCTAATGGTTGCTACTGAGGATATTATGGATGTTGATACCAAATAACTTTCACATTTTCTTGACATTTGGGCATTTTAAAAAGATGTGTGTAATATTTTCTTCATCTCTACGACGTATAAAGGATTGCGAATCAATATTTATACCTATGCAATAGAAATATTGTCGACAAGGAAGTCTACCATGGAGACATTGCCATAGGAAGAATTTTAGTTTGTTGGGGTAGTGCAAATTTCATATTCAGGTAAAGTCATGGTTTGTCGAAATTACTTTGTTTAAGCGATTGTGGGATGACTTCAATGTTATTTACAATGGTAGTTGGCAATTCGAAGGAGATTTTTGAATATTTCCATTTACCATTATGCATGAGGTTCTTGGTTGTTTTCCTTATTTTAGAAGGGACCCTCCCTACAATTTCCATGGAGGTGACTTTGGGATTCAACGGGTGTCCCAAATATTAAGACTTGAATCGTGACTTAGTTGCTAGAGAATGCCTTTGGAGCACGTAGCCCATCCTTTAAGGATGTTTTTCCAAATAAAAGTGGATTTTTTGTTCTTTTTGACCCGTACTTTTTGATGAGAATGCTTTCCCAAGGGGCCATAGGATTGGTAAGGATTGCCATGTTAGACCACTTAGAAGAGCCATGTTATTTGAGTTAGCGGTTTTTAGGCCAAGGCCTCCAAATTCCTTATGTTTGGTAACCGATTTCCAATTGATTAGATGAAGCTTTTCCTCCTCATTTGTAATTTCCCAAATGAAGTTTCTTTGAATTTGATCAATTTGCTTTTGGATCTTAGTAGGAAGGATAGTGTATTGCATTACATGATATGATATAGAGTTTAAGGTTGATAAGTCTAATGTTCTTCTCCCAGCTATGTTTAAGAACATTATTTCCATGTTCAAAGCCTATCACACATTGTCTATTATAAATTGGTAATCCGCTGCTTTAGGATTTCTATCTAGAATTGAAAATCCAATGTAATTCCCAAATGATTGGCTAATCTTTATGTTGAAAAAATTTGCTATATCGTTGGCAGTATTTATAGGACAATTTTTGGAGAAAAGGATCTTAGATTTTTGTAGATTGATGGCTTGTCTTGATAGATTATAAAATAATTTTAGACACTAGTTGATTCTATAACCTTTTATATTTTCCCGAGCCATGAGAGTAAGATCGTTAGTGAAGAATAAATAAGATAGGCCCATGTCCTTATTACTCAGATGGATGGGGTACCATAGACAGGTATCCACTTGATAGGGATAAGTCGGGAGAGCATTTCCATGCACAAGATAAAGATATATGGTGAGAGAGGGCAACCTTGTCTAATACCTCTACTGGGGCTAAAGAATTTTGTGGTAGCCCCATTGACCAAGATTGAGATTTTACAAGTGCAGATGCAGTTCGTAATATGACGTTTCATATTTGGTGGAAAATTGAAGAAGTTGAGAGTTCGATAGATGAAAGACCATTCTATCCTATCGAAAGTTTTTTGAAGGTCCAACTTCAAGATCATATTAGCTTTCTTGCCATTCATTTTTCTTGAATCGGTCACAAACTTCCTGGATTACAACAATATTGTCATATGTGTGTCTTCCGTTGATGAAGCTAGCTTGAAAATGACTGATATGTATTTAAGGAAGGGTTGTAACCTATTTGCGATGATCTTATCAATAATTTTGTATATAGTGTTACATAGACCTATTGGTCGAAAATTTATTAAGTTATTTGCATAGGGCACTTTAGGGATTAGGCATATATAAATTTTATTAATTCCTGGAAGTAAATTTTGGGCACAGAATACTTGTAAGAAAAGATCGATAACGGAGTGCCCTACTACATCCCAATATTTTTGCTAAAAGAAAGGATGTATGTTATCGGAACCTGGTGTCTTAAATGGTCTAAAGGAGAATATGTCATTGATTACCTCTGTAGGTAGTAATAATTTGTCTAGGATTGAGAGGTCTATGTTATTAAAATTGGATGGATCTCTTTTAATGCTTGGCCAATCAGTAGAAGTATGGTTTGTGTTAAGCATATTTTGGAAGTATTGAGATTCATAGGGTAAGATTGTTACTGGGTCATTTATCCCATTGCCAATTTCATATTAAAATAAGTAATTTTATTCTACGATATTTATTGGAAGCCATAATGTGAAAGCATTTGGTGTTAGCATCTCCTTCTTGGATCCATTATATTCGGGCTCTAAGTATTTAATAATCATCTTCTATTCTAAGAATATTGTTAGTCAATTTGAAGCCTATTCTCTAGATGTTAAAGGAAAGGACTGCTAGGGTAGTTTTTGGAAGTTTGAATTCCTTTGAGTCTTGCTAGAATTACATCATTTTTCTTAAAAATATCCCCAAACTGCCTATTTTTCCAACATCTAACATTAACAAGGAATTTATTGCAGTCTTGAGTGTAGTTTGGATCTTCTAGTTATCCTTCACGAGGTTGATGAAGTCGGGGTGCCTATACTAATAAGTTTCTAATTTAAAAGGTTTTTGAAACGAACAATTGTTCCTCGGGATAATTTTATTAAAAGATAATTACGGTCCGAGTGGATTTTAGGGAGGTGAGTTATAGTGGCCTTAGGAAAAAAGGCTGATTCATTTCTCATTGGCAAAGACTTTTCCATGATGAGGCCATTGTTCTTCTTTCTGTAGTTGGACCATGTGAATTTACAACCTTTAAATCATAGGTCTATGAGATTGCAGCTATTAATACAATCCCATAGGAGTTTTGAACGTTTATTATTAATAACTTTACCTCCTATTTTTTCATTAGCACCTAAGACGTCATTAAAGTCACTTCCCATTAGCCATGGTCCCTTGTAGGAAGCATGCATGTCTATGAGATTATTCCATATTTTGTTTCTAAGATTTTATCCGTACTAGCGTAGATTGAAGTAAATAGCCAAGATTTGTGTACAGAAATTACCTCAATTGTATCACTTATTTATTGACTCCTACGAATAAACTATGAACATTGACCACTGTATGATCCCACAAGATCACTGTTCCACCTAATTAGCTTTTCGATGGTATTTCTATCATGTTTGAGAAGCCAAAAGGGTTGAGCAGTAGAAGATGGTTGTCCATCTTGGTTTCAAGAAGAGTGATCATGGTAGGATGGTGGGTATCAAAAAAGTCTTCGAAGTTTAGCATAAAATCTCATTGTTTCCTCCACGAATATTCCATATTATGAAGGTGGTGGCTTTAGTCATGTCGAAGGTTTGATTGTTTATGTCCTATTCTCCTTCATCCTTGACGCATGCATCGGGTTCCTTATCTGAAATGGCACAAGAATGATTGCATGCTGACCAACCGTTAGGTCTTCTGGAGGCTTTATGTCCATTGTGCATTTGTAAAGTGCCATTGGACAATAGAGAGGCCTCTGCTCTTGCATCTCCATGAATTGAAAATTTTTTATTTCGTTGAGGTTTGAATATTTGACTAGATTTTCTGGTATTAATTTGATAGGATCCACCCCTTCCTCCATTACTTGTTCTATTTGATCTAGATTTTGGTATAATCGAGTTCGTGGTGGTCATTGATTGTGCATGTGATGAGTATTGTGGGCATATGAAGTCAAGATTGGTCGGCATGTGCATTTCAAAGGCTGAAGATGCGGTAAATGTTCATCACAACTTCCGGGGTGAAAAAGGGTGGTTCCGTCATTGGAGTTGTACTATGTATTAGGACAAAGTGTGGTGGAAGATTTCATTCCCCCCTCATTGTTTGAGTGAGGTTGGCATGCATATTTAGATCAATTGGTTATAATACATTGTTTATCCAAACTTGTTTCATATAATTTTTCATTGCTAGACAAACACTTTCCGAAATAAGTTGAGGTAGGCAGGCATATTGAGATCAATTGGTTATAATACATTGTTTATCCAAACTTGGTTCATACAATTTTTCATTGCTAGACAAACACTTTTCGAAATAAGTTGCCAGATAGTGTGTGTTTTGTAGTACAATTATAGTTCCCTACCCTCCACATGATGTTGAACGAAATAGCATAAGCCATCAGGCCCATCTCTACCCATAATAGAGGTTGATGATTTTGTGGTAAGGGAGGTTGAATAAGGATACTTGGTTTGTTCTGAATTTGATTTTGTGGGAGTGGAGTGTTTGCTATGGCCTGTGTGTGATCCATTCTTTGTAGTTGGATCAGGCGATATCGCCTTCTGATTCTTGGCATTATCTTTGATTGTGGATGGGCCCTCAGCCGCCGCAACCGCCACCGGAGCTATATCAGAACGAGAATTGCTCGCCATTATCAGTATAACGAGAGGAAAAGGGCAAAATTTACCAGAAAAATAAGAGAATATGAAGGCCCGACGAAAATGACGGAGAATAAATTAACGAGGAATAAAAGACCAGATAATCTGAAAACAAGAAGGACCATCTCTCTCAGAATTCCACTTAGACAAATATCGGAAAAGTGAGAACTGAACGATACAACCCCTTATTTATAGACGAAGCATAAATGACCTTCACAAATCCCAAAGGTCACCATTAACTACCTGACCAACCACAAAACGGTTTAGTCCTACAATAACGGGCACTATTATGACAGATACCACTGAACGGTCATTCAACCGTCAATCGGCGTGTCCCCATGAAACGGATGTGACGACCTCGAAGTACCATGGGCACGTCCCATGCGTCACAATGCATATGATGCCCCCCCCCCCTCATACGCGGTAAGCGTGATCATAATCTCTCCAAACGCGTGTACATGGCTACGACCATCTGTAAAGCAAAAATGGTTACGACCATCTCCAAAAGATAAAAGGCTGCGGCCATCTCTAAAGTAAAAATGGCTACGGCCATCTCCAAAAGAAAAATGGCTACGGCCACCTCCGAAGAATAAGGAGCTACGATCGCCCCCAATGCATTAAGGGCTACGGTTATCGGCAGAATCCTCTCATCGAGCTCGGCCTGGGCACGACCTCAATAAGCGGAGGGACTATCTGTATGCGTTAAAACTTGACCTTATGATAATGAACGAGATCAACGCGTTTATTAAAGCCTATTCATGATTAATAAATGGTACGACCATTTATTAACAAGATTATCGGACGGTTACCTAATGTGACAACTGAAGCCATGGCCTGGCCGTCCTTATGAGGGCGTCCCCTCTATATGGTCCCAACCCTTTGGCTCCAGCTGGCAGATCTCCCAGCTATAAATACTAAGAGAAAGAACCCTGAAGGTGGGGGGTGCTTCTTCTTCTTCTTCATATCTCCTTCTGAAAGAAAGGAGAATACATCATTGTAAGGCTCTGAACCTCTCAATGGAGAGGCAGACCAAACCAACACCATTAATAAAAGATCTTCATCCTCCTCCCTTTAATATATAACCGTTATCTCTTATATTTTATTCTTTTAGTCTTTGAATTTATTACGATCTGCTATTATTGGCCCTCCATTTATATTGATTGTTTTATACTTCTAAAGTAAATGAAAACTTTGAGCTAAACAAATTTCTTTATAAGTTAAAATTGGAAAAAGACAACAAAACTGACAAGAAGATGACAATATTATTCTTGCATCAAAACCAATGAAAGTTTCTTCAATCTGGCCAACTGAACTGCAGTTGAATTTGACATAAATAGAAATTTGATCTTCTTGATTAGATGATCAATTGAGAGACTCAATTCTTTGACTTGGCAATTAAATAAGTTTTGGCAGATTTGATGACAGTCTGCAATGGCTCAACCATGGTAAGTGCATGGTTTGCAAGGTTCACATCTTCCACTTCATAACTCACTGTAAATTTTGTAATACATGACTTTTCATCTTTCTCAATCACCTCAAACCTAATTCCGTAATATACATAGCCAAGATCAACATATCCACCTTCAATCACCTCAGACTGCTTGTATCTTTTCTCATCATCCACTATATTGAGTCTCTCCTTGAAATAGGGTATTCCTGGTGTACCTATGTTTAAAAAAATAACAATAATCAATATAATATGAGTTTTAAGGTTGAAACTTTCATAAAGAAACTTTGAATTGGGAGCGCAATCCTCCTAGTGAACTTGATCGTACCCTAAACCAATACTTACGAACACATAGAGTATACTAAGGCGCTTGAGAGAAGCATGTCGAGTTAAGTAACCTAGTAATTTACAACCACCGCTATATCTAGCCAAAGGAATTTGTTTTTTTTTTTCATTTTATAAAAAAGCAGCCTTGTCCACTAAGTTTTCACTATGCGAGGAGTTCGAGGAAAGGCTGAATCACAAGGGTCTATTGTACGTAGTCTTACTCTGCATTTCTACAGGAGGCAGTTTCCACGACTCGAACCCGTGATCTCCTGGTCATATGACAACAACTTTACTAGTTACGTCAGGGTTCCCCTTCAGCCACGAGAATTTGGTATCCACATTTTTTTTCCGAGCTTGTACCTTAACTTGGAAGTTCAGTTTCTTTATATGCATTAAAGGGCAGCTTGGTGCACACAAGACATCCTCCATTCACTTAGGGTTCGGAAAATGGTCGTACCTTAAGAGGTGTGCTATAGACAGTCTAACCTAATACGAGCATTAGTGTCTATATCTATCTATCTATACTATATTAAAAGCACGAAGGCCCTTAGCGAAATATCGTTCGCCGTTTTTACCCTTTAAAAACAGATTTCACATTGGACAAAACTATAATTTAAAGTATATTCCTAACATTTAGTATTTTGAATCAACTAAAATTTAGTTTATAAAGTATTTTCTTGCTTGAACTAGGTAAAAAATCTTACAGTATGTAAGACATAAAATCAATAATAATGTTATTATAGATTCAATCCTTGTTTGATCTATCAAACGTAATCATATAATTTATTTGCCCAATCCTAATATTTAGGAGTTTTCCACGTTACTTTTCCTCATTTGTTTTTCTTAAAAAATGAACCTTAATGTTATTTATGCTAGGGAATCGAAATATTACTTAATTAAAACTCGAAGTATTTTGAATGAAACCTAATTAAATTAATATTGAGACAATATTAAAACATTTACGTTAAAAGAATATTAAACAAATAAACACATTTATTTATCTTGATGACTTTGAATATAAAACTCATACATCAAATTTGCGGGATATTATTTATTTCTTGATTGAGCTAACTAATTAATAGGATCAGCATTAGTTATTTTCAAGAACTTCTGTTTTTATTTAATTTTTTATATATATTAATATAGGTATACGTGCAACGCGTGTACTATGGACTAGTATAAGAAAATATGTAATTATCACATTAAATTAGGGAAACTATATCCCAAAACCATAGGATGGGTTTAATTTTACCTTGAGGAAAAGTGATTTTGAGAACAGTTCCAGTACTACCATCACCTTCAATTACATCAACTTTGTCAAGAAGAGTAGGCAACTCTTGCACAATAAACCTAGATAGATGTAACGTGCCATAGAGTTCCCATGCTACATTTGCTGCCACATTCACCTCTATTTCATCCGAAATCGTCCCCTACATCCTCCTAACGACGGTAATAATGGCGGAGCAGGGCGAGGCGATGGTGGTGCAGAATTTCTTAGTAAGGAAATAGTTCGTAAAAAGATGTTATATATGAACTTGGTGTTATGTTACTTTTAGTTCTTATAATGGTATTTACAGTGGAACATTTAGGTATAGAGATAGCTAGTACTTATTTGTCATGAGGATTTTTGAAGTCTAAGTGAAATTTACCATAGAAATCTGTCAATGGCTGCATTAGCATGAGGTTGAATTTGAGTTGAGAGGAAAGGGAAATAAATTGCAAGAGTGTTCAATAATCCCATCTTGGCTGCTGAAAAATATGCAAGTATAAAGTTGGCGACACATAGTAAAGGTAAATTGCAAAATTCCGTCTTGGCTGCTAGAATAGAAGAACAAAAATGGGCAAGAATTTACGCTTGGTATCGTCCGAATTTTATTTTGAGAAAATGACAATGTATAGTCGCTCTCAAAGTAATAGCTGAAAACATATAATTTTTGTAAATATATATGTATATATATATATACATACATTCTGTATGTTATATACAAAATTATACAAGTTTTATACACTTTTTGGCTATCGATGTAAATAGTTTCGGGCACGACTAAAAGTGATAATACTCCTTTTATTTTTGCATGGCTAGTCCTTCCGTCTCAAATTGTATGTCACTTTTCGTTTCTTGAGATTCAAACTACTTGAACTTTGATCAATATTTTAAAATATATTTTTCATCGTAGTGATACGAGAAGAATTGCAACTTATATTATTTTTCTTATGATTTTTATATCTAAATTTTAATTAAAAAATTTGAGTTAATCTAATCTAATGTAGCTTCAAAAATTAGTCAACTTGACTCATGAAAATAAAAATAATGACATATTTTGAAATAAAGGTAGTATTTCTCAATTGTTATGAAATAGAAGATTCTTACACTTCTATTTAAGGTGAATGTCTTTAATGTACTTAATTAGAGAGATTTTAGAGTCCTATTATTGGTAGCAAGATCTTCCTCCTCCCTATAAATAGAGGTGCTCTCTACCATTGTAATTCACCCCTCTCAACACAATAAGAAGAACTCTTTCTACTCTTCTCTCTATTGCTATTGTTCTTGCTCTATTGTTCTTGTCTTTTACTTTAGTTTATAACACGTTATCAGCACGAGTCTCTAACCAATTGAAATTTTCGATTGTCTTAACTTTTGTTTGTGTAGGATTTTTCTTCAAAGAAAGAATGAAGAAAGAAAAAGAAAAGAAACAAAAGGCAGAAGCTTTATTCTCTTTTGAGAATCAAAAACGTGAAGAACGAAAAGAAAAAAAGGGGATAGAAAGCAAAAGAGAAAAAGGAACGAAAAAGTTGAAAAGAAAAAGGAAAGAAAGAAAGGAAAGGAAGAAAGGAAGAAAATATTGAAAATATATTTGGTATACCTTAAAGGTAAGTAATTTACTTTTCCTTTTCAAATTCTTGGAATTCTATAAATTTTATATACAAAGTTTGATTATAACTCTAATGGAGTTTGTGAGAAATTATAACCACACGAAGTGGTAAAATCTCTATGTCCTGCCATGATTAAATTCATGTATGATTGTGGACGTGACAAAGAATTCCGTCCCATTGAATTTGCTCCATTCCCTTTAGAGAATGTGGAAGCAGTATATGATAAGTCTGAAAGAAGACTAATTACCATGAAGGTATCAATGAATGTGGACGTGACAAAGAATTCCGTCCAATTGAATTTGCTCCATTCCCTTTAGAGAATGTGGTAGCAGCTTGTATAAAGCACATGATTTTGATCCATTCCCTGAAGTGAATGTGATAATTGTAATAGAGCCCGTAAGTATGAACACGCTCTTGATGTAATTGTGTCATATGAAAAGAAAGTTCGTTGCCCTCGAAATTTCGGGCAAGAACTATATGACATGGGTGTTGGATGATGAAATCCACTTAGATGCTATGGGTCTTGGAGACGCCATTAAAGACAGAAATAGTGCATCTACCCAAAACTATGCTAAGGCCTTGATTTTCTTGCGCCATTACCTTAATGAAGGTTTGAAACTGTATGAAGGCCTTGATTTTCTTGCGCCATCACCTTGATGAAAGTTTGAAGATTGAATATCTCAACATCAAGGATTCACCCATCTTGTGGAAAGGCTTAAAGAAGAGAGATGACAACATGAAGTTGGTCACTCTGCCACAAGCACGATACGATAAGAATCCAAAAGCAAATAGTTTATAAACTATATATTATCGTTGCGGTGGAAACGGGCACTGGTCTAAGTCTTGCCGATACCAAGACATTTGGTTGACCTTTATTAAGCATCTCGAAAGAGTAAACGCCCCATAACGAATTTTTTCTCTGACGACAACTTGAATGTGGCAGACTTCTTTGAGCAACCCGATGGGAAGATAGACCACCTAATCGATGATGGATCGGTGATGAAAGAAGATGGAGCTGTTTGATTTATTTGTATTAGTTAATGAATAAACTAATAGTCATTAGTATTATCTCGTATTAGCTAGTTCATGATATGATGTTTGTATTAGTTCTCAATATGCTCAAATATCAATAATATCTTTACTTTCCAGTAGAGGTAATCGACTAACCTGAAAAACTAGTCGGTTATCTCATGTCGCATAAAACTGCAAAACAATCGATTGTCAATAATCAACAATCGATTGTCTTTATAACGAATTTTTCAAAAAGTGATCAACAATCGATTGTCTATATTTGACAATCGATTGTCTTATCCAGTGAGGTCCAGAATTTTTCAAAAATGACCAACAATCGATTGTCTATATTTGACAATCGATTGTCAGATACAGTGAGGTCCGGAATTTTTCAAAAATGACCAACAATCGATTGTCTATATCTAACAATCGATTGTCTTAAACAGTGTGATCTGAAGTTTTTCAAAAATAACAAATAATCGATTGTGTATGTCTAACAATCGATTGTCTATGTTCCAACAATCGATTGTGTGTGTTTAATAATCGATTGTCTTATGAAAAACGCTGAAATTTTCAAACTGCAAAGGAATTGATTATGGATAACATATCTGATTTTGTTAGCCAACTGTTAGTAGCAGATTTTGAAAATATTATGTGACACAAAAGAATTGAACTTGTTTATTCTTATGTTCGTGTATTTCTTTTGTATGTTAAACTATGGGATAGCAAATATGGATATCTCACAAAGCGAACTTGGACCAACGTCCAATTGTAAAAGTATTTGCCTAGTTGATTCATGTACTACACATACAATACTCAAAGAAAAGAAGAGTAATTGTGTAAGGCAAACATTACTACAATCTATGGAAGTAGTAAATTGATTGAAGGCTCCGGAAGAGCAATTGTAACTCTGCCCAAAGGCATGACGTTAATCATAGAGAATGCAATGTTCTCCTCCAAGTCTAAGAAGGACTTGTTGAGTTTTAATGATATCAATCAAAGTGTTCTCCTCCAAGTCTAAAAGGAACTTGTTGAGTTTTAAAGATATCATTCAAAATGGATATCATATTGAGACAATAGATGAGAATAATCTTGAACTCTTCATGAAAACGAGGCTGCCCATTTCGACTTGGGTTCACGCCATTTTGCATGCAACAATACTAGTTTGTCGGCTGCCCACTTCGGTTTGGGGTCACGCCATTTTGCATGAAGCAATGCTAGTTTGTCGGCTGCCCACTTCGGTTTGGGGTCACGCCATGTTGCATGCAGCAATGCTAGTTCGTCTCTGACTGACGAATTGACACAAATATTCCCCATTGCAATTGGTTTTGGGTCATGAACCCAATATATCCCATTTAAGAAGCTTTGGATGCGCAGTATATGTGCCTGTAGCACCGCCATCCCGCACCAAAATGGGTTTGCAAAGGAGGTTAGGAATATATGTTGAGTTTGACGCGTCCTCCATTATTCGCTACCTCGAAACATTGACAGGAGATTTGTTCACTGCACTATTTGCAGACTGTCAATTTGATGAGACACTTTTCCCAAAATTAGGGGGAGAAGTTGGTGAAACCAAACGGGAAATTTTGTGGAAAAATGCATCATTATCTCATCTTGATCCACATACCTCTATTTGAAAGAAAGAGGCACAAAAGATTATCCATTTGCAAAGAATAGCAAATCAAATGCCTGAAGCATTTATAGATTTGAAAAGGATAACAAAATCACATATCCTCGAAGTGAATGTGATTCACAAATACATATTCAATGTTGGAAGAATATGAACATGAAATGGGTATTGAATATACCACACTCACTCCTAGAAGGAGGCTTGAGATGATACCACCCTCACCCCTAGAAGGAGGTTTGAGATGATATATGGCATGAATGATCGTTGGTCGCGTACCTATTGTACGCCAAAGTATTTTGGAAATATGACCATTAAAGGACAACGATAATGCAAGAAACATATCTTGCATATAAGTTTGACATGACCATAATGGTATAACTTTCTCTTTAAGAAAGATATTCACCACACGGATGTTGATGAACCTGTGGTAGTACAAAGTTAATTGAGAGCTCTCGAAGAGCCAATTATTACTATGTTGGAGAAACACAATTGAGTATTGTGCTGTAGTAAGTCTCAAAGAAACTTATCCAGTTTCCAAAAGTACACGCGAAGGCGATTGATGATATTGAGACTATAAATAAAGGAAGGCTTTGATTCTCCTATTACTACAACTTGTAGCGGGGTAATTTGTATATGAAAAGCTACCCGCTTTGTTCTCCAGTTTGTACTACACAAACGAAAGAATGCCACAATAAAGTGGATATCTATTGGTATAAAACCCATGTCATAATAAACCCGAAGTTTATTGATAAGTGCACATGTCATGGTGTAAATTTGAAGTTTACCAATATTGATAATTTATTCAGTTGACATTCGTGTTAGCCATCTCATTTGAAGTATGATGTGCAAATTCACATAGGTGAATATCAAAGAACTAGAAGTTCTTGTTCTCAGTAATGAACTGACCAACTAAAGAGTTCGGGTTGAAGCCCCTAAATTCTGGAAATATCAAAGGTGAATATGGGCCCATTCACCCGCCATGTATACCACATATGATGCATCTATGGAATGGTTACATGCGCAATTGTTATTAACCCGCAGCCTGGCCGTGCTTGCGAGGTAAAACGCTCAGTAATCTAACTTCGAGCATAGTTTCCAGATTCTCTACTCAAGACAGTTAATCTTGATAAGTTGGTTTATATCAAAGTTGGTTTAGCAAGATAATTATTGAGTGCTTCCACTTAATAGCTAAACTGTTCCTTATGAGAACGAAGTTGTATATATCAGTTTGATATAAGTTGTATACAAGAGTATATTCTCCCCTCAAAAGTGGTTCAGGGTCAGGAACCAAATAATTTCATCTTATATTAAGGTGCTGTGTATATTGACATAATGCACAAAGATGATTTCCCAAAGTTGAGGAAACAAGTTAGCTTTACTAACATGAGGGGGAGACATGATAAACACTTGAGAAAAGGTTACATGGGATGAATTATCATTTGTATATGTATATCCCCGAATATCATGATATGAACCTGAAGTTCATAAAAGGGATAATTCAATTGCAACATATTGCAAAGCATGCTATACGCATTTGCTGACCCAAAGAAAGCAACTAAATGGAAGAGATACAATTCAAGAAGAATTGATTCCATATGAAAGACATGTAGTTTTGAACCTATAGTTCAAATGCTTGAAAGATAAAAGTCAAAGGTATGTATAGTCAGTTTTCGATATATTATTTGTTTAGTATCACTAATGAAAGATTGATATGCAGCTAAAGTTTATTATATGGCTTATATGACTTAACTTGAAAGATTCAAGTTGCTTGAAGCATATGCAATTCGTGGTCCTGAAGTACCACATCCTAAGTACAATTTGTGTACATATGTATCTTGCCATAACTATAAGCATGATGGCATTGAGAATGTATCTATGGAGATATTGAAGTGTTATTCCACGACATTATATGAAGATGTTCATACCTATCAAGAGTGATGATTTCAAGGTGCGGAATATTTATTCAAGTCAACATGGTTGATTTATTTATCAAATATCTACCAAAGATCGTTTTGAAGATGATGCACAAAGATTGGAATGCAAATGCTCAAGGCTTAAATTGATGTACTCATTAGGGGGAGCTAATGCGCGTTGCACTCTTTTTCCCTTATAAGGTTTTGTCCCAATTGGGTTTTCCTTGCAAGGTTTTTAACGAGGCAACCAATAGGCGCATATTCAAACATGTGTACTCTTTCCTTACTTTAATTTTTCCCATTGGGTTTTGTTTTAAGGTTTTAACGAGGCACATCATTGAATAGACATTCAAGGGGGAGTGTTATGAAATAGAAGATTCTTACACTTCTATTTAAGGTGAATGTCTTTAATGTACTTAATTAGAGAGATTTTAGAGTCCTATTATTGGTAGCAAGATCTTCCTCCTCCCTATAAATAGAGGTGCTCTCTACCATTGTAATTCACCCCTCTCAACACAATAAGAAGAACTCTTTCTACTCTTCTCTCTATTGCTATTGTTCTTGCTCTATTGTTCTTGTCTTTTACTTTAGTTTATAACATCAATTATATTTTAAACGGTGGCTAAATATTAACAAGCGGTCAAAAAACTTGTGAGCCAGGCTAATTTTTTATACTAGAATTAGATCATGTGGCTTCCAATCAGAGAAGGATTCAAGATTTGAATTTTATGAGTTTAATCTTTAAGATTTTTAACATTGAACCCATTATATTTTTAAAGTTATGGGTTCAAATCTATTATTTTTTGCAATTTTAATAAATTTTTACACATAAATTTCTACTCCGCATCGAAAGTTATGGGTTCAACTAAACCTGAAGCTATCACACTGTATCCGCCTATGCTTCCAATGCTGCGGTTGATGGGTGAAGCAGACTTCTCTTAGTCAACAGTGGGGTGGAAAGGGGATGCTCGAATCAGATATGAACGAGTCGAAAACGGGTAAAAATGAATAAATTATTATATTTGACTCATATTTAATATGAATCAGGCACGTGATGCTTGGTTCTCAGGCCATCGCCAAGAGGGATAGTGTCCGATATCTTGGGTCTGTGATTCAGGGGGACAGAGAGATTGACGGGGACGTCACCCATCGAATAGGAGCGGGGTGGTCAAAGTGGAGGCTTGCTTCAGGGGTCCTGTGTGACAAGAAAATTCCACACAAACTCAAGGGGAAATTCTACAGAGCCGTGGTTAGCCTGCGATGTTGTATGGGGTGGAGTGCTGGCCCGTGAAGAACTCCCATGTTCAGAGAATGAAGGTTGCGGAGATGAGGATGCTTAGGTGGATGTGTGGGCACACCAGGCTAGATAAGATTAAGAATGAAGTTATTCGACAGAAGGTAGGGGTGGCCCCGGTGGATGAGAAGATGCGGGAAGCGAGGCTGAGGTGGTTCAGGCATGTACCGAGGAGGGGTCCCGATGCCCCGGTGAGGAGCTGCGAGCGGCTGGAGATTGTTGGCGGTCGGCGAGGAAGAGGGAGGCCTAAGAAGCATTGGGGAGAGGTGATTAGGCAGGACATAACTAGAATGCAGGTTTTCGAGGACATGACCCTTGATAGGGGAGTCTGGAGGTTTAGAATCAGGGTTGTAGGCTAGGGGCTCATACAGTTCTTCGTACGCCTCACCCGGGGTTGGGTGTGGGATAGCAGGGTCACCCATAGATGATTAGTGTTTTAGCTTATGTCCCCTTATGGTTGTTAGTATGGTAGTTACGGTTTGTTATTATTGGATGCGACTGTATTTATGTTTCTTATGTTTACATAATTATTTACGTTATTTCTGCGGGATTTACTAATGCTTTATTGTTTTGTTTTGTCTTGTTTTTGTTTCTAATTTTGTCTTTGTTTTTGTTTTTGTTTTAATGCAGCTTTTCATTTTATCCTATGCGCTGAGGGTCGAATGGAAACAGCCTCTCTACCCTTTCGGGTAGGGGTAAGGCTCGTCTACATATTACCCTCCCCAGACCCCACCTGGTGGGAATATACTGGGTAGTAGTTGTTGTTGTTGTATTTAATATGAATAAGAAAATGAGTTAACTAACGGATAATATAGATATCTAATCAATGGCTTCTTGAATTATTACTTTTGGGAGAATCCCTTGCTCAAAATTTAAGAAATACTCAGTTTGAATCTTTAGAAATGTAAACGTTAAACTCATTGGTTGTCCTATTTTTAAATGGATAATATGAATCTTATCCATATTCGAACCATTTTTAAAAAGTTCATTATCCAACCTATATATTTTATAGTGGATAAGAGATACTCCAGAACATGTGTGAGTCCCATCTAATGAAAAAATCAAATACGATGAGGATTTGGTTCATCCAATACGTACATGTTATGGGCATCCCCCTTTCGAGCTTTCCCCACAGTTGTATTAGAAATTATACCTTGAGACGGTTGTAAGCTAAACGAATTGCTTTTGCTCCACGAACAAAAGGCAAAATTTACACTATATATAAGGCAAAATTTATTTTTTACCTAACTTTTATAAGGTTATAAGTTCAATTTCCACTAGCTACATTTTTTTTTGAACCCCTTACTGAAGATCCTGCCTCCGCTACTAATTGTGTTCGTTGTAAGAGATGTGAATTCGCATGTCAAACAGATTTCTTGAGTATCCAAATTTATTTATGTGGATAACTGTTTTTCTTATCTATTTTACCATCACTAGTCAACAGTAGTTTTTGAAAAGATAGGAACTTGTTAAACGTTATTTTTAGTTCTCTTAATCATGATTTAATTGTTGATTATTCATGATTTCAAAGTGAGCAGGCGCCTTTTGTGTTGATGGGTTTTTAGGTTAAAAAATTCTACGAAAAAGTCATGTCAATGGCTGCTGAGGAATCTAAAAACAAAAAATTAACTCGGAAAGGAAAATTGTGTTATAAATACACTTCTATTTAAGGTGAATGTCTTTAATTAGAGAGATTCTAGAGTTCTATTCTTGGTAGATAAATCATCCTCCTCCCTATAAATAGAGGTGCTCTCTACCATTGTAAATCACTCCTAACATTCTCTAAGTATCAATAAGAAGAACTCTCTCTACTCTTCTCTCTATTTGCTCTTGTTCTTGAGTTATTGTTCTTGTCTTTTATATTATTTCATAACACCAGCACGAGACTCTACCGTCTCAAGAACCATTCTCGAGAAATCTAAGGTATTTCCCTCTTCCTAATTTAATTTTCGATTATGTTTGACATTACGAAAAGAAAGTTCGTTGCCCTTGAAATTTCGGGCAAGAACTATATGACATGGGTGTTGGATGCTGAAATCCACTTAGATGCTATGGGTCTCGGAGACACCATCAAAGATAGAGAAAAAGCATCCACCCAAGAATGTGCGAAGGCCTTGATTTTCTTGTGCCACCACCTTGATGAAGGTTTGAAGATTGAATATCTCACCGTCAAGGATCCACTCGTCTTGTGGAACGGCTTAAAGGAGAGATATGACAACCTGAAGTTGGTCACTCTGCCACAAGCACGATATGATTGGGCTCATCTGAGGCTCCAGGACTTTAAGTCCGTTTCTGAATATAATTCTGCAATGTTCAGAATTACTTCCAAATTGAAGCTATGCGGGGATAATATCTCCGATTATGATATGCTTGAGAAAACGTTTACAACGTTTCATGCCTCCAATATAGTACTGCAACAACAGTACAGAGAGAAAGGCTTTACAAAGTACTCTGAACTGATTTCTCTTCTACTAGTGGCTGAGCGAAATAATGACCTGCTTATGAGAAATCATGAAAATCGACCCACTGGGTCTACACCACTGCCTGAAGCAGATAAGGTGCACTCTCATTATGCCAAACATGAAAAGGACCATGGTCATGGTCGTAAACGGGGTCATAGCCAGGGACGTAGACAAGGAAGAAATTCCAGTGGGGGTAATCGACTAGCCTGAAAAACTAGTCGATTATCAACTATTTCCGCATTAAAGCTGAAAAACAATTGATCAACAATCGATTGTCTTTGGCTAACAATCGATTGTCTTGAAACAGTGTTCTGGAATTTTTCAAAAATAGCCAACAATCGATTGTCTATGTATAACAATCGATTGTCTTGAAACAGTGAGGTCTGGAATTTTTCAAAAATCATCCACAATCGATTGTCTATGCATAACAATCGATTGTCTTGAAACAGTGAGGTCTGGAATTTTTCAAAAATAGCCAACAATCGATTGTCTATGCATAACAATCGATTGTCTTAAGACAGTGATCCGGAATTTTTCAAAATTAATCAACAATCGATTGTCAATGTTAAACAATCGATTGTGTGTGAAAAATGTTTAAACGGAAATTTTCAAACTGCAAAAGTAATGGATAACATATCTGATTTTGTTAGTCAACTGTTAGCAGCAGATTTTGAAAATATTATGTGACACAAAAGAATTGAACTTGTTTATGTATCTCTTTTTGTATGTCAAACTATGGGATAGCAAATATGAATATCTCACAAAGCGAACTTGGATCAACATCCAACTGTAAAAGTATTTGCCTAATTGATTCATGTACTACACATACAATACTCAAAGAAAGGAAGTATTTCTCTCAACTAAATATGTGTAAGGCAAACGTTACTACAATCTCTGGAAGTAGTAAATTGATTGAAGGCTCCGGAAGAGCAATTGTAACTCTGCCCAAGGGCACGACGTTAATCATAGAGAATGCAATGTTCTCCTCCAAGTCTAAGAGAAACTTGTTGAGTTTTAAAGATGTACGCCGGAATGGCTATCATATTGAGACAATGGATGAAGATAATCTTGAATATCTCGTCATCACAAAGAATGTCTCCGGCCAAAAGAGGGTTATTGAGAAATTCCCGTCTTTATCTTGTGGCCTGTATTGGACAAGAATTAGTGCAATTGAGGCACATTCAACAGTAAACCAAAGGGTTACTGATTCCAATACCTTTGTACTTTGGCATGATCGATTGGGACATCCAGGATCGGTCATGATGAGACGGATTATAGAAAGCTCATATGGGCATCCGTTAAAGAATTTCAAAATTCTTTCGAATAATGAATATCCTTGCACTTCGTGTTATCAAGGCAAGTTGATTATCAGGCCATCACCAACAAAGGTTGGGAATGAGTCACACACGTTTCTGGAACGTATACAAGGGGACATTTGTGGACCTATTCACCCACCTAGTGGGTCGTTTAGGTATTTCATGGTCTTGATAGACGCATCCTGTAGATGGTCTCATGTGTGCCTGTTGTCATCACACAACCTTGCGTTTGCGAAGTTAATGGCACAAATAATTCGACTACGAGCACAATTTCCAGATAATCCAATCAAGTCCATTAGACTGGATAATGCTGCTGAGTTTACATCCCAAGCATTTAATGATTATTGCTTATCAATCGGGATAAAAGTTGAACATTCTGTAGCTCATGTTCACACTCAAAACGGTCTTGCAGAATCGTTAATTAAACGCCTGCAGTTGATTGCAAGGCCATTACTTATGAGAACGAGGCTGCCCACTTCGGTATGGGGTCACGCCATCTTACATGCAGCAATGCTAATTCGTCTCAGACCGACGAATTACCACAAGTATTCCCCGTTGCAATTGGTTTTGGGTCATGAACCCAATATATCCCATTTAAGAATTTTTGGATGCGCAGTATATGTGCCTATTGCACCGCCATCCCGCACCAAAATGGGTCCGCAAAGAAGGTTAGGAATATATGTTGGGTTTGAATCGCCCTCCATCATTCGCTACCTCGAAACATTGACAGGCGACTTGTTTACTGCACGATTTGCAGACTGTCGATTTGATGAGACACTTTTCCCAAAATTAGGGGGAGAAGTTGGTGAAACCAAACGGGAAATTTTGTGGAAAAATGCATCATTAACTCATCTTGATCCACATACCTCTATTTGTGAAAGAGAGGTACAAAAGATTATCCATTTGCAAAGAATAACAAATCAAATGCCTGACGCATTTACGGACTTGAAAAGGATAACGAAATCCCACATTCCCGCGGAAAATGTTCCAATCCGTATTGATGTCCCTGTTGGACAATCATCTTGTGTCCATATCCAATGAGTCGAATGCACGCCTGAAGCGTGGCAGACCATTAGGTTCCAAAGATCGAAATCCTAGAAAGAGGAAAAAGAACGATCAAAATGACACCACGAAAGAATCTCATGATTTAACAAATTCTGAGACTCATGAAGAATCCATTGAGCCCGAGACTCTGGAAAATACGGAACTATCCCTAAATCCAATTAATATTGAGGCAAATATTAATCGAGTGGATATTGTGGTGGATAATGCCTTTGCTTATAATGTAGCATCTAGCATTATGCAAGAATGTGAGGATCTCGAACCTCAATCTGTTGAAGAATGTCGAAAAAGACAGGATTGGCCAAAGTGGCAAGAAGCAAATCAATCAGAATTGAATTCGCTGGCAAAACGTGAAGTTTTTGGCCCTATAGTTGAAACACCTAATGGTGTTAAGCCTGTCGGCTATAAATGGGTCTTTGTACGAAAAAGAAATGAGAAAAACGAGGTACAAAGATATAAAGCACGCCTTGTTGCACAAGGTTTTTCTCAAAGGCCTGGTGTCGATTATGAAGAGACATATTCGCCTGTAATGGATGCGATAACCTTTCGTTATCTCATAAGTTTTGCTGTCCATGAAAAGCTTGACATGCACTTAATGGATGTAGTTACTGCCTATCTTTATGGCTCACTTGATAATGAGATATACATGAAAATTCCCGATGGACTCAAAGTGCCAAACGCGCACAACTCAAAATCTCGGGAAATTTTCTCAATTAAATTGCAAAGATCCTTGTATGGTCTAAAGCAATCTGGACGAATGTGGTATAATCGTCTTAGTAAGTACTTGTTAAAAGAAGGCTATATAAATGACGCCATTTGCCCGTGTGTTTTTATAAAGAAAACAACATCGGAATTTGTTGTACTTGCCGTATATGTTGATGACATAAACCTTATTGGAACCCCTAAAGAACTCCAAAAGGCAATTGATTATCTAAAGGATGAATTCGAGATGAAAGATCTCGGAAAGACTAAACTATGTCTTGGTTTGCAAATTGAATATTTGGCAAACGGAATTTTTGTTCATCAATCTACCTATACAGAAAAGGTACTGAAACGGTTTTACATGGATGAAGCACATCCTTTAAGTACACCGATGGTTGTTCGATCACTTGATGTGAACAAAGATCCATTCCGACCACAAGAAAGGAATGAAGAGCTACTTGGTCCTGAAGTACCATATCTTAGCGCAATTGGCGCACTAATGTATCTTGCAAATACTACAAGACCTGACATATCCTTTTCAGTTAATGTCTTAGCAAGATTTAGCTCGGCTCCTACGAGGAGACATTGGAATGGGATCAAACACATATTGCGGTACCTAAAGGGAACTACCGATATGGGCTTATTTTATGGCAAGAATTGCAGCCCGGATCTTGTTGGTTATGCTGATGCTGGATATTTGTCCGACCCACACAAGGCTCGATCTCAAACGGGTTATGTGTTTACCTGTGGAGAAACCGCCATATCTTGGCGATCGACTAAGCAATCAATTGTGGCTAATTCATCTAATCATGCCGAGATAATTGCTATTCATGAAGCAAGTCGGGAGTGTGTGTGGTTAAGGTCGATAATACATCATATCCAAGACAAATGTGGTTTGAAGTGTGATAAACTACCCACAACTTTGTATGAAGACAATGCAGCATGTATAGCTCAATTGAAGGGAGGATTCATAAAAGGAGACAGAACGAAGCATATTTCACCAAAGTTATTCTTCACACATGATCTTCAAAAGAATGGTGATATCAATGTTCAACAGATTCGTTCAAGCGACAATATGGCTGATTTGTTCACAAAATCTCTACCAAAGTCAACCTTCAAGAAGCTAGTTCACAAGATCGGGATGCGAAGACTTAAGGACATAAATTGATGTTCTTATCAGGGGGAGTTAAGGCGCGTTGCACTCTTTTTCCCTTACAAGGTTTTGTCCCACCGGGTTTTCCTTGCAAGGTTTTTAACGAGGCAACCGATAGGCGCATATTCAAACATGTGTACTCTTTTTCCTTACTTTAATTTTTCCCATTGGGTTTTGTTTTAAGGTTTTAACGAGGCACATCATTGAATAGACATTCAAGGGGGAGTGTTATAAATACACTTCTATTTAAGGTGAATATCTTTAATTAGAAAGATTCTAGAGTTCTATTCTTGGTAGATAAATCATCCTCCTCCCTATAAATAGAGGTGCTCTCTACCATTGTAAATCACTCCTAACATTCTCTAAGTATCAATAAGAAGAACTCTCTCTACTCTTCTCTCTATTTGCTCTTGTTCTTGAGTTATTGTTCTTGTCTTTTATATTATTTCATAACAAATTGCACATTAAAAGAATCGGAGATATTTGCATTTTCCCCCTTGACTAAATTAGTAATTCATTTCTAGTTAGCTTATGGTTTATAATTGTCGATCTAAAATCTTTTACATGCATAATACCTGAAGTGCCATACATAGCTATAGGGCTTTGCTATTTATTGTTTTGTTATTAAATGGAATATAATATAGGGACCATATGTTACTGTTTCCTTTTTGTTTTTTTTAAAAGAATGAATATAACAGGTCGCATGAAAGGATTAATTTAAGTGGATGCGAGATTTTTTTTTTTTCAAAGTCGATAATATTGTTTAATTTTTCTTTGACACAAGATGAAATTTAATGGCTATGTTGATATTGTCACATTGAGATGAACCAGTAGGGCATATGATTACATAAATTGCCAGTTAAATTTATTGTTTACTTTTTTTTATAATAAATATACATAAAACTATACAGTAATTATACAGGAAATATATATATATATATTGACCTATTTAAGTTTGGTGGACAATTATTAGAGTTAATTCTTATTAATAAACGATTGACTAATATGAAAAGCGAAGTATAAAGCGATGAGGCGTTTGTAGTCCAACGGTTAGGATAATTGCCTTCCAAGCAATAGATCCAGGTTCGACTCCGGGCAGACGCATTTTTTAAATTTGTTGATCTGTTATACAGAAACAATAAGAAATACTTTGGCATTGAAGATATTACTAGAACTATATAAAGATGAACCATTAAGTTTAGCGACAGCTGTGTGGTTGAGTATTTTTGAAAGGGATTTTTAGAGCAAATATAAAGTTATTTCCGTGGTGACCTATCGGTTATGGGTTTATCGTTACATTACATTTTTAGAGTGTGTCCCTTCCTCGAATCTTGCGTAAATAAAGAATGTCTTGCGTTACCAAGTAGTATTTTTAAACAAAAACTTTTAACATACACTTCAAGTAGCACTTCTGAAAGGGACTGTTAGAGCAAAGATAAGTGTTTTCCTTGGTGACCTACAAGTTATAGGTTTATTGTTATTTCCGTGTGGCCTATAGATCATGGGTTCGAGCCTTGGAAACAATTAATCATGATTATATTAAGTTAGATTGTACTATATCACATCCTTAGAATGCGTCCATTCTACAAATTCTACATAAATGAGGAATACCTTGCGCACTGAACTGCTCCATAACAAGTAATATCTCTCAACAAAAAGCTTTTAACATACATATAAACAAAACCCAAGAAAATGGAAACTGACTTCAGGTTAGAGATATCAACCGCATAAGATGAGTAAAAAAGCAAATCCCACGAAAATGGAGTTATGTAAAACATCCACACAAAAAATAAAATAAAAATGGATCATTTTGAGTAATCGACCCAAGATTTTATACAAGCGGATTGAGTCAAAGAGCATCGTATCCACTTGTATAAGCGGCACCAATAAACAAAATTTGCTCACTACTTAGTTTTGTTCATCATGTGACCTCCAAATAACGTCAGTGATGCTATTTTATAATCAAATGTGGGAATTGTTTTATTTTAAAAAAAATATTCACTTTTAATTTTTGAAATTTATCTATTTATATAAATAAATTTTACTTCAACAAATTTGTAAATTTATTAATTTTAATTTTAACTAACTTGAAGGTCTTATATCTCTAAGAAATTTAACATAATAAGTATTTACAAACAAAAAAAAAGTAAAAAAAAGGGAGTTATGAACTAAAGTAATTGATATAAACTTTTAACGTAAAAGAGTAAACATCAAACTAAAATTTTCAGTGTAACACAAATTAACTATTTAACATACATAAATTAAACTACATTAAATTTAAAAATTATAAATAATTTTATAATAATTCGACCGACCATTTTTAGCTCTAGCATGTCATTCGACGGCTTGAGGCCTTGAGTAGCTTCACTTCATGTTTTATGACTTGTACGCGTAGTCAGAATCGAATTTCGGGAAGTTCATGTTGCTTCGAATGGAAAATTCTAATTTCGGAAGCTTTAAGTTGGAAGAATTGACTTTTGAGTAAACGGACTCAAAATCGGGAATTAAAGGTTCCAATAGGTTTATATGATGATTTCGGACTTGGGCTTCCTCCTCTCGACCCTGAGGCCCTAGAAAAATATGATGCAAGAGATCCTGAACCACATTCGCGGTCTGGAAAAGAGGAAGTCGTATGCTCGGGTTGAGTATCGGGTCACCGGGAGCGTTTTCGGTGCTTATTGTGAAAAGTTGGCATTTTGAAAGTTTTAGAATTTCCTAAGTTTGGTTTGAGGTGGACTTTAGTGTTATCGATGTCTATTTGGGATTGTAAGCCTTAGAATAGGTTTGTGTTGTGATTCGTGACTTGCACGCAAATTTCAGCATCATTCCGAAATATTTAGGTATGATTCAGATGCATTTATCTAAGTTTGAATGTCTGAAAGTTTGGGGAAAGGTTTCGATCATCGATTCGTAGTTTTGATGTTGTTTGACATGATTGGAGGCTTGGACTAAGTTCATGTTATATTTTGGGCTCTTAGTGTGATTGGACTCCTGAAGGCCTCGGGTGTGTCTCGAATCGAATTCGACAAATTTTGTCTTGTGAAATCATAAGTTACTATACCATTTTTGTGGGTCCGGTCAGTTTTAAAATACCTTTAAAATTGTGTAATATTGTTGCTATGTACCAAGCTACCCGATATTTTCTTTGGAAGGGCTCATACCTTTAAAACTACTGACATACCTCATATTTAAATTCTTCTTTTAATAAATTGATATCGTGAAATCTGAAGGTGTCATAATATATTAAGATTTAACAAACCAATGTCATCTTCAAATTAGATTTTGTTTCCCACATAGTAGTTTGGGGGGAGGGAGATTGGACTCTTTATTAGGTCTTATACATTCCTCACCTCAAGAATTTAGTTTTTGGGATTGAGTTAGACACATAATTTATTTTCTTAATATGTTATCAGAGCCAAGATTGTCCCAATTTATACATAAGTTATCTGATGTTAAGATCCATTTTATATTGTCTCCAGAGGTCCAGTTTGGAGTGTGTGGGTAGGGAAGGGAGATTAGCTATCCGACATCTATTATATGGCTATTTATACTCTTTATATAGTCTTGGACAATCATCATTTCATAAGCGAATTAGTAGAAGTAGGTCTAACTTTCATTTTCTTATCATATTCTTTTAAACCCTTCAATACACCTTCAGTCATTAACATTTTGTATATGACCTTGCATATTTATAGGTTGCTTGTGAGAACATGGCATCATTTGTATTGGAGTAACCTTGGTGACTTATTTCAATGGGGTGATGCATTATGATATTCATTAAAACTCACGCAAAAAATTATTTGGAGTGTGGGTGGAATATCAGGAGAGAAAAGGGGAAAGAAGAGAAAAAAAATTAAGAAAAGGGTGTAACTAAATCCCTTAATTGAAGACACTAACAATGGATTGGAAGCATTTTAAGGTGAAATGCATATATTTTGTAAATAAAATTTGTGCACGTAAGTTAATTTACTAAACATGAATATTTAGAATAATATAGTTTCAAATAGTGTATATAAATAAAAAACATCCCTCGAAATATTGACATCCAGTACTAAGTTCATCAAAGCACATTGCATTACTTAAAAGGGCAATAACTACAAGGCAAAAATAACATTAAATGTGAAGATTCATGAATTCCAATAAAAGAAGATTAAATTACTTGCTCTTTTGATTGAAATATTCAACATTAGCTTTCATAATGGCAACGAGAGCTTGGAGATTGCAAATAGTACGATGAATATTTTCGGTACGAACGAAAGGTGATCATCATTTGCCCTCAGAACTCCTCAGTGTCTCACTCAACGTTCGTCCAACAAGATACTCAAAAGTGGGCAAATATACTTTAGTGCTCATCTCAGCACTGATAGGCAGCCATTCCATACTGGAGAGGGAGTCTCCACCCAACTCACTTCATAATCAGTCCATGCAGTTCGTCATCTGGAATAGTAGGGGAAAACAGTCACCGGATTTTATACGTAACTTTAGATTAATGCTCAATTATCATAAGCTTGCTTTGGTTGCTATGCTCGAAACTCACATGCAAGACCATGAATCCCTCAAATTGGGTTCTCACATTTGGCTCAGGCACCAGCCCAGGGCGTAGGAGCCATAGCCCTACTTTGGAAAGATGATGAAATTCACCTTGACCAAGTTGTTGCCACAAGCCAGGAAATTCATGCCATCACTCATGTACACCCTACTGCTACCCCTTGATTTTTATCTATTATTTACGCAAAAAATGACCTCCGTGCACGTAATGTCTTATGGGACAATATTCGTATTTTACATGCAAAGATTAAATTACCTTGGCTAATTGGGGGTGACTTCAATGAAGTTACTACCTCAACTGAAAAGGTGGAGGGCCTTTCTATTAACAATAGAAGAATTGATAAATTCCTTTCTTGTATTAACCACTGCCACCTAATAGATCTAGGTTGCACTGGTAGCAAATATACTTGGTCCAATAATCGTCACATATCCCATCATATATTAGAAAGGTTAGATCGTTGCCCAGCTAATTATGAATGGTTAACCCTTTTCCCGGATCCATCCATACATCACCTCCCTCACACCCACTCCGACCACAGTCCGTTGCTACCTACTTAAAAAAAACACAGTGCTTCGCAAGATAAAACTTTTTGCTTCAAAACAATATGGACCACCCACCCATAATTTCCTTCACTAGTCACTTATATTTGGACCATTAATAAAACACTACTAATGGCTGTTCAAGACTTTACCAATCACCTCCAAGAATGGAACCAAACAACCTTTGAAAATATTTTTTATAAAAAAAAATCGGTTAGCAAGGCTTCAGGGAATACAAAATTCCTCACTAGTCACTTTCTCCAAAATCTAGAAACTGATCTCATAGCTCAGTACAATGAGATATTAAAATTAGAAGAACATTTTTCAAAATTAAAATCTAGAATAAGTTGGCTACAAGAAGGGGGCACTAATACACGACTTTTTCATCTATCTACCCGAAAGCGTCGTAGACATAACACATTACTACTCTTAAAGATTCAGTAGGCAATTAGATCTTGAATAAAACAGATATTAACAGTTATATTGAAAACTATTACCATGACCTATTTACCACATCTCACATACACACTCCTTTCCCTCATAATACAGTATCTAGGCTACAAGCCATACATCATGGTGTTACAACAAATGACCTCATCATGCTTTAAAGAGCTTCCAACCCTTTAAAGCATCTGGATCGGATGGTCTCCACCCCTATTTCTTCCAAACGTATTGGCCCATTGTAAGACACTCTGTAATATCCTTTTTTACGGATATTTTCAACACTCAACAATTGCCTCCCGACCTTAATAAAAATTTTCTCTGTCTCATTCCAAAGACACAACAACCATCCCTCATAGCACATTATTGGCCCATAAGCCTTGGTAACACTATTTACAAGTTACTAACTAAAATTATCGTGGCACGTATCAAGCATATATTACCTACTATCATAGGCCCTGAATAATTAGCTTTCTTGCCTAATCGTAGAGCCTCTGACAATGCAATCCTTGTCCAAAAAATAATGCACCGCTTCAAGAAAAAAAAAGGTGCTCATTCTTCTTTTCTTTTTAAACTAGACCTAGAGAAGGTTTTTGATAAATTAGAATGGGGCTTCATCCATGAAACACTTCATTACTTCAAATTTCCCCCTAAAATAACTAAGCTAATTATGTCTTGTATTACAACCTCCTCCACTTCTATTCTCATCAATGTTCAACCATTCCCCTTGTTTTCACCAACAAGAGGCATTCGACAAGGGGATCTTCTCTCACCATACATATGAGGGAAGGCTCAAAATTTGGAAAAAAATGGGTTTTCCCATCTTTACAACCAAGCCTAAGCTGGCCAATTACCATTTCTTGCTAGATAACTTCAAAAATCGATTAGCATGATGGAAAACTACTAGCCTTACCATGGCAGGTCGAACCACTTTCATTAAATAAACCTTAAATTGGATACCCAACCATGAAATGCAAATGATTAAACTCTCCACCTATATAACAAATCGGGTAGAGCAATACCAACATAATTTTCTGTGGGGATCCACCCCCAACCATCGTAAATTATATCTTATCAACTGGACTACCGTTCAACAAACCAAACCTTGTGGAGGCCTTGGAATACAAAACCTAAGTGCCAAAACTAGTGCTTTATTATGCTCCCTAGCCTAGAGGTTGTTCCACTCCACTTCGACTCACTGGGCTTCAGTTCTCATTTCGAAATATTCATACTTCCGCACTTATCCTCACACCTCCCCCACTTGGAAAGCCATCCTACATGGCTGGTCCTCGTGCCAACTTGGTCTATAATGGCATGCTGCCAATGGCCTCCACATTTCTTTTTGGATAGAACCTTGGCTGGGGCCAACATCAAGCTTAGGAACATACTCACAGGACATTTACCCAAACATGACCAATGTGCCACACTAGCCTATTACAATAGTGGGAATTATATAAATATTCATTAACTACCCTTTGAGCTCCCTCAGGAACTACATCAATGAATTCAAACTCACTATCTCCCTTCCTTTACCAACACTCAATCCCATGACCACCTCTATTGGAGCATCACACCTAACGGGCAATTTTATTAAATCCATATACCACCTTCTAAGACCAAACCCAGGACACACCTCCTTCAAGTGGCTTTGGAAACTTCGAATCCCTCAAAAAATAGAACACTTTCTATGGAAAATTTCCCACTATCGACTACCAACGGCCAACTACCTCTCTACTATACATATCACAAGTAATCCACTCTGACCTATATGCTACTCCACCAATGAAACTATGGCCCACTTATTCTTTGAATGCCACCAAACACAAAGGGTCTGGCACCAACTGGGTTGCCCATCTACCAACATTCATATTCCAAATCTGCATGAACACACTACCTCAAAACTATCTCCATACTAATATCCAACACAATGTCTCCAGTTCCTCCACTATTATTTGCTATGCCTTATGGCACATATGGAAGAGTCGGAATTGATTAGTCTTTGATAATGTCCATAACCCCCCCCCCCCCCCCAATATATAGCACATATTAGGATAAGTTGCTGAGTACTATCATCTAGGTAGTTCATCCACCACGCACCATAACCCTCCATCATACACGAACGTTCAGTGGCACCCCCTACTCAAGGGATATATAAACTCAACTCAGACGGGGTTTTTAACTCCATCAACAACAGATGGGGGTTTGGGCGGGGGTCATTAGAGACTACATGGGAAATTGGGTTATGGGAAATATGGGCACACACACAACAGGGAACCATCTCTTTATGGAACTTACAGCCTTACTCGAAGGATTACAACTTGCTTTACAATACAACATTGCACCACTGGAAGTTAATGTGAACTCCATTTCTTTATTACATGAATGGAGGTACCTTCTCCAACAACTGGATAGACCATGGGTAACCCATACTTATAGGGAGCAAAATTAAGTAGCAGACACATTAGCCAAACATGGAACACCGTTAGCATGCAATGCAACCACCAAAACCTTTTTGCAACCACCTCCTTTCGTACTGCATGCATTTCTAGCAAACCGGTAAGGAACCACCTACAGGCACCCTCTACGCAACATCCTGTAGACGATCCTCCCTCTTTTTTCATTGGTACTGGAATGCAACCTAGCATAGAAAATGTAGTTAGCATTAGTCCTAATGCGGACATTGTAGGAACCACTAGTGGGAGTACCTCTTTGTTTTTGTGTACTACAGACTTCCCGACAATCATTGCAACTGGTCCCCCTATTGCTCCTTGTAACACAACTTAAGTATTAATATACTCTTTTGTTTACCAAAAAAAATAATCGTTAGTCTCAAATGAATGATAATTTTCACGATGCATAAAATTTTATCCTTTTCTATAACTTCAAACATAATCCCATAGAAACTTCAACAATCTCAGACTTCATTCACTCGTTTTTCATCATCGATTGAGACGAATTCTCTCTATAAGGAGCATTACCAGGTAAACCTAATATAATTGGTCCAAACAAAACGGAAAATCATCAATAAACTTGTTAACATCCATAAAAGCTTCGGATTGAAGAAAGAAGATGAAGAGGATGAACAGTTGAAGAGAAAGAGAGAGAAGCTGAAGAGCTTTCTGTTTTTTTCAATATATTCTCGAATGTTCTGCTTTTTAGTATCTATATACAATGTCAGAGAAAAAATATCCGTGTGTGTGTGCATACATTGCGTACAACAATTAAATACTGTATTTACAGGTGGGCTACTTCTGCAATATGGCTGCTTCAGCAATGGGTTACTTCTGCAATGGGCTACTGCTGTAATAAGGGCTGCTTCTGTGGACTGAGTCCAATAGCCCAATAGTAGTGTTAGTCTCTAACACCCCCCCTTCAAGCTGGAGTGTGGATAAACACCCAGCTTGGACAAAAAAGAGTGATGCAAAATACCAGTCAGGGGCTTAGTAAAAATGTCAGCAAGCTGAGAACCAGACAGAACATGATGTAAAGTAATGAGTCCTTCCTGAAGTTTGGCTCGAATGAAATGGCAATCAACCTCAATGTGTTTAGTCTGTTCATGAAAAACAGGATTTTTTGCTATGTGGATGGCTGCCTGATTATCACAGAAAACAGGTACAACAGAGGAGATATGAACCCCAAAATCAGAGAACAATTGAGTGAGCAAAGTAATTTCACCAACAACTTTACTGATTGCTCTGTATTCAGCCTCAGCTGAAGATAGGGACACCACAGGCTGCTTCTTGGCTTTCCAACCAATTAAAGAACCCCCTAAAAATATGCAAAAACCAGTAACAGACCTCCTAGTGTCTGGGCAAGAGGCCCAGTCACTGTCACAGTAAGCTGTCAAGGATAAGTCAGGGGTGTAATTAAGGAAAACCCCAACATCAGAAGTGCCTTTGAGGTACCTAAGAACATGCACTGCAGCATGCATGTGAGAGGAGGAAGGTTTCTGAAGGAACTCACTGAGGTGCTGTACTGCAAAGGCTAAATCAGGCCTGGTGTGGGTGAGGAAATTAAGTTTCCCTACTAGGCTTCTAAAGGATTCAGGAGAGGGAAGAAGATCATCCATGTCCAGTTTAAGTTTGACAGAAAGATCAAGGGGACAAGTTACAGGGGTAACATCAACACAGTTATATGTGGTAAGCAGATCAGTAATGAATTTCCTCTGGTGAAGGAGAAGGCCATCAGCACAATAATTAACTTCAATACCAAGGAAATAGTGGAGAATTCCCAAGTCTTTGATCTTAAATTCAGCATCCAGAAAAGCTTTTAAAGCAGTAATTTCATCTGGATCATTACCAGTTAGTATGATGTCATCAACATACACAGCCAGTAAAACAATAGAAGATCCAGATTTCTTGTGAAAAATGGAATAGTCATTGAGAGAAGAAGAATATCCTTTAGAACATAAATCCTGGGACAGTTTGGCATACCATTTTTTAGAATCCTGTCTCAATCCATATAAGGATTTCTGGAGCAAGGAGACCAAGGGAGAGGAAGAAGAAGAAGAGGCAGAAGAAATTGTCAAACCAGGAGGTAATTTCATGTATACTTCTTCATCTAGATCACCATGGAGAAAGGCATTGTTGACATCAAGTTGAAAAAGAGACCAAGACTGTTTAACAACTACATCAATTAAAGATTTGATAGTAGAGAATTTAACAACAGGTGAAAAAGTGTCAGTAAAATCCACACCCTCAACCTGAGTGTCTCCCTGACAATCGACCTGGCTTTATGTCTCTCCACAGACCCATCAACCCTATATTTAACTTTATAAACCCACTTGCATCCAATAGGCTTTTTACCAGGAGGAAGTTGAACTATAGACCATGTATTATTGGCTGCCAAGGCTTCAAATTCTTTGGTCATGGCATCCTGCCAAGAAGGAATAGAAGCAGCCTGGCTATAAGATGTGGGCTCTAACTCTGCATGGTGAACTAAATTGTGACAGCAAGTGGAAGAAGAACTGGTGCCATAAATGGAGGGAGGAAAGTTACAGATATATTGCTGGAGATGGGCAGGAGGAACATGAGGTCTACTGGATCTTGTAGGAGCAGGGATCACAAGTTCTGAATGTGTAGGAGAAGAAACAAGAGATGTAAGAGAAGGGTCAGTAGTGGGAGAAGGTGGAGAAGTATCAGTAGTAGGAGTGGTGTGTAATGAAGTATCAGTAATAGCAGGACAAGTAGCAGAAGGATTAAAAATGGGAAGAGAAGCAAGGGAAGCAGGATTAAAAATGGGAAGAGAAGCAGGGGAAGCAGTACCTGAAGAGGCAAAAGGAAAGACATCTTCATGAAATATTACATCTCTGGAAATTAGACAAAGTTTAGTTTTGAGATTATACAGTTTGTAGCCTTTTTTTCCTAAAGGATACCCCAAAAAAATACAAGGATCAGCCTTTGGCTGAAATTTATCCCTATTCTGTTTAGGAACTGAAGCAAAACAAAGACAGCCAAAAGTTTTAAGGTGATTATATGAAGGAGGTTGGCCAAAGAGCAATTCAAAAGGTGACTTGTTGTTAAGAAGTTTGGAGGGAAATCTGTTTATAAGGTAAGTAGCAGTAAAAAGACAATCACCCCAGAATTTAAGAGGCAATTGGGAATGAAATAGAAGAGCTCTTGATGTTTCTAGGAGATGTCTGTGTTTTCTCTCAACTACACCATTCTGTTGAGGTGTGTGAGAGCATGAGGTTTGGTGAATTATCCCATTCTCAGCAAAGAAATTACTGCCAGAAGCACAAGATCCAAGTTCAAGTGCATTATCAGTTCTGACAGTCTGTACAACAGAAATAAATTGAGTCTTGATCATGGCAATGAAAGCCTTAAAAAGAGGAAAAACATTGCTTTTGGAACCCATCAAATGAGTCCAAGTGGCTCTAGTGAAATCATCAACTATAGTTAAGAAGTATTTACAACCATTATTTGAGGGAGTGGCATAGGGTCCCCAGGTGTCCACATGTATGAGTTGGAAGGCATGTGTTGTTTTAATGGAGCTATCAGGAAAGGACAACCTGGATTGCCAAGCCAATGGACAAATAGTGCAAATGAAGGACTGTTTAGGTGAAAATTTACATGGTATGTGAGAGATATCTTTCATCCTAACAAATGGGATATGTCCTAGTATGTTATGCCATAACATCTCCATTTTATTCAATTCAGAATGATATGTACAATGGGAAGGGGAAACAGAATCAGCAATTAATGGAGAATGGTAATTACAGGGATCATGAAATTGAGAGGGAGTAGAAGAAGAAGCTTGTACAAGCTTGTAAAGTCCATCATCCAATTTACCAATTTCCTTTGCCGCTTCAGAGAAGGGGCTTGTATCAAGCAAGAAAATTTAATAAATAGGACAATAGAGTTCAACTGGCATACAAGTTTGGACACAGAAACAAGGTTGTAATGAAAACTGGGAATATAACGGACATGGTGTAAGGTGAAACAGAGAAATTGTATAGATACAGTACATGTAACTTTGACTTTATAACCATTGGGCAGGGTAACCAAGTATGGGGTTATCAAAGGTTTAATGTTAAATAGAAGTTCTTTATTAGAGGTCATATGGTTAGAGGCACCAGAATCTATAATCCAAATACATTCGCTAACTTTAGTTAACATGCAGATTCCATAGGACACATTCTGTGAACGACCAGGGGAAGAAAGATTACCAGCAAAATTGGCAGATGCCATGACATTGGACTGCTGTTGAGACTCTGAAAGTTGTGTCTGTTGTAGTAGCAGCATGAGCTGTGAGTACTGATCCTTGGTTAGCCCAGGTATCAAATGTTCTGACTCAGAAACACCACTTGAGCCACTCCCATTCTGAGGTTCAGCAAAGTTGGCACACCCTTGCACTTCTACATTTGCTGCTGTCCTTTTGTTTCTTGTGAATTTGAAGTCTGGTGGGAACCCATGGAGCTTGTAGCATTTGTCAATCACATGACCAGGATTTTTGCAATATCTACATACTAAGTTGTTCTTGTTGGTATCAAAATTGATTCTCTGACTGAAATGCTTAGAGGGAGCAGGAGACCCAAGGGGTTGAGTGCTAAAAGCACTGGAATTACTACGGAAAGGGGATAGTGATAATGTAACTTGTCTTTGCCTCTCATCTTGAAGAAGAATGTTGTAAGCACTGTCCAATGAAGGGGGAGGCTGCATCATGAGTATATTGCCTCTGACACTAACATATGTGTCATTAAGCCCCATGAGAAATTGGTGCAATTGTTCTCATCATCCTCCTTTTGGAGTTCGAGTCTGGCAGCACATGTACAGGTGCTGCCCCTTGAAGCACGCATAAAATTTCAACTCATCCCATTATTTCTTAAACTTGTTGAAGTAGGATGCTATGTCTAAAGACCCTTGACTAGTAGATGCTAATTCTTGTTTAATCTCAAAAAATTTTGTGCCATTTACTGTCCCATATCTATTATTAAGTTGAATCCAAATGCTTTGAGCAGTGTCAGAATACTGAACACTCTCGGCTATCTCTGGCGTAAGGGAATTTGAGAGCCAAGAGATGACCATATTATTGCACCTATCCCACTGCCTAGAGTGAAGAGAATTTTCTGGAGGCTTAGGGACAGAACCATCAACAAAACCTAACTTGTTCCTAGCGGAGAGAGAAACGACTATGTTTCTCCTCCATCCCCCAAAACCAGTCCCTGAAAAGGGATTGGTAACTAAAGAAACTCCGGGTACATCGGACGACATAAGAAACAAGGGGCTTGACGGGTCAGGAACAAAATTAGAAGAAGCAGGAGAAGAACCATCACCGATGTTAACCATTTTAAGCACTAATGATGCTGAAACTTAAGGAACCCCCAAAAATCTGACAGACCGAAAACATACAAACTAACTAATCCAAAAAAAAACAACACTCCGTGAACATGCAACCTATGATGTCGACGGAGTAAAGAACAAGCTCAAAAAATGGATGATTTGAGCGAAAAAACTAACCGATTAAGAAAACCCTAGGTTCTGAAAGACAGTGAAAACTCGGATGAAACTCGATGAGGGTAACACCGCACGAAAGCTCTTGACGAGGAGAGTCGGAAAAACCCACTCTGATACCATGTTAACATCCATAAAAGCTTCGGATTGAACAAAGAAGATGAAGAGGATGAACAGTTGAAGAGAAAGAGAGAGAAGCTGAAGAGCTTTCTGTTTTTTTTTCAATATATTCTCGAATGTTCTGCTTTTTAGTATCTATATACAATGTCAAAGAAAAAATATCCGTGTGTGTGTGCATACATTACGTACAACAATTAAATACTGTATTTACAAGAGGGCTACTTCTGCAATGTGGCTGCTTCAGCAATGGGTTACTTCTGCAATGGGCTACTGCTGTAATAAGGGCTGCTTCTGTGGCTATAAAATGCTTTTTTAAAAGCAATATTTGCTCACTTTCTTTCCCATAAATGCTATGGGATTGCATTAAATATATTTGATAGATATGACAAATCTTTTGAATTTCTACGTTAAGCAAACAAATGCAAAATTCTAGCCAGGAAATCGAGAATAATGAACGCATTTTTTTTTAAGTTTATTCTTCTGTATAGACATTTAAGAAATGGGAGTTAAACACTGAATAAAAATTATAGGAAATTATGACACATTTATTCGTCATTTCCAACTTTAAAACGTTACTACTACTATTTTGCTTCATTAATTCCCCCTCACTTCTAACTTCCTATTAAATATATATTCAAAAAGTAACCATTTCTCCTCCATTCCAATAATTTTTTTCAAACACACAAGATGGTAAAGCTGATGAGGCTTGTAGCAATTGCCGCAGTTTCCATGTTTCTTCTTGTGACACCAATAGCACTAGCCATTGAAGTAGACTTCGACAATGATGTTGATCTGCTAGATACAGATATTATTGATTATGATCAGTCGGAGTCCTACTACGATGAAGAATCATATGATTCTTCGCTATATTCAGTTCTTGATCATAACGATAAACAAATCTTGGCACCTGAGCAGTACCCTGGATTTCACACACAAGTAGGGGAATGTTTGGAAAAGATTTCGGACGATTGTGGAGTGATCATTTTCAACAAGATATTCGATAGTGGAAAGTATAGCGATGTTGAAGAGTGTTGTGGCCAACTATTGACACTGGGGAGAAAATGTCATAATATTATTGTGGAGTCTACTCTCGACAGTCCTGAGTTGAAAGGAGTGAATAAAACCGAGGTTTGGGAAAATAGTGACAAGCTTTGGAAGGAATGTGGTGCTTCTGCTCCCCTTTAATTAATTTTTCATTTCTCAAGTTTATGAATGACTCTATATGTTTATGCTTGCAAATAAATTGTTAAAATCATGATATATGTGTAACACTTTTTTTTTCGAGATATTATGTATGAGCTATCTTGCGCACACTCTACCATTCAGAAAAACTTATGTATTATTTTAGAAAATATTCTAGGTTTATGTAATAATACTGAAAATTATCATCACATAGTAACTTTAGTTTTTACCGCTAAATATAAGGAAACCAAGAATAGTGAATCCATTTTTTTATATAGACAGACGACAGTTATAAGAAAAATGTGGCAATCGTTTCTTTTATTTTTGAGTTAAATTAATTGAACTTGATGCATATTGCGACAAACATTACTGTAAAGTTTGAACCTCTGGCCTGCCCGCCTTAGTGAGGAGGGAATGAGCTTTCTAGGCCATTTACTGTTGAAATGTTAAAATTCCTCCATCCACACCGGATGGTTACCAAATTGGTAGGGAATATTTACCTATAAAATAAGGCCTAATATTTAGAATTTAAATATATCTTTCATTTACCTTCTCATTTGATTAAGGTATTTATATTTTTTCTCTTTAATAATATTTCACTTGTATTTTGGAGTGGAATAAAATATTGGTTGTGTCCGAGGAGTAGGTAAAATTGTCTGAACCTCGTAAATTCTTGTGTTCCTTTTATTGTTGCTTTATTGTCTTATTTATTATTTAGTGGCTGTAATAATTTTTGGTATAGTAGTTGTGACTCATTCACATTATATATATTTGGCTTATGCAACAATTGATATTAGAGCCATTGTAGCTAGTCTCATTTCCACATTAGAAAACTTGGTAACTGAGTCAAGGTTCTGTCTGAGTATGCTCTGTGGTTGCAGCCTGGTCTGATCTTCTATATCAAAAAGAAAATAATCTTGATTTGTGGCGTCAGCTATTAAATAATATTTTTGTCAAAATGGGAGACAACAAAAAAGAAGATTCTACATCAAGTGTCGCAATACGTCATCATTGGCATCTTCGCTTACGACAAAAATTGTGTCAAACACGAAATTTGTGGTAGAAATTTTTGACGGGTCCGACATTTTGGGATGTGACAAGGCGAGGTTCTAGATGTCCTTTTCCAACAAGGGCTACATCTGCCCATTGAAGAAAAGAAACCAGATGTTATTGGAGGAGAAGATTGGAAGATTCTCAACCGTGTTGCTTGCGGTACCATTCGATCCTATCTTGCCAGAGAACAGAAAGATCCGTACACAAAGGAAACTTATGCAAGTAAATTATACAAAGCACTGGAGTATAAATATTTGAAGAAAAATAATCAAAATAAATTGTACATGAAGAAGAGACTGCTTCACTTCAGATATGTTCCTGGTACCACGATGAATGAACATATCCCTAGTTTTAATAAGTTGGTCACATATTTGCAATATGTGTATACAACTTATGACGATGGTGATTTGACCTTAATGTTGTTGGTGTCACTTCCTGATGAGTACGATGTATGTTGTCCAATGCTGGCTTGGGCAAAGAAATTTGGGCTGAGGCAATTACATATGCATGCCACCTCATTAATCGATTATCATCTGCTGCTATTGATGGCAAGACACCATTCGAAAATGGTATGGAAATTCTAACTCAGGAACCTCAACAACAACTTGAATCAATAGCAACCAGCAGGCCAAAAAGGACAATAACAAAACTTGTTCGTCTCATAGAGACAGTTGCTTGTGCGACCGCAATTGTAGCTAATGATGTTCCTACCACTTATAAAGACGCAGTCCAGAGTTCAGAAGAAGATAAGTGGAGGATTGCCATGAATGATGAAATACAGCCCCTTCATCAAAATTATACATGGAGATTGGCCAATCTCCCGAAGGGAAAGAAAGCAATTGGGCGCAAATGGGTATTTGCAAAGAAGGAAGGATTTCCTAATCAAATAGATGTTCGCTACAAAGAATGATTAGTGGCCAAAGGATATGCTTAGAAGGAAGGAATTGATTAGAATGAAGTGTTTTCTCCAGTTGTAAAACATTCCTCCATTCGAATTATGTTGGCTTTGGTAGCACTGTTGGATTTTGAACTAGTTCAAATGGTGGAAACTTTGAGGAGGAAATCTATGTGACTCAGCCATAAGGATTCAAAGTTGCTGGAAAGGAAAATATGGTGTGAAAATTTCAAAAATCATTGTACGGTTGGAAACAATCTTCTAGACAATGGTACAAGCGATTTGACAAGTTTATGTTGCAGCAAGTGTATAAGAGAAGCAAATACGATCATTGTGTGTATTCGCGCATGCTTAAAGATGGTTCCTTTATATATCTTCTCCTATATGTTGATGATATATTGATAGCTTCCAAGAATTCAGAAGAAGTTGATAAGTTGAAGATTCAACAAAAGAAGGAGTTCGAGATGAAGGATATGGGTGAGGCAAAGGAAATTCTTGGAATGGAGATAATAAGAGATAGACACTCAAAGAAACTTTGTTTATCTCAGAAAGAATATTTGAAAAGCGTACTACAAAGTTTTGGCATAGATGACAAGACTAAGTTAATTAGTACTCCACTTGCTCCCCGTTTTAAGCTAAGTACTACTATGTTGCCAACGGATGAAGTTAAACGAGAGTACATGTCAAAGGTAACATACGCAAATGCTGTAGGTAGCTTGATGTATGTAATGGTCTGTACGAGACCTGACATTTCACAAGCTGTTGGAGTTATTAGCATATATATGCACAATCCAAGAAAGGAGCATTGGCAAGCTATGAAGTGGATTCTACGGTATATTCATAATACTACAGATGTTGGGGTAGTTTTTGAGCAGGAAGACAATCAGTTTGTAGTTGGATATTGTGACTCAGATTTTGCGGGCGATCTAGAAAAACGAAGATAAACTGCTGGTTATGTGTTTACTTTTGCAAAGGCACCAGTTAGGTTGAAGTCTACTTTGTAGTCAATAATTTCTTTGTCTGCAATAGAGGCAGAGTACATGGCTATTACAGAGGCTGTAAAGGAGGCAGTTTAGCCTCAATGATTGCTAAAGGAGCTTGGTATTGAACAAAAAGGTATCAAAATTTTTTGTGATAGTAAAAGTGCTATTCAATTAGCGAAGAACCAAGTTTATCATGCATAGAGGAAGCACATTGATGTTCAGTATCATTTTGTACAAAAAAATCATACAAGAAGGTGGAGTCACGGTGCAGAAAATTCATACTGCAGAGAATCCTGCTGATATGCTGACAAAGGTGGTGACTGTGATCAAGTTTCAACATTGTTTGGATTTGATCAACATTCTTGAACACTGAATATTGAAGATGGAGACACAACCAAAATTTGTTAGTGAGATAAAATAGAAGATGTGGAATTTTGCCAAGGTGGAGATGTGTGACGACCCAAAGGGTCATCACTATAATTCTCCCTTTCCTTGCGCTTCTGAGGCCTTGAAAACCTCTTACTTTGGTTGTCTCGATTTGCTTGCTCAATCCAGGCGCGACGCCGTAATTTTTTTTATGTGGAAATATTTGAATTCTGTGTTAAAAACTATGAATTTTGATAATAATAATAATAATATTGCTATAGTTGAGTTTGCCCAATATTTTGCATAAGTGGATCCGGACCATGATTCGACAATCTCGGAGGATCCGTAAGGACATTTGGGACCCGGGCGTATTGCCGGAATCGAAATCCGAGGTCCCAGGCCCGAGTACGGAGCTTTTTGTGAAATTGTTTTGTGAATATGCTTAAAGAAAAATAAAAATTGATCAAAAGTAATGGTATCAGGCACGTATATTGGTGGCGACACCCGGTACAAGTTTTAAATGAGCGTTAAGTGCTATCTATTATGTTTGGGTTAAAACGGACGTCGTTTTACATGTTTCGGACTAGAAATGAAAGATTTGAAGGTTATGAACTTTGAAACGAAAACCATGTGTTTGGAGAGTTGATTCTATGTAAATGATATTATTTTAGCGATTTAATCGCACGAGCAAGTCCATAGGATGTTCCCGAGTTAGTGTGTATTTTTGGTTTGGAGCCTCGAGGGCTCGGGTGAGTTTTGATTGAGATCCGGGAGGTATTAAGATTAAAGAAAATAGGTTCAGGTATTGAAGACACCAGCGCAGCCGCGGCCATTTCTGTGCGGTCCGCGCTAGAGCCATGCGGCCGCGAGGCACTTTTGTGCGGTCCGCGTGGCTGAGTCTGAGGCCAGGAGATTTTGGCATGACCAGCGCGGCCACACACCAAATCAGTGCGGTCCACACTGGGAGGGTTTAGATGGACCCAACTTTTCCCACCACTCGGTGCGGCCGCAACACATTTTTCTGCGGTCTGCGCCAGTCCCTCAGAAAGGTCTATAAGTTCGAAACTTCAGCCATTTTTTAACTTTTCAAAAACTCAAAACCTATGGAACGATTTTCCAAACAACTTTTCTTCTCTAAAATGATTGGTAAGTGATTTCCAACTTAATTTTCCTACTCCTTAACATTTTTTTAACATAATTTCAAATTCAATCAGAGGTTTTCACAAATGGGAATTTAGGGTTTGGGTGGAAACTAAGTTTTCAAAATTTGGGGTGTTGGACCCCAATTAGAGGTCCAATTCCAAAACCAATTACATATATGAACTCGTGGGGGGAATGGGTAACCTAGTCTTGGTTCGAACCTCGGGTTTTGACCACGTGGGCTCGTGGGCATTTTGGAAATTTTTGGGTAAAACTTTGGGAATTTCATTCTTATGCATTCAAATTGATTTAACTAGAATTTGTTGATACATTTGAGTAAATTGTGGTTAGATTCGACCGGTTTTGAGGCGAATTCGAGGGGTAAAGCTATTCTAGAGGCGTGAATGGAGTTGGAAGCTTTCGAGGTAAGTGTTTGATCTAACTTTGGCTCGAGGGAATAGGATTAGGTTGTTAGCTATGTGCTATGTGGAGTCGGTGTATAGGTATGGTGACGGTTACCTATGTGCCCGAGTCAAGCATGACCATGATGTCATATTTGCTATTAAAATTGCGAAAGAAGTGAAGAATTGTGATAATAACTTATTAAAAGAACTATGAATTGAAAGTTGAGAAGTAAATGAACTAAAGAGGAATTTTTGGTACTTTTCCCTTGCCGGGATTTATTGTTGAGTTGTTTTCCCTTGCCGAGACCCATTGTTGAGTTGTATTCCCTGGCTGGGATTTATTGTTGAATTATTCTCCCTTGCCGGGATAGTTTTTTTGAATTATATTTCCTTTCCCGTTTTGGTTGTGACCATTGATTGGGTGAGGAAGAGAGAGTAAAAGCACAAAGGGTGATGCCGTGCACTATGTGTTTGAGAGTAATAGCACGTAGGTTGATGTCGTGCACTGTGTATTGAGAGTAAAAGCACGAAAGGTGATGCCGTGCATTATATTTGATATTCTTGGTGAGAAATGAGAGTAAAAGCACGAAGGGTGATGCCAAGCACGAAGGGTGATGTCGTGCACTATATTTTGACAATTTTGGTGAGGAATGAGAGTAAAAGCACGAAGGGTGATGCCGTCCAGTTGTTGATTCATTGGCTTTCTTATTTAATTATTATTTTTTCAGTTCCATCTCTTGATTGTAGAATTTATAATTGAACTGCTACTCTCCCAGCATGTTCCCTTTCCATTTTATTTGTTTAGATTCTTGTTCTCTTTATGCTATTGCATATATTTGTACAGGTTGTTTGTGGTAGGTCCGGTTTAGCCTAGTCACTACCTCACCGAGGTATGGCCGGGCACTTGCCAGCACATGGGGTCGGTTGTGCTAATACTATGCTTCTGTGCCTTTGTGTGCACAAGTCAGGACATAGCCTACGGACCGCAGCAGTAGTTAGGGGGAGATCCTTCAGTCCAGAGACTCTGAGGTAGTTCGTTGGCGTTCGCGGGACCCGAGTCTCCCCTGTTTATTTCTCTTAGTTTTTTTAATTGTATCAAACAGACATGTTATGTATTTCTTTCAGACTGTTATTTTTAGTACTCTTTTAGTGACACCAGATACTGGGTAGAAACATGTTGTTAATTTTCGCATTATTGTCATTTCTATTATTTCTAAAAGTCTTCCACGTATTTTAATTAATTATTTCAGTATTTAATTTGCTTTAGATTAAGGTTATTGTGAAAAGGATTAAAAAGGGGTTGGCTTGCCTATCTTCGACAGTAGGTGCCATCAAGACCCCTGATGGTGGGTAAATTCGGATCGTGATAAGATTCGTTAAAATGCCAAAGTTCCTCCATCCCACAGCGGATAGTTACCAAATTGGTAGGGAATATTTCCCTATAAAAGAAGGCCTAATGTTTAGGATTTAAACACATCTGTCATTTGCCTTCTCATCTGTTTAAGGCATTTGTATCTTCTCTCTTTAGTATTATTTCACTTTTATTTTGGAGTGAAATAAAATATTTGTTGTGTCTGAGGAGTAGGCAAAATTGGTCTAACCTCGTAAATTTCGGTGTTCCTTTTATTGTTGCTTTATTAACTTATTTATTATTTAGTGGCTGCCATAATTTTTGGTATAATAGTTGTGACTCATTCACACTATATACATTTGGCTTCCGCAACATTTACAATATTGAGACTTAGGAAGTGCGCCATTTTTAGATCTTTCATAAAAAAGAGAGACATGGTTATAATTACGTGTACTAGTACATTAAGCTCCTGTTATGCAGGAAGAAATTTAAAAATAACCAGATTTACAAATGGTCATTCAAAAATAGCCACAGTTTCAAAAGTAATCAAAATTTAGCCACTTTTCATGTAAAGATAAATTTGAACGAATACATTGTTCAAAATCCGAAAAAATATTCCAGCATAATATACTGAAATTTCAGTATATTTTACTGAGTTCCAGTATAATATACCGGTCCAGCATAATATACTGGAGTTTGGAGCACCGGTGCTCCAGTCTCTAGTATATTATATTGGGGCCAGCAAAATATATTGGTCCGACATAATATGTTGGAAGTTCATACACAAATGCACCGAACTTCAGTATATTATGCTTGACGTGTCTGTGTTACAACAAAATAATGATTATTTTTCGTTGACTTGGTAAACATTGATTATTTTTGAATGACCAGTTTGAAAACTGGTTAGACTTTGCTATATTAATGTTATGCGTGGAATATGAAAAACGGCCGGACCACAAGAGTCTATTGTACGCAACCTTATCCTACATTTTTGCATAATTAACTGTACCAAAAACCAAAAATTCGTATTGACTTTCCAAAGTTACAACGGACCTTAACAAGAAGTTTAGATGGTAGGTAGTTCGATATGTACTGCTGTTTCTAAAAGAGATTTGCTGAAAACAAAATCTTACTACTTCTACTGGTTACTTCAAATGCCTTCTCCTTCCTTTTTCTACTTGTTCTTCCTTTAGATGCAACAGATTGGATTAAATCAATCTTTATATTTTGCGAGAAAGGAATGAGTCTCCAAACTTTTTCTCTCATTGGATGTGAATAGAAAAATTCTTGTGTTTATATATAAAAAGCAACAACAACAACAATAACTATCCAGTATTATTCCACAAGGTGGGGTTTGGGGAGGGTAATATGTAGACGGGCCTTACCCCGACCCGAAAGGGCAGAGAGGCTGTTTCAATCGACCCTTGGCTCAGTGAAGGAAATGAACAACAAAAACAAAAACAACAACAAAAGAACATTAGTAGATTCAGCAGAAATAGCATAAAAATTTATCTAAACATAAGAACCATAAATAAAAATAAATAAATAAAATAAAATAAAATAGCATGCAACAATATCAGACAGTAACTACCATAGATAACTAAAATACGGGAGACACAATCCAATACACAAATCATCTGTGGATAAACCTGCCAAGCCTCACCCAACCCCGGGTGAGGAGTACGAAAAACTCTAGGGGCCCCTATCCTACAACCCTGATACTTGACATCCAGACTTTCCTATCAAGTGTCATGTCCTCAGAAACCCGCATTCTAGTCATGTCATGCCTAATCACTTCTCCCCAATACCTTTTAGGTCTCCCTCTGCCTCGCCGTGCAGCGACTATCGCCAGCCGCTCACAACTCCTCACCGGGGCATTAGGACTTCTTATCCGTACATGCCCGAACCACCTCAGGCTCGCTTCTCGCATCTTCTCATCCACCGGGGCCACCCACACCTTCTCTCGAATAACTTCATTCTTAATCTTATCTAACCTGGTGAGCCTGCACATCCATCTGAGCATCCTCATCTCCGCAACCTTCATCCTCTGAACATGAGAGTTCTTCACTGGCCAGCACTCCGCCCCATACAACATGGCCGGTCTAACCACAGCTCTATAAAATTTCCCCTTGAGTTTCTGTGGAACTTTCTTGTCGCACAGGATTCCTGATGCAAGCCTCCACTTTGACCACCCCGCTCCTATGCGATGAGTGACGTCCCTATCAATCTCTCCGTCCCCCTGAATCACCAACCCAAGATATCTAACACTGTCCCTCTTGGCGATGACCTGAGATCCAATCATCACGTCCCTGCCTACTTCGCTCGGCTCGGCGCTAAACTTGGCGTAACTGTCTTAGATCTGCTTATTTTGAAACCCTTAGACTCGAGAGCCCGTCTCCAGACCTCTAACCTCTCATTAATACCGACCATCGTCTCGTCTATCAAGACTATGTCATCAGCAAATAGCATACACCAAGGCACATTCCCTTGAATATGTCGGGTAAGAGCATCCATCACCAAGGCAAACAAGAGAGGGCTAAGCGCTGATCCTTGATGTAGCCCCATAACCAATGGAAAATGGTCTGAGTCGCCACCCACCGTCCTAACCCTGGTCTTAACTCCATCGTACATGTCCTTAATTACTCTGATGTAGGCTTCAGGCACGCTCTTCGCCTCCAAGCACCTCCATAGCACCTCTCTTGGGACCTTGTCATACGCCTTCTCCAAGTAGATAAGCACCATGTGCAGGTTCTTCTTCTTATCCCTGAACTGCTCCACCAGCCTCCTGACAAGGTGGATAGCTTCTGTAGTGGAGCGACCCGGCATGAAACCGAACTGGTTCACAGATATAGATGTCATCTCCCTCACCCTTGCCTCGATAACCCGCTCCCAGATCTTCATGGTATGACTTATTAATTTGATACCCCTATAGTTGTTGCAGGACTGGATGTCACCTTTGTTCTTGTACAAGGGCACCACTATACTCCACCTCCACTCCTCCGGCATCTTTTTGGTCCTGAAGATCGCATTGAACAACCTGGAGAGCCACTCCACTCCTGACCTACCCATGCATTTCCAGAACTCTACCGGAATCTCGTCAGGCCCGGTCGCTCGACCCCTACTCATCCTACGCAAAGCACCCATGACCTCCTCCGCCCTAATGCGCCTGCAGTACCCAAGGTCTCTATGTTGCTCTGAATACCCCAACTCCCCTAGCTCAATGTTACGATCCCCCACATCATTAAGTAAGTCTCGAAAGTATGCCTGCCACCTCTGCTTGACTTGAGACTCCCCCATCAGAACTCTACCATCCTCGTCCCTGATGCACCTAACTTGGTCAAGATCACGCGCCTTTTTATATATAAAAAGCACTTTTCTAATTATTTAAGAGTTGAGAAGAGAGTAAGCGTCTCGTCATTGTCGTTGTCGCTCGGCTTAGGCTTGATCAATTGATATGATTGATTGATAATTTTTTGGGTCAAATTTATTTTTCTTTTCCATCATTTAATATTTTCTTTTCTAATAGTTTTTGCATGAAACATATTAATTTGGAAATTTGCAGCATTATTTTCAACTGTCAAATTCGTGACCAAACATTCCATTTAACAGAAATTCAAATAATTTCTTCCGAATAGATAGATACCTAATCAAACGAACATGCACGTTTGCATCTATTCGGACTCAACTTTGTTGGCTATAAGTAGATAGGCTTAGCCTTAATTTTTCACTGCAGAATCTGAAAACTCTCCCCTCTATTCTGCACTTTGCATTGATTTTCAAAGCAAATTCAAACGTAAGTGTTTTGTATGATTTGTTTCACCTTTTGAGTATACTGAAGTTCTGTGATTTGTAATGTTACTATCACAAAATAGTTATTCCATCCTATTTTGGGAGTAATTAATCCGAAACCTTAGACAATTGTGAGGGGATTGAATTCCTTATGAAGACACAAAAAATTTATCGGCTCGAAATATTTTTTAAACTGTCCTCTGTTTATTCTATTTTTTGAACACAGTATTCTGACAATAACATCTAACTGTATCTTTATGTTATGTCACATACATTTATTATATACAACTTAACATTGAAAATTGATTCAAGAATTCACGTATCCTAACCCTGCACATAAGAAAAATCCACAAAATTATTTATTTGTAAGGATCTCCAAATTTTCGGTTTATGAAGAACTTTTTTTTTTCCATTTCATATGATTAAACGATAAGCAACTTCTTAAACAAAACACCTTACAACGATCGCTATATTTTTATTTGAAAAAAAAAAAACTTAAAAGTCACATTGAAAGAATGGAGTAGAATAATATATTACAATTAAACCAAAATACATATGAACAATGGAAAAAATATAATCGTAGAAAAGTAAGGCCTCATTTGTTTTTAGGATTAAGACGTCTGAAATACATATCTGAATATCAATATGTATATTAAGGTTAAGACATATGAATCTAAATACATATATCAGTATTAAGATATGTATTAAGATTTGAATACTAAATAATTAAGACTGTTTGTTTTTTAACATTTGAATGTATAAAATTTATCTCTATTTAAAAATTGATTCACATAAAATTAAAATAAAATACTAAATAATCTAATGGAGTGAACCCGGGCACGAGCCTACCTTGGTTGAACCAAAAAAGGGGTACCGGTGTACTACCACTGCCATATAGGGACTGAATTGGGGTGCTTGTGAATGCCGATTAGATATGGTGATTGATGGTGGTTTTGGTTAACGGTGGAGGTTGTGGATAGTAGCTAGTGGTGATTGGTTGCTATGAAATTATAGTTGAGGATGATGGTGGTGGATATTGATGGTTAATAACAGTGGGTGGTGATGGTGGTGGTTATTATTGAGGAAGGAGATGGTGGTAGTTTATAATGGTTCGCGGTGCTGGCTATAGTTTGCTGATGGTGACTGGTGTAGTAATTGGTTGTGGTAGTTGAGTCGGGTGTGTGTGTGATTGTGTTGAGGGTGGTGGTGGTGGTGTGACGGGTGGTGGCCGGTGTAGTGGTGGCAGCTATGGTTAAGGATAGTGGTGGTGATAATGATGGCAATTGATAATGGTAAGCAATGTCGGAAGTTAGTAATGAGTGTGGATGATAGCATACTAATAAAATTAAGTCTTTGTTATATGTAGTAATCATACGAGCATATTCAGACCCACCAAGTAGTAGTGAAGTAAAAAGCTAATCACACTTAATAACTAAGATCTGAATGATTAAGATTAAAATATTAAAAATAAACATACTTAGTGTCTGAGATTTGAACCATTAAGATCCAATTCTTCATTAAATGCAAACAAAATGAGGTGTAAGTCGGTATTTACTTAAATATTTCTCAAAATATGCACTTCACGTACCTTACGGTCGGCATATCTCTTTTGCCTGGACTGAGCTATACGAAGCTTATCCTGAATGATATTAACCTTATCCAAGGCATCCTATACTAAATCGATACCCAATAATCGAGCCTCTCCTTGCTCAAACCATCCAACCGGTGATCGATACTGTCTACCATATAATGCCTCATAGGGAGCCATCTAAATGCTCGACTAGTAGTTGTTATTGTAGGCGAACTCCGCTGATGGCAAGAACTGATCCCAAGAACCTCCAAAGTCAATAACATAGGCGCGAAGCATATCCTCTGAGATATGAAAGTACGCTCGGAGTGTCTGTCCTTCTGAGGATGAAATGAAGTGCTCAACTCAACCCTCGTACCCAAATCATGCTGTAATGCCTTCCAGAAATATAAGATGAATTGTGTATCCCTATCCGAGATGATAGACACGAGCACATCATGAAAATGAACGATCTCACGGATATACATCTCTGCCAGCCGCTCCAAAGATTAGGAAAGTGACACAAGAATGAATTGTGTTGACTTAGTCAGCCTATCCGCAATAACCCATACTGCGTCAAACTTCCTCTGTGTCCATGGAAGTCCAACAATGAAATCCATAGTGATACGCTCCCACTTCTACTCAAAAATATCAATTTTCTAAAGCAAACCACCAGGTCTTTGATGCTTATACTTTACTTGCTGACATTCACACACTGAGCTAGATACGCAAAAATATCCTTCTTCATCCTCCTCCACCACTAATTTTGCCGCAAGTCATGATACATCTTAGTGGTATCCTGATGAATAAAATACTAGTAACTGTGAGCCTTCAGTAGAATCAACTCACAAAGCCCATCAACATTAGGAATCCTTAAAATTCCATCATCCCTAATCATAACCTGCTTGGCATCACCGTTCCGCACTGTGTCTCTAAGGATAATCAAATAAGGGCCATCATATTGCTAATCCCTGATACACTCAAATAAGGAAGACCAAGCAAATGTACAAGCTAGAACACGACTGGGCTTAGAAATATGCAACCTCATAAAATAATTGGCTAAAGCCCGAACATCTAAAGCAAGCGGTCTCTCACCGACCGGAATGTACGCGAGACTGTCAATACTAGCTGACTTCCTACTGAAAGTATCGGCCACCATATTGGCCTTCCAGGGATGATACAAGAGGTGATATCATAGTGTTTCAATTGTTCCAACCACCTTATTTGCCTCAAATGAGATCCTTATGCTTGAACTAATATTGTAAATTCTTATGATCAGTTAACACCTCACACGACACGCCATATAGATAGTGCCTCCAAATCTTTAGTGCATGAACAATGGTTACTATCCCCAAATCTCCAACTACCGCGAAACATATACAATTACCTTGCCACCATGCATCAATACCACATTAATTCTAATACGAGAAGCGTTATAATATACTGTATAGGGCCCTGAACATATGGACAACACCAACACCGGCGTCGTAGTCAAAGCTGTCTTGAGCTTCTGAAAGATTACCTCACACTCGTTCGACCATCTGAACAGGGCACCCTTCTGGATTAACCTGGTCACCGTGTCTGCTATAGATGAAAACCCCTCCACAAACAGGGAGTAATAACCCGCCAAACCCAAGAATATCTGGATCTCTGTAGCTGATATGGGCCTAGGCCAGTCTTTGAATGCCTCAATCTTCTTAGAGTCCACCTGAATACGCTCTGCTAATACAACATAACCCAAGAAAGCAACTGAACTCAACCAAAGCTCACATTTTGAAACCTTAGAATACAACTGGATGTCTCTCAAAGTCTAAAAAATAGCTCGAAGATGCTACTCATGCTCCTCTCGGTTGCGGGAGTAGATCAAGATATCATCAATAAAAATAGTCACGAAGGAATCCAGATAGGGCTTGAACACCCGGTTCATCAAATCCATGAATGTTTCTAGGGCAGTTGTCGACCCAAATGGCATCATTAGAAACACATAATGCCCATACCGAGCCCAAAAACTATCTTAGGTACATCAAATGCCCTAATCCTCAACTAATGGTAGCCAGACCTCAAATCAATCTTTGGAAACACCTTCACAACCTGAAGCTGAACAAATAAATCATCAATCATCGGCAGTGGATACTTGTTCTTGATGGTGACTTTGTTCAACTGGCGATAGTCTATGCAAATCCGCATCGGCCCATCCCTCTTATTTACAAACAATACCAGCGCGCCCCAAGGCAAGACACTAGATCAAATAGAGCCCTTATGAAGAAAATCTTGCAACTACTCCTTCAATTCTTTCAACTTTGGCGGTGCCATATGGTATGGAGGAACAGAAATGGGCTGAGTGACCAGAGCCAAATCAATGTAAAAGTCAATATCCTTGTCGGGTGGCATCCCTGGAAGGTCGACATGAAATACCTCAGGGAACTACCGAACAACTGGCATTGAATCCATAGAAGGAACATCCGCACTTAAATCATGAACATAATGTTGGAAATCATGTATATCTATGATATGTGCGCTTTGGTTGTATGAGCATGATTTTCAGGTATAGGTTTTGATGAATGACAAACAATGAAGTCAAGTGTCAAACAACGATATAATATGACAATCAATCAAATGGCGAGAAGCATACTGATGACGGAATTGCATGAACGAGCCAAAGAGTTCAAGACCGAAGACCCAAGACGTAGGTCGTTTGGTAGAACCAATGTAAGGACAACGTTTAAGTTATCTTATCCTTTGGCTCAACATTAGGTCATCATAAACACGCATAAAATATTTTATTAAATCATATTTATCATAAACATGCATCTTTGTGTTAAAACAAAATGATGTTGAAGGTTTTAAACATGTCTTTTAAATCTGGGCCTCAACAATCGATTATTTGAATCCTACAATCGATTGTATTAAGACAGTGTGATCTGAAGTTTGTCAAAATAGCAAACAATCGATTGTCTACTTTAACAATCGATTATTTTGAGACAGTGTGCAACCGAAGTTTTTAAAAATCTAAACAATCGATTGTTTTTGTCATACAATCGATTATATTCATAAACAATCGATTGTCATTTTCATACAATCGATTATGTTTTGACCGTTCCCACAGAATCCTAAATTGATTCTAGAACGTTGAATACAATCGATTATTTAGTCCATACAATCGATTGTTTAGCCTAATATCAGGAATCTGTGTTTTGAACGTTGGTCAAACAATCGATTATCTACTCCAAACAATCCATTGTTTGAGCACAGAATCAGGGATTTTATTTGTCAATTAAGCAATGGTCAGCACCACTTTTTAACCTATAAAAAGAGGTCTTTTGAGCTGTTTTTAAATACACAACTCCTCCATACATTGTTATACATATTGATCATTTTCAAGCATCATTTTAGAGCTTTTGTTGAGCCATTTGATAGACAACTTTGTGTTGTTCATAGAGCTTATTGTGTATCTCTTTATCCACTCTATTGAGAGAGTATTTGTTGTAAAAGAGAGTTGTTTGAGAAGAACATATCTTCTCATTTGTCGGGCTTGCTAAGTACCCCAAGTCCTAGTGGTTGAAGTCTTGGGGTGAGGTATCCTCAAGCAAGTGAAGTCTTAAGGTGTGGTATCCTTGAGCAATTGTAACGGTTTGTTAAGCACCCGTAAGCTTGACGAAGATAGTGGAAATCTCGAGAGAGTCTCTCGGGGACTGGACTAGCCACGGGTTGTGGTGAACCAGGATACATCGGTGCATTCGTTCCTCATTATTTACTTATTGCACTTATTTCATTCCTGCAATTTTTAAATTCCGCAAGTTTATGCTGTTTTTATTATAACGCTATTCACCCCCCCTCTAGCGTTAAGCGTATATTCTAACAATTGGTATCAGAGCCTAACTCTCTGAAAGCCTTAACCGGTTGAGAGAAATATATATTTTTCTGTTGAGAATATTGAACGCAGGAACGATGGATGAAGGACAGTCCACCACTTGCGCTCCACTATTTGACGGAACAAACTATACATATTGGAAAGAACGGATGAGTATCTTCCTCAAAGCAAACATTTTTCGTTTGTGGCAAATCATCAAAAACGGTGAACCAATGCCGACAAAGAAAGTTGGAGAAACCACGGTTCCAAAGAAGGAAGATGAATATGATGCCGAGGACATCAAGAAAGTTGAAAATAATGCAAGGGCCATCCATGTATTATATTGTGTGGTGAATCCAGATGATTATCGAAAAATCTCTTGCTGCACAACCGCCAAGGAGATGTGGGATAAGCTCGAGATCATTTATGAAGGTACGCCTCAAGTCCGAGAAGCCAAAATTGATTTCCTAACACATAAATATGAAATCTTTAAAATGGAGAAGGAACCCATTGGTGTTATGTTTGAACTATTTTTAAGAATCGTCAACGATCTCCATGCTCTCGGGAAAGTTTACACCAACAAAGATCTTGTTCGAAAAGTCCTACGGAATCTCACTCCCGAATGGCGCTCCAAAGCCAATGCCATCCAAGAGTCGATGGAATTCAAGGATATCACAATTGATGGACTAAGAGGTAACCTCGAAACTTATGATAGCACAATTCTTAATCCTTATCTTAGAAGCAATTCGAATTTCGCCTTCAAAGCCTCATCCTCTAAAAGAGAAGAGGTAAGTGATTCGGAAAGGGATGATGATAATATTTCCAATGATAAAATTAAAGAGTTTTGTAAGTCTATGAAAAAAGAAAAGAAAAAGAAGAAACACCATAGGCGCTTATCACGGGATTCGGACAGCTCAGGTGATGAAACCGCCGCATTGTGTCTCATGGCTAACGAAGGAGAAGAGGTAAGTACATCTAACTCTCACTCGTTTGAAGAATTACAAAATGTCTATGATGAATTGTATGGTGAATTTGTTAATGCTTCCAAAACTATCATAGAATTGAAGAAAACACTTTCTTTGCAGAAAACACTTTCTTTGCAAGAAACAGATTTTCAGAAAACACTTTCTTTACAAGAAAAAGAGTTTGAAAAATCCTATTCTTTGAAAGAAATAGATTTTGAAAAATTGACTAATAAAAATGATGTTCTTAAAAATAAAATTGAAGTTTTAGAAAAAGAAAATAAATTTTTGAAAAATGACATTGTTGATTTTAAAAATAAAATCAAGGAATTGAATGAACCCTCTTCTATTGATAAATGTTCCAATTGTTCTTCTTGTAGTTCTTTAATACTAGAGAACACAGAACTTAGGAAAGCACTAGAAACACGTAGTGTTGATAGTCCTTAAATTGAAGATATTAAAAAAGATGAAAGTAATGAGGTCGAACCATCTAGAAAGAATTCTAGGAACCCCACTAATGAGTCTAAGATTAATTGTTTTAGACCACCTAGAAACAACTCTAGGAATTTTATAAATGAGTCTAGAATGAATAATTTTAGACCACCTAGACATGACTCTAGGAAATTCAACGCTTCTAGGGGGAACAACTTTAGATCACCTAGAACGCATTTGGCTCAACCTAGACATATGCACAATCCTAATGTTATATGTCACTATTGTAATCGGGTAGGACACATTGCACCCGTTTGTTTTGCTAAACATAGAGATTTATGTGTTGATTATGACTATTGTTACCCTAACCCCCAAGGACCCAAAAGAAGTTGGGTACCAAAAACCTATTTTTAGGTTCTTTTTGCAGGTGTGCTTGAAGACTACAATATTGTAGTGGATGCACCAAGCACGAAACCTTAATGCAATAAGGGGGAACGTTGGTTAGTTATCGTATTTTGAATAAAAACGCAATAAGTTCATATGTGCAAATAATCTATATCAGTTTTGGTTGATACATGCTTTAACAAGTTTTATTTTTGAATAACAATTAGAATCAATTGGTTTTATAATAAATGATTGATTCATGTTTTGATGAATATTTTTAGTTTAAATAACAATTGGCATAGTTGAGAAAAATGACCGTTATTATTAGTATGCCATTTACTAACTTTTTATATGATCTTGTCTATAACGATTGGTATCGTCAATGGTTTAAATAACTTTTGGTATACTCTTTTTGCTAATGCCAAAAGGGGGGGAGAATATGGTCGATATGTATGCTTTAATTGAGGGGGAATATTCAATTAAGGGGGAATTATACTGAATTGAATTGGTTGCATAAATTGTATGTTAAGATATAGCATCTATTTAGGGGGGAATTCAATATGCATATCTTCCGTTGTTTGTCATTATCAAAAAGGGGAAAATTGTTGGAAATCATGTATATCAATGATATGTGCGCTTTGGTTGTATGAGCATGATTTTCAGGTATAGGTTTTGATGAATGACAAACAATGAAGTCAAGTGTCAAACAACGATATAATATGACAATCAATCAAATGGCGAGAAGCATACTGATGACGGAATTGCATGAACGAGCCAAAGAGTTCAAGACCGAAGACCCAAGACGTAGGTCGTTTGGTAGAACCAATGTAAGGACAACGTTTAAGTTATCTTATCCTTTGGCTCAACATTAGGTCATCATAAACATGCATAAAATATTTTATTAAATTATATTTATCATAAACATGCATCTTTGTGTTAAAACAAAATGATGTTGAAGGTTTTAAACATGTCTTTTAAATCTGGGCCTCAACAATTGATTATTTGAATCCTAAAATCGATTGTATTAAGACAGTGTGATCTGAAGTTTTTCAAAATAGCAAACAATCGATTGTCTACTTTAACAATCGATTATTTTGAGATAGTGTGAAACCGAAGATTTTAGACATCTAAACAATCGATTCTTTTTGTCATACAATCGATTATATTCATAAACAATCGATTGTCATTTTCATACAATCGATTATTTTTTTACCGTTCCCACAGAATCCTAAATTGATTTTAGAACGTTGAATACAATCGATTATTTAGTCCATACAATCGATTGTTTAGCCTAAAATCAGGAATCTGTCTTTTGAACGTTGGTCAAACAATCGATTATCTACTCCAAACAATCCATTGTTTGAGCACAGAATCAGGGATTTTATTTGTTAATTAAGCAACGGTCAGCACCACTTTTTAACCTATAAAAAGAGGTCTTTTGAGCTGTTTTTAAATACACAACTCCTCCATACATTGTTATACATATTGATCATTTTCAAGCATCATTTTAGAGCTTTTGTTGAGCCATTTGATAGACAACTTTGTGTTGTTCATAGAGCTTATTGTGTATCTCTTTATCCACTCTATTGAGAGAGTATTTGTTGTAAAAGAGAGTTGTTTGAGAAGAACATATCTTCTCATTTGTCGGGCTTGCTAAGTACCCAAAGTCCTAGTGGTTGAAGTCTTGGGGTGAGGTATCCTCAAGCAAGTGAAGTCTTAAGGTGTGGTATCCTTGAGCAACTGTAACGGTTTGTTAAGCACCCGTAAGCTTGACGAAGATAGTGGAAATCTCGAGAGAGTCTCTCGGGGACTGGACTAGCCACGGGTTGTGGTGAACCAGGATATATCGGTGCGTTCGTTCCTCATTATTTACTTATCGCACTTATTTCATTCCTGCAATTTTTAAATTCCGCAAGTTTACGCTGTTTTTATTATAACGCTATTCACCCCCCCTCTAGCGTTAAGCGTATATTCTAACACATAAGCCAAATAAGCCAAACACCCCTTCTCGACCATACATCGAGCCTTTATATAAGAGATAAACCTGCTTGTAGAATGACCAGGAGTCCCTGTCCACTCTAATCGAGGCAACCCTGGCAATTTTAAGGTCACAGTCTTGGCATGACAGTCCAATATAGCATAATAAGGTGACAGCCAATCCATCCCCAAAATGACATCAAAATCAACAATGTCTAGAACTAGGAGATCTACACTAGTCTAAACACCCCCAATAATAACCACAAACAAACGATATACACGAATTACAACAATAGAATCCCCTACCAGTGTGGACATATCACGAGCGCACTCAAAGAATCACGAGGCACAACCAAATATGGAGCCATAAAAAGATGACGCATAGGAGTATGTAGACCCTGGATCAAATAGAACAGAAGCATATCTACTGCAAACTGAAACCGTACCTGTGATAGCAACATCGGATAACTTATCCTTAGGCCTGGCTGGAAAAGCATAACATTGGGGCTGGGCCCCACCACTCTGAACCACATCCTGTGATGACCTCCTGCCGCTTGGCCTCCACCTCTAGCGGCCTGACCTCGACCTCTAACGGCCTGACCACCACCTCTAACGGGTTGACCCCTACCTCTGGCTCCCTGACCCCTACCTATAGCTGGCTGAGCACGCAGTTTCGGAGTCATGGCACGGGAACACTGTTGCTGAGACAGAACATCCACCAATCTCGGACAGGTGCTCCGGATATGCACGTACTCACCGCACTTAAAATATCCAGCCTGATACTGCAATTGTGGAAATTGAGACTAGACCTAATGGGTTTGGTGAACACGATAACAACTCTAAAGAGGAGGTGCTCAGATAGGAGTTGGCGATGAACCACGACCTTCTAATGATTCATGGATGGCTGAAGTGCTGAATGAAATGGCCTGGGATGATGGCCCCTACTGTCACGCCCTGGATGTGGTGGAGAGATCGGCACCCGCTGACTTACCTATCCTTGCGTACCCACTTGCGACTAAGGGATTCGGGACATATGATGTCATACTTGGCCATAGACCACATTGCCAGACAACTCTAAATGCTGACTACATATCAATATAAAGCACGGTCAACAAGGCTGTCGTACTTACTGCAGCTGACAAACAAGCTAAATATAGATACAAGGCCGACAAGCCAATCATACTCCAATAACTGACAAAATGGGCAACGCGAGTCAAGTTCCGCTACCTCTCTACCTCCACTGCGGAGACTCAGCCCGCCGCCAAAAGCTCCTCAAAGACGACCAATTTGGCGTCGTGGTACACCTACATCTCGTGCGCGTTACGATTCATGGCATCTTGTAGGGGCGATTGCCTATGGGCCTCCATGTCGGTCGTCCTGGCGTCCAGCTCGGCTTTGAGGTAAGTGAACAAAGCCCGTAATTTTGCAGTCTCAGCCGCTACCCCGCGGATAATCTCCAAATCCTCATCCCATGACCGGAGTAGAGTTTCCAGCTCACTATTTAGGGCTAAGGCGGCCATCAGCTGTCCATCCAGCTCCGCCGCCTTCATCTTCAAAACAGCCAATGATTCTTTAAGGACCTCGCAGAACGTATGGAACTGGGGATCCTGCTCGAACATGTCCGCCAATGCTTGATGCTTGGCACGGACCTCTCTGTACTTCTTTGCCATTTTAGAGAAGGTGGCCGCTCTCTTCTGCTCACGCTGCCTCCTCTCTACCTCAAAAACAAGGGTCTGAAAAAGAAGAAAAGAAATGCGTCAATACAAACTACAGTCATTTTAAATGACAAAATAAAGGAAGGGGCAAAAAGCTACCTGTAAAGTTGAACCAGCTACCCGCCTTGACAAGCCCCCGTTGCTGACTTCCCTTAGCGACTCACACTCCGCAGCCGCGCACGGCAGGGTCATGTCCGTCGTGACCTGCTCGCTATCATCCAATAAGTTGTATCCCCTAGGGATCACAATGCAGCGAGTAGATCGGCCCGACCTCATAACCATACAGGCCGAGTTGCCCGGTGCCTCCTCGAGAGCGGCTTCAGAGCCCATCCTCTCAGTCTCCACAACAGCCACATTAATAGCAGAGGACGACTCGCCTCCTATTGCACGAGCCAAACGGGGGGCATATGCCCCTTGAGTACGAATGGCCTCAGCCATAAAGGCGGACATTGGCACTTTGCGAGGCTCACTGGGCCTCCTCACACATTTAACGGCAATGTCTTTGCTAGTAATCAGACGCCACCTCTTTTTCTCATGCGTCTCCTCTCCTTCGGAAGCCACCTCTGCTGGAGAGACTTTCGGTGCCAGCACGGGAGCATTTTCGGTTACCGCCACCACCAAACCCTCTGGTCCCTCCACAGAGGCAACCTCAGGCGCCGCCTCTGATGTGGCCGACGATGTAGTACCTTGGTAGGAAATCATAGGGGGCTACCTGTGGGCGAGCTTCCCACAAACGACAAACGACAAGCACATCAGGTAAGAAGGTCTCCGAGCTAAGGCAGAATGTAAATAAACGTATATACGGGGAAGTTTGTTACTAGTTGGGTCGTACAGCCTACGGAATTCAGTCCAGGTGCGGCATTTCTCTGAAAGTGGTATCAACCCTGCCACTCATGACCTAATGTTACCAACGGGGCAGGGTGAGCGAGCTACCACTACAAATAAAAGAGAAGAAGAAAGAAAGTAAGTTCAGAGTTAAGTCATTCAAAATAGAACGTCACAAAGTTACAGGCAGAGGTACTTACATCCTGCATTCCACGCCTCCGGAAATCCTTCAGGATCGGACACTAAGTGGCTCATCCTAATAAAGAAGAATCTACGCCAGAACTCGCGGTTAGCTTTGTCGTCAGCCCTCACGACAAAGCTTTTCTTGCCACGGCTCCTCAGTTGGAGCATGGTACCCCTCATATAATTGGGGCTGAACATTTGTAACAAATCAACGGCCCCGGCCTCACCCGCAAGAGTAGTAAGGATCCGACACACCTTCAGGGCGTAAGGTGTAAGCTGGGCCGGGCATACATTAAAACGCGGCATAGCTCTTCCGCCAAAGATTTAAGCGGGAAACTATACCCAATCTTAAGTGCGAATTCATAAAATGCACAAAAGCCGGGCTTATGTATATTGTCGTGGTCTGTCCCAGCCGAAACTATCTCAATATGATCAGGAATGTTGAACCTGGTCCTAAGAACGTCCAGGTGGGACATAAGTAAATCGCTCTCCTCCTAAGGTTGAGAGGGGCTTGTCGTGTTGAAGTCTTTTCTCACATTCAAATCCTTCGGCAAAATGTTATCTACCATTAATGGAACTAGGGTTTTTCCTGGTCCCTCCTCTTCACCATCAGAAGAGGGTGTAACCTAGAAGAGGCACTGCCCTTAGCCTTTTTGCTTTCTCGGCGTTTTTCCATAATATGCAGTGAAGAAAGAAATATTGGTAGTGAGCAAAATAATTTTTCAGGGAAGGTATCTCTCTGAAAGCGATATAACTGTAACAAGGAAGAAGGATGAGGAAAGCAGCAAAGGAAAACTTTCTGAAGGATCGAAACATGAACCCTTTGAATCACTCTCCTATTTATAGGAAAAAAGCACACGGGATTCAAAGAGGCTCAGTTCCGAAACCGGCGCCGGAAACCAAAATATCACGTCGCGTTCTGAATAAGTCTCTGGAATAGGTGTAATGATGACACATTGTTACTGTTCACATCACCTTAAAAAAGGTAAGTCACACATCAACGGCCCAACCAACGCCATCACGACCATATTCTGCAAAAAAGGCGCCTGCAGGCACGTCCAAATTTCCGTAAAAACAAATCTTAAATGTCCGTCCATTGAATACGATCATTGAGTACGTCTCCAACAAACGGAAACACTAACTGCATAGGGCTAAATTTGGCCCATCACATCCCCACGCTAGGTGGGTACGTCCCTCATAATAAGGGCGACCCAAGCACGGGTGCGGCTCAAACCAGGAACGATGTCGTTTAGCATCTAACTCCCTTTGCTGAGTGGAAGCCACCAACCATTGTACTTTTCTTATTTGTTCGAGGAAGGTTTTACTACTATATAAAGAAAACCTTTGCTTTGTAAAAGAATAAGAGTATTATTCTCTAGCAATACGACGTCTCTCTCTCTATCTCTCCCTCTCTCTCTCAAGTTTGTAACTATTGCTTACTTCTTAAGTTAAGTTTGCCATTATCATCTCCTCACAGATGAACAGAAATTCTCAAAGCGATAATTATCTCTAGGGCTCATTATATTTGATTACGATTTACCCTCATATATTTATTGATTGTTTTTATGCTTACAAAATACAAACATCATTTTTGAGCTAAACCTGTTGCCACATACTCGAGAGCAAACTCATACTCAAGAGTCGCGACATATTTAAGCTTTGGTCGGATGGTATCATATACGAGCCGAAGCTCTTCTATTATCACAACGAAGAGGAGTACCCCTAGCAAGATCTAAAAGAAGATTCCATAGTGTGATTTGGGACCGGTTTAGTAGATATGTTAAGTATTTTTTTCTCTCTACGATCTGATGTCCATGTAGGAGAGTCCGAAGGTCGTAGACAGTAGTTTAAGGAAGAGTCGTGTTCTCATACAGTATACATTCTTGAAATTCATGTGTCATATCATTAGTTTAATTTGCATTCATAATCTCAACACAAAGAAAATTAGTCCTTTTCCCATATAGGACATGTATTTTGCATAACGTACATGCTAACTTAGTTGCATATAATAGGTTGTTTGCATACAAAGTAAATATAGTTCGGGTTGTTTGACAAAGGAAAGGGTTGTAGGTGATGGCACATTCTGCTACTTATGACGGGCTGAGAGGGGCGCCGAATCCCTTTCTATTGGTTCTTGTGTGGTAGCCGGTATATATAATGAAATTTAAATATAACTTGTTAATGCTAAGGAATGAACGCGGGCTGAACAGTTTTGGGCCCAGGCCCAACGTGCATGGTACAGAATCAGAGCCTGGGCCATCTCATTCTAATTTTTTGGGCCTAACTATAGTATACTACACACGTTCAAACTTTAAAAAAAATAGAAAGATGAAAATGTTGTCTAGTTACAGAGTTCTTGCAAACTTGATTATGCATTTTTTATCCATTGAAGCAACTTAAACTAACTATATATTAATTAACTAAGGCTTGTTCATGCTTTTATATAAAATGAACTGAAATGACAGAAAACGAATTACTATGTCATTTTAGACTAGCATGCGAGAGAGGGGGTATACTATCTAAACTATTACAGATCTATATTTAGTTATGCATAACAAATACATTACATGATTCTAACAAAGACTATTAACTATCATATACAACTTAATATACAAAACTACAACTAAACAAATTCGAAACTTTAAAACTTCATTTCATTTATGCCTCAAGTTTCAGCTACAAATGTACCAGTATAGCAATGTGTACCTGGTATTTGGAACAAATAAGAGAGGGAGATCAGTGGTTAATCAAGAAGTAGCACAGCAACAACAGCAACAAATCGAAACCCAATTTTAAACCAAATTAACACTCAACCAACAGCCCAGAATCATTTTGCAAACCAACAACGTCATAAGCACCCCAAAATATATACCACTGAATGCGGATAAACTCAAGACATAATCAATAGACTTCCAATTAGGTTCAGCAATTGAAGGGGTAGGAATCAATCTCTAGTACTCAAGTTTTATCTTGAAAAAAACAATAGAACAACACGTTTTTCTTTTTTAAATTCTCCTAGCTCTTTTAGGTCTGAAAGAAGAACCAAAAGCAAAACCTAAGACTGTCTCTTTACAGCTTTCTAAGACTCTTTCTTATGTATTTTTTTGTATATTCAAGCTCTCTTAAACTCTTTAAGACTCCCCAACTCTTACTCTAGTTTTATTCAACTGTCAGGTCTGCCTCTATTTGTACCCAAAGACATACCCTCTTTCCAGCTATCATATTCCTTTACTATTACCCTTTTAGTATTACCCTGCACCTTATTTACTTTCCAGCTTCTATATTCCCTCTCATATGTATATTCTTTTAGCTTTTATCATTACTTATACTATTCCAAATTTCAATTAAGCAAACGCTCTCATTACTTAGTGGCCACCCTCTACCAATTAATTCAAATTAAAGCTATTAGGGGCCCTACTGAGTAGACTATTCAGTCAAACCAGATTTCCTTGTTCTTTTTATTCCTAAAACACCCTAAGTTCCTATGGTTATTGCACCAATCCATAAGACAGATTCTAAAATCTGTTCAAACCTTAAAAATTATTTAAAACTAAAGTTTAATTACCAGCTATAGCCATTCTCTAACAACTGAACGCTTGAGGCCGAATTCTAATTGAACTGAACTTAAATCAAAATCAAAGCTGATTCTCAATCAATCACAATTTCAAAACCACAATATACTACATCATGTGCCTTGTTTAACCCTAAGTTGATTAAAGTCTATGCTGGTTAACAAATTCACAACACAGGTTCATATAACAATTGAAAGCGAACATATTCAGGACATTCAACTGGTTAAACAGTTCAGTTCAAAAGGGAAAACTGAATACATTAACAGGTTCATTTTAACTTGACTGTAGCACAAAAAGAACACGATGGAAGACATACTAGGATGGGCAAAGTGAATTATTACCATATTTCTGGCACTAAAGCACGAGAAACTAATTGACGACACTTAATCAATCGAATATAAAAGCGAATACATATAACAATCAATTGACAAACAATCAGACAAAATAGGCCACCAAATGAATTCAGTTGTTTTGGACAGAACAGGGGACTTATGAAGCTAATTACTCGATGACATTAATAACCTCAACTATGTAATAGTTAACAACAGACAGAAGAAATAATCGACCAAATAAAAGGTCTTCTTTTGAAGATGGACAGAACTAATAAAAGGAAAATTGAAAAATTACTAAGAACTTAAAACAATTAACAGATACCAATAACATTAAAGAACAAAAGGGAGGGTAAGTTACCTTAGAAACTCAAGTCAGACGACCTCAGGAATTTAACCTTGACTCGTACTTATTTGAGTTCTAACGCACCTTATTCGAGTGTTCTCCACTGAGAACACTTCGAATAAAGTAAATTAGACCACAAGTCTTCCATAAATTTGGACAGATTCCACGGTTTGGAATTTCTAGGGTTCTTTTGTTTGATTTGGGGTTTAAACGTTTCTATCCGGATTCGAATCAAACCAAGAGTGGTTTGGTTACGAGGGAGGTCAGGGGAGATACCTGGTGTGAGTTTGGGCTTGGTTGGGGTAGGGTCTAGTTCTGCTCGAATCTTCAAATGAAGATTCAAGAAGTTCCAGTTTGATTCGAGCTAAATGGTTCATGGATTTGGATTGGGGGTGGTTAGATGGTCTAAGGGCTTTAATTGGGGGTCATCGGAGCAAGGGCCGCCGTGTTTCACGCGAAGGGAAAGGGTGGCGGCGCTAGAGTTTCATTCATGTTCATCTCTGATTTAGAGGGACGATGAACAGGAGATGGGGGTGTTTGGTTTGGGGGGCTGGGGTAAGAGATTAGGATTATATTGTGGGGGGTTGGCTTGATCTTGGTCGTTGGATCATTGATGATCAACGGCCTTGATTTTTTCACTTATAATAAATGGTGTCGTTTGGATTAGTGGGGGAACGGGTTGAACTGGGTAACATGAATGGGTTATGTGACGGGTTGAGGGGTGCTAGTGAGCTGTTGGATCAGGATAGATGAATGGATCAGATTGAAGACGCCTAAACGACGTCGTTTGGGTTAAGGTAGGAGCTGAACTGGACCATTAGATCTGTTTGATCAACGGTCCATATCAGAGGCGCCAAAACGGCGTTGTTTGAATGTCTGGGGAATCAGGGACCTGGACTGGGTCGTTCAAGTGCTTTGGGCCTGGCTTGTTTGGTCCAATTTTTTGCCCAATCCGAGTTTTCCTTCTTTTTTTCAACTTTTTCTTTTCTTCTTTTTATTTCTATTTACACAAAATTCCTAAATAAAATGTAAAACCAAAATTTAAACCATAAAAATATTAATCAACCCCTAACAACACATAAGTTAAAATATTTAATTAAATAAAATCACATAATGACAGAAAATAGAATAACAATGCATATTTCTGTGATTTTTACTTTTAAAACCAAACTATAGTTTAATTAATTCCTAAAAATGCACAATTAATTCCTAATGCATGCAACATATATTTTTTGTATTTTTCACTAATAAAAATAAACATTCAAACAGACAAAAATGCCAGTACAATCCAAGATGATACGCAAATTCTCAAAATAAGGACAATTTGTTTTATTTTTTGAATTCTTTTGGAGTAATTGTCGTGAAGCAAAATTCACGTTCTCACAGCTGCCCCTCTTTGCCCGAAAACACTAAGGGTTTTCGTGCAAAGATAAAGTGAGCAGATACAAGAGATTTTTGCCTGTTCGAGTACTCCGTGTGAGGCATTTTTTTCAAAAAAGATTTGACCGAACCTTTGCTTCGAAGGTTTCCTACATATCCTGGTCTAAACAGGAATCAGGTCAATGTAGTTTGGGATATTTTGGTAGCTGGGAGTACCACGAGACTGTGATTTTACTGTTACTGTTGTTGTTGCTGCTATTCCTTGCCGTCCTCCTTATTACACCAAAAGGGAAAATAAAAGCTAAGCTAGTTATGCCTATCAACTATGAGTTACAAGATTCCTATCTATAATTCTTTCTAAACTTGATCTTGAGTCTTAGCTGATCTTTCTTGTAGACTTTGATCTGAATCTTGATGTTGTAGGTGCTTGTTTATTTCTGCAACATTGAGTGCCATTAGATTGGTGGAGCTCGTGACATCAATCAGATTCTAAGCAATCTGCGCTCTTGTTTGCTCCAGTATTTGAGCTCATCTTCTTTTGTTCTTTTGTTCTTTTCTTTATTCTGGATTTAGACTTACCTTGTAGGTCATCTCGATCCTCGTGTCTCGAGGTCAAACCTATTCAGACAACAAAGCAAACAAACGAACGAAATGTTTCTGCCCCAGTTTCACTAGGAAACTTTCGTGAGTTCATTGTCATAAAAATCTGCGAAATTGATGAAGGGATTTGAGACCCCAAGTTTAAAAGGTGCAACTCAAGGTTTTGAGTCCCCACTTTTGCAAAAGGCAAAAATGCTCAACTCAAGGATTGGAGCCCTAATATTGGCTAAGGAAAACCGCTCAACTAAGGGATTGGAGCCCTAATGCCGGCTAAGAAAATGCTCAACTTAGGGATTAGAGCCCTAATGTCGGCTAAAGAAAAAAATTCTCAACTTAGGGATTGGAGCCCAATTCTCAGCTAAGATAACGCTCAACTCAGGGATTGGAGCCCTAATATCGGCTAAGAAAACGCTCAACTCAGGGATTGGAGCCCTAATATCGGCTAAGGAAACGCTCAACTCGGGGGTTGGAGCCCTAATGTTGGCTAAGGAAATGCTCAAGTCAGGGATTGGAGCCCTAATGTCGGCTAAGGAAATGCTCAATTCAGGGGGGATTGGAGCGCTAATATCGTCTAAGGAAACGCTCAACTCAGGGATTGGATCCCTAATGCCGGCTAAGGAAACGCTCAACTCAAGGATTGGATCCCTCATGTCGGCTAAGGAAACACTTGACTCAAGGATTGGAGCCCAATTTCGGCTAAGGAAATGCTCAAATCAGGGATTGGAGCCCTAATGTCGGTTAAGGAAATGCTCAACTCAAGGATTGGAGCCCTAATGTCAGCTAAGGAGACGCTTAACTCAGGGATTGGAGCCCTAATATTGGCTAAGGAAATACTCAACTCAGGGATTGGAGCCCTAATATCGGCTAAGGAAGCGCTCAACAGGGATTGGAGCCCTAATGTTGGCAAAGGCGACTAGGGAATGGAGGCTCTATGTCTAAAAGGCGCAACTCAGGGAATGGAGCCTTAATGTTGGCAAAGGTGACAAGGTAATGGAGGCCCTATGTCTAAAAGGTGCAACTTAGGGATGGGAGCCCTAATGTTCGCAAAGGCGACTAGGGAATGGAGGCCCTATGTCTAATAGGCGCAACTCAGGGATTGGAGCCCTAATGTTGGGCAAAGGCAAGAGATTGATATTTTGGGATTCTAAACTACCCTTTTTTGGTATTTCTTCTTCTTCTTTTCCTTTTTTTACTTTTCATCATTTTCTTTTTAAGTAAAATGCAGGAAAACCCTTGGAGGAAACTTCCCTTTTTGGATTGATTATTCGCTGAAAAGTTGTTTCTAGCACTTGCGCACTTTTATTTCCTTTGGGCTGCACCTGCTTCTCGCATGGTTGCTTGGGATGGTACCTGTTTCAACTTTTCAAACAAAGGACAATTGTAAGTTTGAAATAGTGGTTGGTTTGATGGCCTTGATCTTTCTAATTGGTTGGTCTCAGCCGCTCTCCCTTAAGAGGCTCTGCCATTGATTGGCTCTAAGGGCGACCTTTTTTCAGACTGATGAGATTCAAACTTCAGGATTTTATGATGATTTGCCCACATAAGGCTTAGGTTTTTCCCACCTTATTCCGCTTCTAAGACATTTGCCTTTGACTTTATTTCTTTTCTACGTCTTTCTCTTTGGAGGCGATCGAACGTCATTGGAGAAATATACCACTGAGGCTGGGTATATTCTTTGCCTCTTACCAGACGGAGTTCCGTGAAACTGGTTCTGCCACCTTTTCTTTGAAACAAGTTTCGGAATTTAGGGTTAAACTGAAAGGGATTCAATGACAGGTGAACAAAGAGAGGGAACAAATGTATCTAGAATAGAACTGTCCCTTTCGGAGAAAAGAAGAACTTATCTGGAGTTCATGCTGGCTTCAACCTGACATGACATGCCTTTTGGACTGGATGCCTGATCCTCACGAACTTGCGTTTTCTCATGAACCAAACAGATCTATGTTTCCAAACCAGGGAACCCTGCTAGGACCTTTAGTGGTGAAATCTTCTTTTCGGTCGATAGTTACCTTTGCGGGTTTTCGCTAGTCGACCTCTCTCATTTCTCTTCTCACCATCGCCCGATAGGGCTCTTTGCGAGTTTTCACTAACGGACTCTCTCATTTTTTTTCTCAACTCCCTTCGTCTTATGGTGCCCGAAGGTTTTCACCAATAAGACTCTCTCATTTATTTCTCTCCAATTAGAGTGCATTGGCTTTCAACAATGATATTTCTTAGTTTCCATGCCTTTGGCCATGGATCTGAAGGCCTTGTACTCGGTTTTGGGTAAAAGGAATTGTGGACAACATTACAACTTTGGAACAATTTGCTGGGTTTGTGGTCGAACTGATCCTAACATCTCCCCCAGCTTCACTTTCGGGAAAAATTGGATTTTTGTTTTGGTATGACTGAATCCCAGATAGAGGCTGCCTACGTATCCTTTTGAAATCAAGTCAGAACGTAGTTCAGGCTGAATTTTGTTTTTTTTGTTTGGTTTTGGTTTCCAAAGAGGGTGGCCAAGTAAATGTAACCGGCTCAAAAGGCTTACAAAGGGTTTGATTGTGTTTGGGTAGCGAGAATAAAAGCCTTCATCATTTCAATGCGCAAAGACATCAACGAAGCAAACTCAGAGATAGTACCTTGTGACAGTGTCTGCATTCACAGTCGTTTCAGGATCATTTCCTTCAATATCACCCAGATATAATGCTCATCTGGGCAATATATTCCTAATGATGTATGGACCCTTCCAATTAGGAGCAAATTTTCCTTTCGCTTCCTGGTGATGGGGAAGAATGCATCTTAACACCAATTGACCTACTTCAAAATTCTAGGTCACACTTTCTTGTTGTAAGCACGAGCCTTTCTTTTGTTGGTACAACTGCCTGTGGCAGACCCAGCCATTAGTTTTTCATCAATTAAGGTCAACTGCTCTAATCGAGTCATAACCCATTCGCTATCTTCAATATATGCTTCAACAATTGTTCGGAACGAAGAAATTTCCACCTCTGCCGGTATCACAGCATCGGTCCCATAAACTAACAAGTACGGGGTTGCCCCTACTGATGTGCGCACTGTAGTGCGACATTCTACCAGGGCAAAAGGTAAATGTTCATGCCACTGTCTGGAACTCTTGATTGTCTTCCTCAAAATCTTCTTGATGTTTTTGTTTGCTGCTTCAATAATGCCATTGGCCTTGGGCCGATAAGGAGTGGTGTTCTCGTGCGTTATCTTGAATTGCTCACACATGTCCTCCATCAAGTGACTATTCAGATTTGCCGCATTATCTTTGATGATAGTTGCAGGAGTACAGAAACGACATATAAGATTTGAATGCACAAAATCCACCACGACTTTCTTAGTGACCAATCTAAGAGTGACAGCTTCGACCCATTTTGTGAAGTATCAATAGCGACCAATATGAATCTGTGCCCATTTGATACTTTTGGCTCAATTGGACCAATGACATCCATACCCCAAGCGACAAAAGGCCACGGTGCGGACATAGGATATAGCTCTGTTGGAGGTGCATGAATCAGATCTCCTTGCACCTGACACTGATGATATTTTCGGACAAAGCTGAAGCAGTCTTTCTCCACAGTTATCCAATAATATCCGGCTCGAAGGATTTTCTTTGCTAAGACATACCCATCCATATGAGGTCCACACACTCGTGCGTGTACTTCATGCATGATTCTTCCTGCTTCTTCGGTGTCACCACATCTTAACAAGTTGAGATCCGGGGTTCTCTTATGCTGGACCTCGCCGCTTAAAAAGAAACCACTTGCATGTCGCCAAATGGTTCTCTTTTGATCCCCAGTAGCATGTTCGGGGTATTCTTGTGTCTTCAAGAACCTCTTAACATCATGGTGCCATGGCTGGATACTTGGTCCTGCCTCGATTACATTACAGTAATCGTGTCTTTCCCTGATTTAGATTTCCAAAGGATCGATGTAGGCATTTCCTGGATAAGGTAACATCAAGGCTAAAGTGGCCAGTGCATCAGCTAGTTCATTATGACACTGCGGGATGTACCTGAACCCTATTGATTTGAATCGCCTGCCGAGATCTTCCACGTGTTGCCGGTAAGGAATAAGTTTGACGTCTCGAGTTTCCCATTCACCCTGGGCTTGCCAGATAATCATATAAGAGTCTCTCATGATCAACAAATCTTCAATATCTTGATTGATCGCCATATTCATGCCCAAGATGCAGGCTTCATATTTAGTTGTATTGTTCATGCAAAAGAAACGAAGCCTAGTTGTAGCCGGATAGTGTTGACCAGTGGATGAGATCAAGATTGCCCCAATTCCTACTCCTTTGGTGTTTACAGCCCCATCAAATAACATCTTCCAAGCATGAGTGTCTTTCGAGACTACTTCTATGGTGTTTACCTCTTCATCTGGAAAATAAGTACTCAACGGTTGGTATTTCTCAGCAACTGGGTTTTCAGCCAAGTGATCCGCCAATGCCTGGGCTTTCATTGATGTGCGAGTGAAATAGACTATGTCGAATTCAGTAAGCAAAATCTACCACTTTGCTAACCTAACCTTCCGGTAGGCATCGATTTCTGGAATATGTACTTCAAAGGATCCAACCCGGTTATAAGGTAAGTAGTATGAGCCTAGAGATAATGTCTCAATTTTTGAGCGACCCATGTCAGGGCGCAACACGTCCTCTCCATCAAATTATATTTGATTTCATAACCTGTGAACTTCTTGCTTAAGGAATAGATCGCCTGCTCTTTCTTTCCAGTTATGTCATGTTGTCCGAGGACACAACCGAAAGAATTCTCCAAGACTGTCAGGTACAAGAACAAGGGTCTCTCTGGCTCTGGGCGGGACCAAAACTGGAGGATTTGAAAGATATTCTTTGATCTTGTCGAAATCTCCTCACATTCAGCTGTCCATTTGATTGTTGCATCCTTTTTTAATAGCTTGAATATGGGTTCACATGTGCTAGTTAGTTGAGCAATGAATCGACTGATGTAGTTTAACCTGCCCAATAGACTCAATACGTCTTTCTTCGTTCTTGGAGGAGGTAAATCTCGGATAGCCTTTATCTTTGTTGGATTCAACTTGATACCTCTCCTGCTCACTATGAAACCCAGAAGCTTGCCCGATGGGACTCTGAAGGCGCATTTAGCCGGACTCAGCTTCAATTCATACTTTCTCAACCTCTCAAAAAATTTCCTCAAGCCTCGAACATGATCGTCCTGAGTCCTGGACTTGACTATCACGCCGTCTACATACACCTCTATCTCTTGATGCATCATATCTTGAAAAATGGAAGTCATGGCTCTCATGTAATTTGCACCAGCATTCTTCAAACCAAATGGCATAACCCGATAACAGTAAGTACCCCACAGTATAGTGAAGGCGGTTTTCTCGGCATCTTCTTCATCCATCAATATCTGGTGATATCTGGCATAACAATCCACGAAAGACTGTATCTCATGCTTGGTGCAGTTTTCAACAAGGATGTGAATGTTGGGAAAAGGGAAATTGTCCTTGGGACTTGCCATGTTCAAATCTCGGTAATCCACGCACACCCGGGTTTTCCCATCTTTCTTAGGTGCTAGAACTACATTAGCAAACCATGTGGTATATTGGACTACCCGGATTACCCCTATCTTCCTGCTTTGTGATTTCTTCTTTGATTTTATCATTGATATCAGTCTTCAACTTCCTCTAATTTTGTTGAACTGGAGGACAATTAGGGTAGATTGGACATTTATGCACCACTAGATCAACACCTAGTCCTGGCATGTCGTCGTATGACCAAGCAAACATATCTTTAAATTCAAACAGGAGTTGAATTATTGCATCTCGCATTTTCTCATCTGTGTGAATGCTTATTTTTGTTTCTCGGATATCTTCAAGAGTCCTCAAGTTAACCGGTTCGGTGTCATTTAAATTCGGCTTAGTTTATTTTCAAAATGTTCCAATTCTTGATTTATTTCCCTAAAAGCCTCTTCTCCGTCATTATCTGGATCTTGGTTCATTATTTCATAATTAGACAGCGCATTTTGATTTGGGCGTGAAGTCCGCAAGCATGTCATGTTATTTAAAGCCGCATTCTTAGGACTGAAAGAAGAAAACAAAAGAGAAAATAACGGAATCTGAAGAAAATAAAGAAAGATGAACGATGCAATATTTCATTTCTCAAAATCGAAGATAATATGGGTTTACATTGGAAATTTTAGAAGGAAAAGAAACTAAATAAAAACATCCGAGTTACACCCCGGAATAACTCGTGATGCAGGACAAGTGGCAGGTCAGGTCTACCGGGACTCCCGCCTGATTGGGAATGGCGTAGCCTTCCAATTTTGCAACTTGGCGTTAGGGCCTACATACAACACCTCAGCGGTGCTGGAGCCTTCCCCCGACATGACCATGTGGGTTTCATATAGCATTTGCCTCATTTCCCAAAGAATATCTTCAATCTCTTCGGCCGTGAAAGCCTCATCTTCCTCTTCCTCGCAGTACTTTGGTTTAACAAATGTTCTATACATATGGGGCACTGGCAGTGGCAAAACCCATCCATCGTTCTTCCTGTAATTTGCCCACTTTCCTCGAAATCATGTAAACAGGGGCGGACCTAGGTTGGTGGATAAGGGGTCACGTTACCCCTTAACCTCCGCAAAAATTCTCTCTCTCTCTCTCTCTCTCTCTCTCTCTATATATATATATATATATATATATATATATATATATATATATATACATAAATATATAAACACACACACACACATTTATATACAAGACCCATTAAATATTTTAATGGTGCCCCCACACATCAAAGGGATGGATGGAAGAAGTGGTTGCTTTGGGCACTTAAGTTCTCCCCTATGTTGTGGTGACGTGGGTTCAAAACTACCTGTATCTTTCCTCAATCTTTTCTCCTTTTTTTTATTTTAGTTCTTTGAATACAATGTAATTTTTATTTAATAACAAATTATTTTTTTTACTTTAATCTTCTTCTTTATTAAATATTCAAGTACAGTTTAGTACTCATAAAAATAGTCAACTTAATAAGTTTTATTCTTTTTTGTAAATTTCTTCCTTATAATTAAAAGTCTCAAATTGCAACTTATCTCTCTACAAATAGAAAAATATAAATCTTATGCCACAATCTTCTATGACAATCACTCTGAATTGGTAATAAATACTAAGAGTTTGAGACTCTTTTTTAATTTTTTTGTAATAACATACTCTTAATTTTAATTTCTTTAGTAAGTCTTTGATAATTTTACGTTTGAACGCCCTACCGCAAAGAACTCCCCCCCCCCCCCCCCGTTTAGTGCTTTTTTTTCTTTAGAACTTCTTTTTGTTAATACTTGGGTGATAAGTTATCATAATCATTAAGTTTCAAAGAGTTGCACGCCAAATTTTACCACTAGTGATTAGCATATACAGTGGTACCCTCGTTATGCTCGAATCCTGGATCCGCCAAATAGCGTGGACATTAGTAGACGAAAAATTGAAAATCATCCTAAATTACTATTTTATGTCACTAAAACACCAATAATAAGGCGATGAAATGGCTATTGTTCAACAGGTCATTTCTGATGGTCCGATAAAATGTAAGATGATTCGGAGCCCAAAGAATCACCTGGGACTGGAAATCAAATTTGAGCCTAACATTTAAATTTACAAATCTTTAATTTTGGAAGAGCTCGAATATTATTATTTCCATGTGACAAATCAAATGGTCATCACCTATTTTCTCTCTTTTTTTTGCTTTCGAGGCCTTGAAAACCTCATTTTTACTTGTCTTGCTTTGTGTACGCGGTCCGGCGCATAGCTGGAAAGCTTATATGTTAAATTCTTAGAAAATTGCTAAAATACAGCTTTAAAATAGTAATAGTTGACTTTGGTTAATATTTTGAATAAACGGACCCCAACCCATAATTTGATAGTCCTGGAGGGTCCGTAGAAAAATATGGAACTCGAGCGTATGGCCGGAATCAATATCCGAGGTCCCGATCCCGAGAAATGAATTTTTAAGAGAAATTATTTTTCTGAAATTTATATGAAAATTTGAAATGAAAAGGGATTAGAAAGTATTGGTATCGAGCCCGTATTTTAGTTCTGGTGCCCGGTACATGTCTTATATATAGTTTAAGCGCTTCATCAGAAATTTGGTTGAAATCGAACATCATTTGGCGTGTTTCGGAGCTAAATATCTAAAAATGAAAGTTTATAAAGTTCGAAGAAAAAGTGATGATTTTGAGGTTTGATTCCTTGTTCTTGATGTTATTTTGGTGATTTGATTGCACGTTTAAGCTCTTATGAGGTTGTTGAGTTAGTGCGTGTGTTTTGTTAGGAGCCCCGAGGACTCAGGAGCATTTCGGAGGTGGTTGGTGTGCTTTGTACTTAGTAAAACGTTACAGAAAAATCTAATATTTTTGCTCAGAGATTTCCTTCTTCGCGATCGCACTCTTCCCCTTGCGTTCGCATAGTTTTGTGTCTTTCCTCCTTCGCGTTTGTGGTCTACACCACACGTTCGCATAGAGTCAGCCCTTCCTCAATCGCGTTCATGTGTGTATCCACGTGCTCGCGTAGAGTAAGTTCCTGGACCCCCCCCGCAGCTTCCTTCTACGAGTTCGCATCATCCCCATTACGAACACAATACTCCCAGTCTTCCATCTTCGTTAACGCGAACTCAATGTCGCGAACGCATAGAACAAACACGCCTAGTGATTTTTTTAAGTTTTCAGACTTAGTACATACGAGTTTAGTACAAAATTTTCATGAGATCTCTTCTTCCCCAAGCTCTAGGAATCCATTGAAGCCCCCATTCGTCAAGACCACTTGGGTAAGTACTTTCCAACTTATTTTCTTCATTTTCCTTCATTAATTAGTAAGTTTCCAAGCTTAAAGCGCACATAGATTAGGTTGGAAATTGGGGAAATTGGGTAGAATTAGGGCTTTTAAATTTTCTTTTATTTAGATCTTGTTTGAGATCGAATATAAAAACAAATTGTATAACCGAGCTGGTGGGGGAATAGGTGATATGAATTTAGTCTGAACGTCGTGTTTCGACCAAGAGGGCCCGGGGTTGATTTCGGAATTTTAGGAAGAAATGTCGGAAATCTATATTTAGGCATTGAGTTTGATTTATTTAGATATTATTGATAGTATAAAGTCGTTATTTCATGGATTTGATTGAATTGGAGCCGAATTCGCGAGGGAAAATGGTCGTTGTGGATTGATTTAGCTGTGGAAGTTGAGGTAAGTGTTTGGTATAACTATTAATTGAGTGAATAGGAGTAGAGTATTATTTGCTAATTGTTAGTTATCGAGTACGGTATATAGGCATGGTGACGAGTATCTATACAGTGGTGTCTAGCATGACCGTGTGTCCTTATATTGTGTTTATCCTAAATCTTTTGTGATCCTTCCATGCCTATTTGATGATTTCTATATACTGTAAGGAGCATGAGCAAGAGATTATGATTATTAAACTCCGTGGAGCATTGGCTCGAGTTGTGTTACGAATTGAGAAGGTCTATGATATCAAATAACTCTTTGGAGCGATGGCTCGAATGATAAGTTTAATTATAAAGTGAGATGTGTAAGAAAGAGGAATAGTTGATGGTTATTTCCTTGTCGGGACGTTTTATTGGTTTTATTGATTTTCTCCCTTGCTCGTATTTAGTTGTGTTGTTATGTTACCTTGCCAGTATTTCTTCACTTGTTATTATTATCTTAACCCTTATTTGTGGATATTGTCCGGGTATGGTTTTTTTATATACATGAGGATCGGGTTGCACGCTGCAACAACACTAAATGATATGGGTCGAGTTGCACGCTGCAAGAATACTATAAATATGTGGGTCGGCTTGCACGCCGCAAAAATGATAATTGTGGGATGGTTTCACGCCGCAACAGTGTTGTTTAGTTATTGGATCGGGTTGTGCGCCGCAATAAATTATAATATAAATGTGTTATTTACGGATTTGAGTTTCATCTTTACATTTAGACTCCTTGTTTATCACAGTTGCCTCCCCCATCATGTTCTCCCTCCTTTTATAAACTGCTTATTTCCTGTTTATTTTTCAGCAATATATTTCATAATTGCACGGGTTTATGTGCTAGTCTGGTCTAGACTCGTTACTACTTCGCCGGGGTTAGGCTAGACACTTACCAGCACATGGGGTCGGTTGTGCAGATTCTACACGCTGTCCATCTTTTTGCACAGATCACAAAGCCGGAGCAGCTTTTTGGCAGTAATAGGAGCTTTGGGAGCTGACTTCAGTCCAGATATTTCGAGGTAGCCTTGCTGGCGTCCGCATTGGCCCGAATTCTCTTCTATCTTTACTTTCGTTTGTTTTCCTTGTATTAGGACAAACGGTATTTTGGTTTATTCAGATTTTGTATTTAATATTCAGAAGCTGTTCGTGAGTTAGTGACTCCAGTCTTGGGTGGAGGTTGTAATTGAATTTTTGCACTTGCTTTCAGTTTATAATATATTTAGGAATTCCGCTTTTATATTAAATGTCACATTGTTTTAATATTGTCGATGATTGCTAAAAGAAATAATAATTAATTTTCTTGCCTAGCTCATAACAGTAGGCGCCATCACGACTCTCAATGGTGGAAAATTTGGGTCATGACAAGTTGGTATTAGAGCACTAGGTTACATAGATCTCACAACTCACAGACAAACTTAGTAGAGTCTGAGGAATCGGTACGGAGATGTCTGCATTTATCCCCTATAGGCGTTAGGAAAATTTCACTTTTGTTCTTTCTTGTCATGCGGTTCTGTTTCTCAAATACTGATTATTTTTCTGCTATGTTCTTTCGCAGATGGCGAGAATACGTGCTTCTTCTTCTACCGTACAGCAGCCTGATCCCCTAGCAGAAGCTCTTACGTGGGGTAGGGGCAAAGCCGAGGCCGTTCCAGAGGCCGAGGCAGTGGCAGAGGTCAACCCGGAGTAGTAGCCCTAGAGGTGGAGCCTCATGTTGATTATGAGGAGGAGGTTCCAGCCCCAGCAGCTCCGGTGGGCCCACCTCATGTCTTAGAGGGGTTCATTCCACCCCAGTTCATCAGGAAGCTTTGGTCAGATTGGTAGGCCTTATGGAGAGCGTCACTCGAGCGGGTTTGCTTCCAATATCACCAACCACTTCTCAGGATGGAGGAGTGTTTCATACTCCTGCTACACATACTCTGGAGCTGGTAGCTCCCCCGGCTCAAGTTCCAATGGTTCAGTCAGTTGTGGCAATTCGGCCGGGTGATGAGACTCAGATCGGCTATGGAGAGGCTATGTCCGCAGATGCTTTGTGGAGTCTGGATAGGTTCACCAAGCCTTTCTCCACCACATTCAGTGGAGCTTCTTCAGAGGACCCGCAGGATTTCTTATATAGTTGCCATGAGGTTTTTAGGACTATGGGTATTATAGAGACCAATGGGGTCGACTTCGCCACCCTTCATCTAGCAAGATCCGCCAAGACTTGGTGGAGGGACTATTGTTTAGTCAGACTAGCAGGATCTCCATCCTTAACTTGGGACCAGTTTGCAGAGTTGTTTTTGGAGAAGTTTCTCCCAGTTACCCAGCGAGATGCTCTTCACAGGAAGTTTGAGTGCCTTCAGCAGGGCTCCATGTCACTCACTCAGTATGAGGCCCGTTTCATTGATCTAGCACGCCATGCTATTGTTATACTACCTACCAAAAGAGAGAGGGTGCGGAGGTTTATTAATGGATTGATTCAGTCAGTCTGTTTCCAGATGGCTATGGGAGCTGGGAGTAAGATCAGCTTTTAGGAGGCGGCCAATGCCGCAGAGAGGTGGTCATTAGTCAGACAAGAGGCTCCGACACTCAGGCAGATTCAATGGTACCTCGTCTGGAGGTAGATATTCATATGGTAGGGGCCATCCTCCAAGGCCCTTTCAGTCAGCTCTCTAGGCCTCTCATGGTACTTCAGGTGATTGTGGTTCCCAGCCGCATTATTCTAATCAACATCCTATCAGTGCACCACCGTTGTAGAGCTTCCGAGGTGGTCATTTAGGTCGACACGATCAGTCTCAGCCTTCTCAGTTGCAGCATTCAGGCGGGTGCTATGAGTGTGGTGAGTATGGTCACATCAGGAGGACTTTCCCGAGGTTGAGGGGCGCTCAGTTGCAGTAGGTTCTCGTCCTATGATACAAGCATCAAGTGATCCACGAGCCGCCCGGCCAGCTAGAGGTGGGGGTAGAGGTCATAGAGGTGGAGGTAGAGATCATAGAGGTGGAGCTCGGAACGCCAATGGTAGAGGCCAGCTAGCAGCCGATCGTCCAAGAGATATGGTTCAGGGAGTTGGGGCCCAGCCCTGGTGTTATGCTCTTCCATCTAGGCCAGAGGCTGAGTCTTGAGATAAGGTTATTACAGGTACTATTCTGGTATGTGATAGGGATGTTTCAGTGCTATTTGACCATGGGTCTACGTATTTGTATGTGTCATCCTATTTTGCACCGTACTTGGTCATGCTTAGTGATACTTTGAGTATTTTTATATATGTATCTACACCGATGGGTGATTCAATAGTGGTCGACCGAGTGCATCATTCCTTTATTGTAGCGTTTCAAGTTCTTGGGACCCGTGTTGATTTATTGCTCTTAGACATGGTGGATTTCGACATCATATTAGGGATGGATTGGTTGTCCCCGTATCATACCATCTTGGATTGTCACGCCAAGACTGTGACCTAGGACCTTGGCTTTACTATATTGGCCCCATTTGGAGTGGAGAGGGACCCTAGGTCACACCACCCATAGTGTTCTTTCATATGTGAAGGCTTGACGCATGGTCGAGAAGGGGTGTTTAGCTTATCTGGCGTATGTTCGTGATTCTAGAAAATATGTCCCTTCTGTTGATTGTGTTCCTATTGTTCAGGAGTTCCCCAAGGTTTTCCCTTCAGATCTGCAGGGTATGCTCCCCGATAGAGATATCAACTTTTTTATTGATCTGGCTCCAGGCATGCATACTATTTCCATCCCGCTGTATCGTGTGGCCCGCTAGAGTTGATAGAGTTAAAGGATAAGTTGCAGGATTTGCTTGGGAAGGGTTTCATTAGACCCAACATTTCTCCTAGGGGTGCGCCAGTATTATTTGTGATGAAAAATGATGGTTCGATGAGGATGTGCATTGATTACCGGTAATTAAAAAAGTGACGATAATGAATAAGTATCCACTGTCGAGGATTGACCACTTGTTCGACCAGCTTCAGGGTGCAAAGGTGTTTGCAAAGATAGACTTGAGATCTGGCTACCATCAGCTGAGGATTAGGGCGTCTAGTGTCCCTAAGACAGCATTCCGCACTCGGTATGGACATTATGAGTTTTTGGTCATGTCATTTGGGTTGACCAATGCCTCAACATCGTTTATGGAGTTGATGCACCAAGTGTTCAGACCTTATTTGGACTTATTCGTGATAGTTTTCATTGATGATATTCTGATATACTCCCGCAGCCAGGAGGAGCACGACCAGAACCTCAGAGTGGTTCTTCAGACTTTGAAGGATAGTTAGTTATATGATAAGTTCTCGAAGTGTGAGTTCTGGTTGAGTTCGATTGCATTTCTTGGTTACATTGTATCAGTAGTGGGTATTCAGGTGGGCCCGAAGAAGATTGAGGCAGTCAAGAACTGGCCTCGACCAGCATCAGCTATAGAGATTCGGAGTTTCTTGGGGTTAGTAGGCTACTACCATCGGTTCGTGGAAGGGTTTTCATCTATTGCAGCCCCGATGACCAGATTGACCTAGAAGGGTGCCCAGTTCAGATGATCGGATGAGTGTGAGACGAGCTTTGAGAAGCATAAGACAGCTCTGACTATGACACTGATGTTGGTTTTGCCCATAGGTTCATGGCCTTATATAGTGTATTGTTATGCTTCCCGTATTGGGCTTGGTGCAGTATTGATGCAGGATGGCAGAGTCATTTCCTATGCTTCGATGCAGTTGAAGATCAACGAGAAGAACTATCCTGTTCATGATCAAGAGTTGGCGTCCGTTGTTCATGCTTTGAAGATTTGGAGGCATTATTTATATGGTGTGGCGTGTGAGGTGTACACATATCACAAGAGTCTTCAGTATCTATATTCAAGCGGAGGGAGTTGAATTTGAGGCAGAAGAGGTTGTTGGAGTTGTTGAAAGACTATGATGTTACTATCTTGTATCACCCGGGTAAGGCCAATGTGGTGGTCGATGCATTGAGTAGGAAGTCTGCCGGCATGGGTAGTCTTGCTTATATTCCGGTCAGCCAGAGACTTCTTGTTTTGAATGTTCACGTCTTGGCCATTTGATTCAAGAGATTGGATATTTCTGAGTCGAGCAGATTGTTAGCTTGCACGGTTGCTCGTTTTTCATTATTGGAGCGTATCCGCGATCGGCAGTTTGATGATCCCTATTTAGGTGTCCTGAGAGACACGGTGTAGCATGGAGGTGCCAAGAAGGTGACCTTAGCGATGATTCGAGTGTTTATATTAGCGGAGGCCCATATTTCTCGGTATTCTACTCATCCAGACACCGCGAAGATGTATCAGGATCTAAGGCACCACTATTGGTGGCGCATAATGAAGAAAGATATTGTTGCATATGTGGATTGATGTTTGAACTGTCAGCAGGTTAAGTATGAGCATCAGAGGCCTGGTAGATTGTTTCAGAGGATTGAGCTTCCCGAGTGGAAGTGGGAGAGGATTACTATGAATTTTGTTAGACTCCCGTTGACCTGGAAGAAGTTTGATACGATTTGGGTCATTGTTGATAGGCTGACCAAGTCAGCGCATTTTGTTCATGTTGTAGCCACTTATTCATCCGAGAGGTTAGCTGAGATCTACATCAGAGAGAATGTTCGCCTTCATGGGGTGCTGGTATCTATCATTTCGGATTGGGCTACGCAGTTTAACTCGCGCTTCTAGAGAGCAGTTCAGCAAGAGATGGGCACCCAAGTTGAGTTGAGCACATCATTTCATCCCAAGACGAACGGTCAGTTTGAGAGGACTATTCATATTCTAGAGGATATGCTTTGAGCCTGTGTCATTGATTTTGGAGGCCGTGGGACCAGTTTTTGCCTTTAGCAGAGTTCGCCTACAGCAACAGCAATCAGTCTAGCATCTAGATAGCTCTATGTGAGGCGTTGTATGGTACGCGGTGTCGATCTCCGATTGGGTGGTTTGAGCCGGGAGAGGCTTGGTAGTTGGGTACAGATTTAGTTCAGGAGCTTTGGATAAGGTCAATATCATTCAGGATAGGCTTCGTACAGCTCAGTCTAGGTAGAAGAGTTATGCAGACCGCAAGGTTCGAGATGTGGCTTTTATGGTTGGTGAGTTGGTATTGCTCCTGGTGTCGCCTATGAAGGGCGTGATGAGATTTGGGAATAAAGGTCAAGCTTAACCCTAGGTTCATTGGCCTATTTGAGATTCTCGATCGTGTGGGAGAGGTGGCTTATAGACTTGCCTTGCCGCCTAGCTTGTCAGTTGTGCATCCGGTGTTTCACATATCCATGCTTCGGAGGTACCACGACAATCCAACCCGCATGTTAGATTCAGCAGTGTCCAGTTGAACAAGGATCTGGCTTATGAGGAGGACCCGGTGGCTATTCTAGACCGGCAGGTTCGTCAATTGAGGTGGAAGAGTTTTCCTTCATTGCATGTTCAGTGGAGAGGTCAGCCTCCTGAGGCATTGACCTGGAAGTCTGAGTCCGATATGCAGAGCCATTATCCTCATCTATTTTTTTGACTCAGGTACTTCTCTCTTTTGTTTTTTCGAGGACGAACGGTTGTTTTAGATGTGGAGAATGTGATGACCCAAAGGGGTCATCACTTGTTTTCTCATTCATTTTGTGCTTTCGAGGCCTTGAAAACCTCATTTTTACTTGCCTTGATTTACGTGTGCAGTCCGAGCGCATAGCCGAAAAGCATATAGGTTAAATTCTGTGAAAATTGTTAAAATCGATTTTAAAATAATTAAAGTTGACTTTGCTCAACATTTAGGGTAAACAGACACAGACCTGTGCTTTGATAGTCCCGGAGGGTCCGTAAGAAAATATGGGACTCAGATGTATGCCCGGAATCGAAATCCGAGGTCCCGAGCCCGAGAAATGAATTTTTATGAGAAATTATTTTTTTGAAATTAATATGGATATTTTAAATGGAAATGGATTAGAAAGTGTTGGTATCGGGCGCATATTTTGATTTCGGTGCCCGGTATAGGTCTTATGTGTGGCTTAAGCACTTCATGTGAAATTTGGTTGAAATCGGACGTCATTTGGCGTGCTTCGGACCTAAATTCTAAAAAAGAAAGTTTATGAAGTTTGAAGAAAAAGTGATGATTTTGAGGTTTGACTCCTCGTTCTTGATGTTATTTTTGCGATTTGATCGCACGGTTAGGTTCGTATGAAGCTGTTAAGTTAGTGTGTGTGTGTGTTTGTTTAGGAGCCCCGAGAGCTCGGGAGTGTTTTGGTGGTGGTTCGAGGTGTTTTGAACTTAGTAAAAAGTTATAGAAAAATCTGATATGTTTGCTCAGGGATTTTCTTCTTCGCGATCGCACTCTTCCCCTCGCGTTCGCAAAGCTTTGTGTCTTTCCTCCTTTGCGTTCGCGGTCTACACCACGTGTTCGCATAGTGTTAGCCCCTTCTCAATCACGTTCACGTGTGTATCCACGCGTTCACGTAGAGTAAGTTCCTAGACCCCCCCCCCCCCAGCTTCCTTCTTCACGTTTGCATCATCCCTATCGCGAACGCGATGATCCCCAGTCATCCTTCTTCGCGAACACGACCTCTGTGTCGCAAACTCATAGAACAAAAATTCCCAGTGATTTTATTATATTTTCAGAAATAGTACATACGGGTTTAGTCCAACATTTTCACGAGCTCTATTGTTTCCCAAGCTCTAGGAATCCATTGAAGCCTCCATTCTTCAAGACCACTTGGGTAAGTATGTTTTCACTTATTTCCTTCATTTTCCTTCATTAATTAGTAAGTTTCCAAGCTTAAATCACATAGATTAGGGTTAAAATTGGTTAGAATTAGGGCTTTTCAATTTTCTTTTATTTAGACCTCGTTTTGGGGCTGAATTTGAAAGCAAATTGTATATCCGAACTCGTGGGTGAATGGCTGTATGAATTTGGTGCGAACCTCGTATTTCGACCAAGTGGGCGCGGGGTCGATTTTGGAATTTATGGAAGAAAGGTTGGGAATATATATTTAGGCATTGAGTTTGAGTAATTTAGCTGTTATTGATATTATAAAGTCCTTATTTCATAGATTTGATTGAGTCGGAGCCGAATTCGAGAGGAAAAACAGTCGTTGTGGATTGATTTAGCTGTGGAAGTTAAGGTAAGTGTTTGGTCTAACTTTGGCTTGAGGGAATAGGAGTAGAGTCTTTATTGCTAATTATTAGTTATTGAGTACGGTGTATAGGGATGGTGATGAGCATCTATACACTGGTGTCTAGCATGACCGTGTATCCCTATATTGTGTTTATCCTAAATCTGTTGTGATTCTTCCATGCCTATTTGATGATTTCTATATATTGTAAGTAGCATGAGCAAGAGATTATGATTATTAAACTCCGTGGAGCATTGTCTCGAGTTGTGTTATGAATTGAGAAGGTCTATGAGCGATGGCTCGAATGATAAGGTGAATTATAAAGTGAGATGTTTAAGAAAGAGGAAGAGTTGATGGTTATTCCCGTGTTAGTACGTTTTTATTGGTTTTGTTGGTTTTCTCCATTGCGGGGATTTAGTTGTGTTGTTATGTTACCTTGCCGGGATTTCTTCACTTGTTTTTATTCTCTTACCCCTTATTTGTGGATGTTGTCTGGGTAAGGTTTTATTATATATATGAGGATCGGGTTGGACGCCGCAATAATAATAAATGTGGATCGGATTGCACGCCGCAATAACACTAAATGATAAATGTGGATCGGGTTGCACGCCGCAACAATACTAAATAATATGGGTTGGATTGCACGCTGCAACAATACTATAAGTAGGTGGGTCGGGTTGCACGCCGCAACAATGATAATTGTGGGTCGTGTCGCACGCTACAATAGTATTGTTAAGTGATTGGATCGGGTTGGGCGCCGCAATAAATTATATATTAAATGTGTTATTTCCGGATTTGAGTTTTATTTTTAAAATTAGAGTCCTTGTTTATAATTGTTGTCTCCCTCAGCATGTTCCCCTCCTTTTATAAACTGCTTATTTACTGTTTATTTTTTCGCAATATATATTTCATAATTGCACAAGTTTATTTGGTAGTCTGGTCTAGCCTCGCCACTACTTCGCCAGGGTTAGGTTAGGCACTTACCAGCACATGGGGTCGGTTGTGCTGATGCTACACTCTGTGCATCTTTTTGCACAGGTCACAGAGCCAGAGCAGCTTTTGGGAAGCAGTAGGAGCTTTGGGAGTTGACTTCAGTCCAAAGATTTTGAGGTAGCCTTGCTGGCGTCCGCATTGACCCGGAATCTCTTCTATCTTTGTTTTCGTTTGATGTCCTTGTACTGGAACAAACAGTATTGTATTTTATTCAGACCTTGTATTTAGTACTCTATAACCATTCGTGAGCTAGTGACTCTAGTCTTGAGTAGAGATTGTAATTGAATTTTCGCACTTGTTATCTTTTTATTTATATATTTAAGACTTCCGTTTTTATATTAAATATCGCATTATTTAAATATTGTTGATGATTGCTGAAAGAAATAATAATTAATTGACTTGCCTAGCTCTTAATAATAGGCGTCATCATAATTTTCGAGGGTGAAAAATCCGAGCGATGACATTCCAAAAATGAGCGAACTCTAATACTACTTTAAAGTTTCTCTTTATAGTCAAGCTTAAATTAAACTTACCTGACTTAACCGCTACTAAGTCCATCAAAGTACATTACATTACTTTAAAGGGCAATAACTACAAGGCAAAAACAACATTAAATATGAAAATTCATGGATCCCAATAAAAGAATTTTAATTTACTTGCTCTTCTGGCTGAAATATTCAACAGTGGCTTTCATTATGGCAACGAAAGCTTGGATATTGCCGATAGTAAGATGAATATTTTCAGCATCTTTAGTCTCAAAATCAATGGTGATCTTCACTATGCTTAAATTCTCATCCTTTTCTATAACTTCAAACTTAATCCCATAGAAACTGAATCCAAGATCAAGATATCCACCTTCAACAATCTCAACTTCCTTCACTCGTTTTTCATCGTCAATTGAGACGAATTTCTCTTTATATGGAGCATTACCAGGTAAACCTAATATATTTGGTCCAAACAAAACAGAAAATCATCAATAAACTTATATGATTTACCAAATTACTAGGTACAAAACAAAAAAGAATCGAAAGGAAAAACTGTAATATGTGGTGGGATGGACGAGATTCCTTCTTTCTTAATCACCGGTCTCAAGTTCGTGCTCAACAAATAAATTTTTTTTTTATAAGGAGCGCTCCCCCCCCTTAAAAAATGCCATACATTGCCGGAATCTGACCGATTAGTAAGGGGAAAGAAGAGAAGGTGTGGGCTATAATAAGAGGAGGCGTGTTCCCGTCACTTTCAAATCCTAGGACTGAGCCTTAATAATGGTTAAATAAGAAATATATATATATATATATATATATATATATATATATATATATATATATATATATATATATATATATATATAAATTATTCATTAGTTTACAATAAACATCACATGTAAACTTTTTACCAAACTTCTACCACCATTGAGAGAAACGAACAAAAAGAAAAACAAATCAAGAATAATATGAAATGAAAATAAAATGAAGATTTTTAATAGAATTTTGAAGTAAAACAACTTACTAACTACCAGGACCGAACCGGAGCCACCATTGCCTTCAATCAACTCAACTTTTTCAACAATGTGAGGGAGTTTTTCAACAACAAATTTGGGAAATTGAAGAGTGCTATAGAGATTCCACACTTCACTTGCTGACGCATTTATTTCTACTTGCTCTGAAAATTTTCCCAACATTTTTTGCTTTTTGATAACTTACTCAATAACCAGTTAAGCACTGAATATATAGTTGGTAATCAAATAGACATATATATAAGTTGATGATAAGATTAATTTCAACCACAACTTCTTGACTATGTATAGACTAGATCATAATTGGCCGGCCTTTTTATTTTACTTGGTTGGTTCGACTTCCTTGGATGCCAGGGCATTTGTACAAATGGCCGTTCTAATGTCACTATTAAAATTATATCCTCGTCAGTCCAATAAGTTAAATTTGTGTGTAGGAAAATTCATCCATCTACTATTGGGGCTCGCTGAGAAAACGAGGACAAAATTTAAAGAGTGGACTAAAAATAGCCATAGATGCGATATTAAATTACCAAGATAATAGATTGTATCTAGTATGAAGAAAGTCATTTTACATGTAAAAATTTTTTTTTAGAAAATATTTTTTGATGTTTGGCAGATTCACTTTTATAAGCTTCTTAATAAAAAGGGGGACAAAGGCATTGTGCCGGGTAAATTAGAGCATTTCAAGAGTCACCGAAATTTTAGGTATTATAGGCGCATTAAGGCCGAGGATGTCATGGGGCTATGCGTAAGATGAGCAAGGACAGAGCGACCAGGTCACTGAAATTCCGGTAGAATTTGGACCTATGTGGGTAGTGCTGGCGTGGAGTAGCTGACTTGGTTGTTTAACGTTATTTTTAGGAAGAAAAAGATGCCAAATGAATGGAGGTGGAGTACGATGACCCCATTGTACAAGAACAAAGGTGATATACATAATTATAATAACTATAGGAGTATAGGGGTATATTTTCTTAGTCAAACTATGAAAGTTTGATAGAGGGTGGTGAAAGTGAGGGTGAGGAGGTCGGTGTTATATCCGAGAACCAGTTCGGATTCATTCATGGTCGTTCAACTATGGGAGCTATTCATCTTATAAGGAGGTTGGTGGAACATTACAGTGTGTCACAACCCCAATCCCGGTCGTGATGGAGCCCAACACAAATACTAAGCAAGCCCGACCAATTACCACTCACAACTCAACTACTCAACCCATTACCAATTTATAGTGTTAAATTATCAATATAATCTAGTTCCAATCAGATAGCAGACAGATGTATTATGAAAATCGAAACAACTGCTAAATAAACTCCAAAATACCCGAGGTCATGAGTCTAGAGCATCTAAGATAACAAAATAATAAATCCTCAGTAATGCTGATGTTCACAAATGCGGAAATAATAAAGGGATAGGGGAGGAGTCGGGTCATGCGAACGTTAGGCAGCTACCTCGACTGCTCCTGAGAAACTCTGAAACAACAAAAACTCAACTATGCCCCCGAGGTACCTGAATATGCACACATGGTGCAGGGAGTAAAGTGAGTACTTCCAACTCAGTGGTAATAGACATGTATAATAACTGAAAGTAAGAAATCCTGAAATACCACAATGTAAAGATGAATCTAAATACTTAGCACATTTAACGATGAAACAACAATAAATCAATGACAGATAGACAAATAGATATCAATGTATGAATGCAATTCAATGCACATGACCGCTGTGGCATACAGCCCGATCTCTTAAGGTACCCGCTCACTGTGGGGGTTCCAACTCCGGAGGGGTTCCTACAGCCCATGCGCAATGTCATCGTAGCATTCAATGAGGCGTCCATCCCGCTCCACAATCTGTCCAATTATATGCATGCAAGCCACACGGGCACAATCAAGTTTACCATTTTCAGTTACATTTCTCATGTACTATAGCTTAAGTATTAAAACCTTAGAAATTTACTAACCATTTCTAGACAATATTTAACTCAAGACTGATATCATGAAAACATGCTCAATATCATGGAAATAGTGATAGTAATCCCTAAGAGTTCCAAATAATCGGCACGCAGTCCAAATATGCTCATAACGATCCAAGCATGATGTTTTCTAATCAATTTCTGGTGATTAACATATTATAAACATCACTCGGACAGACTAAGCCATAGTCCTCCTCCACAAATGGCCCCGCACTCACCGTAGAGTACGTGTCTTGCCTCAATACAGCGTCACAGCGTGATATACCGGGGTTTCATACCGTCAGGTCATCATCTACATCTATTACTCACCTCAAGCCAGCCGAAGTCTAGTCTGCAATGCCCTTTCCTTTTGAATTGACCTCCTCGCACGTCAAATCTAGTCAAAACCACAGTGAATACATTACTATATGCTAAAGAAACATAATCCAATCGAAATTGCTCGAAAATTACTAAAAATTATGAAGTTGGCCAAACCCGAGCCCTGGGCCCACTTCATAAAAAATTATGAAAGTTACATTACCGGATTCCTCATCTCGCCACAAGTCCGTAGATATAAAATTTACCAAAATCGGAGCTCAGATGGGCCATCAAATCCCAATTTAGAATTCAAAAACTCAAGCCCTACTTCTCCAAGTTTTTCCCAAATTTTCCATGAAATTTAAGGTTGATTCTTTAAAAAAATGACGTTTATAAGTCACAAGACTTACCGTCAATCAATATATCGAAACCCTCTTCAATCTCTACCAAAAGCTCCCAAGATGGTCAAAAATGGAGGAAGTTATGAACGAACTAGCGGAATGAATTGTTGCTTTAAACGCTTCTGCCAACAACGGTTTTCGCTTATGCAATCCAAGCACCGCATCTACGATCACCACACCTACGGCCAACTGACCGCATATGAGATTTCACTTACTCTCCAGGAACCGCTTCTGCGGTCCTAGACTGCTTATGCGGTAGCTGCTCCTGCGGTTTCCTTTCTGCTGCAGCGGTCCAAGCCGGACCTCCTCTGGTCGCATAGCGATCCAACAGCCGCATCTACGGAACCGCCTATGCAGAATTGCCTATGCGGTCCCTTTTCCACATATGCGGAAACAATAGAGACCAGAACTCAATTTCATGCAACAACTCCAAAAACCTCCATTAAACCACCCGAATTCACCCCGAGGCCCCCGGGACCCCAACCAAAAACACAGACATGATCTACTACTTCATTCAAACTTGCTCGAATCATCAAAATGCTAAAGTTAACATCAAAATCCTCACATATGATCAAATCAAAGCCTAAACTTCTTAAAAACTTTTTAATTGCATATTCGATCAAAACCCCGACCTAAATACCTCCAAATGACCTAAAACTTTACATGCATATCCAAAATCACCTAACGAAGCTATTGCCACTCTCAGAATTCCATTCCGACTCTCGGATCAAAATCTCCCCTATCAACCGGAGTTTGCCAAAAATTCAAACTTAGCCAATTCAAGCCTAATTCTACATCGGACCTCCAAATCAATTTTTGATTGCACTCCCAAGTCACATATTATCCCCCGAAGCTAACCGAATCATCAAAATTCACATCCGAACCCTCTAACTAAATAGTCAACTTCCAATTGACTTTTCCAAAATAAGCTTCTGTTTAAGAGACTACGTGTCTCATTTCCATCTAAAATAAATCCATTTCTACCCGATCAACTCAAATGCTGATATTGAAACATAGTGAAGCATAATTTGAGGAAAACGGGGCGGTAACTCACATGACTATTGACTGGGTCATCACATCCTCCCCAACTTAAACAAACGCTCATCCTCGAGCGGGTCAAGAAACATACCTGGAGTCTCAAATAAGTGAGGATATTCTTTCCGCATCTCCTGCTCGGTCTCCCAAGTGGCTTCCTCCACGGGCCAACCTCTCCACTGCAGCTTCACCGAAGCTATGTCCTTTGATCTCAACTTTCGAACCTGACGACCCAAAATAGCCACTTACTCCAATTCATACGTCAAGTCCTCATCCAACTGGATCGTGCTGAAATGTAACATATGAGACGGGTCCCCAACATACTTCCAGAGCATCAAAACATGGAACACCGAATGAACTCCCGACAAGTTGGGTGGAAAAGCAAGCATATAGGCCACCTCCCCTATCCTCCTAAGTATCTCAAAAGGTCTAATGAACTGTGGACTCAGCTTCCCTTTCATTACAAACTCATGACGCCTTTCATAGGCGAGACTTTCAGCAAGACCTTCTCGCCCACCATATAAGATACCTCTCGAACCTTCCAGTCCGCATAACATTTTTGACGTGACTGAGCTATACGAAGTCTCTCTTGGATCACTTTCACCTTCTCTAAGGCATCCTGGACTAACTCTGTCCCCAATAGTCTAGCCTCACCGGGCTCAAACCAACCAACCGGAGACCTACACCGTCTCCCATATAATGCCTCATACGCCACCATCTGAATACTGGATTGATAGTTGTTGTTATAAGCAAACTCTGCAAGTGGCAAGAACTCCGCCCAAGAACCTCCAAAATAAATAACACAAGCACGCAACATGTCCTCCAATATCTGGATAGTACGCTCGGACTGTCCGTCCGTCTGAGGATGAAACACCGTGCTCAACTGTACCTGTGTGACCAACTCCTGATGAAAAGTCCTCTAGAACTGGGAAGTAAACTGAGTACCCCTATCTGAGACAATGGAAACTGGGACCCCATGCAACCGTACGATCTCCCGGATGAAAATTTCCGCTAATCACTCCAAAGAATAGGTAGTACACACCGAAATGAAGTGGGCTGACTTGGTCAGCCTATCTACAATCACCCAAATTGAATCTAACTTCTTCGAGGTATGAGGGAGATCACTCACAAAATCCATAGTAATCCTCTCCCATTTCCACTCCGAAATATCCACTGAAGTATTCCACCGGGTCTCTGATGTTTATATTTGACCTCCTGACAGTTGAGACACCGAACCATATAACTCACAATATCCTTTTTCATTCTCCTCTACCAGTAATGTTGTCCCAAATCCTGGTACATCTTCGCGGCACCCGGATGAATGGAATATCGCGAGCTGTGGGCCTCCTCCAATATCAACTCTCGGAGCCCGTCAACATTGGGCACACAAATCCGGTCCTACATCCGCAACACATCATCATCACCAATAGTAACATCTCTAGCATCATCATACTGGACCATGTCCTTCAAGACAAGCAAATACGGGTCATCATACTAGCACTCTCTAATGCGGTCATACATGGAAGATAAGGAAACCACATAAGACAACACCCGACTGGGCTCAGAAATATCTAATCTTACCATCCGATTGGCCAAAGACTGGGCATCAATTGCAAAGGGCCTCTCCCCAACTGGAATGTAAGCCAAACTGCCCATAATAACTGCCTTTCAGCTCAAAGCATCGGCCACTACATTGGCCTTCCCCGGGTGGTATAGAATGGTAATATCATAGTCCTTGAGTAACTCAAGTCACCTCCGCTATCTCAAATTAAGATCTTTTTGCTTAAACAAGTGCTGAAGACTGAGATGGTTCGTGAACACCTTACAAGATACGCCATATAGATAGTGCCTCCAAATCTTCAAGGCATGAACTATAGCAGCCAACTCTAAGTCATGAATAGGGTAGTTCTTCTCCTGGGGCTTTAACCGACCAGAAGCATAAGCAGTAACTCTACCCTCTTACAGCAATACACAACCGATTCCAACTCTCGAAGTATCACAATACACCGTCTAAGAACCTGAAGCTGGTGGCAATACTAATACCGGAGTTGGGGTCAAAGCTGACTTGAGCTTCTAAAAGCTCTCCTCGCACTCATCCTACCACACAAAGGGAGCATTATTCTGCGTCAACTTTGTCAAAGGCGAAGCAATAGATGAAAAACCCTGAACGAACCTACAATAATAACCCGCCAAATCGAGGAAACTCCGAACCTCAGTAGCTGAGGACAGTCTACGCCAACTCTGCACCGCCTCAATCTTCTTGGGTCAACCTGAATACCATGGATACCACTTGTCCCAGAAAAGCAACAGAACTAAGCCAGAACTCACACTTGCAGAACTTTGCATAAAGCTTCTCCTCTTTCAATCTATGTAATACCACCCTCAAGTGCTACGCGTGCTCCTCCTGGCTATGCAAGTACACCATGATGTCATCAATAAACACAATCACAAATGAATCCAGATACGGCCGAAATACATTGTTCATCAAGTGCATGAACGCGGATGGGGCATTAGTTAGCCCAAATGACATAACCAGAAACTCATAGTGCCTGTATCTTGTCCTGAAGGTCGTCTTCATAATGTCTAAATCCCTAAACTTCAACTGGTGATAGCCTGATCGGAGGTCAATCTTAGAGAATACCTTTGCTCCCTGAAGTTGATCAAACAAATCTTCAATATGGTGTAGTGGATACTTGTTCTTCATTGTCACCTTGTTCAACTGTCTGTAATCAATGCATATTCTCATTGTGTCATCCTTCTTCTTTACAAATAAGACGGGTGCACCCTACGGTGACATACTCGGGCGATTGAACCCCTTATCTAGGAGTTTTTGAAGCTGCTTCTTCAACTCCTTTAACTCTACTGGTGTCATACGATAGGGAGGAATAGAGATGGGTTGAGTTCCCGGCACCAGATCAATACCGAAATCAATGTCCCTGTCCGGCGGCATGCCCAGTAGGTCCGCTGGAAACACATCAGGGAAATCCTTAATAGCGAAAACCAAATCAAGATTAGGAGTCTCAGCTCCAACATCTGTAACGAAAGCCAAGTACGATAAACAACCCTTCCCAACCATCCGCTAGGCCTTTAAGAAAGAAATCACCCTGCTGGGCACATAATCAGTCACACCTCGCCGCTCGATCCTCGGACTACCCGGATTAGCTAATGTAACTGTCTTGGAATGACAGTCCAGAATAACATGGTACGGGGATAGCCAATCCATACCCAGAATCACATAAAATCTACCATCCCCAATAATAACAAGTTAACTCGGGTCTCCAGACTGCCAATAGTCACCAGACACGATCGATATACATGATCCACAATGATAGTATTACCCAAAGGGGTAGATATACGTGCACAGGAAAGGCAAGACAACCACGGTTCGTACCCAAATGATGAGCAAAATATAAAGATACATAGGAATAGGTTGATCCGGGATCAAAAAAGACATAAGCATCCCTGTGGCAGACTAAGATAATACTTGTGATAACAACATTTGATGCACTGGTGAAGAACATTGAATCGATCTTGACCACCGCCAGTCCGGTCTTCACCCCTGGGGCGACCTTTGGCTACCTGGCCTCCACCCCTAGCTGACTGAGTGGGTGTTGAAGAAACATGAGCAGAAGATGAGGGCTGATCCCTCTGCTGAGACTGTCTACCACAAAGCCGAGGACACTGTCTCCTCATATGACCGAACACACCGTACTCATAGCAATGACCTAGAGCTGGAGAAGGGGACTAAAGGGAAACCCTCGTAGCAGATGAAACCTGGGGTAAAGAGGCAGGAGTAGTACTCTGAGCTGGAAGGGCGCTAAGTGAAGACTGGCCCTGCTGATAACCCTGATGACCACTGCATGAAGAAGGCCAATTGGACTCTGTACGACCAGAATGAGGAGGTCTGAAGGAACAACCTCTGTTGCGCTAGAACTGGCCCCTAGACGGAGCATCGCTGAAACTACCTAAACCTCGAGGCCTTTTGGCCTCCCTCTTTTCACGCTCCCGATGATGATCTATCTCAATATGATGATCCATATCCACTACCTCCTCAAACTAGGCGGCCACAACCCTCTCTCTAGTCATCAAAATATGAATGGGATAGTTGAGGCCATCCGCAAACCTCCTAATCCTTTCTCGATCAATCAGGATCATCTAAGTAGCATGCCGCTCTAGCTGCATAAACCTCAACTCATACTGGGTCACAGTCATGTCCCCTGAACCAACCACTCAAACTGATGACGCAGCTCCTCCCTGCAAAACTGCGGTACAAACTTCTCTAGAAAGAGAGCGGAGAACTGCTACCAAGTAAGGGGCACTGCTCCAACAGGCCTTCGCCTCTCAAACTCCTCACACCAAGTAAATGCAGGCCCCGAGAAGTGGAAAGTAGTAAAAGCCACTCCACTCGACTCCAATATCCCTGCAGTGCGAAGGATACGCTGACACTTGTCTAGAAATCCCTGGGTATCCTCGCCCTCTGTACCACTAAACGTCGAAGGCTGGAGCCTGCTGAACGTCTCCAGTCGACGCTGCTCGTCATTCGGCATGGCTGGAACCACAAAGTCTGGAGATGGTGCGAGTGGTGCAACTGGGGAAACTAGTGCAACTGGGGCAACTCCCGGTGTCTGCAATCCCTGAACACCCTGCTCGGGTGTGCGAGCAGTGGGGGTCTGCTCACTACTCCCGGTCTGAGAAGTAGTTGCTGAAGTAGTGGCTGATACGACCTGAGCCAGGCCAGTGCAGACGAATAAGATCTGAGCTAAAGGTTCCTGAAGACGAGGAATCACAATGGGCACCGTCGGTGCCTGAACAGGTGCTGCTGGAGCATGTACAGCTGGAGGATGGTCCTGAACCTGGGCAACTGGGGAAACTAGTGCAACTGGGGCAACTCCCGGTGTCTGCAATCCCTGAACACCCTGCTCGGGTGTGCGAGCAGTGGGGGTCTGCTCACTACTCCCGGTCTGAGAAGTAGTTGCTGAAGTAGTGGCTGATACGACCTGAGCCAGGCCAGTGCAGACGAATAAGATCTGAGCTAAAGGTTCCTGAAGACGAGGAATCACAATGGGCACCGTCGGTGCCTGAACAGGTGCTGCTGGAGCATGTACAGCTGGAGGATGCTCCTGAACCTAGGCAGCTGGAGGCTTTGTAGGTGTTGCCCTTGTTGTTCTGCCTCGACCACGACCGCGATCACAGAGCGGGTGCCAAAGGTGGTCGTCCTTCACGTTCGGTAACACGGGTTCTTGCCATCAGCGAGAGAATAGAATACATAAGTTTAGGTTTCAGAACAACAAAGTCGCACGACAAGAGTTCAAGAATATGAAGTGTTTCCTAAAGGTTTTGCACCCTCTCGGGGATAAATATAGATATCTCTGTACCGATCCTCAAGACTCTACTAACCGGCTCATAATTCATGAGGCCTAGTAAGCTAGGCTCTGATACCAACTTGTCACGACCCCAATCTCGTCGTGATGGCACCCAACATAAATACTAGGAAAGCCCAACCAATTACCACTCACAACTTAACTACTCAACCCATTACCAATTTATAATGTTAAATTATCAAAATAATCTAGTTCCAACCAAATAGCTGACAGAGGTATTATGAAAATTGAAATAACTACTAAATATACTCCGAAGACTCGAGGTCATGAGTCTAGAGCCTCTAAGATAATAAAAATAATCAATCCTTAGTAATACTGATGCTCACAAATGCAGAAATAATAAAGGGTTAGGGGAGGAGTTGGGTCCTGCGAACGTCAGGCAACTACTCGACAACTCCTGAGAAACTCTAAAACAACAAAAGCTCAACTATGCTCCCGAAGTACCTGAATCTGCACCATGGTGCAGGGAGTAAAGTGAGTAATTCCAACTCAGTGATAATAGACATGTATAATGACTCAAAGTAAGAAATCCCGAAATACCACAATGTAAATCTGAGTCTATCCACTTAGCACATTTAACTATGAAACAAAAATAAATTAATGATAGATAGACAAATAGATAACAATGTATGAATGCAATGCAATGCACATGACCGGTGCGGCCTACAGCCTGATCCTTTTGGGTACCTGCGCTTACTGTGGAGGTTCAGACTCCAGAGGGGCTCCTACAGCCCAAGCACAATATCATCATAGTATTCGCTGTGGCGTGCATCCTGGTCCACAATCAGCCCAATTATATGCATGAAAGCCACACGGGCACAATCAAGTTTACCATTTTCAGTTCCATTTATCATTATAGCTTAAGTGTCTAAAACCTTAAAAGTTTACTGGTCATTTCTAGAAAGTATTTAACTCAGGACTGATATTATGGAAACATGCTCAATATCATGGAAACAGTGATTGTAATCCCAAAAGGACCCAAATAGTCGGCATGCAGCCCAAATATGCTCATAACGATCCAAGCAGGATATTTACTAATCAATTTCTACTCATTAACACAGTATGGACATCACTCGAACGGACTAAGCCGTAGTCCCCATCCACAAACGACCCCCCACTCACTGTAGAGCACATGTCTCGCCTCAATACAACGTCACATTGTGATATACCGGGGTTTCAATCCCTAAGGTCATCATTTATATCTATTACTCACCTCAAGTTGGCCGAAGACTAGTCCGCAATGCCCTTTCCTCTTGAATCGACCTCCTCGCGGTCGAATCTAGTCAAAAGACAACGAATACATTACTATATACTAAAGAAACATAACCGAATCGAAATTACTCGAAAAACACTAAAAATCACGAAGTTGGCAAAACTCGATACCTGGGCCCACTTCTCAAAAAAAATATAAAAGTCATATCACCGATTTTCTCGTCTCGCCACGAGTCTGTACATATAAAATTTATCAAGATCGGAGCTCAAATGGGCCATCAAATCCCAATTTAGAATTCAAAAACTCAAGTCGTAGTTCTTCAAGCTTTTCCCAAATTATCCATGAAATTTAAGGTTGATTCTTAACAAAAATGACGTTTATATGTCACGAGACTTACCCCAATTAATTCCCGTCGAAACCCTCTTCAATCTCTACCAAAGGCTCCCAAGATGGTCAAAACTGGAGGAAGTTATGAATGAACTCGCCGAATGAATTAATGTTTTAAACCCTTCTGCCAACAGCGGTTTCCACTTCTGCAATCCAAACACCGAATCTGCGGTCACCGCATCTGGGGCCAACTGACCGCTTATGCGGTTTCACTTACTCGCTAGGAACCGCTTCTGCGGTCCTAGACCGCTTATGCGATAGCCACTCCTGCAATTTCCTTTCCGCTCCAGCGGTCCAAGCCGGACCTCCTCAGGCCACTTATGCGATCCAACAGCCGCATCTGCGGAACCGCCTATGCGGTGCCTTTTCCCCAGATGCGGAAACAACGGAGACCAGAACTCAATTTCATGCAACAACTCCAAAAACCTCCGTTCAGCCACCCGAATTCACCCGAAGGCCCCCGGGACCCATACATGATCTACTATTTCATTCAAACTTGCTCAAATCAATAAAATGCTAACATTAACATCAAAATTCTCAGTTATGATCAAATCAAAGCCTAAATTTCTTAAAAGCTTTCGAATTGCATATTCGATCAAAAACCCGACCAAAACACCTCTGAATCACCTGAAACTTTACATGCATATCCAAAGTCACCTAACGGATCTAGTTTCACTCTCGAAATTCCATTCCGACCCTCAGATTTAAATCTTACCTCTCAATCGGAATTCGCTAAAAATTCAAACTTAGCCAATTCAAGCTTAATTCTACCCCAGACCTCAAAATCAAATTCTGATTGCACTCCCAAGTCACATATCATCCCCCGAAGCTAACCAAATCATCAGAGTTCACATCCTAACCCTCTAACTAAATAGTTGACTTTTCCAAAACAAGCTTCCATTTAAGAGACTAAGTGTCTCATTTCCATGTAAAACCAATCTATTTCTACCTGATCAAATCAAATGCTGATATTAAAACATAGTGAAGCATAATATGAGGGAAACAGGACGGTAACTCACATGAAAACGGGCCGGGTCATCACATAGTGATAGAAAGAAGGATTTGCACATTGTGTTTATTTCACCTAGAGAAAGTATATGACGAGGTCCCTAGGAAGGTTCTTTGGAGATGCGTGGATGTAAAAGGTGTTCCAATAGCATACATTAGGGTAATTAAGGACATGTATGATGGACCTACGACTTGAGTTAGGATAGTGGGGAGGAGACTCAGAGCATTTTTTGATTGTTTTGGGTTGCCCCAAAGATCTGCGCTCAGCCCATTCTAATTGCCCTAGCAATAGATGGACTGACTCACCATATTCACGGAAAGGTACTATGATGCATATTATTCTTCGGTGATATAGTTCTGATTGATAGGATGCGAGGCGGTGTTAACTAGAGGAAGAAGGTTTAAATATAGATCCTTGAGTCTAAAGATTTCAAGATGAGCAGGACTAAGATGAAAAAATTGGAGTACAAGTTCATCGATATGACGAGGGAATCATAGATGGACGTGAGGCTAGATTCACAAGTCATCCCTAAGAGAAAAAGTTTTAAGTATCTTGGGTTAGTTATCTACGGGGATAAGGAGATTGACGAGGATATCACGCAATGTATAGGGACGGGATGGATGAAATAGAGGTTAGCATATGGCGTCTTGTGTGACAATAATATGCCACTGAAACATAAAGGTAAGTTCTATAGAGCGGTGGTTATACCGACCATATTGTACAGGCCAAAATGTTGGCTAGTCAAGAATTCCATATCCAGAAGATGTAAGTAGAATGGAGGAGAATGTTGAGATGGATGTGCATGCACATTAGGTCAGATAAGATTAGGAATGAATATATTCGAGTGAAGGTGGTCGTGGTGTGGGAAGGGAGACTTAGATGATTTGGGCACATGCAAAAAGAAAGTCTAGATGCTCCAGTAAGGAAGTATGAACGGTTGGCTTTGGCGGGCATGAGAAGAAGTAGAGGGTAGTCTAAGAAGTATTGGGAAGAGGTGATCAGGCAGGATATGACGCGGCTTGAACTTACCGATGACATGACCCTTGATAGAAAGGTGTGGAGGTCCACCATTAAGGTTAAATATTAGGAGGTAGTTGAGCATTTTTTTTACCCCGTACTGGATGTAAGGCTAGTTTGATAGTATCTTGTCTTGGACTACTAGTGGTTCAAGTTGTGTTCATACTTTTTTTTTCTCTGATTTCATAGTACCTTGACATTGTTACTAATTATTGATATTTCTTTTTCCATCTATTTTTTTTATTTTTAGGTTGCTGGTACTATCTTCTGGCCTCTATTGTAGTTATTTTTTTATTGCCTCTTTTCATCATCTTGAGTAGAGGATTTATCAGAAATAACTTCTCTACCTATCAAGGAAGTGATAAAGTTTGCGTATACATTACATTTTTACATACTCCACTTCTGAAATTATACTGAGTTATTGTTATTGTTTGGTAAATAGAAAATATTTTATAAATATATTAAAGACTAATATTATTATTAGTAAATTGGAGAGTTCCAATATATTAAGCGTCCTTTTGGACATAAAATTTGATGGAAGATTTTTTTTAAAAAAATTATTTTTTCCGAAATCAGTGTTTGTTCATAAAATTTCCAAATTTTACTTAAAGATGCATTTTGGAAATTTTTAAAAATTTGAAAAAGTGCAAAAAGCTGTTTTTCAAAATTTTCACTCAGAAAACTTTAAAAACAACTCAGACTGAAATTTATGTTCAAACGCAACTCTAAATTTCAATACAATTTTCACTTGAAATTTTTATTTTACCATTTCTTTGAATTTTTCAATTCTTATGTCCGAACGCCAACTAAGAAAAATATCGCATTTGCTCTTGAATTTTGTGGAGGGTCTAAATTTTCCCTTCATTTGTTGTCGTTACATAAAGGCAAAATAGAATCACTTTGATAACTAAATATGACGTCGAATCGATCTTTTTAGGGCCACTATTAAAATTTTGATTCGATTAAGAAAAGTCTTGATAAAATAATTTTCGCTCAAAATTAGGCACCCTCGTCAAAATATTGGAAGCAATTCTCACAATCGCCAGAATTATCGAGCATGATAAAAAAAACTCTAAATAACAAGATTCCGCAAAGATAAAAAGTTTTAAGGATAAGTTTGAGCTTAGACTGACGAAATTACCCTTACAAACTGTATCATTCCAGTGTTCAGCTTTTGCAAATACCGGGTAAAACTAAGGTCATACATGTAAATACAGATACCATAGGGTACTGCTATAAATATCCTCTCCGCGACGAAACCGATTCTGTGTAAATGAAGTCTAGACGGAAAGAATGAGGCCGCAGAGAGGTTGTTGGGAGTCTCTAATGGTGGTTGCCCTCTCTCTGTTTTCTGCCTACGATTTCCTTTTCCATTCTCACCAAACGCGGCTCTAATAAACCACCAGTCATCTTAAGGGTCTGTTTGGTTAAGCTTAAGATCTGAAACACACACACGTGTGTGTATATATATATGTATATATATGTATATATACGGAGACAGCTGAAGTTGCCAGATCTATCCTTCTGCTTCTGCTTCTGCTTCTTCCTCATCATCATCATCATCTTCGTTATTGTTATTATTATTATTATTATTATTATTACTCCCTCCGATCCAATTAAGTGATTTATTGTTACTGTAACGGATGAGAGGCTGTGATGATTAAGGTGTCGTCTAGAGTTCGCGTCGGGTCAATGGAGCGGCCCGTATCTTGGCGGGGCAAACCGGAAGGCCTATTTTATTATAGTGCAACTGAGGTTTGCAGCCATGGCGGTTGCTGTGTCTCCTTTGCCCTGATTTTATCACAGATCTGAGCCTCAATATACCGAAATAAAAAAGGAACAATAGTTCCGAAATTGGTTTAATGAAGTTACGTTTTTTTTCCTTTTAATTTGCTGCCTCTTCTGTTTTGAAATTTCAGATTTTATAGCTTTTAAATATAAGGTGAATAAATATGTTTGATTGAAGTGTTTTTACAGTTGAAATTTCCAGTGAATTTTTGGATTAAAATGGTGAAAGACTGGACATTTGACGTTTTAAGTTTATAGGAGGAAATTGGAAATAAGAAAAACAAAAACAAAAGGGGATATTTTTGTCTTTGACACGCTTAAGAAAATATTAACTCATAGAGAGAAAAAAGTAGTTTGATTAAATTAATCTTAGTTAAAATTTGTATACTATTAACTTGACACATTGAAATATATAAATAAGAATAAATTTTAAAAAAATAAAATTAATTTTTTCTTAATTATGTAATAGAATAATTATTTTTTACCAAAATAAAAATGCTGTTATGAAATAATATAAAAGACAAGAACAATAACTCAAGAACAAGAGCAAATAGAGAGAAGAGTAGAGAGAGTTCTTCTTATTGATACTTAGAGAATGTTAGGAGTGATTTACAATGGTAGAGAGCACCTCTATTTATAGGGAGGAGGATGATTTATCTACCAAGAATAGAACTCTAGAATCTCTCTAATTAAAGACATTCACCTTAAATAGAAGTGTATTTATAACACTCCCCCTTGAATGTCTATTCAATGATGTGCCTCGTTAAAACCTTAAAACAAAACCCAATGGGAAAAATTAAAGTAAGGAAAAAGAGTACACATGTTTGAATATGCGCCTATTGGTTGCCTCGTTAAAAACCTTGAAAGGAAAACCCGGTGGGACAAAACCTTGTAAGGGAAAAAGAGTGCAACGCGCCTTAACTCCCCCTGATAAGAACATCAATTTATATCCTTAAGTCTTCGCATCCCGATCTTGTGAACTAGCTTCTTGAAGGTTGACTTTGGTAGAGATTTTGTGAACAAATCAGCCATATTGTTGCTTGAACGAATCTGTTGAACATTGATATCACCATTCTTTTGAAGATCATGTGTGAAGAATAACTTTGGTGAAATATGCTTCGTTCTGTCTCCTTTTATGAATCCTCCCTTCAATTGAGCTATACATGCTGCATTGTCTTCATACAAAGTTGTGGGTAGTTTATCACACTTCAAACCACATTTGTCTTGGATATGATGTATTATCGACCTTAACCACACACACTCTCGACTTGCTTCATGAATAGCAATTATCTCGGCATGATTAGATGAAGTAGCCACAATTGATTGCTTAGTCGATCGCCAAGATATGGCGGTTTCTCCACAGGTAAACACATAACCCGTTTGAGATCGAGCCTTGTGTGGGTTGGACAAATATCCAGCATCAGCATAACCAACAAGATCCGGGCTGCAATTCTTGCCATAAAATAAGCCCATATCGGTAGTTCCCTTTAGGTACCGCAATATGTGTTTGATCCCATTCCAATGTCTCCTCGTAGGAGCCGAGCTAAATCTTGCTAAGACATTAACTGAAAAGGATATGTCAGGTCTTGTAGTATTTGCAAGATACATTAGTGCGCCAATTGCGCTAAGATATGGTACTTCAGGACCAAGTAGCTCTTCATTCCTTTCTTGTGGTCGGAATGGATCTTTGTTCACATAGTGATCGAACAACCATCGGTGTACTTAAAGGATGTGCTTCATCCATGTAAAACCGTTTCAGTACCTTTTCTGTATAGGTAGATTGATGAACAAAAATTCCGTTTGCCAAATATTCAATTTGCAAACCAAGACATAGTTTAGTCTTCCCGAGATCTTTCATCTCGAATTCATCCTTTAGATAATCAATTGCCTTTTGGAGTTCTTTAGGGGTTCCAATAAGGTTTATGTCATCAACATATACGGCAAGTACAACAAATTCCGATGTTGTTTTCTTTATAAAAACACACGGGCAAATGGCGTCATTTATATAGCCTTCTTTTAACAAGTACTCACTAAGACGATTATACCACATTCGTCCAGATTGCTTTAGACCATACAAGGATCTTTGCAATTTAATTGAGAATATTTCCCGAGATTTTGAGTTGTGCGCGTTTGGCACCTTGAGTCCATCGGGAATTTTCATGTATATCTCATTATCAAGTGAGCCATAAAGATAGGCAGTAACCACATCCATTAAGTGCATGTCCAGCTTTTCATGGACAGCAAAACTTATGAGATAACGAAAGGTTATCGCATCCATTACAGGCGAATATGTCTCTTCATAATCGACACCAGGCCTTTGAGAAAAACCTTGTGCAACAAGGCGTGCTTTATATCTTTGTACCTCGTTTTTCTCATTTCTTTTGCGTACAAAGACCCATTTATAGCCGACAGGCTTAACACCATTAGGTGTTTCAACTATAGGGCCAAAAACTTCACGTTTTGCCAGCGAATTCAATTCTGATTGAATTGCTTCTTGCCACTTTGGCCAATCATGTCTTTTTCGACATTCTTCAACAGATTGAGGTTCGAGATCCTCACATTCTTGCATAATGCTAGATGCGACATTATAAGCAAAAGCATTATCCACCACAATATCCACTCGATTAATATTTGCCTCAATATTAATTGGATTTAGGGATAGTTCCGTATTTTCCAGAGTCTCGGGCTCAATGGATTCTTCATGGATCTCAGAATTTGTTAAATCATGAGATTCTTTCGTGGTGTCATTTTGATCGTTCTTTTTCCTCTTTCTAGGATTTCGATATTTGGAACCTAATGGTCTGCCACGCTTCAGGCGTGCATTCGACTCATTGGATATGACACTAGATGATTGTCCAACAGGGACATCAATACGGATTGGAACATTTTCCGCGGGAATGTGGGATTTCGTTATCCTCTTCAAGTCCGTAAATGCGTCAGGCATTTGATTTGCTATTCTTTGCAAATGGATAATCTTTTGTACCTCTCTTTCACAAATAGAGGTATGTGGATCAAGATGAGATAATGATGCATTTTTCCACAAAATTTCCCGTTTGGTTTCACCAACTTCTCCCCCTAATTTTGGGAAAAGTGACTCATCAAATCGACAGTCTGCAAATTGTGCAGTAAACAAGTCGCCTGTCAATGTTTCGAGGTAGCGAATGATGGAGGGCGATTCAAACCCAACATATATTCCTAACCTTCTTTGCGGACCCATTTTGGTGCGGGATGGCGGTGCAATAGGCACATATACAGCGCATCCAAAAATCCTTAAATGGGATATATTGGGTTCATGACCCAAAACCAATTGCAACGGGGAATACTTGTAGTAATTCGTCGGTCTAAGACGAATTAGCATTGCTGCATGTAAGATGGTGTGACCCCATACCGAAGTGGGCGGCCTCGTTCTCATAAGTAATGGCCTTGCAATCAATTGCAGGCGTTTAATTAACGATTCTGCAAGACCGTTTTGAGTGTGAACATGAGCTACAGAATGTTCAACTTTTATCCCGATTGATAAGCAATAATCATTAAATGCTTGGGATGTAAACTCAGCAGCATTATCCAGTCTTATGGACTTGATTGGATTATCTGGAAATTGTGCTCGTAGTCGAATTATTTGTGCCATTAATTTCGCAAATGCAAGGTTGCGTGATGACAACAGGCACACATGAGACCATCTACAGGATGCGTCTATCAAGACCATGAAATACCTAAACGACCCACTAGGTGGGTGAATAGGTCCACAAATGTCCCCTTGTATACGTTCCAGAAACGTGGGTGACTCAGTCCCAACCTTTGTTGGTGATGGCCTGATAATCAACTTGCCTTGATAACACGAAGTGCAAGGATATTCATTATTCGAAAGAATTTTGAAATTCTTTAACGGATGCCCATATGAGCTTTCTATAATCCGTCTCATCATGACCGATCCTGGGTGTCCCAATCGATCATGCCAAAGTACAAAGGTATTGGAATCAGTAACCCTTTGGTTTACTGTTGAATGTGCTTCAATTGCACTAATTCTTGTCCAATACAGGCCACAAGATAAAGACGGGATTTTCTCAATAACCCTCTTTTGGCCGGAGACATTCTTTGTGATGACGAGATATTCAAGATTATTTTCATCCATTGTCTCAATATGATAGCCATTCCGGCGTACATCTTTAAAACTCAACAAGTTTCTCTTAGACTTGGAGGAGAACATTGCATTCTCTATGATTAACGTCGTGCCCTTGTGCAGAGTTACAATTGCTCTTCCGGAGCCTTCAATCAATTTACTACTTCCAGAGATTGTAGTAATGTTTGCCTTACACATATTTAGTTGAGAGAAATACTTCCTTTCTTTGAGTATTGTATGTGTAGTACATGAATCAATTAGGCAAATACTTTTACAGTTGGATGTTGATCCAAGTTCGCTTTGTGAGATATCCATATTTGCTATCCCATAGTTTGACATACAAAAAGAGATACATAAACAAGTTCAATTCTTTTGTGTCACATAATATTTTCAAAATCTGCTGCTAACAGTTGACTAACAAAATCAGATATGTTATCCATTACTTTGCAGTTTGAAAATTTCCGTTTAAACATTTTTCACACACAATCGATTGTTTAACATTGACAATCGATTGTTGATTAATTTTGAAATATTCCGGATCACACTGTCTTAAGACAATCGATTGTTATGCATAGATAATCGATTGTTGGCTATTTTTGAAAAATTCCAGACCTCACTGTTTCAAGACAATCGATTGTTATGCATAGACAATCGATTGTGGATGATTTTTGAAAAATTCCAGACCTCACTGTTTCAGGACAATCGATTGTTATACATAGACAATCGATTGTTGGCTATTTTTGAAAAATTCCAGAACACACTGTTTCAAGACAATCGATTGTTAGCCAAAGACAATCGATTGTTGATCAATTGTTTTTCAGCTTTAATGCGGAAATAGTTGATAATCGACTAGTTTTTCAGGCTAGTCGATTACCCCCACTGGAAAATAAAAGTTTTATTGATATTTGAGCATATTGAAGATATTCTAAAGAACTACTGCTAACATTGCATCATGAACTAACTAATACGAGCTAATACTAATGACTATTAGTTTATTCACTAACTAATACAAATAAGTAGAACAAAATCAAATAACTCCATCTTCTTTCATCACGGACCCATCGCCGATTAGGTGGTCTATTTTCTCTTCGGGTTGCTCAAAGAAGTCTGCCACATCCAGGTGGGTGATGTCCTCATTGTCGTCATAGACAAAATTTGTTTCAGGGCCTTTTTTCTTTCGAGATGCTTGATAAAGGTCAACCAAGTGTCTTGGTATACGGCAAGTCTTTGACCAGTGCCCTTTCCCACCGCAACGATAACATATAGTTTCTGAACCATTTGCCTTAGGATCTTCATGACCCCGTTTCTGCTTTCGGCGGTTATCTCTCTTCGGGGGTTGACGGACTTCATTGGAATTTCTTCCTTGTCTACGTCCCTGGCTATGACCCCGTTTACGACCATGACCATGGTCCTTTTCATGTTTGGCATAATGAGAGTGCACCTTATCTGCTTCAGGCAGTGGTGTGGACCCAGTGGGTCGATTTTCGTGATTTCTCATGAGCAGGTCATTATTTCGCTCAGCCACTAGTAGAAGAGAAATCAGTTCAGAGTACTTTGTAAAGTCTTTCTCTCTGTACTGTTGTTGCAGTACTATATTGGAGGCATGAAACGTTGTAAACGTTTTCTCAAGCATATCATAATCGGAGATATTATCCCCGCATAGCTTCAATTTAGAAGTAATTCTGAACATTGCAGAATTATATTCAGAAACGGACTTAAAGTCCTGGAGCCTCAGATGAGCCCAATCATATCGTGCTTGTGGCAGAGTGACCAACTTCAGGTTGTCATATCTCTCCTTTAAGCCGTTCCACAAGACGAGTGGATCCTTGACGGTGAGATATTCAATCTTCAAACCTTCATCAAGGTGATGGCGCAAGAAAATCAAGGCCTTCGCACATTCTTGGGTGGATGCTTTTTCTCTATCTTTGATGGTGTCTCCAAGACCCATAGCATCTAAGTGGATTTAAGCATCCAACACCCATGTCATATAGTTCTTGCCCGAAATTTCAAGGGCAACGAACTTTCTTTTCGTAATGTCAGACATAATCGAAAATTAAATTAGGAAGAGGGAAATACCTTAGATTTCTCGAGAATGGTTCTTGAGACGGTAGAGTCTCGTGCTGATAACGTGTTATGAAATAATATAAAAGACAAGAACAATAACTCAAGAGCAAGAGCAAATAGAGAGAAGAGTAGAGAGAGTTCTTCTTATTGATACTTAGAGAATGTTAGGAGTGATTTACAATGGTAGAGAGCACCTCTATTTATAGGGAGGAGGATGATTTATCTACCAAGAATAGAACTCTAGAATCTCTCTAATTAAAGACATTCACCTTAAATAGAAGTGTATTTATAACAAATGCCAAATAGTCACTTATTCAACCAAAGAGAGTAAAACAAATATTTCTTGTGTTAAAATAGATACTCCTGAAAACAGACAACTAAAAAGCACAAAGGCAAGTGCTAGTAAAGTGAAGTTTAGCTGAAGAAAGAGTGTTCATTGGGATAAAAGTTTCTAAATTATTTTATCAAATTATGCAGAGCTAACAAAGCATAATTTCCACTACAATAATTAGACAATAAAAGTGAAGTATATCAAAAAAGACACAAAAATTTAATATAATTCGGTTAATTGACCTCGATCTACAGGTGAAAATGAACAATCTATAATAAAAAAAACATATACATTCAAGTGGTAGGTTAACACTCGACTTAGGGAGTATATCGTGCTACTAAATGAGAAGAAAATATTCTTAATTTAAAAAAATCAAAATCTTTTCTGCCAATAAAACAAAACCTAGCCAAATATAATTTTTTTTTTGGTTTCCTTCTAAGAAATAAAATTCAAGTACGATACATATGTTACTCTTTTACCATTTCAGGAATGCAATCTATTCCCGGAAGGGGAATGGTTAAACTAATTGAGTATGAAGTCATCCACTAGTACAAGTACTATTTCTTATTGAAGTAATGAGATATAACTTTTTTTCAAAAACATGGTCATACGTTTAATATTACAACGATATATTTTTCATATTTATATCTTAAATTTATCTCTTTATGATAAAATTAGAAATTGAAATATACGCTTCGAGTATGAAGTCATCCACTAGTACAAGTACTATTTCTTATTGAAGTAATGAGATATAACTTTTTTTTCAAAAACATGGTCATACGTTTAATATTACAACGATATATTTTTCATATTTATATCTTAAATTTATCTCTTTATGATAAAATTAAAAATTGAAATATACGCTTCGAAATATTCTGTATTTATTAAAACAGCAAATCATTCAATAAGAATGTCCTCTCTTGTTGCAATTTAAATAAGAAAATATCACTTGGAGATTTTTAAAGCTTAAAAACTGTTATAAATAGACTTCTATTTAAGGTGAATGTCTATAATTAGAGAGATTCTAGGGTTTACTTCTTGGTGGCTAAGTCACCACCTCCCTATAAATATATGGGTTCTATTCTATTGTAAACCATCCCAAAAGTATCAATAAGAATACTCATCTCCTTATTCTCTCTATATTGTTCTTGCTCTTGCATTATTCTACTTGTTCTTATATTATTTCATAACACGTTATCAGCACGAGACTCTACCATCTCAAGAATCGCTATCGAGAAAAACTAAGGTATTTCTCTCTTCCTAATTTGATTTTCGATTATGTCTGACATTACGAAAAGAAAGTTCGTTACCCTTGAAATTTCGGGCAAGAACTATATGACATGGGTGTTGGATGCTGAAATCCACTTAGATGCTATGGGTCTTGGAGACACCATTAAAGATAGAGATAAAGCATCCACCCAAGACTGTGCGAAGGCCTTGATTTTCTTGCGCCATCACCTTGATGAAGGTTTGAAGATTGAATATCTCACCGTCAAGGATCCACTCATCTTGTGGAAAGGCTTAAAGGAGAGATATGACAACCTGAAGTTGGTCACTCTGCCACAAGCACGATATGATTGGGCTCATCTGAGGCTCCAGGACCTTAAGTCCGTTTCTGAATATAATTCTGCAATGTTCAGAATTACTTCTAAATTGAAGCTATGTGGAGATAATATCTCTGATTATGATATGCTTGAGAAAACGTTTACAACGTTTCATGCCTCCAATATGGTACTGCAACAACAGTACAGAGAGAAAGGCTTCACAAAGTACTCTGAACTGATTTTTCTTCTACTTGTGGCTGAGCGAAATAATGACCTGCTCATGAGAAATCACGAAAATCGACCCACTGGGTCTACACCACTGCCTGAAGCAGATAAGGTGCACTCTCATTATGCCAATCATGAAAAGGGCCATGGTCGTGGTCGTAATCGGGGTCATAGCCGTGGACGTAGACAAGGAAGAAATATCCATGATGTCCGTCACCCCCCGAAGAGAGATAACCGCCGAAAGCAGAAACGGGATTATGAGGATCCTAAGGCCAAAGGTTCAGAAACTATATGTTATCGTTGCGGTGGGAAAGGGCACTGGTCAAAAACTTGCCGTGTACCAAGACATTTGGTTGACCTTTATCAAGCATCTCGAAAGAGTAAAGGCCCGAAAATAAATTTTGTCTCTGACAACAACTTTGACATCACCCACTTGGACGTGGCAGACTTCTTTGAGCAACCCGAGGGGAAGATAGACCACCTAATCGGTGATGGATCCGTGATGAAAGAAGATGGAGCTGTTTGATTTTATTTTACTTGTTTGTATTAGTTAATGAATAAACTAATAGCCATTAGTATTAGCTCGTATTAGTTAGTTCATGATATAATGTTAGTATTAGTTCTTTAGAAAGTATCAATATGCTTAAATATCAATAATATTTTTACTTTCCAGTAGAGGTAATCGACTAACCTGAAAAACTAGTCGGTTATCTCATATTTTCGCATTAAAACTGCAAAACAATCGATTGTCTATGTTTAACAATCGATTGTCTTTAAAACACTGTGATCTGGAATTTTTCAAAAATAGTCAACAATCGATTGTCTATGTTTAACAATCGATTGTCTTAAAACAGTGTGATCTGGAATTTTTCAAAAATTGTCAACAATCGATTGTCTATGTTTAACAATCGATTGTCTTAAAACAGTGTGATCTGGAATTTTTCAAATATAGTCAACAATCGATTGTCTATGTTTAACAATCGATTGTCAATGCTCAACAATCGATTGTGTGTGTTTAACAATCGATTGTTTTATGAAAATGCTTAAACTGAAATTTTCAAACTGCATAGTAATCGATTATGGAAAACATATAATCGACTATCTGATTTATTTAGTCAACTGACATCAGCAGATTTTGAAAATATTATGTGACACAAATGAATTGAACTTGTTTATTCTTATGTTTGTGTATTTCTTTTGTATGTCAAACCATGGGAATTAAATTGATTGAAGGCTCCTGAAGAGCAACTGTAACTCTGCCAAAAGGCACGATGTTTATCATAGAGAATGCAATGTTCTCCTCCAAGTCTAAAGAGGAACTTGTTGAGTTTTAATGATATCAGTCAAAATGCTCTCCTCCAAGTCTAAAAGGAACTTGTTGAGTTTTAGAGATATCATTCAAAATGGATATCAGATCGAGACAATACATGAGTATAATCTTGAATACCTCATTTACTCATGAAAACGAGGCTGCCCACTTCGGTTTGGGGTCACGCCATTTTGCATGCAGCAATGCTAGTTCGTCGGCTGCCCACTTCGGTTTGGGGTCACGCCATTTTGTATACAGCAATGCTAGTTCGTCTCTGACTGACGAATTGACACAAATATTCCCCGTTGCAATTGGTTTTGGGTCATGAACCTAATATATCCCATTTAAGAATCTTTGGATGCGCAGTATATGTGCCTATAGCACCGCCATCCCGCACCAAAATGGGTCCGCAAAGAAGGTTAGGAATATATGTTGAGTTTGAATCGCCCTCCATTATTCGCTACCTCGAAACATTGACAGGAGATTTGCACGATTTGCAGACTGCCAATTTGATGAGACACCTTTCCCAAAATTAGGGGGAGAAGTTGGTGAAACCAAAACGGGAAATTTTGTGGAAAAATGCATCATTATCTCATCTTGATCCACATACCTCCATTTGTGAAAATGAGGTGCAAAAGATTATCCATTTGCAAAGAATAGCTAATCAAATGCCAGACGCATTTACAGATTTGAAAAGGATAACAAAATCACATATCCCCGCAGTGAATGTGACAACATCTGATTCACGAATACATATTCATTATTGGAAGAATATGAACATGAAATTGGTATTGAATATACCACACTCACCCCTAGAAGGAGGTTTGAGATGATACCACACTCACCCCTAGAAGGAGGTTTGAGATAATACCACACTCACCCCTAGAAGGAGGTTTGAGATGATGTCATTATTATGGCATGAATGGTCATTGGTCACGTACCTATTGTACGCCAAAATAATTTGTCAATGTGATTATCAAAGGACAAAAATAATGCAAGAAACATATCTTGCATATAAGTTTGACATGACCATAATGGTATAACTTTCTCTTTAAGAAAGATATTCACCACATGGATGTTGATGAATTTGTGGTAGTACAAAATTAATGGAGAGCTCTAGAAGAGCCAATTATTACTATGTTGGAGAAAGACAATTGAGTATTGTGCTGTAGTAAGTCTCAAAGAAACTTATTCAGTTTCCAAAGTACACGCGAAAGCGCTGATTATATTGAGAGTATAAATAAAGGAAAGATTTGATATCTTCTATTACTACAACTTGTAGCGGGATAATTTGTATATGAAAAGCTACCCGCTTTATTCTCCAGTTTGTACTACACAAACAAAAGAATGCCACAGTAAAGTGGATATCTATTGGTATAAAAACTCATGTCATAATAAACCTGAAGTTTATTGATAAGTGCACATGTCATGGTGTAAATTTGAAGTTTACCAATATTGATAATTTATTCAGTTGGCATTCGGGTTAGCCATCTCATTTTAAGTATGATGTGCAATAATAGAGAATTCACATGGGTGAATATTAAAGAACTAGAAAGTTCTTTACGAATTCTCTTGTATCACTTGTTCTCATTAATGAATTGACCAACTAAAGAGTTCGGGTTGAAGCCCATAAATTCTGGAAATATCAAAGGTGAATATGGGCCCATTCACCTGCCATGTATACCACATATGATGCATCTATGAAATGGTTACATGCGCAATTGTTATTAACCCGCAGCCTGGCCGGTGCTTGCGAGGTAAATTGCTTAGTAATCTAACTTCGAGCATAATTTCCAGATTTTCTATTCAAGATAGTTCATCTTGATAGTTGGTTTATATCATAGGTTGTTTAGCAAGATAATTGTTGAGTGCCTCCACTTAATAGCTAAACTGTTTCTTATGAGAACAAAGTTATATATATCAGTTTGATATACGTTGTATACGAGAGTATATTCTCCCCTCACAAGTGGTTCAGGGTCAGGAACCAAATAATTTCATCTTATTATTAATGTGCTGTGTATATTGACATGATAATGCAGAAAGATGATTTCTCAAAGTTGAGGAAACAAGTTAGCTTTTCTAACATGAGGGGGAGACATGATAAACACTTGAGAAAAGGTTACATGAGATGAATTATCATTTGTATATATAGATCCTCGAATATCATAATATGAACCTGAAGTTCATAAAAGGATAATTCAATTGCAACATATTGCAAAGCATGCTATACGCATTTGCTGACCCAAAGAATGTAACTATATTCTCACTGCAAATGATCATATTAAGTCCTAGAAGGACAAAGTCTTTGATACGCTTGAAGCGTATAGACAAATCGGTTTCAAAAGGAACTTCTTAATAAAGAAGATGAGCAAATGATCGAAGTGATCATAATGAGGAGGCAAGTGATCCAGAAGATCACATGACATAACACTTCATAAAATCTCATGAGAGATTCAGGTACCTGAATATATGAATGAAGAGATCTCCATGTTATGTCCTTATGAAAGTTTATTGGAACCGATATAAAATGATTGTCGACGATATCTATGATAGCGCTAAACGTCGATGAGGATCTTATGTTTGTCGAACACAAACAAAATATTGGCCAAATGGAAGAGATACAATTCAAGAAGAATTGATTCCATATGAAAGACATGTAGTTTTGGACATGTAGTTCAAATACTTGAAAGTGTAAAGTCAAAGATTTAAGTTGCTTGGAGCATATGCAATTCTTGGTCCTGAAGTACCACATCCTAAGTACAATTTGTGTACATATGTATCTTGCTATAACTATAAGCATGATGGCATTGAAGAATACATCTATGAAGATATTGAAGAGTCATTCCGCGACATTATATGAAGATGTTCATATCTATCAAGAATGATAATTTCAAGGTGCGAAATATTTGTTCAAGTCAATATGGTTGATTTATTTATCAAATCTCTATCAAAGATCGTTTTGAAGATGATGCACAAGATTGGAATGCAAATGCTAAAGGATGTGAATTGATGCTCTATTCAGGGGGAGTTAATGCGCGTTGCACTCTTTTTCCCTTACAAGGTTTTGTCCCACTGGGTTTTCCTTGCAAGGTTTTTAACGAGGCAACCAATAGGCGCATATTCAAACATGTGTACTCTTTTTCCTTCTCTTTAATTTTTCCCATTGGGTTTTGGTTTTAAGGTTTTAACGAGGCACATTGTTGAATAGACATTCAAGGGGGAGTGTTATAAATAGACTTCTATTTAAGGTGAATGTCTATAATTAGAGAGATTCTAGGGTTTACTTCTTGGTGGCTAAGTCACCACCTCCCTATAAATATAGGGGTTCTATTCTATTGTAAACCATCCCAAAAGTATCAATAAGAATACTCATCTCCCTATTCTCTCTATATTGTTCTTGTTCTTGCATTATTCTACTTGTTCTTATATTATTTCATAACAAAAACAAATTTGTGCCTAACATTTAAACGTAACTTACAATTTTATTTTTATTTTGATGAGCTCGAATATATTATTTCCAAAATGAATCGAACTCAAGCTTACGGGCAAAAACTTATCAATACCAAGTGTTTACCTTAAGAGAGTTCTCTTCTAACTCAAGTCTTTCTGATATACTAGTGTATACGGTCAGAATCAGGCTTAATTTTGTGTGGATAGTCGAAACCGGGATGCAGACCAAAGCTTGACCTTGCATTGCATCAAACCATGGCAGGGAGATGAATTCTAAACTCATAAGTCAATGATCGATTAAGATTGAGACCAGCCGTGATCGAGATTGAAGCGAGATAAATTGAGCAAAAACAAAGGAAGCCAGCTAAATCAAATAACAGAAAGTCGAGATATCTATGATCGGGAAAGGATCGTGGCGAAAATCTCGGCATGTATCGAGTCAAGACCGTACATTTAGCTAATCATGAGATTTCCTTATGTATTTAGAATTGTACCATAAGTAGAATTCTTCTACTATATAAAAGGGGTTCCAATCATTTTATGATGATTAGGATTTTTGCGCATAACCAAGCAATACACTACATTTTCTCTCTTAAAGCTCTGCTAATCAGTTCATACTTTTTTAGCATAATCTGTTGGTTCGAGTGCAATCTATCTCGAAAGCCATAGCCGTTCATTGTATTGGTTTGATTTGTTTTACAATTAATTTCTAACATTAATTTTTATATTTCTTAATTTGTGCCAAGCAAAATCATATATATTTAAAATAGAGGTGTTAAACGGACTGGGTAGGCTCGATTTCGGACCGGCCCAAACCCAGAACCAGCCCGGACCGGTAAGGGGGGCTGGATAGGGGGTTTGGGGAAAGGTGGTTTGGACGGTTTAAATTTTGAAATGGGTTAACCAGCTAGTTAAAACCTGTTAGATGAATAGTGCTATTAAACCGGTTAATCGGCCCGGCTCGGCTCGGACCGGAACGTGAATATAATGTAAATATACCTTAAATATATAATAAATATACTATGAATATAATATAAATATACCATGAATATACCAATCATTATATACTAATTAACATAATTTAAATTTTGGAATTTAACATATAGTGTGTATATTTAGGGTATAAAACTATAAATGCTCAAATCATAGAATATGATGGTAAATTATTTTTAAAATATGCTATATATGTATTATTTTATATTTTAAGACAATTTGTGTTACTTTAAATTATTAGACATATTTATGTTTAATGTTTTAGTTTGTTAGATTAATAATTAATTTGAAGAGTTATTAATTTATTACGGATGAAAATTTAGTTTACTATTTATTTATTAATTTACTTTTTAAATACAAACTTTAATTTTATAATTTTGAAATAAATGTAGCACTTGTAATTTATAAGTGCATTTTTTCCCATCTTCCTTATATTATTTATGTTAGTAACTTTTATTAATATAACTTATAATATTTAAATAAAATTACAAAAAAAAAATTAAAATTACACTAAACGCGGCCCGGCCCCCTCAATTCGTAACCCGTACGGTTCAATTTTTACCCGTTATAATCCGAACCCGTTAAACCCGTTAAGGTTCAACTCGGAACCCGTAGGGGTAAAAAAAAATTTGAACCTGCCCGGCCAGGCCCGCCCGTTAAACACCTTTACTTTAAACCACTTATAAGTGTAATTGTTATCTAATTTTAAGGGTAAATAGTGTGGCGCCCACCGTGGGGCTAAGGATAATAGTAATTGCCTGGTACATATTTTTGTAATACACTATTTTATGCTTGTTCTTTGATTACATGATTGAAAGATGTCAAACTCTGAGTCAGCACCTCAACACATTGGTAATGATCTTAGCTAATACGGTGAGAATGAGAACATTGCACCTCCTGCTAGCCTCGATGGAATTCCTGCTTCAGACCCAATCGACGTCAGTTCACATATATCCATCAATGGAAATATGGTTGTCGTTCCCAAAATCAGCATTCATGGGGTTACTTGATCAGCAACTCAGAATGCGCATGGCAGTGAAGATGGCGGGACTAGCATGCGGGTAATCATTAAAATATTGCAGGCCCAGCAGGAAGCAATAGCTTGGCTCCAAAATCATAACCACATGCCGAGCATGGTCGAGCTCGAGTCGTCCCAAGAATATGTGCACATGGTCGAATCCTCTTCGAGAAAATCGAACAATAAGAAATCGGAGACAAATCCCGCTATCTAAAAATGCTTGAAGAGTTAACGAAGCGAATTGAGATATGAAAAAAGAAAATCGAGGAAAATGATAAGAATGTGGAAACTTATAACTCCAAGGTCAGCCAAATTCCCGGGGCACCACCAATATTGAAAGGACTAGATTCTAAAAAGTTTGTGCAAAAACCCTTTCCCCCAAGTGCGGCTCCGAAGCCAATCCCCTAGAAGTTTAGTATGCCTGTGATTCTTAAGTATAACGGGTCGACTGATCCAAATGAACACGTCACCTTGTGTATGTATGCCATCAAAGGAAATGACTTGGAAGATAATGAAATTGAATCTGTATTGCTAAAGAAATTCTGGGAGACTCTATCGAAATGTGCCATGATATGGTATCATAATCTACCACCCAATTCTATTGATTCGTTTGCTATGCTTCTAGATTCTTTTTTGGACCTGAGCGTCAGAGCCATTAAAGTTGCAACAAGGAAGTAACCTTTTTAAGGTAAGACAAAAATTAACGAGATGCTCAGGGAATTCGTATCTCGATTCCAAACGGAGAGAATGGATTTTCCACCTATTATTGACGATTGGCTATTCAAGCTTTCACTCAGGGTATCAAAACTCGGAGTTCCATAGCTTCACAACAGTTGAAGGAAAATTTGGTCGAGTATCCAGCCGTCACTTGGGGTGATGTACAAAATCGATATCAGTCAAAGATCAGGGTCAATGATGATCAACTGGGGAATCCTTCAGGGTCTATTTATCCTAACATACCCGTGGATAGAATCAAGAGGGATATCGATTAAGAGCCAAGGTCAAATAAAGATCAATATATACCGTACAATGGAGACCGTAGAGGCAGCAGGTCTGGGCGAAACTTTGCATGGAATGAGAGGAGAAATGTTCGAAGTCAAAATTCACGGGAACTCATGAGCAAGAGTGGTTTTGACAGGGATTCCAGGACCAAAGAAGCTCCATGATTGTCGGGATATATCTTCGCTTTAGACGCATCAGTCATCATTTTAGCCATCGGACGTATCAAGGATACTAGATGGCCTTGACCTCTGCAGATCGATCTGACCCAGAGAAACCCCAATCAAATATGCAAGTATCACGACACCCATGGTCATAAAATAGAAGATGGTAGACAACTAAAGGAATAAGTAGCCCGGTTTCTCAACGAGGGGCACCTTCTAGAATTTTTGAGTGATCGAGACAAGAATCACTTCAAAAGTAAAGATTTAAACACACAAAACGAGCAAGAAGAGCCAAAACACGTGATTCACATAATCGTTGGTGGGGTCGATATTCCTCAAGGACTGATATTTAAGCAAACCAAGGTGAATATCACAAGGAAAAAGTGATCACAGTCATCTATGCCTTATAAAAAGGACAAAGCGGTCGCTGCAAATATAATTTGATCTTAAGTCCGGAGTCAAATCCTCAGGGAACAAACCTATCTATTACACTCTTCAGCATTGTTATTATCAACTCAAAAAATTTCTAGATGCAAGATTTTTTGATCAATAAATATAGGGGTTTTTTTGTTTAACTACTTCAAATACTATTAAAAACAACTGTAAACTAAAGCAAAGATAATTCAACGGTAAAAAAGTCTAGGGCAGTGATTTCCCTAATTGTTAGTTCTTAGAAAAAATATATATGATAACATAATATAAAAATCGGTTTCAAGAGAAATATGGATTTTTTAGTAAATGGCTATTATATTAGCATGCTGACAGTACATATTTTATGAATTTTTTAATTAAAAACATATATTTTAAGCAAAAGCTATTACGTTGATCCGAATCCGCAGCTAATACTCTCCCTCCGCCCCTGGATTAATGAAAGATTTATATTTTTATTTCATAACATAAGGCAAAGGAAAACTCAGTTATTGTATTTTTGTTAGATTCCTTTGTAGAAAATATAAATATGATAATAAAATCAGGACGAATATTTAACTCGTCACTCCATCGTAAAATATTTACAAAATAAAAGAAAAGGAATATTCAAGGGAATGAAACTAAGATGATTTTTTAAAAATAGGATGTTGAAGTAAAATAACTTACTGACTAGCAGGATTGAACCAAGGCCTCCATTGCCTTCAACTAACTCAACCTTTTCAGCTATGTGTGGGAGTTTTTCAACAACAAATTTTGCAAATTAAAGAGTCGAATAGAGATTCCACACTTCAATTGCTGGAACATTTATTTCTACCTGCTCTGAAAATTTTCCCAACATTCTTTTTCTTTAATGACTATATATTAATCAAAACATGTACTGAATATATAGTTGGTCATGTGATATATATATATATAAAGAGCTCAGTGCATAGGTTAACCCTGGATTTGAAAGTAGTGGGGCATTAAAATCGAATAAAAATTTGAACAAATGTTAGAGTTGGCATCGCACCAAGGCAACGCACTAAAAGTTAGTTGTATCCCCCGAATCGACTAATGCAGCTGCCTATGATCTCAATCTTAGGATGCCTAATAAAAATATATACTTGTACAGTTAAACTTTTCTATAATAGCCTCGTTTGTTCCGAATATTTTTTTATTTTATAGTAAAACGATATTATAAAGAACATATATTATAATTTATAATATAACATGAAAATTGATTCTAGAAAAGCTTCGATTTTATAGTGAATTATTGTTATATAAGAATGTTGTTATAAATAGGTCAAAGTTATCAGGGGACAATGATCCCTCCCCAAAGTGTAGGTTCGCCTCTGCTGCGGCAAAGGTAAAGTCCAAATATATATTTAGCCGAACTCAATAACTTTTGCTCAAATAATTTAATCATGGTATAATAAATATGGTTGAGAGTAATAAATTTCTTTCTCAAAATGGTTAGATATTTCATCTTTAGTTAACTACCCGTTTATTCCATCGTTTCTAGGTGAATGGACAGCGGACTTTTCTCTCTTTTTATTTTTGCAAAACCAAATACTAAACAAAAAGTAATCTAGACCAGTTATTTTTTGATTCAAGAATAACTAATAGTCTATCTCAGTGGCCCGTTAATACAAATAAGGTTCCAACTTATGCTGTACATGTGAGTGACCTATAATTTATGGATCTAAATTGTAAAATTAACCATTAATGTTTGTATCAAAGTAAACTGTCTATTTTATATCTCTTGAAACATGATTCTTTCCTGCAGTGGTGGAACCACATTCAACCAAGGGAAGTCAATCGATTCCCCTGATGGATTATAATAAGCAGCGAAAGCAATCCCAGTATCAAAATCACATATAATCTAGACAACTAGTGTGAACGAGATTTCACGGGTTACCTTATGAAGCGTGAACATATCTCTTCTACCATGTGAGCCTTCAGTTCCATAACTTCTCAATGGAATCTCCATCACCCGCACAATTGTGATCCTCAAACGTTCCACGGCTTCTACTATGTTACACAAATAATATCGTAAATAGCAATTTCGTGAGGGTGAAATTTCTAGGAAAATTTGGCTGAAAATTTCAGCCACCATGTACCTTCCTTCTAGGTGGAAAACCTTATGTATTTATAGCACAAGTTTTTAGGGTTAAGACCTTTTTCCAAAACCTGTAGGTTTTTATTTTCCACCAGAAAAAGAATTCCTTTATTTTATATTATTTAGGCACAGTAGGGACTACAGAATTTAATTAACAAGGCTTCCAATTATTGAATTAATTTATAATTTTTGAAATTAATATCTACCATAATTAGTTACGAATTATTCCACTAAAAATTTATAATTGCACTCCTTATTCAATTTCGAAATTCATCAATTAAATCATATTTAACTCCCCATGTTAAGATTCAGATACGAATTAATTAAATTAAATTACTAACGATTTAATTTATTGATTATTTTCTTTATACTTTCGCTTAATTTATTTCATGTGTGGGATACAAAATTCACCGGCCGAGTTTACACATGAAATCTTATAAGCTTTCATAAAGGTGTATCATCAATCTCTAACCGAGACATGGATTCCATCAACTAACTATTACTTCGCCAATGTACATTATTATTATCCATTTTACCAGGCATATTGACCCACGAAAGAATCTCGCTTTTTAATAAATCAAAACAATACACATGTAATAGTAGTTATATCAAGATTAAGCATATAAGTACATTTAATGGCTGGAGAGTTTATTTTATTAAATCAGTATAAAATATTTATCTCCACATGGTCTGTTCAATACATACAAAATGTACTAGCACAAGAAGCTGGAATTAAACCATTCTCATAATCAAGATAAATTATATTTAATCTTGTGCTACAATCATTCCTGATGGTTTGTCCAATTGCATCATTAGATTGTGAACTCAAACTTTATACTTATAAGAACAGATGATTTAATCTTCCGTGTATATGCTAAACTCTATACACTAGATCATCTACTGTATAAGCAAAGGACACAGACTATTATATGATCTATTTAACACTTTATTAAAACTGAATAAATAATTATTTCATAATAAATACTATATCTAAACCAAAACCCATGGTTAATAGTATATATCCCAACAATCTCCCACTTAGACTTTTAACCAAAATAATTATTAGAATATACCATATCCAAATGCATGGTTAATAGTATATGCCCCAACAGTCTCCCACTTAGACTCATAACAATGCATCTATAACTTTCTCGGGCATTCTTTTACATAACTATTAAAAGTCTTCACCAAATAAGGTTTTGTTAAAGAATCTTGCCAAAATTATATCTGATACAATATTTGCCTAGTAGTGCTTTGTTGTAACTATATAGTTTTGTATTAAACTCTTCAAGGATCCTGTTTCTGAAACTATCCTAAGAATGTATACTAAACTATGATTTTATTTTGCTTTCTCCCACTACGACGAAGTACTACTACTATTACCTTCATTACCTCACGACATTAAAATATTAGTAGCTTCTTAATATAGTGTTCAATGTTCAAACATCACTCCCACTCGATAAAGTCATATCATGTCAATTAACGTTCTCCTATTATTTAAATGTAATGGAACGTCAATTCTGACGTGTGGGTTTTGATGTTCTTGAACATCTAGTTATTTGTTTGTCCAGTTCCTGTAAAAATGATTTACTTCTAGAAACATATTTTATTAAACAGTCCTTATCTAGAAAAATGTAATTGTTTTAACAATTGCCTTATTTTCTTTAGGACAATAAAATAAAGTTCCATTCATTTTCTCGGATATTCGATAAACATGCACCTATTCATTCTTAGTTCCAACCCTTTCAGCACATATGTGGGATAATCCTATGTCTGAACATGCCATAGACCGAGCTTACATTCAGTCCACAGTTCTATAGATGTCCCAGATACTAACTTAGAAGAAACTAAATTCAGAATGTAATTTGCAGTTTCCAGGAAATATTCAAAAAACAAACAAGGCAAATTTGAATAACACGTCATTAGTCTATCCATATCCAAAAGAGACTTATTTCATCTTTCTATTACACCACTCTATTATGGAGTTTATAGTGTAGTCAATCGAGATGTAATCCCTTATTCTGATATGTAACAAAAGAACCTTTTAGAAATGTGCTCGCCACTACAATCAAACTGTAGTAACTTTATATATTTCTTTGGTGCTTCTGCGTTTCAAGTCTTAAAAATCTTGAATTACTTAATTCATTAAGACTTACAGTGCATCAAATAAATATATTAATATTTTGAGTAATCATTTATGAACGTCACAAAATACTCAAAATCTATCTTTTACGAGTATGTTCATTTAACCATACAAATCAGAAAGGATTCATTTTAACTTATCACTAGTTTTATTTCCTTTTAAAAGGAAACATCTTTTAGTCAAATTTCTTTCCAAATAGGATCCACAAGTTGGTAGTGCCAATACTTTCAATGAAACTTAAGGTCCATCCTTGACCAACTTGAAATCCTATCCATATTAATATGACTTAGACAAAAGTGCACAGATAAGTTTTACTCAATTTTGAAGAACATATTCTCTTATGAGGTAGACTAATATTGTTTTGTTCAGGAGAGACATCAATATACAATAACAAGGTCATGCATTCATGTACCACAAGAGATAAAATGTTTATTAAGCTCAATAACTCAAGAGTTATTCGAATAATAAAACAAATATCCATCTCTTATTTTGCCTAGAAACCGAAATTAAATTCCTTCTAACATAAGTACATATATTGCACCCTTAAAATTAATGCCTTATCACTAAAAATATTTAACAAGTAATACGATCAGTTGCGTAAATCATTGTGGAGTTGAGATAAAAATATTAAATAGATCATAATAAGTCAAGACACTAAATAGTAAAATTCGGACTGGATTCAATATTTATATACATACATGCATCTTAAATAATAAATTTCGATGGGAAAAGAATCATTCATGCAAAGTATATTATATAATGCAAGAATTATACAATCCAAAAATAAATAGAACCAACTCTGATAGAGAGCATACTATTATTTTCAGTCAATTGTATATAATTTATTAATACAAAAATTTTAAACGCGCTACACATATGTGTCATGCATCTTGAATAGCAATTTCGATGGGAAAAAAGCTATCATGCAACATACATATGCAATGCTAGATTATTCACTCTAATAATTAAAACAGACCCAACTCATATGGAGAGTATACTGTTAATTTAAGTCAAGTGAACATCATTTTTAATAGCTTTAGTTCCATTGATCCAACATGTATACTCAGATGGAGAGTAAGTACACAATATCAATTACTAGTATTTCACTTAGTGAGCTTATAATAAATTTATCTGATATGGAGGAAGACCTAAAGTCAACGCGTAAAAATAATGAAAAACCATAGAAATATAATTGTATCATCATTTAATCATGATTGTATTTTAGTTACAAAATTGATTTAACCCTTAAACTCAGATGGAGAGCTAACATAGATTATCAATAACTAGTAATTATATCAAGTGAGTTCATAATAACTTTATCCGATATGAAGGAAGGCCTAATGTCAATGCGTAAATTTACTATCTCACTATAAATATAAAAAAAAAAAAGAGACCATAGGGGCTAATTCCTATCACCACTTTATCACAACCACAAACTTTTCTCTAAGTATTAAGATCTACAATTTAAAAAAAAATACTCAATACCCCATTTAAACACTATTAAAATACTAAAATTAATATTTTACACTTTATAGTAGTGATTATTATTCATTGAACTGTTTCTGATAAATCTATCAAATATCAATCGGAGATCGTTAAAGTCACAATCTCCAAAAGTTGCGACCAAATTTAGAAAATTATCATTTTAAGCATTTTTTAAGAATTTAAAATTTATGACATGTATTTTTTAATCATATATCAATTCATGTCAAATCAACATGTGTTATCATATTCCAGATCAGACATAAATAAAATGATAGAAAGAATGACTTTTCGTATGTAAATCACATTTTAATCCGTCAAACCACAAAAAAACTCATCTAAACGATCCCGAATCGTCAAAATACGATGAGATTCACTGCATAGCTTGAGTTCTTCTTAAATGACTGTTTCTAATGATCCTACCGAATTTCAGGTCATTTGGAGATCCTGAAATTCATGATCGCCAAAACTGGACCAAATTCGAATAAATTATTTTTGGCGTACTTAGGATTAAATCCATGTGATTTGCATTCTTCATATATGTCATATCAAGTTAAATCACATGTTTCAGATTTAACACAAATATAACCTATATATAAGGAATAATTTTTCATATTTATAACAATTCAATTTAATAAACTGCTTGAAAACCCATCTAAACGACCTCAAAATAACATGATTCACTGCATAGCAGTGAGTTTTTCTCACTAGATCGTTTTTTATGAACCCACCAAGTTTCAGGTCAATCGGAGTCCGTCAAATTCATGACCACCAGCCTGTAACTAAACTCGAGGAATAACCGCTTAAAGTAGTCTCATGAATTAAAATAAATATGATATTGATTTTCATTCTCCTTATAATTACATTATGAGCTCAAGGCATATATTATGTTCTTCCTATTTCTAGGATATAATATCTCATTTTGCAATAAATTATCCTTTTATTAAACACATAAGAACATGAGATATAATATTTTCTCTCGTTCGGTGAAAACCTCAATATCTCTTCTCATGGGTGGAGTTAGTTTCACTAGTACCCAAATGTAAAACTCTTTTTCTAATTAAGAACCTCCACCATTAATGTAGATTTCTTAAGGATAATTTTCACATGGTATATTAAACATATTTCAATGACTCAAATAAATAGACCATTTTGCGGATCCTACTTATTAATCATAATGCTCAGTCCAGGAATGGATATAATTTCACATGTACAAATTTAGTAAAGAGTCATGAGTTCAAATAAACAAACCACTTCAGCGGTGTCTATTTATTACTCCTAAATTCTCAATTTACAAGTGAATATATATTTAGCACATAAAATTATTTTATGGTAGACCATAGCTTAAAAGTCATATCAACAATATAAAACCTATACAAAATACCGTCATATTTCACTTAATTAGAACCTCCAATTAGAGAACAAAATTCTTCATCGAAAATCCAAACTAGCAATCACGTAGGGCATGGAAACATAAACTTAATTTTGAGAATTTTTTTATGCACAAATATGCCAAACGCTCCAATCATTAGTCATCTAGGATATCAAATAGGGAATTTTACTTTCTTACAAAATAATTATATCATCACACAATATCAATTATACCTTGTAAGACCTAGTTAATAAAACCCTACACATTTGTTATTGAATTTAATACAACAACACGTCTATTTTCTAATAATCAATGTGTAAACCTATTAAATGACTAGTATTTAATCATGGGGACCATGGCGAGTCACCCCACTACCATTGAATTAAAAAGAGATTAAAATTATTAAGAAATAATTTCCAGAAAATTTTAAAACGTCCAAAATACAATCCAAACAACCTCAAAACGCTGAAAAATACCATGGTTCACTGCAAATCAGTGAGTTTTTCTCACCATGTCCTTTCCGATGGACCCACCAAATTTCAGCTCAATCGCAGTCCGTCAAGTTCTCTAACCTCTGAAAATATCGGCTATTCAGTCAAAAACAGGCTTTGCGTTTTTATAGGGTTTAGCCCAAAAAATTCAGATAATATTAATCAAATATTAATAAGAAACATATATCTCATGATTACTAGAATAATCCAAAAATTTTGCATAGTTAATTCACAAAACAGAGTGCAGCTTTTCAGAAAAACACATATTTATGTAATTAAAAAAAACGCATATAAACACCATATTCTCGTTTCATGAAAAACTTAGTTATAGTTAGATGTGAGTGGGCTCTTATACCAATTGATGGATTATAATAAGCAGCGGAATCACTCCCATTATCAAAATCACATGTAATCTAGACAACTAGCATAAACGATATTTCACGGGTTACCTCTTGAAGCGTGAACATATCTCTTCTACCATGTGAGCCTTCAGTTCCATAACTTCTCAATGGAATCACCATCACCCGCACAATTATGATCATCGAACGTTCCACTGTCTTCTATTGTGTTGCCCAAATAATACCGGAAATAGCAATTTCGTGTGGGAGAAATTTCTAGGAAAACTTGGCTGAAAATTTCAGTCACCATGTACCTTCCTTCTAGGTGGAAAATCTTATGTATTTACAACATAAGTTTTTAGGGTTAAGACCCTTTTCCAAAACCTGTTGGGTATTTTTTCCCACCACAAAAAAGTATTTCTTTATTTAATATTATTTAGGCACAGTAGGGACCACATAATTTAATTAACAAGGCTTCCAATTATGGAATAAACTTATAATTTTCGAAATTAATATATAACATAATTAATTACGAATTATTCCACTAAAAATTCATAATTGCACTCCTTATTCAATTTCGAAATTCATCCATTAAATCTTATTTAATTCCCCATGTTAAGATTCAGATACGAATCAATTAAATTAAATTACTGACGATTTAATTTATTGATTATTTTCTTTAGACTTTCGCTTAACTTATTTCATGTGTCGGATACAAAATCCACCGGCTGAGTTTACATATGAAAACTTATATGATTTTATAAAGGTATATAATCAATCTCTAACCGAGACATGGATTCCATCAACTAACTATTACTTCGTCAATATACATTATTATTATTATCCAATTTACCTGGCTATTGACCCACGAAAGAATATCGCCTTTTAATAAATCAAAACAATACACAGCTAATAGTAATTATATCAAGATTTAGAGTATAAGTACATTTAATGGCTAGAGAGTTTATTTTATTAAGTCAGTATAATATATTTATCTCTACCTGGTCCGTTCAATACATAAAAGATGTACTAGCACAAGAAGCTGGAATTAAACCATTCCCATAATCAAGATAAATTATATTTTATCTTGTGCTATAATCATTCCTGATGGTTTGTCCAATTCCATCATTAGATTGTGAACTCAAACTTTATACTTATAAGAATCGATGATTTAATCTTCCGTGTATAAGCTAAACTCTATACACTAAATCATATATATAAGCAAAGGACACAGACTATTATATGATCTATTTAAAACTTTATTAAAACTGAATAAATAATTATTTCATAATAAATACTATATCTAAACCAGTCTCATGGTTAATAGTATACATCCCAACATCCTCTTTGCCGGAAAATTATACTATATTACTAGATAAATCTTTTTATTCTATATATATTTACTATATGTTGATTCCCCTTAACTTTTTAAAAATTTCAAATTTTGATATGTTTTGGTGAAAATTCTGATTCCGCCATTACTTCTCCAAACATTGCGGGAATTCGTTCACTGGGCTAGCCTTTATTCCAGTAGCAAAGTTGGAATTCTTGTCTTGAGGTTTTACCTTAATTTCCTCGGTAAATGCAGCCATTGACATTTCTATGTAAACGTAAAACACGATTGTACGAACATGTGTTAGGGTTTTCGTACATATATCTGAGTAGTTCTCTTTCGTAGATAAACTGTGTTACAATTTCTTCTACTATTTCATTGATTTCTAATTTCAGAATTGGACAAGTAAACTAACATATATTCTAGAAAAGATTGTAAAAAATTCATTTGACCTAATTTTACAAGTCAAAAAGGTGAAAAGAATGGATCTTGGGCCTAACTCAACTCCAAAAGCTAGCTTATGAGGTGAGGATTGCCCAAGCCATATAAGGAGACCAAGGATCTCAAATCCTTCCGATGTAGGACAAACTCAACACCCCCCTCACGCCCAGATCTCTGGAGCGTGGACAACATAAATGGGGGCCCAACATCGGTAACAATAATTGGGACGGGCCTGACTCTGATACCATGAAAACATGAAGATTTGAAGATGAAATCAGAGAAGATGAAGATGAACAGTGTGAGACACACAGAGAGAGAAACGGAAGCTTCTGGAGAAAGCCAGAAGACCAAATGAACCCTCTGATATAAAATATCTGTATAGGCTGCATATATACACTCACTCTTGGGTCGGGTCAACCGGTCCAAGAACAAAAATGAAACGGGCTCAGATTATTTACAACCCAATCTTCAAATCATCACAGCCCAACTCCCACATACACAATGTATATTAGAAAATACAATAAATATACAATGTATATACAGTGTATACAATCACTCGTAGTCTTTCATCTCAACAAAAGGGCAAACGAAACGATATGCTCAATACAATCTTTCACAATCCTATGGATCAAAATCAATCTCTCGAATACTTTAAGTCAAAATAGCATTAGTAAAACATTTCTGGACCGCCACGTGTCGAAGTGATCTAATTAACAACAAAGTCATGGTCGAAGAGTAGTCAGCAAAGGCTAAAGTTGAGGAGTCGTCAAAGATCAAGGCCGAGATCGAATACCTTTGACAGAGTTATAACATCTAATTTCAAGATAGGATATTAAAGAGAATATTCTAGTGGATATTCTCTGTACTTGTACTATTAAGATTATTAGTAACATGTTTCCTATAAATAGAAAGAGACACAATGATTGGGGACATGGAATATTCACTGTAAAAGATACTTTGGCTATATTGAGAGGATCTGGTCTCATCACAAGCACACAAAAATAACCTTTTCACTGAGATTCTTGCCTAAATTTTTCTACTGGATCCAAGAATATCTCGGACACTCAGAGGCTTATCTATCATTCTTGATTGTCAGAAAGAATTCATTGATTTCATCCTTTCTCAGTTGACTCCTTTGCATTTATTTACATAAATATCATTTATTGTTGTTCGTCACTATTTAATGCTACATTACTTCTATTTGGTTTCTTAAATATTGATTGTTGTGCACCATCATAGTTGTTGGAATATATCTTCGCGCTATTTATCACACTACCGAGAAATTTATTTAGGATATTATTATTAAATTTAATTAGCTGAACCAATATAATATCGATTTTTTGTCAAACCATTGGGCGTCATCTATGGGGATTTCTTGATTAAAATTTTTAGTTTCCTTTAGATCTACAACTATTGCAAGTCAGGAATCTCACAAATTCCAAGATCTTTTTTCTTTATACGTACAAAAATCTACATAGCAGGTAACCAAGGAGAGAGGAAGAAAGTAACAAGTTATCTCCCTAACAACCTCATGCATGTTATCAACGAAAGGTGGGAAACCCTAGACAAAGCATGACGCCCACTATCTCCCTTGGGCGTGAGAAGTCTCTTTCCCCCTATTGTAGCATAACAAAACCCAACAGAAAAAGAGGTTCCACGTCTGCAGAGGAAGGGATACCACCGCTGTGAAAAAGCTCCTTGAAGCATGATTGACCGATACTCTAGTTAGCCTACTCGACCAGCCCGATCCTGGCACGACTACAGAAGTCGCAATGCATGCACAATACAAGGAATAGATGAATAATGCAACCTACCAAACCCTCTGACAACAAGAATAACTTACAATATCACTAATAGTGCAGGTTACGGCGCCCTCGTTGTCGTCCTACAGAAGATGGAAGAAATGGAATGAAAATAAAGCACTCAGTGACTAAATGAAATAACACCAAGAATGAGACGACAAGATACGGGGCGCTCCTAAGTTTTTGCCAAAAAGGGACACCGGCAGGTTCGTTGAGCAGTCATACAGTGACGAAGCAGCTCACATGCCATACCAAAGACCTTCAAAATGCTGCCCTACCTCAGGATATACGACGAAACGACTAATCCCGAAGATCATGTGACTCATTACATTACCAATATGAAAGGCAGTGACCTTTCCAAGGAATAAGTGTCATCTATTTGCTAAATAAGTTTGGCGAAACACTTATGGGAGGGGCATTAACATGATACTCAGAGTTACCAGACCATTCCATAAAAACATTAGAGGAAATGGCCGACAAGTTCGTAATTACACATGCTGGAGCCGAGAAGGCCTAAGCGAGAGTAAACGACATATTCGCTATCAAATAATCCTTGGGGGAGGGACTGAGGGACTTCCCCATCCGATTCAACGGGGTAAGGTTGACTCTATCGAACATGTTCGGGGGGATGGCGGTCGCAGCTCTCCAGAATGGGTTGAGTAGGGATGGCTGGGGAGCAACTACGAAACTATTGAGTCGATTGATGAAATATCCCCCAACCACTTTGGACGAGATCTACAATGCCTATTGTGCCGAATTTCGAGCAAATGAGGACAACCTCAACGAACCAATTCATCGACTCATCTCAGTACAAGGTGAGTCCAGAAAAGAAGAAAGATCCAACATCAGGAGGGATCACACGATCTCGCGACCCAACAGGGAACGACACCAGCTATACGTCAGGGTGCTCGTCACACCTTTCCTCCTCTATGATGAAGACCCGCCCAAGCCAACGACTGGGGCTCACTGAAACAAGAGAGGTATGCCCCCTTATCATCTACTTACAATTTTGTGCGTCATCTACAGAAATAGTTGATGCCCTTGAGAAGCATGGAACAAAGGTAAAGTAGCTGCCAAAGATGAGTTCCAACCCGAGAACCAAAAAATCCGACACCCTCTATGAGTTTTACCAAGGAACATGGGCACGAAATAGATGATTGCATCTCCCTCAAGAAAGAAGTTATTAACATGTTACGGTATGGATACCTCAAAGAACTTCTAAGCGACAAAGGGAGAAATAACTTTGCTAGAGGACGTGAACACCAAGGGCCGTCGAAGCCGCCATCACCAGCTCGTACTGTCAATATGATCATCGGCAGCATTGACGATGCCTCTATCAATGGTGTAAAGTTCACCACCACTCACAAGCTCAAACGGTCCACCATCCGTAAACGGTACGACATATTCGTAGAAAGTATCATCTTCAATGAGTCAGATGCCAACGGTTTGACTTTCCCTCATAATAATGCCCACATCATTACTTTACGCATTTTAGATACTGATGTCAAATGTATCATGGTAGACAATGGAAGTGGAGCATGCATTATCAATCCCCGAGTCCTCACCCAAATGAACCTCAAGGACAAGATAGTGTTGCGCTGCATCACGCTGACAAGTGTTAATAATGTAGTTGAGTGGACATCAGGGGAAATTACGCTCCTCGTCCTGGCCAGCGATGTGACTCTGGAGATAAAATTTTACGTCATAGATCAGGATACCGCGTACAATCTTATAGTGGGACGACTCCCTCTAGCCTATACCAAGTAATTAAATTCCCAATGTTATAGGGAATATTCAGCATATATGGAGAACAGCGTACGGCCCAGGAGTGCTACCGCATTGCCTTAGACGGCACGGCAACCCAACAGAAAAAAGACAAGGATAAAGAAGCATAGCAATCAATAGGGCCGAGGTCGATGCAACAAGAGACCAATGACGTCATCATGGATCCCGAAATGGTCGAAGCGGAAGATTCGACCATAGAAGACCTCGATCCCATTTGATTAGAGCTCAACAACTGTAGCAAAAAGGCCTACATCGGCTGCAAACTTCGGGAGCCATGTAAATTCAGTCAATTCTTAATAATTAATATGGATTTATTTGCCTTTAGCCATGTAGATATGTCAGGCATCCCAAGTTAAATCTCAACGTTGACCCATTCTACCCCCAATAAGGTAGGTTAGGTGCATGTTCAACCTCTCCATCAACAATACAGTCCACGAGGAAGTGGAGAAATTGTTAGAAAATTAATCCATCAGGGAGTCAAAGTACCGCAGGTGGATCGCCAGCGCAGTGATGGTCAAAAAGAAAAAATAGAAAATGGCGAATGTGCGTGGATTTCATAGATTTGAACAAAGCATGTTCGAAGGATTCATTCCCATTGCCCGTTGACCAGCTCATCGATGTAACGACTGTGCACGAGCTATTAAGTTCATGGACGCATACTCATGCTATAATAAATACTTATGGAGGAAGAAGACCAGGAAAAGACCACGTTCATCACCCACCAAGGAATGTATTGTTACAAGTCCATGCCGTTTGGGCTAAAGAACGTGAGGGCTACATATCAAAGATTGGTCACCCCAAGGATATCATCAATGGACTCCAGTCCATGGGAAAAAAACTGTCTAATTCTTCGAAAAATTACACATCAAGACGATACCTTTAACTCCATATCACCCACCGGGTAACGGACAGGCTGATTCCTCCAACAAGATCGAAGACGCCAAAAGATTGTGGATGCAAATATTGTCAGAAGTATTATGGTCGTACCAAACAACTCCGAAGACGAGTACATGAGAGATGCCCTACTCTTTGATCTATGAAACCGAGGTAATAATACCGGTAAAAGGCAGAGAATCCAACCTAAGGTACTCCCACGAAAGCGGTACGAGTAATCATGAGAGTAGAAGGTAGGTACTTGATGGAATCGATGAATGGGGAGATATGGCATACATAAGAATGGTCGACCAAAAACAACAAGCGGAATGATATTACAACAAGGAATCAAAGGTCTGACCGCTTAAAGTCGAGGACTACGTGCTAAAATCCAAAACTCAAGTGAGCAAAGACCCCCCCCCCCCTCCCAGAAGGAAATCTGGGAACAAATTGGGACGGTCCGTATAAAATCACTGCCAAAACAAACAAGGATTCATTCCTAGTAGAGACAATGGAAGGAACCAATACCAAAAAATTTGAACATCAACCATAAAAAATACTTCAATTTCTAAGAGAATAAGTGTCCCCCGAGTTGTACTCTTTTTCCCTCACTTGAGTTTTTTCCCATTTGGGGATTTCTCAAGGAGGTTTTTAACGAGGCGACAAAAGGAACACTTCAAGTCAAAGTATGTGAGGGAGGGACTATTTTTTACTCTTTCATTGCTCGACTCCTCAATACTCTCCAAGTCAAAGAATGAAGGGACCAAGTAGACTGGGACAGGAATGCCAGCCAACACCCAAAATCTTTAACTCTCTCCAAGTATGTAACCGAAGCAATAGCGTCGAAGTAATAAGAAACTTACGTTTATTAGGACACCTTTTTCGCGTAAATTTTAATGTTCGACCATGCTCGAACAACACCTGTCGTCCCTCGGCCACGACTTAATAAAGGTTAATGTTCAACCATGCTCGAACAACACCTATAGGACCTCGACCATGAAAAGGTTATGTTCAACTCTGCTCGAACAAACACCTATTGTCCCTCGGCCACGATTTAATAAAGGTTAATGTTCGACCATGCTTGAGCAACACCTACAGGCCCTCGGCACGACTATAAAAAGGTTATGTTCAACTTTACTCAAGCAAAAACCTATCGGCCCTCGGCCACGATTTAATAAAGGTTAATGTTCGACCACACTCAAACAACACCTACAGACCCTCGGCCACGACTATGAAAAGGTTATGTTTGAATCCGCTCGAATAAAGACCTATCGGCCCTATGCTAGGATTTAATAAAGTAGAATGTTCGACCACGCTCGAACAACACCTACAGGCCCTCAGCGACAACTTGAAAAGGTTATGTTTGACTCCGCTCGAACAATACCTATCAGTCCTTGAGCATGATTTAATAACAATTAATGTTCAACCACACTCATACAACACCTACTGGCCCTCGACCACGACTATGAAAAGGTTGTGTTTGACTCCGCTCGAACAACACCTATCAGCCCTCAATCACGATATATTAAAAGGTCATGTTCGACTCCACTCGAACAACATTTATCGGCCCTTAGCCATGATTTAATAAAATGTTATGTTCGCCCACACTCAAATAACACTAATCGTTCCTCGGCCACAATTCAACAAAGAGTAAAAGTTTGATCCAGTTCGAAGAACACCTATTGGCCCTCAGCCTCAAGTTAAAAAGGGAGAAAATTCGACCAGGTCCGAATAACACCCATAGACCCTTGGATGCATTTTGATAATCTTTGAAATATAAAATAATAATAAAAGTGCGATGGATCATAACATGAAAAGTGCATAAGAAAACCACATCAAACAAAAAAAGGTATAGATCAAAGCAAAACCAACTCCGATATTTTATAAACAAAAGTTAATTACAAAAGGCTCATGAAGACACCAAGAAAAATACACAAATGTCTCATAAAGACGCCAATAAAAATACACAAAAAAGATAGAGAGTACAAAAAAAAAAAACTACTCCTAGCCACCGCCATCACGTCCTACGACACCCTCGTTGGCCTGACCTTTAACATCTTCCCCGTTCTCACCCGAAAGGTATATGGAAACATACCAGTCCTCATCCTCAAGACGATCAATATCTTTCTCAGTATCCCCACCTTCTTCACCAGGATGAGGCACAGTCGGTTCATAGCCATAGAAGACCCGAGCCTCACGTGCGTTGAATAGAGCATCCTCAAAGTCCACGACAGGGATAGAACTCGCCATGTGCAACTCAGGCATCACGTCTAGTCGGGACTCGGCATGAATCCACTCTTCATGTAACTCACACGGAACGTTAGGGAAGACAAAAATGAAGAAATTCATGCAAGTAATTTGGCCATCTCAGCCTCCAAAGAGGTAACTCGATCATAAAGGTTAGAGGTCTCTTTCTCCAACTCCCCAATCCTTCCGTCAAGACACTCTTCTTTAAGCTTTGCCGTCGACAAATCATTTTCTCGTTCAGAGCGAAGATTTCAATTCGCCACATTAAGATATTCCACCCTTCTCTAAGCTTTTGACCGAGCGGACTCCGCATTCTCTCGCTACTCTATCTTCTCGGCAATCTTGCCACTGAGAACCTCTGCCCTGAATTGACACTCCTCAAGCTGGCGTCGCAGCAAGACTACCTAAGCTTCGATATCACTAAACCGGGATTCAACCTCCGTTAAGCTTGAGTTCTTCCTATTTTCTCCTCAACGTCCCTTTCAGAACATTGCACTTCCCCACTACCCGCACTATCTCCTCGTCCCTTTCCTTCAAGTCCTCCCTTAGCTGGCACAGATTGTCGACACTAAAGCTCCCGGTACTTATTGAGGGATTTGTAGTACTTGTCCTTCAACTTCACATAAATATCTTTAAGTATCTACTCCTTACGAGCACTTTCAATCTCTAGGACGACCGCCTGCAAAACAAACGAAGGGGGCTGGAGCTTACAAAAGAGCAAAACATAAAGAAGATAACGGACAACAAATGTACTTACCCAAAGGGCGAGACTAGAAATGTCATTTGAAAGAGTGCTATCATTTATAGTCTCGAGGGTCATACCCTCAATTTCAGAAAAAGAGGGCCGGGGGAAGGGACTATCTCCTTGGTGTTCACAAGAAGGTCTTATCCATCGGATCACAATAGTTTTTGAACCTCCTTCCAAGCTTACTTCAAGTTGAGTAAGCCCATCATCGATCATCCTCAATTCGTATATATCCACGGTGGAGTCAGATCCAATATCCTCCTGAGCAACGGCCTTCCTTCTATTATCAGTCAAAGAAGGCACGCTCGTTGTGACCCCGGAAAATGAGGCCTCCTCAGACCTCGGAAGAGCAGGGCCATCATAATGAGACACGCCCTCGATCATTTCCCTCACAGGACGCATATTAGTTTCCTCTAAGTGAGGGGCCTCGGGACTTGCCTTGGGGCTCTCTCTAATATGAATTATAGCCGCTTCTCGAAGAACAAACCCACAACCTCCAACATCAACTGCCGCCGGCCCCTCTCCCCCCATATCCACGGCTCTCCTCTTACGAGGCAATAGACCACCCGCATCAAGAGAGACTTCATCCTCATCATGTAATGAGAAGGGGGAGCAGTAGTTGTAGATAGAACGGAGACGGGCTCCCAAACTATGGCAGCTGAAGTTGAGACCAACACGGAAGACATAGAAGTTGCAATAGGAGCCGAACCCAATGATGCAGTGGCCGCCTTTCAGAAATAGGGAACTGGTGGCCGGCTCATCCGACAACCCTTGCTTGAGAAAAAAAGCATTAAGTCACCTAAACGAATCCGTACACAATAGGAAATTAAGCGGCCATGATCATAGTAAGGAAATTACCGGTTGAAGGGAGAGCAGGCCTAAATTTCTTGTGAAAACATGGCCGATCACGGATCCCTGTGATATGAGGGGGGAGCCGCTCGACCCAGTCATAAATATGAGTGTCCAAATGAGGAGGCGAGATCTTGGGTGCAAAAGAAGAAGTCGAAAAGTTAGAATTCAGTACTGAACACGGGGGAGAAACCATGTACATACGAGTATAGTTCCAAGCCTCAAGAAAGTTGTTAACATTAGCCACAACATCCTCGGTTCTGACAAAAAAGAAGTTAAACCAAAATTGGTGACTGGCCTTGACGTCCATCTTCACCACCAAGAATTTGCCCCATCGGTGATGAATGTTCATCATCACTCCCCTATAAAAGTTAGCTGTGAATAGATGTATTAAGTGTCGCATTGTCAACTCAGCCTCGGCCATCTCGGCGAACTTAGTGATCATCTTTATAATTTTATAGACATAGGCGCGAGCTGAGCAGGACAAATGTCGTAGTGGCGAAAGAACTCCTCCACCAACGGAAGGAGATGGAAAGAATAACCAACTTCAAAGGGGTAAGCGTAGAGGGCACAATACCCAGGATGGTGGACCTGTACCGTGTCCCCTTCGGTCGGGATCAACTCGATATGATTGCGAAGGCCGAATTTGGCCTTGAGCTCCACTAATTCCTTTATCGTCATCGAATATCTCTAGGCCCCACCTCTAGTGATTTGGTGAAATTAGATCTGGAATCAGGGTTGCGTGGGATTATTTCCTCCACCGACGGGAAATTTTCATCCTCAATGGTGGCAGAAATGATCTCCCCATGGGAGGGGAACACCACTATCAAGGGAGCAACATGACTCCCCTCACCAGCATCAGAAGGTATGTTAGACGTGATTCAATATAGTGAAGGAAAGTAACAAACAAAAGGGAATGAAGAACAATATAGGTCACTAAAACAGAGAAGAAGAGAGCAACAGAAAGGTTTTGGTGTTTCGAAACGTTAAGAGGGTTTAAACTCCAAAATCGGGTTCGAGGATATCTATTTATAAAGATCATGGCACCGAAATCGAAAACGATTTATAATGATTGGCATTGGAACCAAAGCGGTAAGTAATCAAAGGTCACACATAAAACAAAGCAACGCATCGGGAATATGTGTCATAATGACGCATGACATAATGACATCATCCTAACCCATGGACATAATAACTCCAGAAAATCACCGAAATATTCGAAGCACTTGAAATGTGCAGCTCATAGAGGACCACCCTCGCCTACTTGCCACAATAACCACGACCCATGTAGTCTACTTGATTAGCTCGACCACTAACAACATGATCCGCTCATCTAAACCACGCACGAAGCCGGCCTCAATAAGCGGAGAGACTAGATGTATGGGTCAAAATCTATCTCTAGAATACTTTAAGTCAAAATGGCATTAGTAAAAGATTCTCAGGCCTCTACGTGTCGAAGTGGTCTAATTAACAATAAAGGTCGTGGTCGAAGAGTCAGCAAAGGCTGAAGTCGAGGAGTTGTCAAAGGTCGGGACCGAGGTCGAATACTCTTGACATGGTTATAATGGCTAGTTTTAAGATATGATATTAAAGAGAATATTTTAGTAAATATTCTCCGCACTCGTACTATTAGGATTTTTTGAAACATGTTCCCATAAATAGAAAGAGACACAATGATAAGGAACATAGGATATTCACTTGTAAAAGATTCTTTAACTTTAGAGAGAGAATCTGGTCTCATCACAAGCACAGAAAAATAACATTTTCACTGAGATTCTTGCCTACACTTTTCTACTGGATTCGAGAATAACTCATACACTCAAAAGCTTATCCATCATTCTTGATTGTTAGAAAGAATATTCGTTGATTTCATCCTTTCTGGGGTGACTCGTGTGCATTTATTTACATAAATATCATTTATTATTACTCATCACTATTTAATGGTACATTACTTCTATTTTGGCTCTTAGATAATGATTATTGTGTACTGTCATAGCTTTTGGAATAGATCTGTGCGCTATTTGTCACAATACCGAGAATTTCGTTTTAGTATATTATTATTAACCAAGGTTAACCCTCATTTGTATAAATTTAATTAGCGGAACCAAGATCTATATTTTTGGTCAAACACTACTTTCACGATAATTTTACTTTGAACATGTACATCAACAAAGTGAACAATATCAAAAAAATGAAGCAAAGAGAACAAAGACATACCTTAAGCTTTTAGACGAGTATAAAGAAACTCAACGCAATGGAGAAAAGCCGCTCGAGATGTCAAAAAAATTTGGACCATTTAACAATTTGTCTGTGTTATCCTTGAACTGAGGCCATGTTAATCTTCTCTATATCATTCAAATTTGATCAGATGTCCTCGCTGGGACGAACCTACAGTTTGTTTGGATGGCTGTTATGTAACGTTTCATAATGTATCGTATAGTATTGTATTATAATATCTTGTATTGTATTTTATTGCATTGTATTATTTTGATATATATAATATTTGAACATATTGTATTGTTTGTTGTCACTTCATAATACCATGCCCCAATAATATGAAAAATAAACTTACAATATTATTAAAAAGTAAGATATGAGGTAGAATTATTATATAAAAAGATAGATAAAAGATAAAATATGATTATTTATAATAAGGAAGGGTAAGATGAGAAAGAAATAATTGGGTAACGATGCGATCACATCAAATCAGTCGTTCCATAAAGTGACACTTTTTATCTTTATGTAACGACGGATTTAACGATACGATACAATAAATAAAACTTAAATAACAATCAAAACAAATATCGTATTTAGAGTGAAAATACGATACAATACAACAAGTAATAATCATCCAATCAAGCTGTTAGTCGTCCAGAAGAGAGCTTTCCTCTGTAGCGGATAAAGGAGAATCTAGCATATTGAAGTTTTTAGTTGGCAAGGGGCTGGATGGGAACTACATAATATTGCCCCTCCAAAAAATAATTGCCCCTCCAAAAAATAATAGCCCTAATATATATATATATATATATGTATGTATGACTAGCAAATATAATTATTTTTACCCGACCGGCTAAATGTCTAACTTGCCTTATTGTTTCTTCCTTCTGTTCCAACTGGACTAAGCCCAGTTGTGCCTTCTTATGAAACCTGGTTGATGGAAATGGACATCTTAAAGGTTCGGATACAGCTATTGGGATTAAAAGCTAAAATATCATGATATAGCCAGTTTTCACACTAGTCAATTAAAAATAGTCAGCATTTATCATGTTAATGTAAAAATAGCCACTTTGCTTCAAGAAGGACCGGTCCAGTATAATATACCGGAGTTCTGGTGCATTTGTGTACGAACTCCAGCATATTATGCTGGACCGAAATACTTTGCTAACTCCTATAAAATTTGAGGGAGACTGGAGCACCAGTGCTCCAAACTCCAGTATAAATATACTGGACATTTATACTTGCTGGAACTCCCGTAAAATATGCGGGAGTTCCAGCATAATTATGCTGGAACTCCCGTAATATTTGCGGGCGTGTTTTCCGGATTTTGAACAGTGTTTTCGCTCAGATTTTTCTTTACATTAAAAGTGGCTAAATTTCGATGACTTTTGAAACTTGGCTATTTTTCAACGACCAGTGGTAAATCTAGCTATTTTTAAATTTCTCGCGATTAAAAGCCCTTATCCTTTTGCAACACAGAACTGGGGGAGCAATTGCACAGATAGTCATTTTCATGCATATTATTTAGGGATTAGCCAATACTTATTTTATCTTGAAATTTTAAACTAAAAATCTTAATTTTAGGATAACTCAGGAGTCACGACATTTTTTAACTCAGGAGTCACGACATTTTGTCTTGAAATTTTGAATTAAAAAGGTAAAATTTAAGCCGCATTGACTAATTCCTAAATAGGAGTCTTTTAGAATGACTACCTAATATCACTTCTACCAGAATTGTTGTGCCATTCTTTTCGAGATAGAAAAAAAGGAAAGTCTAATTACTTCCTAAACAGATTAAAAATTTCTCTTCAAGTTGAGTAGATAAAAACTACTTTCATATTTTTCCAAAATTATCCATAATCACAAGTCTTACACACTTAAATTGCTGGTGAATGAATTTCACTTTATATAACATTATTACTATTCTGAGGTGTACACTATTTTTTTCTTTTATACTATATAATTACTCAAATAGTAATGTTTTAAGCTTTTAACTATAAAGATTGTTTAAATTAAGATGAATTATTTTTTTAAATTCAGTTTCAGGCGATAAAATGAACCTTTGCCGAGCTAGAGGATTCAAGATTTTTAGGCTGTGGATGTTTTACTGATCTTAGTGTAAATTTACTATGATCAAATATAAATATAGTGAATGCTCATGGTCGATTGTAATATCTTTTAGGTATATATAATCTATGAATACATAAAACAATTTTGCCAAAGCCAATAGACGCTTGAACACCCATACCTCCAAATGTTAATCTGCCACTGCCCCCAAATGTCCCCCCCCCCCCCCCCCCCCCCCCCTAGAAAATTTACTTCCTCTGCTTCATTTTATATGATTGTCTTTTATTGTATAATTTATTTTTAAGAAAATATATTTTTATATTAAAAACTATTATCTTATACGTCATGTTTTTACTACAATGACAAACATTTATCAGAGGCGGATCCAAAATTTTAAGTTCATGGGTTCCTGTCGCAATTTCAAATTAATATACAATAACAATTGGGTTCACAAATAGATATTTAATAAACTTTTTAACAAAAATACAGGATCTACGCAAAAGTTACTAGGTTTGCGGAAACCCATATACTACACATTACTTCCGCCCCTGACTTTTATAGTCATTATAATGACATGGCATGTATGGTAGTTGTAATGTTACTTTTGGCATGTCTGGAATGTCGTTCTTTTATTTTGTTAAACTTCTTGTCGAGTCAAATACTGACATTTAAAATAAAAGATGAAAAGTAGTCACGCACTTGTCAATAACACTGATAAAAATTACTTTTTTTTGGGGGTGGGGGGTGGGGGTTGGGGGTGGGGGGGGGGGAGATTATAAGCTTTGTATTGAACGACTATGAGCTAGAATGTCTCGTTTGCTGAAAATTGATGCTAAAATGTGCTGGATTTAGGAGTATCTATAGCTATATAGATAAAAGTTTCATATACTGTAATCAATGATATTCCCCATCTACATTTCTAGTATGGTTTTGAACTGCCTTTTTAGGTTTCTTTATTATATGAATGTACTATAGTTATTTCGTTTCAATCAATTATTCAACATTTTGTTGGGAGTTGAATTCATATGTCAAGAAAAAAAGAATGGATGATCTTTTGCCAAGTTTCACAATTCGACAAAGAAATTAAGTTATATACAATGACAAAATATTTTTTTTTTAGCACTATCCATGTAAATTTAACCTTCTGAATGTGATAGTATAGGATCCGTTTGTCCATAAATATTTTCTTTTTTCCTGAATTTTTGATATATTAAAAACGTATTTGTCTATAAAATTTTGGAAGTTTTTCAAAAAAATTTGAACATGAGTTTTTCAAAAACTAAAAAGTGGTGTTGATCACTATTTCAGAATTTTTTGTTTCTCCACTCACAAAATTATAATATTTTTTCATCTAAAATGCACGTCTAAATATAATTTCAAATTCCAAATATCAGTTTTCAAATTAACTCTAAATACTACTCTTTGTTTTCAAAAATTACAATTTTTATGTACAAGTGCCTACTAAACTAGTTACCTTTTTTCGAGTTTTTAGTAACTACATCATAGATATTTACTTATATTACTTTATAATTAGCTTAAAATAACTTGATAGTGTATTTTTTTTTTTTACTTTATAATGCATAAGTAATTCGGGAAATAATCGCAATTCTAAGGAGGTATGATGTATATATTCTATCATAAAGCAAGCATTATTACGTAATTAATTTTACGATTCGAACTTAGACTATAGATTATATAAAAATAATTTTATCGTTACGTCAAAGCTCCCCTCCGATGATATATGTAATTAAAACTCCTTGATAAATTGTGTGACAAAATGATAGTAAGAATTGAAAGGGTTGTGGACGTGTGGTCACTTGGTCTTGCTTGATATAGACAACCTACTTAAGCATTTAGCACTAACTGACAATTCCAACTCAACAATTTTGATGGTCTAGATATATGTGGTCCTCAAAATGAGTGTGAAATATTGTTAGCCATGCTCTTTGATATCATCGTAATGGGCTCTTACCTACCCTTTAACCAAATTTGTGGTTCTCCGAGACCTTAAAAAATTTGAAAACAACTTCACAAAGTTTGATGTTTTCTTTTGGTTTCGTATTCGGTGTTCGGTATCTGTATTAGATCAAAGTAATTTTGGATTCACACTGAAAAATTTCACGTGAGTTCGAGTCATTCCAAAATAAAAGTGGAATGTTTTTGGAGGGAATGATGCTAAGTGTTTAACAGAAATAGTCTCTCTACCCTAGGGTAAGGGTAAATTCAGCGTATACACTACCCTCCCCAGATCCTATTTGTGAAATTATACTGAATTGTTATTGTTGTTGTACTAGAAAATCTCACGTGAGAAATAAAAATGCTCCCCAGTAGAATTGAATTCATATACAAAGCTCAAATTCAAAACTTCGAGTTAAGAACGAAGGAATATTTACCACTTAACTATAACTCTGATTAGAATTTGAAAATAACTCTTGTTTTGCATTCGATGTTCGGTATATATATTAGATCTAACTAACTTTTGATTCGTACCCGAAAATCCCACATAAGAAATAAAATGCTCCTTAATAAAATCGATTTCATATGCAAAACTCAAAAACAAAACTTCGTAGGAGTACCGTTTGAATTTGAAAACAGCTTCACAACTAATTTACACAAAAGCATATGAACCGCAAAGTCATCACACACACACTATGGTCCAGGAAGTGTCCCTCTCTTGTATAGACTTTCGCTCTGTCCTTCATGTAACATTATTGGACTAGATATAAAATTTAAAACATTAAATTAATTAATATATTGTATAGTAATAGTTGAAGAACAGATATAACAGTTTAAAAAATAATTAATAGAAAATAATTACCACATATAAATCTAAAGTCAATGAATTAAATAAATATAAATATCTCAAACTCATAAAAGGTGTATAAAACAATATTATTAGGGAATTGGGTGCAAACTATATAGTATGACTTATCCACACGGAAAAAACAAAAAATTTATGACTCCATCCACACTCTCCCTTGAGGGCACATAATTTTCTTTACGTGATCCTGCCAAGAATATTCCTAGTCCAACTAGCATAATTTTGAAGCACATGAAATATTATAGGTTCTAATAAGTTTTGCTATTAATAACAATTTGATTCAATTTGTGGTAATTATTAGAAAGTAACCATTTTTTTGTAGTGGCTTGACATTAGTCAAATATAGCAGCTGACAACAATTTTGGTTTCGACTATCAACAATTATACAGACTACTAGTTAAAGAGGTGGCCCGTGCTGAGCCCGGGCCCGGGCTAAAAAATGTAAAAACTTTCAACTTCTTGTAGATCCATTAATAATTACACTGATAATTATACCTGCTAATTTTTTTAATTATATACTCATTTTTAATGTAGTTTTCGACGTCCGCTTAATGAAACAGAAGAAAGTTTAGCTATTTTGAGTTAAAAGGGATAATTTTTCATCTAATTAAAACTAAGAACATTTAAGTTATTGCATGCAATTTTACAGCTGGTAAAGAAACATGAGTGACGACATCAACATTTACAATAATAAATTAGGTATACACATATCTTTGAGATCCAACTGGACAGATTGTCATATTGGCAATGACTTGAGAGACATTATGCAAAGGTTTTACAGCCCCGCTGTGTGATTAACCCAAAACCTGGTCGCTAGATTCACCATCACCGTTTACTCTATACTCTTATGTAAAATCAACATATAATTCTTGGTGGATGAATAATGGAGCAGAAAAGAGATGAATAATTAGAATTTGCATGGTACAAATTGGAAGGAGGAAAGTTCCGTTACAGCTATTAAGTGACAAACGATCTTCACCTATTTCACAACCTTCTTCTCTCGAGCTCATTTTAAAGATAAAATGGCTATATTTACTAAAGTACACAACAAACATCATTAGAGAAAAATATTGCGCTTGTCTGGCTATTTAAGCCAATCCCATACCAAACTTGCCAAAACTTGAGCTAAAGAAGATGCAGAGAAAGCACATCGTTGACAGTACCCAGACCTATACCATTTTGAAAATGCTGTGAAAGAACATTTTTGTTGCGCATTTCACTTAAGAAGAGGATACACTGGCTAAAGCATGAAAGACATCATAATCTTGTCGTTCCAGTATAAGAGCATACGTTACAAAGACTGAACGATGAATATTAAAGCAAGAAACTCAGTAATTCACACAAGGTCACTACATATAAAATATAAATTCATTTATACTATTATTTTTGATAAATAATGGTAAAGTAGTATTATATAAAAAAAAAAAAGAATAAAGTAAGTGCTAGTTGGAATGAACAACCCAATAACAAACTATGAAAATTACTAATAAAATCTATCATGCCGTCTACGTAATTTACATTGATTCTAGCTTATGTTACACCAAGAAGGGAGCAAAGATCATTTATACCTAAGGCTAACTATGTTCTCCTCTCTGTCTTCAGATATTCTCAAGTTCCTTTCCTCTATATGACTCATCAAATAAACGAATAATTATGTTGCTTCATGCAATGTATGTCATGATTGTTTTTACCTTGAATATAAATCATCTTTAACCAGTTCCAAAACAGAATCAGGAAGATAATGCCTTGCGTGAAGCGAGTAGAAGCAAGGTTCTTTTTACGTACTCCAACGTTTAGCGAGCGAAGAGGAATTCTCATATTGCTTTTTGGTGGTCTCTCTCCCCACCTCTCACCCCTCATTTTTTTAACTTTATATATAGCTGTAGCGACCAAGGGATGAGGAGTTGATCTAAGGTTATTGTTGAGATTCTGAATTGGTATCAAAAGATATGAGTTAGCATTCGAATGAAAAGTCCGTAAATAAAATTTGGTGTAGTGACTAAAAAAGTAGTTAAGAATATCTAGAATTTACATTATTCAAATTACTGCACCAAGACATTGTCCTCTCCCTACAATAATTTTGTTTTTTTTCAACACTAAGTCTCAAACAATGTTAGAATGCAATTTTACATATCTACAGATTTATATGACCTTGAATATTTGTGTAACATGAAAAGCTTACCTTGTTTTGTGTAAGAAAGTGCATTCATGTTGAATTCTTATTCCAAGCGTCATCTGCTTTTTCCAACTGCGTAGAACAATGATCTGAGTTAGTACATACATTCAATTTAAAACTGACCATAACCGATGTGGTAGAAATTGATAGAAAAAATAAATCTCCTTATAAATTTAATTTACAATGTGATAGAACAAAAAACGTATGTCATCCTTAGCTCTTTGATTTTGAGTGCTTAACAAGTCAATCACCAGTTGAGTCAATATTGAGTCAATCGCCTCTTTTTCTTTTATTGAAAAGGTAGGCTGATGAGATGATTAAAGGAGTCAACTCAGAATGCAAGTGTAGACTGTGTTAGAAGGCAAGTTTCCAATTTCAGCTTGAGATTGTTTGATGCATTCAATTTTTTCATATGCCCAATAGAAGAAATGAAAATTCTCCTCTAAATGTTGCAACACTTATGAGATAATGACGCTGAATATCATATTATGTTAAGTTTCTGGAACACTTCAACCCATGAATATTCTTTTTATTTGCTCCCTTCAAACTTAATCCTTGGCATTTGAAATTTTACATCTTTAATGACTGTCGATTCAGTGACAGGCTAGTCTGAATAGAAAAGTTACTACCTATGAAAAATAGATAATTTAGTAACTGTCTTCAAGATTTTATCATAATTCCTTTTTTTTATTTTCCTAATGACCAAAGTACATCATCAGTACAAGCATGAACTTGGCCCCAAAGTACCTGATATGCAGCAATAAAAAGTTTTTACTTAGTGTCACATTAGATGAAAAAGTACTGTCAAGAAACAGAGTATCGCTCCTGAAAAAAAACTATCCATCAAAATGCTCGAGCAACAGGAATTAATCACCACACCCCTATTATACCATATGTTGCACATGGTATATTAGCCACCAAAAAACATAGGGAGCAAAAAATGGTTAATGCCACATTTAACTGTAGAATGGAATAGAAATAGCAGTATTCTCTATATTGGAGAAATCCTTAACAAGGAGCACTTTCCCAAATGGACCCTACGACGCGAATCCAGATTAGGCGGGTTCCAATTTGTGTACCAAATACCGAATAAAAAAATATAGAGACTCACTAGCAGGAGTAACGTGTTAAACAGTTTGTTCTATTTATTCCTGTTTAACTACTTACAACTTTTAATCTAGTTGAATGACTGCTTGGTTTAACATCTTAGAGAGCATATGATGACTCATATATATATATATATATATATATATATATATATATATATATATATATATATATATATATATATATATATATATATATATATCAGACAATATTGACTTAGGTTAATTCTAGAATAAAAAGAAGTGAACTCATAACGTGAACGAGATTCCCATCGATATACGCTCATAAGATTCTTAACCAACAAAATTCAGTTGAACGTTTTATTAGAAATTACTACCTTAATGATCTACTTGTATCCTACTTCCAACATCTGATGGCAATAGTTGCACCCACGCAATCAATGGCAAAGATACTTGACTGAGTTCTTGATGTTCAGTTGCATTCGTTCGCTATTGAACAAGTCTGTAGCGTATTAAAAAGATTACATATATTCAAAAGCTTCTTACTTGTTCTAAAGCCAAGATGAATCCCAATGTACATCCTACCATCTAACAAGGCATATGAAAATGCCCAGCAACACAGGACAGAATGAATGCTGGATCCCGTTGTGAATACATCAGACCGACTAAAAAAAGTAACTACACTATTCAGATAGTATAGTAGGTGGAGTGTTGATAGTTTAATTCTTTTGATATCTCAAGTTCCTCTTAAAGCAGCTACTTGATAGGTCTTTCTTTTGTCGATAAGTCTACCATGCAGGTCTTTATTTACACTCTTTTGCGGAAATTCTTCTTATACTTCTAGAACTATAGGAAAGTATCTTGTGAAGAAAATCAAAATTCTGTAAGCACAGAAGAAAGCATGTAGTTGCTGATATTTTACAAGTATCAGTTTTAAGATAAGTTGGAATATTTTAAGATGAAACTTTAAAATATTCACTCTATGGATATCCATATTCCTTCCAATCTTCACAACCAGTAGTGTGGCCTTCAACTCTTGATGTGTGATTTATACAAGGAGCTCTCTTATTACTGGAAAGTATTATTGTTACTTCTTGGTTGAAGTCTCCAAAACTCTTAGTATCACTACTATATCTCATTTAACCTAATATGACATAACAAAGAGTAAATAACATATACTTACAGTATCATGGATTCTCCAAGTGTAAGGAGGAACTCCTGTATCTGAGAATGATCGCAAATACCAAGTAAAGATAAGGCCTCAAGGAGAATACTTCTGTTTTGTTGGTCATCTTAGCAATATTTCTAATTTGAAATGCTTGGTCAGTTAGTTGTTTATAATAATTAATGATGTTATCCACGAGCTTGATGACTGTGAAGAAACATAAACAAATGAGACACCTCTCCACCTCTGCTTTCAAAGTCCTCAAAATTTGTCATATTTACAAAAACAAAAATAAACTGCTTTCGGTCAATTGAAACAAAAGGAATTGCAAAAGGTGAACTCCACTTTTTCTTTACCTAAAAGGAATCCAAAGTGGACCAATTTACGTTCAGCTATGAAATCATGTAAACAAAATCTAGGGGTAAAACTGACCTTTTGAGCGATAGCATGACGACGAAGTCCTACTTGTTCCCGCTTCTAAATAAGTAGAATGTCTTGTTATGTAATTTGAGACCTTGGAGTAACTGTCAAAGATTACCAAAGAATTTCGGATGAAGAGCTATACAACAATAATAACATACCAGTGTAATCTCACTGGTAGGGTTTGGGGAGGATATACATAGTCTTACCCTTATATGTGAACGGAGACGAATGCAGAATTTTAAATTTATGGGTTCATAAACAATCTCAAGTTAATATATAATGATAATTGGATTAACGAATTGGGTTCCAAGCTAAATAGTCTTATACATTTAATGATTTTTCAACACAACAACAACAATAACAACCCAGTAAAATCCCACTAATGGGGTCTTGGAGGATAGTGTCTACGCAGACCTTACCCCTACCCCGAAGAATTAGAGAAGTTGTTTCCGAAAGACCCTCGGCTCAAGAAAATAAATGGACAAAATGAGACAATATTAGTATCACCACATGAGAATTCGTAGGAAGAATAGGAACAACATGAAATCCAAGAAAAAGATGCAAAGCAAAAGCGATAGCTAGTAAATAGGTCATGCACTGGAAAGCGAAATAGTAAGACACAATATTGCCACTAGCTATCTTAGACAAAAATCCTACCAGACTAGTCCCACAATGGTACGAAGTAAGACAAGACTCAACTATCTCCTAACCTACAATTCCGATACTCGACCTTCACATCTTCCTATCAAGTGTCATGTTCTTGAAAATCTGATCACCTCTTCCCAATACTTGTTAGGCCACCTAAATATAAGATCTAGACAAAAGTTACTAGATTTATGGGAACCGTAGTTTTGCTGAATCTGCCCCTACTTGTGAAGGTATTCATATATAGAGAGAAAGATATTCATATAGAGAGAGAGACAGAACTCTCCATGTTTTGATACTTTTTGCTATAAGGCATTGCCTAGCTATGTTTCTAAATTATTTTAAATTTTCTGACGAGGTTAGTTAAAGGTGAATCTACGATTTAAAGTCGATGAGAACAAAATAAGTATGATCTTATAATATTTTAGTTTTTTAATATATGTGTTTTGCTCAAAAGATATATGCACTTTATAAGCTAAAAAATAATCAAAAAGATACGAGGGAAAATCGTATTCAAGTATAATGAATCCTAGAAGAGGTTATTTTACCAGGATCTTAGTAGATCTTTAAAGTAAAGAAGATAATAGAGAGTATTTGCTATCAGAAGGAGATAAAGAGATATAAAGATGTTTGCTTGATAACAATAGAGAGAGAAAGTAGAGAGTTGGTATATTCAGAATTATCAATCTGACCCATTACAAGGTGAAGGTCTCCTTTATATATTAGGAGACCTTTTCTCGAAATACACAAAAAGAAAAGTACAAAAGTTGGTGGTTTCCACTTAAAAAATGGAGTCAGATGCTAAACGACGTCGTTCCTGGTTTGGGCCATACGCTTGCTTGGGTCGCCCTTATTATGAGGGGCGTGCCCACCTGGCGTGGGGACATGCTTACATGATACGTATAAATAATTCGAGCGGAAAGTAATAGACTCAGTTAAACTCTAAGAAGCCGTCCTTGACCTGCCTCTGAGCCTACCTATGTATCTAGATGACTTAAATTCCGAACAAAGGATCAACTGAGGAAGGTTCATTCATTCATTCGTTTAGTTACACCATATTTTGCAAAGAGAGAAAAAGATAAGAGGAAGCTTTGGACAGTGGATAGAATCAAATGCCCATACTTGGATATGGCTATATTTGGATAATTAGATAATTGGATATATGTCCATTTTTGCAAACTTTTGGCTATGCATTATTCCAACTTCCAACTTCCTGGGGCTGCTGAGTGCTGACATTTTTAAAAGCTAATAGGCTTTTTAATTTATACATATCTATGTCCCTTTTCAGCTCAAGCTAAGCCCATTCTTATCTTAATTATATCTAACCACCTTTGCTGACATGTGATCTTAAATCATAAAAAGGTCATTATTCTGTTTGTTTCCTATTATTTTTGGTTTCTGTTGTTGTTTATTTTAAGGGCGTCTTGACGCAATAGTAAGAATTGTTGTTTTTAAGTTATGGTAATAGAAAGGGATAGCTCGGTGTACTAGGCCTTCATTATGTGTGGAACCCGGGAAAAAGCTTGACCATAATAGTCTATTGTATATATTTTTATCCTGCATTTCTGCAAAAAGTTGTTTTTACGACCAATACTGTAATTTTCGGATCACATGACAACAATTTTACCAGTTACGCCAAAGGTCACAATCTAAATTACCAAAATTGTCGTTTGCAAATATTTTGGGTAACTTATACAAATAAAATTTGGGACTCATTTCTTCATGCTTAGAACAATAATTAGAATAGGTCGAAAGAAACTCTACTTTACAAACTTGATTGCCTCTGCTCCATCATTCTTCCCCGCCTATACTTATATGGTAAATGATAGTTCTAGTGCACAAAGTATCATGTGTTTACGCAGGTCCTAGGAAGGGTCACACTCCAAGGTGGTCTGACGTAGATTGTTTACACGCAAATATCAGCAATTGATTTCACGGTTCAAATAAATAATATATAAGTCACACAGAAATAACTTTACTGCTGCTCCATGGCTCTAATTCATATCGAAAATGATACATGTTAAGTAGTTCCCGAGGTTGAGGCAGGTGTTTCTTACTCTATGTTAGTCTGTCAATGTTTTTGTCGCCCTTATTCCTAACGAACAAAAGAGAAAAAAAAAAGAAAAAGAGAAAGAGGAAAAAACATATGAATAAGCTATAGATACTTTGCTTGGGGTGACTATTTCTCAATTAAGTGAAATGGGGCTTTTGGAATTTATTAATGGTTTAATTTGTTCGTAGTTTTTGTTAGGAGTTAGGTTGATTACCTAAAGTAATCAATTTTTAGTGATTATTAGCCAGTTTGACCAAGTTTTTTTGGCATTTTTTTTGCAAAAGTATATTTTTTCCAAAGTTAAGGTATTTGGCCAAGTTTCTGGAATGGAAAAAATGTTTATGACTAGGAGTATAAGCAGAAACAATGATTTTTTAGAAAAATATACTTAGAAGCACTTTTTAAAAACTTGATCAAACATTAATTATTGCTCAAAAATAATTTTCAAATTAATTAGTCAAAGAAAAACTGCTTCTCATCAAAAGTAATTTTAAAAAAAAAATACTTTTTAGAAAAAATATTTTTAAAATAAGCTAATTTTAAAAGTTTGATCAAACATGTTCAAATGGAGGCTGCTACTGTAACATCATATAAATATAGAACGATCAATCTTCAATTTATTGACTATTTTTCTAAAATCTTGCTCCTAATCTTATTTGTTCTTGTAGTCCAAATAATATGTACTACGACGCATATAAAATAAAATAATCCTAGCTATTTTGTACCATCAAATAGTTGCATCTGTAACATAGACAACCCCGTGTTTCAGCTATAAACCCCTGCCCCCCCCCCCCCCCCCCCCCCCCCCCAGAAAAAGGGCAATTTGGTACAGAAAGTATTTAGCTGTAGTATTTAAAAAATAATCACTATTATCACAATACGAAAAATTCCAGCATAATATATTGGAGACTGGTGCACATGTGTATGAACTTCCAACATAATATGTTGGAACTCCAGTATATTATACTGGAAGTCCAGTATATTATGCTAGAATATTTTTCGAATTTTGAGCAGTATTTCCATTATGATTTACTTTACATGAAAGTGGCTAAATTTTGATTACTTTTTAAATTGTGGTTATTTTTCAATTACTACTTGTAAATCAGGCTATTTTTAAATTTTACCCCACCTTAGGAAGTATGATATAGACAGTCTAACCTAATGCAAATAATGACTGCTTTTTCGATTTGAACTTGTAATTTATGGGTCATACATAAATAATTTTATTGTTACTTTAAGGTCCTTCTAAAGCCAAAAAAAAAAAAAGGACACCTTCCTAAATATAATAAGAAATTAAATAATGGAAGACTTTGAACCACATGAGATGAATTGTTTATTCACAATTGATATTTTTTTTCTTGGAAAAGTTTCATGGCTTTATAACTTTTTTTCTCTTTTGAATATAAGTGTTTTATTTACAATTTTTTTAATTCACAACTGATTTTTTTTTGAAAGTTATAAAGCCATGAAACTTTTCCAAGTGGACCGTTCAAAAAGAAACGTGTCTCAACTAACTTTTAATTTCTAACTGCTTTCTCATAATGACAATCCCGTAAATAATCACAAAAAACAATGTCAAATATCAAATCAGAATCCATGTCTCAAATTGCTCAGTATTAAGTGTGGCTCACCTTTCTCCAATATTTATAGACTCACTCTTTTCCTCACTTCACTCTGTAAGTCTATATTCACCACTAAACAATTAAAAAATATCCACAATTTCTCTTCTTTTTTCTTTGTTTTCTCTTACTAGAAGAAATATTTCTAGTAAAAAAGGCTTGGATTTATTGGAAAAAATGGCAGGTAATGGAATTTTTGTAGATATAATTGAGGGAGATGTGTTTAAGTATTATTCTGAAGGAGAATGGAAGAAATCAGCTTCTGGAAAATCTGTTGCCATTATCAATCCTACTACTAGAAAAACACAGTATAAAGTTCAAGGTATGTTACAAATGAATCTCTCTCTCTCTCTCTTTTTTTTTTTAAATTTTTTGCTTCAGTTATATTATTTATTGTTGTTATTGCTTCTTTTTCCATAGTTCTTTGTCATAATTCCTGTGATTTTGCTTTTATTTGAGCCGAGAATCTATCAAAAAAAATCTCTCTACCTTCACAAGATACGTATAAGGTCTGCGGACATACAGTGGCGTAGCCAGAGATGTTTATAAGGATGTTCACAGGATGTTCAAACTTGAAAGAACCAAAGAAAAAAATTTCGATAAAGGGTGTTCAATATATATTTTATATATCGAAAATTAATATTTTACTTATATATACAGTATAACTTTTCCTCATATTTCGGTAAAGGGTGGTCAGTTGACCACTCTTTCTAACAGGTGGCTTCACCCCCGCGTACATAGTGCCCTCCATAGACCCCACTTGTGAAAATACACTGTAAATTTTTGTATGGTGAAAATATCAAGGTTTCTGATGGTTTCTGGGGTTCATGAAATTTTGTGCAAGTGTATTGGAATTATCTGTACTGTAGCTCCAACTTTCAGACTTAATTGTTCTGTTCTGAATTTTATGATCGTTGGTCAGACTATGAAGTAAGAAACAGCCAAGAACTTCTAGTAGTACTAGATTTTCGTTTTAGTTTTCTAACAGATTTATGTTATACACACTGACATTGTAAAGATTCTTGTTTACACTATCCGTCTAGTTCAACATAAATAGCAGGTAGTGACGGAAGCAGAATTTTCAAAGGGAACAAAATATAAAAAAAATAAACACGCGAAGAAGCTAAGGAGATTCAACATCTAATATATATACATGGGAAAAAAATTAACCTTGTATACATAGTATAATTTTCGGCAAAAGGGGTTTGGCCGAACTCTCTCCCGCCCACCTAGTTCCGGCCCTCATAGCAAGTTATTATCATTTTATCAGGTTACGAATCTAATCTTGTCCGATATTTACCTCTTAATATTACTTACTGTGTATGAAACCTGACTGTGTAAAATATTTTGAAACTGTCGCGGCATAGAACTTAAACTCTTTTGTAATACATGGGTAAAAGAACTGTTGCATGGACTATTTGTGGTTTTTGCATCTCAAGAGTTTTGCATGTCCTTATCTTGGAAATATAAAGAAGTTATTGCAGAGATTAAACAACAAATAAGTGTGGGATCTCATGGATCTTTTTGGAATGTTGTTCTTTTTTGGTGCAGCATGTACACAAGAAGAGGTGAACAAGGTAATGGAAGTAGCGAAAGCGGCACAAAAATCATGGGCTAAAACACCACTCTGGAAAAGAGCAGAGTTACTTCATAAGGCAGCTGCAATCTTGAAAGAACACAAAGCCCCTATTGCAGAATGTCTTGTAAAAGAAATTGCAAAACCAGCTAAAGATGCTGTCACTGAGGTACGTCATGATTAAATATTCTATGTTGCGCTGGCTCTCGGAAATGCTGCCGCAACTGTGTCGGATCCCCCAAAAATACACTACTTTTGGAAGATCCGGAGACATTTTCGGAGAATTCGAGCAACATAATTGAAACAAGATTTAAATTATATACATTGATAGCATGTCAGTGTAACGATTCTTTACACTGTCAGTGTTGATTAACCTGTGATAGCCTGCCAGGCAATATTTTTACTAGGTTACTGCTAAATGTTTATTAAAAGTCATGACCTAATTGTGTAAATATTTTTTATTTTTATGATTTTGGAAATTTTAATTGATTTATCGACTGATAACAATGTGGATTTGATGAAGGTTGTAAGGTCTGGAGATTTGGTTTCATACACTGCTGAAGAAGGAGTTAGAATTCTTGGGGAGGGTAAGTTCTTGGTATCTGATAGTTTCCCTGGAAATGAAAGGACCAAATATTGCCTGACTTCCAAGGTACATTTCTTGACTAATTTATTTAAATTTGCTTTATTAAGATGTCGTTTAGTGTAAATAGTCATCAATTTGCATTGTTAGTCAGAGGATTAATATATTTTAACGACTTGTCTATTATTTTCCTTTTATTGTTTTTTCAAAGCATGATGGCTTTACACCTTTATAAATTGTTGGATCAATGAGCTCGATCAATGGATACGACTTTGTGTCACCTGTTGGAAATGTTATTGCAGTGGTATTATATAGCCAGGATTGCTTCTTATGAGTTGCTCTATTGGCATTTCCAACCACATAAGTAGCTGCATATCTTCTGTAAATTTTCCGTTTCCAGTAGCAAAATACAGATTGGAATGCTCAATTATTCTTAAAGTGTTATGTTTGTCGGGACTACACTGATTATGACCTTTACGTCCGTGGAGTACAGATCCCATTGGGTGTGATTTTGGCCATTCCTCCTTTCAACTATCCAGTCAATCTTGCTGTCTCCAAGATCGCTCCTGCACTGATAGCTGGGAACTCTTTGGTTCTCAAGCCTCCAACTCAGGTTTCTTCGCTAAATTTTGTCTCAGTTTAGCAATTTATTATAATGCATTAACTCATTTATAGATTTGCCGCTCATCATATTAAGCCTTTCCCGTCTATGTTGCTCAGACTTTCCAGAAATGTGGTCGGGTGCATGTCGGGTCCTCCCAAAGTAGTGCATTTTGGAGGATCCGAAATGTGTGTGGCTGCATTTTGGAAAGTCCGTGCAATGTAGATTTCTGTTTTATAAATTTCTCATATTAGCATCATTTAACTTTGAGAAAAATGTACCAATATGGGTTTAAACTTACTTTGAGAGATCATTTCTAACAGGGCGCTGTGTCTTGCCTTCATATGGTGCATTGCTTCCACTTAGCTGGATTCCCTAAAGGCCTTATCAGTTGTGTGACAGGAAAAGGTTCTGAAATCGGTGATTTTCTCACTATGCATCCTGGAGTACACTGTATAAGGTATATTCTACCTCATCTATTTTGTGTTGCTCTCATAGTTGCATTTGTTTTGATTTTTCGTTAGACTCAGGGGCGGAGCAAGGATTTGAAGCTTATGGATTCGAGATTTTAGACCGCTTAAGTTAATGGATTCTAAATTAATAATTTGTACTTTATTAAATAGATTTCCTAAAACAAATATAGAGTTTGGACCAAACTTACAAAGTTCGGCCGAACCCGTATCTTACACACTAATTCCGCTCCTGCATAGACTGCAAAAGACACTACTGAGTAAACGAGGTCCTTTGGCCCGTTCTTGATATTTTGTATCCAACACGTAACTATATACTTGTTTTTCTTTTATCAGCTTCACTGGTGGAGATACTGGTGTTGCAATCTCAAAGAAAGCAGGAATGATCCCTCTACAGATGGAGCTCGGAGGAAAGGATGCTTGTATTGTTCTTGAGGATGCTGATTTAGATTTGGCTGCCGGAAGCATTGTGAAAGGAGGGTTTTCTTACAGGTATGTGAATTTTCTTTTCATTATCGAAACAAAACATGTTAATATTGAACTGGGGCTTGAGTGTTGGTCTCACTGATATTGGTTAACAAACAAGTGCTCGCAATTGCATCAGTATGAGGCCATTGAAAACCATCCCTTGTATACATTGTTGTATAGTTCATTATTACGTGTACGATATATTATAAAAATGATTTAACCAATTAGGAGTTGGACTATGTCGATACAACATGATAAGCTTAATTTTCTCAAGTGTAACTAATTGTCTTGGCAATACTTCGTGATCCTTGTTTATCACAGTGGTCAGAGATGTACGGCCGTTAAGGTCGTGTTGGTGATGGAATCAGTTGCTGACGCTCTTGTTGAGAAGGTAAATGCTAAAGTGGCAAAGTTAACCGTTGGGCCACCCGAAGATGATTGTGATATCACTCCAGTTGTTTCCGAGTCGTCTGCAAACTTCATCGAGGGGTTGGTCATGGACGCGAAGCAGAAAAATGCAACCTTTTGCCAGCAATACAAGAGAGAAGGCAACCTTATTTGGCCTTTGTTGTTAGACAACGTTAGGCCAGACATGAGGATTGCATGGGAAGAACCATTTGGGCCAGTTTTGCCTGTTATTCGGATAAACTCTGTCGAAGAAGGAATTCACCACTGCAATGCTAGCAATTTCGGTCTGCAGGTACTGTTTCTCTTTCTAATATAACGTGTGTTGGAAACATAATTATGTCTTAAGCTTTTAGGTAAGACAGTCAAACAACAAGTATTAGAACATGCCGAGTTAATGGGTTCAAGTCTCACCGCCACGTATTGTCATAAGGAATTTTCACGTCCTTGTCTCTGATGAAGGGGATTCTCGGAGCAACAGTAAAGTTGTCTCTATATGACCTATAGGTCACGCGGTCAAGTCGTGGAAGTAGCCATTAATGTTTGCATTAGGGTAAGCTGTCTACATCACATCCCTCGGAGTGCGGCTCATTTTCGGACCTTGCGTGAACTCCGGATGCTTTGTGTACTGGGCTACCATGTTTTTTGTTATCTCTAATAATTTAAGTGTTTGGATGAGAAGTTTGCACAATTCTACGTGTCCATTACTTCATCTGATGGTCCATTGTCAATACATTTAGCATTCTCTAAGGTTGAAAATTTTGACTCCACCACAGGGTTGTGTATTCACCAGAGACATCAACAAAGCAATACTGATCAGTGATGCCATGGAAACAGGAACAGTTCAGATTAACTCTGCTCCGGCTCGTGGACCGGATCATTTCCCATTCCAGGTAAACTCCATATCTACCTTCACGAGGTAGGGTAAGATCCGCGTACACACTACCCCTCCCCACTTGTGGGATTATACTGGTATATTGTTGCACGATAGGTTCTTACTAATCGAGATAATTAATTTGTTTAACAGGGAATTAAGGACAGTGGAATTGGATCACAAGGGATAACTAACAGCATTAACATGATGACCAAAGTCAAGACTACTGTTATCAACTTGCCAACCCCATCTTATACTATGGGGTAAAACACTATTTGCTTTAGAAAATAAGACAATAATTAGTAAGCTGTGTTGTAGATTGTAGTGAACTTGCAGCCAACTTTTGTTTGTGAGTTATTGTTTATTTCCCCTTTTGAAATAATATTGGTGACATTGGGGCATGTTACAGAGATATCGAGTAATATTTTGCTTTTGGATTTATGTAAAATTTGCTACTAAAAATAGCACGGGCTACCCAGTTTTCGGACTGGTCAATCAAAAATAATCAGTGTTTGTAAAGTCATTGAAAAATAGCCACTATTTTACTGCAACACAAAAAGTTCCAACATAATATACTGGCGATTTGTGCACCTGTGTATGAACTTCCAATATATTATGTTGGAACTCCAACACGCGGAAAGTTATAATATAATATACTAGAGTTCCAGTATATTATACCGGAATTTCATTATATTATACTTGGAATATTTTTCTGGATTTTAAATTGTGTTTTCGTTTAGATTTATCTTTAACATGAAAAATGGCTAAATTTCTATTACTTTTGAAACTATGGCTATTTTTGAATGACCCTTGTAAATCTGGCTATTTTTGAATTTCTCCCAATTTCCTACATTTTAATTATCAAGCTTTTGCTCTCCCTAAAGAATGACACACATAAGGTATTTCTATACCAATATTGATTTTCTTTTACCCCAGTAACAAAAAAATTGGATAAAAACCACAAGAATTTTGAAGTACAATGCTGGACAGAATTTTTGCAGCTTTTTTAGAAAGAATTCATTTTATGTACATTGATAGTCTATAGAATTATTTACACTATAAGGTTACTCAAAAGATATCTACAAGTAAACATGTTTAAATTGTGGAACTTATAATCTTGGAAATAAAATAATTTACTTGCTATGACTGGTAAATATTGAAGTAAGTTGGGAAGTTCTTGGAGGAAAGGATACCGAGGTCTATTTGGAAACAGCCTCTGTACCCAAGAGTAGGGGTAAGGTCTGCGTACATACTACCCTCCCCAAACCTCACTAAGTAGGATTATACTTGGTTGTTGTTGTTGACGGGTAAATATTGACTCGATAATAGTGCGCATATATATATATATATATATAGGTTAAGCTCATTTTAAGATTTCTTTTTTCCTTCGAAAGAGCATCTTTTCATGGTTCTTGACTTTATTTTACTGTTTAATTTCCACAGAAAATTATGACTTTTTGATATCCAAATGAAGCTGCAGAATGTACTTTAAAAAAAGGGAAATTATGAAGATGTACGACCATTGTCCTCTCTGGTCATGCAGTGTTGGGTTCTTCTTCGGCTTCTTAATTTGGGCCTCTCTGTGGGCTGGTTTAGTAATTCTGTGCTTTCACAGCAATTAAAGCTTTCTTTCCATGGGCAAGCCTTCAATTTTTTCACACAATTAATGGATTTCAAAAATCATGACCTGGATTTTCAGTTTGAAATCCATGATATTGTAGTAGAAATGGCGTGGAAGAGCCGTTTTTTAATGTGGTGTTTAGTTTTTATTCGGTATTTTAATGCTGGGCAAATATTACCACTACTCTATTAAAATTAATACGAAACTATATTTTTACCCTTCCTTCATGAGTGTTATGTATATTTTAAGGACATAGCACTCATGAAGTTAACGATACCATGTCTTAAGGTTTAATTATAGAAGGTGGACACTTTGTCCTTATTATATACACAGCACCCATTATAAGGGTATTTTTGTCCGGACAAATAAAAGTTTATTAAGCGCTGGTTAAAGAGTAAATATATTTTAAACATTGACTAAAGAGCAAGACCATTTTAGTTAGTGGCTAATTGAATACTTCTCCCAATATTGTATTTCCACGTTAAAAGTTGTTATTTTTTAACGATAGCACAAAAAAAATGTCCAGAATGTGGCTAAGCCATACAATTTTCACTCAAATGTGACCACTTGGTTAATGGGCTACCCCTTTTCTTGGCATAATGGGTTGCCCCTTAAATAATCTGGATTTTTTTTCTTCCTGTACAATATTTGAAATTTATTTATTAAAATTATCCTAATTTTGTGTATTACTTGTCCTAAGTAAGAATTGCTTACAAATTATATACAATGCAGTATTAGTATCTTAAATTAGGGGATTTAGTTATATCTAGGGGTGTGCATTCAAATTGGTTTATCGATAAATTGAATCGATTATTTGTTATTGAAATCGAAATCGAAAAAATCGACGTCAATCAGCCTTAAGGCATGGAATCGACATTGAAACGATAACGATAAGCATATGTACAAATCAATAATCGATAAGTAATTATCGATAAGGGTCAAAATCGAATCCATAAATTGAATGCACACCCCTAAACTGTAGACACTTGTTAAATGAATAATTACCTATTTGTGTAGATTTAGATAACATACAGAATGTATATATATTCCGCTACTATTTTAAAAGCGGCTATACAATATTATTTTCCCTAATCTATACCCTTTCCTTTACCCTAAGTCCCTTACCCTATTATTTCTTCTACCACATTTAAGGAATGATCATATTTAAAGATCAAGGGAATGAAGTTCAAATTAATGGAAAATAAAATTAGCCGTGATAATTTGTTTATGTTTTTATACCATTGGAGTGTTGGTGGCACACATTTGATCCCCTACTTTAGTTTTGTTGCATGTGTTTGTTGACACAATTTGTATATTATAAATAGTGTTCGTCTTATTTTAGCTTCTTTTTGTCCGTATTAGTTAGGCACGTTTATAGCGATATAATTTTCGTGGAATCCCGCAAATTTTCTTATTTGGTGTAATCAATAACCGGATCAATAAACGCCCAAAATCAATAAATCAAAATCAAAAAAATCGAAACAATGCTAAAACGATAACGATAAGCATATATACAAATCGATAATCGATAAATAATTATCGATTAGGATCAAAATCGAATCGATAAATCGAATACACGCACTAGTTACATCTTTTCCTATTTTCTCTCTTCTTCTCTCTTCCTATTCTCTGCCACCACTCAGTTACATCTCCTTATCATTGGCACGATGGTGTCATAGTGTTTTCGTATTAAAAGTTTTTATTTTTCAACGATACCACTAGTATTTTTCAAAAGAAATATCCAAAAAGTGGTTAACCCATACAAATCTTTTAGGGGTGTACAAAAGAAACCGACAAACTGCACCAACCCGATAATTCGAATCAAATCGAGAAAAAAAATCCGACTATGGTTTGGTGTTGGAAAAAAAACCCGACCATAATTGGTTTGACTTAGTTTTAACTAAAGAAAGTCAAACCGAAACCAAACCAAGCCGACATTATATATATAGAAATTTTAGATATATTTAATATATAAATATACTTATTGTGATGTAATTTATAAATATTTCTTTAAAAATCATAATTTTATCTTTTAAGGTATTATTTTAAGGTTGGATTTAGAACTTTTGAATGCTCCACTAAGTTTTATAGCCATTAATATTAGTAAATTAAATAATGCTAGCAATCAATACGAATGCTAACAAAAGACATTCAATTCAATATTATGAACAGTTAATTTAGATAAAAAATACATAACCTATTTTTATTTTGCTTTAGCTTTTAGGCATATAATTAATACTCCATTATTAGTCTATCTAGTTTACCATGAATTAGTACTTTTAGATAATGTTTATTTTTATTATGCCTTTTTAATTAGCAATATTTATATTACATAATTTTATTGTCCTTATTGTTGAATATTTTAGGATAACGTCATGAGTCATGACATATCTCATATTTTGTATTATTTTCTTGGAAAATACTTTATATAGTTGTATCTTACTAAGATTAAAGAAATATTTTGAGCATACATTATATGTTTTGTAATACGAAGATTTTACCGGGAAAAAATACGAAAAAACTCAAATAATTCGAAAATCCGAAAAAAACCGAGAAAACCCGGTATTGAAAAACCCGAGGTTTATTGGTTTGGTTTGGTCTTTAAATTTAATAGCCCGACACAATTGGTTTGGTTTGGTAATTGTAAAATCCGAACCAACCCGATCTATGTACACCCCTACTATTTTTACTCAAATGTGACCACTTGGTTAATGGGCTACCCGAACTATACAAACAATTATTCTTATGGTTGCTATATAGAGATTAGCCAATACTTAATTTGTCCAAAAAATTTAAACTAAAAATCTAAGTTTCTGGATAAATCAGGACATCTGTATTCTAAAAAATTGAATTGAAAAACTAAAATTTTAGATAAATTGATTAATTTCTAAATAATAGCCCTATAGAATGGCTATCTCATGTCCTTTCTACCTTTTTAACATAATGGGCTACCCCTTATAATGCATTTTATTGGGCCGATCGCAAATTGAAAATTCACTTTTTGGTGTCTCAAATGGCCCATATACCAACATCCATCCATCAACTACCATTCTTGGAAACTGGAATAACTTTCATAGACTTTGGCGTTCATATTAAATACGATAATTTATGAAATTTTAGGGACACCGAATAGTTTAAATAGAAAAATAACAAAAATATAATAATTTAAGAGGTTTTAGAGCATTATCTCTAAGCTAAACTAATTTCTTTTTTTTTTCTTATCACAATTCTGGAAAAATCAAATTGAGAGAATTCACTTGTATGGATAATTCGAGTGATATATTGATCATATTGTTAGAATAATGATTCCGACTAAAATACAATAACCTTCATATTGAACAATTTGGAACAACAACTACATGAGCGGAAGCTTACTTGAATCCATATGTGGAAATCCTTGGACCTCCTTTGATGATTGTTTGAAGTGTGCCTTAGCAAGTTCCTTAGTCCTTCCTTCAAGATTGTCTTCTTGATCCTTCTTGAAGTATGGATTTCACAACAACAATAATATCACAATAACCAAAGTTGGTGTATGGCTTTCTACAAGAATATCACACAAGACCAAATATGGGAATGGTTTTCCACAAGAATTTGCAAGACAACAATGGAGTTTCTCTTGATTCAATGGGAGGAAGAAGAGATTATGTCTTGCAATAATGTGGGAACCATAACCCCCACTTTATAACAAAAGAGTTACATAACCCAAGAGTCACAAGAGTTACATAACTCAAGAGTCACAAGCATGTAACCATGGTTACATATATGTAACCTTAGTTAGCCCATCATTAACTAAGGTTACCCTTTTGGGTATCTACACATTAGTCCTACACTTTATATGACAATATATTGGCCCCCTTAACATAATGTCCATAAGACCACAAAATTAGGCCAAACCAAAAGATAGCACATAACATATAATTTATCCATATATTGTTCATATGTATGTAGATATAAGTCCATATATCTTACAATCTCCCACTTGGACGAGATACACATACATATGTACAACCTTTGCATTATATGTTACAAATAACCTTAGGAGCTCAAAATTGCTATCACAATAAAATTGTCATGAACAATCCGGTCCATCAATCATACCAACATAGGAACTAAGTGCTCTTCGTTAGTCATTCGTAACCATAGGTGACCAGTGGGTGGGCCGGGCCGGGTCCGGGTCCAAATTTTATGACCCGTCCGGGTCCGGGCCGGTCCGGTCCGGGTTCAATTGGGGGCGGGTTGCAATTGGGCTGGGTTGAGCCGGTCCGGGCCGGGCCGGGCCGGGTTAATCTTTTTTTTTTTTTGAATTACGTATAGTATAAATATTAAGTTATATTAATACTTTGTAATAATTGAATGAACACAACAAAAGATGGGGAAAAAATTGCACTTATTGCAAGTGCTACTTTATTTCTTAAATTCAAAATTTCAAAACTAAAATGTATCATAATTAGTTTACAATTTACATCAAATGGCTTGCATTGCAATAGCAAGTTCTTCCATATTAATATGAACCTCTGGACCTTCTTCTGGAGTGTTAAATTCGGATGGGTTTCCGTGCGTTAATATATCTCCAAGTTCTTCGTCTTCCGGGCTATCAAGATCTTCCTTTCCTTGATTTCTTCGTTCAGATCTTATCCAATCTCTTAGACACACTAAGACTTCCAAAGCATTGCTTCCCAATGAGTGCCGCGTGTCTCCAAGTTGTTGTCTTGCTTGGCTAAATGCACTCTCGGATGCAACAGTGGAAATTGGGACATTCAGGACATCCCGCGCCATAGCGTAAAGAACGGGAAATTGCTTTGAATTTTCCTGCCACCAGCCTAACGGTGAAAATTCCTTGCTGCGAGGCTCCTTTTGCTTCTGCAAGTAAAATTGCAGTTCATCTATATTCCTACTACTACTTTGAGTGTTAGAAAAAGTTGAAAAAATATTAAAACTATCAAAGCCTTCATCATCATCTCCGACTACATTAGAAGTGCTACATTGCATAGTGGGATTTGCAGCAGTTGAAGCACGAGCATTATCACATTGAGTTGCATAATAAGTATATAGATATTGTAAATGTTCATTTAGTTGGTTCATAGATTCATACAAATTTGGGCTTTCAGTAGGCCCAATCTCCATATAATTGTATAAAGCATTCATTAATTGTTGACAATCAGACATTTTAATTGAAGGATTTAAAACTGCACCAATTAAGTAAATAGGAGGAATTGGAAAGAAATATTTTTTAAATTTTGCTTGCATACTTGCAACAGCATCCGTATATCTATCTTTCTTCTTAAATTCAAATAGTAGCAAAGAAATTTCAGCTATATGTACTAAAGCCAAAGTAATAGTTGGGTAATATGCCCCAGAAAATACAACAGTAGCAGTATAAAATTTATGTAAAAATTTAATCACATCACTAATGACCTCCCAGGTATCACCGGTTAACATACGCCTAGGATCAGTACAATGTGCATTAGCAACTTCTGTTATTGGAAATCTATATTTGTAGCAACATTTTAAAAATATATACGTATAATTCCATCTAGTAACTACTTCGTCGGGCATGAATCTAGGTGTAAGGTTATATTGCATACACTTGTTCTTAAATTCTCTTATTCTAGATTGTCTATTATTTCCCTGAATTACTCCAACAGCTCTTCTAACTAGAGTAATCTCAGTTGAAAATAAATCGAGCCCACTTTTAACAATTAAATTGTAAACATGACATGCACATCTAACATGAAAAATATCATCAAGAGGTGGATGTAAATTCAATTTTAAAATTGAAACTGCAGCATTGTTGTTTGAAGCATTATCAAAAGACATACACAAAACTTTTTGGTTTAGATTATAAAATTCGACAACTTCAACAATTGTACTACTAATAAATGTTGCAGTATGACTCTGATCTTCATCATATTTAAAAGCAATAATACGTTTTTGCATACAAGTATTGTCATCTATCCAATGACATGTAATTGTTAAATAATCATTTCCATTTACAGCATGGCCAATATCAGAAGTTAGACATACTCTAGAAGGAAGGTGACTAAACAAATAACGTATGTATGTTTGATATTGGCCGTGAAGTCTAAAGATGTCAGATCTACAGGTACTTCTAGGGATACCTTTAAACATAGGGTTGTATATCCTTTGAATATACGTAACAAGATAAGAGGAAGAAGCAAAAGAAAAAGGTAGACAACCCAAAGCGATCATTTTCGCTAATTCCTCTCGATCCCTCATTTTATCATATTTTAGGAGACCTGCAGTAGTAGGGTTACCGGTTGTTTGACTTCCATCCCCATTAACCCCCCATTCTATAGGATGATAATTTTGCATATGTCTAATTAGTGTGCCAGTCCCCCCTAAATTACCTCCGGTCAAATGTTTAAACGTTTCGTTACAAAGTCTGCACTTAACTCTATCACTATCTTCTATCTCATCAAAAAATTTCCAAACAGGACTTCTTTTTCTACGATTAGATTTAGAAGTTGGAGCGACTGGTGGTCTTCTACCCCTTGTTGCACTAGCAACTCCAACTCCAATACTACCAACATTTGCACTAGTAGGTGTAGGTGGTATCTCATCTTCTATTCCAATTTCGTTATCTTCTATTCCGAAATCTTGGTGTAATTGTTCATAATCAATATTTACATCTTGCAAATTAGGCGATGATTCAGAAACATGTGTTATTGGTTCATTATTACTATTACTACCAGAAGCTACAGGACTTTTTTTACTACTTCCACTACCACTTCCACTCCTACCAGTAACTTTTCTACACGCTCTTTTAGCAGCATTCAACATATTGGAAAATTTAATATATAAGCTAAAATCAAATATGCAATTAAAATATTAAATAAGAGAAAGAGTTGGAGAGAGTGCACCGAATTCGACAATAAATTGAGCACTTGAACAGTTGAACTTCAAGAATGTTGAACACTTGAACTTCAAGAATCAAGCTTCGAATGCCGATTTCCAAATAAGAAATTACGATAAATTAAATTCGGGAAAATAAAGACAATAAAATTATGAAAGTAGAATATGAATTCTTGAAAATTGAAGAGAAGAGAGTGATTGATATTTGCTAATTTGAGAATTGAGAGAGAGATAGATAATTTTGAGTGAGGAAATGAAGAAGAGGGGAGGGTATTTATAGATTTTTAGAAGGGTTATTAATGTAATTTAATAAAAACAAAAAAAAAACAAAAAAGGGCCAAAAATGCAAAAAGACCCGTTGGCCAACGGTTCTGGACCGTTGCCAACGGGCAAGTGGGCCCCAGCAGCTAAAAAAAATTTTTTTTTTAAAAAAAAAAAAAATTTTACCGTTATAACCGGTCCGGGCCGGTCCGGGTTGGCCGGTTCGCCCGGTATTTCTCTTTCCGGGCCGGTCCGGTCCGGGTTAATTGCCCGGTAAGGCCTTACGCCCCACCCCCCAAACCCCCCCTACCCCCCCCCGGCCCCCCCCCCCCCCCCCCCGCGCTAAACCGGTCCGGTCCGGGCCGGTTTTGACCGGGCCGGTCCGTGCCGGTCCCGGGTCAACCCGGCCCGGTTGACACCCATATTCGTAACTAGAACCAACATAGATCACGTATATCAATATAACCAACGACATGGATCAAGTGTAGGTATGTAGCATGGAAATAACATAAAGTGTGGTCAATAGAATGTTTATTTCCAACTGGTTCTCTTTATTGAGATCAATCATAAACTGTAAGAGTACAAAAAAACTTTAAAACTGAATAGCTGCAGAGATATAACTGAATTACTGAATTTCTGAATATAATGGACAATACATAAATGTACAATACAAACTCCCACTAAAATACATAATCCTTATCTGATTTGACACCCATACAAGCAATATGCTCATGAAATACTTTTTGTGTCAATCCCTTAGTGAGCGGATCCGCAAGCATGGAGTTTGTACTAATGTACTCAATGCACAATTGTCCATTTTGTACTCTTTCTTTAACAACCCGAAATTTGACGTCCATATGTTTTGCTTTCGTCAAACTACTGTTGTTATTAGCATAAAGGACTGCCGATCTGTTATGGCATAATAGCCTAAGTGGCCTTTTGATGCTATCAACAATTCGCAGTCCACCAACAAAATTCCGCAGCCATAATGCCTCATTGGATGCTTCATAACATGCCATAAACTCCGGTTCCATGGTGGAAGTGGCTGTAAGAGTTTACTTGATGCTTCTCCAAGAGATAGCACCGCCCGCAAGCATGTAAATATAGCCTGAAGTGGACTTCAAACTATCCTGACATCCAGCAAAATCGGAATCGGTATACCCAATGATCTCAAGCTGGTCCGATTTCCGGTATGTAAGCATGTAATCCTTTGTTCTCTGTAAGTACCTCATGACCCGTTTGGCTGCCTTCCAATGGTCCATTCCCGGATTGCTTAGATATCTGCCTAACATCCCAACAATGTATGCTATATCAGGTCGTGTACATACCTGAGCATACATCAGACTACCTACAGCCGAAGCATAAGGCGTCTTCTGCATTTCCGAAATTTCATAATTATTATTTGGGCATTGTTTGAGACTAAACTTGTCTCCCTTAGCAACAGGGGTGTTGCCTGGTTTACAATCTTGCATGCCAAATATTTTAAGAACCTTATTGATATGTCCCTTTTGTGACAGACCGAGAACACCTTTGGAGCGATCTCGTTGTATCTGAATTCCTAATACAAAAGAAGCTTCACCAAGATCTTTCATTTCAAATTTCTTTGAATGAAATTTCTTAGTTTCATGCAATAATGCTATAACATTACAGGTAAGCAGTATGTCATCGACATATAAAACCAGAAAAATATACTTACTCCCACTGAACTTATGGTATATACAGTCATCAGCAATATTCGGTTCAAAACCAAAAGATGTAATGACTGCATGAAACTTATAATACCATTGACGAGAAGCTTGCTTGAGCCCATAGATGGATTTCTTTAATTTGCAAACCTTTTTCTCTGATTCATCCGAAACAAAGTTTTCAGGTTGCACCATATAAATTGTTTCCTCAATGTCACCATTGAGAAACGCTGTCTTAACATCCATCTGATGAAGCTCAAGATCAAAATGTGCTACTAATGCCATTATAGTCCTGAAAGAGTCTTTCGATGAAACTGGAGAGAAAGTCTCTTTATAATCAATGTCTTCCTTCTGAGTGTAGCCTTTTTGCGACAAGACGAGCTTTGTACTTAATAACATTGTCCTCTGAATCCCTTTTGGTTTTAAAAATCCATTTACAACCAATAGGTTTAATACCTTCGGGCAATGTAACAAGCTCCCAAACGTCATTATCGCTCATAGACTTCATCTCATCATTCATGGCATCATTCCACTTTTGAGAGTTAGAACCCTTAATGACTTGACGGAAGTTGATTGGATCATCTTCCTCAAGTCCAATATCACTTTCTTGTTCTTGGAGAAATACAACATAATCATCCGGAATTGCATTTCTCCTCTCTCTAGTGGATCTCCTTAATGGCACTTCAGTTTCTTGAGGTTGTTGAGTTTGATTTTCATTAGTAATTACAGGATCCTGATTGGGGAGATTTTCGAGATTGTCTTGAACTGGAGTTGTATGAGCCGTGTCAGGAATGAGAACTCCCTGACCAAGATCAACAACTTGAGGGAAAGACACATGTTCTTCCTCAAAGACAAAATCTCTAACAACTTTATCTCCCCACCCCCCAAACTCAATATCCTCAAAGAACCTAGCATTACCCGTCTCAAAAATAGTTCTAGAAGTGGGATCATAAAACTTAAAACCCCTGGATCTTTCAGAGTATCCAACAAAATAGCTACTAACCGTCTTAGCATCCAGTTTCCTTTCATTCGGCCTATAAGGCCTTGCCTCAGCTGGACAACCCCAAATGTGTAAATGCCTAATACTGGGTTTATGCCCAGTCCAAAGTTCATATGGGGTTTTGATTGTAGCTTTAGTTGGAACTCTATAAAGAATATAAGCTGCGGTTTTTAATGCTTCACCCCAGAGTGAGTCTGGCAAAGTAGTACGACAAAGCATACTTCTTACCATATCCTTAAGGGTCCGATTTCGTCTCTCAGCTACACCATTCATCGTAAGACTGCCTGGCATAGTATACTGAGGGACGATCCCACACTCATCTAGGAATTTAGCAAATGGCCCTGGACGTTGTTCACCTGAACCATCATATCGACCATAGTATTCACCACCACGGTCAGATCTAACGGATTTAATTCTTTTGCTTAGTTGATTTTCAACTTCAGCCTTAAATGATTTGAACACGTCTATGGATTGGGACTTTTCATGAATAAGATATAGGTACCCATAACGAGAGTAATCGTCTATGAATGTGATAAAGTATTGTTGACCATTCCTACAAGGAGTAGGAAATGGCCCACAAATATCCGTATGTATCAATTCTAAGACGTCCGAAGCTCTCTTAGCACCTAATCTCGTCTTGTTTGTTTTTTTTCCCCTTGATACACTCAACACAAATATCCGAATTTGAGGAATCAAGAGAATCAAGAATTCCATCTGACACGAGTTTCTGAATTCTTTGAATGGATATATGACCCAAATGTTTATGCCAGAGTGATATAGAATTCTCATTAGTTAATTTTCTTTTGGTACCACTTAAACTTGTATGCAAGGTTTCATTATTTGAGGTTATTGTATTAACCAAATATAGGCTATCAAATGTTGATAAAAGACCAGTACCAATAAGATTTGAATTCTGAAAGAGACTAACTTTATTATCACCAAAAGAACATGTATAACCGGATATGTCCAATTTGGGAACAAAAATTAAATTCCGTCTAAAAGACGGTATAACAAAAGTCTCATCCAAATCTAAATGAAAACCGGTCTTAAACAACAGCCTAAATTTGCCAATAGCCTCAACTGGCACCTTCTTGCCGTCACCCACATAGATGTATCTTTCACCATTATTTGGTTTTCGGCAGTTCAGGCAATCCTGCATAGATATACTTATGTGAGTAGTAGCAGCAGAATCTACCCACCGAGTATCCTTAGGTACCGAAATTAAATTAACTTCAGAATAAACAAGAGAAAGAAATGTACCTTTTTTCGCACGCCAGGCATGGTACTTGGTGCAGTCTTTCTTCACATGATTAGTCCCCTTACAGAAAAAGCAACCTAATTCAGTAATTTCAACCTTAGGTTCCTTATGTTGCTTAATCTTGGGCCTTGCAACCGCAACTTCCTTACCTTTCCTCTTCTTAGTTTCCTTAGAAGAGGATGCCAAATGAGCACTTTCAGTCTTATCCAACTTTATCCTTCCCTCTTCTTGCACACAATGTGAAATGAGCTCATTTAGAGTCCATTTCTCCTTCAGGCAGTTATAACTGACCTTAAACTGATTAAAGTGGGCAGGAAGAGATATCAAAACAAAGTACACAAGCAATTCCTCAGGTAATACTAGCTTGAGTGACTTAAGTTTCGAAGCAAGATGAGACATTTCCAAAATGTACTCCCTAATGTTTCCCTTGCCCTTATACCTCATGGAAACAAGTTTACTCAATAGTGTACTTGTTTCCGCCTTTTCGTTTTGCATAAAACGCTTTTCAAGGTTTTCAAGGAAAACTTTGGCATTAGCTTCATCATTCATAGTGCCCCTGAATGATTCTGGAGTTGCACGCTTCATGATCATTAGACTCATGCGATTCGAGCGTTCCCACTTCTCCATCTCCCTCCTTTCATCAGGAGAGGATGTATCCTCAAGAGAAGCAGGTTGCTCAATCCGAAGAGCAAGGTCAAGATCCATGCTACCGAGAACGATCATTATGTTCTCTTTCCATTCCTTAAAGTTTGTGCCGTTAAGAACAGGGATGCTATTGATGTTGGCAGATATCGAAGCAGCAGAAGAATTAACTGAAAATAGAACAAAAGGATGACTTAACACATGCTTACAATTACTTGAACATTAAATTTACTTTATAGATTCAAAATAGGCAAATCCCATTACAAGATACCTAGCACAACATTGATTTTAGTCTTTGGACAGAAAATCAACTTGTAAGTGGTACTCTTGGTGTGGTGATCAAATATAGACAATAAACTCCTGTCAAATATCAAGCCTTCCTTTGGGCCGACTTAATATTCACATGGAAAACCAAATAATTGTCTCATATTTATCACCACAAGCATGTTCGAATTCCTTACAAATAACAACCTTCCTTTGGGCCGGTGTTAAATGTATGGAAGACTAGCATCCACAGTCATCTTATATTTCAAGATCAATCAATCTACACAATAGAGGTTACTTTGGCAACATAATGCTTCAATTGACTAATTTAAAATATTAGATGCTAAAAACTTTAGTTCCTTAAGCCATATTATGAATCTTAACTTAGTATGTTACATGTTTTGACATGCAACAACTGAATATTAATTGTTATTAGACTTAGTTGGATAATTCCAAAATCTGAAAATTGATGGACTAAAAAACAATTAATAATAACAGGCTTAAACTGATGAGCTTAAAACTGGCATAGCACTCTGAAGAGAGAGAAGCTCTAACTTCTCTCTAGAAATTGCTTCATCTTCCTTGCAACCGCCTTCTTCCATGTCTGCTCTGTGCATGTAAGTGAACATACACTGAGATTGATGGCAAGAGGAAGAGGAAGAGGTCGAGGAAGAGGTAGACCAAAGAAAATTCTAGTCCCAATCTATGCGAACACAAACCCCTCAACTATAGTGAATTCCCCTGCTAAATCCACTACAGATCTGAAGGTAGCTGGAGATTCCATAACTTCTTCAACTGGAAAGGGTGATAACAGCTCAAAGTATGCTGCTAGTCCATTGAATAATGCTACATTGACAACTATTTCAGCAAACACTGTTTCATTGGTACAAATGGAGGAGGGTACTGTTACATTAAGTACTGTACCATCAAATGATGTTGCATTGGCACAATCGGAGAAGAGTACTAAACAAGATGAACATATGGTATCATCCCCATGTCTGGGTGTACCAAATGTTCCCATGCAGAGTCCTAAACAAATAGTAGAGTCAGATCCAACCAAGGAGGTTAAGGATGCCCCTAAGGTTTGGGCAAATTTATTCCAGAAGAACAGATTCTCTTCGAATGGTATGGCATTGGAATATATCCCACCTGTTATGCTGGATGGCAAGCCTGTAGGGCAATTGATGAAAGAGGAAGTGGAGGAGGAAGAGAAGAAATGGAAGAATGCTTTAGTAATCTTTGTATTTGGAAATGGACCAGGATTTAATGCTATGAAACGATATATCAATCAGCACTGGTCACATGTCCCTGAGCCAGAATTATACTATCATGAGAAGGGCTACTATGTAGCCAATTTTCTGACCATAGAGGATGCTAAAGAAGTAATGTATGCTGGGCCATATACGATAGCTAATAGACCTATGATTTTGAAACACTGGTCTGTAGATTTTGATTTCACACCTGAGTTCCCAAATGAAATCCCACTGTGGGTTAAATTCCCTAACCTGCCCATGTCATGTTGGGGGATTAAGTCACTTAGTAGGATTGCGAGTGTCCTAGGGAAGCCTTTATTTGCAGATGAATGTACTACTAACCAGTCCAGGATTTCCTTTGCTCGCATGCTTATAGAAGTCAATGTTTCCAAGCCATTACCTAGTGAGATTGAACTCATTGATCCAACTGGTAATAGATTCTTTCAGGATGTGGTTTACGACTGGAAACCTATATATTGTGAGAAGTGCCTGAAAGTTGGACATAATTGTCTTGCTATGCCCAAAACTCAACCTTTCAACAAGCCCAAAGTAATACAGCAATGGAGACCAAAGGTGGTGACTGAGAATAATATGCAAGTCCAACATTCTAGTCCTCAAGAGCAGATGATGGCCACAAGTAAGCAAACTCCTCAAGAGCAGATGATGGTACCAAGTAAGACAGCTGATAGTAATGAAGACATAGCAGTGGTGAAGATAGATAATGGGAAGCAAGTGCTGCCAGAGTTCAATATAACCAACTTCCCCCCTCTATCACCTATGGTGCTGAGCAACAGGTTCCAAAGCATGTCAGATGGTAAACTTAGAAACCCTCCTGATAAAGGAGGACCTAGTTATACTAAATGAAGCTGTTAGTATGGAACATTAGAGGTGTAAATAAGAGATACAAACAAAAGGAGGCTAGGGAATATTTTAAACAAAATAAATTTAGTATAGTTAGTATTGTAGAGACAAAGGTTAAAGAACATAATGCAGGGAGAATAGCTAATACTTTATTACCTGGCTGGAAATTGCAAGCTAACTACAGGGATTCTACAAGAGGCAGAACATGGATTCTTTGGGATGAACAGAAGATTATTATCACTGATTGTCAAGAGGGAGATCAATTCATTCACTGCAAAGTCCTTACTCTTACAGGGGAGCTGGTTTGTCTACTCACTATAGTATATGGAAGCAATGCCTTGGATCAAAGAAGGGTGTTATGGCAGCAGCTTCAAAATCTTGCTCTTGGCATAAATGAGCCTTGGTTGGTTGCAGGGGACTTCAATGCTGTGTTGTCCATCACAGATAGGCAATCTTGTAATCAGGTTACACAGGCTGAAATTCAGGATTTCACTCAGTGTATACAAACTGCAGGACTGTCAGAATTACCTTGGAAAGGGTCTTTTTATACATGGTCTAATAAACAAGCTGGATCTGATAGAGTGAATAGTAGATTGGATAGAATTTTTGGGAACTATGAATGGATGATTAAGTGGAGTCATATACAAACTGTATATGGTCTTCCCTTAATATCTGATCATAATCCCATGGTCCTTACTATATATGAAGATTGCAGGCTCAGGAAAGCTCCCTTCAGATTTTACAATGTATGGGCTAATCATGAAGATTTTCAATGCATTGTAAAGGATAACTGGAAGTCTAATGATCAAGCTACTCTCAGGGAGATATGGCAGAATCTCAAAGCACTCAAGCCTGTCCTTAAATATCTAAATACTAGAGAATTTAAGTACATTACACAAAGAATTGTAGATAGCAGGGTGGAGCTGACTAGCATTCAAAATCAGATGGGGCTGCACTATACTGATGAACTACAGCTGAAAGAAAAGGAGCTAATAGTACAATTGGAGAAATGGTCACTGGTAGAAGAGAGTATACTTCAACAGAAATCAAGGGCTAAATGGATTCAATTAGGAGACTCAAATAACAAATATTTTTCTGCTTTAATGAAAGAAAGGAACCAACACAAGAGTATCACAGAACTAGTTACAACAGAAGGCACAAGAATCACCAATCCAGATGCCATCAGAGAGGAAGTCAAGCAATTTTACAAATCATTGATGGGAACAGCTTCTAACTCATTGCCAGCAATTAACAGGTCTTATATGGATAATGGTCCTAAACTCACTCACAGGCAGCAGTTGCAGCTAGTTGCAGATGTATCTAGGGATGAAATTATTGACAGCCTAAAGTCTATAGGTGATCACAAAGCCCCAGGCATTGATGGTTTTAATGCTGTTTTCTTCAAGCAAACATGGAGTATTACAGGTGAGCAGATCATATTGGCTGTCCAAGATTTTTTCCAGACCAACTGTATGTATAAACCAGCTAACTGTGCTTCCCTTACCTTACTTCCCAAAGTTGCTAACCCTACATCAGTTAAAGAATTCAGACCAATAGCATGTTGTTCAGTGCTATATAAAATCATCTCCAAGATCTTGGCCAATAGATTGCAGCAGTGCATAGCAAGTATCATATGTGAGACACAGGCAGGCTTCATACCTGGAAGGAGGATAGCTGACAATGTCATCCTTGCTCATGAATTGATCAAACATTACACAAGGAAGCATATTTCCCCCAGATGTATGATAAAGATTGACTTACAAAAAGCTTATGACTCTGTGGAGTGGATTTTCCTACAACAGGTGATGGAAGCTCTAAATTTTCCATGGAAGTTCATCAGATGGATCATGGAATGTGTTCAAACAGTGAGCTACACAATCATGGTGAATGGGGAAACCACAGAACCCTTTCAAGCAGCCAAAGGTCTGAGGCAAGGAGATCCAATGTCTCCATTTCTGTTTACCATGGTGATGGAATACCTCAGCAGAGCTCTATATGAACTTAAGAAGGATTCAAACTTCTCTTTTCATCCTGGTTGCAAAAGGTTGGGTATTACACATCTTAGCTTTGCAGATGATTTGTTATTGTTTGCAAAAGGAGACGTCTTATCTGTATGCACTATGTTCAAATATATTACTCAATTCACAGAGGCATCTGGTCTGAAGGCAAATCTAAACAAGAGTTCTGTGTATTTTGGTGGAGTCACTAATGAGATCAAACAGCTTATCCTAGCTCAGCTGGGTTTTGCATCTGGTGAGCTACCATTTAAGTACCTGGGAATTCCTTTATCTACAAGGAAGATGTCTCTTCTACAGTGGCAGCCTTTGGTGGATAAAATCACTGCTAAGATAACCTCTTGGACTGCCAGGAAGTTATCCTATGCTGGAAGAATACAGCTTGTCCAAACAGTTACCTTTGGCATACAAGCTTATTGGGCACAAATCTTTCTTATTCCTTCAAAGATATTGAAGATGTTAGATGCAATATGTAGATCCTATATTTGGACTGGTAATGCCAGCATCTCAAAAAAGGCATATGTGGCCTGGGAGAAAATGTGTTTACCTAAATCTGCTGGAGGGTTAGGTCTCATGAACCTGCAACTATGGAATAGAGCTGCTATTACTAAGCTAGGGTGGGACTTAGCTAACAAGAACGATATCTTATGGATCAAGTGGATCCATTCTGTGTACATTAAGCAACAGCAGCTCCATAACATCAAAATTCCTAACCAGACAAGCTGGATGGTTAGGAAAATAGTTGAAGCCACTGTTACATTGAGCCAAATGCAGCAGTTGCCCCACACTGAATGGTCTGTAAGGAAGCTATATTTGCATCAAATTGGTCAGCTGCCACGAGTCATATGGAGGAACTTAACTATCACAAATCATGCAAGGCCTAAGGCAGTGTTTAACCTTTGGTTAATACTGCAGGATAGGTTGCCTACTAAAGATCGAGTGAAGCAATGGAATCCAAACATTGACAACCTATGCATTTTGTGTAAACAAAGTGATGAATCCAGAGATCATCTCTTCTATCAGTGTCCATTCACCACCATAATGATGCATCAAGCAATGAGTTGGATTGGAGTTACTCAGCCTGCTTGTCAATCCTGGGATCAGTACATACAGTGGGTTGTTACCAAGGCTAAGGGAAGGACTGCACGAGCTCACAACTTTAAGCTGTTATTTGCTGAATTATGCTATTGTCTCTGGCTAGAAAGGAACTCCAGAGTGTTCACAAATGTGTCAAATCTTGTTGGGCAATTACTTAGAAACACTGCTTACATTTGTCATGTTAGAAGTCCTATTGAGTTTAGCCTACAATTCCAACAGGTTTCATGTAATTAGATATAGAGGCATAGTATAGAAGTAGGAGAGGAGTTTCTTATAGATAATCAGCTGTGTTAGCTGAATTATGGAAATGTAATGACTCTATCTTTGGTGATTAATAAAAGAAAGTTAATTACCAAAAAAAAAAAAACAATTAATATTCAAAACTTAAATATTAATGTATAATACATTAATAATTTTAAAAACTTAATATTAATTGACATATTATAAATATTCAATTAAAATCTGAAACTTAAAAGACTTAAAACGTTTTATTAATTAAAAAAAACGTTTCTTACATTATGTCCTTATCAAAACAAAACATTTTTTTTTTGTTTTGGCAGAACCTTTTGTGGCGACTGTTGCCGTCACTGAAGGTTAAAAAAGTTTCTGTCTTCATTGGCAGAACCTTTTGTGGCGACTGTTGCCGTCACTGAAGGTTAAAAAAGTTTCTGTCTTTGTAGGCAGAACCTTTTGTGGCGACTGTTGCTGCCACTAAAACCATAAAGTCGCCGCTAAATGTATTAGTGGCGACTTTTGTCGTCACTGAAGGTTACAACAACTTAATATGGTCTTCAACAAGAAACTTAAACAAGAAAACATGTTTCTCATCAACCAAAATCATACAAAATTCAATGTTTCAATTCAAGTAATGATAACATGATATTAAAACATCAAAGTTCATCAAAAACATAACATTCATAAAATCATGCTATTTCATGGCACTAGAATTTCATAAACAAAATTCTAACTTAACTTGAACATGAACTTTATATAACATGAATCTTATGAACATTCAAATTATCCAAATATGAAGGTGGCTCTGATACCAATTGATAGAATAATGATTCCGACTAAAATAAAATAACCTTCATATTGAACAATTTGGAACAACAACTACATGAGCGGAAGCTTACTTGAATCCATATGTGGAAATCCTTGAACCTCCTTTGATGATTGTTTGAAGTGTGCCTTAGCAAGTTCCTTAGTCCTTCCTTCAAGATTGTCTTCTTGATCCTTCTTGAAGTATGGATTTCACAACAACAATAATATCACAATAACAAAAGTTGGTGTATGGCTTTCCACAAGAATATCACACAAGACCAAATATTGGAATGGTTTTCCACAAGAATTTGCAAGACAACAATGGAGTTTCTCTTGATCCAATGGGAGGAAGAAGAGATTATGTCTTGCAATAATGTGGGAACCATAACCCCCACTATATAACAAAAGAGTTACATAACCAAGAGTCACAAGAGTTACATAACTCAAGAGTCACAAGCATGTAATCATGGTTACATATATGTAACCTTAGTTAGCCCATCATTAACTAAGGTTACCCTTTTGGGTATCTACGCATTAGTCCTACACTTTATATGACAATACATTGCCCCCCTTAACATAATGTCCATAAGACCACAAAATTAGGCCAAACCAAAAGATAGCACATAACATATTCATATGTATGTAGATATAAGTCCATATATCTTACACATATGTTATCCATGGTTGGAGTATAGTGATCCAATCGATACTCATTAATTATTTAAGAAGATAGTATTAGGGGTGTTTATCGGGCGGATTGAGCGACTTTTTACTCTTAACGGTTTGGCTTAACAGTTATCGGCTTTTAAATGTATTAATCTGTTAGCCACCCGATAAGATATCGGGCGGATTGGTATCTGGTTAGCTCTTATAGGACGGTTAATGGGCGGTTTATCGGCTTAACATACATGTTTACTAGATATCTCTTATTCTCTTCGTCTTAGAAATAATGAATTGCCATAAAAAATAATATTTTAGAGGCAATCTGATGCATTCAATTTTCTTTGCCAGAGCCACTCAATTTGATTTCCGTGATTAGGAAATTAGCTTTACCATCTCCGGCATGTTGCCAAATAGGAGGATTACAACAAAAAATAAATTAAAAATAGAACCAAAAAATTTCTAGATCCCGAGAATAAAAATGCTTAGAAGTAGAAATAAACTTTTGTTAATCATTTTCAAGGATTTTAGTTTTTTATATATATATATATAATATATTCATATTCTTAACGGGTTAACGGATTAGCCGTTAAGAAAATTGAATAATCCATCCCCAAACCGATAAGCCGTTAATAAAAACAATTCAATCTGTTCCCCATCCGTTAAGCCGTTACCAGTAAGCCGTTAAGCTTTGGTTTGGATCGGTTTTCAATTTCGAATCGGTTTTGAACACCCATAGATAGTATTGAATTCACTAAAAATTTTATCACATTATTTGGGATCTCTATAACAATAAAGTCTGATTCCACAGCCACAAAAAGAAAAAAAAAAGAATTGTTTGTTAAATCTAATCTATATAAATAGTATACCCCTGCCATGAGTACAAGTTGTTAACAATATTTAAAAAGATCAGAATAATAAATCTGACATGACTGCACTTAGTTCTAATCCCATTGGTTCGCTAGTAATACTAATAAATTATTTATTATTTTAAGCATAAAGGAATTCTTTTGTTAATTTTATTCTTGTCTTACTTTAGAGAACTCTTCTTTTTCAATAATAACACAATAATGTTAAGCAAATAAAAGGTCATACCCTACTACCTACCCTAGGTATGATCTCAAGCTTAATTTATTTAATTAAATTCTATATATCTGTTACCAAAAAAGAAAGTATATTATTGTAACACTTATCTAACAAGGCATGCATATAAGTAATTTAATAAGTGAAGTTGATAGTTCTGAATGAGAGTCTTAGAGCAACGGTTAAGTTTTTTCGTGTGACCTATAGGTCACGGTTCAAGCCGTGAAATAAGTGATTGATGCTTGTATTAGGGTAATCTGTCTACATCATTCTTCTTTGGCGTGCAATTATTTCCTGAACCCTGCATAAACGCAAAATATTTTACGGGAGTTCAACTGAATCTGTATTTTATGGCTGCCAATCTTTTTTGGTGGATAGCCAAATATTATTACTATATTTATTTATTTTTGTTATCTTCGTATCATCCGCTTAAATTAAATAATGTTCCTCCTATAAAGTTAATATAAGATATAAACAGTTGCTAAGAGTTGACTAGAATATTTTATTGGTTATTTTTGTGAAAAAAGCTTAAATCCCTTTACACTTAACCATTCTACTCCATTAGTTATTATTACAATATTCCTGTACTATTTGCTGTGACAATCTTCAACATTCCTCTAGAATTATTTCTATATTTAATAATTTAATAAATATTTATAAATTTATTATAATATTATCTTGAGGTCGTTATATTAATCCATAAACTTCACAGTCTGGATCTGACTCTGATTTAGATCTGCACTATATATTCCCGCTTATTAATCTTATTTTTTCTTTTTGAAGTCTCTCTTTGTTGTTATTCCTTTAATATTGATTTATTCTGTAATTTGATACATAAAAGAGTCTAGATTTCATTTGAATTTCAGCATATCCAAATAATTTTTTATTTCAATTAAAGCGAGCAGCTTCAATAATTTTAAATCAAAAGAAAAGATTGAATATAATTCTCTATTGTCTAAATTTATTTTTCAGAATTTTTATCACTTGAGAAAAAAAATCACTAAACTAACATGATTATCATATAATTTTGAGAATCAAGAATCTTTGAAGAATAAAAGAATATCCTATCAGAGAAGTATTTAAGTTGTATTTATATTGCAGCTCATCTGCAAAAACCCTAGTTTAATTTTAAATGGAGCAATCATTAACATAAGTAAGTTCTAGTTTTCATATTTAAGGAAAAAATAATTATATTTATTGAAATGGTCTAATAAAAGAGTACAATGGGATTGGGGTGAGGTGTAAAGTAGTCTTTTACTTTTAAACAAAATATTAAAGACTAAAATAGGGTTTGTTGATATATAGGTACAAGACATAGACAGATACCTACAACTTAAGCAAGTAGCTTTTTATTAGTTTAAGTAAGAGATAGTTAGAGACCTAAAGATATTTAGAGAACAAGACCTACTTGAAATTCTAAATAAAAAATGGTAATATTTTCTTATATATTCAGCCTAAAAGTATGTATGCAACTATTCATTTACTTGATGTAAACAACAACAACAACAATAATTCAGTAAAATTTTACAAATAGGGTCTGGGGAGGGTAATATATATGCAGACTTTACTCCTACTCCGAGTAATATGTATGCAGACCTTACTCCTACTCCGTGGGACAGAGAGGATATTTTCAGGAGACACTTGATATAAACAACACGTGCGAATATGTTTTTTCCTTTCTAATTCCAGCAAGTCCTTTTTCTAACTATACATAAGCACCTATTTAATTCTTGAGCCATGTCCAAAAAAAAAAAATACAATTACACTTAAATGATGAAAAACACAAGTTTTATTCCCATTGTAACACTTTTTTTGGTGTGATGTTTAGTCACATTAATAATACTGCTTTCTTTGTAGATATTCCTAAGTATAACTTTAATTTACACATACTCGCCTAATCAATTATGGTAATGTCAGAATTTTTCAGCAAAGAAAAGATACAACATATTGTAGGGCATCTTAGGGTTTGTGGAACAAGACATTTCATGTCTTTGAATTTTTTGAAATTTTAACTTTGTTTGTCTAGAATAAGAAAATGTGATTCATTATAGTTTTATCTTCTCAGTTAAGGATCTAAAGCTCATCTTTACCAAATTAAGGCCGCTTACTTTCGTATGTTGCGCCAAATATATATATATATATATATATATATATATATATATATATATATATATATATATATATATATATAAGAACATCAAGCATGGAATCTATAGTTGTATAGGGTAAAATATGTTTATCTTAAATGATCGTATAACGAAGTGATATGTATAGCCGAGGACCGAAGATAGTCGAATCCGGAGGCGAAGATCACCTCTATTACAAGAGAGAATGATATTCATAAAGATGAGTAAATTATTTGGCACCCGGTAGCATTTAATGTGGAATATTCTACAGCATTAAATATGTGGCCCATTACAAGGAATATGACATTCACTATCTATTGTTACACATTCTTTCATGGCCCTCATAATTGTCATTAAAGAGGAGCATGATTCTAGGACCTTGTCCCCTAGGGGCAGCTATAAATGGTGAGCTCTGTTATTATTATAAAGGACACAATTTTTTTGACAAAACATACGGTTATTCTATTCAAAACTCAATATAATTTTATATTCCTATTTATTGATATCATTGTTATTGTTCCTGGAAGCCATTCTCCCAGAATTACAATTTCTGCTATTCATCTCAATCTCAAGGCTTTTATATTTTTCTCTAATTCATCTATTTTTTAGGATCAATTTAATTAATTTATCTACAAATCACGCATAAATTTAGCTGTACCATTTTACAGGTGAATAGTTTGGTGCCCACCGTAGGGCTTAGACACTTGTGTAATTAAGTTGGTCCTTATTTTTTTTAATAACACGTTTGAATATTTGTTTTTTTAGCAAAAAATCATAAAAAATGGCAGATAATGATGTTAACAACACACACAATCTTGAGGCCCAAGGAAATCAGTCTCAGCACGAAGATACCCGCAGTGGGGTACGAGGCCACAACGGTCCACGGCATGCGATACCTACGACATGTTTGAGAAGCGACTCATGATGATGCTAAATAAGAGCACGTCGGCAAAGCGGTAAGAGTCTTGCAGGAGCAACATGAGGCCATGTTAGGCCATCTCACACGGCAGGATAAGGTTATGACAGAGCTGAAGCAGGCATTATCGGGTGCTTCCAATAATGCAAATGGATGAGGTCCAGTTCCTTTCGGTGCACCCGCAGATCAAACAGCACAGAGGGTCAACAATAACACCCCAAGGGGCGAGGTCGGCTTCGATGGGACCGGGGGAGCGGATCCAGTGACAACAACGAGAGCAATCCCTTCAAAAATGAATTCATACGATTTACGAGGGAGGTAAATGCCTACATGGACCAAATTCGAGGCGCACCACTAGTGTTGAAAGTGCCGGACTAAAAAGAGTACATCAACGGTCGTACAAACCAAGCGCGCTACCAAAATTGATACTGAAGCGGTTTAAAATGCCACATGTGTTGAAATATGATAGGACTTCAGATCCTCAGGAGCATATCAACACCTATATAATGGTGGTGAAGGGGAACAATTTAGCTCCCCACGAGATCGAGTCAATTTTGCTAAAGAAATTCGGAGTGATTCTCACAAAGGGAGCCTTGACCTGGTATTATCTTTTTCCTGAGCATTCCATAGGCTTCTTTGAGATGCTCACAGATTATTTCATTAAGGCACATGCCTGGCCAGAAATGTACAGGCCCGAAAGACTGATATATTCAGAATTGCACAAGGAGAGTCCGTTTTTCTACGGGAGTTTATAACCCAGTTATAGAAGGAAAGGATATTGCTATCAGCTGTTCAGGATGAATGGATCACTGAAGAATTCACCCGTTTTGAACTCGAGGAGTTTCGATACTTTCTCGGAAATTGAAAGTAAGCTTGATCAAGTTTCAAGCGACAACCTGGGCAGATGTTCACAACCGGTATAAGCCAATGATAAACATTGAGGATGATCAGCTCTATTTCCCGGCATTAGTTAAGGGTCGAGCGAATAATAAAGAGAAATCAAAGACATAGATCGACGGTCTTCGAGGAGCTAATATTTTCCTTATGAATGGTCGAAAGACGCAACAGAGGTTTCTAGTCGGCGGGTAGGCTAATTACTACAGCATTAAATATGTGGCCCATTACAAGGAATATGACATTCACTACCTATCGTTACACATTCTTTCATGGCCCTCATAATTGTCATTAAAGAGGAGCATGATTCTAGGACCTTGTCCCCTGGGGCAGCTATAAATGATGAGCTATGTGATTATTATAAAGGACACAAATTTTTTGACAAAACATACGGTTCATTTTACTCAAAACTCAATATAATTTTATATTCCTGTTTATCGATATCATTGTTATTGTTCCTAGAAGCCATTCTCCCAGAATTACAATTTCTGCTATTTCATCTCAATCTCAAGGCTTTTATATTTTTCTCTAATTCATCTATTATTTTAGGATCAAATTAATTTATTTGTCTACAAACCACGCATAAATTTAACTGTACCGTTTTACAGGTGAATAGTTTGGTGCCCACCGTAGGGCTTAGACACTTGTGTAATTAAGTTGGTCCTTATCTTTTTTACTAATGCGTTTGAATATTTGTTTTCTTAGCAAAACATCATAAAAAATGGCAGATAATGGTGTTAACAACACACACAACCTTGAGGCCCAAGGAAATCAGTCTCAGCACGAAGATACCCGCAGTGGGGGGACGAGGCCACAACGGTCCACGGCAGGCGATACCCACGACATGTTTGAGAAGTGACTCCTGATGATGCTAAATAAAAGCAGGTCGGCAAAGCGGTAAGAGTCTTGCAGGAGCAACATGAGGCCATTTCACACGGCAGGATAAGATTATGACAGAGCTGAAGTAGGCATTATCGGGTGCTTCCAATAACGCAAATGGATGAGGTCCAGTTCCTTTCGGTGCACCCGCAAATCAAACAGCGCAGAGGGTCAACAATAACACCCCAAGGGGCAAGGTCGGCTTCGATGGGGCCGGGGGGAGTGGATCCAGTGACAACAACGAGAGCAATCCCTTCAAAAATGAATTCATACGATTTACGAGGGAGGTAAATGCCTACATGGACCAAATTCTAGGCGCACCACTAGTGTTGAAAGTGCCGGTCTAACAAGAGTACACTCAACTGTCGTACAAACCAAGCGCACTACTAAAATTGATACCGAAGCAATTTAAAATGCCAGATGTGTCGAAATATGAAAGGACTTCAGATCCTCAGAAGCATATCAACACCTATATAGTGGTGGTGAAGGGGAACAATTTAGCTCCCCACGAGATCGAGTCAGTTTTGCTAAAGAAATTCGGAGTGATTCTCACAAAGGGAGCCTTGACCTGGTATTATCTTTTTCCTGAGCATTCCATAGACTACTTCGAGATGCTCACAGATTCTTTCATTAAGGCACATGCCTGGCCAGAAATGTACAGGCCCGAAAGACTATATATTCAGGATTGCACAAGGAGAGTCTGATTTTCTACGTGAGTTTATAACCTAATTATAGAAGGAAAGGATATTGCTATCAGGCGTTCTGTATGAATGGATCACTGACGCATTCACCCGTTTTGAACTCGAGAAGTTTCGATACTTTCTCGGAAATTGAAAGTAAGCTTGCTCGAGTTCCAAGCGACAACCTGGGCAGATGTTCACAACCGGTATGAGTCAATGATAAAGATTGAGGATGACTAGCTCAATTTCCCGGCATTAGTTAAGGGTCGAGAGAATAATAAAGAGAAATCAAAGACATAGATCAACGTTCTTCGAGGAGCTAATATTTTCCTTATGAATGGGTCGAAAGACGCAACAGAGGTTTCTTGTCGGTGGGTAAGCTAATTACTACAGAAAAATGGTCACCGGACCTAGGATTGTCGGCATCTGCGCGAAAAGGTGGAGACATTGTTAAAAATGGCCATCTCTGGGAATTTTTGAGTGATGAGGCTAAAAAAAATTATGGCCACAATCATGATATTTGGATCCTTCAAAAGCAGGAGAACATTCCCTGCACCCGACGATCAACATAATATTTGGGGAAAACGAGATTAACGGGGTTACGTTCTCCACTGCAAAAAAGATGAATGTGTCAGTAACCCATAGCAAGAGGCTCCGAAAAGTCTCTGAAGACGACATAAATTTCATAGAGGAGGATGCAAGTGGATTGTTGCTACCATACAATGACGCATTAATAATCTCTTTAAATGTATTATATTTTGAAATTAAACATGTTATACTATATCTAGGGAGTTCGGTCAATATTATAATGGAGGGTATTGGAGCAAGCCAAGCTCACCAGAAGCATCATTCCAGCCACAAAACTGCTCGTCGGGTTTAACCTAGCAAGTGTGATAACTCGAGAAGAGATCCTACTACCGATAAATGCTAAGGGGTGATGAAGACGACCCTTTTTGAGGTGGTGGATGGTGATATGGGCTACAATATTATCCTAGGAAGACCATGGTTTCACGAGAAGAAGGTTGTACCACCGACAAATCACCAGTTGCTGAAATTCCCAACTCCCGAGGGAATTCAAAAAAATATGAGGCAATTAATCGGCAACAAGGGAGATGAATGCAATTTCGGTCTCCAGTAGCAAAGGAAAGAGTATGCGGCATAACAATTATAGGAACTGACACTTGCTCCTGAGTCAAGCAAAGTCATCCAGGGGGAAGAGGCATCGAAATTTTATTAGGTGCCAAGGTATTTCTAGGTACCAGAAGATATGGACGCAACAAAATCTATAGCGGAAGATCTTGATCAAGTCGTATCATTCGAAAAGTTCTTAGAGAGGAAATTCCACTTAGGGACAGGACTACACCCTGAACTAAGGTCTGGATTTATTGAATTTCTTAAATTTAATATCGATTGTTTTGCGTGGTCGTATGTGAATATGAAAGGTATTCCGCTAGAAATGGTCATACACAAGCTAGGCTTGGATCCTAGCATTCCTCTGGTAAGATAGAAAAAATGTCCTATTGCCGAGGCCAGAAACAAAGTCGTCAAAGGAGAGATAAATCGCATACTTGATATCGATTCAATCAATGAGGTAAAGTATCCAGACTGGCTAGCTAGCATATTGGTTCCATTATTATCTGCGAGTTCTATCATCTTTCCTCCATTGTTGAGCAAGTTTGAGAGCTATTTACTGGATTTTTAGAGAGTTTTGTTTGGGAATTCATCGGAGGAAAGTTCTATGGCCTAGAAACATCATTATATTGAAGAATCTACATTTAATTCTTAGAAATTTGGGTGAAACATTGAAGAACTAGAGCTTGGGTTTTGAAATGAAAATTTAGGATTTGAGGGAGCATTTGAACTCCGATTTTTTTTTTTGGGATTTGAGGGAACATTTGAACTCCGATTTTGCTAAATTTTATACGTACAGACTCGTGGCTAGATGAGAAGTCCGGTGATGTAAATTTTGTAATTTTTTTAGAAGTGGGAACGGATCTCAAGTTTTGCCAACTTCATGATTTTTGGTGTTCTTCGAGTATTTTCAATTGGGTTATGTTTCTTTGGCACATTGTAACATATTCATTGTGGTTTTGGCCAGATTCGACGCGCAAGGAGGTCGATTCAAGAGAAAAGGGAATTGCGGACTAGTCTTCGACCGACTTGAGGTGAGTAATAGATGTAGATGATGACCTGAGGGTTTGAAACCCCGTTATAGCACATCGTGATGTTGTATTAAGGTGAGACACGTACTCTACGGTGAGTGTGGAGTCGTTTGTTGATGAGAACTATGGCTTAGTCCGTCCGAGTGATGTTCATAGCGTGTTATTTACTAGAAGTTGATTGGTAAACATCCTACTTGGATTGTTATGAGTATATTTGGGTTGCATGCCGATTATCTGGATCCCGTAGGGATATTTGTCACTGTTTCCATGTTGTTGGGCATGTTTTAATTATATCATTCCTGAGTTAAACACTGTCTCAAAATGATTAGTAAATTTCTAAGGTTTTAAACACTTAATCTATAATTCCTGATAATTGGAACTGAAAATGATAAATTTGACTGTGCCCGTGTGGCTTGCATTCATATAACTAGATTGATTATGGATTGGGCTGCACGCTGTGACGAATGCTAACGTGATATTGCGCTTGAGCTGTAGGAACCCCTCCAGAGTCTGAACCCCCACAGTGATTGCGAGTACCCAAATGGATCGGGATGTAAGCCACATCGGTCATGTGCATTGCATTGTATTCATGCATTGGTATCTATTTGTTTACCTGTCATTTTAATGTTGTTTCACCATTAAATATTCTAAGTTGTTAGTTTCAGCTTTACATTGTGGTATTTTCAAGATTTCTTACTTTCAGTCATTATATATGTCTATTACAACTGAGTTGGAAGTACTCACTTTACTCCCTGCACCATGTGTGCAGATTCAGGAGCATCGGGAGCTTAGTTGTATTCTTTTTGTTCCCAGACTTATCCGGAGTTGTCGAGGTAGCTGCCAGGCATCTGCAGGACCCGACTCCTCCCTTATCACTTTGTTTTCCGCATCTTAGACTTTCATTGTTTTGTTTTGCTACTATGTTGTTTCTAGAGGCTCTAGACTCATGACCCCAGATCTGTTGGGAGTCGTATTGGTATTGCTTATGGTTTTCCGTACTGTTTCTACTTATTATCACTGGTTGAACTATATTATCTAAAGATTTAACTCTATTAATTGGTAATGGGTTTTCGTACTTGGGTTGAAAGTGTTCAAATGGTCGGGCTTGCCTAGCAGTTATAGTTGGGCGCCATCATGACCGGGATTGGGGTCGGGAGGTTTGCCAAGTCCTCTGTTGCTATCAATGTCGGAGAAAGGGAAAAAACTACCAATATACCTAGCAATATCGGAGGTAGCGGTAAGCGCTTTTCTGGTCTGTGAGGACAAAGATACACAATCTACCATTTATCAGGTTTTTAGAATTTTAACAGGAGCAGAAACTCGTTACCAATATCTAGAGAAGTTGGCCTTAGCCATCGTAGTCGATGCTCGGAATCCAGGGCCTTACTTTCAACGTCACCTAATAGTTGTGTTGACTACCTTTCCCCTGCAGAATATCCTTCATAAACCCAAGCTTTTGGGTAGGCTGGCCAAGTGTGTCGTCGAAATGAGTGAAAACATAGTTTATAAACATAGGACTGGGATAAAATCACAAGTTTAGGCTGACTTTATGGTCGATTTCAGTCCAGGATTGTTACCCTTTTCAACCAAAGAAGTAGTAATAGTGTCAAAATCGGCATTAGTATGTTGGACCCTATTTATGAACGGAGCTTCTAATGTCCGGGCTCGGCATGGTGATAACTATGCCTTCGAGAGAAACCTTGAGGTAGTCCATAAAACGGTTCCCTTAACTAATAATAAAGTAATGTGTGAAGCTTTGATTGCAGGGCCCAAATTGTCCCGAGGACTAGATTCCGAGTTCATAGAAATAAAAGCGACTCCCAGCTGGTAGTAAATCAGCTTTACAAGATCTTCGAGGTCAAGGAGGAATGCATGCAGCAATACGTAGTGAAGGTTTAGGCTCTACTTGATTGGTTACGGGAGTAGTCAATTATGCATATTGCGAGGGAAGAAAATGCAGAAGAAAACTCATTATCTAACCTTGGCTCATCTTTATAAATGAAGGGATCGAACTCCAGTACGGTCGTACAACTTAAGCACCTGGTTTCTGGATGCAGATAACTACTATGAGATAAATGCGACTAATTTGGTCTTGGATTGGAGGAATCAGATCATTGATTCCCTCGAGCAGTGAAAGTTTCCTAAAGATCCTAAGGCATCTTGGGTGCTACGGTTAAAGGTAAATGGCCTGAGGAATTTCCAAGTTTATTATGGGTGTACCGAATAATGGCCAAATCGAGCATGTGAGAGACTCCTTTCTCCCTTGTATACAAAGCAGAAGCCTTGATCTTGATGTAAGTATGGGAGCTTACCTTGAGATACTTCTGGGAAAATAAAGAAACAAACAATGAAGCAATGTTGGTCAAATTAGAGTTGCTTGATGAATGCAAGGACTTGGAGCATATAAAGATGGAAGCTCAAAAGTAGAGAATGGATTACAATCGAAGGGGCGACCTCCATTATTTCAAAATTGGAGACTCGTTTTAAGGAAGGTGACTCTAAACAACTGGGAGTTCAATGCAGGGAAGCTAGGTCCAATATGGGAAGGACCCCTACCAGGTTTCAGCCGTCACCGGAAAAGGATCATACGAGTTGGAGAATTAATATAGAGAAGAGTTTCCAAGCAACTAGAATGTGGCACACCTTAAGAGATACCATTGTTAATGAACATCACCTGTACTGAAAGTATATGCTGCACCCTTTTTCCCTTCGTCTAGTTTTTTTCCTAATTAGGGTTTTCTGGCAAGGTTTTTAACGAGGCAGCAACGAAAAGCCTACTATGAATAAAGTTTCAACAGCACCAATAAGACCTTTTAATGATAAGGCATACAAGCGAAGAACCACTCAGGAGTGGTTAGATAGTCTTTTGCTCGATAGCAAAGTTTCTACCGAGAAGTTAAGTTTGCTATAGAACAAAGATTACCCGGTCGTTCACAAGTGCAAGATACTAGAGGATTGTTAGATAATCTTTGGATCGATAGCATAAATTTCTATAGGGAAGTGAAGTTTGTTAACGAACTGAAGACTATCTAGCAAATCATTAGTGGAATCCTTGAAGGTTTAAAACTCCCATTGTTCAACTACACATTCATCGCATTCAGATATTGGTGGTGGGAATGATATGAGCATATGGAAACAACGGCTTCCACTTCGATCGAAATACGAAGCCCGAAAGCATAGTTGTATCATCGCGATCGGGTACTGCACAACTAGCCCCGTAGACACAAGTTGTACAAGTTATCCACAAGTAATGGAAATTTCTTATTTGAACGATAAATTGATTTAGTAATTTAAAAGATAAACATGTACTTCAAATGCTAGTGTCGTAATGTATAGGAGACGTCCTATTCAGGAGAATTTTGAGGCCCTCGGAAGAAAGAAAATTAATAAAAAGTGCAAACTCAAAATACTACTATGTCAAAGATAGAAGAGATAACAAAGGAAATGAAGAATATATCGCAACGGCATTGTGCATAACATTGTTTAACAAACACTCTCCCGAGAGAGCTTGTATCTTTTTCCTATCTTTTTCTGAATCCAAAGGCTTCAGATAGTTAGCAAGTTCCACCGGCCGAGATAGTAGGTTGCATCCAGTACAGATCGAGAGAGTTATGCTCCTCCTCCTTTTAGGATCTTTTGAGGGGGCAAGATAATATTGCCCTAAGCTCCCATGACTAGGGACTGGGGGAGAAGGATATTCTCTTCTTGGACAGTTTCCGCTGGTGGAAATGATGTAGCAATTGCTAGTGGTAAAGGAAGATTTGGTGAATAAGGAGATGAAGCTAATGGCAATGAAGGATGGGAAGTGGCTGGAGTAAGTGCAATGCTCATCAATCAAAGATGGCAGGGACCCGGTACTCAACCTCACTATACTGGATGCACCAACTGGGATCCGGAAGCGGGAGTTGGCATTTTCCACCATATCAAACTCCTACAGAGCACCGATGCATCATACATAGTTGCTGTAACTATCTCAACAGATTTAGCAATCTGTTGAGCTAAGGAAGGTCGTCATCTTCTATGTAGAGAAGCCCCCTCTTTGTTAGCTTCCCCGTCAACGTCAATCATCACGGTGTCTATGACCGAATGGGGTGTCACTACAACTTGCGGAGATGATGGGAGTTGAATTCTTTGCTCTCTTATTTGTTTCCCTGGCCACAGAGGATCATATTTTCTTTGGTTGTCTCTTCTCCAGCCAGGGACTCCGAGACGAATCATTCACACCAAAAGCAGGCTGGGAGACACTTGTCTATGTAAAAGTGTCCTGTAACAGCCTTGCCGTATTAGCAGGATTAGCCTAAACATCCTCCTTGGGGACGACAACTGAGCCCTGGGGTTGACCTGAATTCAACATGAGAGAAGGGTTAAACAACTTCCTTATATGAAAAGGTAAGAACAAGATAAGTTCGACCTACCATGATTTTGGCCTTCCACCCCTATTTGAGCGATAGTTCTTTCCACGTACGGGTTTCGGTCATAGTAACATCCAAATTTTTCTGGACCTATTAGTCCAAGTCTTCAACCCTAGGTGCAACCCACCAAGTTGCTGAAACAAGTAAAAGATAAGGGTTAATAATAACATGGAATGATCTTTTTTTTTACAAGTTGAATCTTTAGTAAGAGCTTGGACTACTCCTACTCATTTACATCAATCTTCTATACTAAAGTCTAACATTGTATCTAGTTACATCTTAGTGTAGGAACAACTAGTAAGCAAATACAACCAAGAATAGGAAACCTATTAATTTGCCCAAGCCAACTTGCCAACGCTTGCAATTTCTGCCTCGGATATGGATGGAAATGGCTATTTCTCTGCACAATTGAGCCTCTTCATATTTTTCATGTTGAATCTAATGTTATTCCTCTCTCGCCAGATAATTGTGACAGTGTTGATGAAGGCACAAGCTGTTATACTATTAAGAACCACTCTAATCTTTGCCTTGCTACTTACCCATTGCAATTCTACTTCCCAATCACCCACTGTCCTGTTATGCCCCAACCAGTAGCATAATCTACTCCACAGGACCTTTGTAATTGGGCAGTCAAAGAACAGGTGATAGAAAGTTTCAGTACTTTGATCACAGAACACACAATTGCCAGGAACTAGGATACCAATTTTCTGTAGTCTGTCGACTGTAGGTAGCCTCTATTGAGCAGCTAGCCAGACAGTAAACATGTTCCTAGGTTGAGCATGTGCTAGCAATATCAGATTCTTCCAAGTAGCTTACTGTATGTTGGCATCAATGCTAGATATAACTTCTGAATATGGAACTGTTCTTGCTTGCTGAAACCTTGCAGTCTACTAATCAGATTGCCTTGAAGCACTTGAACTCCCATAATGTCATCTCTTCTATCCAGAATTTTTCTTGCAACCCAAGAGGTTGCCTTAGGTATGGACATTGGTTCAATGTCCTGCTGGTTGATATAGTAGCTGTGCATCCATCTTATCCACAAGCAATCCTTCTTCTTTGCCAAGTTCCAGAGGTGCTTGCTAATTGCTGCCTTATTCCATAATGACATGTCTAGTATATTTTGTCCACCAGCAGAGATGGGTCTACAAACTCTGTCCCATGCCACTAGGGCCTCTCTGGACAATTTAACACTCCCAGTCCACAGAAAGGTTCTGCAAATAGTTTCAATTGTTTTCAATACTCTCTTAGGCAGAATGAACACTTGAGCCCATTAGGTTTGAATGCCAAATATGACAAATTTTATCAGTTGACACCTTCCAGCATAGGAAACCAGTTTGGCAGACCAACAACTTACTCTAGCTGTAATCTTCTCAATTACAGGTAAGTATTGGCCAACAGACAGTGTGGAATGATCTTTAACAGAAGAAAAAAAAATATTAGACTTACGAGTGCGGTTCCATAATTTCGGAAAGGCTAGGGCCTTGGGTGGGATAATGTCACTGGTGGCGCTGAAACGAACCATTCCATCTACCCACAATCATTGTCATCGATCATGCTAGATAGCAGAACATGGTGGCCATGCGTGCCGAAATTTATCATTCCCTCGTGGAAGATCTTAGGGGCATAGATGTTCATCACTCGAGCTAGTGTTAGCTCTTCTCCCGTCTCCTGGCACGTGCGTCAAAGACAAGTGATTGTCCTCGAAACGAAAGGACTTACTTTTTCCAAACCTACTTGGTAGCAGAGGTAGAACACCGCGATAACGGAGTCATGTTCTCCCCTAAAAAAGAAAGCTCCCAAAGTAAAGGGATACCTGTAAAAATATTGAAAACCCTTCTTGGGTAAGGTTATCCGCTCCGCTAGGTCGGGAACGATAACTCACAATTACTGATAATGGCAGCCTTCCTTCATAGCAGGGATACTAGAAGGATGGATGAAAGAAGGATATACAGAGCAGAAGTTTACTTCTCTTAACAATCACTGGTAATGACTAGACTCTTTGGGATGATGGTGCTCACTGTAGGAGGAGCAGCGTCATCAGCTTTAGCTTTGTTCTTTGAAGAACTAGGGTTTCTGGAGGAAGAAGCCATTTTTTATTCGAAGGAAGATTTTTTTCTTAAAGAATAAAGTTCAAGAAAGGTTAAAGACTATGAATTAAGTAAAGAAAGTTTGAGAAAATTTAAAGAATTATGAAGTTTAAATGAAAGAGGTTGATGCATATAAGTAAAGGTACAGGCAGTTAAAATTGTAGGCATAATTGCCTTAATAACCGGCAAAAATGATGCTAAATCATGGGATGACGCGTGTTCAAGGCATTAAATGCGGTGATGTGCATGTCTAATCAATTGCCAAAAACGTTTTAGAGAGGGTAAGTGAATTCCCCCAAAAAAAGGTATTTCTACAAACATTCTGGTGACACAAAAGTTATGTTGCCGTAAACAGGGGGACTATTATATAGGGCAAAATATATTTATATTAAATAATGATATAAGGAAGTGACACCTGAAGCCGAATACAAAATATAGTCGACTCTGAGGCAAGATTCCCGTATGCTACCAGAGAGAATGATATTCATAAGATGAGTAAAATGCCTTCCACCCAGTAGCATTTAATGAGGTAGATTCTAAATCGTTAAGTACGCGGCCCGTTAAAAGGAATATAGCATTCACTACCTGGTGTTACACTTTCTTTAATGGTCCTCATAATTGTCATTAAAGAGGAGCGTGATCCTAGGACCTTATTCCCTAGGGGAAACTAAAAATAGTGACCTGTATTATCATTATAAGGGACACAAATTATCTGGAAAAACATACACTTCGTTCTATTCAAAACTCAATATAATTTTACCTTCTAGTTTATTGATATCGTTATTATTTTTCTCGGAAGGCCTGCTCCCGAAATTACAATTTCCGCTATTTCATCGCAGGCTCAAGGCTAAATATTACATTTTTTGCTTCATCTATTCTTTTAGGATCAAATTAATTCACTTGTCCATAAACCAAGTATAAATTCAACTGTACTGTTTTACAAGTACACACTAGTTATTTTTAAAGTCTCATTTAGTGACTTTTGTTAATTACAAGATAATACAAGTGCCAGGTTTGTGAATTCTACTTTAAGGTATTTCCTTCACCAATAATAGGGGTAATTAAAATCATGAATAATTTAAAGGTGAAATTAATAATTCTTTCCATGTTTAGAGATTTTTTTTAGGTGTTTTGCCATAATATACTATCGACGCCCCATTTTTCTAAGGCGAAATGGGGTTCACGGCATTTGGGAGGACAACTCTATTCCCTTGCGAGAATTGAGTTTTGGAGTTGGAGAGTCGCCACCTAATGATTATAGTGCATTAGGACACTTTAAAAAGGGTTTGAGATGAATAAATGAGAGTTTGGGTAAGTGCTAGAAATTATCTCGACGGAAAGGTGTTAGGCACCCCTCAAGATCCACTTGTGTTGTCCCAGCCATGTTACAATTGTGACATTATATAAACACATAAATACTTAAGGCTCAAATAAGAATTTGCATATAATATAGCAATAAGTTGAAAATTTGAAAGACAAGCAAAGAGGACAGAATTCTATGAAAAAGAACGATTTAAAGAGTAAGAAAAGATAAAAGCAGATAAAGGAAAAGGGGTCCTAGGTTTATGGTTAATATGGATCACATTAGTACAATATCCAGCAATCACTCCTCCAAAGAGGGGTTGCACGTGATATTAGCGCACCGTTCATCACACCATATTCAACCCTTCCTACCTCGTTAAGGTATTAAAGCGTGGAATAACATCGTCACTTATTGCATGCTGCTACCCGTCCCAATCCTATCAGTCCCGGAGGTATTTGGAACTTTTAGTCCTATCAAGGGAAGGAGTTTTGGGCTTTTCGAGATTTTAAAAGGTTAAAATTCTATGGCGTCAAACAAAACATATAAGACAGTTATAGGGTGCACACAATAGTTAAGGCTCAAATTGACCTCCTTTAAATAACAGAAAACATGCAGTCTAGCATGACTTACATGTACTGATTAGGTCTGAATTAAACTTAAACGTTAGGCGGGCTGATTTATCAAATATTTTTCAGATGAGAAGTCGGAATAGGCCTCTCTTGGTTGTAATTATCGAAGACTGAAGCAGTTAGTTAATTACCTACTGCTTTGCCTAAGTGAAACCAATAGGCATGATATCTACTGGTTTCAGAAATAAAGAAGTAAACTTATTACAGAAAGGTTGCCAGTTTTTAACCGAATAATACAAGTTCTCAGTTGATAATTACTACTGATATATTGAACTTCAAACAAGTGAGGCGATTCAAATTTGGTTAATAGTCCCTATAGGCATGCTTTCTAGGCGTTGTTAATTTTAAAATGATTATGAAAGTGCAGGAGCGTTATAAAATGGTATCTAGAATGTAGTTAACTACTATTTAACCTACAACTGTTTGCCTAATGATAGATGTACAATGCAGAACCTTACGGACATGGTTTCTATATACACATACATGCAGAAAACCTGTAGGCATGATCTCTATATATGCAGAAATGCAGAATCCTGTAGGCAGGATTTCTATATGAAATGTAGAAGTGCACAATCCTAAAGACAGGATTTCTATATGAAATGCATAAGTGAAAAAAAAACAGCATGTGATTACGGGAATAAAATACCTAAGATCATAATGTCTACTCGTATGCATACACAGTGACCCTTCCCCTTTCATTACTAAGACCCCATAAGTTATTACGAATTATTACAGACCGGATCGAATTAGAAAAAGTAAATTACATCAGAAATATAAGCTACAACGAAGGAGCTTAATCCAGACTCAAGGTCTAACAATATGAGATGAACCAACTTCCAGGATCGGTTTCCAAAGCCTTTCTCTTATCTGGGAGTATATCAAGTTCCAAGGAGTTTCAAAAACTCCAGGCAATGCTTACACCCGAGTCATCATTGCAGAATTGGATTAAAGTGCAGTGTGGAAGGGCCAGCCTTCCAGTGTCCAAGTTCAGAGGAAACTCAAGGTCCCAAAGCAAGGCTCATAAGAGGGGGACAGAACTTAGAATCTAAGAGTATGTGTAAGTGCAATAGAGGGGATTAGGGAATGCCAAGGCAGGCTAGTGGTCATGCCCAGCAACATGGAATGCTGGCACACCCCTGACCAGCTTGGCAGCCAAAAATTAGAGAGTTAGGACCTATTGAAGCTCAGGTTCAGCCCTGGACAGCAATTTGGATGTTGACAGGCTATACCTTAACTCAAACACACATAAGGGAATATGGTATGGGAAATCGAAAGAGCTTATGACCAAATGATCCAGTATATATCCATGGACAATAACTTTGAATATTGCCATGTTTTAACCTACAGCTCAAACAGATAGAGGGATATGGGAATAGGATCCATTTCAAAACATAATCAATATATAAACACATTACCACAAATTTAAGTTCTACAAGTAGTAAAGTAAGCATGTACATAAGAACAGGTAAGTAAACACATTGGAGTTGATGCTGGAATCAAAACTAGGACATACCAGTTTTAGAAAGGGACAAGCAAAAGAAAGCAGAAGTCTTGCAAATAGGCTACTATAAGCAACAAGAGAGAATAGTTTTGAGTGTAAGTGTGAGTTCAGAAAAAACTGCGAGTGTTAGTGTGTTATGTTAGTAAAAGAGCATGTATTTATACTTTGAAAACAAACAAGGAATAAGGCAAGGAAATAACCGTATACCAATTAGAATCAATCAGTAGAAGAACTTCCTTTAATTAAGGAGTTCAAACTTAAACGGCAATGAGCAAAAAGTATTTAAGGAAAGAGATCAAGTAAGGATTTTGTGCAAAGAAGGCAATTAGGGGTAAATACATAGGAGTTTAATTAAGCAAAGAAATTTTGAAATACACACTTAAACAAAGAAGGTAAGAACCAATCAGTACTCAGTAAATCAAGGAATCAGAGATTTGCAACTATTGGTTTATGAATAACCAAGTCAAAAAGGCTAAGGAAAAGGTTTTACTTAAGAAGAATCAGTAGCAATCAATTAAACCCCAAAAACGGATTCTATTTCGAACACAAGTTGGAAAACCTTTTGAAAGAAAGATTTTAACACATATAAAAGGGGTTGTCATGCTAATCAGAGGAGTCTAGTATAGAAGAATTCATACACAAAAGGATTCAAACTCAGTACGTGGATCCAAAGTGAGTTTGAGAGAGTCTAGGGTTCAAATAGAACCCTAGTCCAAACACACAAGACCAAACTCGCCAAAACCCCCAAATCCTAGGTTTTCAACTTGAATCAAATGCAAAGAAGAGGAATCAAGAAGATACAATAGAAGGTTTAAGCAAACAGAGTCATGGAATTAATTCAAAACACAATGAGAGTAGAAGAAACAGTAGAGGAAAATATGCTTAAGCAGGCATAGTAAAAACACTTAATGAACATGGTAGGAAAATACAGTAGGTGAAACACATCAAGTCGTAGTGGAAGGCAAGTAGCAGAACATAGCATGTGAAAACAAAGCACAGAAACATATTAGAAGGAAGAACAAAATATAGCAGACATAGTAAAAGAACATCTGTAAAAACAGGAAAACATAATAACATGATAGAGACAAACATACATGAGAAAGGGAGAAGAAAAATCGGAAAACACATAAGCATTTTCAGAAACCCTAAATCAGAAGGAAGTGACTTTGAAAGAAAAAGGATTTTATAAAGAAAAGTTGGGGAAACCTTTTAAAAACTCGAAGTAAAGCATGAATATACACAGATCTGAAGAGAATCAGAGAAAAACCTCAAACAACTAGGTTTCAGGTGAACCCTAGTGCGAGAAAGGCTTTGAAAATGTCCTATCGAAGTCGGATAAGACTGAAAATAGGCTTAGGAGGCTAAAATATGCCGGAGCCAAGCCGGAGATGGCCGGAAACCTCAAGTCAGTAGAGATCTAGGTTGAGACCTTTGAGGTCTAGACTCAAAACTTCGAATAACAAGCACACAAGAGCGATAGGAGGTGAGTATGAGGGTTTCACGACCTGAGAAGCCATGGAAACCGGCGAGAATCGAAGGGATAAGGGTTAGCTTGGGTGGCGGTTAGTAGGGTCTGCAGAGAGAATGGGAGAGGAAGGGAATTCAAGAGCGGCGGGTAGAGGGAAATGAATTAGGGTTGGGGGGTTCGGTCAATTAAAAAGGAAAGGTTGCGTGTGAGACGTTGATCTATTAAATCAACTGTTAGGATTAAATGCTAGGTCCGGGCGGGTTATCGAGTCAGGGGCGGATAATTGGGTCAATTCATTTGAAATTAAAATTGGGTTGATTGTGGATACAATTGAAAATACAAAATGGGCTGCAATTGAAACGAAATAAGGCTAGTTTTTAAAATATCCAATTTTGTCCCTTTTCTTTTTATAAATAGTGAAAATAATTTTAAAAAGAAATTAAAAGCAGTGTAGTAATAAATAATATATAAATATTAATTTAAAAATTGTGGAAATGATTTTATAATTATTAAATGCAGTTAATTGTAAAATAGGCTATAATTGCAATTATATGCAATTTAGATTTTAAAATACTAAATAAATGTGTAAAAATATGAAAAATATATTTAACTATATTTTAGTGTAAATATGAGAATAAAATAAATTATTAACCAAAATAATAGTTTTAGAAATAATTATTAAATTTTATAGTATTAAAATAAATAATTTATTAGTTTTAAAAAATCTTTATAAAATTGAAAAAATACCAAAACACTTGTGCATGCTCATATATGCATATATATGTTATTTTAAGTATTTTGAGTTTAAAAATATCTAGGGAAAAATTGGGTATCAACAACTGCTCCTCTTTACCCAGAAAGGATGAAAGAGTTGTCGGGTAAAGATATGATGACTAATTTGACCGAAAAGTCAATCTATGAAGAATTCTGACCGAGCTCTGGCTCTTGAGCTGCCTACATATCCCTGGTTATATAGGAATCAGGCCATATGTAGTTCATGATCCATTGAGGGAATATGTTGATGGAGATTTTGAAAGGCGGACGCGATATTTATGTTGAGAAAGTGGTTGAAATCTGATATGCTGCAGGAAGTGGAGCGGGATTGCTCCTGCTGAGATGGTCGTTGCTAGTTGGTGTACCTGCAAGTGAGGAATACAACATATATTGTGCAAAAATTTAATTGTAATGCAAGTTCCCTTTAGACCGTGAATGTTGTCTTTGAACGGTTAGGATGACGTCCTGGGCCATGAAGCGTATGATAAAGGATTCACAAGCTATGAAATGATGTTCTCGGGCTATGAGGATGATGCCTTCGAACTATGAGACCTTTGAATAATGATATGCAAAACATAAAACGAGGTCTTCAGGCCATGGCATGGCATTCTCGGGCTATGAAAATGATGCCTCCGAACAATGATGCCTTTGGACAATTTGGCGATCTTTTCGCCCAAGAAATACAAAAGGTGGCGATCTTTCATCAAATGAAATACAGAATGTGACGATCTTTCAGCCAATGCAAGACGTGAATAAAAGGTGGCGATATTTCAGCCAATGCAAGATGGAGACAGGCTTAGTCTCGGAAGGCTGGAAGGTAGCCTTATGCAGAAAATGCAGATGGAGACAATTCTTAGTCTCAGAAGGCAGGAAGGTAGCCTTATGCAGATAATGTAGATGGAGATAATGCTTAGTCTCGGAAGGCAAAAAGGTATTCTTACGCAATGCAGAGATATACGGATGGAGATAGAGCTTAACCTCGGAAGGCCAAAAGGTAGCCTTATGCAATGCAAAATGCAGATAATGCAGATGAAGACAATGCTTAGTCTCGGAAGGAAGAAAGCTGGCCTTATGCAATGCAGAGATATGCAAATAGAGGTAGAGCTTAACCTCGGAAGGCAGAAAGGTAGCCTTATGTAGAATGCAGATAATGTAGATGGAGACAATGCTTAGTCTCGAAAGGCAGAATGGTAGCATTATGCAATGCAAAGATATGCAGATGGAGGTAGAGCTTTAAACTCGGAAGGCAGAAAGGTATCTTTATGCAATGCAAAATATAGATGGAGACAATGCTTAGTCTTGGAAGGCAGAAAAGTAGCCTTATGCGAAATGCAGATAAATGCAGGATGGAGGTAGAGCTTAACCTTAGAAGGTAGAAAGGTAGCCTTATGCAATGCAGATGGAGACAATGCTTAGTCTCAGAAGGCAGAAAGGTAGCCTTATGCAATGCAGAGATATACATATGGAAGTATAGCTTTAACCTCGGAAGGCAGAAAGTAGCCTTATGCAATGCAATATGCAGATAATGCAGATGGAGACAGTGCTTAGTCTCGAAAGGTAGAAAGGTAGCCTTATGCAATGAAGGAAATAAAAGGCGAGTAGTCATGAAATCTCTTAGCTCGTAGATAATAGCTAATAGTTAATTGCATCATTGTGGCTGTTGGGGATGTTGTGTATAGATAGAAATTGTAAACGGGTGATGATTCTGAGAAGTTTCACTCTTGAGAAAGTATGAGTGCATAAATATATCTAATGACCTTGCGAATTGAGTGCCTGCATCAAAAGAAACATCATGAGTTTTGTAAAATGGGGGAAGGTTAGTTCATCTTCCCGGGACTGTTGCTCGTCGTGCTTGACGTTGTATTCTCATTGGGTAGCGTTGCTAAATAAAGCAATCTCGATAATAGTCATACATGATTTAGTAAAATAATGTGACGTAAATACATAATTGAAAATAATAGTTTTTTTAGAACCGACGACTGCGATGCGGTTCAAGACATTGCAACCTCTCTTGCTCCAAACTTTTGAGGGTCCTACTCAAATTCTACCCCATTTTACTGAGCGGGTGCTTCCGACGCCTGTGTGCAATGAATGGCTGACGATCAGCTTTGAAATTTTGAGAGTCCTCCTCAAAATTCTGCTCCAGTTTCCAATAGCAAGGGGAAATGGAAATATTGTTGAATTGTGACCGAACCCATAGGGCTGCCTATGTATCCCCTCTTAAACATGAATCAGGTTAGGTTGGCTTTGGCCTGACTTCTCCGTCCATTTCTGCAAGTATGAGGGCTCCTCCGGTTAGAACCCGATGGACCATGCATGGAACCTGCCAGTTGGGAGAGAATTTCCCATTGGCTTCATCTTGATGTGGAAATATTTTCTTCAACACTAGATGTCCTGGTGTGAACTTCCTTGGCTTGACTCTTTTGTTGAAAGCTCTGGAAATTCTGTTCTGATACAATTGACCATGGAAAACGACATTCATTCTCTTCCCATCTATAAGAGACAACTGCTCGTAGCGACTCCTTACTCGTTCTGCATCATCTAACTCCGCTTCTTGTATGATTCTTAAAGAGGGAATTTCTACCTCTGCAGGAATGACTGTCTCTGTATCATAAAACAGCATATAGGGAGTTTCCCCGGTTGATGTGTGGACTGTGGTTCTGTATCCCAACAGGGCGAATGATAACTTCTTATGCCATTGCTTGTGCTTTTCTATCATCTTCCTTAGTATATTCTTGATGTCTTTGTTGGCGGCTTCCACATCTCCATTCATCTGAGGCCTGAAGGCTGTGGAGTTTTTATGTTTGATCTTGAATGCTTCACACATCGCTTTCACCAGGTCACTATTAAGATTAGAACCATTATCAGTAAAGATTGATTTCCAAATTTCGAACCGACAAACAATATGGTCGTGAACGAAATCTACGACAACCTTCTTAGGTACTGCTTTATATGACACTGCTTCAACCCATTTGGTGAAGTGATCAATGGCCACTAGAATGAACCTGTGCCCGTTTGATGAGGCAGGCTCGATTGGTCCAATAACATCCATTTCCCAAGCGGCGAATGTCCATGGAGATCTTGTTGTAGTAAGCGCATTTGGAGGTACCTTTATCATATCCGCATGTATCTGGCAGCGACGGCACTTTCGGACATACTGGATGCAGTCCATTTCCATAGTCATCCAAAAATAACCTACTCGGAGTATCTTCTTTGCTAAGACAAAACCATTCATGTGTGGACCGCGGGTCCCCCGCATGCACTTCCTCTAACAACCTGGATGCTTCATTTGCTTCGACACACCTTACTAGTCCCAAATCGGGAGTCCTCCTGTATATGATCCCTCCACTGTGAAAGAGGTTGTTGGATAACCGCCGAAGGGTGTGCTTCTGAGTAGCGTTGGGAAGTTCTGGATATTCTCATATTGTCAAGTACTCCTTGATGTCATGGAACCATAGTTTTTCGTCTGCTTCTTCCTCAACATGATCACAATAAGGTAGCTGATCATAAATATTTACCGGGATGAGATCAATGAAATTCTTATCTGGATGGTTGATCATGGACGATAGAGTAGCCAATGCATCAGCGAACTCATTCTGCATTCTAGGGACGTGCTGAAATTTTGTCTTTATGAATCTCTTCCTAAACTCATGTATGTGATGCAGATAAGAAAGTATCTTAGAGTCTTGTTTTCCCACTCTTCTCGAACCTGGTGTATGAGAAAAACTGAATCTCTGATTACTGGCAGTTCCTGAGCATTTATGTCAGTGGCCATCTTGAGCACCAAGATGAAGGCTTCGCATTCGCCTATATTGTTGGTGCATGGGAACCTGAGCTTAGCGGATACCTGGGTAATGCTGGCCGGTTTTTGATACTAGAACTGCTCCTATGTCAACTCCTTTAAAATTTGCGGCTCCATCAAAAAACATTCTCCAACCATCATAGGATTCTGCAATATCTTTTTCCTATGAAAGATACCTCTTCATTGGGAAAATACATCTTTAAAGGCTCGTATTCTCCTTCCACAGGATTCTCGGAGAGATGATCCGCCAAGGCTTGTCCTTTGATTTCCTTCTAAGCCATGTATACAATGTCGAATTCACTTAGCAAGATTTTCCACTTGGCGAGCTTGCCGGTGGGCATGAGCTTCTGGAAGATATACTTCAGTGAATCCATTCTAGGTAAGAGATAAGTGGTATAGGCACAAAAATAATTCCTCAACTTCTGAGCTACCCAAGTCAGAGCACAACAGGTGCGCTCTAATAAAGAATACCGGGCCTCGTACGGGGTGAACTTCTTACTGAGATAGTAGATGGCGTGCTCCTTTCTCCCCGTCCCATTGTGTTGTCCCAGAACACAACCAAATGCTCCATCCAATACTGCAAGGTAGAGCAACGGAGGTCTACCTGGTTTGGGCGGAACCAGAACTGGCGGCATTGAAAAGTATTCCTTGATTCTGTCAAAGGCTTTCTAACAATCATCGGTCCATTTGGTAGCAGCGTCTTTCTTCAACATTTTAAAGATGGGTTTTCAAATGATAGTGGACTGAGCTATGAACCAGCTGATATAGTTGAGTCTCCCTAGGAAAATCACCATGTCCTTCTTATTCTTTGGAGGAGGAAGTGCTTGAATGGCCTTATACTTTGATGGATCCAATTCTATTCCTCGACGACTCACGATGAACCCCATAAATTTTCCGGCAGGAACCCCAAATGCACACTTAGCGGGATTCAATTTCAGATTGTACTTTATTAGTTTGTTAAAGTATTTCCTCAGATCTTCCATGTGGTCAGTGGCTTTCCTGGATTTGATGATGGCATCGTCGACATACACTTCAATCTCCTTATGTATCATATCATGGAAAATGGTAGTCATGGCCCTCATATAAGTAGCCCTTGCATTTTTAACACAAATGGCATCATCTTGTAACAATACATCCCCAACGGCGTGATGAAAGTTTTTTTCTCTGTGTCTTCCTCATCCATCCATATCTGATGATACCCGGCAAAACAATCAACAAACAACTGCAACTCATGCTTAGTGCAGTTGTCAATAAGAATATGTATGTTTGGCAAGGGGAAATCGTCTTTCGTACTGGTCTGGTTAAGATCCTGGTAGTCGCCATAGATCCTAACCTTCCCTTCTTTCTTCGGCGCTGGTACAATGTTGGCTAACCATGTCAGGTACTCTACCATCCTGAGAACTTTGGATTTGACTTGCTTGGTGACTTCTTCCTTTATCTTCAAACTCATGTCAAGCTTAAACTTTCAAAGTTTCTGCTTTATCGGCGGACATGTTGGATCTGTTGGCCGTTTGTGAGTTACAACGGATGTACTGAGACTATTCATATCATCATAAAACAAGACGAATACAACCTCATATTCCTTTAGAAACTCTTTTATTTTTTGATGGTGACAGGTGAACAGTGATGTGCATTTCTTTGACATTATCTGTATCCCCCAAGTTAACGACCTCAGTTTCATCCAAGTTAGACTTAGGCTTATTTTCAAAATCCTTAACTTCTTTAACGACCTCTTCTGGTATATCATCCTCTTCTAAGTCTATGTCTGTTTGTTGCACAGTCTCGTTGCAAATCATAATCATCGGTTCATCATCAAGATAATTAATAGTAATGCTATGTAAATAAAGTAACTGATAAAGAAAATAATAAGAGCGAGATATATATAAGAAACTGAAATGCTTTGATTAAATTTCATAATTGCTTGGGAACATCGGAGCTCTTTTTGAAATTAAAGAAAATAAGAAAAGGAAATTATTGAGGTGATGCATGGTGCTTTGTTTAGCCTTGCTACCCTGAAGCTTTCCGGGCCCTGATGGTTTTGATTGACCAATTATTGAGGTGTTCTCCTCAGTTCACAGCTTGTATTGAAGAGCCTTCCTCCTCTTTCTCCTCGAAAGTAACACAAAAGCCCATATCATCGCCCCGTTAAAAACAAATTCTTCATTGCCGCCAATGCTTCATCTTCTTCTTACCCATATATGGTATCTGCCAGTTGGAAAGTCTACTCCAGACGCGGTATAGGATGCTCCAATAGGTAGTAGGGACCACGCCGTGGTGGCGACCTGTGGTTGAACGCCTCCCAAGTGTATTCATACCCCAAACCAAAAGTGGTACTGTGTTTCTTCAGCTTGATGTGTTTGGCAATTCCTTGTAGGTTTTTGCCAAGTCCTTTTCCAGGCTCATATCCACACCAATTCAGGATAAACTCAATCTTGTTATCCCAGTATTTATCTTTGTCCACATCGTTGACCTGCTCAATGTGATGGTAGGTTTATCCTCCTATTCTCCTTTTTTTTCCAATCATCAGGATGGTCTGGCGACTATATATGGGGTTGCTACCATCTCCATGAATAATCACCTCTTAGTGATTCCATTCGAACTTCAGCGCCTAGTGCAGGGTTGATTCTACAGCTCCAGCGGCATGGATCCATGGTCGTCCCTACAGCAAGTTGTAGGATGTTGGGATGTCTATTACTTGAAAGTCAACATCGAACCAAGTTGGTCTCATTTGCAGGCATAAACTGATGTCCCCAATAGTGGATCTTTTGGACCCATCGAAGGCTTTGACATTGATGGCCCCATTTTTTATCTCATGCAAGCTCTTCTCCAGTGTTCTGAGAGTTATCAAATGACATATGTTGAGGCTGGATGCTCCGTCGATTAAGACTTTAGTAATGAAATAATCCTCGCAACGGTGTTGTGCAACATCTTGTTGTGACTCAGCCCTTCTGGTAGCAGCTCATCTTCGTGGAAGGTGATTTTGTGGCTCTCTAGTACTTGCTCTAGGATATTTTCCATTTCCCCTCTAGTTATATTGCGGGGCACATATGCCTCACTCAGTATCTTCATCAAGGCATTCTTGTGTGCGTCGGAGCTCTACAGAAGAGCTAAGATGGAGACCTGTGCCAGTGCTTTATTTAGTTGTTCAACGTCAGAGTACTCTTTTGCCTGTATCTTCCTCTAAAGATTATCGAGCCCAGTTTCAATAGGCCTTCTAGTGGCTTACCTACTGGACTCAGCTAGGTGTTCTGGAGTGTAAACTCTGCCTATTCTGTTCATACCCTGTGCAGCAATTGTTTCTCCAATTTTGGTTTTCCCTTTCCTTCTCGTTTCGGCTGTGTAATCCCATGGTATGGCATTTGAGGGGAACGATTCTATTTCTGTCATTGCAGCGACTTCGAATTGCGCAGGTGCTTTTGGAACTCCAAACTTGACTTTAATCGGTCTGAGCACCTTCGCAGAAGAAGGTGCTTTAAACTCAAGCGGTATAGATATGTTTACTTCACGTCCCCAAAGGGCTGGTTCTGGACAACAATCGGGTTAAGTGTGACTGTTGGTTTCTTTGGCTCATCACCCCCAGCAATCAATCCTATCGACCCTTTGGGGTCCTTGTCATCTTCGATCTCGATCATGTGAATGCCCCCACCCTTGTGGTCAGGAAGAGGGTTGTTGCGAAAATTAGGAACAAGCTTCTTTGCTACGATAATCTTATTGTCAATCAGAGCTTGGATCTTATCTTTCCGTGAGCGGCACTCGTCAATGGTATGCCCCTTCATGCCAGAATGGTACGCACGAGTTTTATTCGGGTTGACCCATTGGGAAGGATTTCTGGAGTTATGGAACGGATAGGGGTGACATAACTGTCGACGCCCCCTTTTTTTAACTACTGAAAGAAGCCAAAATCGGGTTTACGACATTATGGGCAAAATAACTCTCATTCCCGTTTGGGAATTGGGTTATGGAATTAGAAGAGTCGCCACCTAATGATTATAGTGCATTAGGACACTTTAAGATGAAGAGAGTATTTTGAGAGAAAAACCAGAGTTTGGGTAAGGGCTTGAGGTTATCTCGAAGGGAAGGTGTTAGGCACCCCTCAAGATCCACAAATGTGGTTCCCGGCCGTGCTAATTGTGACTTTAATAGAAGATGAAGCAAGTAGAGAAATAAGGTGCCCTTGTATAACATTCACATAACTTGGAAGCTTTAAAGTAAAGGAAGGACATACGTTTGAAATAAGAGAGGACTAGTTTGAAAAGCATTACTAGAAGAAAGCATTTAAATAAAGCAAATAAAGGAGAAAGAAGGGTACTAGGTTTAACTATAATATGGATCAAATCGGCACAATACCCCGCACACACTCCTCAAAGAGGGGTCGCATATGGTATTAGCGTACCGGTCATCATCTCCATATTCTACCCTTCCCACCCTGTTAAGATATTTAAACGCGTTGGTATCGTTTACTTACTGCAAGCTAATACCCGACCCAACCTTTTAGTCCTAGGGTATTAGGACTTCTAATCCTAAAAGGGGGAGAGAGAGATAGGATATATATATATATATATATATATGGAGTATTCAAAGGTAAAAATACTAGAGCGACAGTCAAAAACACATAACATGTAAAAGGTACGCAAATAAGCAATCAAAGGCTCAAGTAAACCCCGTAACATACAGCAAATAGTTTAACATGACTACAATTACTGATTTGGTCTATAAAAGAGGTTAGAAGAGCGGAAAGATTAGTTTAACACATAAGAGTTGGATAGAAAATCTTCTTCGAGCTCCCCGGGCCCGTTTTAGGAGTTGACAGGATTTAGGAAATCTGTTGATTTTAAAGGAAAACGTTAAGTTCAGACAATAGTCTGTTAAAAGAGAGTCAAAGCTGTGGATGATTTTGAAAAGGCTTATGAGCAAGCCCCATAAATCAAGTAAAAGGGAGATGCAAGAAGGGCAGTTTAAAAGACGTTAAAGAAGTTTTTAAAGCACTGAACTTAGGCAAAATCACAGCTTCAGTATAAAAAATAGTTTACAGGTTCAGAGCATTGCGAAGGGGAAGACCTGGGCCCGTTCTGAAATAAAAAAATTTAGGACAAGTTGAAACCTGAGACGTTTGAAAGCATTAGGCGAGTCTGAACTTATGACTTACTTATTAACCCTTTAGTTACAGCTTGTTAGACGACCTACTATTTTTGCCTAGCATTTATATAGATTTTATAGGCATGCTTTCTAGGCGAGACAAAAATGCAAACCTATAAGCATGATTTCTATATGAAGTTGATGCAATAACAAAAGCATATAGACATGGTATCAAGATAAGGGAAAATGGGAAAGCAATTAATATGTTAAAGCTTAAATAAAAATGTTGAATGTAAACAAACAAGGGAAAGGAGAGGAGCGGGTTAAACATATTAAAGCTTAATATAAACAGACCAGGGAAAGGGAAAAAGGTTGAGCATTTGAACTTGAACATAACAGGCAAGGGAACAAGGGAAAGGGATTAAACATACAGAGCTTAAGTTGAAATAACATAACAGACAAAGAAAGGGGAAAGTAAACAGATAGTTGAAGGTTAATAATTGAAAATAGGAGCCTACTAGTGCAACTTGAAGAACATAGCAAGTATAGATTCTATAATTAGCCTAGGCTTTCAGCCGGCTAATTCTTAGCAAAGAGAGTAAGTAACAGAGAAGAGGAGAGCAGAGAGTTTTCAGTGAGTAAGAGTAGAGAGAATTCGTGTATTAGTCTGTGCTAGTGAGAAAGAGAAGGCCTATTTATAGTTTTGAAAAGATGCAGCAATAAGGCAAGGAAATATTCAGCAATATCAATCGGTATCAATTAAGGAGAAGGGAACCCCTTCAATTAAGAAACCGGATGGAAATAAATAAACCTAGGTCTAAATTTGGAAAGACAATCGAGTATTAATCACAAGAATATAGGGTAAATACATGTAAGATTTCGAAAATCACACGGGTAAATATATAAGGCAAGTAATCACCCAGGAAATCAAGGAGTCAAGATACTACTTACATTCGAACTTAGTTAGAAAACAGGGAGCAATTAGAGAATCAAACACTTGTACCAAAATCAATTAGGGTTTCAGAGAAAGGGGAAAATAGTACTATAAAAGATGCATAGGTTTGAACAGGCAAAGACTGGAAATAACATATAGCAAAGCATAAGAAAGCAACCAGAGGCGGATAGGGTTTCACAGAAAAAGAAAATGGAAAATCCCCTTAGAAATTAGGGTTTCCACTACAAGTCGGAACACAGGGAACATCATAGACGAAGATGACAAGAGTAGAACATCATAAAGAAAGTATAAACACATGAACTGAAAACCCTAGAAATAACAATAAAGCAAAAAACTTTAGAGTCGTAGTAGAAAACGTTCAAAATCATGGAAAAGAACACACAATAGCAAAACTAAACAACAAAATCAAAGAAATAAGATATGTCATAGAAAACCCTAGGTTTAAAGGACGAACAATTTTGAAAATACAAATAGGCGAATAAAGGATGAGAGATACTTAAAAATTTTAGAAAATAACTAGAGCTCAAAGAAGATCGTAAGATATACAAAGAGAAAAATGAAAAAGAACCTCGAACATTAGGGTTTTCAGAGAAAGGTCTCGAAATGGCGAAAAAAGCCTGAACGGACTCATCAGAGTCGGCAAAGGACTTAAGGCCTTAAGACTTGCTGGAGAAAGGCCGGACACAGCTACAAAAGACCCCATTGGAGGACCCCTTGTCCAGTCATCTTTGAAATAAGGCTTCGATCCTCGAACCAAAAGGCCAGGAGAGGTGAGGAGTGAACGAATAAGGGAGTTTCAGGTCCAGGACGGCCATGAACGCTGGTGAAAAGGGCCGGAGACAACTAGGGATTTTAGAGAACTTAGAGAGCTTTAGAGATTCAAAGGTGGCCGGTTTGGAAAAGTGACTAGGGCTTGGGGGTATTAGGGATTTAATTTAGGTAAGTGTATTGTGGGCCGTTGATCTGTCAGATCAACGGCCGGGATTAGAAAGATGACCGGGTGGGCTAGATTTAAGTGGATTTGATCGGGTGATTTTGGATTTGGGTCGGGAAATTGTGGGCTAATTTTGGGGTTGATTTTGGATTTCAATTTGGGCTAGAATTGAAAGATTAAAGGGCTGCATTTTAAATAGCCCTTTTTCCCAAATTGATTTTATAAAAATATTAAACTATGTTGTAAAAATCCAATAAAACTAATGAGTTAATAAAATATATTTAGGAAGCAACTAAAAAATATTAGGAACGATTCTGTACTTGAAATACTTATTAAATTGTGAAATAGGCTAAAATTTCAATTTAATGCAATTTTAGTTTAAAAATACCTAATGGCTTTGTAAAATTCTGTAAAAATTATATAAATTATATTTTTTTTATGTAAATGAGAGAATAAATAATGTATTTATTAAATAACAAGATTTGAGGTTAAATATTGGATTTTATAGTACAAAATAAGTTGTAAATTGGTTTTAAAATGCTTGAAAAATTATAGAAAAATACCAAACCTTTTGTGGATGCTTATATATACATTCACAAGCTATTTTGAAAGTATTTTAGGTACAAAAATACATAGAAAAAAATTGGGTATCAACAATAACCAGTAGCTTTAAGTCTTTCATACAGCTGGTCAATTGGTTTGGCAATGAGAGGGTATTGTCTGGGAGGTCTGCGGTTGAAATTTGGTCTAGGTCTGGGGAGGTTTTGGCGAGTGGGAGGATTGAGTATTATAATCTTGGTAGACAGGTGCGATTTGAGAGTATCTGGGTGAAGTTGGCTGATATGTGGGAGGTGGAGACAATTGGTAAACATGTGGTGGATTTTGGTAGGAGGGTGTGGGTTCTTGGTAATTTGGGGTAGGCTGATATGTAAGTGGAGGTGATGGGTAAGTGTGGTATTTTATTGGTGATTGTGTTCTCTGTGCGACCATCATATCACTCACAATCTTCTTAGACGTGCCACCCGACTGTAAAGCCTTTTTGTTGGCCTGCAATGCGGTAAGGTTAGTAACCACACCACTCTTAATTCCTTCCTCAATTCTTTCCCCCAGCTTGATGATATCGGAGAATTTTTGGCCCTCGATCCGCATCAACCTCTCAATATATTGTGGATCCTGATCCCGGACGAAGAATCTATTTATTTATTCCTCTTCTAAGGCCGGCCTGAACTTAGCAGCCTCTGATCTCTAATGAGTAGCATACTCACGGAATATCTCATTGGTTTCTTCTTCAAATTCTGAATGTAGAATATGTCTAGTGCATTCTCCATATTGAATATGAACCTGTCCATGAAATCAGATGCCATACCTACCCAGGTTGTCCACTTCTTGGGGTCTTGGTTGATGTACCAAGATAAATTATCCCCTTTCAGACTTCTCATAAAGATCTTCATACGGATCTTCTCATCCTTTCCGACTCCGACTAGTTTGTCACAGTATATCCTCAAATGGACTGGGATCTCCCATTCCATCGAACTATTCAAACTTGGGAGGTTTGTAGCCCTCAAGAAGTTCAACATCTGTTTGAATGAAAAGGTCTTTGTAATTCATCCCCTCAATACCTTTGTTTCCTTCAAACCTTGGACTCGACTAGTCAGCTTCTTGAGTTCTGCGGCCAGGTTCTTGATAAGAGAGTCTTTGTCATCAGACTCAGGTGTTCTTGAGATTGGTTGGGTATAGTGCAGTATGGTTTCCACATATATGGGGGTGTTGTGTGTAGGATCATTTGTTGTGTTCAGGGGTTCAGGGATGAGCAATGGAGGGTTATTGGAAGTGTGGCATGTGTTTCAATGTTGAGTATGAGTGGGTTGTTTCTGTGGTTGTGGGGTGTTCTGTGGAGGTGCGGGATTTTGTGTGTTGGGAAAGTTGATGTCAGGAGTGGTAAGGGAAAATGATAAGTTTGCCAACTTTCGAACTTGACCCTGTTCTTCTCGAAACTTCAATAACTTTGTTCTAGTTGGACGGAACTTTCCTTGGAGATCTGGACACCCTAAGTAACCTCTGTTTGTTTACCCGAGTTCTCCTTTCTGATGTTGTTCACGTTTTCCATTTTAGTCTTGTTCTTGTTAATGATAGGACTTGGACGAGGAGGAGGTGGAGGGCCCTTGGATCTCGTAGAGTATGATGATTATGTCAGAGTGCAGGAATTAACCTTTAGGGGGGAATAAAAGAAAAATAAAAAGGTAATAAGTCACTGCAGGTTATGAAAAGAAAATATTGCAATATTTAAACATATTGTGCAAGAATATAAATCGTGTCCTAATTTGGATGCCTCGTTGTTCCCAAGGTAGGCCTAGAAACAAGTTAATTTTGAGAACTTATAATGTTAAATGCCTCATTTTATTGATAAAAATAAGGCGAATCCCAAAACGACACTAAAATTGCAGAAAAAAATAAAATGTCACTAATGACCATTGGCCTTATTGCATCATTAAAGCAAAAGAAAGGACTCCTAACTACTTGGTACCATAAGGACCTTTTTCAGGTTAAATGTTCTCGTTGATCAGATCCTCCAGCTCCCGCAGATTTTCCAGTAAAAATGCCTTTGCCAGGTGTTCTCCTTCGCTTCCCTTAGAGTTTTGACAGCCGGCTACTCTTTTCCTCACTTTCGCTTCAGATTCCAGCAAGCTATACTCCAGGTATTCTAGCATCTCACTAGCCTTAGTGACTCTCTCTTTACATTCGTTGAATTTGTTGCTCAATGGGAGGTTTCTCCACTAAGTCTGCAAGAGTGAAGGTATGTTGACCATATTGAAGTTAGGAAATTTGTCCCATTTCTGCAAAACAAAAGGGTAAGGCCCTTACCCTCGCCAGAATCGACTATTTAAACCAATGGTTCGCATAAGCGGTACTTAGTTCTCCAAATAAATGCACACACGTGGTAGTGTCCGTTTGGGTTCCAAAAAAACCAGTGGACTTTAGACAAGCTATCTTAAAGAGTCGTTATCTGGACAACATAACTGACTCGGCTAGGTTTGACCATGATGCATGCACAGTTAAACAGAGTAAGGTTTATATGGGGTATTAGACCGGTACCCTTGAGCGGACAACTCAATAGCGAAAGGCACGAAACACTCGACTGCACTGCTGATCGACTGGTTGTACCGCAAATATTCCTTTGCCAAATTTAGGGGGTGATAATATTGGAAGAGTGCAACCACTAATTATAAGCGTTGCTATGGTATTTGTTTGGCACGAGTGAAATATTATGTTGAAGACGCAATTACAAGAATGAAACAGATTGCCACGTATTTCCACGTTCATAAGATAATGATTACAATGATTTCTCATAATTACAACAGTATTGAAGTGAAGCAGTAAAAGAAAGCATTAAGGAAAGAAAAGACACAAAGAGCCAAGTTAGTTTCACAGTAGAGGAAATAAAGACAGTAAGTAAATGCAATTAAAGAGGCAATAAAGTTACAAGTAGCATCCAATGGTAAAAGCCCAAAGAAATCCCCAGTAGAGTCGACATGCTGTCGACACCCCCTTTTTCTAAGGTGAAATTGGGTTCATGCATTTGGGAGGACAACTCTATACCTTTGCGAGAATTGGGTTTCGGAGTTGGAGAGTTGCCACCTAATAATTATGGTGCATTAGGACACTTTAAGAAGGGTTTGAGATGAATAAATCAGAGTTTAAGTAAGGGCTAGAAATTATCTCGAGGGGAAGGTGTTAGGCACCCCTCAAGATCCACTAGTGTGGTCCCAGCCATGTTACAGTTATGACTTTATATAAATACATAAACACTTAAGGCTCAAATAAGAATTTGCATATAATATTTCAATAAGTTGAAAATTTGAAAGATATGCGAAGAGGACAAAATTTTATGAAGAAGAAAAATTTAAAGAGTAAGAAAAGATAAAAGCAGATAAAGGAAGAGGGGTCCTAGGTTTATGATTAATATGGATCACATCAATGCAATATCCAGTAATCACTCCTCCAAAGAGGGGTCGCACGTGATATTAGTGCACCGGTCATCATATCCATATTCTACCCTTTCTACCCCTTAAGGTATTAAAGCGTGGAATAATGTCGTTACTTATTGCATGCTACTACCCGTCCCAATCCTATCAGTCCCGGAGGCATTTGGGACTTCTAGTCCAATCAAGGGGAGGAGTTTTGGGCTTTTCGAGAGTTTAAAAGGTTAAGATTCTAAGGCGTCAAACAAAACATATAAGACAGTTATAGAGTGCACACAACAGTTAAGGCTCAAATAGACCTCCTTTAAATCACAGAAAACATGCAGTCTAGCATGCCTTACATGTACTGATTAGGTCTGAATTAAACTTAAATGTTAGGCAAGCTGATTTATCACATATTTCTCAAATGTGAAGTCCGAATAAGGACTCTCTTGGTTGTAATTGTCGAAGACTGATTTAGTTAGTTAATTACCTACTCGTTTGTCTAAGTGAAACTTATAGGTATGATATCTGATGGTTTCAGAAATAAAGAAGTAAACTGATTACAGAAAGGCTTCTAGGTTTTAACAGAATAATACAAGTTCTGCAGTTGATAATTACTACTGATAGATTGAACTTAAAACGAGTGAGGCGATTCAGATTTGGTTAATAGTCCTTATAGGCATGCTTTCAAGGCGTTGTTAATTTTAAAACAATTATGAAAGTGAAGGAGTTCTATAGACATGGTATCTAGGATGCAATTGATTATTATTTAACCTACAAATGTTTGCATAATGATAGATGCACAATGCAGAACCTTACGGACATGGTTTCTATATATGCATACGTGCAGAAAATCTGTAGGCATGATCTCTATATATGCAAAAGTGCTTAATCATGTCGACAATATTTCTATATGAAATGCAGAAGTGTAGAATCCTATAGACAAGATTTCTATATGAAATACAGAAGTGAAAAAAATAGGTTGTGATTACAGGAATAAAATACCTAATATCATAATGTCTACTCGTATGCATACACAGTGACCATCCCCCTTTCTTTACTAAAACCCCATAAGTTATTTCAAATTATTATAGACTAGAGCGAATTAGAAAAGTAAATTACATCAGAAATTTAATCTACAACCAAGGAGCCTAATCCAGACTCAAGGTCTAACAATATGATATGAAACCACTTCCAGGATCGGGTTCCAAAGCCTTTCTCTTATCTGGGAGTATGTCAAGTTCCAAGGAGTTTCAAAAACTCCAGGAAATGCTTACACCCGAGTCATCATTGCAGAATTTGATTAAAGTGCAGTGTGGAAGGGCCAGGCCTCCAATTTCCAAGTTCAGAGGGAACTCAAGGTCCCAAAACAAGGCTCATATGAGGGGGCAGAACTTAGAATCTAAGAGTAGGTGTAAGTGAAATAGAGGGGATTAGGGAATGCCAAGGCAGGCTGGTGGTCATACCCAGCAACATGGAATGCTAGCACACCCCTGACCAGTCTGGCAACCAAAAATTAGAGAGTTAGGACCTATTGAAGGTCAGGTTCAGCCCTGGACAACAATTTGGAAGCTGCTAGGCTATACCTTAACTCAAACACACATAAGGGAATATGGTATGGGAAATCGAAAGAGCTTAGGACCCAAATGATCCAGTTTATATCCATGTACAATACCTTTATATATTTCCATGTTTTAAACTACAGCTCAAACAGATAAAGGGATATGGGGATGGGATCCATTGCAAGACATAAGCAAGATATAAGCACATTACCACAAAGTTAAATTCTACAGGCAGTAAAGTAAGCATGGACATAAGAACTGGTAAGTAAACACATTGGAGTTGATGCTGGAATCAAAACTAGGACATACCAGTTTCAGAAAGGGACAAGCAAAAGAAAGAAGAAGTCTTGCAAATAGGCTATAGTACAAGCAACACGAGAGAATAGTTTTGGGTGTAAGTGTGAGTTCATAAAAAACTATGAGTTTTGGTGAGTTGTGATAGTAAAAGATCATGTATTTATAGTTTGAAAACATGTAGGGAATAAGGCAAGGAAATAATCATGTACTAATTAGAATCAATCAGTAGAAGAACTTCCTTTAATTAAGGAGTTCAAACTTAAACGGCAATGAGCAAAAAGTATTTAAGGAAAGAGATCAAGTAAGGATTTTGTGCAAAGTAGGCAATTAGGGGTAAATACATAGGAGTTTAATTAAGGGAAGAAATTTTGAAATACATGGTTAAACAAATAAGGTGAGAACCATTCAGTACCCAGTAAATCAAGGAATCAGAGATTTGAAGTTATTGGTTCATGAATAACCAAGTCAGAAAGGCTAAGGAAAATGTTTTACTTAAGAAGAATCAGTAGCAATCAATTAAACCCCAAAAAAGGATTCTGATTCGAACACAAGTTGGAAAACCTTTTGAAGAAAGATTTTAACACATATAAAAGGGGTTGTCATGCTAATCAGAGGAGTGTCGTATAGAAAAATTCATACATAAAAGGATTCAAACTCGGTACGTGGATCCAAAGTGAGTTTGAGAGAGTCCAGGATTCCAATAGAACTCTAGTCCAAAAACACAAGAGCAAACTCGCCAAAAACCCCAAATCCTAGGGTTTTCTACTTGAATCAAAAGAAAAGAAGAGGAAACAAGCAGATACAGTAGAAGGTTTAATGCAAACAGAGTCATGGAATTAATTCGAAAAACAATGAGAGTAGAAGAAACAGTAAGCAGGCATAGTAAGAACACTTAATGAACTACAGTAGGCGAAGCATATGAAGTCATAGTGTAAGGCAAGTAGCAGAACATAGCATGTGAAAACATAGCACAGAAATAACGCAGAAGGAAGAACAAAATATAGCAAACATAGTAGAAGAACATGTGTAAGAAAAACATAAGAACATGATAGAGACAAACATACACGAGAAAGGGAGAAGAAAAATCGAAAAACACATAAGCATTTTCAGAAACCCTAAATCAGAAAGAAGTGACTTCGAAAGAAAAAGGATTTTATAAAGAAAAGTTGGGAAACCTTTTAAAAACTCGAAGTAAAGCATGAATACACACCGATCTGAAGAGAATCGAAGAAAAATCTTGAATATCTGGGGTTTCAGGTGAACCCTAAAACGAGAAAGGCTTCGAAAATGTCCAATCTAAGTCGGATAAGACTGGAAACAGGTTCAAGAGGCTAAGATATGCCAGAGCCGAGCCGGAGATGGCCGGAAACCTCAAGGTAGCGGAGATCTGGGTGGAGACCTTTGAGTTCTAGCCTCAAACCCTCGATACCAAGCGCACAAGAGTGACAAGAGGGGAGTATGAGGATTTCACGGCCTGAGAAGCCATGGAAACCGGCGAGAAAGGGATTAGGGTTAGCTTGGGTGACGGCGACTAGGGTTTGCAGAAAGAATGGGAGAGGAAGGGAATTCAAGGGCGGCTGATAGAGGGAAATGAATTAGGGTTGGGTGAGTTTGGTGAATTAAAAAGAAGAGTTTGCATGTGTGCCGTTGATCTGTTAGATCAACGGTTAGGATTAAATGGTAGGTCCGGGCGGGTTATCTAATTGGGTCAGGGGTGGATAATTGGGTAATTGTAATTGGGTTGATTGTGGCTATAAGTGAAATACAAAATGGGCTGCAATTGAAACGAAATGAGGCCAGTTTTTAAATAACCAGTTTTGTCCCTTTTCATTTTATAAAATAGTGAAAAAGATTTTAAAAATAAATTAAAAGAACTGAAATAATTAATAATATGTAAATATTAATCTAAAAATATTGAAAATAATATTATAATTATAAATGCAGATAATTATAAAATAGGCTATAATTGCAATTATATGCAATTTAGTTTTAAAAATACTAAATAAATATGTAAGTTATGAAAAAATTATTTGAACTATATTTTAGTGTAATATGAGAGTAAATGAATTATTCACCAAATTATAATTTTGGGAATAATTATTGAATTTTTGTAGTATTAAAGTAGAATAAATTAATTTTAAAAAATCTTTAAAATTTTGAAAAAACACCAAAACAGTTGGGTATGCTCATATATGCATATATTTTTTATTTTGAAAGTTTTTTTAGTATAAAAATATCTAGAAAAAATTAGGTATCAACATATACATTGGCGGATCTACTCTACGGGTATTACTTTTAGAGCCAAATACTGCTACTTGTATAAAAAAAATAGTAAATTCGTATAAATGTATTAACTAAGCACCCAGTTTCAGTAACAATTTTGAGATTAGAAATAGTTAAACATTTCTAAGTACTTTTCCTCTCTTTTTTCAAGTACTCCTCTTGGAATCGCCCTTCAACAATAGGAAATTGTATATACTGTCAATGGCCCATATCCCTGGAACAAATGTAAAATAAACTCCATCTTAGTCTACCCGACTTTGACTTTGACTTGAAAGAGTAAGTTTTCGCCTCTGTTGGTGAAAAGTCAGGGAATGAACAGTTGCAACAATCATGTTCAATTTCTTTTGACAGTTTTAGATTGTGGTGCTTTGTAATCAACCAGTTCAAGCTTACGGGCGGAAGAAGAAGCTTTTCCCGCATTCCTGTTGATGCAGAGATCAAACAAAAAGGCCCATCTCTTTACTAGAATCCTAAACAACGTTCTCTTTCAGGCCTTTCAACCAATCGATACGACCCCGGAGAGCCGCTTTTGCTAAAACTCGAGCAGTTTCTTGAAAACTCGCTTCAGATATGAAACTTTGAGTATTAAGAGATGCTCTTGTTATTCCCAATAAGACAACTCGGTAACAGATCGCTTCTTCCAAAGCGCGCCCCTTTTTTGGGTGCTTCGACTCGAGTTCACTAGGGTTACGCGAAAGCCTGCCAAAGATCCTCCGGCTCTGACAGAATAATATTCTTCACACATGCTCTTTGAGCAATCACTTGGATTCTCTCTCACTAGCTTCCCTCTCGCTTGACTCACTCTGATTCTGCACTTGCCGAGTGAGCATAGCTTGCAATCACTCTGAGTCTCGCTAATTGCTCTGATCCATTTGCTTATTCTTCTCTCCTTTTGCGCTAGACCGAGTTCATTACTGGATCGCCCCGGCGGGGTCACTCTGACGCAGAGGGCCCTGAGAAGCGCAGTACTTCCGTAACTGATCTTAAGGTAGTCGCTTCTTTTTTTCGGTATACCGCTCTGCGAGCAGAGCGAATGAACATAAATCTTTCTTCATATCATGAATATCCTTCGCCCCTTATCTCCTCGTCTTCGAGGAAGGGTCTTTTCCCTTCTCATTTTTTTTTTGGTATTCTTGGCTTCGCTTCTCTATTACTACAATCTTTTGGTCTAAATTTTGAGATCTTATTCTGGCCCTTATACCAGGCTTTGAACTTACCTTCTCTGGATGGAAGGGGTGACCAGGATAAGTGATATGTGAAAAGCGATATGCTTTACACGTCCGCTTCTAGGACGTCACGCCCACGCGTCTCCTGACTGTAATGATCATCTGATTGACCAGGCGTCCTTAGGGAATGCGGATTCAGCAAAAACCGGTACCAAGATTGACTAATTAAAGAATCTCTAGGGATGTTTTATCAATTTCATTCCATTTGTATCTGTTGAAAATTCCAATAAATTCCAATTCAATTTAAGTAGAAAATTATCTTTCTTCCTCCGTTCATACGTATTTCATACATACAAATCTATTTGCGGATCTATATGCTTCGATTGGAACTGGAAGTTCCAGAACAGGTCATGGGGTTGCCCGGTTCTAATTCCATATGAAGAATAGAACGGAAATCAAGACCCCGAAGCTTCTTTAGTTCCAAATGATGCGGTTAGGAATGAAACTGCCTACGGGAAGAGTGAGCTCTTCCTTCTCATCTTCGGCTACTAAAAAGGAAGGAAGACTGGTGCGACAATTGTAATGCCAAGCCAAAATCTGTTTATTTTCTTCCTCATCTTAGGCATAGATAGAATTCGCTCGCCTGCGCTTGAATGGCCTTTATAGCCTTAAGGCGATCTATCCAACTATCCAAAGCCTAACCCAATACAGATCTGATCCTAAATCGCTCTACGCTTTGAGCCGGCTAACTCTTTGAAGCCCACTGATGCCTTTTGAAGACCTTCTTCCCTCTACCCTGATGAAAAGAGTTCCAGTGAGCTCGCCAAGGGATCCTGAATTTTTTATAGCACACAAGAGAATAATGATTAGATATAAATCAGAAAGGGCGGTTTAGGGAGACTAATTAAATAAAAAAGAAGAATTTTTAACAATAGAAATGTTAATGCTTGATAATAATAAATGAAAAACAATTAAAATTAAAATGTTGAAAAAACAGATCCCATAAAAAGAAAATATTCCTAAAATCGTGGGATGGATATGGTTTTTTTTATTGAATTTACGTTTCCAACAAGATGTTACACTTGAACATTCTTTCGACAACAATGCATTGTTTCTTTAAAAATGCAAAAGAAAACTTAAACTACAAATGATAGTGTTTACTATTTATATTACTGCCTTTATATTTTTATTTTTTAGATTTTGGAGGCTGCACAAAGGCGTAATCAAGAATTTAAATTTATGGATTCTAAATTCTATGTATAAGAAGATAACTTATTAAATTCTAAATAAATTATTTATATATATTAAATATTTTTTTTATAAAGACAGTAATCGTTTGACTTTAAATGCCAAATCTTGAAAGCAAGGAAGAGCTTCTTTCCATTCATAGAATCTCTTCCTTAAGCTAGCACTTTCAGCTATCTTTCTTAACCTGCTTCTATCAAAGCAGTTTGTAAACTCCGACAACTTTTTAGTTACAATCTAACTAATAAATATAACAACAACAATAATAACAACAATAATAACAACAACAACAACAACAATAATAAAAACAACCTAGTAAAATCCCACTAGTGAAAAACTACTTCCGAAAAAGTCTAACTCATAAATAGTATGACAGAAAAAAAATAGTTGAATCTTTCTAGCCAAAGAAGGTGATAGTCCTGTAGATTCGTTCCCATGCTTCGATTATCCTTCCCAGTAAAATGCGACATGTTCAAATTTTGATCGCCTTTACGCTAGAAAGGGAAACCACCTTCTAAGCATAAATATTCCTCAATGACCGATAGCGTACAAGTACAGTGACAACAACAACAAGAAGAACTACCCAGGTAGTCCCACCAGGTGGGGTCTGGGGAGGGTAATAGGTAGACGAGCCTTACCCCTGCCCGAAAGGGCAGAGAGGCTGCTTCCAAACGACCCCCGGCGTATAGGATGTGGGAGGAAAAGCTGCATTACGAAAACAAAGGGGAAATTAGAAACACAAGCAAAACAAAACAAAATAATAAAGCATAGGTACTCCTGCAGAAATAAAGTAAATACGTATGAAGGCATAAGCAACATAAATACAGTCACATGCATTAATGCAATAATAACAAGCCGTAACTACCATACTAACACTCATAAGGAGACATAAGCTAAAACACTAATCCCCTATGGGAAACCCTAGATATCCCACACCCAACCCCGAGAGATGCGAACGACGGACTCTAGAAGCCCCTAGCCTACAATCCTGATTCTAGACCTCCAGACTCCCCTATCAAGTGTCATGTCCTCGGTAACCTGCATACTGGTCATGTCCTGTCTAATCACCTCACCCCAATGCTTCTTAGGCCTCCCTCTCCCTCGCCGACCACCCACAATCTCCAGCCGCTCGCAGCTCCTTACCGGGGCATCGGGGGCCCTCCTCCGAACATGCCCGAACCACCTCAGCCTCGCTTCTCTCATCTTCTCGTCCACCGGGGCTACCCCTACTTTCTGACGAATAACTTCATTCTTGATCTTATCCAGCCTGGTGTGCCCACACATCCACCTAATCATCCTCATCTCTGCAACCTTCATCCTCTGAACATGCGAGTTCTTCACGGGCCAGCACTCCGCCCCATATAACATCGCAGGTCTAACCACAGCTCTGTAGAATTTTCCCTTGAGCTTGTGTGGAATTTTCTTGTCACACAGGACCCCTGAAGCAAGCCTCCACTTTGACCACCCCGCTCCTATCTGATGGGTGACGTCCCCGTCAATCTCTCCGTCCCCCTAAATCACCGACCCAAGATATCTCACACTGTCCTTCTTGGCGATGGCCTGAGAACCAAGCATCACTTCTCCGCCTAACCCATTCGGCTCGGCGCCAAATTTGCACTCCAGATATTCTGTCTTAGACCTGCTTATTTTGAAACCCTTAGACTCGAGGGTCTTTCTCCATATCTCTAACCTTTCGCTAACACCGGCCCTCGTCTCGTCTATCAATATTATATCGTCGGCAAAGAGCATACACCAAGGCACATCCCCTTAGATATGTCGAGTTAGAGCATCCATCACTAAGGCGAACAATAATGGGCTCAGCGCCGATCCTTGATGGAGCCCCATTACCACAGGGAAATGGTCTGTTTCACCCCCCACCGTCCTAACCCTAGTCTTAGCTCCGTTGTACATATCCTTGATCACTCTGATGTAGGCTTCTGGAACACTCTTCGCCTCCAAACACCTCCACAGCACCTCCCTAGGGACCTTGTCATACGCCTTCTCCAGGTCAATAAGCACCATATGGAGGTCCTTCTTCTTGTCCCTGAATTGTTCCGCCATCCGCCTGACTAGGTGAATCGCCTCTGTGGTGGAGCGTCCCGGCATGAAACCGAACTGGTTCTCAGATATAGAAGTCGCCTCCCTCACCCGCGCCTCAATCACCCTCTTCCAAACCTTCATCGTGTGACTCATTAATTTGATGCCCCTATAGTTGTTGCAGCACTGGATGTCCCCTTTGTTCTTGTGCAAGTGCACCACTGTACTCCACCTCCATTCATCCGGCATCCTCTTGGTCCTGAAGATCACATTGAACAGCCTAGAGAGCCATTCCCCTCCAGCTTTACCCATGCACTTCCAGAACTCCACCGGGATCTCGTCAGGCCCGGTCGCTCGACCCTTACTCATCCTACGCACTGCCCCTAAGACCTCCTCTACCCTAAAGCGCCTGCAGTACCCAAGGTCTCTATGGCGCTCTGAATGCCCCAACTCCCCTAGCTCCATTCTCCTGTCCCCCTCCTCGTTAAGAAGATCCCGAAAGTACGCCTGCCACCTCTGTTTGATTTGCGATTCCCCCACCAAAACCCTACCATCCTCGTCCTTGATACACCTGACTCGGTCTATATCACGGGCCTTCCTCTCCCTTGCTTTAGCCAACCGGAATAACTTCTTATCCCCACCCCTCTCGCCTAGTTCCTCATACATGCGACCGAACGCTGCATTCTTAGCTTCCGAGACTGCCATCTTAGCTTCTCTTCTCGCCTCCCTGTAGACCAACCTGTTCGCTCTCTGCTCCTCCTCACCTGTGCTCTCTGCCAACCTAGCAAACGCCGCCTTCTTTACCTCCACTTTTCCTTTGACTACATCGTTCCACCACCACTCACCCTGATGTCTGCCTGAATATCCCTTAGCTACCCCGAGTACGTCCCGTGCAGCCCCCCTAACCAGGTTCGTCGTCACTGACCACATGGCGTCCGCTTCCCCGTGACTTCTCCAAGCTCCACCCTCCACTAACCTCCTCTCCAACTCCTGTGCTTTCTCCTTAGACAAAGCTTCCCATCTAATCCGTGGTTGACCCTGTGCGCCCCTCCGCTTCTTCTTCACCCAAAGGTCGACATCCATCACTAGAAGTCTATGAAGAGTCGAAAGAGACTCTCCCGGAATAACCTTGCAGTCCTTGCACAATCCCCTATCGCTCCTTCGGATGAGGATGTAGTCGATCTGAGTCCTCGCCGCCGAACTCTTAAAGGTGACCAAATGCTCCTCCCTCTTCCGGAATGCCGAGTTCGCAATCAGGAGCTCGGAGGCCCTGGCGAAATCAAGCAGCGAAGTGCCTCCTCCGTTCCTGGCACCAAAGCCAAAGCCCCCGTGCACCTCGTCGTAACCACCCGCCTCAGCCCCAATATGACCATTGAAGTCCCCTCCAATAACCAACTTCTCAGACTGAGGAATGCTCCCCACCAGCTCATCCAAGTACAAGTACAGTGAGAGAAGTATAAATCAAAACTATTGAGTTTTGTCTAACCCGTAAGTCGATCTGTAGCCCTGCCTGGAGAAGGGGGGTCTACTATACATAAGGAAAAATAATAGTGTATAGCCACTTTAAATATAATAGTCGAAAAATATATAATTTTTTGTTTATTTTTTATTAAAAAAATATACATTATATATTTTTATGAATATCGAAGATAAATAATTTCGACCGCGGACCAAAAATAATCTTTGCGTATACATATGAGATACCTTTTCCATGATCATATGTCGCCAAAGGGATCATATTACAGTTTTGTCTTGTGATTTGTCAATGCGATACGTCTTTTGACAGATAAGAAAGAGTTTGCTCTAAAATATTAATTTCATTTGACAGTATTGAATTCTTGTTAACATGTATATATGATCAGCACAACATGTGGATCTTCAAGTTTTGCCTTTTAATGATTCAAGTGGTCCTTATACTCAAGTCTCAACTCTAGTTTACTATATTTTTAGACCTCAATTATTTGTGTCAAAAATCCATTTTTATTTATTGTACCGAACAGTATAGAAAACCTTCAATCAAATGAGTGAAAATTATACATTACAAGGACAAAATGGATACAAAAATCGCTAGATGATTTATTTTCATTTGTGTGTGGGAAGGTCACTGGACAATCCGGTACACAAGAACTCCTTGCTCATATAGAGTTCGGGGAAGGCTTGCATTCCCGATATACAGTATTTCGTGCTCATACAAGATTCAGGAAAGGTCAGTACCCTAAGATAGTATGTTGTAAGGCAGCCTATCATCAATGATTGATTTCACGGCACGAACTCCTAACTTCATGCGGAGATAACTTGACCGTTGCTCGAATGCACCTCTAAGAGTTACCCGAATACTTCCTCCGGTCCAGAATAAGTGATTTTTTGGTTGTTTTCACACAGACTAAGAAATTCACCTTTTAACATTAATTAGCAATGAAACTGATCATCTTAACTTTTACTATCTCTTCACATAAACACTCCAAACACATACTCCAACAGTTTTTACTCTATGGGCAATGTAGAAAAAAATAAATAATTCATTCTTGAAATCTGAAAAAATCATCTTGAAATCTGAAAAAATCACTTATTTTGAACCACAAAAAAACAAAAATCCACTTATTATGGATCGAATGAAGTAGTACTTAATATTTGTATTAATGAAATAGTCGAGATCCATATAAACTAATCATTCATCACCATTATTTAAAAAAATTATATTACTCCCTCCTGTCCAAAATAAGTAATTTTTTTATCATTTTTGTGGTTCAAAATAAATAATTTTTTCAGATTTCAAGGGTGCATTAATTATTTTTTCCCTATATTATTTTTGGATTAAATAGTGTTGAAATATATGCTAAGAGTATTTATGTAAGATAGTAAAAATTAATATAATCAATTTCATTAATAATTAATGGTAAAAGATAAATTTTTTAATCTGTATAAAAATATACAAAAAATCATTATTATTTTGAAGCGATGGAGTATTCATTTGAAGAATCAGAACTGGATGATTGTGCATTTATTATCTTGGAATCATCAAAGTACAGTAATGGTACTAATAACAATAGTACTACCCATCTTTGCCTTTGATTTCTAGTCCCAACTCAAACATTTGCCTTTCCAATAATGACTTCATTCTTTGCAATATTAATTCCGTTCTCTTGTTTTTATATGCGAGTCATTTAAAACCCTCATTTTGAATTCTTATCATTTCGGAATAGGCACTCAAGATAAAAATAAAAAAAATCATTCACCCTCAGAAATAAAATTTATGTGCCTCAAAGAATATATCATCAATTTGCCCGTAGTATTATATTCTATTAATTGAGCTTATTCACTCAAAAATCAAGTATGATTTTATTTTAGTTGTAATATAGGTTGTGGGACGGATAAGATACATATGAATATAGTGGCTATATGTCCCTAAACACTTCAATACATATAAATTCACCAATTCAAATTACATACTTATTTTGAACCAAAACCCAACTTTTACAATATTAAGCTCCCCATATCTTATAAGCAGAAACAAGATGAGAACTACTACTAGCAAGGACTAAATTTTTTTTCCTTCTAAGTTCTGATTTTTCTCTTTCTTTTTCAAGCTAACTAATTTTTTTTTCAATTCCCTAAAAGTAGCTCTCACAATTTTTCAAACAATGCACCTTTTTTCTTTTCAATAGTTCCACTCAAAAATCCGACCATACCTTAGTTTTTACAACCTCATAATAAAATTGTCATGACCCAAATCGTAACATGTCGTGATGGTGCCTATTGTGGTACTAGGCAAGCCAACATTTTCAAAATACTTCCAACATTGAACAGAAACAACAAACAACAACAACCAAGTATAATCTCAATTAGTGGAGTCTGAGGAGAGTAGTGTGTACGCAGACCTTACCCCTACCCTGAGGTAGAGAGGCAGTTTTCATATCAACAGAAAATTAATCAAATAATTTTAAATAAGCAATTTTTTCATAAATAGGGGTAAAACCTAAAACTTAAGTGTGGAAAATAGCTCCCAAATCAGGGTGTCACTGAGCCCATGAGCATCTATACTTCACCAGTCTAGAAATAAAGTGTCTATCAAAGTCTGGATCTAAATACAATGAAAGAAAAGAAAAGAAAGGAGAAACAAGGACTACGAATACCAGACAGCTACCTCGAAATCTCCAACTTTCAACTATGCGAAATATACACATCCTCCGTGTCCCGAAACTCCAGGATCTGCACATGAAATGTAGGGTGTAGCGTGAATGATAACCAACTCAGTAAGTAACATACTAAATAAATAACTGAAAGATAGTGACGAGCTATACAGTTATAATTCAATTTCAGGAGTCTCAACAAGGAAAGTAGACATGATTTTCAAATCCGGCAAATTAAGTCAAATCACTTTATACATGCCAAGTTCAAGTAAAATCGGATAAAAATATTTCTTTGAGTTTTCAAAACAGTGATATATGGCTACGATGTGTAGAAACAATGAAATCATAGAGAGCCTCTGAGTGCAACAATTGCTTAGTCCTCTCATTCACTCCAACCTTGCAATCACGCATTCCTCATGGTCAATCAGTACTCGGTACTCGCACTCAGTAGGTACCTATGCTCACTGGGGTGTGTATATACTCCGGAGGGGCTCCTTCATCCCAAGTGCTATATCAAGCCAATCATTGCATAAATCAATAAAACATGTTATAGCGTGTAGTTCGATCCCATAAATATTCTCAGAATAGGGCCCTCAACCTCACTCAGTCATCAATCTCTCTAGTCTCTCGGGTTTTCAGGAATCCTAAAAATCAGCCCAACAAATATGATGTACCAACAAGAATAATAGAGACTAAAATATGACATGCGAGTAAACACTAATATTGAATACAAATAGCATTTAGCAAGTAATTTCAACATGTAACACAACCTCTGTGGGTCCCAACACACCTACTAGGTTACATGTAACACACCTACTAACACATAGCCTAAACGTAATATCTAACATGATTTACAATCAAATTTCTATAACACATGGAGACCATATAGCTAATGACAAGTTTATTGAAGTTTTCAATTTCAGGGAATGGACCAAGTCACAATTCTCACGGTCCACGCCAACTCGCCCATTACCTAGTAGGTGCGTTACCTAAAAAAAATCACATAAAATAAATCTGATGTTTCATACACTCAGATTCAGATTTAGAACTGTTACTTACCTCGATCCGAACCAAACTCTACTCCAATACACCTTTGCCTCGCAAAATTGGCCTCCAATTAACCCGAATCTAGCCACAAGAAGTACAATACAATTTATACATCCAAAAGGAACTAGTTCTACAAGAAAAATACGAAATTACAAGCCAAAATCTGAAATTAGCCAAAAGTCAGCCCCTGGGCACGCATTTTGAAGTCCAACAAAATTCACAAAACTTGAAAGCGCATTAACTTTCAAGTCTAGTCATAGCAAATTCATTATAATCTGACACCAAATGGCCATTCAAATTTTAAAAATCAACTATCCAAATTCTAGCCTCAAACCCCCAAATTTCACCTAAAAAACACACCTACTAGGTGGAAAATCAGGGGAAAAACGTAATTATTGAAGAAAAATGAACAAAAGGAGCTTACCTCAAGAATCCCCTTGAAAATCCTCTCAAAAACCTCCAAAATTCGAGCTCAAAATGATAGAAATGGTGAAAAATCTCGGAACTCTCGTATATAAATGTTCTACCCAGGCCTTCCGCACCTACGGCCAAAATTCGCTTCTGCGGTAAAAATTTCGCTTCTGCGGTAGTCACTTAGCCTTAGCTGCCTCCGCTTCTACGACATTTGACTGCACATGTGGTCTCGCAGGTGCGGGAAAATCTCCGCACCTGCGAACCCGTATCCCTCTCTTCCTTGCCTGCTTCTGCGGCTTATTTCTCGCTTCTACGGGCATATGCGTGCGGTTCCCCATCTGTATATGTGATTACACTAAAGAATCAACTTCAGCAATCTTTTAGCATCCAATTTGATCTGTTATCCACCCGAAATCAATCTGAGGCCCTCATGATCTCAATCAAATATACCAAGTCCTAAATCACGATACGTACTTAGTCGAGACTTCAAATCACTCAAACAACATCAAAAACACCAATCACACCCCAATTCAATCCTAATAAACTTTGAATTTTCCAAATTCTACAAGCAACTTCGAAACCTATCAAATCACATCCGATTGACCTCAAATTTTGTACACAAGTCACAAATGACACCACGAACCTACTACAACTTCCAGAAATTCAATCCGACCCAGATATTAAAAAGTCCACTCCCTGTCAAACTTTTAAAAATTTCAACTTTTGCCATTTCAAGCCTAACTTTACGACGTGCCTCCAAATCACAAATCGAACATGATCCTAAGTCCAAAATTACATAATGGAGCTAACATAATCATCAATATTCAAACCCGAGGTCGTTTATAGATAAGTCCAACTTAAGCTTTCCATTATGAGACTAAGTGTCTTAATTCAGTCAGAAATCTCTCTGAACCCGAACCAACCAAACCGGTAAGACATATAATATTTTTAGAGTACAAAAGGATTAGAAAATAGGGGGACGGGGCTATAACTCTCGAAACGACCGGCTGGATCATTACAAAAATTAAGTGCTTACGAGAGGTAAACGGTTTAAACAAATAGACAATTCAAACAAAGGGTCAAGCTTGTAGTGTGGTTACCAAAGAAATAGGATTACATGCTCAAAAGGGCTAACAAAGATACACATTCATTAGGTGGGTAAAAACATCTATCTGTCTCAATAAAGAAATATTTATATCACTTTCTAGACTGAATAGGACTGCTATTTCGCTTTGCAAACACACGGGACAAGTTCTAGACATCAACTGACATGCACAAAATATCACAAAATCCTCACACACGCACATTGGTACATAACACACTTAGGATCGAATCTATCCTAACTCTCTAGTCAAAGAAGTTAAGCAAGTTACAATCAATCTATTTAAGGCAATTATCTAGGAGTCAAGAACTAAGCATAGGTTTCACAACTAAGGAACTCACAATCTCAAGGCATATGCAGCCAAGAAAAATTGCTTCAAATTAGCACTATGACTCAAAGTTATTTATTCCTATGAAATAAAAAAACTAACTACACTCGGTTAAATTAAAACCCTTGAAAACGAGGTGCAGCACAAAAAAAAACCATGGGGAAATTTTTACACTACCTAAGAAAGTGAATTAAAATAAATAAAAGACATAATTTTTTAGATTGTCAAATATTTTTTTATTTTTTTGTATTTTTCTCATTCGAATTCAAATCCTTCAAGAAGCCAGTCGACGAAATCTATCATCGAGAAGACTCGAAACTAAACAATTAATTACTAACTATTACATGCCGATAGTTTTCGGAGTTATAATTATATACCAAATTGTCTAAGAAAGCAAAAAACAAATCAGACAAAACCAACTAGCAAATATAAAACAAGTACAAATACAATCAAATAGGAGCATCTCAGCCCACATTTAAGAAATTGCATTGTCTCCAATGCATAACAATAAAACAAGAATAAAAATGTATCTCCCTGAGGCATGTGGCATACTTCTCATCAATACCCTCAAAGGTGCATATGTACTCTTCATCATCAGAGGGAATAGAGTTGGCGTCGTCATCCGGTGGCATCTATGCTCCATCAGCCAAGCTCAACCATTGTTGAGTGACCGCAAAGAGGGGGTGGTCCTCCTGCAGCTCTGCCAAGTCAATCTCCCATTGAGCAGTGTGAAGGCGCATATCAAGAACAACAAATCAGGGGGGATGTATGGGGAGGGGTCTATCACTGTTGTGACATTAAAAGGCTTAAAAGTCCACAGAATTGAAATCGTCCAGTCATAATGGTACTATTTCTATATATGATGTGTCCGCAGAAGCCACGTGATCATTCTCGGAAAATACAGGCGATGGGACCAACTGGGCGTATTGGAAACATGTTCTCAAGCATAATCTCACCGAGATCAAACTTCATCCGAGTTAAGATAGCATAAATGAGACACACCTTCGACTGGAAGATGTCAGTGTCATTCTGGGCAGGCGTGATCTTTGCATTAATCAACCGAAGAAAGACTCTAGCGGGACACTGTAAATTACACTTCTTCATGTATTTGTGTAACTCATTAGCATCTCGTGTCCATGTGGAAAGAGACCCCCCGCACCACACAGCTGGCGTCTAATATCAGGATAGGGTGGCCTATGCACCAACCTTAGAAGCAACTTATGTGAGTACTCTGTGAACCCCATGATTTGATTTATTACCTAGGAAGAAAAAGGAATCATCTTTCCTCTCACCTCCACTTCATACACCGCATCAAAACTGGCCTCAGGTTGCCAATTGGCATAGAATTCCTTAACCATATTCACTTTCACCAAGTCACCAGGAGGGAACAAGCTTTCAACACCCAAGTATTTAATATTGTTGTAAATCCCCGAGTACTTCTTGGCTAGCTTCCTATCATCAATAAGAACTTTCGGGTCAGGAATCACATACGGAACAAAGTTCCGATATCACATCCTAGCATGAGCTGGCACAACCCGAATGTCATACTTGCAGCCCAGTAATACATCCAGATCGAGATAAATGCACTCCTCTTCCTCCTCCACTAGGGCGGGGGGAGGTGCCCGCCTACCTTCTTGATGGCTACTAAAGGCAACCTCTGAGGTACCTGTGTTAGAACATTTGCTAGGATGGTGAGACATTGTACCTGCACAAGATGAGCAACATTAGTGACAATACTTAAAACAAAAACAAGACCAAACAGGGTAACCACCCCACACTTATGTTATTGGTAAGTTCACAAGTACAATGTATATCGCGGGCTCAGACTACCCCATTAAAATCACACCATACGTATTCAACAACCTACCCAACCACTAACATAATATTACAACAATATAACAATGGACTACACTTGTGTAAAAGACAAAATTAAGAAGATAAACTAGTAACTAAAGAAAAGAAGAATAACAAGTTAGTCTAATTCACAACTAACAAAATTAAGATACAATACAACACTACACAAGCACATAGCATGAATCGGATACCTCATTTAGTACCTAGCATCACATTGGCATGTGATGGTTAATCAATAAGCACTCAAGTCTAACACGTTTAAGTTTTACAACATAAGAATATGACCTTTCACCTCACACTTATCATGAAACGTCACACTATCTCATAATACTTTTTCTCTATTTAAGCATAGCTTCACCTTTATGTCATTGGGGAATTTTATCAAACACATTGTATTCATCAAATTTAACTCATACTTCCAACTTCAATTGGTGTAGGAAAACTACACAACAATAGCTATCAACCTTCCAACTACAACTAAAATACCATCATAGAGTAGCAATAGCACAAAGTGATCCAATTTCTATATAAAACCATGAACGTTCGGCCCTAGTACACACCTAACATAGTTCACCACAAAATTCTTCCAACACCATTAAAACACATCAAAACTCGCCCACAATCATAAGAAAAATAAAAACCCCACAAGTTAAGCACCATTTTCGGCCATAATCAGTAAAGAAAATAAAAAAAAAAGTTTAGCACAACTACAACTACCTAGAGTTTGGATCAAAATAAATTAAAACTACTTAAATACTATAATCAACTATTAAAAGAAAAAGAAGTGATGGGAGGAAGAACTTACCTTGAAATTGGAGGGGAAGAACTTTGGAGAAGAAGAAGAATGGAGGATTTCGGGTTGATTTAGAGATGAGGGATTTGAGAAAGAGAATATGAAGTATGACATATGGAGGGGGAATAGGTGGGGGTAGATTAAAAGAGATCTATTTGTTTTTTCAAAATCTGCCCGCCATTTTTTTCACTGCCGATTTGCTTGGTATGGCGCCTCATGTGGTGCTAGTGGGATTCTTTTAGAGAATCGATTTCTATCCAAGGGGCAAGTTTGTCCTAGCGCGGTGCCCCACGAGTGCCTATGTAGTGCGTTAGACCATGTTTCTCATAGTTCTGGCTATTTTTGCTTTTTAGCCCACGGTTCGCATCCCGTCTCTATTATGTACTTATTTCGTGTTCGATTTATACTTATACCTGTCCAAACATATACCAACTCCTAAACTCTAATCATCTTAATCTACAATTATCTAAACTATTCTACAAAAGCAGGAAAAAGGTAAAGAAATTCTGAGTTATAGTCATCAGCTTGACTCGGTCACTTAGGCTCATATGATCTCGATGCTAGAGAATTATTGTAAAATCCTCCAACAAGGTACCGTTTTAACCTGTGCCCATTCACCTTAAAGCTTTCATTCTCTTATCATCTTGGATCTCAATAGCGTTATGCGGTGAGACATGTTTCACCATAGACGAACATGTCCATCTTTATTTTTTTTTTCAGGGAACAACCTAAGTCTACTATTATATAATGAGATGTTGTCCCTTCATGAAACTCTATTGGCTTAATCAGACTATTGTGCCATCTCTTTGTCTTCTCCTTAAAGATTCGCTTTTTTATACGCTTTTAAATTCCTCTAATTCATTTATCTGTGTCAACCTGTGTTCACCTGCAACACTAAGATCAAAATTAAATATCTTAATTTCCCAATAAGCTATATGTTCTATCTAAACAGGTAGGTGACACAATTTTTCAAACACTAGTTTGAATGGTGAATTCCCTATGGTTGTTTCGAATGCAGTTATTTACACCTATAGAGCTTCACCCAACTTTATTAACCAATGTTTACGAGAAGCACTAACCGTCTTTTTAAGAATTCGTTTAAGTTCACGGTTAGTCACTACAACCTGCGCACTTGTTTGGGCATGGTATGGGGTTCTTGTTTTATATGTGACCCCATACTCAGACAATAAAGCATCGAAGTGCACGTTCAAAAAGTGCGACCCATTATCTCTAATAATCACTTGAGGTGTCCCAAAGCAAGTAAAGATGTTCTTTCATAAGAACTCACACACCACCCGAGCATCATTGCTCCTAGTAGGGATTTCTTTGACCTATTTAGAGACGTAGTCAGCAGCTAGTGGATATACTCATATGAATGAGACGATGGAACATGCCCATGATGTCAATTCCCTAAACGTCAAAAAATTCACATGCCATAATGGATTTTATTGGCATCTCATCCGTTTTTCTAATGTTACATGCCATTTGACACTTGTAACATGCAGCTATATACGCCCGTGCGTCTTTGTACAAAGTAGCGCAATACAAATCGGCTTCCATGAACTTTGTTGCAGTGCAAATTCCAACATAGTATCCTCCAACTGCTCCATCATGGCAATGAGAAAGAATATTGTCATCTCTCCTGCAGGCACATGCCTTTGAATCACACCATCTGCACATAGTTTAAACAAGAAAGGATATTTCAAAAATAACTTTTTATCTCACCTGAATCTTCTTTCTTTTATCACCATAATAGGAGCACTTACAAATTTTTCCTTTATAAGTTTGAATGCTCTTAAAGACTCCACATTGAAAACAAACTTGACATCTTTCGCTAGCAATGCAGTCAATGACTTGGTATGCTGTAATAGTTTTTGAAGAATCTCCTATAGAACCAATCATGTCCTCAGAAACTCCTTATGCTCTTTACAGAAGATGGTGGAGGGAGCTTAGCAATAATGTCAACCTTACCTCTATCAACTTCAATTCCATGTGTAGTCACTTCGTGGCCCAGGACAATTCCTTCTTTCACTATTAAGTGGCACTTCTCCCAGTTAAGAATCAAGTGAGTAGCTTTACAATATTCGAGCACGAGCTCCAAATTCTTCAAGTAATCCTCAATGTCATCACCAAAGAGGGTGAAATCATCCATGATTACTTCTAGACACTTCTCATTTAAATTAGAAAATATTGACATCATGCACATAGGAAAAGTGAAAGGTGTATTACACAAACCAAGCGGCATCCTCCTGTAAGCAGAAATACCTGACGGGTAAGTGAATGTGGTCCTCTCAACATCTTATAGGGAAATGGGTATCTCATTGTAGCCTGAGTACCCATACGAGAAGTAGTAACATCTATGTCCAGCTAATTTCTCGAGCATTTGATCAATAACGGGGAGTGGGATGTGGTCTTTCCTTATTGCATTATTCAGCCTTCTATAATCAATGCACATTCTCTACGCAATGACTTGCATTGGACTAATCCGCTAGCTATTAGAGATGGGAAAAATCACGCCTGCATCTAGCAATTTGGTGATCTCCTGGTGCACTACCTCCTCTAAATTTTATCTAACTTGTGTTGGGGCTACACCACTAGCTTTCTATTTTCTTCTGACAGAATTTTGTGTATGCAAATGGCTGGACCGATTCCTTGAATATCAGCTATACTCTACCCAATGGCCTTCTTGTGCTTGTTCAGCAGCTCCACCAGCTTTTGCTCCTATGTACCTGTCAAGACAGTACAAATAATCATCAGAAAATTGTTAGTTTCAATAAAAGTATATTTCAAGTGAGTGGAATGACTTCCAATTCTATATTATGCTCCTCTTTTAGTTCCTCATCATCAACCACATGATCCTGAGTTTCAAGAGTTTCGACCTCTTTCTTTATTTTAGGATTTTCATCCTCCAATGTGCTTGACTGAGTAATACAACTCTCTAATGCATCCCCCACAAGCTTTTCAATATGTATTTCTGTCCAATTCTCCAACAACGCTAGCTTGAAACACGAGTGGGTGGATTCCTCATCACTGGATTATTTCATCATCCTCTTCATCCGTAACACCACGTTTTTATTTCCCACTATAAGCATAAGCTTCCCCTTGTACATATGAAGAATAGATATGCGTGTACATATAAATAGCCTCCAAAGAATTAGAGGCACCTCCTTGTTCACCTCTATATCCACCACAATAAAGTCTACGGGGAACACAAATTTTTTCAACCGCACAAGAATATCCTCAATGATTCTATCACTTAAAATGGTGGTCTGGTCAGCCAACTTTAGGAACACTGGTATTGATTTGATCACTCTAAGCTCACCTTTTAATCTCCTAAATATAGACAAAGGCATTATATTTATAGACACACCAGAATCACCAGAGGGCCTTGTTGAATTTCTCACTCTCCAACGAGCATGGTATGGTGAAGCTTCCTGGATCCCAATACATATTGGGAATTTCGTTTTGCAATATGGCACCGCATTCGGCTTGACCATTGTTGTCTTATCTAATTTTCTCTTGTTGGACAGGATTTCCTTCAAGAACTTTGCATAAGCAGGAATTCAGTGAGTACCTCTGTAAAGGGAATGTTTATGTAAAGTTGCTTGAGAATCTCCAAGAATCACCCAAAAATATTTGTCAAATTTTTCCCACTTCATCTTTCGAGGGAATGGTAAAGCTGGCATATGTCTACATTCTTCAATCTCCTTTTGCATCCCACTACTCTGGCTTTTCTACTCTAGACCTTTTTCTCTTCCAGTGTTTCGGTCTTCGTGTTCACCACCTCCATTCTTGATTTCACCACTGGTTCAACCAATGTTTTGCTATTTCTCAAAGATACAGCTTTGATTGTTTCCTTTGTTTTCTTCAATGTAATAGGGTAAAGTCCCAGGAGCCCTCTCAGATAACAAATTTGCAATCTATCCTAATTGTATTTCAAAATTTTTGATGGTCGTGCCCTACTCTCAAATGGTTGTGCCCTACTCTCGGATGGTTGTGCCCTGAGTCTCAAATTTTTCATCTAATATGTTGATGAATGCCTTCATCAGATTTCCATACTGGACTGATTTGACTGTTGTGGCTAGTATTGCTGCCTCTGCTAGTTTTGAAAACCTGTTGATCCTTCACCCGAGGGTCAGAGATTATGTTGCTGCCATTAGTTCAAGCTCCCACTAGGTGGACTCTACGAAAAACCTGGATGTCTTTGACCCATTCCACAAAAGTACATGCTAATGGCGGCTCACTCTGTACCTTGGCCAATGTCAGCCTCCTTATCTTTTTGGCCAAGGTGTCTAGATGGGCTTGCATGGATGTATCAGAGTCTACCTGGTAAACCCCAACTGGTTTTCTTCTGTCCTAACTCTTAGTCGACCACTGGTTAGGATCCTCAGATAGTTCATTAATGACTAAGACAACCTCCTCTGGAGTTTTCTTCATATTGGACCTCCGCATGCAGTACTCAGAATTTATCGTGAAGAAGATGTAAGTCCATCCAAAAATCCTGGAGTTGCATCCACAAATCAATTCCATTATGCTGACACTTTTGACCATCTCCTTGAATCTTTCCCAAGATCCAAAAACTGTTTCTTTCTCCTTCTGGCGAAAATTGTGGATTTTCCTTAGTAACTTCCCTGTTTTTGCAACTGAGAAGTACTCGTCAAGAAACATTTTGGTCATATCTTCCCATGTCCTTATCGAACCTATGGGTAAGCTATTAAGCCATTACTTCGCAGGTCATGTTTTAGTGAAGAGAGGAATGCCCTTAAGTAACATCCTTTGATACTCCGTTGTATTGGGAGATGTTCATGATTTCTTCAAAATCAATCAAGCGAGTGTTAGGATCTTCGTTCATCTTCCCTATGAAAATGCAATTGTTTTAGATTATTTGAAGAAAGCCTTGCTTCAATTCGAAGTTTTTTACTGCTATGGATGGAGGTATGATACTTGACAGTACTTGATTATAGACTGGCCTATCATATCATCGACCAATGATCTTCCAAGCCTGGGTGCTGCATTCTCGAACTGGTCTTCAACCTCAGGTTGAATCTTCGGCCCCCATTATCTTCGACCATCTCACTAGCAATTCTCCGAGCTGCTTCAGCTGTTATCCGTGCAGCTTCTTGTTATGCTGCCTCTCTTGAATTTCCACCGTTCTCATTTTTTTCCATGGTAGCTCGAGTCGAAGTTTGGCCCAAAAAGCTTTTTTCTAATTCTCTTTCTTTTCTCAGTTCGCATATCTTTCTCCAACTTTGATTTGTAAGGTATCACTTCTTTTAAAGAGATCAATTCATACACCAGAGAAATCAACATGTATCATGCACACAAGTGAGAAAATATGAATACACTAAAGTAAAATTGGTTCCTGGATTAGTAATAAAAACTATTTAAAATACTATTGATTGTCAATCCCTGGCAACGACGCCTAAATTTGACGTGCGCAAAAATATAACACAAAATTATTGCTCGCTAATAAAAGATAGTATAGAATAATTATCGTCTCCACATGGATTTGATTTAAATAGTATTCGAATAATCTCCAGTTGATTACTATCCAGAAAAAATAAAACTTGATTTGATGACTATTACTACAATTAACTACTAAAAATTAAGCAAATAACAATTGATCACAAAAGATAGTAGAGGAGCAACGAAGAAATATCAATGAGAGGAATAAGGGTATTTGAATAGATTGGTGAAAGATAACTGACTCGGGATCCAACTCTTGATTTAATTCAGTCTATAATACGGTTGATCCTCATGAATTCACCCGATAATCAGATTACACTTGAAGTTAATATTCCTCTTTCAATTAGAAGTTAATTTCAGTAATTAATCCAATTGAAGCACGGTAAATAATTGCAATAATAAAATGATGTTTATGATCTCAAGGATAACTTCTCACGAACATTCCCCTATTTTCTAGTTCGATTAACAATTCAAGAGGCCCATTCGACTACCTATTTGAATCACGAATTTAAGCTAGAGCATAATATGTGAAGAAATTCAATATCAAACTCCTCTTTTGATTAAGAAAAATAATTAATAACTTCACAATACACATTAAATCTCCATCAATTAATTCTAACAATTATAGAGAATTGAATCTCTAATCAAGTTATCGAAATACCATATATGTCAACCCCTTAATGGGAATTAATCCATAGTAATGGAGTATGGCATCTCAATAAAAATTAAAAAAATATTAATTTTAATGATTCGATACATACTCCCATATTGCACCGATTGCAAGTTGAAATATTGATGAATTCTTGAGTCTTCTTGCCTTGGTTCGTTCTCCCTTCTTTCATAGGTCAAAAGTCCCCTCAAAATTATATGTTTGGTGTATTTATACCATGTAGGAAAATAAGAGGGGTTGCTCTGATGGTAAGCAACATCCACTTCCAACCAAGAGGTTGTGAGTTCGAGTCTCCCAAAAAGCAAGGGGGAAGTTCTTGAAGGGAAGGATGCCGATGGTCTATTTGAAAATAGCCTCTTTACCCCAAGGTAGGGGTAAGGTCTGGGTACACACTACCCTCCCAGACCTCACTAAGTATTGTTGTTGTTGTTGTTGTTGTTGTTGTTGTTATACTATGTAGGAACAAGCCTAGAAACTACTCTTTCCTAGCTAAACTAGGAGATCACTCTGACATTTTTGCACACATGCGTCGTGTGCCGTGCCACTCCATGCGGCGCTCAAGGAAATCCAAAGAGCTCACACACTGCCTATCAGACTAACTTATGCACTGCCGTGCCTCGCCGGGCCCCATGCAACGGGACTATGCCTTTTTCTTAAAGTAAATTCGTTTGTTTCACTTTTTGACATTCGAACTTGGTCCTCGACATGATCATGTCTTAATTTCCTGCGCTTCTACTCAAACTTAAGCTCCAACTTGTTCGATTTAGCTCCAAATTACCTTAACAACTCGGAATTGTTTCTAGCAAGGCATAAAATACGTAATAAGTATAATTCGCTATCAGTTAAGCTCAATACACATAAAATACAGTATATTATAGTGTAATACTAAAGCTTAAACACGAGTTTCTAGCCTACCATCAAGACCCAAGATCTGATACTCAACGAGAACCATTTTTATTGATCATTAAAACACAATTTCCAACATTGATTATTCTTCATCCGCTTCAAAAAGATTGTCTTAACTTTACTTGATATAAACTTTAAAAAGAAGGGAAAACTTTTAAGATACGAGGTATTAAATAAATCATAATATTTGTGTGACTATAAATGCTTCCTATTGAGAAAATATTAAAAAAATGCTAATCTTTTTAGATCAAACTAATAAAAAAATAGTGTCATTCTTTTCGAAACGGGGCGAGTATAAATTTAGTTTCTTATCTGTGGTGAACCAACGTAACGCACAACCTACCCCATGAAGAATGATTTTATATATATTGGGGTTTGAAATTCGAGATGCAATTAAGATCAAAATCTGTTAGCAGGAAGCCCGACAAAAGAACCATAAGTTTTGAATAAAATACTCATACATCGTAATAATCTAAATAAAAAGTAAACATAATATTGCCTTAACGACCAACACAAAGTCACAATTTCTTAATCCAGGACATCTTACTTACTTGATATTTGTGTACATAGAGCCATGTACATTGTATTCAACACCGAGATCCTCAAGACAAAACGAATCATATCAAAAGCTTAACGAATGAGAAGATCAAGATCTCATTAGTTGCTGTGATGGATCTTGCTAGCCATGCATGTTTCGTGACAATACTTTAGTAGTATTCGCTGCCGAGATCGATTTAGAATTTAAACGCTATGAGTTATAAGTTAGAATGAGTTGTGAAATGCATCTTTAATTCTATTAATGTATGATCGTTATTTTCATATATATAAAGTTGAACCTCGAAGCATCGGGTTTTGCCAAACGTGTGAAATTATTATTGGGTTGTCATCTTTATGCAGTGGCAGAGTCGCCTTATGCTACGCGGTGTAAATAGTTGTAATCATAAGTGATTTATAGTGTTACTTTATCTCACTGAGGACATGATCCTTGATAAGGGTGTGTGAAGGTCGAGAGTTAGGTTAATTAGAGGGTTAGTAGGTAGTCGAATATTTTTCTTTACCATACCAGCAGTATTAGTGTTAGTTTTATATTCTAGCAGTCTTAGATTTCTATTAATGTATGTAGTTTCGTTCGCGTCATTTCTATGATATCTTGTTGTTATTTGTTGCTTGTTGCTATTGCTTTCTTTTCATCCTTCCTTGAACTAACGGTCTATTGAAAATAATTTTTCTGTTTTTTCAAGATAGGGGTAAGGTCTACGCAGATAATACCCTTCCAGGCCTATTTTCAAATTTACATTGAGTTTTTCATTGTTGCAGAAGTAATTTATAGTATTTCTTAGGATTTAGGAGTATAAAATATCAGTGCCTAAATTTATATATACATGCAGCTATATTGACATTGGCATTCTGAACCCATTCTTGGTATAAAATAAAGACCATAAAGTAAAGATAAGTATAGAGAGAAACCGATATATTATTCGAATTCAAACTGATGTAGATAATAAAATGAAATTTCTTTTATTTATAGAAATAAGGAAACTGTTGTAACCTGTTACTACATCAGTTGTGGATAATCTTGAAACTGTTGTGTAACATGTTACTATATAAGTTATGGATAATCTTCTACTGGGGATAATGTTTATCCATAATCGGGTACCGAAGTGATAAGCTTTTTCAGGAGGCTTATTTCCGATATAATACTGAATAGATAAATATATTTACGGCGGAATCCCATATAGATAAGCTTCTTCGAGAAGCTTATTTACAACAAAGTATCAAATAAACATCCATAATATAATATATTCATCACACTCTCCATTGGATGTTCATTAAAAGATAACGTGCCTCATTAAAACCTTACTAGGAAAAACCACGTGGAAAAAAATCCTAGTAAAAGAAAAAAAGTACACATATTTAGTAATACGCATTGCTAGGTGCCTCACTAAAAATCTTATAAGGAAAACCCCATGGGAAAAAACCTTAGTAAGGGAAAAAGAGTGCATCTTGTATTTTACTCCCCCTGATGAAAACCTTGTTTTAAATATTTGAGTCTCCGCATTCCAATCGTGTATACCATCTTTTCAAAAGCTGAAGTTGGCAAAGATTTAGTGAATAAATCTGCTGGATTATCACTTGAACGGATTTGTTGTACATCAATGTCACCATTTTTCTGAAGGTCATGTGTGTAGAACAATTTTTCTATCTCCTTTTATAAACCCTCCCTTCAATTGGGCTATGCATGCATCATTGTCTTCGTATAAAATTGTGGGTCCTTTCTCACATTCCAAAATTCATTTTTCTCGAATATAATGAATTATTGATCTCAACCATATGCATTCCCTGCTTGCTTCATGAATAGCTATTATCTCAACGTGATTTGAGGAAGTAGCAACCCCCACTTCCAACCGAGAGGTTTGTGAGTTCGAGTCTCCCCAAGAGCAAGGTGGGAAGTTCTTGGAGGGAAGGATGCCGGGGGTCTATTTGGAAACAGCCTCTCTACCCAAAGATATGGGTAAGGTTTGCGTACACGCTACCCTCCCCAGACCCCACTAAGTGGGATTATGGGTTGTTGTTGTTGTTGTTGATTTGAAGAAGTAGCACAATAGATTGCTTTGTGGAGCGCCATGATATGACAGTATCTCCATATGTAAATACGTACCCGGTTTGAGATCGAGCTTTATGGGGATCAGATAAATAACCTGCATCTGCATAACCAACAAGATTTGCACTATCTTTGTTAGTATAAAACAAACCCATATCAAGAGTTCCCTTTAAATATCGCAATATACGTTTAATCCCGTTCCAATATCTCCGAGTAGGAGAAGAACTATATCTTGCTAGTAAATTAACCAAAAATACTATGTCATGCCTTGTAGCATTAGCAAGAAACATTAGTTCACCAATTGCACTGAGATGGGGTACTTTGGGACCAAGGAGTTCCTCGTCCTCTTTTGGAGGTTAGAAAAAATCCTTATTCACGTCAAGTGATCAAACAACCATTGATGTACTTAATGGGTGCGCTTTGTCCATGTAGAAGCGTTTTAAGAACTTTTCTGTATAGGCAGATTGATGGATAAAGATCTCTTCTGCTAAATTTTAAATTTGCATACCAAGACAAAGTTTTGTCTTTCCAAGATCTTTCATTTCAAATTCTTTCTTAAGATATTTAGTTGCCTTTTAGAGCTCTTCTGGAGTTCCAACAAGATTTATGCCATTAGCATAAACAATAAGTATAACGAATTCTGATGTCATTTTCTTTATAAAATTACATGGATAAATAACATCATTTATGTAACCTTCTTTCAGCAAATATTCACTAAGGCGATTATACCATATTCACCCAGATTGCTTAAAACCGTACAAAAATCTTTGTCATCTGATTGAATATATTTTCTGAGATTTTGCTTCAGGCAGTTTAAATCCTTTAGGGATTTTCATATAAATTTCATTATCAAGTAAACCGTACAGATAAGCTATAACTACATCCATTAGATGTATTTCAAGCTTTTCGTGTAGTGCTAAACTGATGAGATGTTATGGAATCCATAACAGGTGAATATGTTTAATCAAAATCGACTCCAGGTCGTTGAGAGAATCCTTGTGAAATAAGGCGAGCTTCATATCGATGACAAGATGCGGGAAGCGAGGTTCAGATGGTTTGGGCACGTGCAGAGGAGAAGCATCGATGCCCCGGTAAGGAGGAGAGATCGGTTGGCCGTGGTGGTATGAGAAGAGGTAGATGGAGACCTAAGAAGAATTGGGGAGAGGTGATCAGACAGGACATGGCAAGTCTGCAGATTTCCATGGACATGACCCTTGATAGGACGGCATGGAGGATAGACATTAGAGTTGTAGGATAGGGGTAGTGGTGCTTCCCTTTTCGCATTCCAGGGTTGAGGCGAGGTTGGATTAGGATTGATCCTAGATGGCTTGTAGTTTACGTGGGACCCACACTATTCTTGAGGTTTATCTTAGATGCCTTAATTTCTGGTTAATGTTACTACATGTAATTCATCTTTTTTTTTAATGCTTATACTACTATAATAGTTTTCACTGAAGTTACTAATGAATTCTCTTTTCTTTTCTTTTCCTGTTTTCCTTGTTCTCTTTTATTTCCGTTGCTCTGAGCCGAGGGTCTATCGGAAATAGCCTCTCTGCCCTATGGGGGCAGGTTAAGGTCTGCGTACACATTACCCTCCCCAGACCCCACTATATAGAATTTTACTGGGTAGTTGTTGTTGTTGTTGTTGTTTTTCGCACAAAAACCCATTTATGCCCAACTGGTTTTATACCAACAAGTGTTTGGACTACTGATCCAAAGGCCTCTCTTTTAGAAAGTGACTTTAATTTCGATTGAATTGCCTCTTGCCATTTTGGCAAATCAGATCTTTGTCGACATTCTTCGACAGATCGAGGTTCAAGATCCTCACAAATTGTTGTCAGATAATGTAGTTCTATCCAAGTTTTATTATAAATTGTATTCAAAAGAAATTATCCAAAAAAGTAACATACTTAAAAAGGTAAAAAATATATTTATTTTTGAAATGATGTCACATATACGGAAACATCCACGTGGCAGGTGAGTACACCCACACTCTCTGCTATATCAGCATAATGACTCACAAAAAGCCGAGGGTGTGGGAGGGGAAGGGGAAGGGGTAGTTAAAATCACGAATAGCTTAAGACTGTAACTAATAATTCGTGAAAAAACTTAAAAATCATGTGATGAACAAAATCGCTAGCAGACTTAGACAAAATACTATCAAACTAGCTGGAAAAACGCTCAACTACCCCTTAACCTACAACCCTAATGCTCGACATCCACACCTCCCTATCTAGGGCCATGTCATCAGATATCTGAAGTTGCGCCATGTCATGCCTGACCATCTCGTCCTAATACTTCTTAGGCCGTCCTTTGCCTCTTCTCGTACCAGTCAAAGTGAACCATTCATACCTCCTAACCGGGGCAGTTAGGCTCTTCCTACGCACATGCTCAAACCATCTAAGTCTCAGCTTCCCGCATCTTGACGTCCATGGGAGCCACGCCCACCCTCACCCGAACATTTTCATTCCTAATTTTATACAACCTAGTATACTCATACATTCATATCAACATCCTCATTTCGACTACTTTCATCTTCTAAATATGAGATTTCTCGACTTTATTAATGTATACAACTTAAATCTTTTTTCAAATCCTTGTGTTCCAATGTTTAAACACTAAAACCAATTAACCAAAATAATCACTTAATACTAGTACTAATTTTTTTTAATTTTTTATAGTAGAATTTCTTTTTCATCCTTGTTGACGCAGTGGGAGGAAGAAAGTTTGGTTTGGGGGTTGGGGGGTTAGGGATAGGGGGTTGAAATCAACAAACATCTACACGACCTATATAAACAACATTCCGAAACCATAACATATGATTCATTCATGTCTTCTTTATTTCTCTCTTCTCCACAAAATCATCTATTTCTAAATTGAGTCATATACTTGCACAGAAGTTACTAAAGATATAATGCAAGCCATGAACCAGTACGATCCGACGTCGTCTCACGACGATTTCCTCGACCAAATTCTCTCTTCCGTTCCTTCTTCTTCACTTTGTTGGCCTGACCTTTCCAAATCCTGGGACCCACACCACCACCACCTCTCTCCGCCGCTGCCTCCTAACCCTAGCTCCGGCGATGACCACCAGCTTCCTCCTTCTAATCCTCTTCAGCATTTCCAATATGACGACCAGTCTTCTTCTTTCCTTGCTGCCAAGCTCCGCCAGCACCAGATCACTGGTGGTGGTGGTGGCGGCGGCGATGCTGTAGCAGCTGCTAAAGCACTTTTGCTCCAGCAGCAACTTTTGCTTTCTAGAACACTAGCCGGAAACGGCCTTAGGTCTCCGACTGGAGCCTCCGGCGATAACGGCTTCCTGAACATGCTCGGTAATGGTGACCAAAACGACAGCGTCGGAAATCCGGTGAGTTTCATCATTTTTCCGCAGTAAATTCAATCATATTTATGACTTGTAAATGTTTTTAACAAATTTTCCTAATTATTAAACCATTAAGTAATTACGTCATTAATTACAGGCTAATGACAGTTCCGTTCAAGCTCTTTTCAACGGATTCACTGGATCTCTTGGTCAAAACTCAAGTCAACCTCAACATTTTCTCCATCCTCAGGTCTATACACAGTTTTATTACATGCATATATATATATATATATATATATATATATATATATATATATATATATATATATATATATATATATATATATATATATATATAATTTAACGATAATTTATTTATACATTATTTCAAAAATTATAGGGAGGAAGGATGCAAGCGCAGAGTTTCGGAGCTCCGGCAACGGCGCCGGCGATGAATCAAACTCCGGCAGCAAGTGGTTCAGCTGGTGGAGGTACAACGCCGGCGGCACAGCCAAAGCAACAGCGAGTGAGAGCTCGTAGAGGACAAGCAACTGATCCTCACAGTATTGCTGAACGAGTAAGCTTTAATTACAGTTTTACCCCTTTCGTTTTTTGGATTTTTGTACGTGTTTGTTATGTTCAGTTTTCTGATTTCCGAAATTTCTGGGTTTCTGTTTTGTGGGCAGTTACGTAGAGAGAGAATTGCAGAGAGAATGAAGGCTTTGCAGGAGCTGGTACCCAATGCCAATAAGGTAATTTCACTCGCCCCTAAGTAAATTAAATTCAATTAAAATCTAATTATCATTAATCATCCTATCATTACTTTGATTAAATTATCATTAGTTCCATAAATTAGAAATTTAATCATATTATAAACTGTAACTGCTCTGGGTGTAACTCTACTATTTGTCGTCCCATGTGCCTGTTGGATATCATAATCTTCAAGTGGACACGTGTTGGAATATTAGGGCGAGTAGAATTGAAAAGTGTATGAGGAGAGTATAGTAAATTGCATTTCTTTCCGTGCGTACTTGAAAATGAAACTGGAAAAGAGATTCTCCCGGGGATTGCTGATAGTTACCGCATCTAATCTAATTTAGCATTTGTTTATTGTCTGTTCATATTACTGTAGCACAAATTATTCTCTACTCTTAAATAATTTAATAAAATTACCATCACAAGATATATATCAAATTATATTAATTTAAGATAATTTAATGATGTGGGAATATTTATTATTCCATCTGCTTCAAAAAGTATGAACCTACTATTATTTGGGGGATTAAACAAGATTTTTTTTGCAAATAATTTTTAATATTTTGAATTATTAAATATATTAACTTATAGTAATTTTTATGTAGTTTATATATATATATATATATATATATATATATATATATATATATATATATATATATATATATATATATATATATATATATATATATATATATAAATAATTTTATTCCAAAAAATTAAAGAATCTATATCCGAATTCACACCGAAAATTAATCAATTTGACATTCGTGCTCCAAATAAGTTCGAACAAATTAAAATGGAGTGAGTAAAAACTATACCAAACAATGGAAGTTTATGTATAAACACATGTCAAGAATATATTAGTATGGTATAAACACCCATCCCGATAATTTTTCAATAATAATATTTTGCAACCTCTGTTCATATTATCTGTATTTTAAAATTTTCGCACACCCCTTGAAAAAGAAATTACATAGCTTTAATCATAAGAGATTTTATGTAAACTACCTTTATTTTTTTCTTAATTATCCAACTTAATTAATATTTCACTAACTAAAATAGTAAAGATAAATTTGAAAGAAAAAAAAGTAACAAATATTTCATGTTTTTCTGAAACATCGAATATTTTAAAACACACAATTTGGCATTTGTGATCAGAGGGAGTATACTATATTGTTCATCACTTATTGTGTGTCGACATAATAAGTTTTTGTATGTTTTAAATTATTTTAAGAGAGAAAGTTAATGTAAAATTGTATATGGTGTTTAAATTAATGGGATACTAACGTGATTGCGTTTGTTGGTGTTATGGAATGACAGACGGACAAGGCTTCAATGCTGGATGAGATCATCGACTATGTCAAATTCCTACAGCTCCAAGTCAAAGTACTACTACTCTCCAATTCTTTATTTTAATATTTTAATTTTGTTGAAATTTTTTAATTCTAAAGGATGCTTCCTTGTTGAAAAATTGGATGGGAAATAATATTTTCAAATTATTTGGTGAATATGCTTTTTTTTTTTTTACTTGTAAAAATTACTTTTGGTCAATTCCGTGTGTTTTTGTGCTTCATTTTTGTTTTTATTTTCTGGTGTGAACTCAGGTTCTGAGTATGAGCAGATTGGGTGGTGCTGCAGCTGTTGCTCCCCTAGTTGCTGATATGTCCTCTGAGGTACTTTATCATAACCCTTCTTGATTTCATTATTTTCACATGTAATCATTGAAATAATAGAATTGAATATTGGCATCATCTTGGTTAATGTGAATAAAACTTCTTTCATCATCGTCTTAATATTTGATCCAAGATAAAAGATGTTCATATGCTCATCATGAAATTTATAGACTTAGATCAGTTATTCTTGTACTCCTACCGATCCAAAATAAGTGATTTTTAAATATTTTTATATAGATTAAAAAATTCACCTTTTAGCATTAATTTGTAATCAAATTGACCATATTAATCTTTACTATCTCACATAAACACTCCTAATACATATTTCAACAATATTTATTCGAAGGACAATGTAGGAAAAACATAATTAATTCATTCTTGAAATGTGGAAAAATCACTTATTTTGGACCATAATAAAAAGGTTAAAAAATTACTTATTTTGCAAAGGAGAGAGTAATTCATTAAGCATCTTTTTATTTTATAATCATATGGTATTCAAAAAGTATTGACCTGATTAATTCGGAATCGATCATTACCCCAAACGAGAAGTGCTTTTTTTATCAAGAGTTCCTCTATTCCTAAGGTTTGAATCTGAGCCAGAACCCCATCCATTCCAGTTTTTCATCAACTAATCTTTTATTTACAAAAAACAAATGAAAAAAAATGTGAGAAATACTTTGAAGTTTTTTCATTCTAGGATCTAACTCAGAATTTCTCATCAAATTGTCGAGATATCCCATCACGCCCCTAATAGTTACAGTATATATAAATACCCTAAAGAAAGTGAATTCAAATGAAAAAGAAAAACAAGAAAATGTGAAAGAGAATCATCAATTTTTTGAGATAATAGCCAATACCTATGTTGGATCATGGATGGCTATACCTATTGAGCTTTTCTATTTAAAGGTAAAACAACAGGAAATGAAAAGGGAATAGTACTACCAGAAAAAGGCATTGGTACAATTCTTGAACAGACAATCCCCCCATATACCATACCCCATTGCACCCTATTATCCTCTCTAATCTGTCTCTCTCAAATTCTCTGTCAGCACAATGCGACAAAAACAAAAAGTATCACGCATGCCCACTTATGTTCCCCCTTCTATCACCCTTTTCCAGTTTTTCCCTCTCAATTTAATTCATATATGAATTTTAAATATAGCATTATGTTGGTTTCGAAATTAAAAAATTAATCTAAGTAGCTGCTCATCTATCTGCATAAACTAAAAATAGACACAAATATACGACATTTATAATTCCATATCGCCATGTAATATATTCATATTATTATTTAGAAATATGTATTTACACACATAAAAAGTTTTTTTGATTGCAAAGTGGTGTCGAGTAACACCTCTTTCTAAAGGATGTTTTTGCCGCTAATCAGTTTATTTAAACTATCAGCATTATTTATTTTGTAATAAATTTTTGTGGTCTAACCTTTTTTTTCAAATCCTGTACATAGCTAGAATTTAGTGTATCAGACTGTTTTTTATAATTATTTTTATTAAGCTATAATTTGCAGTAGTTCTTTTACTTATTATTGTTATTATTATTATTATTATTATTTAACGTTTACTTATAACTATCTTTTAGACAATTTAATAGTGTAATGTCATAAGTTAAGCTCATACAACAATTGGCTTGTTACAGGGAAGAGGAGAAGGAAATGGAGGAAGGGGAGGAAACGGAACGGCGTCGTCTTCAAACAATGACAGTATGACGGTAACGGAGCACCAGGTGGCTAAACTAATGGAGGAGGATATGGGTTCAGCAATGCAATATCTACAAGGGAAAGGCTTATGCCTAATGCCAATTTCCTTAGCTACAGCTATTTCAACTGCCACGTGTCACTCCAGGAATCCCATGATCCCTAACGGCAACGGTGGCAACAACCCACTACTAGGCGGAGGAGGAGGCCTCGCCACCAACGGCGGTGGTGGCGAGGCTGGTGGACCATCCTCTCCTAAGTTGTCGGTTTTGACTGTCCAGTCAGCCACGATTGGTAACGGTGGAATTGATCCCTCCGTTAAAGACGCTACTTCTGTTTCTGAAGCTTAAGAAGTTTGTTTGGAAGTTTTTTAACGGCGTTAACTGTTTCACTGACCCCCTTTGCCACGGAGAAAAAAGAAAATGTGAAAAATAGTGCGTGGCCGTCAAAGTTAAGTCTACCAAAATAAGGGTCTTTTAGTCTTTATTTTTATCTTTTTTCCAGTTTCATATGAAAAAAAAAAAAGAAGAAGAGAGAACCAAGAACGACGCCGTATTTAGGTAGACTTGGCTGAAGTAAGCTTAACTTAAGCTAACAGCAGGAAATGCCAATGGAAATGAAGTACTTATGTTTCTTTTAATCTTTTCTCCATAATGATGATCCTTTGATTTCCCTGTTCTACTTAAGTTTTTCCTTAATGGAGTATTGTTTTGGAAAGGATATATATATATATATACACCTGCATACTTTCTTGATCGAGTTGTTGTACATAATTAGTGCGGTTTACTTCTTCAATATAACTGGCAGTTGTTGTTCCCTAATTAACAAAAAAAAAAGGGAATTAAAAAAGATGAATTAAGTTACGGAAATCAAGGATGGGAAAAATTGGGTGTTTGATTCTTTCTCATTTCACGGAAAAGGGTTGACAGCTTTGAGGGTTTACTTTATCCTTTTTTTCCCCTACTTTCAGTGTAACTAATCTCATTATTTTAGTATCTCTGTCTTTTATACTTTTGGGAATTCGTTTGCTTTGCTTTATGGCATTCTATTGAATTAATTACTATCGTTACGGCTAATAAATAATAATTAATTCTAATACATAATTAACCCTCCTTTGACTTTATAGAAAGAATTAGTTCTACTTTAAAGAGGTCTGCTTTTTTGCTTTTGTAGGAAGAGAACGAATGAGAGAGTAAGTCATTGTGTCAAAGGCATTGAAAAAGATTGGTATTTTTGGAACTTCTTGATGTTTTTCTTTTATGAGAAAGAAGTCAAATAACTTTGGTTTCTTTTCAGACAAAAGAAGGAAAAATAATAGATTAGAAAATTGACAGAAATAAAGTGCAATTCCTTAAATTTGGAAATTAAAGACTTTGCTATAGACTGCAATAGGTCGACCATTATCCTTTAAAGTCTTTGCTTCTGTCGGCAGGAAAACATGCTTTTCTACTTAATATTCATGCAAATGTCTTAATTTATGATTTCTACCCCTTTTTTCCTGTTTGGTTCAAGTCTTACTTTAAGATATTTTTTATCTACCAATGTTTTAAACGTATCTTCATTTTATTCTCCTTGTTATTTCATAAAATGGTATGAATGGACCTTGAGTCGGAAGTGTTTAGCTCAATCCCAAAAGCTAGTTCAAAGAGTGAGGATTGTTCAAGCAGTATAGGGAGTCAAAGGAATCCATCCATTCCCGATGTAGGATTCTATCAAAACTCGCATGTCCAGACCTACCCGCTAGAGCGTGAACAATCTATCATGTGGGTCTACATGAGAGGTATGACTCTAACATCATGACAAGAATGAACTTTAAACCTAACTCAACCCTAAAAACTAACTCAAAAAGTGATAATTGTCCAAGTCATATAAAGATTCCAGAAAACCTTTCGTATCGGAGATATGATGTGAGATCCCATCATAAAATTAACTATGGCTATTACCATGACAATAATATTGAGAATAAGGTTTCAGCGAAAATATTTTGTTTTGAAAATCATAAAGTTTCAGGGATCAAAATTTACATGTTAGCAGGAAATTGTATAAGGATACTCTCTCTATTGCGGAAGTCATTAGTAAATATGCTTGGTATTATAGAAAGAAATCTTATTTTCAAAGTTCCAAATTAAAGAAGGAAAATATATCAATTAATCATGATTAACTGATAAAATATTTATATAAGTATTTTGTATCAGTTGTTTTAGTACAAATACCGAATTAAAATAAATTCTTTTCCTTCTTATCGACTATAAAGTTCTTCTCCTAACATTATTTCATACGAGATAAACACTATTCATCCCCTTAGTAAGTTATATATCATTAATTTCACTTGCATGAAATTACTTCTTCCCTCCAATTCTAATATATTTTCGTTTCTTTTTCGTTTTCGTACTTAATAGACTTAAAGATTCAAATTAATAAGAACATAAATAAGTGTATGAAGTTAAGAATTAAATTGAAAGTGAGTAAGTGATCGGATTCAAGTTTCTACGTACGATCCTTTAAAGCCTTAAAATAACGGTAAAAATCTCCATATGACGTATAAGTCACAAGTTTTAGTCGTGGAAACAACCATTAATGCTTACATTGAATATTATCTATCACACTCATAAAAGTGTGGCTCTTTTTCGAACCTTGCGTAAATACGAAATATTTTGTGCGTTAGACTGTTATAGGATTTTCCACATTAAAATTTGGTGTTCATTATCTTCTTTATGTTAGGTATTTGTCCAAAATTTCTTACCATAATTGGTTTTCCTATCTGTTGAAGAAAAGAACATTCCTTCTTGTAGAAGAAAATTATGAAGCTCCCATATTTGGCCAGTTTCTTTTCTTGAAGGAAAAGGTTTGTACTTCTATAAATTGAGGATCCTTCTTTTTCATTCAGTAGCATTTACAATGTAGTCATATGGGGTTTGAGAGTCGTGTTTAGGGGGGAGAACTTTACGGGAAAAGTGTTAGTGCATCATTTGTGTTTGCCTCTTTGTGAGGTTGTTCTCTCAAATTTTTTTATTCTTTTTTTATATAATGGATTGGTCATCTCCATCGTGGGTGTAGGTCAATTGACCGAACCACGTTAAATGTTTGTATTTCTTTTGATATATTCCTCTTTTGTTATCTAACTTATCGTCGTTTAAGGTTTACTTTGTTAGCTTCCGCATGACACCTGATTTTTCGGTCTTAATAATTTTTTATCACGTTAAGAATTCCGCAAATGGCATGGACAAATTTTGTGTACTTCAGCATGGTGCTTTTATAATGGAATATGAATTGGACAAATAAATGGTTCCAAAATATAATTTATATGGCATGATATGCGTGTTAAATTTAGGTCAAGCAGTTGAAATATGTTGGTAAATGATATGGTCAAACTCAACTTAGTTATTGAGTCAACAAATATGATAACTTAATAAAAAATAATTTCAACTGACAATATATATCAAAAGATTAAAGTAAAAAATGAGAACGGAAAAGAGAGAGACTTATAATCTAGTGATACCGATAGAATTCTTCTACAAATAGGTAAGTTTAATACACATTAGCTATTTCTCCCCCTCCCCTTTCCAATTTCTAAATGTAATCGAAATTTCTTTTTAAAACAAAACCTCTCTTGATCAACAGATATCATAAAAAATAAAAAATAAAATAAAAGGGTTGGGGGGTGGGGGGACCAAAATTATAAGTCTAGAGTGTACATAGATTCACCCCTAACCCGAAAGGGTAGAGAGGCTGTTTCCGGAAGACCTTTGGCTTAACAGAAGAGACAATAATATCATAAAAGACATAGAAAAGGAAAAGGCATGTCACAACGAAGCTAGAAAAATAATAACATCACCGTAAGAGACAACAAATAAGTGAAAGGGTAATAACACAAAATTATGCAAAACAACAAAATAATGTAAACACACAATAGACCGCTAAAACACATAGACAAAATTCTATCAGACTACTCGGTACAAAGAGGGAAAATTCTCGACTATCCCCTAGCCTACGACCCTAATGTTCGATCTTCACACGTTCCTATCAAGAGCCATGAAAATTAGATGAAGAAATAAATAGGAAAAGAACCTAAAGAGGATAAATATCTCTGTTAATCCCAAATATGAAGAAAAATAATGTTTAAAAAAAATTGAAAAGGTTTCTTTCTTGTCGTGACTTAACTAATATAAAAACGATAAAGAATTTCAAATAAAAAGAAGATTAATTAAGTTCAATGTTGGAAAGGGTTGAGCTTCGGCCCATTTTATATGGAAATACTTATGTTTCTAACCTAACAATTTAGATATTTGGTTGCACGTTCGCATAGAGGATTTGGTAATAATTTCCAAAATTAGTATAATTACATGCTCAACACAACTATGTTTCGTAAAGAAAAGGGTACTCCATGCTATTTAAGAAATTTTGATAATTTCATAAATATATTTTCCTAATAGTAAAACATTATTTTGTCAATACTCAAAGGAATTTCAAGTTCGTGTTTTAAGTCAACTAGGTTAGGATGGCACGTCAATTTGGTGGTAGGTAATATAAAGCCAAAATATAATAATAATAAAACAAAGAACAGATTACAATTTTCTAGAAACTGCATTAAAATAAAAAGTCTCTAAACATAATAAAAATTTTGAAAGAGAATTAGTACCTTGAAAAATGAGGTAAAATATGCTACAAGTTATTGAAATATATTGATATTGTGTAAGTTTATTGCATTATTAATGTAAATAAATTAAAATACGGGGATTCTAAATCTAAACAATCTATATATACTATTTGTGAAAACTTATTCTGGCATTACAACATAACAAGTAAATTCTATGACATAATTAACCATGTTTCTACTCTTTTTGGTCCAGCATTCACATACAACGTTATCAATTGTTCCTAAAATAGAACTTGTAGTAAAAAGAAACCCCAATCCTATCATACTAGTAAGTAGTAGTTCTCTCTCTTTTAAACGAAGGTCACTGTAGTTCATGGAACCACCACTAATCAAACCACCACTCCCGTCAGAACCACCGGACAGACTAACTCAGATAGAAGTAGAATTACCAAAGCAAACCTATAAGGAAACATTCCTAGACAAACAGGCACGCAACCAAAAAAATTACTATGATATGGAACAACAATTCACCCCAGAAGGATACAAGGGAAAACATATAGAAGGTTCAATTCCTCTATCATCAGAAGAAAAAGAAAGATTATACCAGCCATGGAAATTCTGAGTAATTATCAAAGTCTTCAAAAGAAAAATGCCTCATCACATGCTACGCTCTAAGTTAATTGAACTATGGAAGCCATCCGAACTGTTAATTTTGATTGAGCTAGGATGAGACTTTTTCATAGTGAAATTTAATTTAGAGGAGAGTATGGTGAAGGCACTACATCTTGGCCCATGATTTATATCTCACTTTCTTTCTGTTCGAAAATGGGAACCAAAGTTTGTTCCACAGGAAGCCACGCTTACTTCTACTGCCATCTGGATAAGACTACCTCAACTCCCAACTGAATTCTACGACAAAGTCATTCTAAAAAAAGTTGGGAGGAAATTTGGGTAACTCTTGAAAATTGATCAATGTACCTCATCTACGTTAAGAGGGAGATATGCACGCATTTGCATCCAAGTGTCATTGGAATCGCCAGTGGAAACATCAGTGATCATGGTGACCATAAATAATCAGTGATTTATGAAGGATAAGGAACACTATGGACAAGTTGTGGGAGGATAGGACACACATACATAAGATGTACATGCAATCAACGTCAACCAGTAGCAGTCAATGATTCTCAACAACACCATCAAATGGACTCCCTATCGGAGGAGAGCCAATGGAAGACACTAACATTTCGAAGAAGACGGAAGTAGGGACAACTAAAAACATCTCCAAATGCGGAAGGTCAACCTATAAGACAACACAACAATATGCAGGCATGTCACGACCCAAACCTCGATCGTAATGGCGTACAATACCTTGTTAGGCAAGCCCGACAATTTGAACATTTCCAACCCAATCATCAACTTAAAATACCATGTTAAACATAAAATTCACAGTTTGATAATAATAGGAACATTGCGGAAACCATGACCAAAAGTAATAACAGCCCAAAAGATCCGGCGTCGCAAGTCAGAGCCTCTAGATACAACTGATCAATATCATATACAAATGAAATCTAGATGCGGAAGTAAAAGATAGATAAGAGGAGAAATCGATTCCTGCGGACGTGGACAGCTACCTCGATAACTCTGGTACTAAACTAGGCAACAACAGATAATCACAGCTAAGCCTTTAGGATCCCTGTATCTGCACACAGGGTGCAGGGAGTAGAATGAGTATTCCAACTCAGTGAGTAATAACAACAAATAATGACTGAAAATAAAAAATCCTGTAGGAACACTACACAGTTCAAAAATCAACAGTGAAGGAAGTAAATATGTGCTAAGCAGGGAAAAGAAACTGATAAAACTCTTCTATCTGTCAGACAATTTACTAACATTGCTGCAGCGCGCAGTCCGATCCAATAAATATAGTCGACTGTGCTCATTGGGGGTGTGTGCAGACTCCGGGGGGCTCCTTTAGCCCAAGCGCTATAATAATGCGGCGTGCAGCCCGATCCATATGATATATCAGTGCGGCATGCAGTCCGATCCATATATATATCAGTGCGGCATGCAGTCCGATCCATATATATATATATATATATGTATGTATATATACATATATATATATATGTATGTATGTACATATACTGCTGCGGCGTGCAGCCCGATCCGCTATATATCAAATACCCTCACTACGGGGTCCTTGACCCCTCTCAGTCAACATAGACTTGGCCTCTCGGGCCCACTCAGCTAAGATAGGGTATTCAATCTTAGGTATTACTCATTTAGGGTGCAAATTACTAAGTCCGGTTTATTTCATGATTCACAGTTAAGTTCATGACGAAGAGTACATGCTCAATAGGTAAAGTGAGGTTAACCGGTTCAACATGCTCCCTAAGGGTTCTACAAATCGGCACAAGTCCCCAAACATGGCAACTAGCCCAAAATATAAAGATATAAGCTCAGTCTCAGTTAAAAAGGATAGTAAGTCATCAATCGGGATGGACCAAGTCCGAATCCCCAGCAGTAACATCACCACGCTAATCACACGGCGCATGTTTCATCTCAACATAGCATCGCATTGTGCAAATACGGGGTTTCAAATCCTCAGTATATCATTTATAACCATTACTCACCTCGAACCAGCCAAAATCCTAGTTCGCCTTGCGCTTTCCTCACAAATCGACCTCCTCGAGTGCAGAATCTAACAAAAACCACAAGGAAGAGGTTATAATAAGCTAACGGGATTTAACCCAATTGAAAGAACTCGAAAAATACCCAAAAATACGAAGTTGGAAAAACTCAAGCCCTGGACCCACTTCTCGAAAAATTACGAAGGTCACATCCTCGGATTCCTCGTCTCGGCACGAGTCCATACATATAAAACTTACCAGAATCGGAGCTCAAATGGGCCATCAAACCCCAATTTAGAATTCAAAAACTCAAGCCCTATTTCTTTAAGTTTTTCCCAAATTTCCCACGAATTTAAGGTTGATTCTTAACAAAAATGACGTTTCTAAGCCACGAGACTTACCCCCAATCAATTCCCGTTGAAACCATCTTCAATCTCTACCAAAAAGATCCCAAGATGGTCAAAAATGGAGGAAGTTTTGAATGAACTCGCGTAATAGATTAATGTTTTAAACCCTCAGCAATTTCCGCTTATGTGGTCCCGTAACCACCTTTGCGGGACCACTTCTGCATCCTTACGGATGCTTCTACGATTTTTCCTTTAACTCACGACCTTCCGCTTTTGCGATCGCACTTCTGCTTTTGCGGAACCCCTTTTCTGCTTCAGCGGACTCGTAGAGGCGGTACCTCGTCCGCTTTTGAGGTAACCTCTCCGGCCCCTCAAGGCCGCTTCTGCGATGGACCTAGCTGCATCTGCAGAACTGCTTTTGCAGCTCCTTTTCCGTAGATGCGGAAATACCAGAAGACAGATCTCTTTTCATGCAACAACTCAAAAAACCTCTCCTCAACCACCCGAAATCACCTCGGGGCCCCCGGAACCTCAACCAAAAGCATAGACCAGACCTAATACTTCATCCAAACTAGATCGAATCATCAAAACGCTAACGGTAACATCAAAATCCTCAATTATGATCAAATCAAAACCTAAATTTCTTAAAAACTTCCGAATTGCATTTTCGATCAAAAACACGGCCTAACCACCCCTGAATAACCTGAAAATTTGCACACATATCCAAAATTACCTAACGGAGCCGCTGAAACTCTCAGAATTCCATTTCGACCCTTGATATTAATATTGTTATAGTTGAATTTGGTCAATATTTTGGGTAAATGGACCCGGACCCGTGATGTGATGGTCTTGGGAGGTCCGTAGGAAAACATGGGAATCGGGCATATTCCCGGAATCAAAATTCGAGGTCCCTAGCCCGAGTATGGAATTTTTGAAAGAAATTATTTTTCTGAATTTGTTAAGGAAAATGGAAACAAAAATTGATTAAAAGACTATGGTATTGGGCCCGTATTTTGGTTTTGATGTTCGGTACATGCCTCATATATTGTTTAAGCGCTTTTTTTGAAGTTTTGTTGAAAACGAACGTCATATGACGTGTTTCGGACTTTAAGTTCCAAATTTGGAAGTTTATGAAACTTAGAAGAAAAATCATGAGTTTGAGGTTTGATTCATAGATTTTGATGTTATTTGGCAATTTGATCGCACGAGTAAGTCTGTAGGATGTTTTTGAGGTTATGTGTATTTTAGTTTGGAGCCTCGAGGGCTCGAGAGAGTTTTGGATAGGCATCAGATTGCATTTTCTCATTTTTGAAAATCTGGTATGCTGGCTTCTATGATTTTCGCAAATGCGAAGATTTAATCGCAAATGTGAAGCTGGGGATATTTGCATAGGATCACAAATGTGATCCATTGTTCACAAATGCGAACTAGGGAATTTTAGGGCACTATCGCAAATGCGATGGCTTGGCTGGCAAATGCAGGGGTTGGCCTATCGCAAATGCGATCTTTTTCTCGCAAATGCGAAAGCTGGCCATGTGATAAGGGTTCGCAAATGCGAACTTCAACTCCGCAATTCCCAAGCCTGTGTTTCTCGCAATTGCGAACTAAGGTTCACAATTCCCATAACTGCAGCCCAGCAATTTTTATACTTAGTCGAAATTTCATCACTTTTCACCATTCTTTTAAAACTCAAACCCCATACGCGATTTTTCAAGAGCAAACTTCATCGCAAATCACATGTAAGTTGATGTTTACTCGATTCTTTCAAACTTTAATATCATTAAACATGTTTTCACTTGAAATCAAGGATTTTCATGGGTGAAATTGGGATTTTTGGGTAGAACCTAGGTTTCTATAAATTGGGGAGTTGGACCACAATTTGAGGTCCGATTTCAAAATAAATCATAGATATGAACTCCTGGGGGGACATGTAACCTGGTTTTGGTTCGAACCTCGGGTTTTGACCACGTGGGATTTTGGGCAATTTGGGAATTTTTGGGTAAAACTTTGGGATATTCATTCTTATGCATTCAAATTGATTTAACTAGCATTTGTTGATACGTTTGAGTAATTTGTGACTATTGTGGTAAAGTTATTCTAGAGGCGTGAGTTGAGTTTGGAGCTTTCGAGGTAAGTGTTTTTCTAACTTTGGCTTGAGGGATCAGGATTAGAATATTATTTTCTACGTTTTAATTGTGGAGTACGGTGATAGGCATGGTGACGGTTATCTATTCACCGGAGTCTAGCATGACCGTGAGTCGTAATTGCTTTTAATTCGAAAGATGTGATATAATTGTTGTTTAGTTGATAATTTCTTATCAAGTGGTAGTTGAGAAGGAAATGAGTTAAAGGAGGAAGTGTAGTATTATTCCCTTGCCGAGACTTATTTGTTGATTTGTTCTCCCTTGCCGGGATGTTTAATATGGTTGTTTATCCCCTCTCCCGATTGGTTGTGACTGTTGATTGGTGAGGAAGAGCGATTATGCACGAAGGGTCATTCCGTGCCATGTTTTGATGATTATGCATGAAGGGTCATTCTGTGCCATGTTTTGTTAATTATGCACGAATGGTCATTTTGTGCCATATTTTGAATAATTGAGCACGAAGGGTCATTTTGTGCATTGATATGAGAGTTACACGAGGAAAAGCATGAAGGGTGATACCGTGCACATTATTTGACTGTTTTGTTAAGAAAAGAGTAAAAGCACGAAGGTTGGTATCGTGCAGTTGTTGATTTACCTATTCTCTTTAATTGATGATATTGTCCGGATCCATCTCTCTGTTCGTTCATCCTATATCTGAATTGTTACACCCCACAGCATGCCCCCTCCCCATTAGTTGTTTAAATTGTACATATATTCATGTAATTGCACATATATCTGTACAGGTTATTTGTGCTAGGTCATGTCTAACCTCGTCACTACCTTGTCGGGGCTTGGCCAGGCACTTGCCAGCACGTGGGTCGGTTGTGATGACGCTATACTTATGTCTTTTCTGCACAAATTACGGTACCGGAGCAGCTTTTGGACCACAACAGTAGTCTATTCGATCGGAAGCTAACTTTAGTCAAGGGTCTTCGAGGTAGCGTAGCTGGCGTTCGTAGGCCGGAGTCATTTTCTATGTCTAGTTTGTTTTCTTGTACCGAGACAAACGTTTTGTATTTCCATTCGGACTTGTTTGTAGCACTCTTTTGTAGTCCGTGAGCTAGCGACACCAGATTTTGGGTAGAGATATGTTTTAAACTTCCGCATTGTGATTTTGTTTTTTTATTAAAAGTCTTACGCTTAAATTGTAATTATTGTTCCAGTTTACTGTCATTGTTTAAATAAACCAGCAGAACTATTGTGATGTTTGGCTTGCCTATCTCCAACAATAAGCGCCATCACGACTCTTGATGGTGGAAAATTCAGGTTGTGACAATGAAACGTTAAATCCCAGATAAACAGTACCCAAAAACATTCAAAGAGGAAACAAGGCCCAACTAAAATACAATAGCGGCTCAAAAATGCCAAGGTACGTGGCTAACCCAAGTCCAACAGAGCTGCACAACACGGGCTCTGAAAGGAAAGGGGGGCTCAATTCTGACGACCCCACAATTAGCACCCACCAGCCCAACCCACCAGTGGGATCTAGCCCAACAACAGAGGCACCAATTATTACCTCAGGTAGTGTGCCTAACGGGGCCATTCGCATGCAATCAAAAGAACCAAAAACCTTAGTCCCCAAAGTCTATGCTTCCCCTGCCACATCTACTATGAACGCCTCTAATGGAGAAAACCCAAGCGACAATATGGCAATCACGTACCCTGTCTGCAACTTCCCCCGTCAACAATCTAAAAGGCCCCAAGGGTCACCTCCGTTACATCCATAATTAATGATCAGCCAAAATCCCTAATCCCAAAACAAGGAAGCCCATCCACTTTCCAAGATGTGATACTAGGGAGCTTTATGATGGGAAATCATTCGTCCCTCCCCACTTCACTCCTTTCCCAAAATAGCAAAGCAAAAAAGCACAAAAACGCAAAAAATCTGACCACAGCCACAATCACCACCCACCCACTACCACCGAACCACCAACCGGCGTCCTGGTTGGAGGTGACGTTGTAGGGACAGGGACTCTCTTACAAATTCACACTCGACACAAGAAAATCACCCTAATTGTGCAGAACCCGGCACACCTCACGAGTGTCATAGTGGAAGACCTCAACAAGGCCCTGGCGGTATTTGGACCACTGTTATGGTAGTCGATAGCCAACAGTGACAGCCTGACCCCAATCACAGACCCACAAACCCTAACAACCATATTCTCCAAAACTTTCAATCCCTACCCTTCTTCTAGGACTTGATGAAGGAGGATCCAGCGGCGGAGCCTTCTTTCACTCAACTCCCCATCCCACCAATACAAAAGACATTGCCTTTGAAGAAAACACCACCCTCCCACTCTTGCAGAACATCCATCGAGAAATCACCACAACACTGGAGATTCTCAAGGAGAAGGATGCTTCAAAGGAGCCGGAGTAGAGCTACCTAACACCAACAACAGACTCAATGTTTCTAGACTCAATGAGATCGATCGACTTCGGTACACGAGTGAGCAAAGTAGTTGTGGTCTTGTGTCCCAGGGCGATGTCCAAATGTGGACTGAGTTTAGTCCTAGCCCACACACAAGGCTAGTTCAAACCCCTATTGAACTTAACCCCCATCCTGAAGTTGAAAAGGAAGTCACCACCCCCTCGAGTGCCTAACATGCCAAGCCCACTAAGTGACCAGGAGGGATCCACCCCATTACTCACAGCCCTCCCCCTCCCCCCATTAATGAATTACATCATATAGAATGATAGGGGGTAACGACGCTGAGTTTAAAAGACACTGTCTTGAAATGGTTAAGTTGCATAAGCAGGCAATGCTGGTGTTGCTAGAAACCAAGATGGCCAATCATCAAGCTCTAGCTCAAGCTCTGGATTTTGAGATGATCATTCAATCTCCAGCGGTAGGGATATTATGGAGAATTGTGTTCATATGGAAAGAAGAGCTAGTGGCTGTGGAGGAAGTGGCCACTATACGCTAAGGAATTCATGCTATGGTGAAGGTAATGCATGGCCATCCTCTGTGATTTTTTCTGCTATTTACATAAGTGACCTTACCTATAAAAGAAAGCTCCTATGGAGAAGCTAACAACTATAGCGAGAACAACCACTGATAACTGGTTCACTGGGGGAGACTTCAATGAAGTCTTGAAAGCTAGGGATAAATTCGGGGGAAACCCTATAAACTTCAACCGTAGCAACCAATTCTGGAATTGCATAAAGGAAGAATAGCCTAAATAGCACTTATACTTGTGCCACTTTGTCATCCTGGTCCTTGTATTCAATGAATTTTCATCCAGACACCTGAACTCAGTCAAAACATGTATTTAAACCTCTTCGTCATTACGTGTTGGTCACTTGCCTGACATGGAGGAAATATCATGTCCACATAAGATAAAACAATGCCGCGTCTTTATTTATTTAAAAATTAATTTTTGATAATATTTTAAATCAATCACCATGTTCTTATGTTGCCTCCGACCCTTATCACCGGGAAATTACTGGCGTACTGCATATACAATGGACACTATCAAGTTCTGAGTTTCAATGCATGATTGAAAGGACAGAGCTTTTGTTCGGAGAACTGTTTCTCTTATGCTCCATAAAACATGACCATCTATGTAAATTATCAACTGACAAATAAAATAAAGGATGATGAGTTCACAACCATTTTCACCAAAACCTAAGCTTAATACAAACAATATAGACTGTGGGATTGTGATGTTGCCTCAACCGTTTTGCTCTCTTTCCTCCTTTCCGACCACAATCTTAAACCCCAATTCATATACATAAAAAATTTTAATTTTGAAAAAAGTAAAAAATTATCTTGCAACAACGAGCAGCGTACCATCGACAAAAACAAAAAGGACTTAGAATTTACAGAGACACAACTATAATCTTGATTTACAGAGACTCAAAAAGGGAAACAACCAACAAGAGGCGTACCATTACTGAAAAATAAAGGACTATATCACTAGAAGTATTAGACTGCCGACCACCAAAAAGTTAAATAGACAGTTAGAAATTAATCATTTGCAGATTCCACCACCTATTTCTTCAATCACCAAGACTCCTTAGAAAAACCCATTACCACAATGGACTGCTGAACACGAAAAATACTTGGCAATAACTTCTTGATATCTTTAAATACTTTAACACGATTAACAGATCAGTTTATTTAGATTCCCTAAAAGAAAATTCTTCTCTTTTTTATACTATTAATTTTGTTGCTATAGTACGTGGCTACCACCTGTTTATTTGGTTGTAAACAGGAAAGAGGGGGGAGAAGAAGATGGGGATAAACGGGGGAATAAGGACGAAGGGCTGGGAAACGGGTAGAGTACTGGGGTTGGGTTGGGTTGGGAAATTAATTTATTCTTTTTCTTTTTTATGGTTATTCTTTATTATTTTTAATATTTTTAAATCAAAATAAATATATTCACTCTCATTTTTAGATCACTCATTTCTTTGACTCAGCAAAATGAATGACACATAAGCTTAGTCAACGGTTAGAGAGATTTAAATACATATTTTGATTGAGTTCATGTGCCTGTATGAAACTTCATTGAATACGGGGACCGGGATGACAAAGTGACACAACTATAGGTGTCATTTAGGCCATTCTGCCTTGCATAGATTAGTGTAATCTTATTGACTTAGGTTACAAAGGTAGTAAATACACTTGGACTAATAAACGATACACCAGCTGTAATACCCTAATCCTGGAAAGGATTGATAGGTGTTTTATGAATGAAGGCTGGATCAAGCAACACCCTGAGGCTAGTGTACTACACTAACCTAGGACCCACTCTAATCACTGCCCTTTAAAAATCCAAATGGAAGGGCCCCCAAACAATAAACCATCCAGGCCCTTCAGATTTGAAACAATGTGGGCTAGTCATCCATCCTTCCCTAACATCATAAACTAAACCTTCCAAGACCATCCATGTCTGCTCCACTCTATAGATGAATTTAAAAAACCAGCGACCAAATGGAATAAGTAAGTGTTTGCAACATTTTTCACCAAAAAAACAGACTCCTTGCCAGAATCAATGGCATCCAAAGATCTAATTGCTATCAATTCAGCATATTTCTTCAAAACCTTGAGTTTAAACTGAATAATGAGCTAAACCTCATCCTCAAAAATGAGGAGGACTTCTGGAAAATGAAATCCAGGATCAACTGGCTCAATGAGAGAGATTCCAGCACAAAATGTTTCCACACTTCTACTATGAATAGAAGAAGGAGAAATGGGATCATCTCTCTCAAAGAAGACAATGGAAACTGGATCACTGGTCCTTAGGAAATATAGTCCACCATTGTAGAATTCTATACCAAAATACACCACATCACTCACTCATGTACCTTGGAAAGTCACCAATCACTCCACCATGGAACCCACCCTGTTCCAAAGCCACAACACATTCATGGACAGACCCCCACAAATGACCGAAATAAAAAAGGTTGTATTCTCTAATAAATCATTTAAGTCATTTGGTCTAGATGGTCTCCACCCTTTCTTTAACCAAAAATACTGGGACATAGTAGGAGAGTCTGTCTCACAATTCTGCATGAAATGCTTCAATACCTCCTCCATGGACAACACCATGAACCAAACTCTTTCTTGTCTAATCCCAAAAGTTCCTCAAGCCTCAATGCTGAAAAGCTTCAGACCTATTGGTCTTTGTAACACTATTTACAAAACAGTAACCAAGATCATTGTGAATAGAATCAAACCCATCATGAATCACATCATAGGCCCAAGCCAAGCAAGTTTCTTAAGCAATAGAAGGGCATGTGAAAATGCCATCATTGTTCATGAATACATAAACCACTTCAGGAAAATGAAAGGAAGGAAGGGTAATATGATCCTAAAAATTGACCCGAAAATGGCCTTTGACAAGATGGATTGGTCCTTCATAAAGGACACTCTCCATGCCTTCAACTTCCCTAAAAACCTATCCAATCTCATAATGTCTTGTGTTAGCACCTCTTCCATCTCCATTCTTGTCAATGGAGGGAAAACTGAAGCCTTCAACCCTTCAAGAGGCATCAGACGTGGAGACCCTATGTCCCCTATCTCTTCATACTGTGTATGGAAAGGCTCTCTAGATCCATTGACCAAGCAGTCCATCAAAACAAGTGGCATCCCATTAGCATAAGTAGGTCAAGACCCAAGATTTCTTATTTATTCTTCGTAGATGACCTTACTCTCTTTGCTAAGGTCAACAACAGGAACAGTAGCACTATAATGTCAATTTTAGAGAGCTTCAACACCCAACCAGGGCAAAAATAAATTTGTCCAAATCAAGAGTCATGTTCTCTTCTAACACTTCCCATGACTCAGCTCAGCTCCTTACCTCCATACTCTCCATCAAACAATCCACATTCTTTGGAAAATACCTTGGATTCCCCATCTTTTACAAAAGTTAGACATCAATAGGTTTCTAGTTCATAATTTATAATATGCACTCTAAACTTGTTGGCTGGAAGACTAAATGCCTCAACATGGCAGGAAGAATAGTCCTACCTAAGTTAACATTGAACAGTATCCCTAGCCATGTCATGCAATACGTTTCCCTCCCTACCAAAGTAACCAACCAGATTGATAAACTCCAAAGGAACTTCATCTGGGGCACCACCCCGGGAAAAAGGAAAACCCACTTGATCAAATGGGAGGTAGTTACTCAAATTAAACAAGAAGGGGATTAGGATTGCAGAAAGCATGTAAAAAAACAAAGCTTATTTAGCAAACCTAGCATGGAAAGCCTACAAAAATACCAATTGCCTTTGGGCCAAAGTTCTGATCCACAAATACTGCAACATGTTAAGACCTAATTAGGGTCAAGGACAGCTTAAAACTCAAAAATCACTCATTTAGAAGGTTTTGCTGAAGGGTTGGGAAACTTGTAGAAAAGGCAGTAGATGGGTAGTGCACAAAGGGACTAGGGTAAACTTATTTAATGATAAATGGATCCCCAACCAGTCAGCTCTGAGAGAGCTAATTCAAGGTCCCAAAAATCAAAATGACCTTAACATCAAGGTTAATTCTGTCCACCAGATGGGCTCCTGGAACACCTCAGGCCTATCATTGACTCTTCCACCCCATATACATGACCTTCTGTGGTCTGTATTCATCCCTAGTGTATCCACCAAGGAGGACAATCTAATATGGGATCTCACTGAATGGAGAATTCTCAATTTCCTCTGCCTACTCCCTTCTGAGCAGACAAAAAAATCAAAACACCACTACTGATGGAGGGGAACTCTTCAAAAGGTTATGGAAGCTCCACACCCCAAACAAAATAAAGAACTTCTTGTGGCTTCTAACACATAAAAGACTGCCAACAAGGAGTTTTCTTCACTTAATTATGCTGGAATGCCCACAACAATGTTGCTTTTGTGGGTTTGATAAGGAAGATATTGACCATATCTTTTCCCAGTGCCTAAATGCAGTCCAATTTTGGCACACAATACAAGCAAAAGCATCAACCACCACTATGCCAAGTCTTAGTATAAATGGCCTCCCTTGGGCATTAGTTATGAATAAAATCAAACACATCTCAACTGGGGCAATCTCATGCCATTCTGTCTATGGCACATCTCGCTAACTAGGAACATCAATGTCTTTAACAACCAAAGGGACCCTGTTAACAAAAACAACACAATTGCGAAAGTTACTGAATTCTGTGTGTTGAGTGACAGTAAGCATGCAAAATATAAGTACCAAGTGATGCTAAAATGGTCTCCTCCACCAAGGAAGGGAATCCTATAAACTGAACACATATGGTGTTGCAAAAAGAAATCATGGAATAGGGGGAGTCTTCAGAAATCACAATGGGGAATGGATTCTATGCTACATGGAGAACATCCCCTTTACCTCAAATACAGGGGCAAAAATCAGAGCAATCACCAAAGGTCTTCAGTTGGCGGAGCAGCACAACCTACTGCCTCTGAAACTTAATATTGACTCTGCTGAAACAGTTAATATGCTGATTAATGGCAATCTGATATTTGACCCTTTAATTTGTAAATGCAGGTCATTGATCCAAAGGATTGGCAGAGTGGAGGTGAAACATACCTACATGGAGTAAAACAGGGTAGCTGACGCTCTTGCAAAGGAAGCAGCAAGAATCTTTTGTGTGTAAATCTCTAATTCTAGCGGTTCCTCCGATGTTTGCCAATGATATTTTTTGGGCAGACATCCTAGCAAACCTAGATAATTTTTGAGTTGTAATTTAAGTACTATCATGCAAAATAATGCATCAATTGGGGCACTAAAATACCCTAATAACTACCAAAGTTGTGTAAGGTTGGAAACTTTCAGTTAACATTATTTATATATATATATATATATATATATATATATATATATATATATATATATATATATATATATATATATATATATATATATATCTATATATATAAAATCTTTTGTACCAAAAAAAAAAGAAATTGTAGTTAAAAAAAATATTTTAACCCCACCACTAGCCAGAGAAAGTTATTAATGGTCAAGGGTGGTCTGCTGAATACTCTTCACCAAAAAATTATCTATAAACATGACTAAATTTTTGCTTTCCCATTGCACCAACCTTCAATTTTCGAGCTACAACATTAATTTACAAGGTTGCAGCTTACCGATGACAGGATCTTTGATAAAAAAAGGTGCGGAAATCGAGAATTTAAGTAGAAGGCTAGTAGGTAATCATCAAGTGTATCTTTTTTCATACTTGTACTATCAATATTATTCTCGTACTTTCTTATAATTAAATTTCTAGTGCTACCAGTTGTTTCTTTTATTTTCGTTACTTTATTATCTTGTTCCTTCTTACTGCTTTCTTTCCATTAATGTATTCTTTTCAATAATATTGTGATTATATTTGTACTGAGCTGAGAGTGTCGGAAACAACATCTCTACTTTTACAAGATAGAGATAAAGGCTCGCGTACACACTATTTTTTCCAGATTTCATTTAAGAGATTATATTGGGTTTATTTTTGTTGTTGTTGTAAGGTTGATTCACAAAATAATGCAAAAGCTCATGAACAAAGAAACATGTTGTTGACTCTTAAAATTTCTTAATGGACTGAAATCCAAAACCCACCAAAAAAGAATAAAGAGCAGTCCGATGCACCAATCTCACGATATGCGCGAGGTTCAGGAAAGGTCGGACCACAAGGGTCTATCATACGCAACTTCATTCTGTATTTCTGTAAGAGGCTGTTTCCACGGCTCGAACCCGTGGCCTCCTGATCACATGGTAGCAACTTTACCAGTTACCCAAAAAAAGAATGTGTATTTATAATTTATCAAAAATCACATCATAAAGTCTTTGGTTAACTCAGCAAATATGACTTATTTGGACCTGTTTGTTTTAGGTGGTGACTATTCAGAGTAGACGCGGTTTTGAACTTTGTTTTTCTATCTTTATTATGCAAAGAAAAATATACTTTGAAATTCTATATTTCAACATCAGAGAAAAAAGTTCATATATTACGATAATTTTAAATATAGAAGTGTCTTAATCAATGTCTTAAAGATTGGTGTTATATTGCGCTTGAATTAACAACAATGTTTAATTTTAATCCACTTGGATTAATAAATTTCAATAAAACCAAAAAGTTAAAAATGTTGACTTAAACACAAATGCCAACTTTTGTCTTAACTGATTGAGATTGAGTAGTTCACTTAAATATTGAGTCCTTGCTTTAACTTTTCTTGTTAAGTCAAGAAAAACAGCCCATAATTAGATAGTAGAACAACAAAATACGACAGCAATCAGATTATTATGCGTTTTGGACTTTTGGTATAATGAAAGTCATTTTCCATGTATATATTTTCAATCCAAATAAATCCTTCTGATTGTTGGTTAAAATGAAAAAAAGTTCCAAAAATAAAATATATATACAGTTGTAAGGATTAATACTAGTATTAATATGTAATAAATATTTTGTTATATATGATTTTTTTAGTTCATTGAATTTATAAATAGAATAACTATATGAATTCATTATAAAATCTATTACTACTTTGTTATGATTATTATTTTAATCTTATGTATGTTATTTGCTAACGATATAGTCATAATTGACGAGACAAGACGCGGCGTCAACGGGAGACTAGAGGTTTGGAAACAAGCCCTTGAGTCAAAAGGTTTCAGGTTGAGCAGGACGAAGACGGAATATCTTGAGTGCAAGTTTGGGCTCGAGCCGACGGACGCGGGAGTAGAAGTGAGGCTTGACTCCCAAGTCATCCCTTAGAGGGGTAGTTTCAAGTACCTTGGGTCAGTTATTCAGAGGACGGGGGAGATCGACGAGGATGTCGCACACCGTATAGGGGTGGGGTGGATGAAGTGGAGGTTAGCAACGGGAGTCCTGTGTAACAGGAAAGTGTCACCGTTACTTAAAGGTAAGTTTTATCGAGCAGTGGTTAGACCGTCCATGTTGTTTGGGATCGAGTGTTGGCCGATTAAAGACTCTCACAGCCAGAAGATGCAAGTAGCAGAGATGAGGATGTTGAGGTGGATGTGTGGGCATACAAGGATGGATAAGATTAGGAATGAAGTTATTCGAGAGAGGATGAGTGTGGCGTCCATAGAGGACAACATACGGTAAGCAAGAGTCAGATGGTTCGGGCACATTCAGAAGAGGAGCACTGATGCACCGATGAGAAGTTGTGAGAGACTGGCGGTGCTGGGCACGAGGAGAGGTAGAGGGAGACCTAAGAAGTATTTGAGAGAGGTGATCAAGCAGGACATGATGCGACTTAGGATTACTGAGGACATGGCCCTTGACAGGGGATTGTGGAGGTCGAGCATTAAGGTTTTAGGTTAGGGGGAAGTTGGGAATATTTTTACAGCGCGCTAGAGTGTGACTGGACAGTTAGTAGTTAGGCTTAGAATCAGCTACTGACGCAGGGCTTTATATTATAGATATTAGTATACTTTCCTCTTTCTCGTATTTTTTATATTCCTTATATTGTTCTTATTTTATTATTCATGTTATGTTGTGTATTTTATGTTATTTATTATGAGTTCATTGCTACTACTAATATAGTACCACTTGTTATTGTCACATGTTTCCTTCTTGAGCCGAGGGTCACCTGGAAACAGCCTCTCTGCCCATGGGGGTACGGGTAAGGTCTGCGTACATATTACTCTTTGCAAACCCCACTTGTGAGAGTGCAGTGAGTTGTTGTTGTTGTTGTTTATTAAGTAACTAGATGAGGAAAGGCCCGTATACGGGCCTAACATTGTAGTCTTAAAATTATTGTTTGTCTAGGCTCATTTAATTTTTTGATAAATAAATTGATCCTTGTTATATCCATTTAATCACGGATAGCGAATGATATTGGGGATCACAATTTATAATTAGTTTATTTTAATAATTTACCTATAATTATAATCTGTCTAAATTGCTCCAATTAACATAAAAAGACTACGTGCTATAATACTCGTTTATAACATCCATATCAAATATAAACATCAAATTGAAAATTTAATTTCAATGGTATTATTTTCCTATTTGAATATTTTACAAGATAATACATTAAAGCTACAAGTGTCGTCTATATTAACAGACTTTCTAGAATAAGAAGCTAACCAATCTACCTATAAACTATTTTTGAATACACCCAAATTGATTTCACAAGAGTTTCAACAATGGGAACAATTAACTACTCTATGAAAGGTAACACAAACAACATCATTCTTTAAAAAACGATAAAAGATGGGGAAAAACTTACTATTGACTTTACTTCATGTCTTGTATATAACAAAATCAAGAGAAATTTTTAGTACATAAAATAAAGAGAATCAAAGGGATTTATTATAACTCATTTAAAATGATGTTAACTGGTGATAAAATATAAAATATTTGATAGAAGTCTATATAAACTATTATACGAATTTTAATTTTTTTTCTTATTTAAGGAGATAATATTTTTCTATAGATTTATCATATGTTAATTTTCATAATGAAACAATATAAAAATTATAAAAAATAATATATAGGATAATTTATTGATAGTTGAAAACTTATCAGGGAAAAATGAGTTCAAACAATGTAGGTTAAATTTTCACATCAATTAAACATAGAAGAGATAGCCCTCTAATACAGTATAAACAAATTTATCACTTAAATTAACTTTTGAGATTTAATAAACTTTACTTTTTAAAATTACTTTTGAATATGAATTTTTCTAGTTTGAAATCGCCTTCAAATAGTGTGGATAGATGAAACCTTTTAATTTTAATTTTTAAATTACTTTAAAACAATACGGGTAAATATGAAAATCTTGTAAATATGTAACTATCTTAGTTTGTTGCACTATTATTTTAAAAATTAAACTTACTTTCTCTGTGAAAACTTCTAGTTGACAAAATCAAAATTAATAATTTTACCAAATGAAAAAAAAGAAACGTTTCAAATGATTTATTTGCATGCAGAACTCTCTCTAATCAACATGGAGTGACATTTAAAGGAGTGTTGTAGTTATGGGAATGTGGGTCCCATTAGTATCAATGATAGTTTGCATTCCTAAATGACACATGTACTTCATCCAATTTATCATGTCGGTCCCTAAAGTTAGACATTTCACAACTGGACACTTATACTCATTTAAAATGTGAATAATAAACGCTCATCCAACGTGTCTTATCCTATGTGCCATATGGCTTCAGTGCGTGATTCACACGCATGTAAAGGGCGTGAAGACATTTAAAAATAGCCCTAAAGGTAATAAATTAGCCTATTTAAAATAGGAAGAAAAAACTTATTAAAATAAAAATGAAAAGTAAATTAAAAAGATGAAGATAAAATAAGTAAAAAAAAAAGTAAAGGCAAAATGGTTTCGTGACCACTAAAACTTGTGGCTCTTTTAAATGCCGACATATAAACTTTGCTCTTTCCCATTTAAACACTCAAACTTCTGAAACCTATAACTAATAAACACAATTGACCATTGATCCATCCCATGTGGTGTCAGTTGGTCCTAGTCAGCCCATGCGTGAATGTCTCGACTTTTAGGAGCGTGAGAGACCCCATTCCCAATGCCCAACGGTAAAAAATAGTTGATATTTAAGTGAGGTCTTATTCTTTACACATTATCCCTCTATTATATGCATTTCAAGCTTCATTTCTCCTATTTCTTAAAATCTGAAGCTTTTTTTAAATTTTTTTCTTTCTTTTTCTAGATTGTAATAATGTATCAAAGTCCTGTATTTTGTCATTGTGGAGTTTTTACCACCAAAACTTCAGTTTTCACAATGCGACAAAGTAAAACTAATTTCTTGTACTTCTTCTACCTAAATTTGTTATTACTGATGAAATAACCAACAATTATGTTAAATTTTACCCATAAAGATAAACAGAAGGAAAGACTGTTATCGCCACGGAATGAGAACTTAGCATGAAATAGGCTCAACCTTATTTTACGCAATTGGCATTTAAAAGCGCCACAAATTTGAATAGTTAGGAGTCCATTTCGCCAAAAGTAAAAGAGATATCAACTCTTTCAATTCTTTTCTGCAACCCCACCACCATTTAATTTCTTTTTCCTATTAACCCCACCCTCACCCCCCCCCCCCCCTTTCCATTATTTTTCCCTGTATTCTTATTTTTCTTCTTCCCCGCCCCACCCCCCACCCCCCAAAAAAACCAACCCAAGCCTCTTCCTTTTTTTTATTTCCCCCCTGTATGCTTCTTCTTCTTCTTCTTCCCCACTCCCCCGCTCGTCTCTTCTATAAAAAATAGAACTCAATCCCTGAGGTCCCCTTAAACATCTATATATACATATGCTGTTCTTTATTACCACTCTTGAATCTTGAACAAGTCAAAAATATACTAAAGGGGTAAAGCGTATCAATATATTAAAGAGGCGAGTATTAATTTTTGAGCTAGACGAACGATGGACCATCGAACCTCTTCTCCGCCACCTAACGCCTTCAGCCATGGAAATAGACCACCAAACTTCTTCTACCACTTTTCCATCTGGAAAAAAATAATTTTTCCTCGGTTTCGTTTCTTTACATATTTTAATTTTATTTCTATAATATAAAAAGGGAAGAATTGAAAGAGGAAAGGAGGAAGAACACGAAGAGAGAAAAGAAAGATGGGCAGGAGAAAGAACGTGAAGGGAAAGAGAAATCAGGTAGATTAGGGAATTAATGTTTGAATTTTATTTTTTATTTTAATTATTTTTAATTCACCATATGACATGGCATCTAAACATTGTTATTTTTTATCGTGGCAGTCAACGTGGAGGAGATTGTATTGCACGCACCGGCAGCCTCCTGTCATAAGCGTTTATTATTTACGTTTTGAATGAGTATAAGTGTCTAGTTAGCAAATGTCTAACTTTAGGGACCGGTATGATAAAGTGGGTGAAGTATAGGTGTCATCTAGGCTATTTATCTTTAAGAATTACAAACATTGTAAGAGCTTTTTTTAAATGACATATATGCCCTTGGTCAACCATTTTTCCTTTTTTATAGAATAGAAATGTATGTTTGTGTGCGTGACTGTGAGACTTTATGTCCCCCTCTTATTCTCTACTGTGTATATAAATTTTTGAGCTTTAATTGTTATTAATAAAAGATTTCTAAATTGTAAAATAAAATTCATGTAAAGAATAAATAGATAGCTTTTAAGAATTTGTTATAAAATTTATCCATATTTTCATCCTTTTTTTTAATTACATGCATGAACTAATTTACGAATTTTCACTTTCTTGTATTCTCAGTTTATACAAATAGATTGTGTTTTGATTGCTATTAATAAATTGATACGGGCAAATTATTTATTGTAATATTTTTATTTTTCTCATTTTCGTCTTATTGAATGCCTTATGCTTGATTACTACTTCTCATTTTTATTTCAAAAATAATAATTATCTTTTATACATAAGTTCATAACATAGATTAAAAGAAAAAAGTATTAAAAAAAAGAGAGATAAACATTGTAGAGGGTAAAATAGGCATATTAGAATATCAACTTTAATATGAGGATGAAAATGATTATTGGTCAAAGTTGGAGAATGTGTTTGATTTTCAAATAATTTTCACCCAAAGATCTATTAAAATAGATCCCAAGGTTTTATTATCTTATTGTTATTACTGCTTCTTTTCCATGACTTCTTCGCTGCCGTATTTCTTTACCCAAATTGCTATGATTATGCTTATCTTGAGCCGAGGATCTATCAGAAACAACAAAAATTATAATTTCAAATAAATCCTTGGAGTTAGAGTCACATCTTTCCTCGGCTAAGGATTTTAAACCACAAGGGAAAACATATAAAAGAAATATTCTAACAGTACTAAGGTAAGATTAGAAGTTTCTGCAGAAACAGACTCCGAATGCCAGGAAGCATCATCGATCTCCACCACCACCACCAACAACAACCCACAACCCATTAAAATTCCACTAGTGGGGTTTGGAACGGTAGAGTATACGCAGACCTTACCCCCTCAGGGGTAGAGAGGCCAAACATCATCGATCACCATATATCACAAATGTCACAACAAACAAAAAGAAACAATCTTGGAGCTAAAACACTAAGCAGAAGCATATAGTGAAAGATGCCTTTAACAAAAACTGCATATAAATATGCAGTTGTTAAAACTATTTTTCCTCTCTTTTCTTTACCATTTTTAGAGTAAGCAACTAAAAAGGATCTAACACTCAGATTGTAGCTCATTGTAACGTTTAAGTTATCATTAAGAGATTCAACCGACAAATAAACCCCCCAGCTGACAGGGGGATTTGAATTAAACACATGCAGTACTATGTGGTCACAACTTGCACATTTGGAACTATCAGCATCCACTTGTCTCCCATTAATTAGCCCGAAATTATTCGGTAGTCACATGACAACCTGGCAACGACAATAACTCCAGTGTAATCCTACAAGTGGGGTCTCAAACTTTACCCTTACCGTGTGAAGGTAAAGAGACTGTTTCGCATAAATATTTGGCTCGGGAAATGCATAATCACAGCATATTTGAAAAGAAATAAGAAGTAATATCAACAGCATGATAAAGATAACGGAAAGAAAAGAGACTACCGATGGTATTAGAGATCTAAGTGTAAGAAAATCCACAAGGTATGAAACTATAGTCACACGACAATATAAACATATCCACTACAGTTGATAGATCAATGACCTGAGGCATATAGGACACTATATTCTATGGAAAATGTAAAATAGATAGAGGAGAAAGAAGGATTGACCTGAGCTTACGGTTTAAAGTAGGATAAACTAGTGAAAACACAGAGTAAATCATCTTCATTTGTTAGAACTATGGTTAGTAACTCCAGAAAAATGGGAGAGAGAAGACATGAGTGGTTCATCAAAACTAATGAAAATAACGAGTGGGATGATAGTGTGGTTACTAACTTAACTTTGTTTACGCGATTCAGCAGTCATAAATTGAACTATAGTAATAACTTATTTCCTGCTTGACATACATCTATTGTTGTAAAAGCATGCAACAATTCTTTGTCAAGCTAAAATCATCTGAGTACATAGGGGTAGTCCCTTAGTATTTCAAGATTCTTTAGCTCTCTTAGGTTTTTAAGCTACAAGCTAAAATCCCCTAAAGGTTATTCACTCTTTTTATTGCTGGAATCTACCTCTCTCCTCGGGATTCTATTCTTAGATCCCTGAATTTTGGCGACTGCTTTAGCTGGTTCTTTCATCAATCCTAATGCATACTGAAGTAAATTTCACTCCAAATTTCATAAAACTATCTGAGCAACAGAGAGGACAACAACAAAAAAAACTAGGCGTAGTTCCACGAGTTGGTCGGGAGAGGGTAGGGTAGTGTATACGCAGACCTTACCCCTACCTTAAGGTAGAGACATTTCCGATAGACCCTTGGCACAAGGAAAGATGCAAAGAGAAGTAGTAACAACAGATCACAGCATCAGAAAAATAACAAGTCAAACCAAAGCGGAAGAAACAACCTGCAGTAATATAAACTCACGAAAAATAGGAAAGTACAAGACTAACCCCAGTACTACTGGTTTGGACAGGGAAACACACATTACCAACTAACCTTGTATCCTAATTCTCGACCTTCACGCCTTCCTATCAAGGGTATGTCCTTGGTAAGCTATGAGCTACACAAAGAAACAATAATAAAATGCACAGTTCATAAAGAAATGCTAAAGTAAGGACACTAAAGAACAGAACTAACTGAATTTGGCTTAATGGCTTTTATCTTTAATGCATGAGCATCTGAAATTCCTCTAGAACTAGCTAGGCATACCAAATCCTTCTAGTAGTTTCTGGTTCTCAAAGTAAAATTTTAAAATCTGTTGAAGTGCATAATCTGCTTCAACAAGCCACATAGCCATCATATAACTCTTCTAAAAGTATTGTTCACTATGGAGGTATGGCAACACTAACGCTAGTTCTTCTTCAGACACTTAAACAGTCTTTTCTGCAGCTACTTATTCTTCTCTCAAGATTCTAAGCGGAAGACCCTCTCGGCACAAGGAAAGATGCAAAGAGAAGCAGCAACAACAGATCACAGCATCAGCAAAATAACAAGTCAAAGCAAAGAGGAAGAAACAACAACAACAACCCAGTATAATCTCACTTAGTGGGGTCTGGGGAGGGTAGTATGTACGCAAACCTTACCCCTACCCTTGGGTAGAGAGGCTGTTTCCAAATAGACCCCCGGCATCCTTCCCTCCAAGAACTTCCCACCTTGCTCTTGGGGAGACTCGAACTCACAACCTCTCGGTTGGAAGTGGGGGTTGCATACCATCAGAGCAACCCCTCTTGTCCTCAAAGCGGAAAAAACAACCTGCAGTAATATAAACTCACGAAAAATAGGAAAGTACAAGGCTAACCCAGTTGTAGAAAACATACAATTACCTACTAACCTTGTATCCTAATTTTCGACCTTCACGCCTTCCTATAAAGGGTTATATCCTCGGTAAGCTCTGAGTTACAGAGAGAAACGACAACAAAATGCACAGCTCATAAAGAAATGCTTAAGGAAACTAAAAAACAGAACTGAGTTTGGCTTAATGGCTTTTATCTTTAATGCATGAGCATCTGAATTCCTTTAGACGGGCTATGCATACCAAATCCTTCTAGTAGTTTCTGGTTCTCTAAGTACAATTTTAAAATCTGTTGAAGTGCATCATCTGTTTCAACAAGCCGCATAGCCATCATTTAACTCTCTCAAAAGTACATATCTTCATTCATATGCTCCACGGAGGATAGTATTCTCCTTTTTTTACTATGGAGGCAAGGGAGGATTTAGGGTGGCGCGGAGGGGGTTCACGCGAACACCCTTCGGCGAAAAATTACACTACAATTATAAGGCAAAATCTTTCACTATGGAAGCAGGGGCAGATTTAGGGTGGCGTCGAAAGGAGTTCACCCAAACCCCCTTCGCCGGAAAATTACACTGCACTAATAAGACAAACTCCGTTTTGTGCCTCGATATTAGATTCAAGGAAACGTGCAATTCTCCAGAGACGCTAGTGAACCTGATCTTATTTGGAAATATTTCTTGAGAAGTGAAGAAATACAGTGGCTCTTGACCATTAAGACTATCATCCTATATATCCACTGTATACATCCACCAAACATAACTTTCAGTACTACAATGTTATATACCAAAGCAACCAAGAGAGGCTGCTCTGATAGTTGCAATAAATAGTGTAAAAATAAATAGGAACAAGATGGAGCAATGACCAAAAGGAATTTAGTCAGTGTGAGATGACTGAAAATCGTAAACTCAAGGAAGAGTTCTTCGCTGTCTTGGGAGAAGTTGCTGCAGTAAGTGAAATGTAGAATTAAGAACACAGTGGCTCACTGAAGATATTACAAGATAGATGAGAGAAGATATTTTTTCCCAGAAAAGAATGATTAGCAGAGAGAAATTCACATTAGACGCTCCAAATAGAATCTCAATCTAAACAGATTTGAAATGGGACTTAATGAATACACGATTTGACAAATAACCCAAACATGTTTAACACCCATGGAGAATCATACTTCTGCCATTTAAAGTCCACTGAAAAACATAAGGCATCCAACTTTTTCAAAAAAGGGAAAGTTCGGTGCACAAAGCATCTCGCATTCGTGCAGGGTCCGGGAAAGGGCCGCACCACAAGGGGGTGTGAGTGTAATGTACGCAGCCTACCCTAATGTTGTTTTCCAGGGCTCGAACCCGTGACTTATAGGTCACACGGAGACAACTTAATCGTTGGTCCAAGACTCCCCCTTGAAGGCATCCACAACTAACAACTTCAAATTATGTTCTCGAGACAATCAATCCTCTATTTAGTTTTCTCAAAATCAAAAATCAGTCAACACTGAGCAAAGAGATTAGTTTAGTTAGACAAACTCAACAGGCTAGCTGTAGTGATTTTAAAGACACCCCTGTCCAAGGTGCAAACTATAATGAAATCACAAAACATAGAAAAGTTCAGCCTGTGAAGATCTCAAATTCCCAAACACTACCCAATTGAAAGACCATGCTGCCTTTCCAACATAAGGATGTAGGACGAACTAAAACTTATAACGCTATGAACCACGACAAAAGGTTAGTTAAGCAGCGAGGAACATGCTAAGACCGTTTAACAAAGGACTAGATACATCAATTTTCCCGGGCATCATTTTTTATAAGTATCTTCTGTAATATTTCGTAAAGGGAAAGCTGATATTAACAGAACACATTCCTTTTTTTAAGGAATACAAACACTAGAAAAGACAGATCTGCATGATCTCAAGGTCATAGCACTCCTTGAAAGGGGTTATAGAGGAAAACAAGAGTGGTTAATGTCACAGGAGTGAAGTGTAAGTTCAACTGCTTCCACTTTCTGTCCGACTACATTCAAGGGGAAATACACAATCACATTCAGCTCACAAAACATTTACAGGAGTTTCACAAGTTTAAGATACACTATATGAAGCAAAAACAACAAACAAGAAGCAACGGTTGCAATGTTCAAAGATGCAAAAAAGGAGCTCTTGTTTCAAAGAAGAAAATGAGCAGAAAAGTTAACCTAGGAACACAGAGCATCGAAGTGTCAACCACAACGAAAGGACATAATCTTGCAACTACACACATGAGAAGCAGAAAAATACTTCATATAAATAAATATATCTTGGTAGAATGCCTGTTCCACAGGCGAAACAAGGCATCAAACTACGTCAACCTTCACCTTTGTGAGTTAAAACACATTCTCAGAATCTTCCTAACTTGAGTTCAAACTAGCAACCAATATTAAAAGAAGCAGGCTCCTCATATGGTCGATCTCTAGGGATTCGGCACATCTAGTACTCTTGCTCTTGCTTGGAAGTTTCTCAACATTCAAAACGAGAATCATCCAAAAGATTTACCGCGATAAATGATAACAGATTCACTTGTCACTTCCTTAGGGGCCAAGCATTACACCCCTGCGAGAATCGTTCAAGCCAAGGAACAATCTTTAGTCCCTCCTCAAAAGAACTGAAGAGAGACGAAGAAAATCCAATAGACTATGAAGTTTCACTAATGAAGACTTACTACCAATCATTCACATGAAAACTTAATAGGTAAAAGCAACAGTAATAAGATGGTAGCCACAAAAATGCAAGTATGTGATTGCTTTTGTAAACAACAGATACACAATTCATTTGCTCCACGCCTACCAATATTACTTATTACAACTCATGGTGCAATTGAAAGTTCCCCATCGCTGTACAACCACAAAATTTACCAGAGACCGACATCAATAAACCACTTGCCTATATATCCAAGATGGCACAAATTTGCTATCAACAGGAACAAGGGGGTTTGAAAGTATAAGGCTGTGGAAGTGACAACGGACCTCTCCTCGACTCATTATCATCCAAAAGCCTCTGAACTTTCTTTTTAGCACAGTACTGCCTATCAAAATGCTTCACCTATCATGCAGAAAAACATACTAATTAATAAACCTAAAACAGCAGGGTAGTCCCAGAAAGTTAACATGCTTCTCATTTTGGTACACTGAGAAGCCATTCAAAAAATGAAGGAAAGTGAGTTCTTTATTATTTTTTCATCCAATTACACACTCTTACTTCCCTTTATTTTACTGCAACTTTCTGAAGAAATAAGTACATTTTCTATCAAATTTCTCAGTATTTAAATGAAGTCCTCCAAAAACTAAAACCTGCTAATTTATTAAACCGATCCATTACGCCTCAAGCCCAAACAAGTTGGGTTGGATTATGAGTGTGTTTGACATGATGGAAGTCATTTTCAGGGGAAAACGTTTTCCTCGAAAAGATGTAAACTAAAGATTTAGCATATAGGAGAGTGCCTAGATGAAACTTTTAAATTCTAAAGATTAACAATTATGTCTAAGTATTAATTGGAGAAAATAATATCAAGTTAAAAATTAAGAATATGTAAAGAAAATGACTTCTGCCATAAGTGAGAGAAGTCCCCCCCCCAAGATGAAACTTTTAAATTCTAAAGATTAACAATTATGTCTAAGTATTAATTGGAGAAAATAATATCAAGTTAAAAATTAAGAATATGTAAAGAAAATGACTTCTGCCATAAGTGAGAGAAGTCCCCCCCCCCCCCCAAGTTAGAATAATGTTCTCCTTGGACCAGCTTGCTCGCACCTCGACACCAAGTACATGTTACCCCTGACCACCAACCCCTCCTCCCTCCACCAGCACAAGTATCGGGTAACTCTACCTGCCAAGACATAGCCATATTGGAATAAATCACATAGTGTATTATTGTCCCTAACTGAGAGTGAGACCTCACGGTTTCTCTTCACTTCATTGAGCATTAAGCCACATGGATCATTTATATCTATCTATTAATTCCAACATACAATACAAACCCAATATACTTAAACTTTACTGAGATTAAAACAAAAAACTCACCCAAGTGGGTCGGCATTGCTTCACATAATCCTGCCTAGTTTTCTTGCAATCGGTTGGGTATAACAGCCCTACAGTCCCGATTTCAGTTGGCTTCTTGTTCGATTCTTTCTCCAGGCATGAATAAAATGCATCTCTCGCCTTCAATACCACAAATTCATTTCCCCCTTATTAGCTTTATCAATATTGATCACAATTCATACGAACATTAAAATAAAACACAGAATCACTACAACTTTCCAACCGAATACTGTGCTTTCAGCTTGTAATCTCACACACACATATTACCTTATAACTAACATGATTGTTTAGAAAATTGTTTCGAATAAAACTTAAAAACTCTTTTAATAGGGAAAACAGGTGTACCTTGTAGCAAGAAATTCGAGCTTTGGTGAGAACATCGGTGTGGATTTTGTCAGTGAGTTGTGATGTGTACGCTTCCAACGCCATTGTTAAACTGCAATTTTGAAATTGGGGAAGAATTGTCTTTAGGCGTTAAAAGTACAGTATGTATATTTCTTGAAGAACAAGCTAGAATGTTGATACAGGCCCAATAACTGGGATGGGCCATTACGAGCGTAGTGGGCTAATAATATTTGTGCCGTTTGGGTTGAAGCAGCTGGTCAAACAAAATATCATGCGCCTTTTTTATCCTTTTATTTCATTTCAAATGTTACCCAGGAAGCGGACAGGAATATGAGGTTTTATACACAAATCATTCTCAAGAGAGAGTGTTTTAAGTATTTTGGGTCTATAATTTAGAATGATTGGGAGATTGATGAGGATGTCACACATCGTATTGGAATAGGGTGGAGGCTCGCTTTTTGATGTCTTGTGTAATAAGAATGTGTCGTTGAGACTTCGGGTAAGTTCTACGAGATAGTGGTTAGACTAACTGTATTGTATGAGATAGAGTGTTGGCTTGTCATGGACTCCTATGTCCAACATATGAAAGTAGCTGAAATGAGGATGTTGAAATCGATGTGTGGGCATACTAGGTTAGATAGAATTAGGAATGAAGCTATCGGGACAAGGTGAGAGTGACCCTTATGGAGGAAAATGTGCGAGAAGCGAGGCTGAGATGGTTCGGCCATATTAAAGGAGAAGCACATATGTCGCAGTCACGAGGTGTGAGAGGTCGACCTTAGCTTGGGGGATTAGAGAAAGGGTAGAGGTAGGCCAAAGAAGTCTTGGGAAGAGATGATCAGGCGGGACATGGCGCAACTTGAGCTAACCGAAGACATGACCTTGAATAGGAAGGTATTGAGGTTGAGGGTTAGGGTAGAAGGTTAGTAGGTAGTCGTGTGTTTCCCTTTGTCTTCATTAGTTCGATAGTATTAGTGTTAATATGATACCCTTTTTATCCCTAGTTTGTTATTAACACATATTTTGTTCTGTTGTTACTTGCCATCAATACTTCCTTAATTTTCTATCACTACTCCTTTCATATTCTCCATTGTTATCTTGGATTTAGTTTTCTAAATTTATTGTCTTGGTATTACTTGCTATCTGTACTTCTTTCATATTCTCTATTGCTATCTTCGTTTTATTTTTTTAAAGATATTGTCTTGATACTACTTGCTATCAATGCTTCTTTCATCTTCTTTAGTCGAGGATATATCGGAAATAGTTTCTCTGCCCTTCTAGAATGGGGGTAAGACCGCATATATCCTACCCTTAAAGCCCACTTTTGAAATTACACTGGCCGTTATTATTACCATTTCATTTCAAATGTAGCGAGAAGTTCTAAAGTATTTTTGCACAAACAGTCAATCCAACTTAATACCTAGCCATATACTAATCACTTCCCTTCTCTATAGCTACTTATGAACCAAATGGTTTTTAGAGGGATGTAAATTAAGAACCAACAGTAAAGACGTACTTCACTATTTACCTCAACGTAATGAATACATGACGTCTATCTTTAGATATTCTTATACATATTCTAGCCGTGATTTAAATGATTTGACTATGCATAGTAAATTAATACAATTTGACATAAACACTAAATGCAAGTAATGGCGGAGCTATATGCAACTAAGGGGTGTCAACCGACACTCCTCCATCAAAAAATTATAGTGCGTAGCTGGGTAATATATATATATATATATATATATATATATATATATATAGACAATCCTTAACTTTTTGGTGAGTTTATTTTTTTATATTTTAATTTTCCTTAATAAAATTTTTGTAAAAATAACCTTTTCTAATAAAAATGATTTTTTAAAATTTTGACTTTTCTTAATAAAAATAATTATATATATATATATATATATATATATATATATATATATATATATATATAATCCTTAACTTCTTGGTGAGTTTACAACAACAACAACAACTACCCAGTATATTCCCACCAGGTGGGGTCTGGGGAGGGTAATATGTACACGAGCCTTACCCCTACCCGAAGGGGCAGAGAGGCTGTTTCCAATCGACCCTTGGCGCATAGGATAAAATGAAAAGCTGCATTAAAACAAAGACAAAATTAGAAACCAAAGCAAGACAAAACGAAATAATAAAGCATAAGTAATCCCGCAGAAATAACGTAAATAATTATGTAACATAAGAAACATAAATACAGTCGCATGCAATAGTAACAAGCGGTAACTACCATACTAACACCATAAGGGGACATAAGCTAAAACACTAGTCAACTATGGGTAACCCTACTATCCCACACCCAACCCCGGGTGAGGCGTACGAAGGACTCTATGAGCCCCTAGCCTACAACCCTGATTCTAGACCTCCAGACTCCCTTAACAAGGGTCATGTCCTCGGTAACCTGCATTCTAGTCATGTCCTGCCTAATCACCTCTCCCCAATGCTTCTTAGGCCTCCCTCTACCTCGCCGACCTCCAACAATCTCCAGCCGCTCGCAGCTCCTCACCGGGACATCGGGACCCCTCCTCCGTACATGCCCGAACCACCTCAGCCTCGCTTCCCGCATCTTCTCGTCCACCGGGGCCACCCCTACCTTCTGTCGAATAACTTCATTCTTAATCTTATCTAGCCTGGTGTGCCCACACATCCACCTAAGCATCCTCATCTCCGCAACCTTCATTCTCTGAACATGAGAGTTCTTCACGGGCCAGCACTCCGCCCCATACAACATCGCAGGTCTAACCACGGCTCTGTAGAATTTCCCCTTAAGTTTGTGTGGAATTTTCTTGTCACACAGGACCCCTGAAGCAAGCCTCCACTTCGACCACCCCGCTCCTATCCGATGGGTGACGTCCCCGTTCTTGGTGAGTTTATTTCTTTATATTTTGACTTTCCTTAATAAAAGTGATTTTATATATATGATTGTATCATTATATTATAATATATGTTCTCTATAATAGTACTTCACTATAAAAATAAAAAATATCGGAACAAACGAAATTATATAGAGAGATTTAACTGTAATCCTGTTTTTTAGGTTTGACTGTAATCACTTTCATTGAAGTACCTATTTCATAAAAATAAACTTTTTTTGTTACAATAATGAAGCAAAAGTTTTAACTCAAGAAAAAACATCCAAATATAACTAAATTTCAGGACGGTCTTACTTTATACCTAGTAGTAGTACACAAGTAGTACCTCATAACCTATTTATTCCTTGCCCAAAATTGGACAAAAGCATACATCCTTTTCATGGGAGTTCAAGTTCAAATAAGGTAAGTATTTTACCATATTTTTTTTCTTTTATTCTATAGTTTGATTTTAAATATAAGCAAAAATAATAAATTTTAATTATAACTCTAATGGAGTTAGTAAGAAATTATAACCACTCAAAATAGTAAAATTTTCTATACCTTTCCATGATCAAATTCATGTATAATTGTGCGCAAAGAAGTGGAAACCCGTTCTATTCAAATCAGTTCATCTTGTGAAGTTGATTTATATCAAAGTTAATTTAGGAAAGTAATTTATTCAGTGCCTCCACTTAATAGCTAAATTATTGCTTATGAGAATAAAGTTATCTATATTAATTTAATATAGGTTATATACGAAAGTATATTACATTCTCCCCTAACAAGTGGTTCAAGGTTAGAAATTAATTTCATCTTATTATTATTGATGGGTGGTGCATATTTTGATTAATGTCATAACGCACAAAGTTGAATTTCCAAAGTTGAGGAAGCAAGCTAGTTTTTCTAACTTGAAGGGGAGACATGATAAACAGTTAAAAAAAGTTATGTGGAATGAATTATCATTTGTACATCAGATCCTCGAATAAAACAATATGAATTTAAATGTCACGATCCAGATTTCCCACCCTCAGGAGTCGTGATGGCACCTACTAATGGAAGCTAGGCAAGCTGAGTATTATAAATTCATTTCCCTTTTTGTTAAGCATGTTCAGAAATTCAAAGTATTAAGTGATTAAACAGCGAAATAAATTAAATAATTAGAAATGCGAAAGACGGAAAATTTAATAGTTCAACCAAACACTGGTACATAATCAGAAGTACAATACTACCTAAAATTTGGTGTCACGGTCACAGACTATCTAAGAATACTACAAATAAAGTCTGAATGGAAATACACAAATTTGTCTCTGAATAAGTAAAAATAGAAAGAGAAAATATAAGAGGAGATACTAAGGCCCGCTGACATCTGCAAGGCTAACTCGGGTCGCATGAATGGACTGAAGACAACACCCTCACTACGGTCCAAACGCTCCAGTATCACTATTTGCACACAGTGCACAGTGTAGTATCAGCATAACCGACCCCATATGCTGGTAAATTCCTAGCCTAACCTCGACGAAGTAGTGACAAGGCTAGAACCATACTACCAAATAAACCTTGTAGCTAAATCATATAAAACGGAATAAAAACATATAATTATAGCTAAAGTTGTCGGGGGAAACATGCTACGGGGAGTAACAGATAACAGTAGAGAAATGTAAGGAATAACATAAATCAATTACCAGCAAAATATAAGAAAATAGAAAACAAGTACACATGTATCGTTGCAGGCGTGCAATCCGATTCCATTTCATATAATATTGTTGCAGGCGTGCAGCCCGCTCCTATTTCATATAGTACCGTTGCAAGCATGCAACCCACTCCCTTTTTATATAGTATCGTTGCAGGCGTGCAACCTACTCTCATTTCCTATTGTATCGTTGCACAGAGGCAGATGTAGTGCATAGTTGACAGGTTAAATTGAACCCATAACTTTCGACGTGGAATAAAAATTTATATGTAATAATTTATTAAAATTAAAAAATAGTAGATACGAACCCATAACTTTTAATATCTAATGGGTTCTATGCTAAAAACTTCAAAAGTTGAACGCATAAGATTAAAATCTTGGATCCACCTCTGTCGTTGCAGGCGTGCAACCCGTTCCCTTTTCATTTATCAACACCAATCATAAAAGAATCCTGGCAAGGGAATAATAATATAACAACAACATTCCGGCAAGGGAACTATAACATAATAATAACACCATGGCAAGGGAACAATAATGATAATCCTCATATGAAGCACAAATAAATCGCAACAGAGTCATAACAATTAAAATACAAGACTCACGGGCATGCTTGATACCGACGTATAGATACTCGACACCCTGCATATACGTCGTACTCCACAATTAACACATAGTAAATAGATACAACTCCTAATCCCTCTAGCTAAGGTTAGACCAACTACTTACCTCAAACTTGCACGGCCAACTCAAGCCTTAAATACCGCTTTTCCTTTAGAATTTGCCTCCAGATTACGTGTATTTAGTCCAAATTAATTTAACGATATCAATAAATGCTAAAGAATTCATACCCAATGCTTAGTTATAGTGTTTCGATAATTTTCTCCAAAAAGTCAAAACTCGAGGTTCAGACGAAACCCCGACCACTCATTCACCCACGAGCCCGGATATGCAATTAGTTTTGAAATCCGACCCTAAAACGAGGTCTAAATTCTAATTATTCAAAAATTACTAACTCTACCCAAAATCACAAATTCTACCATAGGAGAAAAATATTTAGTTCTAGAAATCTACTGGGTACTGTTGATGGAAAAAGAAAGAGAAACGATTGAGGAACACATACCTATGATTTGGTGTTGATTTGACTCTTCAAAAACCACCTAGGTTCTGATTTTGGGGAAGGATTAAGAACACTGTCACAACCGCAAAGAGCTGCCAGAAGTGGACTTACATGATCGCGAATCCTGCTACGCGTTCGCTAAGGGTTGCCCCTCTGACCTTCGCATTCGCGTAGAAGAACGGCAATATCCTTGACCAGCCCCCATTTTACGGTATGCGTTCGCAAGACAAGGGTTGCGTTCACATAGAGCAGCCCTCCAGTGCACCGCGTTTGCGTCTTTTACTTTGCGTTAACATAGAGGAAGTTCACCCCAGCCCAAATTTCCCTTTCGCGATCGCATGAAAGCCTTCGCGATCGCGACGTACAAAATGTCTGTGCATCATAAACAACATTTCTGCAACTTTTCCAAGTATAAAAACCTTCTGAAACCAACCCGAAACTCACCCGATCCCTCGGGGATCCAAATCAAACATGCATACTAACTCAAATACATCATATGGATTTACTCGTGCGATTAAATCGCAAATTAACACCTTTTACAACGAATTTAGCATCAAAATCAAAGAAAATTTTCAAGAACACTTAAGTTTCAAATTTCACAACCGAATATCCGATTCACGTCTTTTCAAGTCCGTTTCTTACCAATATCTTTAGGCTCAATATAAACACAATATAATACTTTTACAGGGATTCAGAATCAAGATACGGGCCCGATACCATCAATTTCAAAAACATTGGAATTTCCAAAAACTCATATATATTCCAAAAAATAATTTTCTTTAAAAATTCATTTCTCGGTCTTGGGACCTCGGAATTCAATTCTGGGAATACACACAAGTCTCATATTTTCCTACGGACTCTCCGGAACCGTCAAATCACAGGTTCGAAGTGAGTAAAAATGAGGCTTCTAAGGCCTCGGAACACAGAATTTACTCATAAATCAAGTGATGACCTTTTGGGTCATCGCATCCTCCACATCTAAAACAATAGTTCGTCCTCGAACGGACATAAGAAAGAAGTATCTGAGTTGGGAAAAATATGGGGATAACGGGTCCGCATATCGGACGATCACCTCTCCACTAAACACGAATAGAAGAGAAACTCTTCGATCTCAACTGATGAACCTGCCAGTCTAGAATAGCTACCGGCTCCTTCTCATACGATAAGTCCTTGTCCAACTGGACGATGGATCGTCGTGATACTTTCGAAGCATGGACATTAAAACACTGGATGCACGACTAGTAAACTCGACGACAACGCAAGTCTGTAAGCCACATATCCCACTCGATCAAGAATCTAAAACAGGCAATGAACCAAGGGTTAAGCTTGCCTTTCTTTCAAAATCTCATCATGCCCTTCATAGGTGACATCTGAAGCAACGCTCGCTTGCCAACCATGAATGCCACATCACGAACCGTACAGTCGGTATAACTCATTTGCCTGGACTGAGCTGTATGAAGCCTTTCCTGAATGATCCTGAACTGGTCCAAGGCATCATGTATTAAATATGTACCCAACAACCGAGCCTCTATTGGGTCAAACCATCCAACCGGCGACTGGAACCGCCTACTCTATAAAGCCTCATAAAGAGCCATCTGAATGCTGGACTAGTAACTGTTATTGTAGGCAAACTCCAAGATAAATGACACAAGCTCAGAGCACATCCTCCAAAATTTGAATAGTTCGCTCGGACTGCCCGTTCGCCTGAGGATGAAATATCGTACTCAACTCAACCTGTTTGCCCAACTCCCGCTAAACTGATCTCTCGAAATGTGAGGTAAACTATATAACTCATTCAGAAATGATAGACACGAGAAAACCATGAAGACGAACAATATACCGAATATATATCTCAGCTAACCTCTCAGAAGAATAGGAGACTAAAACATGAATGAAATGCGCTGACTTAGTCAGTCTATCAATAATAACCCACACTACATCGAACTTCCTCTGAGTCTGTGGGAGTCCAACAACAAAGTCCATAGTGATACGCTCCCACTTCCAATCGGGAAGCTCAATCCTCTGAAACAAATGACCGTCTCTAATGCTAACTTTACCTGCTGACAATTCAAACACCGAGCCACATTTTCAATAATATCCTTCTTTATCCTTATCCACCAATAATGCTGCCGCAAATCCTGATACATCTTAGCGGCGCCCGGATGACTATTGTATCAGAAACTATGGGCCTCTTCTAAAATGAACTCTCAGTGTCCATCCACATTAGGCACATAAACTCGACCATGTATCCTCAAAACCCCATCATCTCCAAATGTAACATGCTTGGAACCATTGTGTTGCACTGTGTCTCTAAGGACACACAAATAAGAATCATCATACAGCTGATCTCGGATATGCTCCAATAAAGAAGAACGAGTGACAGTGCAAGCTAATATATAGGTGGGTTCAAAAACATCCAACCTCACGAACAGATTGGCCAAAGCTTGAACATCCAAAGCAAGTGGTCTCTCATCGGCTGGATTATACGAAAGACTGCCCATACTAGCTGATTCCTACTCAAAGCATCAGCCACCACATTGGCCTTCCCCCGATGATATAAGATGGTGATATCATAGTCTTCAATAGCTCCATTCCACCTTCTTTGCCTTAAATTTAGCTCCTTATACTTGAACAAATAGTGAAGACTTTTGTGATCCGTGAACACTTCACATGCCACTCCATACAGATAATGCCTCCAAATGTTCAATGCATGAACAATGGATACTAACTCTAAATCATGGACCGGATAGTTCTTCTCATGAATATTCAACTGACGCGAAGCATAAGCAATGAACTTACCATCCTACATCAACACCGCACCAAGTCCAAATATGAGATGCATCACAGTATACTGTATATGGCCCTGAATATGCGGGCAAAACAACCACTGGCACCGTAGTCAAAGCTGTCTTAAGCTTCTAAAAGATTTCCTCACACTCGTCCGACCACCTGAACTAGGCACCCTTCTGGGTCAACCTGGTCATCGGCGTTGCAATAGATGAAAACCCCCCACAAACCGACGATAATAGCCTGCCAAACCCAAGAAACTCCGGATCTCTATAGATGATGTGGGTCTAGGCCAGTTCTTGACTGCCTCTATCTTCTTCGGATCTACCTGAATACCCCATGCTGATACAACATGACCCAAGAATGCAATCGAACTCAACTAGAACTCACACTTCGAAAACTTAGCATACAATTGACTATCTCTCAAAGTCTGAAGAAAAACTCTTAGATGTTGCTCATGCTCCTCCCGGTTACGAGAATAAGTGAAAATATCATCAATGGAGATTATCACGAATGAATACAAGTAAGGCCTGAACACTCGAATCATAAAATTCAAAGAAGTTGTTTGGGCATTTGTCAACCCGAATGACATCACCAAGAACTCATAATGCACATACTGAGTGCGAAAAGTTGTCTTAGGGACATAGGATGCCCTAAAGTTGATCAAACAAATCATCAATCCTTGGAAATGGATACTTATTCTTGATTGTAACCTTGTTTAACTACCGATGATCTATACACATTCGTATCGATCCATCCTTCTTCCTAACAAACAACACTGGTGCACCCCAAGGCGAGACACCAGGTCTAATGAAGCCTTTCTCAAGAAAGTCTTGCAACTGCTCCTTCAATTATTTCAACTCAGGCGGGGCCATACCATATGGCAGGATAGAAATGGTCTGAACGCCTAGAGCTAAATTAATGCAGAAGTCAATATCCTTGTCGGGTGGCATATGCCACCCGGTAGGTCTGAAGGAAATACCTTAGGAAACTCACGAACAACATGCACATAATCAATAGAAGGAACCTCGGCACTAGAATCACGAACATATGCAAGATAATCCAAACATCCCTTCTCGACCATACGATGAGCCTTCATATATGAGATAGCACTGCTGGTAGAATGACCATGAGTCCCTCTACACTCTAAACGAGGTAATCTCGGCAAGGCTAAGGTCACAGTCTTGGCATGAAAGTCCAAGATTGCGTGGTAAGTTGATAACAGTCCATCCCCAATATGATATCAAAATCAACCATGTCCAAAAGTTACAAATTTACACGATTCTCAAGACCCCCAATCACAACTATACATATGCGATGGATATGATCTACCATAATAGAATCACCCAGTGGTGTCTATAACATATATACTAGCACTCAAGGAATCACTAGGCATGACCAGATATAGTGTAAAATAAGATGACACATAGGAGTACGTAGATCCTGGATCAAATAGAACTGAAGCATCTCTACTAAAAATCAGAACAGTACCTGTGATAACTGCAAGTCAGCCTCATGCCTGGCTGGAAGAGCATAACATTAGGGTTGGGGCCCACCGCTCCGAACTATATCTTTGGGATGGCCTGGTGCTGGCTGGCCTCAACCTCTGGCGGCCTGAGCTCCACCTCTAATACCTCTACCTCCACCTCTAGCGCCTCTACCTCCATCTCTTGTTGGATGGGCGGGTGGTGGAACACTTAGTGCCTGAACCATGGCACAGGAACCCTGGTGCTGAGAACTTCTCGGTGCTCGCGGAAAAAATCTACCAATATGCCTCGTGTCTCCACAAGTAGAACAATCCCTCGGCTAATGGGGATGACGACCCTGAAAACTCTGAAGTAGGGGTGTATTGATAAGAGCTGGCGATGCACAATATGACTACTAATCAGAATACTACATATGAGAACCATGGCCACCTAGGCACCGTGAGAAGTCTGAAGTGCTGACTGAAAAGGCCTAGGAGGATAGCCTCTACCAAAAGAATCCCTACCTCCAGACGAGGCACCACTGAATCTTCCTGAATGATGAGGCCTCTTGTCAGATCCCTGACCACCTCCCTGTCATAGAAGCATCTCAACCCTCCTGGCCATATTGCTTGCATCTTGAAAGGAAATCTCGCTCCTTGTCTCCTTAGCCATCTGAAGCCAAATAGGCTGAATGAGTACCTCAATGAACCTCCTCACTTTCTCTCTCTCTCTCTCTCACACACACACTCTCTCTTAGTGGGAAGTATAAGAAGAGCATGATGGGCCAAGTTAATAAATATGGTCTCATACTGAGTAACAGTCACAGAACCCTGCTGGAAACACTCAAAATGCCTCTAATAGATATCTCTCTGAGTAATAGGAAGAAACTTCTCTAGAAATAGCTGAGAAAATTGATCCCAAGTCAAAGTTGGTGACCCAAATGGTCTAGCCAAACAACAATCTCTCCAACAAGTCTTGGCGGATCCAGATATGAGAAAAATAGAAAAGTCGGCCCCATTGGTCTCCATTATCCCCATGTTCCTGAGAACCTCATGACAACTATCTAAATAATCATGGGGATCCTCAGAAGATGCACCCTGAAATTGGCAGTGAAGAGCTTGATAAACCTGTCCAATCTTCACAAAGCATCAGCAGACATAGCTACTCCACCACCAGTCTGAGCTACCACACCCGGCTGAACTGCTCTAACTGGATGAGATGCTTCTGCCTTTCCACTTTCCACGAGTCAAAAATGTAACGATAGCTAAGAGAAATAGAGAGCTAGAGCGAAATACTTGTAGCGAGTAAAGAACGATTTCACAATGTTTATAAGTTTCCGGCAAAGCTAGGAACGCGCGTCAAACCTTTCGGCCCCATGTTAACCATATAAAAGAGACGATTCATTCTATTCCCTCGGTTATATTTGATTAAGACCCAAAGAGTCTTATCCCATTATTAGTAGCCGAAGTGTGGGCTGGCTAATTCAGGAAAACACTTTCACATGTGCATAGTAAGACTAGAACATGTTTAATAAGCCTTTGTCATTGATTTTATATTAGATGAGCGGCCGTACTATGATCGTTTGGGAGACATGGGCCCACGCGCTACAGACAAGATTGAATTGTTATGCGGTTGGTAAACTCTTTCCTTTCTGCGGGCAGCCTATCAAATCGGATCACGTATCCCTAATCATGCTTAAGACATGGAATTGGATGCTTCTTACCCCAAAAGTCAATAAATAGAAGAGTGAGGAGGGATGTTTTGGCAAAGCAAGACTGATTAGCTCGCCTAAGAGTCGTAGCGGAAGAATTCCTCGAAGAATGCCTCCTCATTCTTCGTCCATTCCCATTCGATGGAGAAAGAACTTCTTTCGGGTGTTCGGTTAGGCTTGCTTAGGCTGAGACCGCTGAGCCCCAACAAGAAAACGAATGCGCTAACGCCCTTATTAGAATAGGCTTGAGCGCTAGCGGGCCCCTTTAGAGCATACCACGGTGGGGTGTTCAACTGGGTGAAGTCGTAACAAGGTAGCCATAGGGGAACTTGTGGCTGGATTGAATCTTTCGCGATGGAAATGCTGGGGTATGCTGGGATTTGTGAAAAGCAGCACCTTACGATGTTCATGACCAATTGGATCCTGACACACCATTAGGTACCAGAGGAGATCGCTATGATCGTTACTGTATTCGTATCGAAGAGATGCGACAATGTGTTAGGATCATTGTGCAATGTCTTAATCAAATGCCTAGTGGCATGATCAAAGCCGATGATCGTAAGCTATGTCTTGGAGTAGCAATGAACCCCTCTGGGACCTGATCTGGGCCCATCTGAACTGCCTGGGTCGGAACCTTATCATCAAACTCAACTTGAGGCTCCGCCGCTGGTGCTGCTGCTCTAGGCTGAGCTCTGCCCCTACCTCGTCCTCTAGCATGGGCTCATCTTTGCCCTCTGCCCCTTGTGGGAGATACTGTTGGGGTCTCGGGCTGCTGATCGGTGGATAAGGAAGAATATGTTCCCGCCATCTGCGAAAGAACAGAGTAAAATTTCAATTAGCATTGAGAAACCAAACCGCATGACAGGAAAGAATAAATGTGAAGTTTTTCCTAACTCTGTAATCTCTATGATAAATACAGACATGTTTGTACCAATCCCCAAGACTGTATTAAGCTTGTCCACGTATTGTGAGACCTATGTAACCTAGATCTTTAATACCAACTCATCACGATCCGGATTTCCTACCCTCGAGAGTCGTGATGGCACCTACTCGTGAAAGCTAGGCAAGTCGAGTATTATAAATTCATTTCCCTTTTAAGCATGTTCATAAATTCAAAGTATTAAGTGATTAAATAGCGAAATAAATTAAATAACCTGAAATGCGGAAGACTGAAAACTTAACAGTTCAGCCAAACACAACTACATAATCTGATGTAAAATACTACCCAGAATTTGGTGTCACAAGTCACAGACTATCTAAGAATACTCCAAATAAAGTCTGAATGGAAATACACAAGTCTGTCTCTGAATAAGTAAAAACAGAAAGAAAAAAAAAAGATATGAGGAGACGCCAAGGCCCGTAGACATCTGCAGGGCTACCTTGGGTCGCCTGAATGGACTGAAGACAGAACCCTCACTGCAGTTCAAACGCTCTGGTATCAGTATTTGCACATAATGTAGAGTGTAGTATCAGCACAATCGTCCCCATATGTTAGTAAGTGCCTAGCCTAACCTCGGAGAAATAGTGACGAGGCTAGGACCAGACTACCAAATAAACCTATGTAGTTAATCATATACGATGAAAATAAAAGCAGATAATTACAGCTAAAGCTGGGCGGTGGAAACATGTTGTGGGGAATAACATATAACAATAGAATAACAATAGAGAAATGTAAAGAACGCCATAAATCAATTACCATTAAAAGATAAGGAAATAGGAAACAGGTACACATGTAATATCGCTACAGGCATGCAAATTCATTTCATATAATACCATTACAGGCATGCAACCCACTTCAATTTCATATAGTACCGTTGCAGGTGTGCAACCCGCTCCTATTTTATATAGTACTGTAAAAAGCGTGCAATCCACTCCCTTTTCATATAGTACCGTTGATGGCATGCAACTCGCTCTCATTTTAAATAGTACAGTTGCATGCGTGCAAAGCACTCCCTTTTCATATAGTACCATTGCAGGCATTCAACTCGCTCCCATTTTATATAGTATCATCGGGGCTCCAAACCAAACATGCATACTATAGAGGTGGCTTAACCCCCATGCCACTAAAGCGGCCGCTTTAGGCCTTGCAAAATTAAAGGCCCCAAAAGCTACTTTCTTATTTTTAATTTAAATATTTATAGTACTAAATTGGGATTTTTTTTTGTTAATTGGTTGAGAAAATTTTAATGAAAGTGAAAGGCAATTAAATATGTACTTACTTTCTAGTTCTTCTTATTCTAACTTGAATAAATTTTATTTGCAAGTTTAACTTTGTAAGATTTTTTTTCTCTATGGTCTCTATAGGTATGCTTCAAGCTATTTAGATCCTAAAAAACATAGTTGATTTGTTTATCATATTTGTAAATACAAATTCCCGTTTGATTGTTACTTTGGGACGCAATGATATATCGTGTGTTATGTTGACGGATAAGGGGTATAAAATTAAAAAATTAAACTCAGTAAAGATTGAATGGTCGATTACATCATCAAGATCAAGTTGCATCTCCAAAAGTGAAAGAAATAAACTTTAAAAACATAAAAATCTAAAATTATTAAACAAGTTTAAGGCTTCTTATTACGGCTTGTCTTTAGGCCTTCAACTCTACTGAGTCTTCTCTGGCATACTAATTCAAAAATATCATATGGACTTACTTGTGCGATCAAATCACCAAATTAACAGCTTTAACAACGAATTTAGCATCAAATCAAAGAAAATTTCAAGAATACTTAAATTTCAAATTTCACAACGAGGATCCAATTCACGTCATTTCAAGTCCATTTCTTACCAAATTTTACATGCTCAATCTAAGAGCCATATAAGACATGTATCGTGCTCCGGAACCAAGATACGGGCCGGATACCATCAATTTCAAAAAACGTTCACCTTTCCAAAAACTCATATATATTCTAGAAAATAATTTTCTTTAAAAATTTATTTCTCGGGCTTGGGACCTCGGAATTCGATTCTGGGCATATGCCCAAGTCCCATATTTTCCTACGGACCCTCCGGAACCGTCAAATCATATGTCCAAATCTGTTTACCCAAAATGTTGATCGAAGTCAATTTAAATTAAATTTTAAAGGCCAAATTAACATTTTCTTCACATTTCCACATAAAAGCGTTCCGGATATACATGCGGACCGCGCATACAAATCGAGGTAAGGAAAAAGGAGGTTTATAAGGCCTCAAAACACATAATTTACTCATAAATCAAGTGATGACTTTTTGGGTTATCACATTGAAGTTCATAAAAATATATTTCTTCTGCAGTATATTGCAAAGCATACTAGATGCATTTGCTGACCCAAAGAAAGTAACTACATTCTCACTGCAAATGCTCCTATTAGAATAAGTCCTGGAAGGACAATGTCTATGATGCATTTAAAGCGTATAGACAAATGGTTTCAAATAAAATCCTTAATAAAGAAGATGAGCAAATAATCATAATAAAGAGGCAAGTGATCTAGGAGATCACATGACATAGCACTTCATAAAATCACAAGAGAGGTCCAGGTACCTGAAAATATGAATGAAGAGATCTCTATGTTATGTATTTAGTAAAAACTATTAGAACCGATATGAAATGTTCGTCGACGGCATCTATCGTAGTGCAAAGAATAGATGAGGACCTCAACTCTGTTGAATACAAACACAAAAATATTGGCCAAATAGAAACGACACAAATCAAATAGAATTGGTTTCATATTAAAGACATGTAATTTTGGACATTTAATTCAAACACTTGAAAGTATAAAGTCAATGATATACAAAATCAGCTTTTGATATCTCATTTGTTAGCATGATTTGAAAACTTGATGTGCATCTAATTAAAGTTTATTATATGACTTAACTTATACGACAATCTTTGAAGGATTTAAATCGCTTAAAGCATATACAATTCTTGGTCATGAAGTACTACATCCTGAGCGCAATTTGTGCACATTTGTATCTTGCTATAACTATAACCATGATAATGTGATAGCGAGAATACCTCTATGGAGATATTGAAAACTCCATTCCACGACATTATATGAAGACATTACATATCTATCAAGAATGATAATTTCAAGGTGTAACATATTCATACAAGTTGATATTACCGATTTGTCTATCGAATCTCTACTAACATCTTTTGAAGATGGTATACAAGATTGGAACGTGAAGGCTCAAGGATGTGAATTGATGCTCTAATCGGGGAGGGGGGCAGTTAATACGTGTTGTACTCTTTTTTTCTTATAAGGTTTTGTCCCAATGAATTTTCACTACAAAGTTCTTAATGAGGCAACAAAAATGCGTATTGTTAGACAATTAGGGACAATACACACCACGTAGCTATCCAGCCGAAATCACCACAATTAGGGACAATACTGAACTTATAAGCTCATAACACTAGCTCGCTCAATCAACACTTTGGCGCTCAAGCCATAGACAGAGATTCGGCCTTAAGTCCTCCATAGTGGCCCAACATCAACTCATAGGAATCATAATTCGCCCCTCCAGAGTGCATATAAAATTGGACGTTCACTGACGCATACACACGTGAGGAAGGAATTTCAAGGGTTACTCTTTCAAGCTAAATCAAGGACGCACGATAAGATTTCAAGAAAGTGGAGTGTTTCCTAAAGGTTCTGTAGCCTCCTGCTTATAAGTGTGGTGCACGACACAACCATAAACAAGACTCTACTAAACCGGCTCATGACTCGTGAGGCCTAGTAACCTAGACTTTGATACCAACTTATCACGACCCCAAACCCAGTCGTGATGGCGCCCGGCCGCGAGGCTGGGCAAGCCCGACCAAACCACAACCAAGAACGGCATTCCATCCAAAAAGGAAAAATTTAAGATAACACAGCTGAGCAAGAACAATAATCCTCCCAAAACCGATGAGTCACGAGTACAGAGCCTCTAACAATACCACATACAAGTCTGAACGGAATGATACAAAGTCTGACAAAATAACAAATGAGGAAATACGACTGATAGAAAACAGAGTAAGTGGTCCTGCGGACGCTAGGCAGCTACCTCAATACTCTGAATAGCTTGGGTAATCAACAGCAGCAACACTAGGTCTCTGGAGCACCTGGATCTGCACACAAGGTGCAGGGAGTATGGGGTGAGTCTACCAACTCTGCGAGTAATAAGCATGAATAAAAACCCGAAGATAAGAAAACACGAAATAACACAAAATGAAGCTATCTAGAAATTCTATACAGTACCAGTCTCAGAGATATACAGAATAAGCAACAATAAATAGATGCATGAGATGCAATGCAATGCATGAACACTGCGGAACGAGCAGCCCAATCCATATGGGTACCCATGCTCATTGTGGGGGTTCAGACTCCGTAGGGGCTCCTACAGCCAAAGCGACATATCATACAGTGCCAATAGTTACCACTGTTTTCATCACAATACACGGTGTCCTACGTTACCACCGATTTCAATACAATATGTCGTGTCCTTTGTTACCACCGTTGCCATTTAAAATACGTGGTGTCCTTAGTTACCACCGTTGCCATTTAAAATACGCGGTGTCCATAGTTACCACCGTTTCCATTTAAAATACGCGGCGTCCTTAGTTACCACCGTTTCATTAAAATACACGGTATCCTTAGTTACCACCATTTCCATTTAAAATAATATACCGTCCAAAAATAGCGAGATAGTACTCGTCAGCCCGAAATATCATTTAAAAATCATTTGAGAGCTCAAAACGTATAAATGTGGCTAAGTTTGCAAAAATAGTATTTAAAACCTGGATTGATATCAAATAATATGCAAATCCTGACAATTCTGAGATAACGATCCCTGAAGGATCCTACAAGTCGGCACAAGGCCCCAAACATGGCATCAAGCCCGGATATCATTAATATAATATGCGAAGCAATCGCCAACATAGTACAATATATCCCTCGGATTGGACCGAGTCACAATTTCCAACATATACGACCCAGCACTAGCCATGAAGTGCGTGTCTAGCCTCATAATAGCGTCACACCCTTAGGTCATCGTCTACACCCATTACTCACCTCAAGTCGTCAGTAAACTAGCTCGAAATGCCTTTTCCTCGAGAATCAACCTCCACGTATGCCAAATCTGATCAAAACCAATAGGAATATGTCACAATAGGCTAATGGGACATAACCCAATCGAAATAACTCGAAATACACCCAAAAATACGAAGTTGGCAAAACCCGAGCCCCGGGCCCACTTCTCAAAAAATTAAGAAATTCACATTTTCAGAATCCTCGTCTCGCCATGCGTCCATACATATAAAATTCATCAAAATCAGAGTCCAATTGCTCCTCCAAATCCCCATTTTTCATTTGAAATTTCAAGCCCTAGTTTGTCAACTTTTACACCCAATTTCAGTGAATTAATGGTTGATTCTTTGATAAAATGACGTATTAAGACCACGATACTTACCTCCAATCACTTCCCATTGAAATACCCTTCAAAATCCGTCAATGAGCTCTCAAGGTATTGTAAAAATGGAGGAAATAATATGAAGCTCGCGGATGAAGTAACCCTTAAAAACTTAACTGCCCGGGCCTTCTCTTCTATGCGATCGCGACCAACCTCATGCGATCGCATAGATCTAATTTTCAAACCTCCAAAAATACTCTAAGCGTTCGCACCCCATCAATGCATTCGCATAGTACAAACGCCCAGGCCCCAGATTCCTCTTATGCGTTCGCACCTGCTCTGTGCGTTCGCATAGCTTTTGCTCATGCCCCTCCAGCTTCCTTCAATGCGGACGCAGCCTTGCCTTGAATTCGTATATCACAACTAACCACCCTCATTCCATCCTTCTACGCGATCACATATGGTATTTTGCTCTGCAACAGCTGCTGCATTATCTGCAGATTCCAAGACCAAAAACCATTTCGTCACCCATCCGAAATCACCCCGAGGCCCCCGGAACCTCAACCAAAAGCACGAACTCGACCTAATACCTCATTCAAACTTGTTCAAGCCATAAAAACACCAACATTAACATAAAAATCACCAAATTCTCAAATTCAAGCCTAAGTCAGCTACAACTTTTCCAAATTCGCATTCGATCCAAAACCCAACCAAACGACACCGAATGACCTGAAAATTTGCAGACATACCCAAAATCACCTAAAAAAGTTATTGCAACTCTTGGAATTGAATTTTGACCCTCAGATAAAAATCTCACCTATCAACCGGAATCCGCCAAAATTCAAACTTCGCCAATTCAAGCCTAATTCTACACCGGATCTCCAAATTCAATTCCGATTTCGCTCCTAAGTCAAAAATCACTATCCGAAACTAGTCGAATCATCGGAAATCCATTCCGAGCCCTCTTAATTACAAGTCAACATCCGGTTGACTTTTCCAACTTAAGCTTTCTTTAAAGAGAATATTGGTCTCATTTCTAACCAAATTCAATCCAACACATCTCAAGCTCACCAAGCACATATATTGACACACAAGGAAGCATATTACAGGAATAACGAGGCTGAAATACAAAAGACGACGAGTCCAGTCGTCACAAATGTGTTCCTCAGTAGCTATCTCCTTTCCCTTTCCAGAATTTTCAGGTTTTGGCTTAGTCCATGGTTTCACTATGGTTTCCCTTAGGTCTGCAATTTCTTCCAACAGATCATTCTTTTTTTTTTTGAGAATTTTAATGGTTTTCTCATAGTCAGTAACTACAGCCACTAAGTCGTCTCTAGTTTATTCAGATTCTCCTAATTCTAAGGTCAAAGAATCCCTATCCTCCACAAGACTATGAAAAGCAGTGATTAATATATTAGCTAAAGACATGAGCTTTTTGGAGAATAAGATTTTAGATTTCTCTAAAATCTCCGAAATTTACCTCTTTGTTGCCATTGTCTTCATCATCATTTGATTGAGCCATCAAAGCAAAAGTTGAGTCATATCCAGTCTTCTCGCCTTCAATTGCCATCATGGAACTATCACCGATATCAGGTTCTTCTTCAGACTCACTAGAGGAATCCCCCATGATGCAAGAGCATGTCTCATCATATTGTCAGTGGATCTTTTTCTCTTGCGGTCCTTAAAAGGAACCGGGTTTGTCTTAGTTTTTTTCTCATGGTAGTTCTTGGAGAATTCTTGCTTCAAGAGAGGACAATCTTTCATGAAGTGTCCAGGCTTTCCACACTTGTAACTAAGATCACAATTTTTTGGTCTGCTAGAGCTTACCCTTTTTAGCATTTCTCCATTTCTTCTGACCATCTTCTAAAATCTTTTTGTTATGTAAGTCACGTCACTGTCTTCCTCACTTGAGTCAATGGTTATCAACTTTAAGTACCAGGTTCTTTTCCTTCTTTGATTCTCTTCTTTCATTGTCGATCTTTCTCTTCAACTCATAGGTCTTCAAGTTTCCGATCAGCTCTTCTATGGTCAGCTCTTGTAAGTCCTTCGATTGAGCAATAGCAGTCACTTTGCTTTCCCAAGAACTAGGCAGAAAGCTGAGGATTTTCCTTATTAGCTTGTTTCAAGGAATAGTTTCACCAAGTGAGTGTAACTCGTTTATGATGGAAGTGAATTTTGTGTGCATATCTTGAATGGATTCGTTGTCCTTCATTTTGAAGAGTTCATAATTGGTAGTGAGTATATAAATCTAATACTATTTTACTTGTGTAGTTCCCTCATGAGTTGTTTGCAAAGCTTCCCATATCTCCTTGACAGTGTCGCAAGTGGAGATTTTATTGTACTCTTTAGGTCCTATTCCACATACTAGAATTTTCTTGGCACAAAAATTCCTCTCCACAACTTTCTTGTCTTCTTCAGTGTATTCTTTGTTGGTTTTTACCATTGAAAATGGAAGATCCTCTAGTACCTTGGTTGGAACATAAGGACTATCACATATGATATCCCATAACTCATAATCCTCAGCCATGATAAAATCGTGCATTCTTGTTTTCCACCACCCATAGTATTGTCCATTGAACTTGGGTGGTAGGTATGTAGATAGACCTACTTCAAAATTTGGTGGAGCAACCATGAGTATCCTTCCTAGGTGTTAGCCTGATACGAGGAACCCGCTTTGATACCTATTGTTAGTTTGTATGAGTCCACCAACCAGTAGAGTACATGGTTCTCTAAAAGATTCTGCTGAGAATGCTAATAAAACAGTATGTAAACAAGGCAAATGATTTTTAAATGGAAAAATCCCACACAAGGGGATCAAAAATCCACGACCTATACCTATAGGCTTTCAACTTCACTAAATTGTAAAAAAACCTATTACAAACTACTTTACAATGACTTCATTACAAGGATTTACTCAACTAACTTGTGGTACTCTTACCACAAGCCACTTAGTGACTTTCTAGTTACAAAGACTTTTTCTAACTTATGGTGCTCTCACCATAAGCCACTTTGTAACTCTGCAGTTACAAAGACTTTTGGTTATGACTAAACCTAGTCACAACATAAACTCAAGGAGTTTACGGATTTACAAGAGATTCCTAATCAAACGCTTCTAGCTAAGCAGTCTAGGAGATACAATAAGTACAATCACAAAGTTACAACTCAACTAGGACAACAACAAGCTATATTTTAGGAACTGGTCCATAGTTGCGTTCAACTTTGTTCTTCAAGCTTGTGAGGATTGATTTCTCTATTTTGGTAGGAATCTTGAACGAGAAAATGAAATAACGCGAGCACTTTATTTGGTCAGAGAATGAGTGCGTTGGAGACATAGTATTGTGGCAGAAGCAGTGCTGTCAGTCACTTCATTTCTAGCCATGACCAATTGACTAGCACTGAGATGAGGGAACACAACGGTATCTGATCCTTGTTTGGGTTCCTAGCTCCTGAAGCTGTAGCAGCTCACCTTTAGCTGGAATTCGTTAAGCTTGCAGTATAGTCCGAGTATGTTAGGTTCCCTATCTGGTTCTTAATAGTAGGTTTCTTAGATCATCAAAACATAAGGCAAGAGCATTTAAAGCATATCAATAATGACCCGACTGGTCATTTTGAACATTTGCACTTCGCTCGGTAGTTTGGGGCCACAAGTAGCTCTATGTATTAGGACTTGTGTGAAAACTCTAAGTTCATTTCGAGTTGATTTGATATATTTCAGCGCGATTTTTGGAAGTCGAAAGTTCATCAAGTTCGATTTGAAGTGCGTTTCGTCGTTTCAATATTATTTTGTGTGTTTTGAGGCCTCAAGTAGGTCCGTATTATCATATAGAACTTTTTGGTATGTTTAGACAAGGTCCCGAGGGGCTCAGGTGAGTTTCGGATAGGTTTGGGTTGTGTTACGTTCGTTTTTCTTATGTTTCGACGTCGTTTCTTCAAGCATAAATGGCACTACATTGAGCAAATGAGCTTCGATTTCTGTTTTTGTTGAAGCATTAGATCTGTATCATAATTACAGAGTCATACCAAAAAAATCATCAAATTTGGACATCCTATGAGGATCTTATGGTCATTTTATTAAGAATTAGGATGCCAAAATTTTCATATTAATAACGAAATTGCCGCTACTGCATATTTAAAAATCTGCACTATTTCAAATATTAAAATGAACATATCTCCTTCCATATAGGATCAATTGAATTTAAGAGCCTATCTTGACTATAATTTCACAAGAAATTCATTGGAGGTATCAAAAGTGAGTTTCGAGATATTTTGGCATAAGAAATGAGGAAGAACAATGTTAAAATGGGGTTTTTATGCATTTAATATATTGAGTTGGGGATCTTGGAATTGGGCAATATTTCGAGGCGCTTTTCAGCATATAAATTGGGTTTCAAGCAATTTGGAGGTCGGTACATACGTGATGGGATTCTTGGAGCATCTCTTGGCTTGCTCGGTGTCGGAATTGGCTTGTTTAAGATAAGTAACTCTTATAAGCTTAGTGTTGGCGATATGAAACCACGAACTACGTGTTATGCGATTGGTATTGAGGTGACGCACATGCTAGGTGACGGGCATGAACCTTGTGAAATGGGACTCTGTTGTTCCCATGTCCCTGTATAGTTTGCCCTATTTTGTTGATATTTGTGTTTTCATCATGTGATAAAGTAATTGAGCTGTCAAACATGCTAAATATTATGTTTAGGCTTTATGGTGATATTGTTTGTATCCATAGTGGTTATTTCTTGTTGTCATCTCACTTGTTTCCATTGATATTTTGTACTCAGTCATATTCATGCACTCATATCATATCTCAGTCTCAGCTATTATTGTTGATGCATCATATCATTATTGTCGGGCTAATTTCATGACATTATGAGCCCATGAGCGAGATTGGAGAGAGTGATGACTGAGTAGGGCCGAGGGCTTAGTTGTGAGGATATATATATATATATAGAGAGAGAGAGAGAGAGCGAGAGAGATCGGACTGCACGCCACATCAATATATATATATATATATATATATATATGGATCACGCTGCACCCCGCAACGATATATGAATCGGGATGCACGCCATAGAAATATTGGGTCGGGCTGCACGCAGCAGCGACATAGCGCTTGGGCTGTAGGAGCCTCTCTAGAGTCTGTTCACCCCCAATAAGTACAATCGACTATATATAAATGGATCGGGCTGCCGCCGCAATATTTATTATATGAGTGATTTAGTGTGCTGAGTATGAGCTTAGTAAGAGAGGATGCAAGGTAATGAGATTGCGTCTTGAGAGTGTGAGTACATGTTTCATCTCTGAGATACATGGCATTCACATGCATATATGATACAGGCATAGAGATGCATTCTTCCTAATGCTATATAGTGTCACATCATTCATGACTTATTATATACATTGATATGTGCATATGTAGATGCATTTTATACTTGTTATTTGGAAAGAAAATATAACATTTTAATTATTGTGGAAATGATATTTTGAAAATTACAGTTTTCAAACTTACTCATATTTTTAGCATTTTCGGCGAGAGATCGGGGATTTTCTTTTACTGAGATATTTGAAAAGCATGACCATTTTCTGGAACTGTGAACGAGCTGAGTATTTTACTTTTGAGACAACTCTTTTATACTTGCATTTATGTTATTATGAACTGTTGTGAAAATATTGGCTTTAGACCCGATCCTGTGTTAGCTCGTCATTGCTTTCAACATGAGGTTAGGTTTGTTACTTTTTGAGTGTGTGGGGTCGGTTGTACTCATACTGCAATTCCTACATTGTGTGTACAGATCCCGGATGCCGATGTTGCTACATTCTATGGTTGTTGGATTTGAAGGCGTACCCGCGTTCCTGTTATAACTGCTTCTTGTTCATGGTAGCCTTAGACTATACAATTATGTTTATGTACTTTTCAAATATAATGTGTAATTGTTCTATTGTTGCTTTGTAAATTCCATTCAAAGAAGCTCATGATTTGTACTACCAGTCCTTGGGAAATGAATAAGATTTGGATAATTCTCTTATTTAATTATTTTATTAAGTTAAATAAAATTGGATAATTGTTAATTGGCTTACCTAACGGGTTGGGTTAGGTGCCATCACGACTGGTAGATTTTGGGTCTTGACAATATCCATAATTGTTTAGCTACTAATGTGAAATTCATAACTTAGTTTCCTAAATTTTTGAGCTGCTAATTTGAAATTCATGACTTAGTATCCTGAGTTTCAAATTGCTGAATTCAGGATTAAATGTTCTAAATTGATGAACTACTAATTTAAAGTTCAGGACTCAAGATTCAAATATTTTGACATAATTTTCGAGCTTTAGGACACGACGTCTTGAAGTTTGAACTTTGAGGTTTAAACTTCACGATACCGTGTCCTAAAATTTGAACGAATTGGTTAATATTTAAAAACATTATAAATCGTGATATTTTAAACAATGTTTTTAAAAGTGACTACCGGGTGTTAGTTTTATATATATATATATATATATATATGAAGAGAAAACAAATAATGAATTATGGTAAAAAGAAAGGAAAACAGGAGAGCGGTAGTGATTGCAGTAAGATAGACGCAATTCTTGGCGAAAAGTCTCAATCAAAGATGTCCAATATCTTTAGTAACATCTCCCCTAGAATTATCTGTTAAATCACAAGTCTTCTAGTGGCTCTAGCTTCCACTCTCCAATTTTCAATTTTATTTTATTATAATTATTGTTTTCGAACTTTTTAACTCAAAGACATTCATATGCAGATCTTTTGGTCGAGTCAATGACTTTTTCAATGATGAAATAATTTGGCATTTGACATATAGTTCTAAAAGCTCTTTCCACAATGTATTGATGATAACAAATTTGAAGACATTTCTACTTTGTTTGTCCAATTATTTGTCAATGATGTCACGACAACCATAATTATTACATCTGAATTTAAATACATATCATTAAGATAGTATTATTATAAATTTGAACGATAATAATAATTAAAATCGTTATTTTTCTCAGCATCTAAATGAGAGTTGATCTTGGTGGTGGTTGATACAGTAATAATGATCAACAACAACGAACCATTGGAATCTCAAAGTAAGACCTGGAGAGACTAAAGTGTACGCAAATCTTATTCCAACCTCAAAAAGATAGAAAGATATAATAATAGTGATCGTGCAGTGAAAATAGTTGAAGGTAGTAGTTTATAAGGTGGAGGCAGATGGTGATCTTCTGATAGTAGTGGTAAAGACAGTGTATAGTGGTGGTTGACTGTGGAGATGGTTGACAGTAATGGTGGTTAGCTTGATAATAAATAGATCATAATAATAAAATGTTGCACACTTTGAAAGAGTAGTTTGACAGGGGCGACTCAACATAATATGAGATCTAAGGCGAAAATAAAAAGTGAGGCCTTAATTTATTGAAATCTAAAGAAAATAAAATCAGTTTTAATTGTTGTCAATGTCTAACCAATTTGTTTAATCTCTCTTGTATTATCATGTTGAACTTTGTCGATTTAGTTTTGAAAAGCTTTTTCAACCGAGGCAACTAATACAAAAATTATTAACGATAATTGATTCACACGTATTACCTGATTGAATTTGCCAATTAGAGTATTCTTCTATTTACACAGTTCTCTTAGCACTTTTAATTTCAAATATAAGTTGAAATATATAATATTATAATAAGTATTATGTTGCAAGGGTAATTCAATGTTAAGGATGAATTATAATAATTAGTTGTCAAAGTAGCTTGAAAAATATCTACAAAAACAGTCAAAGAACAAAGAAAATTTGTTCTAATTAACATTGTAAGAAAATCGATTTAAATTGGGACGAATTAAAGACAGAAAACAACTAATAACTACAATTTAAGATGTTTAAAACTTTTATTTATAACTATTTTAACCAAAATATTTAAAATTCTAACAATAGTGTATAATTATTAAATATTATAAATAATGTATTATTTATAGATTTTGGGCCCTAAGTATTTTGGGAGCCTAAGGTCATTGCCTTAGTAGTGGCCTTAGGCCCCAGTCGGCCTTGTTATTCGGTTTAAAGACAAGTTATGATTTGATTAGTTATGTTGAGATTAGTTATGCTGAGATTAGTTATCCAGATGTTATTTCTTATTGATTGTTTGTTATGTTATATTAATCGTGAAATTGTTAATTTTAGTGTTTATTCTAGGATAACTTATCCTACGATTATTATTCCATCCTTTGGTAGGTATAAGTTATTCCGATTTAATTTTTAATCTTGGGATAACATATTTTAGGAACAGTAATCAAACAAGGAATAAGACAGTACTAAATTTTTATATCAAAATTATTTTTATTTATCCATCGTACCAAACGATCTTAAAGATCTTAAGTGAATGTATTAATAATTTTAATACTTTGAAAAAAATGTTAGATTCTAAAACTTGATGAGTGATTGTGAAGTGGAAGAGCCAAAAGTTGACATATATCGTTGAGCAAACTTCATTTGTAGCCCTTCGAATTAAATTAAAGATAATCGATAGTCATGAAATAAATCATACAATTAATAGTCCAAAATTAATTATAAGAGCTAGCCCAAAACCACTGTTACTCTTTCCCTTCAAATTTCAAACGTTTTAACTCCATAGCCACTAAATTCGATGGCTATGATTCGAAGAACCAAAGCAAAATTTTCAGAAATATTTGTCTTTATTGCTGTGAAATTGAAATACACAAAATCAAAATCCAAAGATATTTTTAATTTGAAGGTTCAGCTAGACCGTATCTAAGAAAAGCAATAAACGAGGAAAAAAAGATAATTTTATCACATGGTTATGGTAGATAACCTTCATCTATCATTCACTCTCTCACATTTTTCTTCCCCAAAAACAAAAAAAAAATTAAAAAATCCAATAAATCGGTAGATCTGAGATGTCTTTTTTATTTTAATGTTTACAGTCATCATCTCTTATATTCACTTTTACTTTTCTAGATGGGCATTGATCATAATGTGTAACTGAAACTAGATATATTCTTTTAATTTTTTTTTTGTTTTTTGTTTTGGATTGCTAGTAATAATATTACAATTTTTATTGCTATTGAAAGCAGCATGATATACACATAATTCTGATTTTGCCATACATTTTTCAAAATAGCAAAATAATATTTGTTATTGTTGACTCCTAATTGGCTAATGAAAGCATTGGTCATCTTTAAAGTAATATATCCTTATTGTTATTTGTCACTATAAAAATATATAAAATAAATTGTCATTGTATAATTTATATACAATAGACTGTCACTATACAAAAAATATATAAATTAGACTGTCGCTATACAAAATATATATTAAATAGATTGTCCCTATATAAACCATATACAAAACTGACTGTCACTATACAATTTATATACAAATAGATTGCCACTATACAAAATATATACAAAAATAGAATGTTATTATACAAAAAATATACTAAATAGACTGTCATTATACAAAATATGTACAAAATAGACTATCACTATATAAAAATATACTAAATAGACTGTCACTATAAAATTTATATACAATTAGCGCTCGCTATACAAAATATAAAGAAAATAGACTGATACTATATAAAAAAATATACAAAATATACTGTCACTATACAAATAGACAGTTACTATACAAAAAATATACAAATATTGTCTGTTATTATACAAAATATACAAAAATAGACATTTCGTATATGACCTGCATTACATATTTCATTCAATTGTTAGCTAATACTAAACAAATCCAGAAGTACATTTAAAAAGGCAAAAAAAGGGTTTCTATCGCGCTAGCTAAGGGTTGAACCTACTACCTTCAACTTAGAAAACAAACACTCCAACCACTGAGCTACAAGCGCTTATAGTGCCATGGTTATTCATTTCGGCTACTATATGCTATCCATTTGGGCTGAAGGGCTATTTTTTGCAAATAAAACAAAACATGTGCTATTAAAATTTTGAGGGGTTATAGAGGATAGTTTGCTCTATATCGTCCGACCATAATTTAATTTTGGGTTATACAATCAAGAAGGTTGTCGTGACTCCTTAACAAGATTATAGTATTTTAAAAACCTCCAAACTAAATAAAACAGAAATAAAGCTCTCAATTACCCATAAAACAGTATGAAAATAATTTTAAAATAATTGAGCTAATCACTACTCGCCTTGTTTTAAGGAGCCTGGCTAATCACTACCTTGAATAAAGTACTAATTAAATTTCACTTTGACAATTTTTAATTTTAAAAATGCAAAGTGCCTCCCCTCCTCCCCTCCTCCCCTCCTTCCTATCCCCCCATCCCCCCTCCCCACCACACACAAACCTTTCTGTTTCTGATAATTGCATGGTAGTATTTTTCACCAGTATTTTAAAAGGTTTTTTGGGATTTGTCTCGGGGCTCGTTCCTGGGAAAGGTACTATCAAAACCTCTTGACGCTTACATGTGAGGTTTAATTCTATAAAGCTTATGTCCTGAAGCACCACATTATGTGTCTTAAACACACCCAACGTTCAACATCTGGGACTCGCTCGACAGTTTTTATGCAGATCATATGTCGAATTCACTAGTTAACATTTTTTACTCCCAAAATTCTTTAACAACTGAATAATTAAAGTTCTTTCACCTATATGAATATTAAAAGTTTGAACAACTCAAATAATGAAGCATAATATTAAATATTTATTAATTGAGATTATTATGAGGTGTATATCATTAGGATATTTTTTTCTAAAAATAGATAGCCAAAATTTATATTTTTACTTGCTAGATCTTCGTGTCTTAGTTCAATGTCTCTCAAAATTATTATACATATATTTTTTCTATTTAAAAATAATTTTATATTATAGTATTAATAAAATTAGTAGTCTACTTATTATTAAGGAGGTAAAATATGCAGTTTGATAATATTTAAAAATTATAATTTGTAATTGTTTGAAAGGCGTTATAGTTGATTTATTAGTAATTTTAACATTATTGCATTATTTATATTTGTAAAACCTACTAGATATTTTATTTTCTATGAGTTTCTTTCATTTTTTCAGTTTTCTTGAACTTTGAATGTAAATTTATAAATTTAAAGAATTTAAAAATCTGTGGGGCTTATGCCTCACCCTGTATTAAGTAAAATGCATGTCTCACGCTCTGGCCTTTTAAAACACTTATTTTCCGCAAATAAAAAAATATATACTCTTTTATATCAATTTATGTAATGCTTTCACTAGGGTCAGATCTAGAATAAAGGTTACATCTTTATTTTAATCCATTTGTATTAAACAAGTACGGATAAATTTAAATCCAATAAATTAGATGGACGTGGTAAAATATCAAACTCATAAAGTTGTAAAAATAGCACGGGCTAGCCAATTTTCGGACTGATCATTCAAAAACAGCCAGTATTTGCAAAGTCATTCAAAAATAGACATTATTTTGATGCAACACAGAAAGTTCCAGCATAATATACTGGAGGTTAGTGCACCTGTGTATGAACTTCCATCATATTATGCTGGAACTTCAACAAGCGGAAAGTTCAAGTATACTGGTGCTCCCATCTCCAGTATATTATGCTGGACCGGTATATTATACTAGAGTTACAATATACATATGCTGGAACTTCAATATAATCTATTGCAGTATTTTTCGAATTTTGAATAATTTTTTCATCACTCAGATTTATCGTTACATGAAAAGTGGCTAAAATTCGATTACTTTTAAAACTGTAATTATTTTTTAATAATCACTTGTAAATTCGATTATTTTTAAATTTCTCCCCCATAAAGTTTACCTCGATTTACCTCTAGCTATCACTATCTAAATAGGCAAAAAAGAATCTATTTCCCCATAATCATTTTTAGGTAAAAGGTCCATGTTTGCTTTTAAACTATTCAAAATGAATAAATTTGTTCTTTGTTTTCCAGACACAATCCTCAGACTCAACATGTGAAATTATACTAAGTATGTTATTGTTGTTTACCTGACATAAAAATTTCCTTGTCGTTAATCAAATAAGTACAAAATGGCATATGTTTAACCAATAATATGATTCTTTGGTCAAAGCTAAAGGTAGAAATTCAGGTTACTGATAATCAGGAGACAAAAAAGAATAATAGACTTTTGAGAATAATAAAGCAGTAAATAATATTGTATCTCACTGTAACATTGAAGATATTTTGTGTTCCTACAAATGATGAGACCTCCTCCTTTTACGGTTGATTCTAGGTAAAATAGTAATACCTTAGTCTTAATGAGACAATTATGAGCAATAAATGACATTAAATAAGATGTTATAAAATCATTCCTATAATACCAAACATATTTGGAATTTAATACTGAATTTGGACTCCTTTTCATCACAAGATCTATGTCTTCAATGCCTTCTGATCTCTTGATTTTAAATGACTTAAATAGGTATGAAGCTCGTACTATTCGAATTGCTTTTCGTGTCTATTTAACTTTCTTCTCCCGTATCTGTTATCACTCATGCCTCTTAACTGATCATCATGTTTTGGACATTTGACCAGTCCATGTGTCATGCCACGTCATCTTCAATATAAAGTCAATTTTTCCCAATACATATAGTCCCCCCACTTTTCATTTATTTATCAATTAAATAATTGGGAAGTGAATCTTCGTAAAAAAGAATTTTTTCCGTAATTAATGCTATGACAATACTGTCGCTTCAATTGTCCCTTCTAATTAATGCTCTGCATATGTGTCACCTTTTATTTAATGCTCTGTACACATGTCACTTTCCGATTGGTTTTGTAATTCTTCGCCTTTTTTCAAGGCTTCCTCATCCCCTCTATTCACGAAGTGATAGTTGCCTTTATTATAGTCTTTCCATTATTACACTTCTAAGTTTGATGGTTGTCATTATAAACATATTTAACCCTTTCTTCCTTTGTCTTCTTCTTCATAACTTCTTAACAAGCACTTTGTTCCGTACTTTTGCTCTCTTTTAGTTCATCCTTGCTTAAAAATATCATCTCCAAACCCTAACTTTAGAAAAGTTCCAATTCTAGATCACTTCCCCAATGCCCCCATAAGACATAGGAGAGGCAGAGGAGGTAGGCTTTAGAGATTGAGTCTATGATACGCTAGTGGTGGTTCATCTGATTCTGCTTCTCCTTCTTCTAGTTCTGGCATTAGGAGTTCTATCCAAAGATCCCTTCTTCTAAAGGTAAAGAACTTTCTGAACCTGCCCAGGAACCTTTAGTTGAAGAAATTGTACCCAATAATTTATCTTTTGGGAATGATAGAAGATCTCTTCAAGAACAGGTTATCAATTTGGAGAAAGCCGACACCTATCATTCTCTGATAATCGAGCTTTTGATCCCTACTATTCGAAAAGATTGCAACTGGAAAAATAGTCTTCGTATGATGATTCCTTTTCCAAATCAAAGATCTTTTTCTTTTAGAATTAGATTTTCCTTTGTTTATACTTATCCCTTTACTTTGGGTTTTAATCCGGTCATTGACCCAGTTATTCTTGACTTTTGCCTCTTTTTTAAAACTTGCTTGGCTCAAGTTGGTCCCTTAGTCTGAAGAGCTGTGGCTTGTTTGAGATATTTATCTACCAAAGCTAATGTCAACTTTACTTTTCCTCACCTTATTCATTTATACCATCCCAAGGTATTCCGTCATGGGGTTTTTACCTTAACTGCAAGAAGTAAAAAGGTTTTGGTAAGCCCTGAAGATGACAAGGATCGTGGGTGGTATACTCGTTATGTTGTTGTACGTATAGTAGATTTGCTGGGTGAAACAAACATTCACTTCCCTAAGAAGTGGAACTTTGCACGTAAGTTTTCTTTTACTTACCGTATCTATTTTTTAAGAATTTTGATTTCTTTTCTAATCTCGTCTCTTTTTGGCTATTTGTAGAAACCATGGGAGATGTGGAACACGTTCCTAACTTCCGCGGTTGGGTAGATTCAATTTTGAAGATTGCGCCGATGGAGGCGAGAACTTGGAAATCAATTTCTCTTTTAAATGGTTGGAAAGTGAAAACTCACGGTATGTATTTTTTTATGCGTTTTTTCATATATTAAGCCTTTTTATTGATTTTGATTATGTATCTTTCTTTTTGTTAGGATTGGGTATCTGGGGTATGACAGCTGATGTAGCCGTTGCCCTTTGAGCGTCTTCAACCGCTTTACTTGATTTGGAAAAGACTCGGGCCATACTACCAAAAAAAAGTTGTAGAAGAAGGTTCTGGGAATGAGGAATAAGAGAATACCTCTCTAACAGCTAGGCCAAGAGCCAGGAGATGCGTCATTGCTGGAGATGAAGTTGAAGATACTCCTGCTCGAGCCTCTATCTCCGAGCCTGTTCAAATCCCTTCTGATGAGGACATAGCTCCAAGAGACACCTATGAATATACTCAACGTCTCTTTGATAGCGCCTTTGAGAGTGGAGAACTTGGTCCAGTTTTGGATGAAATCCCGCTTTCTTCATATGTTCCCACTTCTTCTATTCCTTCTATTCCTTTGCCAACCAGGAGTGTTTCTTTGCCTGTTTTAACGACTCTTGTTTCCTTACCTATTTTGGTTCTCATATCCGCTCCTATTATCCATGCTTTGAATCCTACAGCTCCCATTGTTTTTACCTCTTCTACTACTACTCCTTCCATTGCTCCCCTCCCTCTGTTTAGCATACAGAGGCGGGTTCTAGCAGCAGAGGCATGGCTATGAGAAGTGTTACACTTAAAGTTTATGCCAATCATAGCCTTTTGAGAAAGGCTGATAGAGCTGATGCTTGGCTCGAGCCTCTAATTGGAGATATTGAGAGGAATAAGATGAAAAGCCACAGTTGCTTGACTCTGATGAATGACATAGTTCATTCTACTTTGAAGGTAGTTTTCTTTAACTTAAATGTTTCTTCTTTCTTTCTAATTTCTGAATTTCATGTCTTACCATTGTAGGCTAATCTTATTGGTACTGAATTGATGTGGGGAGTCTCTATTCTGGAAAACAAAGATCGAGAGTCTACAAAGGCTATCTCTGAGGCTAGGAGAATAGCCAAGGAAGCCCAGCTTGAAGCAAGGAACTGGAAGGAGCAGTTTGAGAATGCTCAGGGGACCATATAGGAGTTGCAAGAAAGTAGAAATCACCTGGAGCAGCAAAAGCGTGGTTTGACTTCTGAGCTAGCAATTTCCAAGGCTTCTTCAAGCCAATTTGAAAAAAGATAAGGAACTTTTGGAGTGCTCATTTTCAGAACAATTATCACAGACCAGTGAAGAAATCAGAGAGCTTAAGGCACTAGTGGAGAAGAAAGAAGAATATGCAGGGGAATTAGTGCAAAGCTTGACTCAAGCTCAGGCTGACTTAAGGATCTCCTTTGACAAGATACGTGCCTTGGAGAGTTCTCATGCCTCCCTTGAATCTTCCCTAGATTCCTACTTAGCTGAACACCAGATATTGAAGAACGATCTTGCTATGTAGGAAATGGAGTATGGACTTCTGGAGGAGAACTTCAACATAGAGTTAAGTTGGGATTTTCTAATATCTCACCGTGATGCTTTGATGGAGGCAACTCAAGAAAACTTTGATTTGCAATCTAAATTAGCCAAAGTCTTAGACATTATTGAAAAACGCCAACAACCAGTTGATACTCCTTCTCCCGCACTTGGAACTCCTGGGGCAGAAGATCTTTTGAATGAACAAGCGGCTACTGTGGCAATTGAAGTTGCGATTCCCGATCCTGAGGGTGAAACTTCTATGACACAGTCTATGGAAGCTAAAGCTCCCGTGACTCTTGCTTCCCTCGATGATTTTAACACTCTAGGCCCAGTTGAAACCGCTCCTATTGCTGCTCCCTCAGAAGTTGTTACCGTGCCTGTGATTGCCCCTGAAAATGAGATTGCAACTTCTGATGTTCCAACCCCTTCAATGTCTAGTTGAATGTATTTTAAGCTTTACTGTCTTTTTTTTATTGATTGGTGGTGTTATTCCTTTGCAATTTTAAGGGATCTTTGATGAAGTCCCCAGTTATCATAATGGGCATTTGTAAAAAATAAATATTTTGCTTACTAAGTTTTTACTTAGTCTTTTATATTAAGAAATTTTATCGGTATTCTATATATTTTATTCTTGCCTATTTATTTATCTAGGACTTATAGAATAGCTTAGAATTTTTATCCTTTAAAATGCTTTATGATTCTTCTCATGGATTATCAACACGAGGCTTATAAAAGATGGCCCTTTTATTTTATTGACACTTAATGAAGAATATGTTTCAACTTCATAATGTTGTTATAATACGATGTAAGAAATAGGAATACACATGTTTTGTATGAAACAACTTTGACAAGTTTTTATTCATGAACTTTAACAAGTTTTTTGACTATTACATGTGTTAAAATACATCTATAACTTTCTCATAACTGTTTTTCTTGTAACAGATTTTTACAAAATATAAAATAAATAAGGTTTTTCTTCATAACCTGTTTCAGTACATAGTCATGACTCTATATTTATATATCAGGAAGGGTTTGAGAGGTGACTTTGTTTTTGAGTTTGAGAGATGACTCTGTTGTTCTCATGGGAAAAACATTATGATGAATATCTTGTGTTTGTTAAACACGATAATGAATGTTGAAGACTTCGTAACTTTTTCTCAACACTTGGCTCTTTGTGGCGGGATTTTCTTTTAAATCTTGCTTAAAATCGAGTGACTTTTTTTTGATATTCGTATATGTTTTTCTGCACGTATCTGTGTATAATATGTAGTCCCACAAGTGTTTGAGCGATGAAGTATGAAGCCTCGAGCACTTGTTTGTTTCTTTCAATTTGGTCCTTTTCTTGAAATAGAAAAATATATGGGACTCGGCGGTACAATTATAGATGAAAACTGCCTAACTCGTGTGTATTTCCATCAGATTAATTGTAACCCTAGGCTGGGAATTTTATAATATTCCATTTTGCCATGCAGGTTGTGACTCATCATTTGGCACGAGTTAGGGTTTTTGCCTAGCATCTAAAATCGTTAGTGAAACATTAATAATTTAAAAGAAAATTTTTAACATGGTGATACCTAACCATGGATACTTTCTTAGAATTAATATCTCTTTAAATGGGCAGCATTCCAATGTGAGGGTAAAACTTTGACATCCATTGCCTCCAACTTGTATGCTCATTTTCCCGCAATGTCATGAACTCTGTATGGTCTTTCCCACATTGGACTTAGTTTTTCTGAATTAGCAGCCTTTGCATATTGGAACACCTTTTTAAGCACTAAGTACCAATTTTGAAATATCTGAGGCATGCATTCCTATTGTAACATCGTTTAATTACTTGCTTTTGTGCTGTCATTCTTATCAAGGCAGCTTCTCTGCCTCCTTCAAGAAAATCAAGGTTGACCCGCATCTCTTCATCATTAGATTCCACCGTTGCCTGAACATATCGTGTGCTCGATTCTCCTATTTCAAATGGAATTAAGGCTTCCGCACCATAAACCATTGAAAATAATGTTTCTCCAATGCTTGTTTTTGTCGTTGTACGGTAAGCCCATAGTACTCCATGTAATATCTCAGGCCAATACCTTTTAAATCATGTAACCTCTTCTTCAAGTTGTTGATCATGACTTTGTTTCTAGATTCCGCCTGTCCATTACTCACTGGATGGTATGGCGTAGACGTTATCTTTTTAATCTGCCAACTTTGAAGAAATTCTGTGATTTGAGCTCCTATGAATTATGGTAGATTGCCACACACGATCTCCTTTGGTGCTCCAAAGCGGCATATTATATTTCGCCATATGAAGTCTTTAACTTCCTTCTCTCGTACCTGTTTAAATGCTCCTGCTTCTACCCATTTAGTGAAACAAACTATGATTACAAGTAGAAACTTTACCTGACCCTTTGCTTGTGGTAGTAGACCTACAATATCCATTCCCTATTTCATAAAGGGCCACAGGGCTATAACAGGGTGTAGTAACTCAGCTAATATGTGTATATTATTGTCGTATCTTTGACATTTATCACATTTGGACACGAAACTGTTTGCCTCTTCTTCCATCTTAGGCCAATAATATCATGCTCGAATCAACGTTCTTACCAGTAACCTTCCCCCTGCGTGATTTTCACAATGTCCTTCATGCACTTCCCTCATTACATATTCTGTTTGAGAAGGTCCGAGACACCTTGCTAGTGGTCAACCGAACATCTTTCGATAAAGATTTCCTTGATATAAACAGCATCGAGCAGATTTTTTTGTGAAGCGCGTGAGCCTTTCCTTTGTCATTAGGCACGGTTCCGTACTGTAAAAAAAGCAATAATTTCATTTCTCCAATCCCATGTTAAATGATTAAAATTTACCTCGTTCTTATCAGGTTCAAGAACGAAATGAAATAAATGTATGACTGAAGCATTTGCGTCGTTTCCTACGTCAGCTGCAGATGCGAGATTAGCTAAAGCATCTGCTTCCACATTCTCATCTCTTGGGATCTGCATTGCCTTCCAAGTTTGGAATTGCTTTATTAGTCCCCGTACCTTTTTGAGATATTCTTGCATTCGAGTTTCCCTGGCTTTATAAGTCCCCAGCATTTGATTAATCACAAGTTGAGAATTGCTCTTGATTATAATCTATGTTATACGAAGTTCTCGTGCCAATTCTAATCATGCAATTACAGCCTCGTATTCTGCTTTATTGTTAGTTATAGAATGAAATTCTATAGCTTGTCTAATAGTTTCACCGGTAGGTAGTATGAGAACTATCCCCGTGCCCCCTCCGTTTACATTAGATGAACCAACAGTGAATAAATTCCAAGTCCCCGGGTTTGCACCATTAAAAACTTGTAATTCCTTTTATGCTTCTAAATGCATCCCCTGACTAAAATCAGCTACAAAATCAACTAGTAATTGAGATTTTATAGCGGTCCTAGGTTGATAAAAGATTTCGTATTCACTTAGTTCTATAGCCCATTTTGCTAATCTTCCTGACAGTTCGTGTTTATGCAAAATGTTTCGTAATAGAAAAATAGTAACTACAACAATGGGATGACATTGAAAATAAGGTCTTAATTTCCTAGATGTCATGATCAAAGCTAATGCTAACTTATCTAGTTGTGGGTATCGTGTTTCAACATCTAGTAAAGACTTGCTTACATAATAAATAGGAGATTGTTTATCTTGGTCCTCACGGACTAAAACAGCACTTACCGCAACTTCAGATACAACCAGATAGATGAGAAGCTTTTCTCATACCTTTGGTTTTGCCAATAACGGTGGGTTTGACAAATAAGCTTTCAAATTTGTAAGGGCTTGTTGACAATCTTCATTCCATTCAAAATGATCTTGTTTTTTAAGCGCGGAGAAAAACATAAAACATTTTCTGAAGATTTGGAAACAAATCTCCCCAAAGCTGCAATTTTTCCGTTAATATTTGAACTTCCTTTTATTAGTAAGGATACCAGGGATTTCTTCTATCGCTTTGATCTGAGACGGATTTACCTCAATACCATGGTTAGAAATTAGAAAACCCAAAAACTTTCCTGATGCAACTCCAAATGCACATTTTTATAGGTTGAGTTTCATATTAAACTTTCGTAAAATTCCAAATATAACAGATAGATTATAAATATGATCATGATAATGCTGGGTTTTGACGAGATTATCGTCTATATATACCTCCACTGTCTTTCCTAAATGTTCTTGGAATATTTTGGCTACCAACCTTTGATAGGTTGATCCAGCAATTTTGAGACCAAAGGGCATTACTTTGTAACAGTAAGTTCCCCTGTCTGTGATGAAAGAAGTTTTTTCTTCATCACTAGGGTCCATTTTAATTTGGTTGTACTCTGAATATGCATCTAAAAAACTTAAAAGTTCATGTCCTGCAGTCGCATCAATTGATTGATCTATATGTGGCAAAGGGAAAGAATCTTTTGGACAGGCTTTATTAAGATCTGTTTAATCTACACAAACCCACAACTTACCATTTTTCTTAGGTACAACAACTGTGTTAGCTAACCAATTAGGGTACTTTACCTTGCGGATTGACCCAATTTTTAATAACCTTTGGACCTCATCTTGAATCACCTGGTTTTTGAAAGCCTCTTGCTTTCTTTTCTATTGCTTTGCTGGTGTAAAGGATGGGTCTTCGTTTAGTTTGTGAGTCATCACATCCGGTGGTATCCCTGTCATGTTAGCATCAGACCAAAAAAAAACAGTCCACGTTAGATTTTAGAAATTCAATTAACATACCTTGCATGTTTGAGTTTAAATTAGCTCCAACATAAACTTTCCGTTCAGGCCACTGCTCAAATAATATCATAGCCTCGAGTTCTTCGATTGTTATTTTGATATTTTCATTCTCTTCAGGTTCTTGGATTGTAACAGGTCTCGAGTCTAAATCTGTTTTCTTTCGCCCAGTTGAGGTTTGATTGTTGATACCTTCAATTGTTTCTTGTAATTGCTATTTTTCTTTATCTACGGTGCTCGTATCCCTTACATCATTGTTACCCCTGGTTGTTTGTTGATCCCCTCGAATTTGACAAATCCTACATGGAGATGGAAATTTAATAAATTGATACAGAGTTTATGGAATAACATCCATATAATGAATCCAATGCCTCCCCGTGATCATATTGTAAGCTATTTCCATACCAACTACCTGAAATTTAATTTCTTTAACAACGCCTACAACAAAAGTTGTTAGAATTACCTCTCCTTTTATTATCACACTTGAATTGTCGAACCCAGACAAGGTATGCGCCTTGGGTATCATTTTATCTTCAGCTTGCATTTCACGCAATACCCTTAGTAGTATAATATTTACGGAACTTCCTCGATCAATCAAAACTCATTTTACATTAGTATCATGTACAAGTAAAGATATTACCACTGCAGCATTATGTGGGGTTATTACTCCTTTGGTATCTGCACCATCGAATGAAATACTTTCATTTTCTAAAACATGTCGTACCCGTTTCCCATGTGTAATTATTACTTTAGAAACCTTTTTGGAAGCTGTGTAGGTTATGCCGTGAATATCTCCCACCCCCCCCCCCCCCCCATTTATCACATTCACCATTCTCTTGGTTGAAGGGGCTTTGGTGGCTCTTGCCTATTTTTCATATGGGCGTGTTTACCTCTCTCACTAAATAACTCAGTGAGGTACCCTTGCTTCAATAGATGATCTACTTCACTTTGTAAGAATCTATATTCTGAAGTTTTGTGCCCGTGATCATTTTGGAATTTGCACCAATGATCAAGATTACGTCTATTTGAATTTGACCACATCTCTTTTGGCTATTGTACCTTATCTCCCATGCTCCTCAAAATAGCCACGAGCTCGGAGGTAGTGATATTAAAGTTATATCCACCAAACCTTGCCTTTAAACTTCTGTCATCATCTCATGAATCCTGCTTGTTCCGATCATTCTGAACCTTGATGAAGAACCAGATTCCATGTTCCTCAATTTTTTATCATATTGCTGGTTATCCTGTTTTGAACGTGAGCCTTTCCCTACAGGTCCCATATATGGATCGTACCTATTTTTACCTGATCTTTTTTCGGTTTCTGATCTTCTGGAACCTCTCCTTTCTTCCTGATGAAACTTAGGTACGGTATCTTCTTCAATTCGCAGCTTCGTACTATACCTGTTGTAAACATCATTCCACGTGGTTGTAGGGAATTCTCGAAGGCTTTCTTTGAGTCTTCTCATGGATTCAGAACTTTTGTCATTTAAATTACTTGCAAAAGCTATTACAGCTCAGTTGTCAGGTACGCGAGGCAAAGTTATTCTTTCACATTGTAATCTATCAACAAAATCTCTAAGCAATTCTGAATTTCCTTGTTTGATTTTGAAAATATCTTCCATTTTTTTCTCAACCTTTTGAGCTCCCGAGTGTGCTTTAATAAAGGAATCTGCAAGCTCAGCAAAAGAATTTATAGAATTTTAGGTAAAAGAGAATACCAGATTAATGCACCCTTGGTGAGTGTTTCTCTAAATTTCGTGACTAGTACTAATTTAATTTCTTGTTTGGTCAAGTCGTTGCCTTTCACGTCAGTTGTAAATGCAGTCACGTGGATCTGTTGTACCATCGTATTTTGGGATATCAGCATTTTGAACTTTTTCGGAATTGGAAGGGGAGCAACACTTGGCTTCCAAGGTTGTTGTGAGTATTTGTCCATGTAACTTCAGGGATTTTCTCAATACGCTCATTTTGTTCCTTAATCTGTTTCTGAAGGTTAGTACTAAATTTTGCAAATAAGAATTATTTGAATTACCTGGTTCCCCTTTTGCAAATAAGAACTATTTAAATTGCCTGGTTCCCCTTCCTCTGGTTCACTGGTGTTTCCTCAATTTTAAGAATTAAAAAGACTGGAACGAGGATTCTCCAATGTATTATTATTTGGAGTTAGTGTGGATGGTGCAACAGGCAATCGACTAACTAGAGCCTGAAGAGATTTGTTGACCGGTGCGTCAATTAGCTTTTGTAAAGCTTCATTTGCACCCCTTCAAAATGTTCATATTGCTCTTGTTGATCAGCACGAGATTTAGGAGTAGGAGTGTCTTCACGAGATTGACATGGTGAGTCTAGAGAGGAGGGAACCACGTCAATGTTTGGTAGATCTCCTTGATTCTGATGGATTAGATTTTCATGGTTTCCCAAGGTGTTTTCACTGTTATTGTTGTTGTTGTTGTTTGACATGTTGATAATGATAGATAGAACGTAGCTTAAAAGAAAAAATTATCAGATTTCTGGTAACGGTACCAATTAGTTTAACCAAAAATATGATTCTTTGGTCAAAGCTAAAGATAGAAATTCGGGTTACTGATAATCTGGAGACGAAAAAGAATAATAGACTTTTGAGAATAATAAAGCAGTAAATAATATTATATTTCAGTGTAATATCGAAGATATTCTGGGTCCTTACAAATGATGAGACATCATCCTTTTATAGTTGATTTTAGGTAAAAGAGTAATGCCTTAGTCTTAATGAGACAATTATGAGCAATAAATGACATTAAATAAGATGTTACACAATCATTCATATTTAATGCCAATTCTCTAAGGTATTTGGTATTTAATACTGAATTTGGACTCCTTTTCGTTATAAGATCCATGTCTTCAATGCCTTTTGATCTCTTGGCTTTAAATGACTTAAATATGTATAAAGCTCGTACTATTCGAATTGCTTCTCGTGCCTATTTAACTTTCTTCTCCCCATATCTGTTGTCACTTGTGCGTATTTTGACCATTTGATCAGTCCACGTGTCATGCCACGCCATTTTCAATATAAATTCAATTTTTTTTTCCAATACACCATCGGCGTCAGATTTGGCCCCTAAGATGTTTGAAATTAAACAACTTTATTTTCAATTCCTTACAATATTATCCCAAAAAATTTGAAACCAAAGAAATTGGATCTCTAGTTATTTGTATAAAGATTCCATGTTTAATCGATAATACATCATCCCTAATAAAATTTTGTTTGTTTTATGATTGGGTAATGAATATCGAACCTGTGTATTAAATTTCTCATTCTTGATTGCAAAATTTCAGAAATTAATTCAACTTACTTTAAACAAAAATATTTTTAATTGTAGTAACTTAAAATACTCCTCTTTGCTAATTGTTAGGTATTTTTTTTCCCAAAAATTTGAAAAATCTACATGTAAATTTACTCAACAATTCAAATAATTTGATCTTGGAACCTTGAGTTAAGCAGTGATGAAACTAGAAATTTACCCAAGAATATTTAAGTTTGAAAGAAGTGAATAAAAAATTCTTATAAATAATATTCAATATGTATTATATACCTCTAAAATATAATATTTTATTTATATACATTATTTAATTTTTTAAAGAAAAGCGGTCAACTACAATATGGAACATAGAGAGCAAAAGAAAGATTAAAATGGAAAAAATTAGAAAATATATACTCCCTCTGGTCCAAAATAAATAATTTTTTGGATATTTTCACACAAATTAAGAAATTCACTTTTTAACATTAATTAGCAATGTAATTGACCATATTAACTTTTACTATCTCACATAAATACTCCTTAACATATATTTTAATACTATTTACTTCAAGGATAATGTAGGAAAAAAATAAATAATGTACTCTTAAAATCTGAAAAAATTAATTATTTTGGATCATAAGAAAAATATCAAAAAATCGCTTATTTTGGTCCGAAGGGAGTAAAAGGAAAAGTGAGATTTTAATTTTTAAGCATTACAAAAACATAATTGTTGGGGGCTGTATTTATTGATCCTGTCTACCTGGGATGACGCAGCCCCATTGCTGGTCCAACTCCCGATGACATCTTCATGCGGTGGTCCCACCTCTCATCAACGGTCACTAATCATCCAGAAGAATACCAAGTCAAATATAGATATAGGCTTTGTTTGGTTCGAGAAATTAAAAATAAAATTTCAGATAAAGTATTCTGTTATGAAATAATAGAAGGACAAGAACAATATTGCAGAGCAAGGTAGGGAGAGGAGAATTCTTATTAATATTTTGGGATGATTTATAATGGGGTAAGACCCTTCTATTTATAGGAAGAGAAAAGACTTAGTCTCAAAGTAAAACTCTTCTATAAGATAGACATTCACTCTAATTAGAGTTCTATTCTTAACACTCCCCCTTGAATGTCTACTCAATAAATAATGTGCCTCGTTAAAACCTTAACTGAAATAAAACCCAATGGGAAAAAAATTCTAGAAAAGGAAAAAGAGTACACATATTTAGAAATGCGCCTATTGGTTGCCTCGTTAAAAACCTTGCAAGGAAAACCCAGTGGGACAAAACCTTGTAAGGGAAAAAGAGTGCAACGCGCATTAACTCCCCTTGAAGAGAGCATCAATTCACATCCTTGAGTCTTCGCATCCCAATCTTGTGCACTAGCTTCAAGAGATCGTTAGTAGAGATTTGATAAATAAATCAGCCACATTAACTATAATGAATATTTGCACCTTGAAATCATAACTCGTGATAGATATATAATGTCTTCACAAATATCGTGGAATGGCTCTTCAATATTTTCATAGAGATATCCTCGCCATCACATTATCATAGTTATAGCAAGATATATTTGTGCATAAATTGCATTAAGGAAGTGGTACCTCAAGATCAAGAATTGTAGATTCTTCAAGCAACTTAAGTCCTTCATGGGTTGTCATATAATTTACGTTATATAAGTCATATAATAGACTTTAGATGCATATCAAGTTTTCATGTCATGCTAAACAAATAAGATATTGAAAACTGATTACACATACCATTGACTTTATACTTTCAAGTATTCGAACTACATGTCCAAAATTACATGTCTTTCATATGGAATCAATTCTACTTGAATTGTATCTCTTCCATTTGGCCAATATTTTTGTTTGTATTCGACAAACATAAGATCCTCATCGATATTTAGCGCTATCATAGATGCGTCGTCGAACATTTTATATCGGTTCCAGTAAATTTTCATAAAGACATAACATGGAGATCTCTTTATTCATACATTCAGGTACCTGAATCTCTCATGAGATTTTATGAAGTGTTATGTCATGTGACCTTCTAGATCACTTGCCTCCTTATTATGATCACTTTGATCATTGCTCATCTTCTTTATTAAGAAGTTCTTTTGAAACCGATTTGTCTATACGCTTTAAGCGTATCAAAGACTTTGTCCTTCTAGGACTTAATATGAGCATTTGCAGTGAGAATATAGTTACTTTCTTTGGGTCAGCAAATGCGTATGGCATGCTTTGCAATATGTTGCAATTGAATTATCCTTTTATGAACTTCAGGTTCATATTATGATATTCGAGGATCTATATATACAAATGATAATTCATCCCATGTAACCTTTTCTCAAGTGTTTATCATGTCTCCCCCTCATGTTAGGAAAACTAACTTGTTTCCTCAACTCTGGGAAATCATCTTTGTGCATTATTATGTTAATATACACAGCACATTAATAATAATAAGATGAAATTATTTGGTTCCTGACCCTGAACCACTTGTGAGGGGAGAATATAATATACTCTCGTGTATAGCGTATATCAAATTGATATAAATAACTTTGCTCTCATAAGCAATAATTTAGCTATTAAATGGAGGCACTCAATAAATTATTTTGCTAAACCAACTATGATGTAAACCTACTTATCAAGATGAACTATCTTGAATAGAAAATCTGGAAATTATGCTCGAAATTAGATTACTGAGCAATTTACCTCGCAAGCACCGGCCAGGCTGCAGGTTAATAATAATCGCACATGTAACCATATCATAGATGCATCATATGTGGTATACATGGCAGGCGAATGGACCCATATTCACCTTTGATATTTCCGAATTTATGGGATTCAACCCCAACTTTAGTTGGTCAATTAATTTAATGAGAACAAGTAATACAAGAGAATTCGTAAAGAACTTTCTAGTTCTTTAATATTTACCCATGTGAAATCTCTATTATTGTTGCACATCATACTTAAATTGATATGGCTAACCCGAATGCTAATTGAATAAATTATCAATATTGATAAGTTCATGTTTATACCATGACATGTGCAATTCTCAATAAACTCCAAGTTTATTATGATATGGATTTTTATATCAATTAACATCCACTTTATTGTGGCATCTTTTGTTTGTGTAGTACAAACTGGAGAATAAAATGGGTAGCTTTTCATATACAGATTATCCCGCTACAAGTTGTAGTAATAGAAGATATCAAATCTTTTCTTTATTTATTGTCTCAATATAATCAACCGCTTTCACATATACTTTGGAAACTGAATAAGTTTCTTTGAGACTTACTACAATACAATACCTTATTGGTAATCAATTGCGTTTCTCCAAAATAATATAATTGGCTCTTGCACAGAGTTCTCAATTAATTTGATACTATCACATATTGCTATCACATTCTCTACGGGGATATGTAATTTTGTTATCCTTTTCAAATCTGTAAATGCGTCTGGCATTTGATTTGCTATTCTTTGCAAATGGATAATATTTTGCACCTCTTTTTCACAAATAGAGGTACGTGGATCAAGATGAGATAATGATGGATTTTTCCACAAAATTTCCCGTTTGGTTTCGCCAACTTCTCCCCCTAATTTTGGGAAAAGTGTCTCATCGAATCGACAGTCTGCAAATCGTGCAGTGAACAAATCCCCTGTCAATGTTTCGAGGTAGCGAATAATGGAGAGCGATTCAAACCCAACATATATTCCTAACCTTCTTTGCAGACCCATTTTGGTGCGATATGGCGGTGCTACAGGCACATATACTGCGCATCCAAAAATTCTTAAATGGGATATATCAGGTTCATGACCCAAAACTAATTGCAACGGGGAATATTTGTGATGATTCGTCGGTCTGAGACGAACTAGCATTGCTGCATGCAAACTGGCGTGACCCCAAATCGAAGTGGGCAGCCTCGTTTTCATGAGTAAATGAGGTATTCAAGATTATTCTCATCTATTGTCTCAATATGATATCCATTTTGACTGATATCTTTAAAACTCAACAAGTTTCTCTTGGACTTGGAGGAGAACATTGCATTCTCTATGATAAATATTGTTCCTTTAGGCAGAGTTATAGTTGCTCTTCCGGAGCCTTCAATTAATTTACTACTACCAGAAATTGTAGTAACATCTATTCTCCTTTTAATATCAAAGTATTAACAATTAGTAGTAGCATAAAGAGTCTTCACAATATTTTTTTTATTACTATATTTAATGTGCTACAACACTAATATTGTATTTTGTAACTTTACACATCATAAAATAAAGTGTAAGAAGCAACACACATTTGAAAGTTATAAATAAGTGACCACAAACATCAACACTTTATGTCGTGTTGGAATTTAAGAAAAAGGAACGTAAAAATTAACAGTTGAGGTATTGTCATGTTTGTAAGTATTGCTGACCTATGTGTATATGTCAGATAATTAAAAGTGTTTTACAGAATGTGGTATGTATAATCATCGAATAATCAATTGTGTGTAGTATTATGAAATCAGTGATCTCTTTAAGTAAATAACTATATTGCAGAAACAATAAAGGGTAGTTGCAAATCGTTGTGCAGTTACTCAAGGACGACGTGTATTCTACAATCTTACTTACAAAAAAAAAAAAAAAAAAAAACACTGTAATACACACTATATTATGCATTGCTGGTAACTAGAAATTTATAATTATGTTCTTGTAATGATACTGATTCGTATCACTATTTCTTTGTAGTAAATCTATTATCATTCTTAAACCATATTTATGAGATAGTCATTTGTTTTAATTAATATTATACTACACATATATAAGTTACAAGATGACAATGAGTCACTATACAAATCATCAAAGCGCAAATAAATAATAAATACAGAAATTCAATATAATTATAGAACAATTAAAGCAGAATTGCATTGATTAATTGCTGTCACGCTGAGCTACTATACTAAATACATTTGTTATTAAATATGATAAATTAAAAACCAAAAATATTTAAATTTTTTTTTTATTACTTTATATGCTAATACGAACAGACATACATATATTATTTTGATGATGCGTTATGAATACATACAGCACATGCAAAAGTAATTCTAACACGATTAAAGCCATAGCCTTTTCCATGCTTAGCATAATGGGAATACACCTTATCTGCTTCAGGCAATAGTGTAGACCCAGTGGATCGATTTTCGTGATTTCTCATGAGCAGGTCATTGTTTCGCTCAGCCATAAGGAGAAGAGAAATCAGCTCAGAGTACTTTTTGAAACCTTTCTCTCTGTACTGTTGTTGCAGAACCATATTGGAGGCATGAAACGTTGTAAACGTTTTTTCAAGCATATCATAATCAGTGATATTATCTCCACAGAGTTTCAATTTAGAAGTAATTCTGAACATTGTAGAATTATATTCAGAAACAGACTTAAAGTCTTGGAGCCTCAGAGGAGCCCAATCATATCGTGCTTGTGGCAGAGTGACCAACTTCAGGTTGTCATATCTCTCCTTTAAGCCATTCCACAAGATAATTGGATCTTTGACTGTGAGATATTCAATTTTTCAAACCTTCATCAAGGTGATGGCGCAAGAAAATCAAGGCCTTAGCACAGTCTTGGGTGGATGCATTATTTCTGTCTTTAATGGCGTCTCCAAGACCCATTGCATCCAAATGGATTTCAGCATCCAACACCCATGTCATGTAGTTCTTGCCCAAAATTTCAATGGCAACAAACTTGATTAAATTAAGCAAAACACGAGAAATTAAAGTGAACAAATGAAACCAAGAAGTTAATTATGTTTCATTCTAAAACAAGAGTCTTGTTCTTCGCTAGAAAAGGAAAACATAGCAGGCATATTATTATCAGAACCCAAATGATGCGAACTATCGTTATTAAAATTAATATAAATGCGATCATTTGACAAATCAAAATAAGGGTGACAACTTTAACTTAACATATTTAATACTAAAGAAATTGCACGATAACTAACAGCCAAAGCAAATTCTTAACATGACTAAAATATATACGTAAACAGAAAAATATTGAGTTTAAAAGCATGAGTCAAATAGCGAGAGATTGTTTACCTGCAGCTGACCACAGAGAAAAAATACCTTAATTTTCTCAAAGAGATTCTTGAGATAGTAGAGCTTCGTGCTGATAACGTGTTATGAAATAATAGAAGAACAAGAACAATATTGCAGAGCAAGGTAGGGAGAGGAGAATTCTTATTAATATTTTGGGATAATTTACAATGGGGTAAGACCCCTCTATTTATAGGAAGAGAAAAGACTTAGTCTAAAAGTAAAACTCTTCTATAAGATAGACATTCACTCTAATTAGAGTTCTATTCTTAACATATTCCTTTTATTTGTGTCACTATTTCCTTATCAATCAGTTAACAAAATATTTTTAAAATTTAAATAATTTAACTTAAACTGTTATAAATACACTTCTATTTAAGGTGAATGTCTTTAATTAGAGAGATTCTAGAGTTCTATTCTTGGTAGATAAATCATCCTCCTCCCTATAAATAGAGGTGCCCTCTACCATTGTAAATCACTCCTAACATTCTTTAAGTATCAATAAGAAGAACTCTCTCTACTCTTCTCTCTATTTGCTCTTGTTCTTGAGTTATTGTTCTTGTTCTTATATTATTTCATAACACGTTATCAGCACGAGACTCTACCGTATCAAGAACCATTCTCGAAAAATCTAAGGTATTTCCCTCTTCCTAATTTAATTTTCGATTACGTCTGACATTACGAAAAGAAAGTTCGTTGCCCTTGAAATTTCGGGCAAGAACTATATGACATGGGTGTTGGATGCTGAAATCCACTTAGATGCTATGGGTCTCGGAGACACCATCAAAGATAGAGAAAAAGCATCCACCCAAGAATGTGCGAAAGCCTTGATTTTCTTGCGCCATCACCTTGATGAAGGTTTGAAGATTGAATATCTCACCGTCAAGGATCCACTCATCTTGTGGAACGGCTTAAAGGAGAGATATGACAACCTGAAGTTGGTCACTCTGCCACAAGCACGATATGATTGGGCTCATCTGAGGCTCCAGGACTTTAAGTCCGTTTCTGAATATAATTCTGCAATGTTCAGAATTACTTCTAAATTGAAGCTATGCGGGGATAATATCTCCGATTATGATATGCTTGAGAAAACGTTTACAACGTTTCATGCCTCCAATATGGTACTGCAACAACAGTACAGAGAGAAAGGCTTTACAAAGTACTCTGAACTGATTTCTCTTCTACTAGTGGCTGAGCGAAATAATGACCTGCTCATGAGAAATCATGAAAATCGACCCACTGGGTCTACACCACTGCCTGAAGCAGATAAGGTGCACTCTCATTATGCCAAACATGAAAAGGACCATGGTCATGGTCGTAAACGGGGTCATAGCCAGGGACGTAGACAAGGAAGAAATTCCAATGAAGTCCGTCAACCCCCAAGGAGAGATAACCGCCGAAAGCAGAAACGGGGTCATGAAGATCCTAAGGCAAATGGTTCAGAAACTATATGTTATCGTTGCGGTGGGAAAGGGCACTGGTCAAAGACTTGCCGTATACCAAGACACTTGGTTGACCTTTATCAAGCATCTCGAAAGAGAAAAGGCCCTGAAATAAATTTTGTCTATGACGACAATGAGGACATCACCCACCTGGATGTGGCAGACTTTTTTGAGCAACCCGAGGGGAAAATAGACAACCTAATCGGCGATGGATCCGTGATGAAAGAAGATGGAGTTATTTGATTTTATTCTACTTATTTGTATTAGTTAGTGAATAAACTAATAGTCATTAGTATTAGCTCGTATTAGTTAGTTCATGATGCAATGTTAGCAGTAGTTCTTTAGAATATCTTCAATATGCTCAAATATCAATAAAATTTTTATTTTCCAGTAGGGGTAATCGACTAGCCTGAAAAACTAGTCGATTATCTACTATTTTCGCATTAAAGCTGAAAAATAATTGATCAACAATCGATTGTCTTTGTCTAACAATCGATTGTCGTTGAGACAGTGTAATCTGGAATTTTTCAAAAATCATCCACAATCGATTGTCTTTGTCATAACAATCGATTGTCTTAAAACAGTGTGTTCTGGAATTTTTCAAAATAGCCAACAATCGATTGTCTATACTTAACAATCGATTGTCTTAAAACAGTGTGCTCTGGAATTTTTCAAAATAGCCAACAATCGATTGTCTATGCATAACAATCGATTGTCTTAAGACAGTGTGATCTGAAGTTTTTCAAAATAGCAAATAATTGATTGTGTGTGTTTAACAATCGATTGTCAATGTTCAACAATCGATTGTTTGAAGAAAATGTTTAAACTGAAATTTTCAAACTGCAAAGTAATCAATTATGGATAACGTATCTGATTTTGTTAGTCAACTGTTAGCAGCAGATTTTAAAAATATTATGTGATACAAACGAATTGAACTTGTTTATTCTTATATTCGTATATCTCTTTTGTATGTCAAACTATGGGATAGCAAATATGGATATCTCACAAAGCGAACTTGGATTAACGTCCAACTGTAAAAGTATTTGCCTAGTTGATTCATGTACTACACATACAATACTCAAAGAAAGGAAATATTTCTCTCAACTAAATATGTGTAAGGCAAACGTTACTACAATATCTGGAAGTAGTAAATTGATTGAAGGCTCCGGAAGAGCAATTGTAACTCTGCCCAAAGGCACGACGTTAATCATAGAGAATGCAATGTTCTCCTCCAAGTCTAAGAGAAACTTGTTGAGTTTTAAAGATGTACGCCGGAATGGCTATCATATTGAGACAATGGATGAAGATAATCTTGAATATCTCGTCATCACAAAGAATGTCTCCGGCCAAAAGAGGGTTATTGAGAAATTCCCGTCTTTATCTTGTGGCCTGTATTGGACAAGAATTAGTGCAATTGAGGCACATTCAACAGTAAACTAAAGGGTTACTGATTCCAATACCTTTGTACTTTGGCATGATCGATTGGGACACCCAGGATCGGTCATGATGAGACGGATTATAGAAAGCTCATATGGGCATCCGTTAAAGAATTTCAAAATTCTTTCGAATAATGAATATCCTTGCACTTCGTGTTATCAAGGCAAGTTGATTATCAGGCCATCACCAAAAAAGGTTGGGACTGAGTCACCCACGTTTCTGGAACGTATACAAGGGGACATTTGTGGACCTATTCACCCACCTAGTGGGGCGTTTAGGTATTTCATGGTCTTGATAGACGCATCCTGTAGATGGTCTCATGTGTGCCTGTTGTCATCACGCAACCTTGCGTTTGCGAAATTAATAACACAAATAATTCGACTACGAGCACAATTTCCAGATAATCCAATCAAGTCCATTAGACTGGATAATGCTGCTGAGTTTACATCCCAAGCATTTAATGATTATTGCTTATCAATCGGGATAAAAGTTGAACATTCTGTAGCTCATGTTCACACTCAAAACGGTCTTGCAGAATCGTTAATTAAACGCCTGCAGTTGATTGCAAGGCCATTACTTATGAGAACGAGGCTGCCCACTTCGGTATGGGGTCACGCCATCTTACATGCAGCAATGCTAATTTGTCTCAGACCGACGAATTACCACAAGTATTCCCCGTTGCAATTGGTTTTGGGTCATGGACCCAATATATCCCATTTAAGAATTTTTGGATGCGCAGTATATGTGCCTATAGCACCGCCATCCCGCACTAAAATGGGTCCGCAAAGAAGGTTAGGAATATATGTTGGGTTTGAATCGCCCTCCATCATTCGCTACCTCGAAACATTGACAGGCGACTTGTTTACTGCACGATTTGCAGACTGTCGATTTGATGAGACACTTTTCCCAAAATTAGGGGGAGAAGTTGGTGAAACCAAACGGGAAATTTTGTGGAAAAATGCATCATTATCTCATCTTGATCCACATACCTCTATTTGTGAAAGAGAGGTACAAAAGATTATCCATTTGCAAAGAATAGCAAATCAAATGCCTGACGCATTTACGGACTTGAAAAGGATAACGAAATCCCACATTCCCGCGGAAAATGTTCCAATCCGTATTGATGTCCCTGTTGGACAATCATCTAGTGTCATATCCAATGAGTCGAATGCACGCCTGAAGCGTGGCAGACCATTAGGTTCCAAAGATCGAAATCCTAGAAAGAGGAAAAAGAACGATCAAAATGACACCACGAAAGAATCTCATGATTTAACAAATTCTGAGATTCATGAAGAATCCATTGAGCCCGAGACTCTGGAAAATACGGAACTATCCCTAAATCCAATTAATATTGAGGCAAATATTAATCGAGTGGATATTGTGGTGGATAATGCCTTTGCTTATAATGTAGCATCTAGCATTATGCAAGAATGTGAGGATCTCGAACCTCAATCTGTTGAAGAATGTCGAAAAAGACAGGATTGGCCAAAGTGGCAAGAAGCAATTCAATCAGAATTGAATTCGCTGGCACAACGTGAAGTTTTTGGCCCTATAGTTGAAACACCTAATGGTGTTAAGCCTGTCGGCTATAAATGGGTCTTTGTACGCAAAAGAAATGAGAAAAATGAGGTACAAAGATATAAGGCACGCCTTGTTGCACAAGGTTTTTCTCAAAGGCCTGGTGTCGATTATGAAGAGACATATTCGCCTGTAATGGATGCGACCTTTCGTTATCTCATAAGTTTTGCTGTCCATGAAAAGCTTGACATGCACTTAATGGATGTGGTTACTGCCTATCTTTATGGCTCACTTGATAATGAGATATACATGAAAATTCCCGATGGACTCAAGATGCCAAACGCGCATAATTCAAAATCTCGGGAAATGTTCTCAATTAAATTGCAAAGATCCTTGTATGGTCTAAAGCAATCTGGACGAATGTGGTATAATCGTCTTAGTGAGTACTTGTTAAAAGAAGGCTATATAAATGACGCCATTTGCCCGTGTGTTTTTATAAAGAAAACAACGTCGGAATTTGTTGTACTTGCCGTATATGTTGATGACATAAACCTTATTGGAACCCCTAAAGAACTCCAAAAGGCAATTGATTATCTAAAGGATGAATTCGAGATGAAAGATCTCGGAAAGACTAAACTATGTCTTGGTTTGCAAATTGAATATTTGGCAAACGGAATTTTTGTTCATCAATCTACCTATACAGAAAAGGTACTGAAACGGTTTTACATGGATGAAGCACATCCTTTAAGTACACCGATGGTTGTTCGATCACTTGATGTGAACAAAGATCCATTCCGACCACAAGAAAGGAATGAAGAGCTACTTGGTCCTGAAGTACCATATCTTAGCGCAATTGGCGCACTAATGTATCTTGCAAATACTACAAGACCTGACATATCCTTTTCAGTTAATGTCTTAGCAAGATTTAGCTCGGCTCCTACGAGGAGACATTGGAATGGGATCAAACACATATTGCGGTACCTAAAGGGAACTACCGATATGGGCTTATTTTATGGCAAGAATTGCAGCCCGGATCTTGTTGGTTATGCTGATGCTGGATATTTGTCCGACCCACACAAGGCTCGAACTCAAACGGGTTATGTGTTTACCTGTGGAGAAACTGCCATATCTTGGCGATCGACTAAGCAATCAATTGTGGCTACTTCATCTAATCATGCCGAGATAATTGCTATTCATGAAGCAAGTCGGGAGTGTGTGTGGTTAAGGTCGATAATACATCATATCCAAGACAAATGTGGTTTGAAGTGTGATAAACTACCCACAACTTTGTATGAAGACAATGCAGCATGTATAGCTCAATTGAAGGGAGGATTCATAAAAGGAGATAGAACGAAGCATATTTCACCAAAGTTATTCTTCACACATGATCTTCAAAAGAATGGTGATATCAATGTTCAACAGATTCGTTCAAGCGACAATATGGCTGATTTGTTCATAAAATCTCTACCAAAGTCAACCTTCAAGAAGCTAGTTCACAAGATCGGGATGCGAAGACTTAAGGACATAAATTGATGTTCTTATCAGGGGGAGTTAAGGCGCGTTGCACTATTTTTCCCTTACAAGGTTTTGTCCCACCGGGTTTTCCTTGCAAGGTTTTTAACGAGGCAACCAATAGGCGCATATTCAAACATGTGTACTCTTTTTCCTTTCTTTAATTTTTCCCATTGGGTTTTGTTTTAAGGTTTTAACGAGGCACATCATTGAATAGACATTCAAGGGGGAGTGTTATAAATACACTTCTATTTAAGGTGAATGTCTTTAATTAGAGAGATTCTAGAGTTCTATTCTTGGTAGATAAATCATCATCCTCCCTATAAATAGAGGTGCCCTCTACCATTGTAAATCACTCCTAACATTCTTTAAGTATCAATAAGAAGAACTCTCTCTACTCTTCTCTCTATTTGCTCTTGTTCTTAAGTTATTGTTCTTGTTCTTATATTATTTCATAACATAAACTTTTATTTTATTAATGATAGACTCTATTATGATAATATATTTCAAACACATATAACTGCTTTACTGTATTTAAGCTTACAATTTCAAAAATCTTTTTTATTTTAAACTTTGATCTCATTCAAACAACTGACGTATAAATTAAAACAGAAACAGCATAATGTGTGGTTTGAAGGATCAAAACATACTTTATGCATAAATAAGGAGTACAGTGCAATGGTGTATCCTCGAAATTGGGTACGTTGAAGACTATGAGATCTCAAGTTAAAATTCGAGCGAGGCAAAAATATTACTAATAAGTAATTTTTGCTATTTATTCAAATTTTAATTGGCAAAGTTATCTGATAATTATTAGTAATAAATACTCAAAAAATTAATCCGGTTAATTTTAATTAATTTTTTGGTCTTTTGTTTGTTTCACAATATTTAATTTTTTCAGATATTAAGAAGGAGTTAACTTTTTTATTCCAAAATTAGCTTTGGAGTAAAGGTCCTAGGAGAATATGTTATATTTTTAACGAACAAATTAAGGTTAATATGGTCAATTTTATTATCAATTACTGCTAAAAAATGGATTCTTTAACATGTGTAAGAACAATAAAAAATTAATTAAATTCGATTGGAGGACAGTATTTAACTATCTGGTATTCAAATTTACTGGTCCGATTATTTTACATTTATGTAGCACAAATCTCACTAAAATTGCAATTTATTAATTTTTTAAACTGACAAAGTTTGAATTCGAGATCTTTAATTAAGGATAACAATATGTCGACAGTCGAATTGATACTTTGTTGTCACGATCCCACATTCCCACCTTCGGGATCGTAATGGCACCTAACAATTTACCTGCTAGGCAAGCCAACTTTAGAGAATTTTCAAGTCAACTTCATCTAATTTTAATAACAGAAATAATTAAGGTAAACAAAAGCTAAAACTGAGTTTGCGAAATAGTATAAAATCCATAATATGTGATACATTTAAGATCCTGAGTCACAACTCATGAGCTACTACGATTTACTATAAACAGAGTCTGAAAGAAAGTACATTTTTCTAAAAGAAAAAGAAATAGTAAAGTAATAAGTTTAGGAAGAAACTCCAGGTTTTACAGGCGCCAGCAGATCTACCTTGGTCTCATGACAATCAAGTCCAGGTGCCAACGTTTCGATCAACTAGGGCCGGTATCAAAATTTGCACAGAAGTATAGTGCGTAATATCAGTATAACCGACCTTATATATTGGTAAGCGTCGAGCCTAACCTCGACGAAGTAGTGACGGGGCTATGAAAAGACACCCACATAATAGAACTTGTGCAATGTAACAATATAGGTATGAAACAACAATAAGTAGAAGTTAGACAAGTGATATCGGGAGAGGGACATGTTGATAGGAATACAAGATAGAGAATCACATCGCTAATAATAGGCAATATACTTTGAACCAATAGGAACAAATAAACATAGTAAAGGAAAGTGCACGGCATCATCCTTCGTGCTTTTACTCTTTGGCTCACCATAAAATCAATAGAAACGGCACGACATCACCCTTCCTGCATTAACTCTCATAACATGGTACGTCATCATCCTTCCTGCATTAACACTCACAATATGGTACTACATCACCTTTCCTACATTAACACTCTCTCTTACCATAAAGCAATGAACAAATAACAACAGTAATATGAAATAAAGAGAACAAGACTTACTTCAACATTTGGTTCCACAATATCAACCTCAACCTCAGAATCAATACTCAATTATCATCAAAAGATCCATAAGCATGATATGAACGATCAATTTGACAATAATAGTCTAAACATGAATAATATGATCAGGGAAAGCAACAATTACAGGAACAAGTCTCACCCGCATGCTATAGCCCGACAACGATGCATAAGTACTCGTCACCTCACATATACATTGTACCCAACATCTAAGCACGTAGCAAATAGATAAATAAGTCTTAATCCCTCAAGTCAAGGTTAACCATGACACTTACATCGCTGCAAAGACCAAACTCAAAGCTCAACCATCATTTTGCTTTTCAAACAAGCATCCGAACCAATAAAATCTAGCAATTTACCAACCAAAAGATTCAAATTAATCCTTAGGAACTACCGAGATTTTCCAAGACCTGATTGATCCAAATCCGAGATTTGGACCAAAATCCGATTACCCATTTAACCCGAGCCCGGTTATGTAATTTTTTGGGAATCCGACCTCAATATGAGGTCTAATTCTCTATTTTCTAAAAAATCTTAATTCTACTAAACCCCCAATTTTTACCATGAAAACTCTAGTTTTTGGTTGAAATCTTAGTAACAGTAGTGAAAGATTGAAAGAAACTAGTTTAGAATTACTTACCAATGATTTGGGGAAGAAAGATTCTTTGGAAAATCGCCTCTAGGGTTCTCGAGTTTGAAAATTTAAAGAATGAACCAAAAATTCCATCTAAGTAATTTTTGATTAGTTGTAGGTGTCACATTTGCAACTTGAGGTTCGCAAATGTGAGCCCCACAAATGCGAAGATTCCATCGCAAATGCAAAGATCATTACAACCCTGCTATCTTTGCAAGTACGCAGAATGGTTCGCAAATGCAAACTTTGACGCATCCGCTAATGTGATCCAATGATTGCATTTGCGATCACTGCCTACCCAGCACCCCACTTCGTGAATGCAAACTTTTATTCGCAAATGTGAACTCTGGCCTCCCCAACTACTCTTCCCAAATGTGAACCCATCATTGGTTGCAAACGCGAAGATTGACCTCACAATTGCGAGGTCTGAGGCCTGCAACAAGAACTGAAGCACACCGGCGTTGTTCTAAGTCTAATTTCTTTTAGTGGTCTATCCGAAACTCACTCGATCCCTCGGAGCTCTAAACCAAAAGTGCACACAAGTCTAAAAACATCATATGAATTTACTCGTGTGATCAAATCGTCAAAATAATACCTAGAATTACGAATTGAACACCAAATCGAATGAAATTTTCAAGAAAACTTTTAAACTTTTGTTTTCACAACTGGACGTCTGAATCACGTCAAACCAACTCCATTTCTCACCAAATTTCATAGACAAGTCATAAATATGGTATTGGACCTATATAGGATTCTACAACCAAAATACGGACCCGATATTAAAAAAGTCAACTATGGGTCAAACAATTCAAATTTTGACAATGTCTAATATCTCGAGCTAGGGACTTTCGAATTTGATTTCGGACATACGCCCAAGTTTCAAATCACGATACAGACCCACTGAGATTGTCAAAATACGAATCTGGGTCCGTTTGCTCAAAAATTTGGCAGAAGTTAAATCAAATTAATTTTCTTATGCAAAATTCTTACTTTTCATCAATTTTTAATACAAAAACTTTTCCAGGAAACACGTTAGTTTACAAACGCAGGAGGGATAAAATGAGAAGTCTAAAGCTTAAAAGCACATACTTAGATTCTAAAACATGAGATGGCCTATCAGGTCATCACATTTGCTATGATTTTCGTGTGAACGAAGCTCCTTAATGGATTTTTTCACTTTTAGCCCCCGCTTAAACTATTTACAATCGGTAACCGAAAAATTATATAAAATTTGTATAATTTTGTGTATGACATATAAAAACAACAACAAACTCAAACCTCACCCTACTTTATGAAGATAAAGAGGCTATCTTCGAAAGTTTCTCAGCTGAAGAATCATAAAAATGAAACAGTAGCAACAATAAAGTAATAAGACAATGAAAGCAAATAATATAAGAAATAAGTGTAGAGATCGAGGGATACAAAACTATAAAAATAGTGCCAACCCTAATGCTAATAATGACTGTATATATCATATGGAATATACAAATAAACAAAAATTTATAAAAATTTATATTATTTTTTCGGCTATTATTTTAAAAGCGACGTTAGTCCACATGGGTCCAAATACAGTGACCAGTCCGGCATCGACAGTTGGCCAACCCCACAAAACCACTACACCTTCAGCACCGTCAAGACTCTCTCTCTATATATCGTCAGCTTTGATCGATTTTAATCCATTTGTGTGTGTTATGTTTTTTGTCCTTTAACTAATTGGATGAGATATCATACCACACCACACCAAAACAAATTAGTCAACTAGCTAGTGGTGAGAAAAAGAAAAAGAAGTCATTTTGTACTACTACTACTACTGCCCACATGATGCCACAGTCCTCCATTATCTCCTTCCCTTTCTTTCTTCGCCTACATCATATTTTCTCTATCTGTCAAAATTTTCGTTTCTACAATGGGGTTTTGTGTATGTTCTGTCCACTGCATGTACTCAGAGAAAAAAAGTAAAAGATCTTTTTCCTCTCCTACTGGCTACTAGTAGTACTAGAGTTTAGGGTATGGTGTACTCCAACACAATTCAGACACACATAAAACCCTAATGGCCGCTATCAGATTCAGAATTTAGACGTCGTGAGTTTAAGTCAGAAGATGAATGTTATCTAGGTTTTCCCATTAAAAGGGATTGTGTTTTGGTTTTAGATCTGAATTTTAGCATGATAATGTTTGTGGTTGGGTGTGAAGCAAATACTAAGAGAATAGGGGGGGGGGGGGGGGGGGGACAAGGAGAATCAAGAGTGACAGAAGAGAGTGAGCACACGCAGGCAATTGTATAGATATTATATTACTGTCATTTGCGTGTGCTCACTTCTCTTGCTGTCATCTCTCTCTATATACTTTTCCCCCATTCTTTTTTGCTTTGCTTTGCTTCCACCACTCAGCCAGCCAACACTTGTTCAAACTACAGGGGTGGATGCAGCTGCGTTCAACTGAAACAATAATTTCGATGCGGAACATAATTAATTTATAGGTAAAATTTCTTCAAACTATAAAAATTAGTAGATAGTTTTCAATTCTAAGAATATAATATTGAAAGTTTTAAACCCTAGATACGTTATTGGTTCAAAGCGAGCATAAACTATGATAATTTATTATTGTTCTTTTTGATATTTAGCTAATATATATACATCTGTCTAAAGAAAACAGTAGCTATAAGATTGATGGACACGACAGTCAACATTGCTACTGACATATTTGCTATGTTGTTAACTTGTTAACCACAAAAAATTACTGCACCATGATAAAATTGACACTTAAGTCAGTTGACGTGTTCTTGTCTAGTTCTCTCTTTCTATATATATATATATATATATATATATATATGTATATCTATGTATATACTATATTTATTTCAACCAGTTTGTATATATATTCTCTTGGTGGGTTTTGGAGATTAGACGGAAAGAAGCTGAAGTTTATCCAAAAAATATAAAAGAAGAAGAAGAGAGTTATCAGATCAGGTAAGAATCTTAGACTTTTGAGGTGTAGGGGTTTTATGATAGTAAATCTCTGTTATTTTTTTAAAATAATTTTTACTAATTAAATATTGTACAAAGCGTGTCTTTTCATGTACTTATTACTCAATCTTTGATGAAGAGGACGAATGTTAGATTTGGGAGGTACGCTTGTTACTGTTCTGTCTTAACGGATAACTAATTCTATTTACAGCTTCAGTACATTTATTTGCAAAAATCGAGAAATTTATTGAAAAATAATAATAATTCACTGTTGTGATTTTAACAGAAAATATCTTCTTTCTTCCTTTTCTAGCTCATTTATAAGTTCATTGATTTATTTCTTGATTTTGCTTTTGACAATCTTGCTTTTATTTTTCCGGCTGTATTTTTCTTTTCTTTGACTCTTTCGACTAGGGTTTATCGGAAACAATCTCGGGAAATCCCTCACGTAGGGGTAGAGCCTAAGATTTTAGTATGTTGTTGTTGTTATTGTATTTTTCTTTTCCTGAGTGTAGTAATCTGGGACTTAAAAATGAGCATAAATTTCTCAGATGAAAAGGAGGAATCTTTAAAAATGTTTTTATTCTTAAAGATATTCTTTTAAGTTGATTGAATGTCGGATTCCTTTTTGTGTATGAAGGGATTTGGTTAAATTTATGTGGGTTCTTGTTAATATTTTATGTAGGTTTGTTGACACGCTAATCTCTCTTTAATTTTTGTTATGATATGCTTTTTAATTTCATAGTTGAGGATTAGGAAGAAAATTAGTGAATGATTAGAACTTTGAATATGATTTGTGCATTTGATAAGATTTTGCTTCCTTTTCTGGCTGAAGTAGGCATCCATTTTTTGCTATGAAGTTTGGAGAAAGTTACAAGTTAGAATATTACATCAATAATAATGAGCTTTAATTTTCACAAGTTTGAATTTTATTTATTTTAAAGAATTCATTTTGTTTTTTTGTTTAGTGCAGTCCTTCGTTGTAATTAAACTTAAATATTTTAGCCCTTTTTGACAGCCACTATTGCCTGCCGGTGCAGCTTTTCTTTTTCTTCTTTTGATTTGCAGGTATTCTCTATCTTCTCAGGATACGGGCGATGTTGAGTACACATTAACCTTCCTAGATATCGCTTGTAGGTTTATATTAAATTTTTTGTTGTTGTTGTTGTTGATTAGTATGTATTTTATTTAACCGTGTTTTTTACTTTTCCGTTGTCTTAGAAAGTCGATAATATCTTAGAATCCATGCGAATCTAATGAAAAATAGGATGTAATGAAAGATAAAGAGTTGTATAGTCAATACTAATTTGTTGGGATTAAAACATTTAGGGGTGGTTTGGATATGAGTATGGGATAGACAACGATATATATCTCTTGGTTGGGATATCCCATAGTATAACTATCGCATCTTCTATATTGGATAACTAATCCCGCCATTTAAGTATAAAATATTTTCCGTAAATAATTAATATCCATAACCGAACATATGGGATAAAATAATCCTGTATTTTATCCGAGCTTGTTATTCCTTATTCCACCAACCAAACAACCCTTTAGTTTCTCGATTTGTGGGTGTCATCCATCCTTGTGCATAAACCATGTTAATCTTCTCTATACCATTCCAATTTTATTGGATGTTCTCGAATCTAGAAAGCACAATATGTTTAGTTTATGTTCAATATTTTCGTGAATCTTTAGTCAGATGTATATACCAATAGAAAATATGAGAACTTCTACTACTACTTTTTATTGTTACATAATATTGGACTTAGATTAACTTAAATAAAGCGACATGAATTCATCTATTCTATCAATTGTTTGAGATTGAGGCATTGTTGTTGTTGTGCTATATGTTTTTCTTTCTTCTCAAACTCCTGCAATTGGTGAAATTTTGATAAAGAATGGGTTTATACCACTAGCTTGCATGTTTGTACTCTTTCTATTCCTTTCTTAGATGTATATATAGAGTTCTTATTTTCGATCAGTTCAGCCCTAGTTTATTATTAGGTGAGTGGATATGTTTGACACAACTGCAGACTTTAGGATACTTGAATAGATTTAAGTTATATATGCTTACAGTGTAAAAGCTACACTATTAGAGTAGTTTAGCCTATTATACAGTCAGATATCTCTGTAACATCATCCCTATATAACAATACTTCATTATAGAAGCTAAGTTTTTTCCGAAACCAGTTATAATATATGTTCTCTATAACAACTCTTCTCCATACTACAACAACAACAACAATCCAGTATAATCCCACTTAGTGGAGTCTGGGGAGGTTAGTATGTACGCAGACTTTATCCCTATCCTTGGATAGAGAGGCTGTTTCCTAATAGACCCCCGGCATCCTTCCCTCCAAGAACTTCCCACCTTGCTCTTGGGGAGGCTCGAACTCACAACCTCTCGGTTGGAAGTGGGGGTTGCTTACCATCAGAGCAACCCCTTTTGTCCAACTCTTCTCTATAACATTCAAAAATATTTGGAACAAATGAGACTGTTATAGAAATGTTTGGCTGTACCATGTTAGCAGGTTATTAATATTGCATCTCATATTAAATGATATGTAATTACCTTATAACTGGTCTAATTGTGTAAATATTTTCTAAACCGGTGCATATGGTGCTTATACTCTTTATTTCATAAGTATAAAAGGTCTAAAAGGAGACTTATAACTTTTGCACTTGCTCTAAGCAAATGTTGCTCCATCACTTTCTAAAATTGTATAACGGAAGTAATTTCACATTTCTTTCAAATAATTATGTGACTTTCATCTAGTTTGTATGTTGAACAGGTATCAATACTGCATGTAAACTTCAAAAAGTATTTAGCAGATTATGGTCTTGCTGAAGTGAGTAATTTATGAGTCTCTTTTGAAATTTAACCGACAACCATGTGTCTGAAATTTGGTATTGGGACAACATTTGTAAAAGTTTCTTGAGTCGAGGGTCTATTGGAAACAATTTTTCTATTCTTATAAGGTAAGTGGTCTGCACACACAACCCTCCCAAACCCTATTTATGGGATTACGTACACTGGTTTTGTTTTTGTTGTTGTTGGACAACATCTATAGAAATTACTAGTATCTTCATCTTTAATTGTGTCTCTTTACTGGTATATTTTATTTGTTTGTTTTAGTAGTAATTGACTCTTAGCTGTGACTATTGAGAGGGGTAAATGGTGTTACTGTAGCTTGTGACAGTAAAGTTGCTTATTCACTACCAATCTATTGGAAAATATGTTAGATATAGGCATTTTGTGGGGACTTGGTGCAATTTTTATAGGGTAGTGTGTAGAAAAAAATATTTGGACACAGAGGTTGTGAGTTCGAGTCTCCCCAAGAGCAAGGTGAGAAGTTCTTGGAGAGAAGGATGCCGGGGGTCTATTTGGAAATGATAGGGGTAAGGTCTGTGTACACACTATCCTCCCCAGACCCCACTAAGTGGGATTATACTAGGTTGTTGTTATTGTTGTTGTATATTTGGACATGGAGGGTAGCGTGGAGAAAATAGTGTTTGACACTATATTTGGACATGGAGGATGGTAACAACAACAACAAACCCAGTGTAATCCCATAAGGGGTCTGGGAAAGGTAGTGTGTACGCAAACCTTACGCTACCTTTAAGAACAATATATTTGGACATGGTGTGATGGTACATCTATAAATTCCTAGTTGGGAGAAGTCCTTTATGCCTAACTCAATTTTCTTTAATTTGATAGAGAATCAACAACTATGAGATCTAGCAATGTTTTCTCGCAACAAAATTAAGGAATTAAAAACACTTCGAATATAGGAAGCAGCTCCAGTCTAAGAGGGATATTTGTTATACGTGTGAGTGTTACAACAACAACAACCCAGTATAATCTCACTTAGCGGGATCTGGAGAGGGTAGTATGTACACAGATCTTACCCCTACCCTTGGATAGAGAGGCTGTTTCCAAATAGACCCCCGACATCTTTCCATCCAAGAACTTCCCACCTTGCTCTTGAGGAGACTCGAACTCATAACCTCTCGGTTGGAAGTGGGAGTTGCTTACCATCAAAGCAACCCCTCTTGTCTATACGTGTTAGTGTTAGAGGCTGTGAATTCTAATAATGTTCTTCAGTACACAATTTCTAGTAGAGCAATTTCAATTGAATTAGCTCTTATTCGAATTAGAATTATTATCTTCTCACTATTTTTCTGGAACATGAAGTGTAAGTTTACTCCATTTTACTTGATTTTAGAACTGGTCATCATATATAATATCTCTCCGTTCTAGCTAGTCGTACTTCCAGAAAGTCTCTCTTGCAGTTCTTTGATGTACAAGAGTACAATGCTTGATAGCATGATGATTCATTTAGGGATCGATTGGTTGGGAAATAAGTTACCCCAGGATTAGTTATCCCAAAATTTTTATCTTACCCTCCTATAGGGGGAAAAATAACAGTGCAATCCCACGAGATTAGTTATACCGTGATTTTATCTTTACCAAACGTGGGATAAACACATCTCAAATTTAATCCCGGGATTAATTATCCCTAATCTCTCGTACCAAACGAGCCCTAGTTTTTAAATTTCACTTAGGCGAATCTAATGAGAAGATTAATATCTGACCACCTGTTGTCAAAGCCAGTTTAACACTAATATGACTTGCATTTTTTTGTATAAATTGTTCTGTTAATCCATCAGTCAACTAAACTTCACTCCTAGAATAGCTAGTAGGTGGCACGTATACAAACCTTGGATATTGTTAAGAAAATAGACCTTTAGTCTAATTCAACTCCAAAAGTTAGCTCGGGAGGTGAGATTTACCCAATTAGAGCGTCAATTGATGTGGGCCGCTATAACATCCCCTTGCACGCTCATACATGGATATTAGAGTGTGGTTATAATATAGGGCACGAACATTAGGAAACACATCAACTAGACTGAGGCGTAGTTATTGTTGTAAATGTTTTCTTGTCCCTAATGTTATTGGTAACGAAGCAGCTCTTGCTTGTACAATGCAGAATCTAGAGATGAACTATTGGCATGCCAAGCATTTCATATTAATGATAAGAAGAAAGGCAGCCAGAGCAAAGCGCACGAGGTTATGCTGGCTTTAGGAGGAATTTTTCGATAAGGTAAACCTCACTCGATTCCTCCCCCTAAATCCCTTTATCTTAGCGGTGACCTTTTTCTGCGTTGTTCCCTCGTTGATACGGATACCTCTAGGCTTTCCTCCCTTCTCGGCTTGTCTTTTAGGCTTGTTGTGCAATGATTCATGATTTGATCTTCTAACGTTTAGGTATAATATTATAAAGTACGATGCTTGATAGCATGATGGTTTGTTTAGCTTCTGTCGAGGGTCTACTGAAAACAACCTCTCTACTTTCACAAGGGAGGGGTAAGGTTTGCATACACATTACCCTCCTTAGACCCTACTTATGGGATTATACTGGGTGTGTTGTTGTACTTGGGTGAATCTAATGGGATGATAAATATCTGATCACTTGTTGTCAAGACCAGTGTAAACATTGGTGTGACTTGCAAATTTTTGCATAAATTGTTCTGTTAATCCGTCAATCAACTAAACTTCACCCCTAGAATAGCTAGTTGGTGGCATCTGTAAAAATCTTGGATATTGTTAGGTCTAATTCAACCCCAACGTTAGCTCATGAGGTGAGATTTACCCGATTAGATCATATAAGGAGACAACATCCACTCCGTCAACCAATGTGGAATGTTATAACATCCCTTTGCTCGGGTAGAGAAGCTGTTTCCGAAAGACCATCGCCTCAAGGATAAAAGTATATTGAATATATAGTTATATTTCGTCCTTAGCTTCAAAATGCATTTAATTTTATGTCATCCAATTACTCTTTCAAATTGTCTTGGTGCTTTGCAATGGAGCTTTTTTGAAATCTTTTAGATATATTTGTAAATCATACTCATCGCATCCTCATTACATGATTCTAATATATTGGAATGTAGCACTTCCAGTAATTTAAAAGAATTGGATAAACAAAAGATGTAACAAGCACAATCAGCTGATGCTAGATTCTGATGTACTATTAGGTGATGGTAGTTTCTTCACTTTGTAGCAAAATTGTTAATCCATTTGTCTTTTTGATCCAATCTTAAATGTTCCTCTAGTTATGAATAAATTTCATACCTTTGACACTAGTTGTCCCCTTAAATCAAATTAGATAACTGCAACGAGTCATTGCGATGACTCACTAACCCCCCCCCCCCTCCCCAAACCCCAAAATGGCCCAAACGCACCGCATTGCCAAAAGAAATATAGTCCTATAGCTATTTTATGCTAAATTAGTAAATTGGAACTTGAATCTTTTAAAATCCAGAACTGGATGTAAGTTCCTGAAAAAATTCATGCTACTGCTAGAATGTGTATATAATAGCTACTTGAATCTTTTATATATATGCATTGATTGAAGAATGTGTATATAGCTAGTTAGTTAATTATTATCCTCGTTAAAATCAGAGGTGGAATCCAGGATTCGGTGGTCGCGGGTATACTATTACATTCAATATAATTTATTACTATTCATAACGATTGGTACGGAGCCTATGCCAACATCTGACTATTTATTGATGACATTTGCAAGTATATATAAAGTTTTTGCTGAAGTTTCCGGGTGCAGCTGACCCCTCAACTTATAGTGTAGTTCTGCTTCTGGTTAAAATGATATTTGCAGCACTTGGGACGAATAGGGAGATGAAAATCAGGTAAGCGATCGATCCATTCTCCTCAGTTGTTACTTATTCTTCTTCTGCACTCCATTCTCAATGTCAATCACTTAGTAAGGTTAGGATTACTGCTAGCAGTACTGTTTAATCAGAAAATTCATATTGACGTTGTTATTATATTTCCTTAACTATTTCAGGAGTTCCTAACATGTAAATGGTGAATTCAGATGAGATAAACCTCTGAGTCCAACAACAGATAGATCGTAAGGTAATGATCTCCAATGACCCAAGGTTTTGTTATACACTGATAATCATTCTTATTCCAACAACAACAATTACTACCCAGTATAGTCCCACAGGGTGAAGTTTGGGGAGGGTAATATGTACGCAGGCCTTACACCCACCCGAAAGGATGGAGGGGCTGTTTCCAATCGACCCCCGGCTTAGAAAAAGAAAAGGAAAGACAAACAAAAATAAAAATAAAAACAAAAGAGCATTAGTAACTCCAGCAGAAATCACAATACATAATTATGTAAACATAAACCACAAGTAACATGACATGCAAAAGAAAAAGGTAAACAAAAATAGAAGTAAAAGGGCATCCACAAATATTAATTTAGCCACATTCAGTAGATAAAATGGAATGCATTAACGACCACTACCTAAAAGCCTCTATCCTACAACCCTGATACTAGACCTTCAGATTCTCCTATCAAGAAAATTATTTTCTCGAATAACTTAATTTCTAATTTTATCTAACCTGGTGAGCCCGCACATCCACCTGAACATTCTCATCTCCGCAACCTTCTTTCTCTAAACATGAGATTTCTTCACCGGCCAGCACTCCGCCTCATATAACATGGCTGCTGTAACCACAGCTCTAGAAAACTTCCCCTTGAGTTTCTGTGGCACTTTCTTGTCATACAAAACTCCTGATGCAAGCCTCCATTTCGATCACCCTGCTCCTATACGATGAGTGATCCCCGTCGATCTCTCCATCCCCCTGGATCACCGACCCCAGATATTTGAAATTGTCCCTCTTGGCGATGGCTTGAGATCCAACCCTCACGACCCTGCCTACTTTTTCTTCGCTCGGCTTTGCGCTAAACTTACACTCCAGATATTCTGTCTTAGACCTACTTAATTTGAAACCCTTTGACTCGAGAGTTTGTCTCCAAACTTCCAACCTCTCGTTGACACCGACCTTCATCTCGTCTATCAAGATTATGTCATCAGCAAATAGCATACACCATGGCACAACCTCTTGAATATGGCGAGTCAGAGCATCCCTTACCAAAGCAAAAAGGAGAGGGCTAAGCGCAGATCCTTGACGGAGCCCCATAACCACCGGGAAATGATCTGAGTCTCTACCCACCGTCCTAACCCTAGTCTTAGCTCCATCATACATGTCCTTGATCACTCTGATGTAGGCTTCCGACACACTCTTCGCCTCTAGGCACCTCCATAGAACCCCCCCCCCCCCCTTTGGGATTTTGTCGTACGCCTTCTCCAAGTCGATGAACAGCATGTGTAGATCATTCTTCTTATCCCTGAACTGTTCTACCATTCTTCTGACAAGGTGGATAGCTTCTGTAGTGGAACGGCCCAGCATGAAGCTGAACTGGTTCACGTAGATAGACGTCATCTCCCTCACCCTCGCCTCCACCACCCTCTCCCAGACTTTCATGGTGTGGCTTCGTAATTTGATACCCCTATAGTTGTTACAACACTGGATATCCCCTTTGTTCTCATACACGGGAACCACTGTGCTCCCCTTCCACTGCTCCGGCATCCTCTTAGTCCTGAAGATCACATTGAACAACCTGGACAACCACTCCACTCCTGCCCTACCTATGCTTTTCTAGGAATCCATCGGGATTACGTCTGGCCAGGACGCACGACCCCTACTCATCCTACGCAAAGCCTCCACTGCCTCCCCCACCCTGATGCTCCTGTAGTACCCAAGGTCTCTATGACACTCTGAGTACCCCAACTCTCCTAACTCTAAGTCTCGATCCCCTTCCTCGTTAAGCAGATCACGAAAGTATGTCTGCCACCTCTTCTTTATTTGAGACTCCCCTGATTTGAGACTCCCCCATCAGGACTCTACCATCCTCATCCTTGATGCACCTCACTTGGTCTAGGTCCCACGCCTTCCTCTCTCTCACTTTAGCCAACCTGAATAACTTCTTGTCCCCGCCTTTCTCCTCCAATTCCTCGTACATGCGACCAAACGCCTCATTTTTAGCTTCCGAGACCGCCATCTTCGCTTTCTTCCTCGCCACCTTGTAGCTCTCCCTATTCGCTCTCCTTTCCTCCTCGCTTGTGCTCCCTGCCAACTTAGCGAACGCCGTTCTCTTCGCCTCCAGTTTTCCTTGAACAACATCGTTCCACCACCAGTCACCTAGATGTCTGCCTGAATAGCCCTCCCCGAGCACATCCCGTGCTGCCTCCCTAACCAGATTTGCCGTCTCTGACTACATTGCGTCCGCTTTGCCAGAACTCCTCCAAGCTCCACCATCAACTAACCTCCTCTCCAGCTCTTGGGCTTTCTCCTTAGACAAAGCACCCCATCTAATCCACGGCGGCCCCAGGCACCCTTCCTCTTTCTCTTCACCCAGAGACCGACGTCCATCACTAGGAGTCTATGGAGAGTCGAAAGGGACTCTCCCGGAATAACCTTACAGTCCTTGGACAATCCACGATCGCTCCTTTTGCCGAATTGAGGTCATTCATTGGCTGCAGTGCCGGTTACACATCAAACATTAGGCAATCACTTCACTAACAACTAGAATGATAGCCGAATGGTTTAATGAGATTGCTAAGGGTATTGGGTCGGAACGATTGCATAACCCGAACTTCCAAGACTTTACAATTAGTGTCTTATAAGTAGTAAATAAAAATGTTATTATAAGAGATTTTGAGGATCTATGATTGTTCATGATTCATTCTTTTTTGCTATTCCGTGATTATTAATGCTTGAAATTTGAGGTTGCAGCTTCTGCTTACTAATATACTTCATGTTGCTGCTGAACTTTTGTTGAAACTTTTATAGTGTGAAACAGAATGTATATTTTGGTATATCAGTTAATTAAATCTTTGGAAATGAGCTTTTGCTGTGTTGTCCACATTGATCTATGTGGTGTTGTCTCCATTTCATATTTTATTTTCACGTATGACTTAGTAGGTGTTTGGACATGAATTTCAATTATTATTTTTTCCAAATTTCGAATCAAACTAAAATTTGAAGTAAAGATGAAGTTTTGTTTGGTTATAATGTTTGCAACATATTTGAATGTCTTTTTTTCGACATATTTTGCTACTAAAAACTGGCAACCTATCCATTTTCAATTGAAAAATTGGTTCTCATCAGTTTTTCAAATTTAAAAATACATTTTCAAGTAAGGGAAAAATTGTAAAATTTTGATAACCAAACATTTGTTTTAATAAAAAAAAATGGAAAAAGGGAAAATTTTCTTATGTCCAAATGGGCTCTTAGATTGCGGAGTAATTAGTTTTACACTGGAACTGAAAAATTGAATTTTAGTATTCAGCTTTTTGAAAATTTCTGCATGTGTTTTCATTATGTTGACCTACTTTCATCCTAGTCCATTCCATATAATTGACTATTTATTATATACAAGAAAACGTTACATTGAACTAATCGACTTTTTGTAATAACTTTTTCAAATTTTATTCTTGCTATGTCTGTAATAATTAAATAAGGATGGTTAAATTAAGATGAAAAGATTATATAATATGATACTAAGGGCCGTTTGATATGCGGTTAGAAGAAAGATTATGTATGTATAAGGGGTAGCATAACTTATATGATGTTTGGTAGATATTAGTTATGATGTATAAAATTTTGCATAACTAATACTATGTTTGGTTGACAATTTTCAATTATGCATAAATAATACATGTATAAGTTATGACTCAATATGTGTGATATCTTATACATAGAAGATGGAAGAACTAATACGTGTATTATAATACATGGATAAAATATTGAAATGATAAATTTACCCCTATCACTTTATATTGTTGCTTCAGTTTATAAATATTTCTGCCTAATGCTATATATAGTTTTCTGCAATAGTACCTTTTTTATTTTGCATTCTTTTGCTGATATGTAAACAAAATTAATAATAAATTAAAACATGTGACATTTTGTTGCTTAAATAAATGGAAACAGGGAAAAAACAATGCAAAAGAAGGTTAGGGGGTATAGTTGTAAACAAACATTTTATTTTAAATTTTATATATGTATATCAATTTCTGATACAACAAACCAAACATTCAAAAAAATAATCTCTGCATAACTAATACATGCATAACTAATACGTGTATAACTAATACCTGCATAACTCTAACCGGCAACCAACGATCCCTAACTGTTTAAAGTAATACTCTTTGAATTCATAATATTTGGTTTCTTTCTTTTTTGATGTATTCACATTTTCCATTCTTTTATTAGAGTTACTGACTACTAGGTGTGTTCTAACCGAACCGGAAAATCACGCCAAACCGAAAAATTAAACTAAATCGATTAAAAAATCCGACTAGGTTTGGTATTGAGTAAAAAAATCGAACCAAACCGACATTTAAATATATAAATTTTATTTATATTTTAAGACTTTATAGTGAATTTTCTTTAGAAAATGTAGAAGTATTTGAATCCGCTCATGTATTAACCTTGAAAGTGTAAATTAACGAAAAATTATTGTTAGACGATTAAAAAAATAACTATTATGTGATATACTAAAAAAATTCTTCCATTATAATATTTTAATAAATCATATGTTTGTCAATTTTTTTTCATATTTGTTAAACATATATTCACTTATCAAAGTTTTATCTATAATTTTAATAAAAATTAAAATAATATTCATGTAACAAAAAAATTTAAAAATACGAAAAATCCGACAAAATCGAACCAATACAAACCGATATAGTTGGTTTGGTTTGATTTTGATAATCACAATCAAACCAACCCGATTCATGTACACCCCTATCGACGACTACGTACTTTGGAGATGTTATTAGTTTGTTTCGTTCTAAAATCGTTTTGTAGGTGGTTGCAAATTTTCTCCTTTTCTTATCAATAGTTTTGGTAGTACTGTTCCTGCATATTCTTAGTTAATTTTATATTATGTTTGTAAGCACGTAATTTTTAACTTGCGTAACTTTTAAAAGTGATATTTTAAAGATATTTATTTATTTTTATTTTATTAGGATTTAACCTATTTTTCACTTTTAGTTTAATAATAGAACATAAAATTCAAAAATATAAAACTATTTTCAATTTATCTTTTATTTTTTTATTTAAGTCAATTACTAATTCTAGTAGTATTTTGCTATTTATTTTTATTAAAAAATATGAGTTAATTTTGATTTTAACTTGTCTTATCTTAAATAGAAGAACCCATTTTCAACTCATTTTTTATGAGGTTTAGGTTTAGCTCCTAAAATGTGAGCCCAAAAATAATTGAGCTCAATCTTCCCAACCTTAGAACCTTACGTATTAAAAAAAACCTAGGAAGAGAGGACAACAATGGAGGTTAGCCATTCCACACCCTCTCCATCTCTTCAGCCGCAACCTGCACAAAAATAGAGACAAAAGAGACGGCAAAGAGAGAGCAAAGGCAAAAAAGAACCGCCGCTCATCTCCTTCTTCCTCAAGAATCCAAAACCAATAAAAAAAACCCCAATCCCTCCAACCTTTTAATCTCCTAATACACAAAAAGCTCACCGGAGAATCACCCCACTTCCACCGCTAGCGACCCCACTTACCGGAAAACGACCTTAACTCCTCTCAAACCCGCCAACCTAGCTGCTCGATTTTCGACCACCAATAACGCACACACGGACAAAAAATAGTGGGGAGGAGAACAAATATCTGGAGAGGTCTTTGGTCAGAAAACGGAAAAGAAACGGAAAAACAAATGGAGTTCGACTGAGACGATTTGAGTTTCTGCCCGAGGTTGCTGATGCAGGTTCAAGTCCGAAATTTCGGTTCGATTTTGCTGATTTCGTTCGAATCTTTGTCAATTTTCGGTCGTAATTGTTGCTTCCTTTCGTGTAATTGCGAGAGTTTCATTAATTAGAAGCACATCTCAGGTCCGTCGTCATCTTACCCTTTACTTATTGATTTTGTCTTGTATGATATTTTGGTGGTAGACTTATGTGAATCTCAAGCCTATTTGTCATATCTTGAATTGAAAATCTGATTTTGAAATGAAATGAAATTATATGATTCAATGGAAAATGACTGGAATGTTCAGTATTGTGACAATTTGCACAAATAATTATGGTCAATATATGCCTTTTAGACTCATAGTCAGTTTGGTATTCGGTTTGAAAGGAATCGAAATGGAAAATAATTTGGCCATGGTGCTCGGTTAAAAGCCGAAAAAGGAATTGAACCTTAGATGTTTTAATACTTCACTTTTCTTTATTGCTTGCCGCTAGGTTCATGTTTAGCCGTAGTATTTTTGTTAGTTTAAAGGCAAGGGGTCGTTCCCTTAATTATATCTATCCGGGATATGCCCGAGGGGTTTGTATATATTTTATCCGGAATATGCCCCGAAGTATTTGTATTTGAAGGTCGAAGACGGAACGGTTCGAGGAAGCATAGAATAGTATTTTATTTTTGTTTTATTAGGTGGGGACTACCTTGAGCCTCTTTTGATTGTTTATTTTCTCTTTGTGTGCTTTTACCTCAATTTGAATATCTTAAAAGTCAACTTGATCGAGTATGCAACCTTGACGTTCGCGGGACTTGAGGAGTGTTTTACCTTAATCTCTGGTGCAGACTTAGTTTTAGAGTTCAAAGTATTTTAAAAGGAAACTTATTATTTTTTTATTTTATTCTTTTTAGAAAAAGAGGTGACCTGGCACACTGAAATCAAATGTCAGGTGGCGACTCTGAGTTTATTCTCTTTTAAATACAATATTTGTCACTTTTAAAATTGAAAACCCTTTTTAAGCTTTATTTAAATCTTTTTATTAATTTAAGAGGATTTAGTAGAGTTTGGTTAAAAAAAAGGGTGTGACAACGTTATGTTGTCTAGTTCGCTTCTGCTATCATATTCACTGTTATTAATATTATTTAGGACTACTTATCCCCCCTCCCTTTTATTTTTCTTCTAATTCGCTTCTGCTATCGTAATTCACTGTCTAGTTCGCTTCCTGCTCGCTCTTTTCTTGATCTTCATCATTCTTCTTCTTCTGGTTCTTCTAATTTTGAGCTGATGGTCTATTGGAAATAACCTCCCTAATTCACTAGATAAGGATAAGGTCTGCGTACACACTATCCTCTCCAAATTCTATTTACGGAAATATACTTGATTTGTTGTTGTTAAATCTATCTCGCATCAGACCAAGTTGAAGGATTAGTCATGAACTCAATTTCAAGATGGTTGAACTGAGGCTACCACATGGCACGGATAGTTCGAATTCCAGATAGTTCTTGCCTTTTGGTCAAAGAATAATGTCGATGAGGGCATGTAGGTGCAAATATTTTGTGGTGGGATTGTAATCTTTTGATAAAAAGTTTATTTGTCACTGAACGATGAAATCTTGCTTTTTTTATTTGTTTGGATAGAGGGTTGACAAATCGAATGATATTTACTTACCTCAATTTTTTTTGACAATCTTGTAAAGATTGCTGAAGGTCATCAGATCATAAATATATTTGGATTTGGAATTTCGTCATAGACCAATAATAAAACATTTCGATTAGTTAATTTCACTTCTTGTGGATGTAAAATTATTAGAGTGTGCCACTTTAGATATCGACCTAAAACCGTGTTTTTGTTACTTGTTTCTTTCTTGAATTGAGTGTCTCCTGGAAATAACCTCTTTGTTCCTCGGGGTAGGGGTAAGGTCTGCGTACATATTACCTTTCCTAGATCATGTGTGGGAATATATTGGCTAGTTGTTGTTGATGTTGTGGTGGAATGATAAGTGTGTTTTCATCCTTAACTAGAGATTTAGGGTTTGAGCCCCGGATATGGGATCGTTTTTGCTAGAGAACGCTTCACCCCTTCAATGTGGGATCTTCTGGCACTAATTTAAATTAGTCGGATCTCAATACTGAGAACACCAAATGGAAAACCCAAAAAAAATATTATATATAATCTATACCAACGTTGTGAGGGTCGGGGGAGGGGGGGAGGGATTCTCTATCATTAGAAGTAGAGCGGGTGACACACCTTACTAAGCTATCGACCGCAAAGCTATAGGGTGTTGAGACGACGAGGGGGACAAGCAAACATATAATGTCACTTACGAAACTTGTTTTTCCTACTCCCACTATGTTACAAATTGGACCAAACACATCGTAGAGCATGCACATTTTCATACTGAGAAATTTAAAAATAGCCAGATTTACAACTGGTCATTCAAAAATAGTCCAGTTTTAAAGTAATTGAAATTTGACCACTTTTCATGTAAAGATAAATCTGAGTGAAAATACTGTTTAAAACTCGAAAAATACGTTAGTATATTATACTGGAGTTCCAGCATAAGTATGTTTGAACTCCATCATATTATACGAGAGTTACAGGATAACTATGCTGGAACTCTAGCATAATATGTTGGAATTCCAGCAAGTATAAATGTCCAGTATAATATACTGGAGTTTGGAGCACCGGTGTTCTAGTCTCCGTATATTATATAGGAGTCAGCAAAATATATCGGTCCAGCATAATATGCTGGAGTTCGTACACATATGCACCGAGCTCCCGTATATTATGCGGGATCGGTCTCTATTGCAGCAAAATAATGATTATTTTTTATTGACTTCGTAAATGATTGCTATTTTTAAATGTTCAGTCCGAAAACTGACTATATCGTGCTATTTTAACATTTCAAAAGAAATTGGGCCTTGAACTTGATGGGTGTCTACGTGAACATATTTGGACTTTTCTGTTCACTTCAAGTTCGGCCTTGAACTTAATGGATCAGTGGTCGTTTGTGGGCTGTGATGTGCATTTTCTAAAAATATTTTGAAGATTTGAACTAAATAGCCAACCGATTATCTTTACCTAGCTATAGGGATGGCAATTGGGGCGGGGCAGCGCGGGGCAGGGCAAACTCTTAACGAGGCGGGGCAGGTAAAAATCTAAATAGGGCAGGGCGGGGGCAGGGTGGGTCAGGGCAAAATATTATTTTTGGAAAAAATTTGATAGGGTAGGGCGGGGCAAGATGTAGAGCTTTTGAAATTGCTTAAATGTGTACAACTTGTTTTAGAAATTTGAAGCTTTAAGCTTCAGCTAATTTAAACAAGAGTTCCCACTTCACAGGAAGATTGTTAAGAAAATTAATATAATTAAATTACTCCTAACGATGAAATACTAGCTTTAACTTTCAAAATCTAAATATTTACATGTAGTTGTTATTGTATTAAATTTAATAAATTGATGTTGTATTTTAAAATAACAGATAATGAATGAAAGTGATGCCCCATAGTGTAATTTTACTGTCTAATTCGTTCACTAACTTAAAAAAGAATATGATAACGGAAGGAAACAAAAATTTTAAGTGACTTAAATTAGCTATTTACTTCGGCTGAAGCATTAATTTAAGGAGATTTACTCTTTAATAAGTTATACTATAATATTGATAAAAATTCTATTTTTATTCAACTGATAGAAATAAACTATTTCATATCAATAACACGTCAATTTTAAATAAAGAGAAAGAAATGAAAGAAAATTTAAACGAAGCGGGGCGGGGCAGGGCAGGACGGGGCAAAAATTTGGAAAAAGGCTAAACGGGGCAGGCAGGGCGGGTCAAAATTTTAGCGGGTTAAGACTTGCCCCGCCCCGCCCCGCCCCGTCCCGCCCCGCCCCTGTCCAACTGTCATCTCTACCTAGCTATACTATACGAGAAATCTATTTACCATCTTTATTTAGATTTCTTATTAATTACTTTGTATATTTATATTTTCTAGTTATATACAAAATAATTAAAAAAAGGAAATTCAAGATCCCTTAAATCTAGCCTATCAATTACATGATAAATCCCCACTCCCAATAATTCCTTCTACATTTGAGATTCTTCCCTTTTTCAAAAGATTACAAAAACATATTTTTCTTATTTTTAACAATTACCCAAAATTATTCTTACTTGTAGTAAGAAATCCCGCTAACCAAAATCTTGCTTACTCAAAGTTATCCTCCAAAATTGCAGATTTTTTTCCTTTTCGATTTCCAAAGTTTCGAAAATTCTTTCTTTCTTACTAATCACCCAATATCTCTATTTCTTATTGAAACAATACGACGAAATTTGAAATATTGCTCTAGAATCAAGTTGTGGGTAAATTTTGAATCTTGTTTTCTTTCACCTAAAGTTTTTATTGTATGTGACAAGTATATAATACAATATTTAATATAATTATAATATAATTATATTAAATTTGTAGCGAAGACTTGTGATTGAAACTTGAAGAAGATCAAAAGTTTCACGATACATTCCACAGAAAATACATTCCTGTGGAACCAGGATATTGCGATCTTGGAGTCTGTCCACAGTTGCTAATCTCTTGTGCAGAGCCAACCACAGAATAAATTTACCTGGGATGTAATTGAGTCTGCAGTATGATGGCCTTCCAGTGGACTTTACAGTATTGAGGGTGTTGGTGTCTGTATAACTTCTTGATGCTAAATGTATACCCTTCTGAAGCTGAAGCAATGTACTGTCCAGGTTATCGTGAAGAGTTGCAATGCCATTTATCAACTCTCTCGACTCAAATATTTTTCTTATTGCCCAAGCAGCAGACCTAGGCAATGGCATGTCATCAATACAGCAATTTTTAATATAGAAAGTATGCACCCATTTTATTCACAAACTATTCTTCTTCTTGGTCAGTGCCTATAAATGATTTACAACAGCAGCCTTATTCCATTTAAACAGGTTCAACACATTTAAACCCCCTGCACTGTGTGGCATACAGAGAGTTTCCCAGGCAACCAGAGCTTTCCTTGATACTGAAGCTGAACCTGTCCAAAGGTATGATCTGCATATTTCTTCAGTCATTCTCAGAACTTTTTTAGTCAGTGGAAATATTTGGGACCAGTAGGCTTGAATACCAAACAAAACTGATTTAGTCAGTTGAAGTCGACCAACATAGGAGAGGCAACCTTGATAACCAGCAGCTTATTTTCTGTGTGATTTTCTCCACCAATGGCCAACATTGAGCAATGGTCAATTCTTTGAATCCAAAGGCATCCCCAAATATTTAAATGGAAGCCTGCCTTCAGGGAAAACCTAGCACCTGTAAGATCTCCGCCTTCTGCCAGTTTGTTAACCCTGCTATGTACACTGCACTTTTATCAGCATTTGCTTGAAGTCTAGAAGTTTTAGAGAAATTCTGGAAAGTCTGCTTCAGTAAGATTACAGACTGATTATCTGCCTTACAGAACATAAGAAGATCATCCGCGAAGCAAACATGTACTACACCCAGCTTCTTGCATCTAGGATGGAATTTGAATTCTTTCCTCATCATCATTTGCACAAATTCTCTTTGTAGATACTCCATGACCAGAACAAAGAGGTATGGAGATATCGGGTCACCTTGCCTTAAGCCTCTTCTTCCATTAAATGGTGCAGTGAGTCCACCATTGATGTTGAGAGAGTAGGTAACAGAGGATATGCACTCCATTACCCACCCAATGAATTTATGAGGAAAGCCCAAGTCCTGCAGCAGTCTTTCTAGGAAGCACCATTCAACTAAGTCGTAGGCCTTCTTTAAATCTACTTTAAGCACACATCTAGGAGAAATGCCCTTCCTGGAGTAGCCTTTGAACAGTTCTTGTGTACATAAAATGTTATCAATGATACTACGACCCTCAATGAATGCTGACTGTGATCTTCCAACCAGGTAGTCAATAACTGCTTTCAGCCTAGCTGTAAGGATCTTAGTGATGATTTTGTACAGAGTTGTACAACATGCAATGGGTCTGTAGTCCTTCACTTTACTTGGATTTTGCACTTTAGGAATTAGAGTTAGTCCTTTATTGCAATTTCCCAGTGAGAAAGAATTCTCTCACAGCTTCACAGATGTCTTCCCCCACTACATGCCAATGCCTTATAAAAAATTTATTTGGGAAGCCATCCACACCTGGTGCCTTATCATGAGGCATATCCTTAATTGCCATTAGTATTTCCTCCCTTGTGACTGGCTTTACTAGGTCATCTTTTTGTTGCAAGTTGAGATAAGGACCCTGATGGATTACTGCAGTGTTTGGAAATTGTCAAGCTCAATTATATAATTCAATCGTTGCTGTTTTAATAGTTATTATAATTCTGCTTAGCTTTGAATAACACCTGCATCGTCCATTTCAAACACTATTCCAAAATTGATTGTTAATAATAAACTTAAGTTCATAATATATTATTAATAAAATTGTCAACTCAGATCTAAATATCTAGCCAAGTTTAAGATTATTGACCACAAAAGCATTCTGGCCTTACATCTATGTACTTTCTCTATTCATTTACTTAATCTATGAATAATTTGATATTTTTAAAGTCATAAGAAAATGATTAATGTACGTCATGTTTTGTTTTGTAAGTACAAGGTATCATTGTTGTTTTGAGCAAGTATAATAATAGTGATTCTTTGTCGTCTAAATTAGATTGTCATTTTCAGGAGTCTAATACATGTTTCTGATTTATATTTATATTATGTCATATAATTGGTCCATAATTTAATTTTTTTTTTTTGGGGGGGGGGGGGGGGGGGGGGGGGGTTAGAGGGTTACATGTTAATTGCAAAATATAAATGGAAAATATTGAAACCCGATTAATTGGATTGGAATATGAGCAAAAAGAAACAACGATTTACCTATCTATTTATACTATATTAAAATCACAAAGACCGTTAGCGAAATATTGATTGAACCTTTTACCTTTCATTAAAAGATACCACAATAAACAAAATTGTCATTTACAATTTTTCTCAAATTATTGGCTAATTATTTTTACAATATTTCACCTAATAATTACACACAAATTTATTAAAAGAAAGTTCTTATTCCCTTGATTTCTTTCCGAATATGGAGACTTGAAGAATCACTATATAAGTAATTAAAAACGTATAGTTGTCCAATTTGTTTCATAGTTTGTTTTGATTTGATTTAGGTTTAGCTTTTTTATTTTTGCTTTACTCTTTGTAGTATATTTTATGAATTAATATCTAACAATAATTTTGACTTTCAATTTAGAACTCCGCATACACTCTTCGCTAAAATTCTTGCTTATGCTTTCCATGGTTTTATTGCAATTTATACTATCAACCGACCAGGTATGCTTTTATGTTCATTTTAAAGTGTTGAGATTTTTTGCATTATTATGATGTGGTTTCTTTTATTATAATAATAATAATAATAATAGTGAAATTTGCTTCTTCTAGCCCTTCTACAAAGTGAAATTATTCTTTTTCCTAAATATAGTTTCTTCTTATATAGAATATAATTTCATACACAGTAATTATCAACTTCGTTAATCCAATACTAGGCGATTTCCATGGATTTTCGATATGCTAAGATTATTTAAAATTGATGCTTCTTTCGCTATTTGTAACATATGTATGTTTGTGCACGTGTGATCCTCTTTATATTTTTTAAATAGCAACAACATTTAAACTGCAAAAAAATTATAGGTTATGAAACATAAATAGCTGAACTCTAAACAATTAAAAATTTAACCTAATATTTATAGACAAAATTGTTCGTAATATTGTTATTTATAGACAAAATTGTTATTTACTATTTTTCTCAAAATAATATTTAATTTTACCTTATAAAAGAAACATTATCATTTAGGAAGAAATTTTCTCTCCCATGTAACAACACATCATTAATACTTTGAAATATATTAAATTAAAGGAGAGAATTTTATTTGTTTATTTACAAGAGTTGTTCGGACTTTGGATTGCTTTTTTTGTTTTTTCAAATGGAATTTTGCACATGTGAATCTCCTAAAAAGATGGGTTAACGTATAAAGAAATGTTTTGTCTCATAATAATAGAAAGGAGTCCTTCACTAACTGTAATTACAAGAAAACAAATTAGCAAATTATGTTTAGAAAAGACTTACGTAAAATTCGTTTACAAATGTTTTAGAAATATAACCAATAACTAATTTGTTTTTCTTTTTGCAGGATACATACTATAAATTTAATGCAAATAAATAATATAAAAAATAAAAATGATATGATCCTTAGAAATGTTGATTTAACTTTTTATCATTCACTAAAAATTTCAAAGTCACGAAAAAAGTCATTTGCTATTTTCTTAAATATTAAATAAGTATAATCTTATACAAAATATATGTAGGCTATTTTGGTTAATATATGTTGAAAATAAAAAGTCTAAATAAATAATCATTTAGTGTCACGATTCAAAAGTATCTTTAATTAAGAAGATACGAAAAATATTATACAGATAATTTATAAGAGGAGTTTTTATAATAAAGTCGTCACTGATAAAGTTTAATACAATTCGTTTACAAAGTTTAAGAAATAAAACCAATCTAATTAATTATTTATATTTTTTAATAATACATATAATAAAGTTAATGAACAAATAAATAATACAAAAAGTAAAAATGATAAGGTCCTTAGAAATGTTGATTGAACCTTTTTGATTCATTAAAAGATTCCACAGTGACAAAAAGGTCATTTGTTACTTTCTTAGACATTAAATTAGTATAATCTTATACAAAAATATATAGGCTATTTTGATAAGAAGTGTGCTAAAAATATAAGTCTAAAAAAATATTTGTCATGATTCAAAAGTACTTTAATTAAAGAGATACAAAACAATATCATACAAATAATTAATAATAGGAGTTTTTACCATAAAATCGCCAATGATAAAGTTTATCAAATAAAACTTTACAACAATTCTTCTTCTTGTATATTGTATTTTTTACTTATTGACGATGACATGCGCATGCAAAGCACATACACAAAGAGTATAAAATATAACGGTGAGTAATTTAGCAAGAGATTAATGACGAAGTTTGTAACTAAGTTTAAATTTTTTTTGTAGTATTTGTCGTCAAATAAGGTATGCGTTTTAATCATGCGCAAAGCGTGTACACTTAAACTAGTATACTGAAATATGTATAAATTATATGGGAGTGAATATAAAAACTACCTAATGCTTACATTTTTATATTCCCTTGTGGCTTGTATACCTTTGTCTTGTAATGAAAATATTATTTTAAGACATAATATAAAATAGAGATCATATGCCTAGTTTACTATTTGATGCAGAAACAAGTAGAAAATAGAGATATTTTAGAATGAGGGTTTTTATACACCGATAGTGTAAAGTAATTCTATAGTTTACACAATTTGTGCCTAAAAAATAATTATAAATAATTATTCATAATAAGTAGAATTAATAACATAAAAAATATGGTAACTAAGTAAGCTACTACAACAAGTTAAATTTTACTGATAGTATAAATCTTCTTTTATTATATCATATAGATATACGTTAAAACTACTTAGAATCAAAAATCAAGTGAGTATTAAGTGGAAATCAATTTCCGTTCCTTTGGTAAAAAAGTGAGTATTCAATTAATTGCATCATCTATCTCTTTTAAGCATATGCTAACATATAATATTAGACTCATACTAGAAAATACTTACATAAAAATATTTAATTTGACAAAGAAATCATGGATTCACGTGATATATTCTGGGCTATAAATCTACTCCTGCCAAGTAGAATATGAACTTACAATCAATTAGTTATCAATCGATCGCCAAACCACTATATATATATATATATATATATATATATATATATATATAGCTAAGAAACAAGAGGAGATTAATAGAGTTCAATTCTAGTCTTCAATTTTGAGCTAGATACTAGTGACTAATTCAAATGCCACTTGTTATCTTAGTAATCAATTAGTCTGATTATTGAAAATGACACTTCTAGCTAGATTTTGGATGGTTGCCTTAGCTCTAGTTAGAAATGTTCCTATATTTGTATACTAATTAATTTTTGGCTATGGTCATGGACCCCAATTGATGTCTTTCAACTATATTTTTCTAACTTTTTAGCCTCAAATTGTAGATAGATGAGTCACATCCTTATGAACAAGAAATTTCCTCTTTTAAAGACATGACTTTGCTTTACTTTTGCAGTGGAATTTACGTTTAGCTGTAATTATTTCCTCTATCCATTTTACCGTTTGATAATTTGTGCATATACGGTTCGTTTGGCACAAGGGATACGGGATAATTAATTCCGTGATTAAATTTGAAATAAGTTTATTTCATTTTGATTAAAATAAAATCGTGACTAGCACCCGATCATACTTGCCGAGCACCAACGTATATTTTATCTAACCTTCTTTATTATCTCTTAGGGCTGAGGAGATCAATATACATGGTAGACATGGATCATGGACAACCAACTATAAAATATGATGGCATGAACCTAAATAACCTGGGATGACCAGACAATCAAGAAACTATATATATATGGTACGAGCTACCACGCTATCATGAACGGCTATACAACAACAACCAGCCGATAAGGCATACCAAACTATACATGAGTCGACACTGTCTATGAGCCTCTAAAGGAACATAAGTGCTGCAACATAGCCGGAACAGGGCCCCGACATACCCATAATGTCTATAACAAAAATGCATACCAGGACCAAGGCAAGTCCGGAGAAGGGATCTCGCCAATCACCGCTAAACTGGATAGCCTACTGTGGTGCGGGAGCTGCACCTGCCTATCTATCAGGACCTGGACGTCGGTACAGATAATGTACCGAGTATGTAAGGCAGGGAACCATAAATACGAACAATAATGTAAACATGGATAGAGAATATACAGCCTGTAACATCTGAGTACCTCTGAGGGCTATTGACATGAAATGCATGATACATATGTATAAATACATAAACTCCTAAAACATACGCCTCTGTGGGCATCATCATCATATCGTACCCGGCCTTAATAGGCCCGGTAAAAACGTACCCGGCCATCATAAGGTTCGGTAGATTGTACCCGGCCTCGTGGAGCTCGGTAAAACCCAACTGATCAGTTGTTGAACAGTAGGTGCCGTAACCGGCCGACTATAGCGCGGTTCTGTAGAGTAAAATAGATTCATATTTATAATGCATGCTCGACTCATGGAATCACGTTCTAAACCTTTTGGAGTGACGTAAGGTCGGTATCCTCTGTACACGTTATTAGGACTAACTCTTCACTATAAACCTTATAAGAATCAGGAAGTACCAACAACATTGATAACATAAGAATAAGAGAAGCAACATTAACATCAATCGCTCCATAAGAGGGGAAACAATGTAAGTACTGCTAGCTTCTAAGAGTAGAGTATCTTTGGAAGCTCATTCATTACATTATAATCGGAGTCGTGCAAAAGAAGGAAAGGTATAGCCATATATACCTTGTATATATTTCCCAAATCTCAAGCTATGTAATTGTCACACCCCTTAGTCTACAATAAGAGAAGCGATACTATCGTTATCATATAAGCGGCATAGCTATTGTGTATCGACCACAACCTATTTTACGATAAACGGACAACACCTCCCCTATATTTATGACTTCACACCATTGAAAACAATCACCAAACAGCCCAAAAAACATCAACAATAATCATTGAGTCTTCCAAAACAGTCCACCAACCGATAACATTACTACCAAGCCTTTCAATATATATTTCACAAGTTCTAGATTCAATGGCTTAGCCACAACTTGGATAATCTTAAATGCATATAGAGTAAGAGGTTCCTTACCTTTATAAAGAAAGAATAACTCCAATTTGACCTTAAATTTCCATGAAATATCCCTTCAATGCTACCACAACAACAAGGAAGCAAAACTAGCGGTCAATTAGTATTTTTCGACACTAGAATTACTTTAGGAGGCTTGAAATCACATAGGGTTGATATTAATAACATGAGGGAGTATTTACAGAACATAAACCCTCTAAAACAACCTCCCAAACGAGCTGGAACAACACAAAAATGAGACACAACAAGAAGAACAAGAGACTTACTAGCGCCATGGAATTCCCGACACTTGATTTGTATTGTTTGCCATTTGTTTGTGTATTGAACCTTGATAGAACCTTGAGAGGATGTTCCTAGGATTCTAAGGTCTGAAAATAGTGAAAATAGATGACTTAAAACGGGTTGGAAGCGGCATATATAGGCCCAAATGTCTTAAACCGCCTTAGTGGGCCCCATGGTGAGGTGCTTGGCGCAGTCTCGCAAAAACGCGAATATCTTTCTACTCCAAGATCGCATGGACGAACGGTTTAATGCGGTAGAAACTAGACTCATAGATCTTCAATTTGGTTGTCAGATCAATCCATAATTCTTAGTAAATTGGTAGAAAAGCTTAGTAACATTTGACCTAATGTTTAAGTAAATTATGAACCTAAGTTGCGAAAACTTTTGTCGACTTTTGTCTCATAACTCATTTGACTTCAAGACTTATAATACGGATATTATATGATTAAAATACCTTAAAACACTAACTCTTTAGTGTACTAATCACCTCTAGGTATATCCGAAAATACGGGTGACAACATCTTTAATTCGTTTTACTTCTAGTACTTGTTATCCACCCACATACACCTTTTTATCATTTAAGACCAATAGAATTAACTTCTTATCACCTTAAAGATAATCCTTTCATGGATTTATGTTAATTACCTAATGGCATGAGCTAACATACATGAATATGGGTTGTAACACCCTTCCCCCCTTAAGAACGTTCATCCTCGAATGTAAAATAAAACTAATCTCAGAATTAAATATCTTGGGAGGTAGGCGTGGGTAGCTTACCGGCAAAAGGTGTATATGATAGTATTTTTTTTTATTATCAGCACCTCCTCGGTCGTCCCTTTATTCAGTATCCATCATGCTAAGAATAGGGGGTTTAGGAAGAATACAAGCTTTGTTTCGTGGTTTTCAAGTGACGAACTCTTTTATCTTCTTGACCTTCCGACATTTGGCAGCGGCAGCCCCCATACATGGTCTTACAACTTTGCGGAGACATGTTGTATTGGGAAAAATCAAGTTTACATATTAAAGATGACATGTCATGACACGTAGATCAGCCAAACAGTCAAAGAATTAAAGTTAGCCAAGAGACACGAGCTACAACGGATGCGAGAAAAGGTAGCGGAAGATGCACGGGCAATTACTCTGTGACGACCCGACCCGTCGTCTTTTGTATTTCAGCCCCATTATCCCCGTTTTATGCTTCCACGTGTGTTATTATATGTGTTGGATGAGTTTGAAGTGTGTTGGGTTGAATTTGGTTAGAAATGAGATCAATAGTTTTATTAAGGAAAAAGCTTAAGTTGGAAAAGTCAGCTGGACGTTGACTTGTGAGTTAGAGGGCTCAAAATAGATTTTCGAAGATTCAACTAGTTTTGGATGGTGATTTATGACTTGGGAGAGAAATCGGAATCGAATTTGGAGGTCCGGTAGAATTAGGCTTGAATTGGCTAAGTTCGAATTTTGGCAAATTTCGGTTGATAGGTGAGATTTTGATCCGGTAGTGGGAATGGAATTTCGAGAGTTGCAGTAGCTTCGTTAGGTGATTTTGGATATGTCTGCAAATTTTCAGGTCATTCGGACGTCGTTTGGTGTGGTTTTGGATCGAATGCAAATTTGGAAAAGTTCTAGTTTGACTTAGTCTTAAATTTGAGGAATTTGATGATTTTGATGTTAATGTTGGTGTTTTTATGGCCCAAGCAAGTTTGAATGAGGTATTAAGTTGTGTTGGTGGTTTTAGTTGAGGTCTCAAGGGCCTCGTGATGGTTTCGGATGGTTGAACGAGTAGTTTGGGGGTTGAATAGTGCTGCAGAAATGCAGCAGCAGCTGCAGGATCATATTGGCCTTCGCGTTCGCGAGGCAGTCCCGCGTTCGCGTAGGTCTGGGTCCCTTTGGCCTTTGCGTTCACGGATGAGGGTCGCGTTCGCGTAGGGTATTGGTCGTGTGAAGGGGGTTTCAGGGCTATTGCCCTTCGCATTCGCGATGAAGGAGGTGGCAGTGGTGTACGCGTTCGCGGTAGGGCACCTCGTTCGCGAAGAAAGAAATTTTGCCTAGTGTTTAAATGGTCATCGCGGACACGACTTGGCCACGCGTTCGCGTAAGAGGGGCCGTTTGGGCAATGTGTTTAATTAAGTTATTTCATCTGCGAGCAAGGGCCATATTTCCTCCATTTTTGCAATACCTTGAGAGCTCATTGACGGATTTTCAAGGAAATTTCAACTGGAAGTGATTGGAGGTAAATCTTGTGGTCTTAATACGTCATTTTATTGAAGAATCAACCATTAATTCTCTGAAATTGGGTGTAAAAGTTGATGAACTAGGGCTTGAAATTTCAAATGAAAATTGGGGATTTGGAGGAGCAATTGGACTCCGATTTTGATGAATTTTATATGTACGGACTCGTGGCATGATGAAGATTCTGAAAATGTTAATTTCGTAATTTTTCGAGAAGTGGGCCTAGGGCTCGGGTTTTGCCAATTTCGTATTTTTGGGTGTATTTCGAGTTATTTCAATTGGGCTATGTCCCATTAGCCTACTTTAACATGTTCCTTGTGATTTTGGTCAGATTCAACACTCGAGGAGGTCGATTCGTGAGGAAAGCGCAAGGCGAGCTAGGATTTTAGTCGGTTTGAGGTGAGTAATGGTTATGAATGATATACTGAGGGTTTGAAACCCCGTATTTGCACTATACTGTGCTATGTTGAGATGATACACGCATCCTGTGTTGAGAGTGGTGATGTATTTGTTGGGGACTCGGACTTGGTCCAGACCGATTGATGACTTACTGTACTTCTTGACTGAGACTGTGCTTGTACTCGTATATTTGGGCTAGTTGCCATGTTTGGGGCCTTGTGCCGATCTGTAGAACTCCTAGGGAGCATGTTGAGCTGTTTAACCTCACTCTACCTATTGGAAATATACTATATTTCCTGATTTCAACTGTAAATCATGAAATAAACCGGACTTAGGAACTTGCACTATAAATGAGTAATACCTAGGGTCGAATACCCTGTCTTAGCTGAGTGGGCCCGAGAGGCCAAGTCTATATTGACTGAGAGGGGTAAAGGACCTCGTAGTGAGGCTAATTGATATATATACATATATATCGGGTCGGGCTGCATGCCGCAGCAGTATATACATATACATGTATTGGATCGAACTGCACACCGTATTATTATATTATATTATATGGATCGGACTGCACGACGCAGTAGTATATTATATGGATCGGAATGCACGCTGCAGTGATATATGGATTGGACTGCACGCTGTAATATCTTAGCACTTGGGCTAAAGGAGCCCCTCCGGAGTCTGTACACACCCCCAGTGAGCGCAGCCGGCTATACCTATTGGATCGGGCTGCACGCCGCAACATTTATATATTATATTGGATCGGGCTGCGCACTGCAGCAGCAAATATATATATATGTATCTGGTGTTGGACCGGGCTGCGCGCTGCAGCAGTGTCAGTAACTGGTCGGACGGAAAGGAAAGTATTTTATCAAATTCTTCTCTCTGTTTGGTACTTATTTACTGTTCTTGCTGTTGCAAATAGAACTGTATAGTACTTTTACCGGATTTTTTGCATTCAGTTATTATTTATTGCTATTACTCACTGAGTTGATAGACTCACCCCATACTCCCTGCACCTTGTGTGCAGATCCAGATGCTCCCGAGATCTATCGCTGCTGCTCTTGATTACCCGAGCTGTTCAGAGTATTGAGGTAGCTGCCCAGCGTCCGCAGGACCAACTACTCTGTCTCTATCAATCTATTATTTTGCTAATTATTCAGAACCTTGGTGTCATTTCTGTTCAGACTTGCATCTTGTTTTGTTAGAGGTTCTGTACTCGTGACTCCTCGATTTTGGGAGGATTGTTGATCTTACTCAGCTGTATTTTTACTGGTATTGTCTATCCCTGGTTGGGAGTTTAATATTAAATTCGCTTTGTTATCTTAAATTGCTACTTTGGCTGGAATGCTGTACTTAGTTGTGGTTTGGTCGGGCTTGCCCAGCCTCGTGGCCGGGCACCATCACGATCGGGTTTGGGGTCGTGACATACTCAAGTGATGCAGAGCCCATACCTATTCAAGACATTTAAAGCTGAAAGATCAAGAAGAATCAAGAGAATGAATCTGATAGCCAACGAATGTCCAAATGCATTAATGCATATTAAATACTAAAAATGTTAGAGAATATTTATTTAATGTAATGATTGTGTAACGTTTCATTTAATTTCATTAATTGCTCATAATAGCCTTATTATGACAAAGGTAAGGCACCTGCCTCCGAAATACTATTAAAAAGAGAATGTTGAACACTTGTAAGACACGAAATATTATTGGAATATACTTTGATTTACTTATTTTCTTATCATATTACTCTCAAAATTCTTTCTCTATACTCTCTTATGATTATCAGTAACCAGTGTTCTTATAAATTTCTAGCTTTGACTAAAAACCTATTTTTTGGTGAAACAAATTGGTTCCATTATCGGGAATCTAATAATCTATTTCTACCAACTATGGCGAACAACTATGATAACACTCAAGAAAATAGGGTAAATCAAAACCAACAGGTTTAGGGAGATCTACAAAATAATAACTTCGTCCCTTCTTCACGTGGTTCACTATGCAATATCGTGAAGGCACTCTTGAGTCTCATGCAGTTGGACAGGATCAATCTGAGAATTTTGAAGGGGTGGATGATACTTTACAAAAAGCAATTATTGCACATGTCAATAAAGCTGTTCAAGATCTAGTTAGTCAGTTACCTGTTGTTCCACCCACACCTACACCCAATAACAACACATTGGAGAATTCTCGTTCTGGGCTTGTTAATTCAGGAAATGGAGGTACCCCCAGTGAATCAGAGGAGGGAGAACTAGGTAATTCAACTAATTCTCATTTGTAAAATTTAATACTAACCCTACAAAAATAGTTCAAGGAGCAAAATGACTGCATAGAGCAAATACTCGGGGTTTCGCCTGTAATCAAAGGGGTGGATGTGGATAATTCACAATAACCTTCCGATTCCAAAAAAATTTAAGATGCCTGATATTTAAGAAGTTTAACAGACGCACGAGACCACATGACAACATTCACAACTGGCGTGAAGGGCAATGATTTGACCAAACAGGAGATCGAATCGGTATTAGTCAAAATATTTGGTGAAACACTCACCAAAGGGGCGCTAACATGGTATTCTCTCTTATCCAAAAATTCTATAAACTCTTTTGCTGAGCTTGCAGATTCTTTCATCAAAGCACACTCGGGAGCTCAAAAGGTAAAAACAATGGAGGATATCTTCAAAATCAAGCAAGGATATTCAGGACTACTTCGAGATTTCGTGGATAGATTTAAACGTGAAAGAATGACTTTGCCGCGTGTACCTGACAACTGGGCAGCTATAGTTTTCACAATTAATTTGAATGAAAAAATCTTGGAGGCCACGAGGAGACACAAAGAGAGCTTTCGAGAATTCCCTGCTACAACGTGGAATGATGTTTATAATAGGTACAACACGAAGTTGCGGATTGAATAGGACACTGTTCCACAATTCTAAAAGGAGGAGAAGATAAGTTCAAGACGTACAGAAAACGAAAGGAGGTACGGTAAAAATAGACACGAGTTTTAGATGGGACATGTGGGAAAGGACTCACGGTCAAGGTAAGATAATCAAAGGTACAATCATAAATCTAGAAACCATGAGTCAGGAACCTCCTCAAAATTTAGGAACGAGTGAAACAATCATGAGTCACGAGATGATAATAGAAGTTTAAAGGCAAGATTTGGTGGTTATAATTTCAATGTCAACACCTCCGAGCTCCTGTTTTGAGAAGCATGGGAGATAGGGTCTGATGGAAAAAAGAAATGAGGTCGAATCCAAACCGGCATAACCCTGATCATTGGTGCGAGTTTCATAATGCCCATGGCCATAAAACCACTGATTGCAGATTTTTACAAAGTGAAGTTGATCATTTATTGAAATAAGGGTATCTTACTGAGTTGTTCAGTGAGAAAGGCAAGGAAGCTTACATGAAAAATAGGCAGGTGCCCCCAAAACTATCATCCACCAAAAGAACCGTCAACGTCATAAGTTGGGGAGAAGATATCAACGGTGTGACATACACAACAACAACAACAACAACCCAGTATAATCTCACTTAGTGGGGTGTGGGGAGGGTAGTATGTACGCAGACCTTACCCTATCCTGGGGTAGAGAGGTTATTCCCAAATAGACCCCGGCATCCTTCCCTCCAAGAACTTCCCACCTTGCTCTTGGGGAGACTCGAACTCAAACCTCTTGGTTGGAAGTGAGGGTTTCTTACCATCATGGCAGCAACTTCAATAAAGTTTATAAAGTCACTATTACCCACATGAAGCAGGTACGACAAGTCTTGGAGGAAGAAAGTATCACCTTCGATGATGCAGATGTAGATGGCATATTATCTCTACATAATGACGCACTGATAATATCATTAATTGTATATGATACTAATGTAAAACATGTTTTGATTGATCCAGTAAGTTCAGTAAATATTATCCTACTGAGGGTATTACGGGAAATGCAAGCTGAAGATAAAATGATACCAAAGGCGCATACCCTGTCTGGATTTGATAATTCCGGTGTAGTAACAAAAGGAGAGGTAATACTAACAACTTTTGCAGAGGGTGTTATTAAAGAAACTTAATTTCAAATAGTAGATATCGAAATGGCTTATAACATGATCCTGGGGAGACCGTTGATCCATGAAATGGATGCGATCCCATCAACTCTACATCAAGTTATTAAATTCTCATCATTTTGGGGAATTTGTCAAATTTGTGTAGATCAGCATGCATCTAGGAGTATTAATTATGTGATAGATACGAGCTTGATAGATGAAGAGAAATAGCAATCACAGAAAGCAGTTGAGGATATCACAGTTCAAACCTCAACTGAACAGGGATGGACAGATATGGACTCAAGGCTAATTCAAGAACCAATAGAAAATGAAAACATCAAAACAATAATTGAAGAATTGGAAGCTGTGATGTTATTTGAAAAATAGCCCGAGCGGAAGGTTTATGTGGGAGAAAATCTGAACCCAGATATGAAATCTATGATAATTGAATTTTTAAAAGCTAATGTGGACTATTTTGCTTGGTCCCATGCTGATATGACGGGGACTCACAAGTCAAATGAAGACCCATCGTACATACCGGTCCAACAAAAGAAGAGAAACCAAGGAGCTTTCAAGAATCAGGTGATTCAAGATGAGGTACAAAAATTATTAAAAATTGAGTCTATCCACGAGGTAAAGTATCCTAATTGATTAGCTAATACAGTTGTGGTGCCTAAAAAGAACGGTAAGTGGCGAGTCTACGTAGATTATACCGACCTTAATAAAACCTGTGAAAAAGATTCTTTTCCTCTACCACATATAGATCAACTAATTGATACTACTGCAGGGCATGATCTATTAAGTTTTTTCGACGCATAATCAGGTTATAATCAAATCAAAATGGATCCTGAAGATGAGGGGAAAACTTTTTTCATAACAGACAGGGGGACTTACGTGTTATAAAGTAATACCCTTTGGTCTCAAGAATGCTGGAGCAACCTATCAAAGGCTGGTCACCAAAATGTTCCAAGAGCATTTGGGAAAAATCATGGAGGTGTATATAGATGATATGCTTATGAAAACTCAGCATTCTAAAGATCATATATCTCATTTATCTGATACATTTCGGATTCTTCAAAAATTTAACATGAAGTTGAACCCCGAAAAATGCGCGTTTGGAGTTGTATCAGGTAAGGTTTTGGGTTTTCTTGTTTCTAACCGAGGATTCAAAATGGATCACGTGCAAATTAAAGCAATAGAGAAAATCCCTGATGTGGTGACAAGTAAAAAAGAAGTCCAAAGACTAACGGGGAGAACTGGAGCCCTGGGAAAATTCATCTCCATATCATCAGATAAGTGTTTAAAATTTTTCTATACTCTTAAGAAGCAAGATCATTTTTAGTGGAATGAAGAATGTCAGCATGAACTTAGGAATCTGAAAACATATTTATCAAATCCGACATTACTTGTAAAACTGTAACGACCCGGCACGTTGTCACGTGAGTTACCACCCTATTTTCCTCGTTTTATGATTCTATATGCTTTATTATACATGTTTGTAGAATTTGAAGTAATTCGGACAGAGATTGGTTGGAATTGAGACAATTAGTCTCTTTAAGAGAAGGCTAGTTTGGAAAAGTCAACCGGATGTTGGCTTATGAGTTATAAGGCTCAAAATAGATTTCCGACGGTTCTACCGCATTAAAATTGAAACTTAATTTAGAGGCCCGGTGTTGAATTAGGCTTGAATTGTCTAAGTTTGAATTTCGGCAAATTTCGATTGATATGTGAGATTTTGATCCTAGGGTCGGAATAGAATTCCAAGAGTTGCAGTAGCTTTGTTAGGTGATTTTGGATATGTCCGCAAATTTTCAGGTCATTCGGATGTAATTTGGTTGGACTTTTGGTCGTATGTGCATTTCGAAAGTTCTTAAGAAACTTAGGCTTAGATTGGAGGAATTTGGTGATTGTTGGTGTTAATGTTAATGTTTTTATGGCACGAGCAAGTTTGAATATGGTGGTAGATCATATGTGTGTTTTTGGTTTAGGCCTCGGGGGCCTCGGGGTAATTCCAGATGGTTGATCAGAGGTTGTAGGAGTTTTGGCATATGTGGGTGAGTTGTTTCTGATATTTCTGCGTCTGCAGAAAAAGAGCCGCTTAAGTGGTTCCGCAGACGCGGACGGTGAGCCACAAAAGTGGACAATGGGAAGTGGCCTGGATCACGGGCGTGGAAGGAAGACCGCATAGGCGTTGACCGCGTAAACGGAAGTAGACCGCAAAAGCGGTCCTAGGGGGAATAAGTTGGATCGCAAAAATGGTCGAGAGTCCGCAGAAGCGAGAGCCGCATAAGCGGAGGTATGACCGCAGAAGCGGAAATCATGTTGGGTTTAATGAACTGTGATAACAAGTTTGAAAAGAGAAGAACATTTGGACCTCGTACTAAGGCGAGTTTGGGAGCGATTTTGAAGAGGGTTTTGGGGGAAATCATCATGTATGGATTCTTGGACTTAGAATATGTCATTATAGTGTAAAAACATGGATTAAACACTAAGAATTCAAGGTTTTTAAGGTTAAAAATGGTGGTTAGGGCTTGAAACCCAAGTGAACTTAGAGTGTTGATTTGTAGGGTCAATTGGACTCCTATTCTTGTAAATTTAATATGTACGGACTCATGGGGAGACGAGGATTCCGGTGATGTGAATTTTGTAATTTTTTGAGAAGTGGGCCCGGGGATCGGGTTTTTCCAACTTCATGTTTTGGGTGTTTTTCGAGTTCTTTCTATTGGGTTATTTCCCACTAGCCTATTATAACATATTCCTTGTGGTTTAGGTCAGATTTTGCACTCGAGAAAGTCGATTTGCGAGGAAAGCTCAAGGCGGACTCGGATTTTGGCCGGTTTGAGGTGAGTAATGGTTATGAATGATATATTGAGAGTTTGAAACCTTGTATTTGCACTATGCAACGCTATGTTGAGATAAAACACGAGTCATGATGAGCGTGGTGATACTTCTGCTGGGGATTCGGACTTGGTCCATCCCGATTGATGACTTACTGCACTTCTTGACTGAGACTGAGCTTATGCCCGTATATATTTGGGATAGTTGCCATGTTTGGGGCCTTGTGCCGATTTGTAGAACTCCTAGGGAGCATGTTGAGCTGATTGACCTCACTTTACCTATTGAACACCTACTAATTGTCCTGACTATAAATCATGAAATGAACTGAACGTACTAACTTGCACCCTAATGAAAAATACCTAGGGTTGAATACCCTGTCTTAGCTGAGTGGGCCCGAGAGGCCAAGTCTATATTGAGTGAGAGGGGTCAAGGACCCCGTAGTGAGGGTATTTGATATATATACCAGATCCGGCTGCACACCGCAGCATTATATATATTATATGGATCGGGTTTCTCTCCATAATATTTTATATATTATATGGATCGGACTGCATGCCGCAGCATTATATATATTATATGGATCGGGCTGCATGCCACAACGATATATTATATGGATCGGACTGCACGCCGCAGTATTATAACGCTTGGGCTGAAGGAGCCCCTCCGGAGTCTGCACACACCCCAGTGAGCACAATCCTATATTATTGGATCGGGCTGCACGTCCCAGCATTATATATATATTATATTGGATTAGGATGCGTGTCGCAGCATTATATATATTATATTGGATCGGGCAGCACGTTGCAGCATTATATATACTATATTGGATCGGGTTGCGTGCCGCATCATTATATATATATAGTATTGGATCGGGCTCCACGCTGCAGCAGTGTTAGTAACTAGTCGGACGGAATGAGAAGTATTTATCAGATTCTCTCCCATGTTTAGCATTATTCACTGTCGTTGTTGTTGATATTAGAACTGTATAGTATTCTTACCAGATTTATTACATTCAGTTGTTATTTATTACTATTACTCACTGAATTGGAAGTACTCACTCGACTCCGCGCACCTTGTGTGCAGATACAGGGATCTGAAAGCTTAGCTGCGATTAGCTGCTGTTTTTCAGTTCAGTACCAGAGTTATCAACGTAGCTGCTGGCATCTACAGGACCTGATCTCTCCTCTATATATCTTTTGTTTCCGTATCTAGACTTTTCCTTTGTATAGGACACTGTTCGATTGTATGTAGAGGTTCAGACATGTGACACCGGATCCTTTGGGCTGTTATTGCTTTAATCTACGCTTTCCGCGATATCTTCTATCATTTCAACTGAGATTTTATGTTAAATTTGGTATCTAAGTTAATGATTTATCTGGGAAAGGTTTAAATTCTCGGGCTTTCCTAACAAGGTGTTTGGTGCCATCACGACCGCGGTTTGGGTCGTGACAAGTTGGTATTAGAGCCTTGGTTACTAGGCCTCGCGGGTCATGAGCCGGTTTAGTAGAGTCTGGCGGATCGGTACAAATATGTATGTATTTATCCTCGAGAGGCTGCAGAACATTTTGGAAAAACTTCATATTCTTGAAACTCTTATCGTGCGACTTTGTTGATCCGAGAACTAAACTTCTGTATGCTATTCTCTCGCAGATGGCGAGAAAGGGTGTGATCGAACGTGGCGGACGACCACCAATTCCACCCACTAGAGGCCGAGGACGCGGCCGTGGCCGTGGTCAAGGCAGAGAAGCAGGGGCAGCACCAGTTGACCCACCAGTTGCCCCCATTAAGGATCAGCCTCCAGTTATAGAGGTTCCAGTAGCACCTGCTCAGGCACCAACAGTGCCTATTGTGATTCCAGGTTTTCAGGAGGCCCTGGCTCAGATCTTATCGGTTTGTACTGCCCTGGCTCAGGCAGTCTCGGCTACCGCAGCTACATCTTAGACCGGGGGTGGTCATCAGACCCCCGCAGCTCGCACCTCGGAGTAGGGTGTTCAGGGTTTGCAGACCCCAAAGGCACCACCAGTTCAGCCAGTTGCCCCTGTTCAGCCAGTTGTATTAGCTCAGGGTGATGGGGTGCCAGTGATGCCAGATGACGAGCAACGTCGTCTGGAAAGGTTCAGCAGGCTTTCACCTTCTACTTTCAGCGGTGCTACGGGCGAGGATGCCCTGGGTTTTCTCGACAAGTGTCGACGCATGCTTCGGATAGTAGGATCTTGGAGATTAGTAGGATATCTTTTACCACTTTTCAGTTCTCAGGAGAAGCTTTTAGTTGGTGGGAAGCATATGAGCGGCGTAGGCCAGTTGGTGAAGCACTGTTGACTTGGCAGGAGTTCTCCACTATCTTTTTGGAGAAGTGGATACCTCGGTCGCAGAGGAAGGAGTTTTGCAGCCAGTTTGAGTGGCTTCATCAGGGTTATATGTCTGTGACGCAGTATAAAGTGAGATTTGTAGAGTTATTTTGTTATGCTCCGTGGATGGTTCCGACGGATCAGGAGAGGATCAGACGATTATTCTGGAAGGACTCATTTATCCCATCCGTATTCTGATTACTCGTGAGAGGGTCCTGAGTCACACCTTTGAGGAGGTGGTGGATATAGCCCGTGATATTGAGACGACTTGTCGTCAGGAGAGAGAGGAGAGGGAGGCTAAGAGGCCTCGAGGATCAGGTGGCTTCAGTGGTGCTCCGTCTAGGGGACAGTTTCAGCAGAACATGGGTCATTCTTTCAGGCCTCCATAGCCAGCTCGGTCAGAGTACCGTGGTTCATCTTCTGGTCGGGGTTATCAAGGCTCTTAGCAGAGCCAGCCATCTCTGAGTGCACTTCTAGTGCAAAGTTCGTCTCATGCCCCATCTGTTCAAGGTTCATCCCGGCCTAATTCTTTAGCCACCTACTCTGACGCGAGGGGTTCCCTTCAGTCCCAGCCCCCAGCACCGGGGAGTTGTTATGAGTGTGGCGAGTTTTCGCATATACGGAAGGATTGCCCCCGCCGTACATCCAGTTCATCTCAGCAGAGGGGCCAGCCTTCATCTTCTGGTCCAGTGTCTTCAGCACCCACCCAGTCAGCTAGAGGCGAGGGTCAGGCAGGTAGAGGTCTCCCTATAGGGGGAGGCCGATCCGGTGCTGGTCAGGCCCGTTGCTACGCTCTTCAAAGCAGGTTAGATGTTGTTGCATCGGATGCTGTTATTATAGGTATTATTTCAATCCGCCACAAGATGCCTCAGTTTTATTTGATCCCGGATCCACATATTTTAATGTATCTTCTTACTTTTCTCATCAGGACTACCCAAGGGTTTCTTGAATTACCTGTGTATGTATCTACCTTGGTGGGTGATACTATTATTATGGACCACGTGTATCAGTCCTGTTTGGTTACTATTGGGGGGTCTGGAGACCCGAGGTGACTTGCTGCTATTGATCATGGTATATTTTGATGTTATTTTGGGCATGGATTGGCTATCACCGTGTCATGCTATTCTGGACTATCACTCCAAGACAGTCACATTAGTTATGCCGGGTATTCTGAGGATCGTGTGGCATGGTACGGCGGATTATGTGCCCAGCAGGGTAATCTCTTCTTAAAGGCCCAACGGATGGTAGGGAAGGGATATTTATCATATCTAGCATTTGTGAGGGATGTTGGAGCTTAGGCTCCTAGTCTTGATTCGGTCCCCGTGGTGAGGGAATTTCCTGATGTGTTTCCAGCAGACCTGTCGGGCATGCCGCCGAAAAGGGATATTGACTTTGGTACTGATTTGGTGCCGGGCACTCAGCCCATTTCTATTCCTTCCTATCGTATGGCACCAGCGGAGTTAAAGGAGTTGAAGGAGCAGCTGCAAGAACTCCTAGATAAGGGATTCATTCGCCCGAGTGTGTCACCGTGGGGCGCACCGGTGTTATTTGTAAAGAAGAAGGATGGCACAATGAGAATATGCATTGGTTACAGACAGTTGAACACAGTGATAGTAGAGAACAAGTATCCCATACACCGTATTGAGGATTTGTTTAACCAGCTTCAGGGAGCAAAGTTATTCTCTAAGATTTATCTCCGTTCAGGCTATCACCAGCGGAAGATCGGGGATTCTGATATCATGAAGACAACTTTCAGGACAGGATATGGGCATTATGAGTTTCTGGTTATGCCGTTTGGGCAGAGAAATGCCCCAGCTGCATTCATACACATGATGAACAATGTATTTCGGCTGTATCTAGATTTTTTTGTGATCAGTTTTATTGATGATATACTGGTGTACTCGCGTAGCCAGGAGGAGCACGCGCAACACTTGAGGGTGGTATTGCATAGGTTGAGAGAGGAGAAGCTTTATGAAAAGTTCTCCAAGTGTGAGTTCTGGATCAGTTCCGTGGCTTTTCTGGGACACATAGTGTCCAGTGATGGTATTCAGGTTGACCCAAAGAAGATTGAGGGTGTGCAGAGTTGGTCCAGACCGTCCTCAACTACTGAGATTCGGAGTTTCCTCGATTTAGTGGGTTATTAATACAGCTTCGTTCAGGAATTTTCATCTATTGCTTCACTATTGATGAAGTTGATGCAGAAGAATGCTCTGTTGTGTGGCTGGACGAGTGTGAGGGGAGCTTCCAAAAGCTCAAGTCATCTTTGACTATAGCTCCGGCACTGGTATTGCCATCAGCTTCAGGATCATACTCGGTATATTGTGATGCTTTGTGAGTTGGGATCGGTTGTGTATTGATGCAGGAGGGTAGAGTTATTGCGTATGCGTCGCATTAGCTAAAGCCTCATAAGAAGAATTACCATGTTCATGACTTGGACTTGGCTGCTATAGTTCATTCTTTGAAGATTTGGCGGCACTATCTCTATGGCGTGTCCTATGAAGTGTTCACGGATCATCGCAGTCTCCAGCACTTGTTTAAGCAGAAGGACCTCAATTTGAGACATTGGAGTGAGCTTGAGTTACTCAAGGATTATGATATTACCATATTGTATCATCTGAGGAAGGCCAATGTAGTGTCGATGTTTTGATCCGGAAGGAGGTCAGTATGGGTAGCTTGGCGTATATTCCAGTCAGGGAGAGGCCCCTTGTAGTTGATTTTCATGCTTTGGCTAATCGGATGGTGAGGTTGGAATTTCAGAGCCCAGCCGGGTGTTGTCTTGTGTGGTTTCCCGGGCATTTTTGTACAATCGCATCAGGGAGCGCCAGTATGATGACCCGTATTTGCTTGTCCTGAAGGGCAGGGTCCAGCATGATGATACCAGAGATGTGACTATTGTTAATGATGGTGTGTTGCGGATGCAGGTCCGAATTTGCGTGCCCAATGTAGTGGGCTCCAAGAGTTGATATTAGAGAAGGCCCACAGCTCGCGCTATTCTATTCATCCGGGTGCTGCGAATATGTATCAGGACTTGAGGCAACATTATTGGTGGAGGATAATGAATAAGGATATTATGGGTTATGTCGCTCGGTGTCTAAATTGTCAGCATGTCAAATATGAACATCAGAGACCCGGTAGTGTACTTCAGCAGATGGATATTCCAGAGTGGAAATGGGAGAGGATCACTATAGAGTTTGTGAGTGGTCTCCCTCGTACCTCGAGGAACTTTGATTCTATTTGGGTGATTGTGGATAGGCTGACCAAGTCTGCGCACTTCATTCCGGTGTGTACCACCTATTCTTTAGAGCGGTTAACGGAGATTTTCATCCGAGAGATTGTGCGGTTGCATGGGGTTCCAGTTTCTATTGTCTCGGACAGGGGTACTTAGTTTTCTTCCCAGTTCTGGATGACTTTTCATCGGGAGTTGGGCACTCAGATACAAATGTGCACGACTTTTCATCCTCAGACGGACGGGCAGTCCGAGCGTACTATCCAGATATTATAGGACATGTTGCGTGCTTGTGTTATTGATTTTGGAGGTTCTTGGGCTGAGTTCTTGCCACTTGCAGAGTTTGCTTATAACAACAGTTACTAGTCCAACATTCAGATGACGTAATATAAGGCTTTATATGGGAGACGGTGTAGATCTCCAGATGGCTGGTCTGAGCCCTGTGAGGCTAGACTAAATGGGACAGAGTTAGTTTAGGATGCCTTAGAGAAAGTGAAAGTTATCCAGGAGGGACTTCGTACGGCTCAGTCGCGTCAGAAGAGATATGCAGACAAGAAGAGTTATGCAGACCGAAAGGTTCGGGATGTATCTTATATGGTGGGCGAGAAGGTTTTGTTGAAGGTTTCGCCTATGAAAGGCGTGATGAGGTTTGGAAAGAAAGGGAAGCTGAGTCCGCGGTTCATTGGACCTTTTGATATAAGGATTGGGGGGGTGGCCTATATGCTTGCCTTGCCACCCAGCTTGTCAGGGGTTCACCCGGTGTTCCATGTTTCTATGCTCAGGAAGTATGTTGGGGACCCGTCTCATGTATGAGATTTCAGCACGATCCAGTTGGTTGAGGACTTGACCAATGATGTGGAGCCAGTGGCTATTTTGGGTCGACAGGTTCGAAAGTTGAGATCAAAGGACATAGCTTCAGTGAAGGTGCTCGGCCCATGGAGAAGGCCACTTGGGAGACCGAGCACGAGATGAGGAGACGATATCCTCATTTGTTTGAGGCTCCAGGTATATTTCTTGACCCGCTCGAGGACGAGCGTTTATTTTAGTTGGGGAGGATGTGACAACCCAGCCCGTCGTCACGTGATTTACCGCCCCATTTTCCCCGTTTTATGCTTCTATAGGCTTCATTATACGTGTTTGTAGAGATTGAAGTGATTCAGATAGAGTTTGGTTGGAATTGAGACAATTAGTCTCTTTAAGAGAAGGCTAGTTTGGAAAAGTCAATCAGATGTTGACTTATGAGTTATAGGGCTCGGAATGGATTTTCGATGGTTCGACCAGTTTTGGGTGGTGATTTATGACTGAGGGGGAAAATCGAAACTAAATTTGGAGGTCCGATGTAGAATTAGGCTTGAATTGGCTAAGTTTGAATTTCGGCGAATTCCGGTTGATAAGTGAGATTTTGATCTTGGGGTCGGAATGGGATTCCGAGAGTTGGAGTAGCTTCGTCAGGTGATTTTGGATATGTCCGCAACTTGTTAGGTCATTTGGACGTCGTTTGGCTTGACTTTTGGTCCTATGTGCATTTCGGAAGTTCTTAAGAAACTTAGGCTTGGATTGGAGGAATTTGGTGATTTTTGGTGTTTATGTTAGTGTTTCTATGGCTAGGAGCAAGTTTGAATAATGTATTAGATCATATTTGTGTTTTTGGTTTAGGTCCCGTGGACCTCGGGGTAATTCTGGATGGTTGATCGAAGGTTGTAGGAGTTTTTGGCATTTTTGGGTGAGCTGCTTTTGCTATTTCCGCGTCTATGGAAAATGAACCGCTTAAGCGGATTTGCAGACGCGACTCGTGAGCTGCAAAAGCGGACAATGGGAAGTGGCCTGGATCGCGGGCGCAAAAGGAAGACCGCATAGGCGGTGACCGCGTAAGCGGAAGTTGACCACAAAAGCGGTCCCAGGGGGAATAAGTTGGACCGTAAAAGCGGTTGAGAGGCCGCAGAAGCGAGAGCCGCATAAGCGAAGGTATGACCGCAGAAGCGGAAATAGGGTTGGTTTAATGAATAGTGATTTCAAAAGTTTGAAAACTGAAGAACATTTGGAGCTCGGACTAAGGCGAGTTTGGGATCGATTTTGAAGAGGGTTTTGGGGGAAATCATCAGGTATGGATTCTTGGACTTAGAATATGTCGTTATAGTGTAAAAACATGGATTAAACACAAAGAATTCAAGGTTTTTAAGGTTAAAAATGGTGGTTAGGGCTTGAAACCCAAGTGAGCTTAGAGTGTTGATTTGAGGAGTCAAATGGACTCCGATTCTAGTAAATTGATATGTGCAGACCCGTGGCGAGACAAGAATTCCGGTGATGTGAATTTTGTAATTTTTCGAGAAGTGGGCTCGAGGCTCGGGTTTTACCAACTTCGTGTTTTTGGGTTTTTTCGAGTTCTTTCTATTGGTTTATGCCCCATCAGCCTATTATAACATATTCCTTATGGTTTTGGTCAGATTTTGCACTCGAGGAGGTCGATTTGCGAGGAAAGCGCAAGGCGAGCTAAGATTTTGGCCGGTTTGAGGTGAAGAATGGTTATGAATGATATACTGAGGGTTTGAAGCCACGTATTTTCACTATGCGGTGCTATGTTGAGATAAAACACGAGTCATGATGAGCGTGGTGATACTTCTGCTGCGGATTCGGGCTTGGTCCATCCCGATTGATGACTTACTACACTTCTTGACTGAAACTGAGCTTGTGCCTGTATATATTTGGGCTAGTTTCCATGTTTGGGCCTTGTGTCGATCTGTAGAGATCCTAGGGAGCATGTTGAGCTGATTGACCTCACGTTACCTATTGAACACCTACTACCTGTCCTGACTCTGTCTGTAAATCATGAAATAAACTGAACGTAGTAACTTGCACCCTAAATGAACAATACCTAGGGTTGAATACCCTGTCTTAGATGAGTGGGCCCGAGATGCCAAGTCTATATTGACTGAGAGGGGTCAAGGACCCCGTAGAGAGGGTATTCTATATATATATATATATATATACCAGATCGGGCTGCACACTGCAGCATTATATATATTATATGGATCGGGTTGCATGCCGCAATATTTTATATATTATATGGTTTGGGCTGCACGCCGCAGCATTATATATATTATATGGATCGGGATGCACGCCGCAGTGATACATTATATGGATCGGACTGCACGCCGCAGTATTATAGCGCTTGGGCTGAAGGAGCCCCTCCGGAGTCTGTACACACCCCCAATGAGCGCACTACTATATTATTGGATCCGGCTGCACGCCGCAACATTATATATATTATATTGGATGGGACTGCGCCCCACAGTATTATTTATATTATATTGGATCGGGCTGCGCGCCGCAACATTATATACATTATATTGGATCGGGCTGTGCGCTGCAGCATTATATATATGGTATTGGATCGGGCTGCGCGCCGTAGCAGCGTTAGTAACTAGTCAGATGGAAGGAGAAGTATTTATTAGATTTTCTCCCCTGTTTAGCATTATTCACTGTGTTTCTGTTGATATTAGAATTGTATAGTGTTCTTACCGGAGTTCTTTCATTCAATTGTTGTTTATTGCTATTTTTCACTGAGTTGGAAGTACTCACTCTACTCCCTGCTCCTTGTCTGTAGATACAGGGATCCCGGAGGCTTACCTGCGATTTGCTGCTGCTTTTCAGTTAAGTACCGAAGTTATCAAGGTAGTTGCTGGCGTTCGCAGGACCTGATCTCTCCTCTATCTATCTTTTGTTTCTGTATCTAGACTTTCCTTTGTATAGGATAATGTTCGGTTGTATTAGAGGCTTAGACCTGTGACGCCGGATCCATTGGGTTGTTATTGCTCTGATCTACATTTTTCGCGGTACTTTCTATTATTTAAAATTGAGATTTTATGTTAAATTTGGTATCTAAAATAATGATTTGGCTGGGAAAGGTTTAAATGGTTGGGCTTGCCTAACAAGTTGTTTGGCGCCATCACGACCGGGGTTTGGGTCGTGACAAAAACCAAAGGCATGTGAAAGGTTGCTTATTTATCTTGCTGTTTTAGAAGTTGCGGTAAGTGTTGTTTTAGTCCAGGAGGACCAAGGTAAACAATTCCCTATCTATTATATTAGTAAATATTTGCTAGATACAGAGACACAATATCCAACATTGGAAAAACTAGCACTTACTTTAATCATGGCATCTAAAATGTTAAGACCATATTTTCAATGTCATCCCATTGTAACTGTTTACCTATCGCGTAAAATATTGCATAAGCATGAATTATCAGGGAGGTTAGCTAAATGAGCTATTGAATTAAGTGAATACGAATCACTTACCAACCTAGAACTGCTATAAAATCTCAAGTATTAGTTGATTTCATAAAAAGAGTTACAAGTTTTCAATGGTGCAAACTCAGGGATTTGGATTTTATTTACTGACGGTTCATCCACTGTAAAAGGTACAGGTCTAGGAATTGTTTTGGTACCACCTACGGGTGAAACCATTAGACAAGCCATTAAATGTCATTCTATAACTAACAATGAAGCAGAGTATGAAGCTATTATTGCAGGTTTGGAATTGGCACGGGAACTATACATAACCCATATTATAATCAACAGTAATTCACAGCTCGTGGTTAATCAAATGCTGGGGACTTACGCGGCCAGGGAGGCAAGGATGCAGCAGTACTTAAAAAGAGTACGCAATTGATAAATCAATTTCAAACTTGGAAGTGGTGCAAATAACAAGAGATGAAAATGTTGAAGCAGATACTTTATCCAATCTCGCATCTGCAGGTGACGTGGCAAATGATGCAAATGCTTCAATTATACATTTATTTCACTCCGTGCTTGAACCTGATAAGAATGAGGTAAATTTTAATAACTTAAATTGGGATTGGAGGAACGAAATTGTTGCTTTTTTTTTGCAATATGGTATCATCGCTGAGGATAAGACAAAAGCATATGCACTTCGAAAAAAGGCTGATCGGTACTGTTTAAAACAGGGGAATCTTTACAGAAAAATGATCGATAGTCCCTTAGAAAGATGCCTTGGACCTTCCAAATAGAGTACGTAATGAGAGAAATACACGAGGGACATTGCGGAAATCACGCAGGAGGAAGGTTACTTGTAAGACACTTGATTAAGGCAGGTTATTATTGGCCTAAATGGAAGAAGAAGCAGAAAGTTTCGTGGCTAAATATGACAAAGCCAAAGATATGGTAACAACATGCATATACTGATAGAGTTATTGCACCAAGTCATAGCACCATGGCCATTCATGAAATAGGAAATGGATATCGTGGGTCCATTACCACAAGCTAAAGGACACGTAAAGTTTCGGCTCATATTCACTGATTATTTCACTAAATGGGTAGAGGCAGGAGTATTTAAATAGGTAAGAGAAAAAAAAAGTTAAGGACTTCATTTGGCGGAACATAATATGCTGATTTGGAGTTCCAAAAGAGATCGTGTGTGATAATGGCCCACAATTTATATGAGCCAAATTATGGAATTTTTTCAAAGTTGGTAAATCAAAAGGATAACATCTACACCATGCCATCCAGTAGATAATGGACAAGCGGAATCAACAAATTTGGTCATTATCAACAATTGAAGAAGCGGTTACAGGAATCAAAAGGTAACTGACATGAGGTATTACCTGGGGTTTTATGGGCTTATTGTACAATTACAAAGATGACCACAAGAGAAACGCCATTTTCATTGGTTTATGGTGCCGAGGCTTTGATTCCAGTTGAGATAGGAGAGCCAAGCACACGGTTTGTACAGGCAACAGAGGAATCTAATAGTAAAGAGATGTGAGTCAATCTCAATTTACTCTAGGGAAGAAGAGAAGCTGCACTAATACGAATGACAGCGCAAAAACAAGTTATAGAACAATATTACAACCGAAAAGCACGTCTTAGATTCTTCAAAATCGGGGACTTCGTGCTTAAAAAGATTTTTCAATCTACAAAGACTGTCAATTCGGGAAAATTAAGTCCAACATAGGAAGGACCCTACAGAGTTCGTGATATTACAGGAAAAAGAGCATATGAATTGAAACAGTGGACGGGAAAGTTCTACCTTCACACTGGAATACTTTTCATTTGAAGAGAAACAATTCTAAGAGAATTCCCATGGTCAGGTATCGTCATGTTAAATTTTATTTTTGAATTGTTAAAATTCTACTAATGATTAGATGCTAGGCAAAATGCTGACCCGTACTAAATGATGAGTCACGACCTGTACGACAAAATAGAATACACTAAAATTCCTAGCTCAGGGTTACAATTATTCTGATAGAAATACAAACGGATTAAGCAGTCTTCATCTATAATCGCACCGCTGAGTCCCATATATTTTTCCATTTTATAAAAAGGACCAATATGAGAGAAACTAACAAGTTCTTGAGGCTTCAAACTTCAGTGCTCAAACATTTGGGGGACTGTACAATATACACAGGCACGTGTGTAAAGAAAGCAAAAAGATTTGAGGAAAAATCAAGATTAGATGAAACAACTGTAGAGCAAGAATTACGAAGTCATGACATTCATATCATTCACCATAGTGTTCTTTCCCATTAAAACAATGGAGAGCTATGACATTCATCATAGTGTTATTTCTCGTGAGAACATCGGAGTCACCTCTCAAACCCTTCCTATTGTATGAGACTGTGACTGAAATGGGTTATAAACAAAAACGTTTTGTTTATTACTATTTTTTTGTAAAAATATGTTACAAGAAAAATAGTTACGAGAAAGCTATAGATTTAATTCAAATACATGTAAAGTATTATTCAAAACTTGTCAAGGTTCATAAATTAAGACTTGTCAAAGTTATTTCAAAAGAAACAAGTGTGTTCCTATTTCTTTCATCGTATTATAACACCATTATGAAGTTGTGACATTTTCTTCATTAAGTGTTAAAATATAAAAGGGCGCTCTTTTATAAAACTCATGTTATTAAGTCACGAGATTAGTCAAAAAACATTTTTAAATGATAAAAATGCAAACTATTCTCTACGTCCTTGAAAATAAAAGGCAAGAATAGAACAAATGGAAGTTTAATGATAGTAACGAAAACTTCTTCATATATTTAGATCTAATGATTAAGTATAAACTTGATCAACAAAATTATTTTATACAAAATGCCCCATAACAAGAACTGGGGACTTTTACTTCTAAAAAAACCCTTAAAAGAAACTAAGGGTTTGATTACCATCTTCCAAAAAGATGAAAAAAAGTTCATTACAAGAAACTAGTCACCGAGAAGCAGGAACATCAGAAGTAACTGCTTCAATTTCAACGGAAGGAGCATGCACAGGCACAACTTCATCTTGGCTTGTGCAGTAGGCTCGATGAACTGAGGAAGAGTTATGGTATTTGCACCAGTTTCAACATTAATTGGAACCTCAACTTCGGGAGCTTGAACCATTAGAGCTTCAGCTTCAGGAGCTTGAACCATGAGATCTTCAAACTCGGGAGCTTCGGCTATCGGAACTTCAATTGTAGGAGAAGGGAAGTCCAGTGTTGTTGAGCCTTTTCAATTGTCTCCATAACCTTGGCTAATTCTAGCTCTAAGTATAAGTTCTCCTCACCAACTTCAACTAGGGCATCACAACGAGAGTTCAGAAAAGCCCAACTTACTTCAACGGCCAGTTTATCTTCGAGAAGCTCATAATCTCTTTCCCAGACAACAAGTTCATTCTTAAGTTCTTTATTTTTAGCCAAGGTTTAATCGTAAGAGGCTTGGAGAGAGGCATGGGAGCTTTCTAAGGCACGCACCTTATCAGAGGAGATTTTCAAATTTTCTTGTGTATAAGCCAGACTCTGCACCAAATCTCTTGCATAAACTTCTTTTTGGTTCAGAAATGTGCTCTTAGCTCTCTAATTTCTTCACTCGACTTGGACAATTGCTCCGAGAAAGAGCATTCAAGTTGTTCTTTGTCCTTCTTTGATTGGCTTGAAGAAGCTTTGGCCACTGTCAACTCCTAAGTCAATGCTCGCACCCGCTGCTCCAGGTTACCCCTATTTTCTTGCAAATCTTCTATAGCAATTTGTGCACTATCAAACTGTCCTTTCCAGTTAGCTGCTTCTAATTAAGATACACGAGCTACTTTCTCGGACTCAAGAATAGTCTTTTCAGAGTCACGGGCCACCTTCTCTAATAGAGAAATTCTGCCCATTAACTCTGTACCAATAAGATTGTCCTGAAAATAATAAAAGAGGAAAGTAAAAATCCAAGGGAAAAAAGAAATTTTTGCAAAAACAAATAAAGAAGGAAAATACCTTCAAAGTGGCGTGAACTATGTCGTTCTTCAGAGTCAGGCAGCTATGGCTATTCATTTTTTCTTTCTCAACTGAGCCAATCAAAAGCTCAAGCCAAAAGTCTGCCTGACCAGACTTCCTCAAAAGATTACTGTTGGCGGTACTTCAATAGTCACGCTCCTCATAGCAGCACTTCTGGTCGTAAAACCCACTTCTGTATGATGAACAATAGAAGGGGGAACTATTGAAGGAGGAACAATAGAAGAAGTGAAAACAATAGAAGAGGGAATAGAAGCAGATGGAGCAGGTGAACGAATAGAAGCAGATAGAGCAGGTAAGGAAGAAACTACAGGAAGAGGAAGAGGAGGAATTGAAGATACTGGAATTGAAAAAGAAGAGAGGAGAAGTTCATCTAAAACGAGCCCTAACTCTCCACTCTCAAAACCATTAACAAAAATTCGGTTGATGGACACACGAGTGTCCTGGGTTGTAATGTCATCATCAGAGATGAGATGAACAGGCTCGGTAGGAGAGGCACGAGGAGAAACCTCAACTTCTTCATCGGCCACAATACGTCTCCTTGCTCTTGGCCTCGTCACTAAAGAGTCGCCTTCATCTTTGTCACGACCCAAACCGGGTCATGATGGCACCCAACCCTAAGGCTAGGTAATCCTAACCAACAATCAATTTCATTTTAATAAGTCTCAAAACCGACAATTTAAAAATAATAATCCAAAAGTATTAATAGTAATATAGATAAGTACGAAAACCGATAACACACCCATAAGATCTGGGGTCACGAGTCTAGAGCCTCTAAACTAAAGTGGATAATAATAATAATATCCGAATAACAATATTAAAGTCTAGGAAAGTATATAATAAAAATAAACTGGGAAAATGAAGAGCAGCCAGGTCCTGCAAACGTCATGCAGCTACCTCAACAACTCTGGAAATATCTGAAGACTATGAGTGTCAGCTAAGCCTCCGGTGTACCTAAATTTGCACACAAGGTGCATGGAGTAGGGGTGAGTACTACCGACTCAGTGAATAATAAGCATAGAAAAATGTCGGAAAGTAAGAAATCCACGAAATGCCACAAAGCAAAGCTAAACCTAACAGTCCTATACCTTAGCTACGAACTTACAACAAACAATATCAAATACAACAGTCCAGTATCAGCTAAAGATGCAATGCAATGCACATGAATACACTGCAGCGTGCAGCCCGAGCCATCCATATTTATTTATCGTCGACGGCACTCACTAGGGGTGTGTACAGACTCCGGAGGGGCTCCTTGCAGCCCAAGCACAATATCAATATATAACCTCTGCGGCGTGCAACCCGAGCCATCCTCAGTCCACAGTATGCATATAAGTCGCATAACAGATTTAATATAATTCTTTGCCAATTTCCAATTATTAAGGTGAATATAATTTAATTAGTTAATTTCAGAGATAGGTGACTTAACATTTAATAGCACTGATTAAGCACAAGACTGAGATCAATGATTATTCACATCATGTTATCACACAGATATTCACCCTAGACGGGTACTACAGATCGGCACACTACCCCAAATATGGCATTACGCCCAATTATCAACAACACAATGTGCGTATCAAACGCCAATAATTTATATTCAGCTCTCGGGGTTGACCAAGTCACAATCCTTAGTCATTTACAACCCCGCAACTGCCATGGGGTGCGAGTCACACCCTAACATAGCGTCACGATGTGATAAACCGGGGTTTCAAACCCTCAGGCCATCATTTATACAAACTACTCACCTCTAACTGGTCGTAGACTGGTCAAAAATGCCTTTTCCCTTCGAATCTCCCTGTACAAGCGTTGAATCTATTCAAAACCACAACGAATACGTTATTATAGGCTAAATAAATATAACCCCAATCGAAATAATTTGAAAAACGCTAAAAATCACGAAGTTAATAAAACCCGAGCCCCGAACCCACTTCTCGAAAAATTATGAAAATTACAACTTTGGATTCCTCGGCTCTCCACGATTCCGTACATATAAAGTTCACCAAAAAAAAAGGAGTTCGTTTGACCCTTCAAATTCCCAAAATTCGTTTCTAAAAACTAAGCCCTAGTTCTTAACAATTTCTACACAATTTCATGGAATTAAGGGTTGATTCTTCCTAAAAATAGTTTTTTTAAGTCAAGAGACTTACCTTCAATCGATACCCGCTGAAAAAACACTTCAAATCGCTCAAATAGCTCCTTTGGTTACTTAAAAATGGAGGAAATTATGTCTGAGTTGCGGGTGAAACATTCTGTCCGCCTAGTGATTTACTCTATGCGATCGCATCCCTACTCCTATGATCGCATAGACCAAATTCTGACCCTCCAATTTCCTCTTACGCGATCGTATAATTCCCCATGCGATCGCATATCACTGAGCCCTACAACTACGTGATCGCATTGACCTATATGCAACTGCACTACACACAGTCCTGCACCTATGCGATCGCATCACCCCTTACGCGATCGCATAGACCAAATTTTGAGCCCCCTTTCTTTCCTCTATGAGATCGCAATTATGGTCATGCGATCGCATAAAACAAACGTGTGCTGCAATTTTCTGCTGCACTTTTAAACTTCAAAAATTCCTGTTAGCCATCCGAAATCACCCCGAGGCCCTCGAGACCTCAACCAAAAGCACAGATATGTTCCATTTCTTCATTGAAACTTGCTCGTAACATAAACACACTATCATAAACATCAAAATCATCCAATTTCCACGGATTCAAGCCTAAGTTGAACTAAAACTTCCGAAACTTGCATTTGATCCAAAACCCGACATAAACACCTTCAAATGATCTGAAAATTTGCACGCATATCCAAAATCACCTAACGGAGCTACTAGAACTGTCGTAATTCTATTCTGACCCCCGGATCAAATTCTCACCTATCAGTCAGAATTCGCCAAAATTTAAACTTCGCCAATTCAAGCCTAATTCTACATCGGACCTCCAAATTCAGTTCCGATTTCGCTCCTAACTAGTCGAATCATCGGAAATCTATTCGGAGCCCTCTAACTCATAAGTCAATGTTCAGTTGACTTTTCCAAACTAACCTTCTCATAAAGAGACTAATTGTCTCATTTCTATCCAAACTCCATCCGAATTACTTCAAACTCTCCAAATACATATATTGAAAGATATAAAAGCATAAAACAAGGAAAATGGGGCGGTAATTCACGGGACGCCGGGTCAGGTCGTTACATCCTCCCCAACTTATACAAACGCTCGTCCTCGAGCGGGTCAAGATACAGACCTGGGGTATCAAACAAGTGAGGATATTTGCTCCGCGTCTCCTGCTCGGTCTCCCAAGTGGCTTCCTCCACGGGTCGACCTCTCCACTGCACCTTCACCGACGCTATGTCCTTAGATCTCAGCTTTTGAGTCTGGCGACCCAAAGTGGTCACCGGCTCCACATCATAGGTCTAGTCTTCATCCAACTGGATCGTGCTGAAGTCTAACACATGAGACGGGTCTCCAACATACTTCCGGAGCAAAGAAACATGGAACACCAGATGAACACCCAACAAGCTAGGTGGCAAAGAATGTATATAGGCCACCTCCTCGGTCCTCCTAAGTATTTCGAAAGGTCCAATGAACCTTGGACTCAGTTTACCTTTCTTTCCAAACCTCATAACGCCTTTCATAGGCGAAACCTTTAACAAGACCTTCTTGCCCACTGCATAAGATACATCTCGAACCCTCCAGTCCGCATAACTCTTATGACGCGACTGAGCTGTACGAAGTCTCTCCTGGATCACTTTCACCTTCTCTAAGGCATCCTGAACTAACTCTGTCCCCAATAATCTAGCCTCGCCGGGCTCAAACAAACCAACCAGATATCTACACCGTCTCCTATATAAGGCCTCGATCTGAATGCTGGATTGATAGCTGTTATTATATGCAAACTCCACAAGTGGCAAGAATTCAACCCAAGAACCTCCAAAATCAATACCATAGGCACACAACATGTCCTCTAATATCTGGATCGTACGCTCTGACTGTCTATCCGTCTGTGGATGAAATGTTGTGCTCAACTGTACCTGCGTACCCAACTCCTGATGAAAAGTCCTCCAGAACTGGGATGTAAACACGGTACCCCAGTCTAACACAATGGAAACAAGAACCCCATACAGTCGTACGATCTCCCAGATGAAAATCTCTTCTAACTTCTCCGCATAATAAGTAGTGCATATTGGAATGAAGTGCGCAGACTTAGTCAGCCTGTCCACAATCACCGAAATCAGATCAAACTTCTTCGAGGTACAAGGAAGACCACTCACAAAATCCGTAGTAATATTCTCCCATTTTCACTTCGGAATATGCATCCGCTGGAGTACACCACAGGGTCTCTGGTGTTTGTATTTGCCTTGCTGAGAGTTGAGACACCGAACCACGTAATTCACAATATCTTTTTTCATTCTCCTCCACCAGTAATGTTGTCTCAAATCCTGGTACATCTTCGCGGCACCCGGATGAATCGAATACCGCAAGCTGTGAGCCTCCTCTAATATCAACTCCTGGAGACCATCCACATTGGGCACGCAAATTCGACCCTTCATCCGCAATACACCATCATATCCAATGGTCACATCCCTGGCATCATCATGCTGGACCCTGTTCTTCAGGACAAGCAAATGCAGGTCATCATATTGCCGCTCTCTGATGCGGTCATACAAGGAAGACCGAGAAACCACACTCGCCAACACCCGATTGGGCTCGGAAATATCTAACCTCACCATCTGATTGGCCAAGGCCTGAACATCAACCGCAAGGGGCCACTCCCCAACTGGAATGTACGTCAGACTACCCATGCCGATAGCCTTCCGGCTCAAAGCATCGGCCCCCACATTGGCCTTCCCGGGATGATACAAAATGGTAATATCATAGTCTTTGAGTAACTCAATCCATATCCGCTGTCTCATATTAAGAACTTTCTATTTAAACAAGTGCTGAAGACTGCGCTGATCCGTATATACCGCACAAGATACACCATATAGATAATGCCTCCAAATCTTCAAGGCATACATAATTGCAACTAACTCTAAGTCATGAACAGGATAGTTCTTCTCATGGTGCTTCAGCTGACGAGAAGCATAGGCAATAACTCTACCCTCCTGCATCTACACACAACCGATCCCAACTATCAAAGCATCATAATACATCGTGTAAGAGCCTGAAGCTGATGGTAATACTAATACCGGAGCTGTGGTCAAAGCCGACGTGAGCTTCTGGAAGCTCTCCTAGCACTCATCCGACCACACAAATGGAGCATTCTTCTGAGTCAACTTCGTCAAAGGCGAAGCAATAGATGAAAATACCTAAGCGAATCTGCGATAATAACCCGCCAAACCGAGAAAACTCCGAATCTAAGTAGCTGAGGACGGTCTGGGCCAACTCTGCACCGCCTCAATCTTCTTTGGGTCAACCTGAATACCATCTATGGACACCACGTGTCCCAGAAAAGTCACAGTATTAAGCCAGAATTCACACTTGGAGAATTTTGCATAAAGCTTCTCCTCTCTCAATCTCTGCAAGACCACCCTCAAGTGTTATGCGTGCTCCTCACGGCTACGCGAATACACCAGAATATAATCAATGAACACGATCACAAAAGAATCCAGATAAGGTTGAAATACACTGTTCATCAAGTGCATGAATGCAGCTGGGGTATTAGTCAGCGCAAAGGACATCACTAGAAACTCGTAGTGCCCATATCTTGTCCTGAAAGCCGTCTTCATAATGTCTAATTTCCTAATCTTCAGCTATTGATAGCCTGATCGAAGGTCAATCTTAGAGAATAACCTTGCTCGTTAGAGCTAATCAAATAAATCCTCAATAGGGGGTAGTGGGTACTTATTTTTCAAGTCACCTTATTCAACTGCCTGTAGCAATGCACATTCTCATTGTACCATCCTTCTTATTTACAAATAACACCGGTGCACCCCAAGGTGACACGCTCGGGCGAATGAAACCCTTATCTAGGAGTTCATGAAATTATTCTTTCAACTCTTTTAGCTCTGCTGGTGCTATACGATAGGGAGGAATAAAGATGGGATGAGTGCCCGGCACCATATCAATACCGAAATCAATGTCTCTGTCCAGCAGCATGCTTGGCAAGTTTGCTGGAAACACGTCATGTAAATCCTTAACAACGAGAACCGAATCAAGACTATGAGTCTCGGCTTCCACATCTCTCACGAAAGCCAAATATGATAAACACCCCTTTCCAACCATCCGTTGGGCTTTTAGGAAAGAAATTACCCTGCTAGGTACATAATCAGTCACGCTTCGCCACTCGATCCTCAGAATACCCGGAATAGCAAGTGTAACTGTCTTAGTATGACAGTCCAGAATAGCATGGTACGGAGATAGGCAATCCATACCCAAAATTACATCGAAATCCACCATGCCCAATAATAATACGTCGATTCGGGTCTCCAGACCGCCAATAGTCACCAGACATGATCGATACACATGATCCAAAATAATAGTATCACCCACCGGGGTAGATACGTGCACGGGTAAGGCAAGACAACCACGGATCGTAACCAAATAATGAGCAAAATAGGAAGACACATATGAATAGGTGGATCCGGGATCGAATAAAACAGAAGCATTCCTGTGGCAGACTGAGATAATACCTGTGATAACTGCATCCGAGGCAATAGCGTCCTCCGATTTGGAAGTTCATAGAAACGAGCCTGGCCACCGCCAGTACGGTCCTAACCCCTAGGGCACCTCGGGCTACCTGGCCTCCACCCCTAGCTGAATGAGTGGGAGCTGAAGAAACCTGTGCAGACGACGAAGGTTGATTCCTCTATTGAGACTGTCTACTGTGGGATCGAGGACACTGTCTCTTCATATGTCCCAACTCACCGCAATCATAGCAACAAACTGAAGCTGGAGAAGGCAACTGATGCAAACCCCTCGCTGCAGGCGAACCCTGAGCTGAAGGAGCAGGAGCAGAGCTCTAAGTTGGAAGAGTACTCACTGCAGGCTGACTCTGCTGATGACCCTGGTGGCCCTAGCCTGAAGAGGCTCCACTGGACTTTGTGCGTCCGGACTGAGAAGGCCTGAAGGAACGACCTCTACCCTACTGGAAATGGCCCCTAGATGGAGCGCCGCTGAAATTAACTGAACCTCGAGGCCTCTTGGCCTCCATCTCCACACGCTCCCGACGACAATCTGTCTCAATCAGTCGAGCCGCATCAACAACCTCCTCAAATGTCGCTGCTTTAGCCCTCTCTCTAGTCATCAATATATGGATTGGATAGTTGAGGACATCTATAAACCTCCTGATCCTCTTCTATCTGTCGGAATCATCCACATAGCATGCCTAGCCAGCTGTGTAAACCGAAACTCATACTGAGTCACTAACATATCTCCCTGGGTCCACCACTCGAACTGACGACGCAGCTCCTCTCTTTGAGACTGGGGCACATATTTCTCCAAAAATACCGTGGAGAACTGCTGCCAAGTGAGGGGCACTGCCCCAGTAGGCCTACGCCTCTCGAACTCTTCCCTCCAAGTAAATGCAGCTCCTGTGAACTGGAAGGTGGTAAAAGCCACTACATTAGACTCCATAATACCCGCAGTACAAAGCATACACTGGCATTTATCCAAAAAAAAACCTTAGGCATCCTCGCCCTCAGCACCACTAAATGTCAGAGGTTTGAGCCTACCGAACCTCTCCAAATGATGCTGCTCGTCATCTAGTATAGCTGGAACCACATGAGTTGGAGTAGGTGCGACCGGTGCAACTAGCTGAACTGGAGCAACCTCAGGTGTGTGTAAGCCCTGAACACCCTGCTCGGAGTGCGAGCATCGGGGTTCTGATGACCACCCCTGGTCTAAGAAGTAGCCGCTGCTGTAGTGGCTGAAACCGCCTAAGCTAGGCCAGTGCAGACGGATAAAATCTAAGACAAAGCCTCATGGAGACCAGGAATCACGATGGGCACTGCCGGTGCCTGAATAGGTGCTGCTGGAGCATCTACAGTTGGAGGCTGATCCTGGACCTAGGCAGCTGTCGGGTCTGCGGATATTGCCCTTGCTGGTCCGCCTCGTCTAGCACCACGACTACGTCCACTGCCTCTAGCAGGTGGTAATAGGGGTCGTCCACCACGTCCATTAGCACGGGTTCTCGCCATCTGCAAGAGAATAGAATACAGAAATTTAGTCTTCATGTTACCAAACCGCACGATATGAATTTCAAGAAAGTGAGGTGTTTCCTAAAAAGTTCTGTAGCCTCCTGCTTATAAGTTTGGTACACGGCACACCCATAAACAAGACTCTACTAAACCGGCTCATGACTCGTGAGGCCTAATAACCTAGGCTTTGATACCAACTTGTCACGATCCAAACCCGGTCGTGATGGCACCCAACCCTAAGGCTAGGTAAGCCTGACCAACAATCGCTTTCATTTTAATACTAAGTCTCAAAACCGACAATTTAAAAATAATAATCCAAGAATATTAATAGTGTAATATAGATAAATATGAAAAACCGATAACACACCCATAAGATTTGGGGTCACGAGTCTAGAGCCAGTTTCCAATTATTAAGGTAAATATAATGTAATTAGTCAATTTTAGAAATAAGATGACTTAGCATTTAATGACAGTGATTAAGCATAGGACTGAGATCAATGATTATGCAAATCATGTAATCACACAGATATTCACCCTAGAAAGGTGCCACAGATCCGCACACGGCCCCAAATATGGCATTACGCCCAATTATCAACAACACAATGTGCGTATCAAACGCCAATAATTTATATTCAGCTCTCGGAATGGACCAAGTCACAATCCCCAATCATTTACAACCCCGCACATGTCATGGGGTGCGAGTCATGCCCTAACATAGCATCACGATGTGATAAACCGGGGTTTCAAACCCTCAGGCCATCATCTATACAAACTACTCACCTCTAACCGATCGTAGACTGGTCTGCATTGCCTTTTCCCTTCGAATCTCCCTCTACGAGCATTGAATCTATTCAAAGCCACAACGAATACGTTATTATAGGCTAAATAAACATAACCCAATCGAAATAATTTGAATAAAGCGCTAAAAATCACGAAGTACGTAAAATCCGAGCCCCGGGATCACTTCTCGAAAAATTCTAAAAATTATATCTTTGGATTTCTCGTCTCGCCACGAGTCCGTACATATAAAGTTCACAAAAAACGGAGTCCGTTTGACCCTTCAAATCTCCAAAATTTATTTCTAAAAACTAAGCCCTAGTTCTTAACAATTTCTACACAATTTCATGGAATTAAGGGTTGATTCTTCCTAAAAAAGGTGTTTTTAAATCAAGAGACTTACCTCCAATTGATACCCGCTGAAAACACACTTCAAATCGCTTAAATAGCTCCTTTGGTTTCTTAACAATGGAGGAAATTATGTATGAGTCGCGGGTGAAATAACCCTTAAAACATTCTGTCCACTCAGTGATTTATTCTATGCGATCGCATCCCTACTCCTGCGATCGCATAGACCGAAATTCCGGCCCTCCAATTTACTCTTACGCGATCACATAACTCCATATGGGATAGATATCACTGAGATCGCATAGACCAAATTTTGAGCCCCCTTTCTTTCCTCTATGAGATCGCAATGATGCTCATGCGATCGCATAGAACAAACGTCTGTTGCAATTTTTTTCTGCACTTTTAAACTTCAAAAATTCCCTTAACCATCCGAATCACCCCGAGGCTCTCGGGACCTCAACCAAAAGCACATATATGTTCCATTACTTCATTCAAACTTGCTCGTAATATAAACGCTATCATAAATATCAAAATCATCCAATTTCCACGGATTCAAGCCTAAGTTGAATTAAAACTTCCGAAACTTGCATTTGATCAAAAACCTAACCTAAACACCTCCAAATGATCTGAAAATTTGCATGCATATCCAAAATTACCTAACAGAGCTATTAGAACTGTCGGAATTCCATTTCGACCCCTGGATCAAATTCTCATCTATCAACCGAAATTTGCCAAAATTCAAACTTCGCCAATCCAAGCCTAATTTTACACCGGACCTCCAAATTCAATTTCAATTTCGCTCCTAAGTCACAAATGACCATTCCGAACTAGTCGAATCATCAGAAATCCATTCCGATCCCTCTAACTCGTAAGTCAATGTTCGGTTGACTTTTCCAAACTAACCTTCTCATAAAGAGACTAATTGTCTCATTTCTATCCAGACTCCATCCGAATTACTTTATACTCTCCAAATACATATATTGAAATATATAAAAGCATAAAACAGGAAAAACAGGGCGGTAATTCACGGGACGACGGGTCAGGTCGTTACAATCTTCCTCCTCGGAGTCATCATCTTCAGTGGTTTTTCTCTTTACAAGAATATCCCGACCTCTACCGAAAGAGATTTGAATTCCTAAAGAGGAACGAGAGGCCGCTACTGCTTCAGCAGAAATGCCACGAATTGCTAATCCTGACAAAAAGATGGATGAGAATTAAAAGAATAAAAGCAAGATTTTACATACGGGAAAAACAAAAAACTCTTACCATGAGTTTTCACTTTCCAACCGTACTAATGGGAAATAGATTTCCAAGACCTAGCCTCCATAGATGCAGTCTTCAACAATTTATCTACCCAACCATGAAAATTGGTGAGGTATCCACAACTCCATGGTTGCTACAGAAAAAAAGAAGAAAAGAAAAATCAGAGAAATTGTTAAATTTTAAAGAGAAAGGTACGAGAAGGGTAGAAGACTTGCGTGTAAAGTTTTACTTCTCAGGGAAGGGAGTGTTTTCTTTAACCACTAAACCAAGTATGGGGGCAACAACAAATTGGGTGTACTAGCCACGATCCTTATCATCTTCTGGGCTTACCAAACCCTTTTACTCCTAGCCACTAAGGTGAAAACGCCATTGCGAAAAAGCCTAGAGGAGTAGAGATAAATTAGGTAAGGAAAAGTAAAATCAACACCTGCCTTGTTGGATAAATGCCTTAAACAAGCCAAATTCCTCCAAACAAGAGGACCAATTTGTGCTAAACAGACATTGAAGAAATGACAGAAATCGAGGATTACTAGATCAATAGTTGGTTCAAATCCTAAAGTAAAAGGGTAAGTATAAACAAAAGAAAGTCCTGTTCTATAGAAAGTAATTCTCTGATTTGGATTTGGATTAGGAATGACAATAGAAAACTCACTACTCCAATGGCAATCTTTTGCGTACTATGGGAGCTAAAGCTTTTGTAATCAAAGTAGGGTAAGTATCAGCACGATCTAAACCAGCAACTTGGCTTTGAAGTGATTGCCTATCATGGCGGAAAGATAAGTTAGTAGGGATTATCTCTTCTACCAAAGGTTCCTGTAAAGGTTCAGAGGTCTCTTTACCCTAAGAAGAAGACCTGTGAGTAAAAGAGCCTCTAGTTCTGGAAGAAGGGCCAGAACTATAAGAGGGTACAGAAGAACCACCCCACGAGTAGATCCTAAACTACAAAGTCTACCACCCCTTCTATGTCTAGTAGAGGCATTAGGGAAGTTATCTACTATGGGAGCTTTCCCAGGGTTAGGATTTGAAGAAGACATAATGAGGAAGATCGATATGAAGAAGAAGTGAACAGTTTTGGGAACAATAAAGTGTTCAATAAAACTTTATGTGAAAGAAGACAATAAAGAAAGTTATATTTATATAAGAGAACAAACGTCAAAGAGAAAAGTGTAATGATGAAAAGCCCATAACAAAGGTAACTGGCACTTCGTAAACAGTGGAGCCGTAAAAAAGTCTTGAAAAGGGATGCAAAACTGCAGAGGGAATGACACGTGCCCAGAGAATTAAATGGAAAAGATAATTGAAACGTCAATCTTGTCATAAAATTATTTATGATAGAAATCCCCTTTTAATGAGAATCCACTTCTCAAATATTCAATTGATTAATAAATGGAAAGTGGGGGGGGGGGGGGGGAACTATGTATATTGGGGAAAATCAGCTTTACATATTAAAGATGATGTGTCATGACACGTAGATCAGTCAAACATTCAAAGAATTAAAGTTAGCCAAGAGACACGAGCAAGAACAGATGCGAGCAAAGGTAGCGGAAGAGGCACGGGCAATTACTCAAGTGATATAGAGCCCGTACCTATTCAAGACATTTAAAGCTCAAAGATCAAGAAGAATCAAGGGAATGAATCTGATAGCCTATGAATGTCCAAATGCAGTTTTAACGTGTATTAAATACTAAACACATTAGATAATATTTATTTAATGTAATGATTGTGTAATGTTTCATTTAATTTCATTAATTGCTCATAATAACCTTATTATGACAAAGGTAAGACACATGCCTCCGAAGTTACTATAAAAAGGAGAATGTTGAACACTTGTAAGACACGAAATATTATTGGAATATACTTTGATTTACTTGTTTTCTGATCATATTATTCTCAAAATTCTTTCTTTATACTCTCTTTTGATTATCAGTAACCCATGTTCTTCTAAATTTCTAGCTTTGACTAAAAATTTATTTTTTGGTTAAACACATGTGCTTTTGGTAAACAGTCGCCCAGGTTGATAACGGGAAAGGCAATTGACACAACCTTTTCTGCCCTATTGGCTATTGGTGGGGCAATGAAGGTCGATGAATCTTGCAATGAGATATGCCCTACAATAAATCAATAAACAAAGCAAACTAAACGGTTCAATCAAAATGAATTATTGTTTTGAATATAGTTATAGATGACTTGACAATTCCAATTCAAAATCGACCAATTGAATCCGATATATTTTTTTGAAGCTTTTTGGTAGTTTTAAATGTTGATAATTTTGTGCAAATATTTTGCATTATTGAAGCTTTTATTTAAGCCTTCTATAGAATACAAGAAGTAAGAAAAACTATATTCACGAAAACGACGTGAAAATTATCCATTAGATGAAAAAGAAAAATAAGCGATAAATTAAACCCAAAAAGAAAAAGTAAAAGTAAAAGATAAGTACTACACCTCATACTCATAGTATATCTAACGTGGCTTTTTCATCACTTAGAGATTTTTTCATCTTTGGACTACAATAATTTGGAAAGTTGCTTTTTCGTATAGTTTTCCACTTTATCTTTTATTAGTAATTTATATACGGAAAGCAGAAAAAAGCAAAATTGCTTTCCTTGGAAAATTTTATCTTTTTCCAGAAAAAACTTTTAATGTTGAGAAAGTACGAGTCACTCCCATAGAAACAGCTAACTGTAACCACACAAAAAAAAATTAATAATAATAAATAATAAATTGGTACTTTGTAGCCCAAAAGGGAATACTCTTCAGAGCCCATTTGGATAACATTGGAAAAAAAACATTATTTGAAGTTAAAATAAAAAAAAGATTTGCGCAAGTTTTGATATATTTATAAAGGTAATTAAGCAGATAATAAATGTGGTAATTTTCAGGCTATTTTATTCTCTTTCTTTCTTTTTTCTTTATTAATATTTTTGGTGACATCTTTTGGCAATCACGCTAGTAATCGTTGGTCAACCATATAACAGAAAAATCCATCCTTGAGCCTTGTACATACCGCTCATCATATTATAGGAGTTGGTCATGCCCAAAGTCGTTATCTTAATGACAAAGGGATGAATGCTGAAAGCAAGATAGTCGTATTAGAAGATGTGGCTGGATCTCCTCCTTTTCAGGGAAACCTAATGTTTATGAGTCGTTTGTTTTGAAAATAAGAAAACATAAGCTTCGAATAAACTTTAAAATACTTGTATATCGTTTGATTCTCAACATAAAATTTTAATACAAATAATACTTACTATTTGTATGTTTAGTATATGAGACATGTTTTTCTATTTGTATGTTTAGTACTTTAGTGTAACTGCCCGAAAATTATTTGCAACTTGACTCGAACTAATATTAATTAATTAGAAAACTACAAGAATAATGACATGCTAGTTGTTTATGCATGTGACATGATAAAATTTGAGTCCAAAAATAATGTAATTTTAATCGTCAAATAAATCTAAATCTACATTTCTCTTAGTTTCTACATTGACCCAATTGTATTGTCGCTTCTAATTTGACTAGTCCACTCAGTGAGTCGTAAATAAAGTACTGTCTGTTTCAATTCAGATGACATATTTCTTTTATCTTGAGTCAATTAAATTAAATTTTAAAGCTAAATTGAATTTATTCAACTCAGTATTTTAAATTTTAAATTTCCATATTTAAAATTATACGAGAAATACTATAAATTATAATTTTTCCATGTAAGTATGATTTAAAAATATTTAAAATATTAGTCAAATTTTATATAATTTGACTCTCGATAAGTAAAATATGTAATTTAAATTGAAACGGATAGAGTACTAAAATTAGGCACCCATCAACTTATCCTTCAAAATTTCAATTTCTTTAAATAACCATGTTGTAGTTTAACTTTTAATCTTTTTATGTTAGTGGAAGATAATAGATACGTGATGAAATCATCAAGATGTACGTTAACTTGAACAACCATTACTAAAAAAGAAACGTTTAATCTTCATATATAGCTAAAACTAGATCTCACTTCTACATTGACCAAAATGATAAACCACTCGTTGAGACGATAAAAAAATATATTCAAGCTGCATGTGATTTATCCTACAAAATTTTAATATCTTTAACTATCATCCAATTTAAGAATATGGCTGAAAAAGGTTTCAAGTTTAAATTCTAGTAAAGGCAAAACAAATATAATTATTCAGTAATTGTATCGATACATGATATCAAATATCCAACAAACTTAATTGATATATGCCTGGTCCGAACACCATAATTATACCAAAATACTATTGCGTTGGTGGGCAGAAAGTGGATATGGTTCAAATCAGTTAAAATCGTACGATCTCATCAGTTTTCGAACTAATCATTTAAAAATAGCCAGCATTTGTCAAGTTATTAAAAAATAGCCATTATTTTATTGCAGTAGTCAATAGAGACCGGTCCAGCATAATATATTGGAGTTTGATGTACCTGTATATAAACGTCCAGCGTATTATGCTGAAACTAATCACAATTTATTATTATTTTTGAATAATCACTTATAAATCTGGCTATTTTTTAATTTCTTCCTTCAAATCACCCAAGTAAACAGAAAAGCTAACAAGTTCATAGCACCTTTCAAAGTCACAAGGGACAATAAAAAAAAGGGGTTCTGTGCATCAAATGCTGGAAGTCCAAGATGGTGGTTTGGAACATTCAAAAGGACACCTGATCCATGCTCTCTTCCCTTGGTAAAGAGGAATTTCTAAGCTTTTACTATGTGCGTTCGGAAAAAAGCCAAATCACAAAAGTCTGTTGTATGCAATGTTACTTTTCATTTCTACAAGAGGTTATTTTTACGATTTGATAATATGCCACTAAATTTTATGGACCATTTCCCACTAGAGGAGTGTTATCATTGGACTATCAGTTCAATAATTTCAACATGATGCCTCTTCTGGATTTAGAGAACCGAACTTTTTCGCGATTTCAATTCGATAGGTCCTTAAAATTACTTGTAATTACCTTTTCGCGACCTGATTGGGTAAATTTTTTTTACCTTTCACCTGCATAAAGCTTAAACTCTTATTATAAACTCGTGGTAGGGCTTATCAGAGTGGTAATAGCTCAAATCACCAAAATATGATAATAATTGAACCAAAAATTAGAACTATTCACTGTACCTTTCACAATCATCACAAGGGGACAATATGCTGTCGAATATTCTGGACCATCACCTACCATAGAAGTGTTATAGTTGGACTATCAATTGACATCAAATGTATAAGTTAAAATGGATAATGGATAACTCGATGCACAAAATATTTCACGTTTACGCATAATTTAAAGAAGCGTCATATATTTAGGAAGTTTGACGTAGGCAACCTACCATGATACAAGCATCAACAGCCTATTCTACAAGCTGATTCTACGACTCAAACTCATGACCTATAGACATAAAATATATAAGTTAAAGAGCAGCTCGGTACACGAAACATCTTACTCATTAGGGGTGTGCATTCGAATCGGTTTATCGATAAATCGAATCGATTATTTGTTATCGAAATCGAAAAAATCAAAATCGAAAAATCGAAACCTTATTGAAACGATAACGATAAGCATATGTACAAATCGATAATCGATAAGTAATTATCGATAGGGATCAAAATCGAATGCACACCCCTAGACTGTAGACATTTGTAAAATAAGTAATTACCTATTTGTGTAGATTAATATAACATACAAACGATTCAATACATTTCTTATGTACCCATAGGTACTATATCGGATTTGAATCCGATTTCGGATCAATCTATATTGAGTGACTGCCTCAATTATGTTGTTGCTAGCAAATACCATTATTTTTGGTTTTGGATCTTCCAAATCATTCCCGCAGGAGATCCGGACCCATTTTTTCTGATATATTCCGCTACTATTTTGAAAGCGGCTATACAATATCATTTTCCCTAATCTATACACTTTCCTTTACCCTAGGTCCCTTACCTTATTATTTCATCTACCACATTTAAGGAATGATCATATTTAAAGATCAAGGGAATGAAATTCAAACTAATGGAAAACAAAATTAGCCGTGATGATGTATTTTGTTTTATTTTATTTTTTTATACCGTTGGAGTGTTGGTGACATACATTTGATCCCTTACTTTAGTTTTGTTACATGTGCTTGTTGATACAATTTTTATGTTATAAATGGTGTTCGTTTTATTTTAGCTTCTTTTTGTCCATATAAATTAGGCGCGTTTACAGCGATATACTTTCCGTGAAATCCCGCAAATTTTGTTATTGATATAATCGATAACTGAATCAATAAGCCCCCAAAATCGATAAATTGAAATCGAAAAAATCGAAACCTTATTGAAATGATAACGATAAGCATATGTACAAATCGATAATCGATAAGTAAGTATCAATAAGGGTCAAAATCGAATCGATAAATCAAATGCACACCCCTACTACTCATGCAGAATCCGGGAAAAGGTCATAGGGGTATGATGTAGGCAACTTATGAAACATCCTGGTCACACAGAATTCGGGGAAGGATCGCATGCCTAAGGATATTATATAGGCAACGTACACTGATGCAAGCATCGAACTCATAACATATAGACTACACGGAGAGAAACAACCAATAGTAAATGCAAAATACAAAACACATTCCGTTCATGAAACTTTCTTGAGATTCAACCTCTAATAATTCTAACAACATAAAAATAACAGTTAATCAACAATTCCCAATATATGGAAATTTAAATCTGAATATTCTACACCTTTATTTATTTAATTATTTATCCTCAAGCAAGTGTAGAATTTCCAGTAGCTGATGTCCAAACAATATCCTTAAGTGCAGGTCTAAGTTCTTTACTGCAGAATTGATTGTACTCCAAGGTATCACCACTTGCCTTTTTCACTTCCACAACAAGAAATGAAGATGCCACAGCAAAAATATCAGCAGAAATTCCTAATTTCCCTTTTCGTCCACATTCTTGCCCTTGTAGCCTAACACAAGAATCACTTTTCTTTATACTAAACTTTGCAGTTTTAGCCACTTCTTCTAGCTTTGATATAACACTACTTGCTGTCTTTGTTGTAGCAAATCTCAATTGTTCTTTCTCCATCTTCTTCTTCTCTTCAAATAATGGCGATAAATCGAAACCTTCTGATAAAGAAATGATATGAAACGCATTTAATGTCTCGAGATCTTTAGTCTTTTCGACACAATTTATATCATCTCCTATAGAAAATTCTTCCTCCTCTTTGGTTTTGAAGATCTTTGGCATTGATTTTTTAAACCAAGTTGATTCCATAATCTTATATGTAGTGATTCTTGAATTTGGATTTGGATCCAACATCTTGGTTATTAATCTTCTAGCCTCTGATGAAAACCAAGGTGGACATTTGAAATCACCCCTATAAATTTTTTTATACATAGCCATAATATTTTCATCTTGAAATGGTAAAAAGCCAGCTAAAAGAACATAAAGAATTACCCCACATGACCAAATATCAGCTTTTGCACCATCATAGCCTTTTTTACCAATAATCACTTCAGGAGCAACATAAGCAGGAGTTCCACATGTTGTATGTAGTAGCCCATCTTGTCTTAAATGGTCAGTAAATGCACTAAGCCCAAAATCTGTTACCTTAAGATTTCCTTCTTCATCTACCAACAAATTTTCAGGCTTTAAATCTCTATGATAAACACCACGGCTATGACAGAAATCAATAGCTGAAATTAATTGCTGAAAATAGCCTCTAGCCACATCTTCCCTTAACCTGCCTTTGGCTATTTTTGCAAATAATTCACCCCCTCTAACGAACTCCATGGCGAAGTAAATCTTTGTTTTACTCGCCATGACTTCGTTAAGCTCAACGATATTTGGGTGTTTTACCATTTTCATAACAGAGATTTCTCGTTTGATTTGATCCATCATACCAATTTTAATCACTTTTTCTTTGCCCACAACTTTCATAGCCACACTTTTGCCATTTTGCACGTTACGTGCATGGAAAACTTTGGCAAAAGTTCCATGGCCTAAAAGGCGGCCGAGCTCGTATTTTCCGTACAAAGCCATGCATTTCTCCTCAGGTGCCATTTTTTGGAAAAGGAAAAGATTTTGGTTAAATTTGTAAAAAAGAGGCTAAAGAATGAAAACGGTGTCTGTTTCTGTAAAGAAAAAAGGAAATGGTTGACAGAAAGGGGCGAAATGGGTGATTGATTCACCCGTCTTCTACGTGTTTCCGGTGGCAATTCCTGCCGCCGGCGACTGGTTTTTGGATTTTTCCGGCAGTCAAAAGGGGATCAGAAAACCGATAACCTCTCATCTCTCTGCATTCCCGAAAGAGAATTAGGGTATTTTTAGCTAGGGTTTACAGAAAGAAACCAGAGAATCAATGGTATTTTTTCTTTTGTTGTTTATCTAATCTTTCTGAACTGAGGCCCTTAACATAAATTTATAGTCAGGTCAAGGGCAAAATCATCATTTCCCACGGAAAACAGTTGTTGTGATCCGATGGCTACGGTTTTGGCTTATTTGACACGTGTCGAGATCTGAAGGTAAAGGGAATCTGCATGATATTTTAGGCAATTATAAAGTGAAACGTTTATGAACAGCTAGGACTGAGGTAGGTTAGCTTGATCAGTGACGTGAACAAGTTGGTCACTTCGAGGTTTGGTATTTTTATGACTATTTTGCCCCTGCGTGGCGAATTGCCGCATTTGGCATTTTATGCAATAATTTCAGGGTTTTTTTTAGTTAAATAGCTAAATATAGAGTAACTTAAATTGGTTAAGATTTGACTTTATTGGTAGAATTATAGAGGTTTTGATTCAAGGGTACAGTTGTAAAATAGAACATTTTCACCCAAGATATTAAAAATTAGTGGGTCTTATTTCATCTTTAGAAAGTTTGTTAAGAAAATAAAACAAGAACAACAACAACAAAAATCCAGTATAATCTCACTTAATGGGGTTGGGGTCTAGGGAGGGTAGTGTGTACGCAGACTTTACCCATATCCTTGGGTAGAGAGACTGTTTTCAATTAGACCCCCGGCATCCTTCCCTCCAAGAACTTCCTACCTTGTTCTTGGGAGACTCGAACTCACAACTTTCGGTTGAAAATGGTGGTTGTTTACTATCAGAGCAACCCCTCTTGTCAGCAAATTACTAAAATTCAGTTCAAATACTAGTATCTACTTGATATTATACTAATTTAAGCTTGTTATGCTTTCTTATTTGAACCATCTAGTTTTGGAGTACGTGATTTTTTTTACTCAAATTATATTTTAAAATTATATGAAAATATGAAAAATCACACATTTGTAGTTAAGAAAAAGTTTTTAAAAATTGTATTTTTATTAATGTGCTGCATTAAAAATAATTGTAACTAAAGAATGACACTTTTATGTATTCCCTTTACTCTTTGAAATCGAGCGGCAGGGGCGTAGCTAGGTGGGCGAGAGAGGGTTCAACCAAATTCTCGTTCGCATAAAAATTACACTGTATATATATAAGGTCAACTTTTTTATAAACACATATATTAGATGTTGAATCCATTTAATTTCTTCGCGTGCTTTTCTTATAGAAATTCTGATCCTTCAATGCGAACGGGCAACAAGAATTTGAATTAATCTATAACTTTATAAATATCTAATTTTATTTCTATATTACCTCTATTAAAAATAGAAGTTCTAATTGTATTAGCTAGGACAAGGTTAATATTTTCACCTTTTGATTTTCAACCTTTTTTTATTTTGAATATTCCGAAACTTAGAGCCAAAAGTTGAAGTACCTTAATACTATTGGTAGCAGATTGCAATAATTGAAAAATCATACTAGGGACAGGATTGTGACTGACAACGAGAGGGTTTGCTGACAGGACTCTGGAATTTATCGCTTTCCTGTGGGTCCCACTAACTGAATCCTATAAATCTGAAACAGGTAAAAATCCAATAATAATGATAATGATTTAATTGTTACAATAATGCAAGAATAAGAACAATATAGAGAAAGAATAGGGAGAGAGAGAAGTATTCTTATTAATACTTGGGGTGATTTACAATGGGGTAAGACCCCTCTATTTATAGGAAGAGGAATGACTTAGGTTCAAGCTAAAACTCTTAGACATTCACTCTAAATAGACTTCTATTTTATAACACTCCCCCTTGAATGTCTATTCAATAATGTGCCTCATAAAACCTTAAAACCAAAACCCATTGGGAAAAATTAAAGAAAGGAAAAAGAGTACACATGTTTGAATATGCGCTTATTGGTTGCCTCGTTAAAAACCTTGCAAGGAAAACCCGGTGGGACAAAACCTTGTAAGGGAAAAAGAGTGCAACGCGCCTTAACTCCCCCTGATAAGAACATCAATTTATGTCCTTACGTCTTCGCATCCTGATCTTGTGAACTAGCTTCTTGAAGGTTGACTTTGGTAGAGATTTTGTAAACAAATCAGCCATATTGTCGCTTGAACGAATCTGTTGAACATTGATATCACCATTCTTTTGAAGATCATGTGTGAAGAATAACTTTGGTGAAATATGCTTCGTTCTATCTCCTTTTATGAATCCTCCCTTCAATTGAGCTATACATGCTGCATTATCTTCATACAAAGTTGTGGGTAGTTTATCACACTTCAAACCACATTTGTCTTGGATATGATGTATTATCGACCTTAACCACACACACTCCCGACTTGCTTCATGAATAGCAATTATCTCGGCATGATTAGATGAAGTAGCCACAATTGATTGCTTAGTCGATCGCCAAGATATGGCGGTTTCTCCACAGGTAAACACATAACCCGTTTGAGATCGAGCCTTGTGTGGGTCGGACAAATATCCAGCATCAGCATAGCCAACAAGATCCGGGCTGCAATTCTTGCCATAAAATACGCCCATATCGGTAGTTCCCTTTAGGTACCGCAATATGTGTTTGATCCCATTCCAATGTCTCCTCGTAGGAGCCGAGCTAAATCTTGCTAAGACATTAACTGAAAAGGATATGTCAGATCTTGTAGTATTTGCAAGATACATTAGTGCGCCAATTGCGCTAAGATATGGTACTTCAGGACCAAGTAGCTCTTCATTCCTTTCTTGTGGTCGGAATGGATCTTTGTTCACATCAAGTGATCGAACAACCATCGGTGTACTTAAAGGATGTGCTTCATCCATGTAAAACCGTTTCAGTACCTTTTCTGTATAGGTAGATTGATGAACAAAAATTCCGTTTGCCAAATATTCAATTTGCAAACCAAGACATAGTTTAGTCTTTCCGAGATCTTTCATCTCGAATTCATCCTTTAGATAATCAATTGCCTTTTGGAATTCTATAGGGGTTCCAATAAGGTTTATGTCATCAACATATACGGCAAGTACAACAAATTCCGATGTTGTTTTCTTTATAAAAACACACGGGCAAATGGCGTCATTTATATAGCCTTCTTTTAACAAGTACTCACTAAGACGATTATACCACATTCGTCCAGATTGCTTTAGACCATACAAGGATCTTTGCAATTTAATTGAGAACATTTCCCGAGATTTTGAGTTGTGCGCGTTTGGCACCTTGAGTCCATCGGGAATTTTCATGTATATCTCATTATCAAGTGAGCCATCAAGATAGGCAGTAACTACATCCATTAAGTGCATGTCAAGCTTTTCATGGACAGCAAAACTTATGAGATAACGAAAGGTTATCGCATCCATTACAGGCGAATATGTCTCTTCATAATCGACACCAGGCCTTTGAGAAAAACCTTGTGCAACAAGGCGTGCCTTATATCTTTGTACCTCGTTTTTCTCATTTCTTTTGCGTACAAAGACCCATTTATAGCCGACAGGCTTAACACCATTAGGTGTTTCAACTATAGGGCCAAAAACTTCACTTTGCCAGCGAATTCAATTCTGATTGAATTGCTTCTTGCCACTTTGGCCAATCCTGTCTTTTTCGACATTCTTCAACAGATTGAGGTTCGAGATCCTCACATTCTTGCATAATGCTAGATGCTACATTATAAGCAAAGTCATTATCCACCACAATATCCACTCGATTAATATTTGCCTCAATATTAATTGGATTTAGGGATAGTTCCGTATTTTCCAAAGTCTTGGGCTCAATGGATTCTTCATGAATCTCAGAATTTGTTAAATCATGAGATTCTTTTGTGGTGTCATTTTGATCGTTCTTTTTCCTCTTTCTAGGATTTCGATCTTTGCAACCTAATGGTCTGCCACGCTTCAGGCGTGCATTTGACTCATTGGATATGACACTAGATGATTGTCCAACAGGGACATCAATACGGATTGGAACATTTTCCGCAGGAATGTGGGATTTCGTTATCCTCTTCAAGTCCGTAAATGCGTCAGGCATTTGATTTGCTATTCTTTGCAAATGGATAATCTTTTGTACCTCTCTTTCACAAATAGAGGTATGTGGATCAAGATGAGATAATGATGCATTTTTCCACAAAATTTCCCGTTTGGTTTCACCAACTTCTCCCCCTAATTTTGGGAAAAGTGTCTCATCAAATCGACAGTCTGCAAATCGTGCAGTAAACAAGTCGCCTGTCAATGTTTCGAGGTAGCGAATGATGGAGGGCGATTCAAACCCAACATATATTCCTAACCTTCTTTGCGGACCCATTTTGGTGCGGGATGGCGGTGCTATAGGCACATATACTGCGCATCCAAAAATTCTTAAATGGGATATATTGGGTTCATGACCCAAAACCAATTGCAACGGGGAATACTTGTGGTAATTCGTCGGTCTGAGACGAATTAGCATTGCTGCATGTAAGATGGCGTGACCCCATACCGAAGTGGGCAGCCTCGTTCTCATAAGTAATGGCCTTGCAATCAACTGCAGGCGTTTAATTAACGATTCTGCAAGACCGTTTTGAGTGTGAACATGAGCTACAGAATGTTCAACTTTTATCCCGATTGAAAAGCAATAATCATTAAATGCTTGGGATGTAAACTCAGCAGCATTATCCAGTCTAATGGACTTGATTGGATTATCTGGAAATTGTGCTCGAAGTCGAATTATTTGTGCCATTAATTTCGCAAACGCAAGGTTGCGTGATGACAATAGGCACACATGAGACCATCTACAGGATGCGTCTATCAAGACCATGAAATACCTAAACGACCCACTAGGTGGGTGAATAGGTCCACAAATGTCCCCTTGTATACGTTCCAGAAACGTGGGTGACTCAGTCCCAACCTTTGTTGGTGATGGCCTGATAATCAACTTGCCTTGATAACACGAAGTGCAAGGATATTCATTATTCGAAAGAATTTTGAAATTCTTTAACGGATGCCCATATGAGCTTTCTATAATTCGTCTCATCATGACCGATCCTAGGTGTCCCAATCGATCATGCCAAAGTACAAAGGTATTGGAATCAGTAACCCTTTGGTTTACTGTTGAATGTGCCTCAATTGCACTAATTCTTGTCCAATACAGGCCACAAGATAAAGACGGGAATTTCTCAATAACCCTCTTTTGGCCGGAGACATTCTTTGTGATGACGAGATATTCAAGATTATCTTCATCCATTGTCTCAATATGATAGCCATTCCGGCGTACATCTTTAAAACTCAACAAGTTTCTCTTAGACTTGGAGGAGAACATTGCATTCTCTATGATTAACGTCGTGCCTTTGGGCAGAGTTACAATTGCTCTTCCGGAGCCTTCAATCAATTTACTACTTCCAGATATTGTAGTAACGTTTGCCTTACACATATTTAGTTGAGAGAAATACTTCCTTTCTTTGAGTATTGTATGTGTAGTACATGAATCAACTAGGCAAATACTTTTACAGTTGGACGTTGATCCAAGTTCGCTTTGTGAGATATCCATATTTGCTATCCCATAGTTTGACATACAAAAGAGATACACGAACATAAGAATAAACAAGTTCAATTCGTTTGTGTCACATAATATTTTCAAAATCTGCTGCTAACAGTTGACTAACAAAATCAGATATGTTATCCATTACTTTGCAGTTTGAAAATTTCAGTTTAAACGTTTTCTTCAAACAATCGATTGTTAAACAAAAACAATCGATTGTTGAACATTGACAATCGATTGTTAAACACACACAATCGATTATTTGCTATTTTGAAAAACTTCAGATCATACTGTCTTAAGACAATCGATTGTTATGCATAGACAATCCATTGTTGGCTATTTTGAAAAATTCCAGAGCACACTGTTTTAAGACAATCGATTGTTGGCTATTTTGAAAAATTCTAGAGCACACTGTTTTAAGACAATCGATTGTTAAGTATAGACAATCGATTGTTGGCTTTTTTTGAAAAATTCCAGAGCACACTGTTTTAAGACAATCGATTGTTATGCATAGACAATCGATTGTTGGCTATTTTGAAAAATTCCAGATTACACTGTCTTAACGACAATCGATTTTTAGACAAAGACAATCGATTGTGGATGATTTTTGAAAAATTCCAGATTACACTGTCTCAACGACAATCGATTGTTAGACAAAGACAATCGATTGTTGATCAATTATTTTTCAGCTTTAATGCGAAAATAGTAGATAATCGACTAGTTTTTCAGGCTAGTCGATTACCCCTACTGGAAAATAAAAATTTTATTGATATTTGAGCATATTGAAGATATTCTAAAGAACTACTGCTAACATTGCATCATGAACTAACTAATACGAGCTAATACTAATGACTATTAGTTTATTCACTGACTAATACAAATAAGTAGAATAAAATCAAATAACTCCATCTTCTTTCATCACGGATCCATCGCCGATTAGGTGGTCTATTTTCCCCTCGGGTTGCTCAAAGAAGTCTGCCACATCCAGGTGGGTGATGTCCTCATCGTCGTCGTAGACAAAATTTGTTTCAGGGCCTTTTCTCTTTCGAGATGCTTGATAAAGGTCAACCAAGTGTCTTGGTATACGGCAAGTCTTTGACCAGTGCCCTTTCCCACCGCAACGATAACATATAGTTTCTGAACCATTTGCCTTAGGATCTTCATGACCCCGTTTCTGCTTTCGGCGGTTATCTCTCTTTGGGGGTTGACGGACTTCATTGGAATTTCTTCCTTGTCTACGTCCCTGGCTATGACCCCGTTTACGACCATGACCATGGTCCTTTTCATGTTTGGCATAATGAGAGTGCACCTTATCTGCTTCAGGCAGTGGTGTAGACCCAGTGGGTCGATTTTCATGATTTCTCATGAGCAGGTCATTATTTCGCTCAGCCACTAGTAGAAGAGAAATCAGTTCAGAGTACTTTGTAAAGCCTTTCTCTCTGTACTGTTGTTGCAGTACTATATTGGAGGTATGAAACGTTGTAAACGTTTTCTCAAGCATATCATAATCGGAGATATTATCCCCGCATAGCTTCAATTTAGAAGTAATTCTGAACATTGCAGAATTATATTCAGAAACGGACTTAAAGTCCTGGAGCCTCAGATGAGCCCAATCATATCGTGCTTGTGGCAGAGTGACCAACTTCAGGTTGTCATATCTCTCCTTTAAGCCGTTCCACAAGACGAGTGGATCCTTGACGGTGAGATATTCAATCTTCAAACCTTCATCAAGGTGATGGCGCAAGAAAATCAAGGCCTTCGCACATTCTTGGGTGGATGCTTTTTCTCTATCTTTGATGGTGTCTCCGAGACCCATAGCATCTAAGTGGATTTCAGCATCCAACACCCATGTCATATAGTTCTTGCCCGAAATTTCAAGGGCAACGAACTTTCTTTTCGTAATGTCAGACATAATCGAAAATTAAATTAGGAAGAGGGAAATACCTTAGATTTCTCGAGAATGGTTCTTGAGACGGTAGAGTCTCGTGCTGATAACGTGTTATGAAATAATATAAAGACAAGAAAAATAATGCAAGAATAAGAACAATATAGAGAGAGAATAGGGAGAGAGAGAATAGGGAGAGAGAGAAGTATTCTTATTAATACTTGGGTGATTTACAATGGGGTAAGACCCCTCTATTTATAGGAAGAGGAATGACTTAGCTTCAAGCTAAAACTCTTAGACATTCACTCTAAATAGACTTCTATTTTATAACATTAATAATATTATACCATTGAATTTATTTCATGAATTTCACCTGTGCTGAAACAGCTATACCTCTTTCTTTTTTTCCCCTTTCTCTAATGGGAAAAAGGTCAAAAAAAGTACGCCTACTATTGAAATTTTTTCATGTTAATATTCGATTTTATTTTTCGGCTAAAAAGTTTTTACCATTAAGAAAGTAAACAAATTAGTATCCAAATCTAACGACATTTCTACGTGGCAACCAGATCCCTCATATAATTGTACCAACTAACTAATAAATTGCCAACTAAATTATTATAACCCGATCCATTTTATAACTCGCCCTACGTAATTAACAACCCACCTCTAGAACACGAAAAAATCTTAGACGAACACCCATCTTCCTCACCACAAAAAACGGGCCCTTCCTCTTCGAAATTCTAGCAGCGCTTGGTAACCACAATCCATCGTAATTCCTATAGTCGCTGCAATTTCCATCACCATTGTTTCGTCTTCTTCCTCAATACACACAACATTCTTCTTGGATGGCGAAGAAGAAGACATTCGTTCCCATTTGGGTGTCAAATTCAAAAAGCAAAAACGAAAATGAATTCAATTTCTGATTCGATTTTCCTTCATGGAAAGAGCAGGTTAAGTTGATTTGAATAATACTACATAATTTATTACCAAATTAATGGAAAGAGCAAACAATTTCAAATGTTAAGGTTGCTAATGGTGGAGGCAAAAGATATAGGTATTATGGTGGGTGGGGGGGGGGGGGGTAGAAGAAAAGGAAATAAGAATAAAAATTTAGAATTATTTAATTACGTGGCATTTTTTGTTAAAGGGGTCCTTTGCCACAGTGGACTGCCGTTAAATTTGAGTACTATTTTGTTTACTTTCTTAATGGTAGTGACTTTTTTGGCCGGAAAGTAGAACGGGGTATTAACTTGGAAAATTTTTAATAGTAGGGGTACTTTTTTGGCCTTTTTCCCTTCTCTAATTCTATATTTTACATTAGAAACAAGTAGTGACGGACCCAAAAATTATGCAAGCGGGTTCAATCTTGAAAATACATAACTTTAATCGTAAAATAGTAATTATAAAGTGGGTTCAAACAAAATATTTATATAAAATTTATACAACTTTAATCATAATTTGTACATATACATAATATTATTTTTTGATGAATTGACCTGTTGGCCACCACTTGAGTCCGCCACTAAAAATAAGGTGATATAAAATTCGATTAAGCTTCTTATTTTATTTTTAATTACAAGTTAATTATTACAAAAATATTATGCTATATTTAAAAGTATAGTTTTCATATGTTTTTTTTCTCAATATTTCATGCTCAGCCAAACATCGTCATATAAATTAAGACGAATAAAATATGAATTACTTATTTGTACCTAATTGAGAAGCAACCATTCACAATTTAATGTGTTCTTATATTTATAGAGAAACAACTATTCACAATTTAATTTCTTGAAATATTTAGAAAAAGAAAGCTCAAACCTAATCAAATTATGAAGTTATTGTTATTGTAAGAGATTAGATGTTAACACAGCACCTTCTCACCTAACAATTTAGTGTCCATTTGGACATAAGAATTTTAAAATTTCGGAAAAACAGAAAATTTTCTTATATTATTGAAAATTAGAGTTATGTCTGGATATAAATAAAATTTAGAGTTATTTTTGAATTTTTTTGAGTGATTTGAAGTGAAAATTTTGAAACATAGTTTTTGCAGTTTTTATATTTTCAAAAATTGTAAAATTTAAAAATTTCATGGTCAAATACTGAATTCGAAAAAGTAAAAAAAAAATCAAAAAAGAAGTAATCTTTTTTGTGGGCAAACGGGCCTTAATATTTATCCAAGTGATTGGTGGTCCTAATTCTAGTGGTACTTGCATCTTTCTTTTATGGTAATTTATGTCAGTCAGAATTAAAATATCAAATTTAGTAAATTAATATGTCTCATATCCAAGAAAATTCATTTTTTACCCTTTTTTTTAATGCAGAAAATTTATTTTCTTACTTGTAGCTAAAACTAGGAGTGTTCGTCGATCGATACGATACGGTATTTAAACAATTTCGATTTTGTATTTTCGATATTCGGCTTCTTAAAAACCTATACCAATACCATACCTAATTAAATTCGGTATGGTACGATTTTTATCCTTTCGGTTTCGGTTTATTCCGTTCGATAACTTCGGTTTATTTGCTTTGAATACTAACTAGTGCATGGAGCCATACACTCTATTATTCTTAACTAAAGTACTCAAAAATATAAAATTAAAAATGTTTCTTGACAAAAAAAAAATTTCAAAACTAGCAAGTATCGACCCAAATAGAGAAAATTGTACATAAAAGAATATTTTTTTGGTAATTAAAAGTTGTATTAATCACCAAAGTGATTTCAGTACAAAGCCCTAGTGCAGCTACTACACAGCTGACTATCATATCTAGATTCTATATCAACTATTGCTATACCTATCCCTCTATTTACAGAAGATATTGCTGAAGCTGTAACCTAATTTTGGGGGTTCCTCTAATATTACAAGTATAAGCAATGGTCCTAAGTAGTTTATCACTGTACAGAAGACATTTTCAAAGATCCTCGCATTTCTTTCTAACCACAGAGCATAGAACAGTTCAGCTACAACCATTTTGAATATGTGAGCCCGGCTCGATTTCCCTTTAGCATTACCAATAATCCATTGAACAAACTGTTCCCAATTCAGAAATTGGGGTGAGTTTCCCTAATCCAAGACAGTGTCTGGTGCATTAGTTGAATAGCAAAGGGACAGCTATGGAAGAGGTGATCTCTGGTCTCCGGAGCTTGCTGGCACAGCACACAGATGCTATCTACATTCATACTCCACTGTAGCAGCCTATCCTTGGTTGGCAATCTATTCTGAAGGACCAGCCATAGATTAAAAATAGCCTTTGGCCTAGCATAGTTTTGAGCAGTTAAGTTCTTCCAAGTAACTCTAGGGAGTTAACCAATCTGAAGCAGATATAGAAGTCTAATAGAGCACACTGGCTTGTGCAAACTCTGATATTGCTGTAGTAGTCCACTTGCTGCAATAATCTTTCAAACCATCCAACTAGCTTATTTGGGTATAGACATGGTCTCCAGTTGCTGTTATTTTATATATACTGTGTGAATCCATCTAACCCACAAAGTATCCTTCTTGTGAGACAAGTCCCAGCATAGCTTAGCAATGGCTGCTTTATTCCACAGCAGGAGGTTTGTGAGATTCAGCCCACCAGCTGACTTTGGCAGGCACATTTTGTCCCAGGCAATGTATGCTTTCTTAGTGATACCCACTGACCCAGACCATATAAAGCTTCTACAAACTGCCTCAATAAGCTTTAGGATTTTTGAAGGTATGAGGAAAATTTGAGCCCAGTAAGCTTGTATTCCAAAGACCACTGATTGGACCAATTAAAGTCTTCCAGCATACAACAATTTCCTGGCAGTCCAAGATGTGATCCTAGCAGTGATTCTATCAACCAGTGGCTGCCACTGAATCAAAGCCATCTTCTTTGTTGATAAAGGTATATCCAAATATCTGAAAGGTAAATCTCCATATACATAGCCTAGATGGTCAGTTATTTGTTGCTGGACTTCAGTATTTACCCCTCCAAAGTAAACTGAACTTTTGGTCAGATTGGCTTTCAGCCCAGAAGCTTTAGTGAATTGAGAGAAGTACTTGAACATGGTAATTACAGATTTTTTATCTCCTTTAGCAAACGGCAGCAGGTCATCAGCAAAGCTGATATGAGTGATGCCCAGTTTCTTACAGCCTGGATGGAATATAAAGTCTTGGTCTTTCTTCAATTCAGCCAAAGATCTGCTTAAGTACTCCATTACTATAGCAAAGAGAAATGGAGAGATTGGATCACCTTTTCTAAGGCCTTTAGCTGCTTTAAAAGGTTCAGTTGTTTCCCCATTGATCATCACTGTATAGCTGACTGTTTGGACACATTCCATAATCCATTTTGTGAATCTGACTGGAAATCCCATTGCCTCCATTACCTATTGCAAGAAAGTCCATTCGACAGAATCATATGCCTTCTGCAGGTCAATTTTGATCATGCATCTAGGAGTTATATGAGATCTGGAGTAATTTTTGATTAATTCATGGGCCAATATAACATTGTCTGCAATTTTCCTGCCTGGGATGAATCCTGCTTGAGCATCACAGATGATGCTAGCCATGATTTTCTGCATTCTGTTGGCTAATATCTTGGGAATCAGTTTATATAACACTGAGCAGCAAGCTATTGGTCTGAACTCTTTGACTGTTGTTGGATTAGGAACTTTAGGTATCAGGGTAAGGGAGGCACAGTTGACTGGTCTGTACATCCTGTTGGTCTGGAAAAAATTCTTGACTGCACCAGTTATCTGTTTGCTAGTGATGCTCCAAGTCTTCTTGAAGAACAGTGCATTATACCCATCAATTCCCGGGGCTTTGTCATCACCAATTGCCTTCAGACTATCCAGAATCTCAGAATCAGTGATCTTAGCAACTAAATCTTTCTTCTGTTGATATGTTAGCATAGGACCATTGGTCATATAGAGTCGATTTATTGCTGGAAGAGAGACAGTTGTTGTACCCATGAAGGACTTATAAAAGTCAGTGACCTCCTTTGTAATTGCATCTGGATTGGTAATCTTGGACCCCCCTGCTGTAACCAGTTCAGTAATACTCTTGTGTTGATTCCTTTCCTTCAAGACAACAGAGAAATATTTGTTGTTTGATTCCCCCAGTTGGATCCATTTTTCCCTGGATTTCTATTGTAGCATTCCTTCTTCAATCAATGACCACTTTTCCAGCTTCAGTACTGTCTCCTTCTCTTTAAGTTGCAATTCATCAGTGTAGGCCAGTACCATTTGGTTTTGGGTGTCCTTCAGTTCCTGTCTACTACAATCAATTCTTTGGGTAATGTTCTTAAAATCTTTAGTGTTTAAAGATTTTAAGGCTGGTTTAAGTGCCTTGAGATTGATCTACACAGCTTTCATAGACCACTGAGTATTGCTGTGCCAGTTCTCCTTGACCAGTTGTTGAAATTACACATAATTGGCCCATGCATTAAAAAATCTGAAAGGAGTCTTCCTTTTCCTAATATCTTCAGCCAGTGTTATCACCATAGGGTTATGATCAGAGATTAAATGATAGCCACATACAGTTTGCACACGACTCCAGTTAATCATCCATTCATAATTGCCAAAGATTCTGTTTAGTCTGCTACAAACTTTGTCCCTGCCTGTTTGCTTGTTTGTCCAGGTGAAATATTCCCCCTGCCAGGGTAGTTCAGAAAGTCCAGCCTGCTGTATACATTTAGTGAAATCTAGTATCTCAGCTTGCTTCACTTGGTTACATGATTGCTTGTCATTTGCATATAGAATAGCATTGAAATCCCCTGCAACTAGCCAGGGGTCTATAATAGTGACAGAATAATCTTGTAGTTGTGTCCAGAATGCTCTTCTTTGATCCATCCCATTAAAACCATACACCACAGTGAGATAGCAGAGTGCATCTCCAGAAATGTTCCTGACTTTACAATGAATCAATTATGCCTCCTCCTGAATACCAGTGACCCTGATCATTTGAGTATCCCATAGAATCCAAATTCTACCATTTATGGCTCCTTGATAATTTGTTAGCATACCCCAACCAGGCACCAACAGCTTAGCAATCCTATCTGCATTTTTCTGTTTAACCTTTGTCTCTACTAGACCAATTAGGTTAAAATTATTGCTCATAATATATTCCCTAGCTTCCTTCTGTTTATACCTTTTATTTACACCCCTAATATTCCATATTAACCACTTCATTGATAACTACTAGGTCCCCCTTCATCTGGAGGAATCTCAACCCTACTAATAGATATTGGTTCAAATCGATTACTCACCACAGTAGGAGATAGAGGAGGAAAGTTTGTAAGGTTGAACTCTGGAGATTGTGCCTGTTTCCCTTTGTCTCCCTGTTTGTTCATTTCTATTGGCATTGGAGGAGGACCCTGCTGGTCTCTCTGAATTACATTGCTCTGTCTGGTCTCAGCTTGCTGTAGGGGGGCCTACTGCTGCTTTTGAACATTCTGGTTTGGGGCTTTAGTTCTCCATTCCTGAATCACTCTAGGTTTTTTCACTTGAGGAGGATGGATAGGTTTGGAATTCACCACAGAGTTGTGTCCAACTATGAGACACTTTTCACAGTATGATGGTTTCCAATCATAAGTCACTTCCTGCTGAAACTTCTTACCATTTGGATCCATTACCCAAATATCACTAGGCAACTCTTTTGAGACATTCACCTCTATGAGCATACGGGCATAGGAAATTCTGGACTGTTTGGTCGTACACTCATCAGCAAAAATAGGCTTCCCAGTACACTAGCTATCCTACTCAAGGATCTCACTCCCTAACATGACATAGGAAGCATAGGAAATTTGACCCATAGTGGAATTTCAGCGGGGAATTCAGTAGTGAAATCAAAATCAGTCGTCCATTGTTTAAGGATCATGGGTCTATTTGCAATGGAGTAGGGGCCAGCACATAGAACTTCTCTGGCATTATCGATTGTTCGGAACTTCACTATATAGTATCCCTCCTCATGATAGAATAGTTCTGGCTCAGGTACATGCGACCAATGCAGACTGATAAACCTTTTCATCGCATTATATCCCGGCCATCCCCTAAAACATAAACAATTAGGGCACATTTCTATTTGTTTTCTTCCACCTCCACCTCTTCTTTGTTTAACTAACCTACTGGTTGTCCGTCAATCATCACAGGTGGAATATACTCTAATGCCATACCATTAGAGGCAAACCGATTCTTCTGAAACAGATTTGCCCAGTTCCCTTTTGGTGCCTCAGTTGGAATCTCCTCCACTGGTTTACGTATGACTCTCACTGGTGCTGGAAGTGGTGTCGACTTCTACATGTGGTCATATTCACCGGTCACCTGCGTCATCGAAGTTATTGATGCTTCAACACAGCTTCGATTTTCCGTTACCCCATTAGATTGCTGAGGAAGTGAAGATTCCTCACCCTCGCCTGACAAATCGACTGAATGATCTGATACTCCTGTGAAAGGTTGGTTTATGGTTGAGATGATTCTGTCAATGGTGGAAATCGGGATTTTTCTGGGACGACCCCTACCTCGTCCCCTCCCCCTCGCCATGTAAACGGAGCTCGGCATACGTTAACTAACGTGCGCCGAGAGAAAAGCTGAGAAGAGAGAGAAATTCTTAGCAAGCTTCAGGAATATACATAAAAGAATATTTGATCATTAGAAATGTCTTGTTACTTGTTTAGAGTTAATTGATAAACTTTGAGAGTAAAGTAAAGTAAAATCTTAGATTTTTTATGTTTATGTTATAATTGATAATATGCGTTTTGTGTAATATTATATACATATATATATATATATATATATATATATATATATATATATATATATATATATATATATATATCGGTGTGGTATCTGTTTTCAGTATTTTATCTTAAAATACCAAATACCATACTTAATATCAATTTTTCAAAGAAACTTAAACCAAATAATACTAAATATCAAAATACCGCATACCAAATACTAAAAATTTTGATTTCGGTACGGTAATATGGTATTTACCAAATTATGCCTAGCCCTAACTAAAACGGTATCACTTACTAGGGGTGGGCATCGGTCGGTTCGATTCGGCTATGAATATTATCGGTTTGCCTATTGGTTATCGATATATAAATATGATAAACCGATAAGATATTTGTTACCGGTTATCGGTTAATCGGTTATTATTCATTATCGATTCGGTTATCGGTTTGCCCGATAAGGTAAAACTAATAAAAGTATTGTCCTACACCCACAGAAATTAATGCATGTCCCAATTTTCAATAGAAATAGCTCTAATGAGTATGATGCGTTAGAAATCTTTATCCAGGGCTGACTTATTGCTTAGATCAAAATTGCGAAAGATGCAAAGGCCATGCAATCAGCTGAATTGAAATGTTTATTACCATATCTGACCTTTTGCTTATGGCTAGCTAGATAATCACTATAAACACTAAACAAAAAAATTGTGGCAGTAATATATTAAGTCTTAGCTCCATCTCTAAGGTGAAGGAGACCCCTGATAAAATTAAGATTTAGCGGTTGATCTTGTTAAACCATTGAAACAAGTTCATGCTAATGCTCTTCCTTTTTACTAAGGAAGATAGTTTTTATAAGTTTTAGTAATATATTTTTGAAATTATCTATATGAAACGATTGTATGTATATATTTAAGGGTAAATTAGTAAAATTAGTTAATTTATCTTTTATTGGATTATCGGTTTACTCAATAACAGAATTGCTACACCGAGCCCGAACCGATAATTCGATAATTTTTTTTACCTGTTACCGAACCATTAACCCCAATAATTCAATACCTATAACCCAATAAGTAATTAACGGTTCGTATTATTGATTTTACTCGATATATGTCCACTCCTACCACTTGCTCTAAATACCAAATACAAATGACGACTTTTGTCTAAGATTTCTTTTACCTAGATTTTTTAAAAAAAAAAAAATCGAGTCATAACGAATTTCATTACTACTACGTACCTAATTGAGTTTTTCGTTCTTTATTAACAGCGCTTTAAAAAAAAAGAACAATAAAAAAAGGCTCGACGAGAACTAATTTCTGAAATTAATTAATCTAATGAAACTCTAATCCACTTTTCCCCTTAATTAGTACAGCAAATCGCAGCGAAAATCCAAAGCATATGAGAGATTCACTGCACCGCTAATCTACTCAAAAATAGTAAAGATTTGGCACTTTTAGAATAAAATAATGTAAAATTAATCCAAATAGCCATCTACCTCATCTTTTATAAAAATTAGCCGACGGATATATAATATATGTATAATTCATGTATGACCAATGTATAACTTAATCAATATACTCTTTCCATCTCAAATTATTTCTCATGTTTCTTTTTTATATGCACATTAAGAAAATACTCACTCCGTCTCATATTATCAGTCATAATTACTAAAAATAGTTATCTCAAATTATTTGTCATTGTAGAAGTTCAAGATAAAATTGATTTTTTTTTTCTTTTTTCCCATAGTAATAATTATCTTTGAAGAAGGAGATTACACATAAATAAAATAAATATTCAAGGAAGAGAGATTTTATCTTAAGCCATAAAAAAAGAGCAACTTGGTGTACTAAACTCCCGCTAATTAGTGTTTCTGAAGGGGCGTGAAAAAGAAAAACACAACAGATAATTTCAGACAATAGGAGGATTAAATTTGAAAGTTTTTTGACTATCTTATCTTTGTTTATGTCTTAAAATATAATTTCTCTTCATTTAATACTTACTCATAATCAAGATATTGATCATCTTCAAGAACAATTAATACTAGGAATAAAATAGAAAAAAATAATTAATTTACTCTTAAACTTCTAAAATAATAAATAATTTGAGATAATTATTTTTAGAAATCATAACAGATAATTTGAGATAGAGGGAATATAATCTATATATAACGACTATAAAAAGTAAATAATAAATATGACCGACTATATGTGTAATAATCCAATTTTTCTAACACTTGATATGGCTGTTCCATGTGATGGAAATAGCAGAAATTGCTTGGAAGTTGTAATTATTCTGAAGATTCATATCAAGTAGATGATTTTGGACACGATTTTTTTTGATAATTAAACTTTGTATTAATCACCAAAGTGTTAACCTTAAAATTTCATAGTCCAGTTTATAACTCAACTGGCTATCAAAGCAAAAACAAAGGTTATCCTAGTATTATAGCAAATACTGCTGCAGTAATATCCTTAGTCTAGGAGGAGCTCTAACATTACAATTATAAAGCAATATTTCTAAGAAGTTTGTCACTGGCACAGTCTGTGTTTTCAAATATTCTCGCATTCCTTTCCAGCCATACGACATAAAACATCTCTGTCATTGTCATTTTGATTATGTGAGCTCGAGGGGATTTGCCTTTAGATTTCTCAATGAACCACTGGACAACTGGAGCCAGTTTTGCCCAGTAGGTTGGTTAACTCCAATCCATTGCAACATGTGAGTTCTCAGTTGAGTTGCATAAGTGCAATCCAGGAATAGGTGTTCCCTAGATTCAACAGCTTGTTGGCACATGACACAAGTGTCTGTTATATCCAGGTTCCATTTGATCAACCTTGCTTTGGTGGGCAGTCTATCTTGCAGGAGCAGCCATAGATTGAATATTGCTTTAGGTCGAGCAGCATTCTGTATTGTTAAGTTCTTCCATCTGACTCTTGGTGTTTCTCCTATCTGCTGTAAGTAGAGCTTTCTTATAGTGCAATCAGATTTATCCAGCATTTGATGTTGCTGCAGCAGTTCAATGCCTTCAATGATCTTCCTTACCATCCAACTTGCTTGTTCAGGGACACTGATGGTCTCCAATTGTTTTTGTTTGATATACACTGTATGAATCCATTTCACCCATAGAGCATCCTTCTTATGTGCCAAATCCCAGCTGAGTTTAGCAATAGCAGCCTTGTTCCACAGGAATAAATTAGTCAAATTCAATCCACCAGCAGACTTTGGCATACAGATTTTCTTCCAAGCCACATATGCCTTTCTTGACACACTAACTGAGCCTGACCAGATGTATGATCTGCACATTGCCTCAAGCAGTTTTATAATCTTGGAAGGTATTAGAAATAGTTGTGCCCAGTAAGTCTGAATCCCAAAGATAACTGATTGAACCAGCTGAATTCTGCCAGTATATGATAGGTGTCTAGCAGTCCAGGAAGTAATCCTGGCAGAAACTTTGTCAACCAGTGGCTGCCATTGCAAAATAGTCAACTTCTTGGCAGTCAAAGGTACTCCCAAATATTTAAAAGGAAGTTCTCCACGTACATACCCCAGGAGATCAATAATATGCTGCTGATCCTGAGGTTTCACCCCTCCAAAATAGACAGCACTCTTATGCAAGTTGGCTGTCATGCCAGAAGCAGCAGTGAACTGAGAGAAATAAGTAAACATAGTACTTACAGAAAGAGGTTCTCCTTTGACAAATAGCAACAAGTCATCAGCAAAAGTTAAGTGAGTTATTCCCAGTTTTTTACAACCAGGATGAAAGGCAAACTCTCTGTTTTGCCTTAATTCAACCTGTGACCTACTGAGATACTCCATCACAATAGCAAACAGGAAAGGGGATATGGGATCCCCTTGTCTCAGTCCTTTGGCTGCTTGAAAGGGCTCAGTTGTCTCACCATTAACCACTACTGTATAGCTGACAGTTTGGATACATTCCATGATCCATCTAGTAAATCTGGTAGGGAAATCCAGTGCTTCCATAACCTGCTGTAAGTAGCACCGTTCTACTGAATCATAAGCTTTCTGCAAATCAATTTTGATCATACACCTGGGAGAAATATGTGCCCTAGAATAATGCTTTATTAGTTCATGTGCTAAGATGACATTGTCTGTTATTCTCCTTCCTGGGATAAAGCCTGCCTGTGCATTACAGATAATACTACTCATGACTTTCTGGAGTCTGTTGGCCAGCAACTTGGAGATAATTTTGTATAGGACTGAACAACAAGCTATTGGTCGAAATTCTTTGACTGTTTTAGGACTAGATACCTTGGGAATTAGGGTGAGTGTAGCACAATTTACAGGTTTGTGCATTTTGCTGGTTGCAAAAAAATTCTTGACTGCTTGAAGCACCTGCTGCCCTATGATAGGCCAAGTATGTTTAAAGAACATAGCATTATATCCATCTATCCTTGGAGCTTTATCATTACCAATTGCCTTCAAACTGTTTCGGATCTCTGTGTCACTGATGTCAGCTGATAGCTCCAACCTTTGCTGATATGAGAGTTTAGGACCATTGTTCATATACACTTTGTTCACTGCTGGTAGAGAAGTGGTTGCTGTACCCATGAGTGATTTATAAAAATCTGTAATCTCCTTGTGTAGGTCAGCTGGCTCAGTTATCTTCAGTCCACCTTCTGTGGTCAGCTCAGTAATCCTTTTAAATTGGTTTCTCTCCTTCATTACTGCTGAGAAGTATTTATTGTTTGAGTCTCCTAGCTGGATCCATCTAGCTCTAGATTTTTGTTGCAGTGCTGATTCTTCAAGCAAAGACCATTTTTCCAATTGCTGCATCAGTTCCTTTTCTCTCAGCTGTAGGTTATCTGTATATGACATGGCCATCTGTTGTTGAACAGCTTCCAGTTCCTTTCTACTGTTCTCAATCTTCTGTGTAATACCCTTAAATTCTCTAGTATTTAGAGATTTTAAGGCAGGCTTGAGGGCTTTGAGGTTATTCCACACACCTTGCAAGGTACATTGAGCATTGCTTTTCCATTTAGCTTTGACCAAAGATTGGAAATCCTTACTTTGAGTCCATGCATTGTAGAATCTAAATGGAATCTTCCTGCTATGAGTATCTTCAGTTAGGGATAATAGCATGGGATTATGATCAGAGATAAAGGGAGCTCCATATACAGTGTGTACATGGTTCCATTTCATCATCCATTCATAATTTTCAAACACCCTATCTAATATGCTATACACTCTGTCATTACCACTTTGTTTATTGGTCCAGGTAAAGAACTCCCCTTTCCATGGCAGTTCACCCAGGCCAGCTTGCTGTATGCAGTTGTTAAACTGCACAGTCTCTCCTTGCTTGACTGGGTGGCATGATTGTCTATCATTACTTGACAATATGGCATTGAAATCTCCTGCAATTATCCAAGGATCAGTTATACCTGCAGCCAGATTCTGAATAGTCTTCCACATTGTCCCCCTCTGATCACTATCATTTGATCCATATACCACTATGAGGCAGCAGAGAAGATCACCACTGAGATTCCTGACAATGCAATGTATGAGTTGAGCCTCCTCCTGTACTCTAGAGATCAAAAATTTTGTAGGATCCCATAGGATCCATATCCTTCCATTCACTGCTCCATTGTAGTTAGATATTATACTCCAGTTAGGCAACAAAAAACTAGCTATTCTATGTGTATTTTTTTGTTTAACCTTTGTCTCTACAAGACCAACAAGGTCAAATTTATTGATTCTAAAGTATTCTTTAACTTCCTTCTGTTTGTACCTTTTATTTACACCCCTTATATTCCAAAATAACCACTTCATTGGCCATAGCTGGTTCCCCCTTCATCTAGGGGTTGATCTTCCCAACTCACTATTCCAACTTCAAATCTATTAGACATCACAATAGGAGATAATGGTGGAAAATTTGTGATGTTAAAGACTGGAGACATCTGTGTAGAAACACCCTTCTGCTTATTCAACTGTTCATCTACACCATCCTCAGAACTTGGTTGTTTTGTATTGTCTGGTTGCTGGACTTGATTTTCCTGCCTATTCTGGACCACAGGAGCTGGAGCCTTAACTCTCCATTCCTGTGTCATTTTAGGTTTCACTGAGGGGTTAGGGGGTGCAGGTTTAGCCAAACAATTATGTCCCACGATCAGACACTTCTCACAATATGATGGTTTCCAATCATATGACACATCTTGCATAAAACTCTTTCCATTGGGATCCATCAGTTCAATCTCACTTGGTAATGCCTTTGATACATTCACCTCAATTAGCATACGAGCATAAGAGACTCTACTTTGCTTTGTCGTGCATTCATCAGGAAAGATGGGTCTCCCCAGCACACTTGCAATTCTACTCAGTGACTTACTGCCCCAACAGGACATAGGTAAATTGGGGAATTTAATCCACAGGGGAATTTCTGTTGGGAAAGCATCTTTAAAGTCAAGATCAGCCGACCATTGTTTCAAAATCATAGGCTTATTAACAATTGAATATGGTCCTCCATACAGTATTTCTTTGGCATCATCAAGGGACTGAAATTTAACTATATAGTAACCCTCATCATGGCAAAATAATTCAGGCTCAGGCACATGAGACCAGTGTATGTTAATAAATCTTTTCATAGCATTGTACCCTGGTCCATTGCCTAGAACAAAAATAACTAGGGCACATTTCCATTTTCCTTCTTCCTCTTCCACCTCTTCCTTCACCAGTTGACCAACTGGTTTACCATTAATGAGTGTAGGGGGAATATACTCCAGAGACATACCATTTGTAGCAAGGCGATTCCTCTGAAATAGGCTAGCCCACTTTTTGGGTGGGTCAATTTTTGCTCCTTCCTCACTAGTGGCCTTTACATCAGGTTTTGGGGGTTGCTACATGTTACTCCTATTCTCTTGGTCCATCGGGACCATCACTGGTCCAGCTTGAGGTTCTGAGTTGTTATCAACCTTTTCAGTTGCTGTTAGTAGAACGGGAACTCCAGATTGTTGCAAATCTAGAGATGCATGAGGCAATGGAACAGTATCTTTAGAGGGCTTCAATGGAACAGTGTTATCAACCTTCTCAGTTGCTGTTAGTAGCACGGGATCTCCGGATGGTTGCAAATCTACAGATGCATGAGGCAATGAAACTGTGGGCTTCAATGGAACAGTGTTAACCACATGTGGCACAGTGTTAACAGATTTTGGGAAAACAGTATCGTTTGCATAAATTGGCACCAGAACTTTCTTAGGTCGGCCTCTCCCTCTCGCCATAGCACCCTCAGCACAGGTTAACCTACATGCGCAGAGATAACAGAGAAGAAGAAGATGAAACAGCGAAGGTTAGAGAGAAGGCAGAGCTTCTCTCTTATCAAGACAGAGAAGACACGATTTTATTTAGAAGAAAAAGTCAAGAAGAAATATGAGGTCATTCTAATTAAAACAGTGTGCTTCATCTTTGGCGGCCAAAAATAGATAAGTTTGACACCATTTTGCACGTTGCATTGTTGCCTATAATAATTTTCAATTTATTAATCCCACAAATCAAGCTTTTCTTCGCATTTTTTTTTCTCCATTTTGGCTACTAATTGAATAAAGAAACTTGTAAATACTTTTTTTAAGTCATATCAATTAGGTGGGATTAAGTTTAAGTAGCAGCTGTGGCTTCTTCCGAACCCGATAAACAATAATTTTTGCTCAAACGGTACATATATTTTAAATATTTTACTAAATAAGTAAAAATACTAATTTTAATACAGCAAAATCAAAAGGGTTCTAGTAGAATTAATTTCGAATTTGAACATATAAAATTCGGATCCTGAATTCACATGTGAGTTATAGTAACGTTAATATGTTTACTTTAGGTCTAACGTTTAGTAAGAGTTTTTTAGTAAGATAATTACGTATTAATAAAATTCTAATAAATTTCTAGTGACAGCTCGAAACTAATGTTTTCTATTATTAGAAGATTGAAATGAGATTAAATAGAGCAATATGATACACTAGGAATTCATATAGCTGATGTAAATTTGCTTGGGCATGTTTAGTTTTAATGTATACAAGTTGTATTAATTAATAGCTCTGAACTTGCTTGGAATTTTTTGTTTTAAATCCTGACAATTCAATAAACTTGTTGTAAATATGATAGAAAAAATACTTATGTTTATGAATTTTCAGGATATAAAATTAAGTACTCAAGGGCATGTTTGGTTTTGGATTATTTACCTGCTTTCAATTTTTCGGCCTGATCAATATGGAAAGATTAATTTTAGAGCTAAAATTAATTCATTACTCAATAATATTATTAATCAATTCTTTGAAAATCGCATCTAAAAGGTTAAATTTGGTTTGATCATCAAAACCGACCATTCCCTTATGTAATCGTACTTTAAAAATTTGTGGATGCTGGAGTTTGACAAGCACAAGTGGAAATTGGGGATGAAGTACAAGAGCGATTGGCTCTAGTGCAAGTGGGAGATTGTTAGGGATATAGTAGATATGCCCTAGCTCCAATATCATATTTGATAACTTGAACATATTTTTGTGAATGTCATTTGATATAAAATATATGGCATTTGATATTCTTTTATCATTATTATCAATTGTTTGATTATTTTGATAAGGTCCTTGATTAAATTTTGAGATTTGTCATCGTGATAGAGATCATGATAATGAGAGCAAAGTCTTTACAATTTAATCTTAATTTATTCTTGATCGTAGGATTATTAATTTGGACAATAGTAATCCGGTTAGATCAATATTTATGTGATCGTCTTTATCGGATAAAGATTAGTTGATCTCATTAACTTATTCACATAGATAGATGATGCATATACAGATATGATCATTGAACCGACTCATTGAAAAATTCCTAATGGTTAGAATTACCATAAACTGTCAATAGGATATTCTCTTGATGAATGTGATGTAACTATTTCCTTTGACTTGAGATCGTCATAGTAATTGACAAGTTATTTGTTGTGCTTTGATACTAGACACCTATGGCCCTAGGGCGATAGTTGAAAGGATATTGTGTACGATAAAATACTTGTAGAATTAGTGATTGATCAAGACGGAATCTGTCAACTCTTGGTAATGAGTTTAAGCTCCATGTTGTCATGAATTATAAACGACCAAGCTAAGACCTTGGCCAGGGCAATTGAATGAAAGAAGAAATGAGTTTCTTAGGTCATTCAATGGTCGATTATATTTGACGTGAACACATAGTTGATCGCCTATTAGGATTTGACAGTTGAACCATATCCTAGGGTGATCCAGAGCTATAAGGACAAAAGGAATTACTACATTATTCTTCTACTGGTTCTTGATAGTAAATTGTATACTTCATGCTATCCGGTCGTTAAGGAGTGTTGCTAGACGCCACCCTTGATTAGTATATTGATATGATCAATTTACTACGGGTTTAGTATTGAACTTATGGGTCGCACACTAACGAGTGTTCTGATCTTTGCGAAAGGATTAATTAACTTATTATTTGATAATTAAATTAAAAAATTTAATTAGTCAAATAAATTTAGTTATTAGTCCAAATAAAATATTTATTATATTCTTTGCTAGCACAAAGATTATAATTAATATTGTGAATAAATTGAAGTTTCTATTTGGAATAGAAATTAAATAATATCTCTTGGTTGAAATATATGTGATATATATAATTAATATTATTTTATATATTAGATGTATATAAAATATAATATTAATAAAAGCTTATTAATAAATCTAATTTTGAATTAGATTATTAATTAAAGTTTTATCCTATTTGGAATGGATTAATATTTTCAATGGAAAAAATTATATTAACATAAAAAGTTTTAAAAAAAATTATAATCCAATTTAGAATTGGATATATAAAGCATATGAGTTTTTTTTTTTTGGCACTTCTCACGGCAGCAAAAGAAAAGGAAAATTGGATTCAAAAAATTTCAACAAAATTTCGTTCCTTGACAGAGAAGGAAATTTTCGAAATTTCCTTACAAATTTTACAAAGAAAGTATATTTGGAATTTCATACAAAAATTTTTCATGAGTTTATTTTTGGAATAAACTTTTACCCTAAATAAATTATTTACCTCAACCAAATAGGAAATGGTTTTGTAGGTGATACTATATAAAGGGTGATGGATAAAATTTGCAAAGTTTTTTTTAGTTCATTCGATTTTAATCTTTTTTTTGAGAAGAAAACCTACTTTGTGAAAGTAAGAGTGCGATACAAATCCAAGAGAGAAAAATAAAATTACAAGAAAAGTGTTTCTTGTTCTTCTAATTTGAGTTGAGATTTTTGAGAAAAATTTCAACACAATATTCTTCGTTCAATTTGTTCACAGGTTTCATTGATCAAAGAGTTGATAGCATGGATCGGTCTCGGTGTAGATACGAATAGAGTCTTCGCACTATCGAAGAATTTTGAAACAAGACTCTCTTCACCAGGTACGCCTTTGATCCGATCTTTGACACGTAAATAAATTTTAAACATGAGAAAATTTACCTAGGATTGTTATTATCTTCCGCTGCGTGTTATGAACACCCATACGCAATCCTTCAGTGGTATCAGAGCCGTGGTTTATTATGTCTAAGATTTATTTACGAAATATTTTGATATTATATTTTAAGAGTTCAAACCATAATAGATGTGCCTTGTGCAATAGCCAAATCGTTTGAATGTTGATATTATTTTATTGTGGATAAAATAAGCATTCATATAACTATTGAGATCGTTCAAAACTTGAATTTGAAATTTTGTATTAGATACAATGGGAATATATAATAGGTTAAATGATTTTATTATTAATTTAATTGTTATTAGTTCATGAGATGTTAATTAATAATAATATTCTAGCATGAATTCTTTTTATGTGATATATAAGATAAATATGTTAGAGATGTTGAATTTTATTTTATGCCATGTGCTTGCTCATTACATAATTTTGAATTATTTATTACATGTGATGTAAATTAATTTAGGGCTAAGCATGTAGACAATTGAACTAAATTCACATGATATAAAAGATTCGATCTTCGTGTTATTAAAAATAGTTTTTGTGACAATTCCCTCTTATTAAAAAGAATTTGAGTTCTTAAATAATAAAATATAAGATATTTTATTATAAAGCTATCCATCAAGGTAATTAATTTTACTTACTTCTTGTTTATAAGGAGCGGCATGACTACCAGGAGACTTATAGTTCGAGAATATGTTAAAATTATTTATTGCATTAGATGTATGGGTTGAAAGAATTATTCAATTTTACACTAAACGCCTGGACTACCCGGGGGAGTATAAAATTTAATAAGTTCTTTGCTATCATGATGGTTGAACTCAACTATGCCAATAGGATCGACCTGACTACCAGGGGACTATTTGACATAGAGCCATTTAAGGAAATTGTATGGGGATACAATTGGTAAGAGTACCTACCTTTAAAATATAAGTGAGAAACGACTTGATTACCAAGGGGCTCATACATATTGTTGAAGGATTCCTTTACTTCACTAAAAGAAATAAAGATTTCGTAAACTCTAATGAGGTTAAATAGTTTAAAATAATTAGTGGAAATATCATTTAGATAAAAGTCTATATCTTTATGATATATGCAAATATGTTCTTATATTATTGCCTTTTTTTCCCTATATTTTAGATTTCTCAATATGTCTGCTATATCACTGCGTGAAATACTTGAGACCAACAAGTTGATAGGACCAAACTTTGATGATTGGTACAGAAATTTGAGAATTGTTCTCATGCATGAAAAACTTATTGATGTGATCGATAAGCCCGCCAAGGAAGTCCTAGATGTAAATGATGATGATGCTACCAAGATTTATCAGAAATACTTGGAAGAATGTCTTACTACCAAATGCATCATTATCGCTTCTATGAATTCTGAACTGCAGATGAAACATCAGGATATGGATCCAACTGCAATTATTGAACATCTTAAGAAGGTGTTTGGTACACAAAGCAGGACAGCTAGATACCAACTATCTAAGGCTTTATTTGGATCCAAATTGCCTGGAAGCTCACCAGTTGGACCCTATGTCAATCATATGATTGATCTTATTGAAGAACTTGAGAAGTTGGGGTGCAAACTGGGTAAAGAGCTTTCTCAAGATTTGATCTTGCAGTCACTACCAGAATCCTTTTCACAATTTGTTATTAATTTTAATATGAATAAAATGGATTGTGATTTTCATGAGATGCTTAACGTGTTGATTGATTATGAGAATCAACTTGTATCTGAGAAGAAGAAATGAACTATCATGTTGGTTGGAAACTCTTCTAAGAAGAAGGGTAAGGGTAAAAGTAAACCCAAGAAAAAGCCTACTGCGCCCAAGGGTGGTGTGACCAAACCCACAGGCAAAGAAGGGAAAGCTGACCAATCTGATGCTGTATGTTTCCATTGTAAGAAAAGAGGACATTGGAAGAGAAATTGCAAAGAGTATCTTGCAACTTTAAAGGACAAGAAACAAGGTAAGACTTTAATGAAAAATGTTTTCAAGGTTTCTTTAACTACTACTAATTCTTCATTGTGGGTATTAGATACTGGCAGTGGTGATAAAATCTGCAATATGTTGCAGGGGTTCCAAATAAGTAGAAAGTTGAAGAAAGAGAAATTAATCTACAAGTTGGAAATGGTGCAAAAGTTGCGGCCGTAGCTGTAGGATCAATTTCTTAAATAATGCCTATGGGCAAAGTACTTATGTTGGATGATTGTTATTATGTTCCTAAATTTGTTTCGAACATAATTTCAGCTTCTATGTTAGACAAACATGGTTTTCGCATTAATATAGGCAATGGTATTTGCTCTATTTATTATAGTGATAGTTTATGTGTGAATGACTATCTCCAACATGATATTTATGTCTTACCTAGTGTGAATGCTAATTCGATTATGCATATTTCAAGTCTGAAAGGAGAAATAGAACCTTATTAGATATGATGAGATCTATGATGGGGTTCACTGATCTTCCAATAAATTTATGGGGTTATGCTGTGAAAGCAGCAATATACTTACTTAATAAAGTTCCCACTAAGTTAGTCTCTACAACATCATATGAGATATGGAAAGGATGTAAGCCTAACCTTAAACATATTAAGGTTTGGGGTTGTCCAGATTATGTTAAGAGACTACAGTCTGATAAACTTGACTCAAGATCTGATAAGTGTAGATTCATTGGGTATCCCAAGGAAACAAGAGGATATTATTTCTATCACCCTTCTGATAATAAAGTGTTTGTGGCTAGAGGAGCAACCTTTTTGGAAAGGGAATTTATTTTAGAACGAAATTATAATGGAGAAATAGAACTTGATGAAGATCAAGAAACTAATAAATCAACACAATAAAAGATCATGAGACACAAGTTGAAGAACCTTAATTGGATGTTTTGAAGTTGCCAAGGAAATTGCCATCTTCAACGGTTGAAGTTCAAGAACTAAATGAAGTTCAAGAACAGGTTAATGAACCAGTTCTAAACCAAATTGAGCAACAACGAAATCCAACACAAGGTGAACAGGTTGTACAAGTACCTCTTTGAAGGTCTACATGAGAACGTCATGTACCAACTAGATTAAATTTATTGGTACAAGATGATTTATCAAATGAGATTGATCATAATGATGATGACCCTAAGACCTATGAAGAGGCTATACAAAGTTCTGATTATTAGAAGTGGCAAAAGGCCATGGAATCCGAAATGGAATCCATGAAGGAAAACAAAGTATGGACTTTAGTTGAACCTTCAAATGATATAAAACCTATAGGTTGTAAATGGGTTTTTAAGAAAAAGATTGGAGCAGACGGAAAGGTGGAGACCTACAAATCACGTCTTGTTGCCAAGGGATATCGTCAGAAAGAAGGAGTCGACTATGACGAGACTTTCTCTCCCGTGGCAATGCTCAAATCTATTCGGATTTTACTTGCTATAGCAGCATACTATGATTATGAAATATGGCAAATGGATGTGAAAACAGCTTTCCTTAATGGTGAGCTAGAAGAGGATGTGTACATGACACAGCCTGAAGATTTCACATCTTCATCTGATCATAATCAAATTTGTAAGCTACAAAGATCTATTTATGGATTAAAGCAAGCTTCTCAAAGTTGGAATATTCGATTTAACAAAACAATTGAGAAGTTCAATTTTGTTAAATGCGAAGAAGAACCTTGTGTATACAAAAGGTTAGTGGGAGCACAATTATATATTTAGTGTTGTATGTTGATGATATATTGCTCATAGGGAATGACGTACCGACATTGCAAAATACCAAGATTTGGCTATCTGAACAGTTTTCCATGAAAGACTTGGGAGAAGCAGCTTATATATTAGGATAAAGATCTATAGAGATAGATCTAGGAAGCTTCTTGGACTTTCCCATTCTTTGTACATTGATACTATCTTAAAGAGGTATAACATGGATGGTTTCAAAAGAGGCTATCTACCGATAGGCACTAGAATTTCTCTCAGTAGGAAGGATTGTCCTAAAACACCTGAAGAGAGAGAAGGCATGAGTAGGATCCCATACGCTAGTGCAGTGGGAGATATCATGTATACCATGACATGTACACGTCATGATGTGGCTTATGCACTTGGAGTGACTAGCCGATATCAGGCAAATCCTGGTGAGGAACATTGGAAGGTGGTGAAGACCATTCTTAAGTACTTAAGAAGGACTAAAGACCAATTCCTCATCTATGGGGATTCTGAGTCGAAACTTGAAGGTTATACTGATGTAAGTATCTCTTCAGATAGGGATGATAGCAAATCTATTTCGGGTTATACATTCACCTTATATAGTGGTGCAGTGAGTTGGAAAAGTTCCAAACAGCTACAGTAGCTGATTCAGTGACTGAAGCAGAATATATAGCAGCTAGTGAAGCTGCTAAGGAAGCTGTATGGATGAAAAAGTTCTTAACTGAACTTGGTGTGGTTCCTTCAATAGAAGGTGCGGTTCCATTGTTGTGTGACAATACTGGAGCCATTGCTCAAGCAAAAGAACCAAGATCACACCAAAAGTCCAAACACGTTCTGCGAAGGTATCACTTGATAAGAGAGATCATTGAACATGGAGACGTCGAGATTCAAAAGGTTGATGGAGAGGAAAATGTTGCAGACCCATTCACTAAAGCGCTTGGCACAAAGGAGTTTGACAAGCACAAGTGGAAATTGGGGATGAAGTACAAGAGCGATTGGCTCTAGTGCAAGTGGGAGATTGTTAGGGATATAGTAGATATGCCCTAGATCCAATATTATATTTGATAACTTGAACATATTTTTGTGAATGTCATTTGATATAAAATATATGGCATTTGATATTCTTTTATCATTATTATCAATTGTTTGATTATTTTGATAAGGTCCTTGATTAAATTTTGAGATTTGTCATCGTGATAGAGATCATGATAATGAGAGCAAAGTCTTTTACAATTTAATCTAAATTTTTTCTTGATCGTAGGATTATTAATTTGGACATTAGTAATCTGGTTAGATCAATATTTATGTGATCGTCTTTATCGGATAAAGATTAGTTGATATCATTAACTAAATCACATAGATAGATGATGCATATACAGATATGATCATTGAACCGACTCATTAAAAAATTCCTAATGGTTAGAATTACCAAAAAACTGTCAATAGGATATTTTCTTGATGAATGTGATGTAACTATTTCCTTTGACTTGAGATCGTCATAGTAATTGACAAGTTATTTATTGTGCTTTGATACTAGACACCTATGGCTCTAGGGCGATAGTTGAAAGGATATTGTGTACGATTAAATACTTGTAGAATTAGTGATTGATCAAGACGGAATCTGTCAACTCTTGGTAATGAGTTTAAGCTCCATGTTGTCATGAATTATAAACGACCAAGCTAAGACCTTGGCCAGGGCAATTGAATGAAAGAAGAAATAAGTTTCTTAGGTCATTTAATGGTCGATTATATTTAACGTGAACACATAGTTGATCACCTATTAGGATTTGACAGTTGAACTATATCCTTGGGTGATCCAGAGCTATAAGGACAGAAGGAATTACTACATTATTCTTCTACTGGTTCTTGAGAGTAAATTGTAAACTTCATGCTATCCGGTCGTTAAGGGGTGTTGCTAGACGCCGCCCTTGATTAGTATATTGATATGATCAATTTACTACCGGTTTAGTATTGATCCTATGGGGTCGCACACAAACGAGTGTTCTGATCTTTGCTAAAGGATTAATTAACTTATTATTTGATAATTAAATTAACGAATTTAATTAGTCAAATAAATTTAGTTATTAGTCCAAATGAAATATTATTATATTCTTTGCTAGCACAAAGATTATAATTAATATTGTGAATAAATTGAAGTTTCTATTTGGAATAAAAATTAAATAATTTCTCTTGGTTGAAATATATGTGATATATATAATTAATATTATTTTATATATTAGATGTATATAAAATTTTAATATTAATAAAAGCTTGTTAATAAATCTAATTTTGAATTGGATTATTAATTGAAGCTTTATCCTATTTGGAATGGGATTAATATTTTCAATGGAAAAAATTATATTAACATAAAAAGTTTAAAAAAAAATTTATAATCCAACTTAGAATTGGATAATATAAAGCATATGAGTTTTTTTTTGGCACTTCTCACGGTAGCAAAAGAAAAGGAAAATTGGATTCAAAAAATTTCAATAAAATTTCGTTCCTTGACAGAGAAGGAAATTTTCGAAATTTCCTTACAAATTTTACAAAGAAAGTATATTTGGAATTTCATACAAAAAAATTTCATGAGTTTATTTTTGGAATAAACTTTTACCCTAAATAAATTATTTACCTCAACTAAATAGGAAATGGTTTTGCAGGTGATACTATATAAAGGGTGATGGAGAAAATTTGCAAAGTTTTTTTAAGTTCATGCGATTTTAATCTTTTTCTTGAGAAGAAAACCTACTTTTTGAAAGTGAGAGTGCAATACAAATCCAAGAGAGAAAAATAAAATTACAAGAAAAGTATTTCTTGTTCTTCTAATTTGAGTTGAGATTTTTGAGAAAAATTTCAACACAATATTCTTCGTTCAATTTGTTCACGGGTTTCATTGATCAAAGAGTTGATAGCTAGGATCGCTCTCGGCGTGGATACGCATAGAGTCTTCGCACTATCGAAGAATTTTGAAACGAGACTCTCTTCACCAGGTACGTCTTTGATCCGATCTTTGACACGTAAATAAATATTAAACATGAGAAAATCTACCTAGGATTGTTATTATTTTCCGCTGCGTGTTATGAACACCCATACGCAATCCTTCAGGAGTTGTTGAAGCTGACAAATTAATCACTTTCAGCTGACCACTAAGGACTCGTTTGGTACAAGAGATAAGAGATAATCAATCTCGGAATTAAATTAGAGATGAACGTATATCATATTTGGTTGGAATAAAATTTAATATAACTAATCCAGAGATTAGTTATCCCGGGATTCTAGTATTTTTGTTAGCCTTATGGAATGGTGAAATAACTAACCCAGAATAATTAATCCTGGGATAACCTATTTCCAACCAAACGACCACTAAAGGTTGTGGAATAGATAAATTCCTTTCATCTTTAAATAGAGTTTTATATATATATATATATATATATATATATATATATATATATATATATATATATATATATATATATATATATATATATATATATATATATATAGAATACGAGTTATGGGAGTGGAAATTTTTTTATAAATAGAATATATTTCTCCTTTAATGAACCTTATCAATAGACATTAACCTAATCTCGCTAAATAATTCATAAGAGACAAAAAATTTCTTTACGTAAACATATGAAGTGAAATTAATCTAAGCAACTAAAAAAAGATCGTCATATATTCTAGTATTCTACTATTCTTTTATATTGAGGCATCCACTAATTTTGTCAACCTTTTGTTGAATAATATTTTCACTAATTAGTGAGACATGATTAAATATACTAATTAAAGGGTCCATACTATTTAAGTGGTGTACTTGCATGTCATGAGAGGTTAAACCAAAATTTTAACTTTTATGAATTCTGTATTTTAGTATGACGTTTTCCATATATACTAGTAACTACATTCCAAATTTATTATGTGAACATATTTATTATTTCATAACACAAATATATATTTGACAAAAATATGTATTATTTGAGCAAAACTTAAGTCGAACCTACCCCGTCCTTTGTTATATTGATCAATGATGCCAAAAAAAAAAAAAAGGAAAAAGAAGGCAATTAGACAGCTAAAAATGGTTAGATTCTTTAATCCCTACTTAACACAGTACTCAATCAATTAGAAGAATGAAATAACAATTTTAAAGGAGAAATCAATTTTATTAGGTGGTATCAATGTGTCTCATATATTCATGTCGATAATCATATGCAATTATTAGACATAAACCATGACAAAATTCATATTACATGATTAAAAAGAGTTCTATGTAGACAGGTTTCTTCTGATTCAGGTTTTCGTCTATTTTTTATTTAATAAAAAAAAGGAAATAAACGGGGGAAAAGGAAACAAAAATGAACAAATTTGTTTAGCTCAAAGTTTTCATTCACTTTATAAGCATAAAACAATCGAAATAAATGGAGGGTCAATCATAGCAGGTCGTAATAAATCCAAAAACCAAAGGAACAAGATATAAGAGACAATAGTTATTAGATAAAGGGAAGAGGGTGGAGATCTTTTATTAATGATATTGGTTTGGTCTGCCTCTCCATGGAGAGGTTCAGAGCCTTACATTTATGCGATGGGAGTCGATCGTAGCCTTTTATTCTTCGGAGACGGCCGTAACTGTTTTTACTTTCAGAGATGGACGCAACCATTTTCGCTCATTCGGAGGAGGACGTAGCCATTTTTAATTTAGAGGTGGCCGTAGCCTTTCTTCTTTAGAGATGGCCGTAGCCGCTTTTTCTTTTAGAGAAGGCCGTACCCATTTTTAATTTGGGGATAGTACCATTACGCTTGGTGCGTACGAGAGGGCTATCATATGCAAGGTGACGCATGGGGCGTGCTCGTGGTGTCCTGAGGCCGTTATGACCTTTCCACGGGGGATGTGCCGATTGACAGTCGAACGATCATTCAATGATATCTGTCATAATGGTGCCCGTTATTGCAGGCCGGAACCGTTTTGTGGTTGGTCAGGTAGTTAATGGTGACCTTTGGGATTCGCGAGGGTCATTCATGCTTTGCCTATAAATAAGGGGTTGTATTGCTCAGTTCTCACTTTTCCGATATTTGTCTAAGTGGAACCCTGAGAGACAAGCTTTCAGATTATCTGGTTTTTCACCCCTTGTTGATTCATTCTCCGTTTTTTTCGTCGGATCTTCATATTCTCTTATTTTTCCGGTGAATCTTACCATCTTCTTTTGGTTATATTAACAATGGAGAACAGTCCCCGTTCCGATGTCGCTCCGGTGGCGGTTGTGGCGGAAGAGGGTCCATCTACGGTAGTGGGAGCCATTGACTCACCGACTGTTGATCGGTTCCCGTCGGTGACCGACATTCTTTCCCTGCCTGGCGGTCCGACGATCGATTTTACCGACCCCGAGGGAGAAGATCAAGTGGATGAGGCCCCATTGATGAGGGAAGTCGACTTTGCTCAACTGAGTGAGCAGTGTGAGATTCCACGCTTTGCTGACATCATCCTGTCCAGGAGCGGCGACATGGTGCATATCGACCACCGAGGGTACTGCATCTTCTACGCCTACCCCTTCATGCTGGGATTTAGGCTTCCTCTCCCCATGTTGGTGGTCGACCTTTGCAGCTATTACAGGGTGTGCCCTGGCAGCTCGTCCCCTCTTGCTACAAATTATTGGCGATGCTGATTAAATATGCGGATTTGGCACGGAGGGAAGTTACACTGGGCCACGTGTTGACTCTGTATGCCCCTCAGAGGGTACATGGTACTATGATTCGATTGGTCCCTTGTGGGACCGACGGCTTAACAACAGCGCTTGATGACGAGGTCGCTACCCGTCCTTTCGAGTATTTCTTCTATATCAGGACCGAGAACATGGTGGCTTGAGCCACTGACTTCCCGGAGGAGTGGACCCATGTACGTAAGTTTCCTTTATGTTGGCCTTGATTTCTTTTGGGCTAAGAGTTCTGCTTTATGTTTGTACGTAACGATCTTCTTTTTGTGCCGTAGCGGGAGGTGCCCCACCCGCGCCAATTTCAGAAATCCGCGAGTGGGTTGAGGTCGTGCTCCCTGTTACAACGGGGATTCGCGTATGGGCGTCTTTCTGGGAGGCCCATGGCCACAGGCCGGCTGCTGGTAAGAATCTGATTTGTTGATTTTTGCTTTTTCTTCGTAGTCCTTAGTTCCTCTGACCTAACCCTTTTTTTTGTTGGTCAGAATGACCACGGCGCAGGAGGGTTCCTGAGCTTGCTTTCCGTAGGTCATGGGCGACTGCCTGAATGATCACAATGCTGGCACCTCGTCCGGTACTGAGGGCGACTTCGGTGGAGTCTTCAGCTGCACACTCTCTGGTACGGCCCGTGCCCCGAGTTGAGGAGTCTCCAGGGGTCGTACGTTCTAAGGTAGAGCAATCGCTGAATGGAGATGAAGAAGAAGATAAGAGGCCACTGGCTTGGCGCAGGGTGGCGTTCACCCCGGCCCTCCCAGTGGTGATCAGCTTAGATTCTTCGTCGTCGGCGAAGGAGGGAGGCGCAGCGGACCTCGCACCAGAAGGTGAACGCACTGTGGGGGTTACCCCGGTTGGCTTAGGCCAAGGTTATACAGTTGCTTCGGCGGCTCAAGTTTCTGTTCCTGTTGCTGCGAGGGAAGGTGGTTCCTCGGAAGCTATTTTGGTGGAGATGGTAGGCGTCGACGTCATGGCGAATGTGGGCGCGTCGACGTCTTTGGCGACGAAAGCCTCAACTTCCAGGGCGGCAGGAGGAAGGGGCATTTCAGGAGAGGGGGATGATTCGGAGTCCGATATGGATCTCGAGGACATCCGTCTTTCTCATGAGGGTTATACCCGCTCGGCCGTGCAGGCCGAGTGGTATTATCGTTATTTGGAGATTTCAAACGGCCTGAACCTGTTGCTTGAGGAGGAGAACCTAGTGACGATGTTCGGGGTCTTGTGCTCAATCGACTATGCCTAGTTAGCGTGTATCACTCGGGAAAGAGTGCATATTTAGGTAGTTTTTGAACAACATCACCCCTAACGTATTTAAAAGTGGGGTTAGGGATAACGAAATCTTGGGTACAATCCGAATGAGCCGTAATTAATGCCAACTAGCGCAGTTCGGGAGAATATATCTAGTAAATTATGGTAATTATTCGGGAGAGAGTTACGACAGTCAAAGCGCTCATGATCGGTAGAGAATACTTAGGCAAATCTGTAGAAAATGTAGCAGGAAGGATTCTAACAATAGGAGATCATAACTCTAGACCTCCTTAATCTTGTCTTCACTGCTTTCTAGTTTATTTATTTGTTGATTTGATAAAAATAAATATTATAATCTTATACTTAGGCAATTGTTTGGACTTGTATTTCTTAGCAATATTGAACAGTTGTAGCTAAACTTTAGTTTATGTGAAATTTGACTCCGGACATATAAACCGTATTATATTTTGATTTATCCTTTTTATAAACATAGTTGGGCGTGATCATAACCTAATATGAAGCTTCTTATAGTAGTTCTAATTTTTTCTTAACAAACGGTAACTTTCCTTCTATAGAGGGTTAAAACACTCTAAAAATAATTAATACTATCAATTAGAATAGATTTGATGGATGAGGAACGAACACATCGGTTTTGCTGGGATGCCAATCGACCTGCATCAGCAGAAAATGAAACTATCGAATTACAGGTGACTTGTTTTATCGGGTTGGGAAGAATTGCAACATCGGTCGATGTTCTCCCTCTGCTGCTACTGAAGCTATTGGATATCGACCTAAGAGATACTAGACTAGGTGCGAGAGGAAGGGATGCAGCTATTGATGGACCGGTGCTACCTCTTGTTCTAAGAATCATGAAAGACATAAATATGCATCTGGAATCTCTGTATTCCTAGATGCCTGGCAAAACGCGAGGAAATCTTGAAAGGGAAACGAAACCCATCGATCAAATGAAAGTCAAAAGTTAAATCCTGATAAGAAATACCTAAATACAAAGAAAGAAAAATGACCGGAAAAATTAAGAAAAGAAGCTGGTGTCTGATTTTGGTTTAGGGAAATTAATTTATCTAGTTAATTCTTAATTATGGTAGCATTTTATTTTGTTTCATATTATAGACGTGTTAAATCCAATTCAAAGACGGCACTTCTCAGCTGCACACTTGAATGGACTATATAACTTTCTTTCAAAGATCATGTTTTGCATGTTTAATTAGACTCAAGTAATCAATTTTGTTAAAATAACTATAAAAAAATTTATAGTCATATAAAACAGGATTAAGAAGAAAAAATCACTAGTTCCAGAACTGCCTTGCGTATAAATATTTGAATATTGTTATAAAATAATACAAGAACAAGAACAATATTGCAGAGTAAGGTAGGGAGAGGAGAATTCTTATTGATATTTTGGGATGGATTTACAATGGGGTAAGACCCCTCTATTTATAGGAAGAGAAATGACTTAGCCTCGAAGTAAAACTCTTCTATAAGATAGACATTCACTCTAATTAGAATTCTATTCTTAACACTCCCCCTTGAATGTCTACTCAATAAATAATGTGCCTCGTTAAAACCTTAACTGAAATAAAACCCAATGGGAAAAAAATTCTAGAAAAGGGAAAAGAGTACACATATTTAGAAATGCGCCTATTGGTTGCCTCGTTAAAAACCTTGCAAGGAAAACCCAGTGGGACAAAAACCTTGTAAGGGAAAAAGAGTGCAACCCGCATTAACTCCCCCTGAAGAGAGCATCAATTCACATCCTTGAGTATTCGCATCCCAATCTTGTTCACTAGCTTCAAGAGATCGTTAGTAGAGATTTGATAAATAAATCAGCCATATTAACTATAATGAATATTTGCACCTTGAAATCATAACTCGTGATAGATATATAATGTCTTCACAAATATCGTGGAATGGCTCTTCAATATTTCCATAGAGATATCCTCGCCATCACATTATCATAGTTATAGCAAGATATATTTGTGCATAAATTGCATTAAGGAAGTGGTACCTCAAGATCAAGAATTATAGATTCTTCAAGCAACTTAAATCCTTTATGTGTTGTCATATAAGTTAAGTCATATAAGTCATATAATAGACTTTAGATGCATATCAAGTTTTCATGTCATGCTAAACAAATAAGATATCGAAAACTGATTACACATACCATTGACTTTATACTTTCAAGTATTCGAACTACGTGTCCAAACTACATGTCTTTCATATGGAATTAATTCTACTTGAATTGTATCTCTTCCATTTGGCCAATATTTTGTTTGTATTTGACAAACTTAAGATCCTCATCGATATTTAGCGCTTATCATAGATGTCGTCGACGAACTTTTTATATCGGTTTCAGTCAATTTTCATAAAAACATAACATGGAGATCTCTTCATTCATATATTCAGGTACCTGAATCTCTCATGAGATTTTATGAAGTGTTATGTCATGTGATCTTCTAGATCACTTGCCTCCTTATTATGATCACTTTGATCATTTGCTCATCTTCTTTATTAAGAAGTTCTTTTGAAACCGATTTGTCTATACGCTTTAAGCGTATCAAAGACTTTGTCCTTCTAGGACTTAATATGAGCATTTGCAGTGAGAATATAGTTACTTTCTTTGGGTCAGCAAATGCGTATGGCATGCTTTGCAATATGTTGCAATTGAATTATCATTTTATGAACTTCAGGTTCATATTATGATATTCGAGGATCTATATATACAAATGATAATTCATCCCATGTAACCTTTTCTCAAGTGTTTATCATGTCTCCCCCTCATGTTAGGAAAACTAACTTGTTTCCTCAACTCTGGGAAATCATCTTTTGTGCATTATCATGTTAATATACAGAGCACATTAATAATAATAAGATGAAATTATTTGGTTCCTGACGCTGAACCACTTGTGAGGGGAGAATATAATATACTCTCGTGTATAGCGTATATCAAATTGATATAGATAACTTTGTTCTCATAAGCAATAATTTAGCTATTAAATGGAGGCACTCAATAAATTATTTTGCTAAACCAACTATGATGTAAACCAACTTATCAAGATGAACTATCTTGAATAGAAAATCTGGAAATTATGCTCGAAATTAGATTACTGAGCAATTTACCTCGCAAGCACCGGCCAGGTTGCAGGTTAATAATAATCGCACATGTGACCATATCATAGATGCATCATATGTGGTATACATGGCAGGTGAATGGGCCCATATTCACCTTTGATATTTCCAGAATTTATGGGATTCAACCCGAACTCTTTAGTTGGTCAATTAATTAATGAGAACAAGTAATACAAGAGAATTCGTAAAGAACTTTCTAGTTCTTTAATATTTACCCATGTGAATTCTCTATTATTGCACATCATACTTAAATTGATATGGCTAACCCGAATGCCAACTGAATAAATTATCAATATTGATAAACTTCAAATTTACACCATGACATGTGCAATTATCAATAAACTTCAAGTTTATTATGATATGAGTTTTTATACCAATAAATATCCACTTTATTGTGGCATTCTTTTGTTTGTGTAGTACAAACTGGAGAATGAAGCGGGTAGTTTTTCATATATAAATTATCCCGCTACAAGTTGTAGTAATAGAAGATATCAAATCTTTCCTTTATTTATAGTCTCAATATAATCAACCACTTTCACATATACTTTGGAAACTGAATAAGTTTCTTTGAGACTTACTACAATACAATACCTTATTGGTAATCAATTGTGTTTCTCCAACATAGTAATAATTGGCTCTTCTAGAGCTCTCAATTAATTTTGTACTACCACAAATTCATCAACATCCATGTGGTGAATATCTCCTTTAAAGAGAAAGTTATACCATTATGGTCATGGTCAAAATTATATGCAAGATATGTTTCTTGTATTATCGTTGTCCTTTAATAATCATATTTCCAAAATATTTTGGCGTACAAATAGGTACGTGACCAATGATCATTCATGCCATAATAATGACATTATTTTCATATATCATCTCAAACCTCCTTCTAGAGGTGATGTGGTATATTCACTACCACTAGCACGTTCATATTCTTCCAAGAATGAATATGTATTCATAAATCATATGTTGTCACATTCACACCATGAATGGATCATAATCATCTGTATGTGCTATATAAAATCCATGTCAAATATTACTTCCATAAAGTGAAAGATTATTTTGAGAATCTTTATTATTCTCATTATCACAATGATGACGATTATAATTTCGTCTATTGCCGCGTCCATATTCATTGATACCTTCACGGTAATAATTTTGTCTTCTTTCAGACTTATCACATACTGCTATCACATTCTCTGCGGGGATATGTAATTTTGTTATCCTTTTCAAATCTGTAAATGCGTCTGGCATTTGATTTGCTATTCTTTGCAAATGGATAATATTTTGCACCTCTTTTTCACAAATAGAGGTATGTGGATCAAGATGAGATAATGATGGATTTTTCCACAAAATTTCCCGTTTGGTTTCACCAACTTCTCCCCCTAATTTTGGGAAAAGTGTCTCATCGAATCGACAGTCTGCAAATCGTGAGTGAACAAATCCCCTGTCAATGTTTCGAGGTAGCGAATAATGGAGGGCGATTCAAACCCAACATATATTCCTAACCTTCTTTGCGGCCCCATTTTGGTGCGATATGACGGTGCTACAGGCACATATACTGCACATCAAAACAATTCTTAAATGGGATATATTAGGTTCATGACCCAAAACTAATTGCAACTGCATGCAAAATGGCGTGACCCCAAACCGAAGTGAGCAGCCTTGTTTTCATGAGTAATGGTCTTGCAATCAACTGCAGATGTTTAATTAAAGATTCTGCAAGACCATTTTGAGTGTGAACATGAGCTACAAGATGTTCCACTTTTATCCCAATTGAACATTGCATTCTCTATGATAAATATTGTTCCTTTAGGCAGAGTTATAGTTGCTCTTCCGGAGCCTTCAATCAATTTACTACTACCAGAAATTGTAGTAACATCTGCCTTACACATACTTAAATGAGAGAAATATTTCTTCTCTTTAAATATCGTATGTGTGGTACATGAATCAATTAAACAAATATTTTTACAATTGGCCATAATCTAATATTTCATAACAAAAGGTAAAAATATATTTCAATATTTCGTGTACATATCCAGTATGCTAATATCCATATCCCGAAATAATAATCATAGTGTGTAAATCGAAGACAACACGGTGGCATATAATTCCAACAATGTCCGAAACCTTGAAAACATAACTGTTGGCTCACGTTAAAATCAACAACTACTATATACATAATCTAATATTATATTTCATTATCATTACCAAATCACTAAATCTAATCATTATGACTCCTAGGAAAAGGGTCAAAATTGTGCAGTAGGAGCCGTGATTCTTCTAAAAAGAAATTTGCACAATCAAACCTATTCTTTAATTGCTAAATATTTAATATGAGTTAATGATGACTATTATTTTTCATGTGCCCCTATATAGGATGGGAGTAGATGTACTACCAGATTACCCAGAAGGAGATTGCATCCATTGAACAATTTATAATTCAAATAGTAATTGTCTTTTCATTAGGACTACTAAGCATTATCAATTATTAGGTCGTTAATGCCATAATTAATCTTACCAAAAAAAAATTATCATAACAATACATATTCAAAGTATAGGTTACTGAACCAAAGTAATCTCGTTGCCTGAAGCTTTAAAACTCATGCTGCTAGCTTTCAACGCGGCCAACAAATTGCTTAATTTTCTCAAAACAAAATTAGGAGGAGAAGTCATATTCATAATTACAACAACAGGCGCACAAAAGTATGCAAGTAGTCAAACACCTTATATGTCCATAAAACTAGAGACAATTATGTTCATCACAGAAAATGTTTAATAGGTAGGCGATATATCATTATCCGGTGACGCCAGTCTCATAAGTATCTCATGTCAGATCCCCATAATTATTGGGTTCCATATCAATAGAATACTGCATTCATATTAACATCAAAGCATCCCTGCATAACAGTGTATATTAACATCAAGTATATAGACAGGCACCGGACTTACAAAGGATTTCATCATGGCTCTTCTGGTGTCCTCATCGGCATCTTTGTAAATGTCTCGGAAAAATTTGTTAAATGCTGCATCTCCATCCAAGTTCGTGCTTAATTTTCTCAAAGAGATTCTTGAGATAGTAGAGCTTCGTGCTGATAACGTGTTATAATATAATACAAGAACAAGAACAATATTGCAGAGAAAGGTAGGGAGAGGAGAATTCTTATTGATATTTTGGGATGGATTTATAATGGGGTAAGACCCCTCTATTTATAGGAAGAGAAATGACTTAGCCTCAAAGTAAAACTCTTCTATAAGATAGATATTCACTCTAATTAGAATTCTATTCTTAACAAATATTTAATAATTACTTATTAATTATGTACTTGAGGAACAGTATCGATCATCAAGTTTCTTAACATATATAGAGACTATGATTAAAAACAACAAACAAACTTAAATTGATTCTTTCTTATTTTTTCTTTTTGCTTTTTTTTCTTCTTTTGCATTGGAGACATCGTATAAGAACATGCATTGTTAATTTATTAGGGCGGAGGTAGAGACCAAAGTGCGTATTTAGTCGAATTCAATAATTTGGGTCTATGGTTTATATTCGTCTTATATTTTTTATTGAATATATATAATTTATTAATTTAGAATCCAATACCTCAAATTGAATAGAATTCTAAACCTATAAACTTTAAATCATGACTCCAACTCTTGTATAGTAATTTATGTAGGCGCGACAATAGATCCTAGTAACATCTTTTTTCTTAATGTATATACGTTAATCATTAATGGAATCACTATTTTGTTTAAAGCCAAAAATTAAGCACAATGAAAAGAGTTAAATTGAAGGACACTCAGTCCGCATGAGTTTTCATAAGCGATGTCTACAGAAAATAAAATATTATAATGATAAGTGATGTCATATTTTATGTTTATACCCGATAACTTTATTTTGCTTATTATCTGTATAGACATTTTTATTAAAAAACAAAAATAAAATTGTCGTGTGATACTGCTTAAAGAAAGGCGTGTCTTCCCTATGTTAGGTGGATTATCCAAAATGGTGCCACACCCATGTCAGCAATATACTATTTTTGGAGAATCCGACATACAGTGGCGGAGCCAGGATCTTCACGAAGGGGGTTCAAAATATTTTTTTGTAGCTAGTGGGAATTGAATCCATGACTTTATGTAGATTTTGAACCTCCTTGACCACTAAACTACACTTTTGGATTGTGTTATGGGTGTTCAAAACTTAATATATAGAGGTAAAAAATAGATTTTACCGCATATATACAGTATAATTTTTCGACAAAGGTGTTCGGATGAACACCCTTGCACCTCCTAAATCCGCCCCTGCCGACATACACCAAATAATGTTTGTAGAGAATCCGAGTAACATAGGTCCACCCTTATTGGTGGAATATTTGCCACTAAATTGAGATACGTAGCCAAATATAACTCCAAGGTTTCAATTATTTGAAAGAAAGGTGACAAAAGAAGCTAGTGAAACTACTACATCTTCACATGGGCATGAGGATCTTGAACTGCCAGGGTAATATGCACAATCAAATTTCTTACAACTTGATCTCATGATCTGTTCAAAGTTCAAACCCTCCCCCATGCACTTCTTCCCCAGTAGCTACGCCATGTATGAAAACTAAATGCGAAAACGTTAAAAAAAATCGATCAAAGTAGGTTGGTAACGGTTAATAACCGTCCAAAACGCGATTATTTATGTGTGGACGGTATTTTGAAGGTCGGAAGGGTATACGGACCAAAGTTGGTTGGAAAATTACTGACTAAATTCAGAAAAAAATTGCCGAAAAAACCGACCAAAGTTGGTCATTTTTTCTGACTAAAATTGGTCGATATTTTAATTATGTAATTAAAAAATGTACCGTCTAAGAATCGAACCGGAGTATGTACTATTGGAGGATACTATTCTACTACTAGACCAATGAAGCATTTTGTTTTAAGACTCTCTTTTATTTTATTTATATTCTTTAATTGTATTTTCGTACTAAAATAACCGATTAAAGTTGGTCAGTATTATTAAAATAAAATTTCCGACCAAATTCGGTCATTTTTTTTAAATGATAGGTCGAATTAACCGATCGATTTCTGCCGATTGTTTTTATATTTATTTTAAATGAAAAACCAAAAAAAGTTGGTCGATTTCTTGAAAAATAAATTTTGCGAGACTCAAAAACAGTTTCCCGTATTTTGCACCAAAGAAAACCAACCAAAGTTGGTCGGTTTCGTAAAAAAAATATTTTTTTTTTTTGAAAAAACCGACTAAAATTGGTCTCGACCGTGGTCGGTTTTTGCTAATTAAATTTCTGGTAGTGATAATATATATATTTGAAATTTTGCTAAAATTTCACATTAATTATTGCCGGTGTACATAAATTTTATATTAATTGAGCAGTTATATACATATTATATATTACTTATACATGTATTATAAGTCTCTTAGCTATTTTAAATTCTTTTTTTTGGGAATAATTGTAATATATACTACCAAATGTTAAGATGTATAAAATTCCCATATCAATCAATCATTCACAGCCTACTTTCATTGAACACCACAAAGCACAGGACTATAGGATGGACTAGTTGTCACAAAAGAATACAAACAAATTGAACAGATTCATTAAAATTTTCAGTTTGAAGGCTAAAAACCAAAAAAGAATATGGTTAACTCGTTAATTATTTGGGTCCATTTTCCAAACCATTGCCTCAAGAACGACAATACAATTAGAGAGAGTGGCGGATTCAGAATTTTGTGCAAGTAGGTTCAGTCGGAGAAGTCCATAACTCACATAAGCGATATAAATCGTATATGCGGGTTCAAAAATAATTTTTATACAAAATTTATCTTGTTTTAGTCATAATTTATACATATATATAGTATTATTTTTCGAGGAAACGGGTTCAGTTGAATTCACTTCTCACCACTTGGGTCCGCCCCGATGCACCTTAGTGCAAGACTACATGTGACATCTTAGATAAATTTCACAGCTAAAAGGAAGATAAATAAAATGTTATATAAAACACTACTAAAATTCACATAATACTTGCATCTCTTAGTTTTACAATCATAAACCAACGGTCAAACTAGTAAATTTTGTTGGGCCAAAGCAGAACACATAGCCTTCAAAAATGGTCAAATTTGCAAGTGGTCAATTAAAAATGGTCAAATTTACAAAAATAATCGTTTCTTTTCACGTAAAGATAAATATGAATGAAAATATTGTTCAAAATTCGGAAAATACTCCAATATAATATATTGGAATTCTGGTGTAATATACTGGAGTTCCAGCATAATATACTAGAGTTCCAGTATAATATACCGATCAAGCATAATACGCTGGAAGTTCATACACAAGTGCTTCAATATCCAGTATATTATACTGAAACTTTTTGCGTGTTGGAGTTCCAGCATAATATGGTGAAAGTTCATACACAGATGTACCGATCTCCAGTATATTATGCTTGAATTTTTTATGTTGCAGCAAAATAGTGGATGTTTTTCAATAACTTTGCAAATGCTGACTATTTTTTAATGATCAATCCAAAAACTTATTAGCTCGTCCTATTTTTACCCTTTGAACCATATACAATTAGTCCTTATATCACAATTTATGTGATATATATTTAGAAATAATTTTTATTTTGAACTTTTTATTTTACGTTAATGAACTGTTGTATAATGGCCACAAAAAAATCTATAAAAATTAATTTATTTCGAAATTACCCTTTTAATACTCCCAACCAAAGCCTAATTGAACCATCTCGCATTCAATATACCCTATTGCTCAAACTTATTTATGAAAAGAGTTAAACTAAATTACATCATTATGATCCAAAAATTGTTTTATATGCACATCTCTTCCGTTTATAATACAGGGACTTAACATCTTCAATTAAGGTTGTTACATCATTATCCACGGTTATACGTATAGTGGGTTCGATACCATATTTAACAAACTAGTTTATTAGTAAATTATCCATATTTTACCGATATAGAATTCGACTAGGGTGCTCAACAACAACAACAACAACCCAGTATAATTTCACTTAGTGGGGTCTGGGGAGGGTAGTGTGTACGCAGACCTTACCCCTACCCTGTGGTAGATATGTTGTTTCCAAATAGACCCCCGTCATCCTTCCCTCCAAGAACTTCTCGCCTTGCTCTTGGGGAGACTCGAACTCACAACATTTCGGTTGGAAGTAGAGTGCTACAGTTATAAATATATCTTTTAGATTCTGAATCCTAGCTATAGTTATATAGGGAATGGCTTGATACCATATATAACAATCTAATTTATTATTGATATTGTCGACTTTGATCTAGACCTGCCCGATTTTTAAACGCGTTCGTTGATATGAAATTTCTCTAAAGTATTACATACTAAAAGTAATAATTCAAAAGGATAATATTATAAAATAATTAAGATTAGTAAATTATTCTAGATAGCATTGCACGTTTATGTACAGCGTAGTGTACAATATGTATGATGACTATAATTATAATTTATATTTATACATGTGGTGATGAGTAATTGGAATCTAAAAGCAATGTGTGGGATTCCCACATATTAAGTATATTAATATGAATTATTGGATGATATTATTTCGATTATTTTATAACACTTTTTCTTTGCCTTTTTAATCTTGACGTCACCTCCAAGATCCAATCATAAAAAGCAGAATGTTTTCTTATATATATTTTTTTTAATTATTAATGTCATATCAAAGCAGGAAATTAAAAGTTGGTGGGATGTTTCTGATTCTTTGATATACCAAGAAACATGGAAACCAATGATGTTAACAAAATTAATTTTTTTATTTTATTTTTTCGTTATAATAAATTTTAAATATGTGGTATAGCATGGACTGAGGAATTATATTTTTGAAGAAAAATGGAAATAAAATGTTGTTTTGTCACAATGTCTCCAGGTCACATGGCTTGGTTAATTGTTATTTAAAAAGCATATTATAGCCAGTGCGGTCCAAAACTCACTTGGAATTTTTATTTTTCATTTTTTTCCCGTGTTCGGTACCTATTTTAGAGGTCAAATAAATTTGGATTCACGCCGGAAAGTTTCATATTGAGGGCTACTCTCTAACAAAGGCGATTCCTTAACCAGAGTTCAAACCCGAGACTTTAGTTAAGAAAAAATGAGTACTTACCACTATATCACAACCCTTGTTATTTCACTTGGAAAATCATTCAGTCTCACTTTGTCTTTTTAGCATTAATGTTCCATAAGTTTTTTAAAATAAATAAATTAAAAAATAGTACATTTATATTCAGGCGCTTTATTTTAAAGAAAATATTTTATTTTAAGGTAGAATGTAATACTTGGAAGTTGTAGCCATGGTAGGACCAAGTGAAAAGCTTGACAAAATGGAAAGAAATAATCGTAGCCTCACACTATTGATTGAGAGGATAATAAAAATAAAATATGACAAATAGCACTTCAATAACATTATTGATAGAATGAAATGTTTTTCTCTTTGGAAGCATTTAGTATAATTGAAGTTTTTTTTTCTTAAATTCTTATATTTGATTGGCAGAAAATGTTAAAAAATATTTTTCAATCCATTAAATTAAAGAAAAAGTGACCTTCCTTATTGGCGAAAGTCATTTTCCTTACGACCAAAGGACGTTTTGCAGTGATGAGACAGCTCTACCCTTAACCAGATATCTCGAGTTCGAGCCCTGGGTATGAAAAAATTCTTGGTAGGGAGTACTTCTTCCGAATGGGGTCCTACGTGGCGCGAATTCGAATATAATTGGGCTCCAATACGAAAACTGAACATCGGTGGGAAACAAAAGAAAATGTCATTTTCCTTACAAATAATCTTATTTTTACGCTTCATATTACTTGATCTTACACTTAGATATTATTATTATTGAAAATATTAGTACCCAAAAGTTTCATAAAACTCACTCTCTTATTTACTAATATTATTATTGATCTTCGATGTCTAATTTACCTAGAAAAAATAACTTTTGTTCACCAACCAACTACAAAAACTATTTTTTCTAAATAAATATTTTTCTTGGAAAATATTTTTCAAAAAAAATAGTAATATTTTCTATACAAAATATTTGTTCATTATTGTGAAGTGAAAAGAGGGTCTTTCCTTTTCAACATTAACTACCAGTTGAAATGAAAAGTTAGGATTAACTCTAGAAATGAACTTGCTGAGTGTGACTACAAGTCTTTCTTTGTTTTCTTATTTTACAGTAACAAGGAAAGCAGTGCTATTTGGATCTATATCCGTTTTTTGTGATATATTTTAATTTGTGCTCACTTTGTAAAAAAGTTGCAAGCTACTTGATTTTTCACAAAACTTTAACACATGGAACTAAAATAATAGAGGCAATCACACAAAACTTCAGCATGTTAGTAGATTTTATTTTGTAACTCGCGAAAGTTTATTTTATAAGTTTTTGTTTAGTAACCGGAAAACTTCATCTGCTCTAGAGCTGAAGTTTACCAATTATAAAATAAAAACTTCAGCTCTGGAGCTGAATTTTTTTAGTGACCGGGAAACTTCAACTCTAGGACTGAAGTTTGCCAGTTATAAATAAAAACTTCAGCTCTAGAATTGTCTTTGTAACCGGAAAACTTCAGCTCTAGAACTGAAGTTAACTAGTTTATAACTTCAGTTATCAGTTAGATGTCTTTGCTTTCAAATTATTGAACGTAACTCCACACGTGAAAGTAAGTTACTAAGATTTTTCACATGTATATTAGCAAACTCCGCCTATGTGAGCTTCAAAAGCATAGTCAATCACAAATCCAGATAAAGCATGATGGTCATGAAGTTGATACACAGTAGGAGATCACGAGCAAGATCTAGGCAAATCCAGATAAAGCATAAATAATGAACTGACCCACAAAATTAAATAAAGTAGCATAGTTAGAAAATAGCAGTAAAAGAAAGAAGAAGAAGGAGAAGAAAATGGAGAGGAGGTTGAAGTTATTTAAAAAGTGGGTACACGTTAAAAAAAATTTTAAAAAATAAATATAGGTTAAATGGGGGCGACCAAATAGGACGCCTCATTCGATCAAGTATTTTAAAAATTAAAGAACTGTCTCTCTCATCCTCTCGGCGCACGTTAGCATAACGTACACCGAGCTCGTGGTTATGGCGAAAGGCGGCAGTCGCGGAAGAGGACAACCACGGAAAATCCCGATTGAGACTTTTGACAAGTTGAATCAACTGATTCTGGAGAAGAACAGTACGAAAGAGACCCAGAACCCCCCCCCCCCCCCCCCCCCCGCCTGTGCAAGCCCTAGGCACCATGGAAGCTACTGAACAAGCTTCCGAGACAGTGACAGTACAGCAAGAGGCTCTAGTAGACACGACTATGGAAACGCCCAAGACAACTGAGGTCGAAGGGACTACAACCCTTCCGAGTACAGCGGAAGCAGATCCTTCGGCAGAGATAACCATGCAAGCCGCAATGTCAACAGAGGAACAACCAGAGACTAGCAAAACCACATTAGTGGAGCCTAAGAAGAGCTGGACAACACTATTTCAGAAGAATCGATTTGCGACTCATGGTATGGCTCTTGACTACATACCCCCAAATGATAGTTGATGGACAGCTTATAGTACAACTGGATTAAGCAGAGGTGGAGGAGGAGGAAGCCAAATGGAAGTGTTCCTTAGTGGTATACATCCTAGGAGACGGTCCTGGCTTCAACGCAATATGGAGATTCATCAGTCACCACTGGTCCCGTGTCCCTGAACCAGAATTGTTCTATCATGACGAAGAGTATTACATTGTGAAATTCAAGACAGTAGCTGATGCCAAAGAGATATTGTGTGCTGGTCCTTACTCAATAGCCAATAGGCCTATGATACTCAAACAATGGACACCTGAATTTGATTTCTCAGAAGAGTTCCCAACTGAAATACCATTGTGGGTTAAGTTTCCAAAACTACCAATGTCTTGCTGGGGTATGAGGTCTCTAAGCAGAATTGCTAGTGTATTAGGCAAACCAATTTTTGCGGATGAATGTACCACAAAACAGACAAGGATCTCGTATGCCAGAATGCTCATTGAGGTGACTGTCACTAAAGAACTACCAACAGAGATCGGGGTTATGGATCCGAATGGGAAGAAGTTTCTCCAAGATGTGGTCTATGAGTGGAAGCCCTCCTATTGTGAGAAATTCCAAACAATAGGACACAATTGTGCAGTGCAGTAAAAGCAAATCCCAAAACAGCCTACACAAGTGTGGAAGCCAAAGGCAGTCCAGGAATGGAGAACTAAGGGCCCTGCTGTGCCAATACAGAGGCAGCCTCCAATACAGCATAATGAATCCAGTGGGTTTCATACTGAAGCTAGGATATCCTAGAGCTAGAGGGTTGATAAAGGTAGTGACAAAGGGAAACAACCTCAGAGTCCAGCACTCTACATCATTAATTTCCCTCCTCTGTCCCCCATCACTGTGAGTAATCAATTTGAAGTTGTTTCTGGTAGTAAAGATGACCCTCCAGGGGAGGTAGGTGGATCAACATCTTATCATTGAAGTGGTTAGTTTGGAATATAAGGGGTGTAAATAAAAGGTACAAGCAGAAAGAAGTTAGGGAGTACATAAGAAAAAACAACATTAACCTAGTAGGTTTAGTAGAAACTAAGGTTAAGCAAATACATGCTAGTAGAATTGCTAATCTACTAGCACCAGGCTGGGGTATCTTAACAAACTATGTCTCAGGTGAAAAGGGTAGAGTGTGGATTCTATGGAATCCAAAAGTTTTTACAGTCACTAGTGTTCTGGAGGAAAGCCAGTTGATTCACATCAGGGTGACCAGCAGGACATGGGATTTCACATGCTTCCTCACTGTGGTGTATGGTTTTAATGGGCTGGAACAGAGAAGATGGATTTCAATGTTGTCTTATGTGACAAAGATAGGCAGTCTTGCAAGCCAGTCAGACTCTCTGAAACTCAAGATTTTACCAAATGTATTCAGCTAGCTGGACTGTCAGAATTGCCTTGGAGGGGTGACTACTACACATGGACAAATAAACAAACTGGTTTGGACAGAGTACGCAGTAGATTGGACAGGGTCTTTGGTAACTATGAATGGATGATCAAATGGAACCAGGTGGTAACTAATTATGTTCTGCCTTTAATCTCAGACCATAACCCCATGATAATAACACTAACATCATCTTCCAGGCATGGGAAAAAGCCTTTCAAATTCTTTAATGTCTGGGCTGAGCATATGGATTTCCAGCAGATTGTGGCAAGAGTATGGCAGGGTGGAAAGTCAGCCACTATGAGAGCAATATGGGCCAAACTCAAAGCCTTGAAGAGCCCTTTGAAGGTTCTAAATATTAAAGAATTCAAGACTATCTCACAGAGAATAGAACAGTGCAGCAGGAACTGGGGACAATACAAGGCCATATGAATCAAACATACACTGATGGCCTACAACAGAAGGAGAAGGAGTTGGTCCTAAAACTGGAAAAATGGTCAATGATTAAGGAAAGTGTTCTGCAACAGAAGTCAAGAGCAAAATGGATACAACTTGGGGACTCCAACACTAAGTACTTCTCTGCAGTAATGAAGGAGAGAACTCAACACAACCACATTATTGAACTTACCAATGCAATGGGAATCAAACTTACTACAGCTGAAGATATCAAAGCAGAAATCATGGGATTCTACAAGGGACTGATGGGAACCTCTGCAACCTATCTGCCTGCAATAAACCAACTGTACATGTCAAATGGTCCAAAACTGACACAACAACAAAGGCATGAACTATGTGCTGCTGTAACTGATACAGAAATAGCAGAGAGTCTCAAGGCTATTGGAGATGACAAAGCACTAGGGATAGATGGATACAATGCTGTATTCATAAAAAAGAGCTGGGGCATCATTGGGAACCAGGTCATCACTGCCATTAAGCAGTTTTTCACCTCAACTAGTATGTTCAAACCAATAATGTGCAACTATTACCCTCATTCCTAAACTGTCCAAACCATCTACAGTCAAAGAGTATAGGCCTATTGCCTGGTGTACTGTCCTCTACAAACTCATCTCAAAAATTCTGGCTAACAGGTTGGAGAAGGTGATGGCAAGTATTATCAGTGAAGCTCAGGCAGGATTCATCCCAGGCAGGAAGATCCAGGACAACATCATCCTAGCACATGAACTAGTCAAAAGCTATACTAGACAGCATGTGTCCTCCAGATGCATGATAAAATTGACCTCCAGAAAGCGTATGATTCAGTTGAATGGGTATTTCTACAGCAGGTTATGGAACAGATTGGCTTCTCCAGCACCTTCACCAAATGGATAATGGAATGTATCTCATCAGTGAGCTTCTCTGTGCTAGTAAATGGAGAAGCAACTGTTCACTTTGCTGTTGCCAGGGGATTGAGGCAAGGGGACCCCATTTCCCCCTTCCTGTTTGCCCTGGTCATGGAGTATTTAAGCAGATCATGCACCTCACTAAAAGATGATCCATCATACCAGTTCCACCCCAGATGTAAAAAACTGGGCATTACACATATGTGCTTTGCTAATGATTTGCTGTTGTTTGCCAAGAGAGACATTAATTCTGTCATGGCCCTATCCAAATGTTTCTCCCAATTCTCTGAAGCTTCTGGACTGCAGGCTAATCTGAACAAGAGCTCAGTCTATTTTGGAGGGGTAGCACTGCCTATGCAGAAACAGATCCTCGACCACCTTGGCTATGAGCAAGGTCAATTGCCATTCAAGTATCTAGGAGTTCCCCTGTCCACCAAGAAAATCACACTGTTGCAATGGCAACCTCTAGTGGATAGGATCACTGCCAAGATCACTTCTTGGACTGCCAAAACACTATCTTACTCTGGAGAATACAACTGGTTCAATCTGTCATCTTTGGGGTCCAAGATTACTGGCACAACTGTTTATACTGCCAGTGAAAGTACTGAAAATGATAGAAGGCATTTGTAGGAGTTTCATTTGGTCTGGGCTGAACACTGTAACTAAGAAAGCATATATCTCCTGGGAAAAATGTGTACCCCAAAATCAGTTGGAGGGATGAATCTCATTAACCTCAAACTATGGAACAAAGATGCCATTGCAAAGACCTGTTGAGACCTAGCTCATAAAAAAGACAAGCTGTGGATTAGGTGGATCACTGTATACTACATCAAAGACAGACCTATAGAATCCATTCCTATTCCTGCTCATGCAAGTTGGATGGTTAGAATGATCATCCAATCAAGAGACATACTACAGAGGATCCAGAACTGGAAGGAACAAAAATGCTCCACTAGACAATGACCCAGTCTCAGATGCAAGAGCCGAGAGTCCCATGGAAGAAATTAATCATACAAAACCATGCGAGGTTAAAGGCAAGCTTCAACCTATGGCTTACAGGACAGACTCCCAACAAAGGATAGATTGCACAGCTGGGGAATGATTATTGATCAACAATGCACCTTATGCCAAATCCACCTGGAAACAAGAGACCACTTGCTAATGACATGCCCTGTCACTGTGGACTTATGGGAAAGAACAATGAACTGGCTGCAGGAGAGCTATCCTCCCATCAATGGTTGGAACCAGAAAATGCAATGGTTGATAAGCAAAGCCAAGGGGCGGACATGTCGAGCAGCCATCTTCAAAATGGTAACTGCTGAATTTGCATATGCTATCTGGCTGGAAAGGAATGCAAGAGTCTTCAACAAGATATTTCGATATAACACTGCCTTACTGAGAGACATAGTGTATTATTGTAATATTAGAGGTATCCCACGAATTAGGCAACAATTACAACAACTTCGGATATAGTAGTGTTAGTTAGTTAGGATAGTAGAAACAGTTTATATGTTATTTCACAGATAGTCAGCTGAGTTGAAGCTAGACTATGGTTTTGTAATGATACTTCATTGGTGATTAATGAAAAGCCTTAATTACCGAAAATAAATAGGACGCTTCGTACAATTTTTACAGAAAAGCAATATATATTATTGTCCTTATATTTATTACTCACAAAAATTATTTGTGTCCTAATTGTCGGTGGTTACTGAAAAGAGTACATATATAATTCTCTTAACCATGAGTATTATGTTTCTGAAAAGGTGACAAATTGTAGTACTCCTTATGTAATTAATCAAAAGGGAATCATTAAAAGAGGTTATGACACTAATTAACAAAAAAACAACATTTCTTATCTAGGAAACAAATGTATTTTGAGGTGACACTAGTGATGCTAACCGCAATGAAATTTGGAGATGTGGCTTTAATTTAATGTAAATGACAGATCGAGAAAAAAATACTTATCTATCTCCTTAGACGGGAAGCTTTGGAGTAACGACAAAATTGTCTCTGTATAAGTTACGGGTAATTTGTCTACATTATATTTTTTTGGGTGCGGCCCTTCCCCGAACTTTGTGTGAATCAGAGTTGGCTCAATAAGTTTTGTGGTCTAAAGCTAAACTTTAATGGGAGGATTTAAAAAAAATCCTAGATTTTATTTGAAATAGAGTTTTCTAGCTTTTTGAGAATAAATATTTCAATAACTTTTTGCATAAACCATTTAATCTTTTCTATGACTTTATTGATCTTAGGTAATAGAACCCAACTCAAGAAGTTGAAAACTTTATATCAGAATAAATTTTTGATATTTCAATATACTTGTTGCATTGATTGAGACACGAGAAAAAAAACAAATAAGAAAAATAGAATTTAAAGGTGTATTACTTATTTTCTAATGATAAATGTGATCATTTCTTTTAATAAAATATTTTATTTTTTTATTTTGAAATACTTAATATTTTTTTAAAAAGATGGGGCCTCACTAAAAGATTTGTAGTGGGATGGATAGAATCTTTCCTTCCTTAGCCGGAGGTATTCGTTTAGAGTGTTGAAAATAAAAAACAATCTTTCTATGGAGCTGTTCCCAACTTAATGGACTTCACATGGTACGAACTCGAATTAGTCAAGGCTCCAAATCAAATCCCGGACATTATAGGAATTGAAATAAAAATTGGGCCCCTAACATTATGGGGCCTGAAACCCCTGCTTTAGTGGCTTTTGTCACGATCCGGATTTTTCACCATCGGGAGTCGTGATGGCGCCTACTAATAGAGCTAGGCCATCCAAACTTTAAATATGCTCCGATAAATCTCAATAATATAAATATGTGGAAAATAATTAAATAAAAACGGAAGACTTTAAGTTTAATAAAAATGAAATCATAATGCAGAAGTTTAAAACGTATCTCTACCCCAAAATCTGGTGTCACTTGCTCATGGACTACTAAAGAGTGCTACAAATAAGTCAGAATGGAAATACAAAACATATGTCTCGGTACAAAGAAAACAAACTAAACATAGAAAATGACTCCGGCCTGCAAATGCCAGCTAGGCTACCTCGAAGCCCCTCGACTGAAGTCAGCTCCCGATCGAATAGGCTATTGTTGTGGTCCAAAAGTTGCTCTAGTATCATAATCTGTGCAAGAAGTACAGAATTGTAGCATCAGCACAGCTGACCCCATGTGCTGGTAAGTGCCTGGCCTAACCCCGGCGAAGTAGTGATGAGGTTAGACAGGACCTACCAAAATTAACCTTAGCAAAAATATATGCAATAGCGGGAACAATATACAGAATTTAAACGGCTAATAGGGAGAGAGCATGCTATAGGGGTAACAATTCAAATATAGGATCAACGGATAAAGAGATGGAACTGGACAATAACATCAATTAAAGAGAACAGATAAATCAACAACTATACGACACCAATCTTCGTGCTTTTACTCTCATTCTCACCCCAAGAGTGAAATAAAGTGCACGGTATTACTCTTCATGCTTTTCCTAACATAACTCTCATATCAAGGTACGGAATGACCCTTCGTGCTCAATTATTCAAAACATGGCACAGAATGACCCTTCGTGCATAATTATCAAAACATGGCGCGAAATGACCCTTCATCATAATTATCAAAAAATGGCACAGAATGACCCTTCGTGCATAATTATCAAAATATGGCATGGAATGACCCTTCATGCATAATCGCTATTCCTCACTCAGATCAACAGTCACAACCAATTGGGGAAGGGGATAAACAACAATATTAAACATCCTGGTAAGGGAGAACAAATCAACAAATAAGTCCCGACAAGGGAATAATATTTCACTTCCTCTTTTAGTTAATTTCATTCTCAACTACCACTTCATATGGAATTATCAATTAAACAACACAATTATATCACATCTTTCGAATTAAAAGAAATTATGACTCAAACGGTCATGCTAGACTCCGGTGCATAGATAACCGTCACCATGCCTATACACCTTACTCCACATTTAAAACATAGCAATTAATATCCTAATCCTATTCCCTTAAGCCAGAGTTAGATCAAACACTTACCTTGAAAGCTCCAAAGTCAACTCAAGCCTCTAGTATAGATTACCCTCGAATTCACAACAAAATCGCCCGAACCTAGTCACAAATTATCCAAATGTATCAACAAATGCTAGTTAAATCAATTTGAATGCATAAGAGTGAATTTCCCAAAGTTTTGCCCAAAATTCCCAAAATGCCCCTGGGACCAGTGGTCAAAACTCGAGGTTCGAACCAAAATCTGGTTACGTATTCCCCCACGAGTTCATATCTATGATTTGTTTTGAAGTCGGGCCTCAAATTGAGGTTCAAATCCCCGATTTAGTAAAAACCTAGGTTCTACCCAAAATCCTCAATTTCACCCATGGAAAACCTTGATTTTTAAGATGAAATCATGATAAATGATGATAAAGATTGAAGAAATTGAGTAAATATTGACTTACAATTGATTTGGAGAAGAGGGAGTTCGTGAGAAATCGCCGATAGGTGTTTGAGTTTTGAAAATATGAAAAATGAGCTTTAAAATCGTCTAAGTATGAAATATGCAGGTGCAGATATCGCATTTGCGAAGAAACAGACTTGGGATTTGCGAGGCTCCAGTTCGCATTTGGAAACAATGACTAGTCCAGGTATTTTTGCTTTTGGGACCCCATAGTTCGCATTTGCGAACAACCCCAGTCCGCTTTTGCGAGGAATCCGATCGCATTTGCGATCCTAGGCCAGTTCCCCTGACTACGCAGCCAAAGCTCGCATTTGCGAGCTCCCATTTGCAATTGCAAAGATCACAGAAGCCAAAGACACCAGATTTTCCTAAGACTAAAAATGTAACCCAACGCCTATCCAAAACTCTCCCGAGCCTTCGGGGCTCCAAACCAAACATGCACACAACCTCAAAAATATCCTGCGGACTTACTCGTACGGTTAAATCGCCAAAATAACATCAAGATCTATGAATTAAGCCTCAAAACACAAAATTCTTCTTGCAACTTTCTCAAACTTCAAATTTTCCATTTTTAGTCCGAAACACGTCAAACGACGTCCGTTTTCAACCAAACTTACACAGAGCGCTTAACGCATATTTAAGACTCGTAAGGGCGTCGGAACCAAAATACTAGCCTGATACCTATATTTTCTAACTCATATTCTTTTTAAAGTTTCATATAATTTTTAGAAAAGTAATTTCTTTCAAAAATTCTATACTCGGGCTCAGGACCTCGAATTTCGATTTCAGGAATACACCTGTGTCCCATATATTTCATAACGAGTCCGGGTCCGTTTACCTAAAATATTGACCAAAGTCAACTATATCAATATTAATATCAAAATTCTTCAAATATCTCAGAAAATTCACATATTGTAACATAAGAATTTTTCGGCTTCGCGCCCGGACTACACACGCAAATCGAGAGAACTAAAAGAGAGGTTTTTAGGGCCTTGGAAGCACGGAACAAGGGAGAATTACGGTGATGACCCTTTGGGTCATCACATCCTCCACCTCCAAGACAATCGTTCGTCCTCGAACGGACAAAAGAAAGAAGTACTTGAGTCGGGGAAGAAATGAGGATAACGGCTCCGCATATCAGATTTGGACTCCTAGGTCGATGCCTTAGGAGGCTGACCTCTCCACTGAACGCGCACTGAGGGAAAACTCTTCGACCTCAGCTATCGAACCTGCCTGTCTAAAATAGCCATCGGCTCCTCCTCATATGACAAATCCCTATCTAACTGGACAATGCTGAAATCTAACACGTGGGATGGATTGCCGTGATACCTCCGAAGTATGGATACATGAAAAACTGGATGCACGGCTGACAATCTAGGCGGTAAGGCAAGTTTATAAGCCACCTCTCCCACTCGCTCAAGAATCTCAAATAGGCCAATGAACCTAGGGCTAAGCTTGCCCTTCTTCCCGAATCTCATCACGCCCTTCATAGGCGATACACGGAGTAATACTCGCTCACCAACCATGAAAGCAACATCTCTAGCCTTGCAGTCTGCATAACTCTTCTGCTTGGACTAAGTTGTCCGGAGTCTGTCCTGAATGATCTTGACCTTATCCAAGGCCTCCTAAACTAGATATGTGCCAAACAACCGAACCTCTCCCTGCTCAAACCATCCCACTGGAGACCCACACCGCCTACCATACAACGCCTCATATGGAGCCATCTGAATGCTGGACTGGTAGCTGGTGTTGTAGGCAAACTCTGCTAACTGCAAGAATTGGTCCCACGCGCCTCCAAAATCAATAACGCACGCTCGGAGCATATCCTCAAGAATCTGAATAGCCCTCTCAGACTGACCCTCCATCTGGGGATGAAATGTTGTGCTCAATTGAATCTGAGATCCCAACTCCTGCTGTACTTCTCTCCAGAAATGCGAGGTAAACTGTGGGCCCCGGTCTGAAATGATAGATATAGGCACCCCATGAAAGCGAACGATCTCCCTGATATAAACCCCAGCTAATTTCTCGTACGAATAGGTGGTGGAAACTGGAATATAATGCACTGACTTGGTCAGCCTATCCACAATAACCCATATAGCATCAAACTTCTTCCGAGTCATCGGAAGGCCAGAAACGAAATCCATGGTAATTGTCTCCCACTTCCACTCGGAAGCTCAATCCTCTGAAATAAACCACCGGGCCTCTGCTGCTCGTACTTAACCTGCTGACAGTTCAAACAATTAGCCACATATGCAACAATGTCTTTCTTCATTCGACGCCACCAATAGTGTTGCCTCAAATCCTGATACATCTTCGCGGCGCCCGGATGAATAGAATACCGAGAACTATGGGCCTCCGCAAAGATCAACTCTCGAATACCATCAACATTGGGCACAAAAATTCACCCCTGCAATCTCAATACACCATCATCTCCTAAAGTCATTTTCTTGGCACCTCCATGCTGCACTGTGTCTCTCAGGACACACAAATGGGGATCATCAAATTGCCGCTCATGGATACGCTCTATCAATGGCGAACGAGCAACCGTGCAAGGTGACACCCTGCTAGGCTCAGAACTATCCAACCTCATAAATCGATTGGCCAAGGCCTGAACGTTTAAAGCAAGCGGTCTCTGGCTGACCGGAATATAGGCAAGACTACCCATGCTAGCAGACTTCCTACTCAATACATCGGCCGCCACATTGGCCTTTCCTGGGTGGTATAAGACAGAAACATCATAGTATTTCAACAGCTCCAACCATCTCATTTGCCTCAAATTTAACTCCTTCTGCTTGAACAAGTACTGAAGGCTCTTGTGGTCCGTGTACACCTCACATGTCACACCATATAGATAATGTCTCCAAATCTTCAAGACATGAAAGACGGCTACCAACTCTAGGTCATGAACTGGACAATTCTTCTCATGGATATTCAACTGCCTCAAAGCATATGCTATGACTATGCTATTCTGCATCAATATTGCGGCAAACCCAATACGGGAAGCATCACATAAAACAGTATAAGACCCTGATCCCGTGGACAAAACCAACACGTGTGTCAGAGCTTTATTGAGCTTCTGGAAGCTCGCCTCGCACTCATCTGACCACCTGAACTGGGCACCTTTCTGGGTCAATCTAGTCATCGATGCTGCAATGGATGAAAACCCTTCCACGAACCGTCGGTAGTAACCTTCTAACCCCAAAAAACTCCGGATCTCTGTAGCTAACGTTGGTCGAGGCTAGTTCTTGATTGCCTCAATCTTCTTAGGGTCCACCTGACCCTCTGCTGAAACTACGTGACCGAGGAATGCAACAGAGCTCAACCAAAACTCCCACTTCGAGAATTTGGCGTACAACTAACTACCCTTCAAAGTCTGAAGAACCACTCTGAGGTGCTGCTCATGCTCCTCCTGACTGCGGGAGTATATCAGAATGTCGTCAATGAATACAATCACAAACAAATCCAAATAGAGCCTGAAACTTGGTTCATCAACTCTATAAATGATTCTAGGGCATTGCTCAACCCAAATGACAAGACCAAAAACTCATAATACCCATACCGAGTGTGAAATGTTGTCTTAGGGACATCAGACGCCCTAATCATCACCTGATGATAACCAGACCTCAAATATATCTTCGAGAACACCCTAGCACCCTAAAGCTGGTCGAATAAATCGTCAATCATCGGAAGTGGATACTAGTTCTTTATAGTCACCTTGTTCAACTGCCACTAATCAATGCACATCCTCATCGACGCATCCTTTTTATTCACAAATAACACTGGCGCATCCCAAGGCGATACACTAGGTCTAGTGAAACCCTTATCAAGCAAATCCAGAAGCTGCTCCTTTAACTCTTTCAACTCTGGCGGGGCCATGAGATACGACAGAATGGAAATAGGCTGAGTGCCCGGAGCTAAATCAATACAGAAATCAATATCCCTATGGGGCGGCATACCCGACAGGTATGAAGGGAAAACCTCGGGGAAACTCGCGAACAACAGGAACAAAGTCAATAGATCGGACCTCTGCACTGGAGTCACGAACATACGCAGATATGGTAGACACCCCTTCTCGACCATGCGCCAAGCCTTTACATATGAAATAACACTGCGGGTGGGATGATCCGGGGTCCCTCTCCACTCAAGTCGCGGCAAGTATGGCAAAGCCAAGGTCACGGTCTTGGTGTGACAATCCAAAATAGCATGATATGGGAACAACCAATCCATCCCCAAAATAACGTCGAAGTCCACCATTTATAAGAGAAATAACTCGACAAGGGTCTCAAGACCCTCAAATACTACCTCACATAAACGATGCACTCGGTTGACCACTATATAATCACCCGCTGATGTAGACACATATACAGGAATACCCAAGGCCTCACTAGGCATAGCCAAACAGGGTGCAAAATAGGATGACACATATGAATACATAGATCCGGGATCAAATAGCACAGAAGCATCTCTATCATAGACCAGAATAGTACTTGTAATCACAGCATTTTATGACTCAGCCTCTAGCCTGGCTGGTAAGGCATAACAACAGGATTGGGCCTCACTTCCCTAAACTATATCTGTGGGATGATCGGCTACTGGATGACCCCTGCCTCGGGCAGTCCGAGCTCCACCTCTACGGTCTCTTCCTCCACCTCTATGATCTCTACCCCCCCACCCCTCTAGCTGGCTGGGCAAGCTGTGGATCACCTGGTGCCTGAATCATGAGGCGAGGACCCTGCTGCTGAGAACCAATCGAGGCTTGAGGGCAAAACCTGACAATGTGATTCGGGTCACCACAACCATAACATGCCCCCGGCTGCTGAGACTATTGGATCTGTTGATCTGTATGTCCTCCCCTGAAGTTCTGAAGCGGCGATGCACTAAAGGGCTGGTGATCAGAATAGTGCTACTGAGAATCGCTACCGCTTGCAGTACCATGTGAAACCTGAAGTGCTTACTGAAAGGGCCTCTGAGCGTGGCCTCTACCATATGAATCCCTACCTCTAGATGAGGTACCACTGAACTTAACAGAATGACGAGGCCTCTTATCTGGCCCCTGACCACCTCCTCGTGCAAGTTCCATCTCTATCCTGCGGGCCGCATTGGCCGCCTCCTAAAAAGACATATCACTACCAGCCCTCATGGACATCTGAAGCCGGATCGGCTGCATCAACCCATCAACAAATCTCCACACTCTCTCCCTCTCAGTGGGGAGAATAACAATAGCATGACGTGCCAAAACAATAAAATGAGTCTCATACTGCATGACTGTCATAGTACCCTGATGAAGACGCTCAAACTCCCTGCGTAGAGCATTTTGCTCAGTCACCCAGAGAAACTTCTCCAAGAACAACTCTGCAAATTGATCCCAAGTCAATAATGGCGATCCTGCTGGCCTAGAAAAACAATAGTCGTTTCACCAAGTCTTGGCGGATCCTGCAAGACGAAAAGTGATGAAGTCGACCCCATTGGTTTCCACAATACCCATAGTCCTGAGTACCTCTTGGCATCTGAATAAAAACTCCTGGGGGTCCTTTGTAGAAGCACCGCTAAAGGTGGTGGTAAAGAGCTTGGTGAACCTATCAAACCTCCATAAAGCATCCGCGGACATCGCTACACCATAGCCGGTCGAAGCTGGAATATCAGGCTAAGCTGCCACATCTGGCTGAACTGCTAGAACCTGAGCCTGAGGAGCTGCCTGATCCGGAGTACGCGTAGCAAGAGTCTGAACTCCTTCCCAGCCTGAAATGTGGCTGGTGCTATGGGAAGCAAACCCGCTCTAGAGACGCTCTCTATAAAGCCTACCAGTCGAACCAAGGCATCCTGGAGTACTGGAGTGGCTATGAAACCCTCTGGGACCTGAGATCCGCCCACCGGAGCTGCTGGTATTGGAACCTCCTCATCGTAGTCAACATGAGGCTCCACCTCCAGGTCTGTTGCTCGGGGCTGAGCTCTCCCCTGGTCTCTGCCCCTGACAGGAGCTGTTGCGCGGTAGAAGAAGAAGCACGCGTTCTCGCCATCTACGAAAGAACAGAGTCAAATGACAATCAGTATTTGAGAAACATAATTCGCACGACAAGAATGAACAAAGTGAAATATTTCCTAACTCGGTAGCCTCTGAGGGATAAATACAGACATTTCCGTACCGATCCCTCAGACTCTACCGAGTTTGTCCTTGAGTTGTGAGACCTATGTAACCTAGTGCTCTGATACCAACTTGTCACGAGCCGAATTTTCTACCATCAAGAGTCGTGATGGCGCCTACTAACGAAGCTAGGCCAACCAAACTTCAAACATTCTCCGATAAATCTCAACAATATAAATATGTGGGAAATAATTAAATAAAAACGGAAGACTTTAAGTTTAATAAAAATGAAATCATAATACAGAAGTTTGAAATATATCTCTACCCCAAAATTTGGTGTCACTAGCTCACGGACTACTAAAGAGTGTTATAAACAAGTCTGAATGGAAATACAAAACATATGTCTCGGTACAAAGAAAACAAACTAAACATAGAAAATGACTCCGGCCTACAAACGCCAGCTAGGCTACCTCGAAGTCCCTGGGCTGAAGTCAGCTCTCCATCGAATAGGCTACTGTTGTGGTCCAAAAGCTCCTTCGGTATCGTAATCTGCGCAAAAAGCACAAAAGTGTTGCATCAGCACCCCCGACCCCATGTGTTGGTAAATGCCTGGCTTAACCCCGGCGAAGTAGTGACGAGGCTAGACAGAACCTTCCATAATTAACCTGTGCATATATAAATGCAATAGTGGAAACAATATACAGAATTTAAACAGCTAATAGGGGGCATGAAATGGGGATAACAATTAAGATATAGGATCAACGGGCAAAGAGATAGAACTGGACAATAACATCAATTAAAGAGAACAGATAAATCAACAACTGCACGGCACCAACCTTCATGCTTTTACTCTCATTCTCACCCCAACAGTCAAATAAAGTGCCTCACATAACTCTAATATCAAGGCACGGAATGACCCTTCGTGCTCAATTATTCAAAACTTGGCACGAAATGACCCTTCATGCATAATTATCAAAATATGGCACGGACTGACCCTTCGTGCATAATTATCAAAACATAGCATGGAATGACCATTCGTGCATAATTATCAAATAATGGCACAGAATGACCCTTCGTGCATAATCGCTCTTCCTCGCCCAAATCAACAGTCACAACCAATCGGGGAAGAGGATAAACAACAATATTAAACATCCCGGCAAGGGAGAACAAATCAACAAATAAGTCCCGGCAAGGAAATAATACTGCACTTCCTCCTTTTGATCATTTCCTTCTCAAATATCACTTCATATGGAATTATCAGTTAAATAACACAATTGTATCACATCTTTCGAAGTAAAAGAAATTACGACTCAAACTGTCATGCTAGACTCATGTGTATAGATAACTGTCGCTATGTATATACACCGTACTCCACATTTAGCACATAGAAATTAATATCCTAATCTTATTCCCTTAAGCCAGAGTTAGATCAAACACTTACCTCGAAAGATCCTCAACTCAACCCTCTAGTATAGCTTTACCCTTTGAATTCACAACAAAATCGCTCGAATCTAGTAACAAATTACCCAAACGTATCAACAAATGCTAGTTAAATCAATCTGAATGTATAAGAATGAATTTCCCAAAGTTTTGCCCAAAAATTTCCAGAATGCCCCTGGGCCCACGTGGTCAAAACCCGAGGTTCGAACCAAAACTCAGTTACCCGTTCCCCCACGAGTTCTTATCTATGATTTGTTTTAAAATCGAACCTCAAATTGTGACCAAATCCCCGATTTAGTGAAAACCTAGGTTATACCCAAAATCCTCATTTTCACCAGCGGAAAACCTTGATTTGTAAGATGAACATGATAAATGATGTTAAAGATTGAAGAAATTGAGTAAAGTTGACTTACAATTGATTTGGAGAAGAGGGAGTTGGTGAGAAATCGCCAATGGGTGTTTAGGTTTTGAAAATATGAAAAATGAGCTTTAAAATCGTCTAAGTATGGAATATGCAGGTGCAGATATCGCATTTGCGAAGATGGGTTCGCAATAGACTTGGGATTTGCGAGGCTCCAGTTTGCATTTGCGAACAATGACTAGCCTAGGGGTTTTCGCTTTTGCGACCCCACAGTTCGCAATTGCGAACAACCCCAGTCCGCTTTAGCGAGGAATTCGATCGCGGCCAGTTCCCTGACTTCGCATCTGATGCCAAAGCTCGCATTTGCGAGCTCCCCTTCGCAATTGTGAAGATCACAGAAACCAAAGACAGCAGATTTACCTATGACTAAAAATGCAATCCAACGCCTATCCAAAACTCTCCCGAGCCTTCGAGGCTCCAAACCAAACATGCACACAACCTCAAAAACATCCTACGGACTTACTCTTGCGGTCAAACCGCAAAAACAACATCAAGATCTATGAAATGAGCCTCAAAACGCAAAATTCTTCTTTCAACTTTCTCAAACTTAAAATTTCTCATTTTTAGTCCGAAACACGTCAAATGACGTTCGTTTTCAACCAATCTTTGCAAATAGCGCTTAACGCCTATACGAGCCCGATACCAATATTTCCTAACTCAGTTTCTTTTCAAAATTTCATATCATTTTCAGAAAAATAATTTCTTTCAAAATTCTGTACTCGAGCTCGGGACCCCGGATTTCGATTCCGAAAATATGCCTGAGTCCCATATTTCTGGAACCGTCACATTACGTCTGTTTACCCAAAAATATTGACCAAAGATAACTATATCAATGTTAATATCAAAATTCTTCAAATTTTTCACAGAATTCGCATATTTTAACATAAAAAATTTTCATCTTCAAGCCCGGACTGTGCATGTAAATCAAGACAACTAAAAGCGAAGTTTTTAGGGCCTCGAAAGCACGGAACAAGGAAGAATTACGGTGATGACCCTTTGGGTCGTCACAGCTTTACCCTCTAACCATTCCTGACGTGAATGTGGGATATCTTGTGCATCGGGCTGCTCTTTTACTTATCTGTCTCCTATTTTGACGGGTAGAATTACTCGATACGCGTACTAATAACAGGTAGCAGACACTCAATTAAAGATGATAATAATTAAAAAAAATTGACCAAATAATAAGTAGTAACAATTTTAAGAAAGAGAAGATTATAAATTTTGAAGAACATCTTGAGAGTTGAGAAGCCATTTCGTTTTTTAGGGTGATTAACAAGTCCACTACTTCATGTTAATCAAGAGAAACTAATCTGAGAAAACTAGAAACAAAATTTAGAAAATATAAAGAATTGAGGTAATTATATTACTGGGATTAGAAGCGGACCTATGCTATACCGAGTGGAATCACCGACAACCGTAAAATTAAAAAATTTTATGTATATATATATATGTATATATCTTTAGAAAATAGTATTATTTTAGTAGTGGGCATACTATATACAAAACAGATTTTGGTTGAATCTAAAAGTGCATCCCCGACCTTCAAATTCTGAGTCCGCCTCTAACCGGTAATAACCTCAAAAAAATTTAAAAAAGTTAATTATACCCATTTAACAACAATGTAAAATAATGCCATATTCCTATGACTTAAAATTCTTGCTATCTCCCTCCTTTCATATGATTCGATTTTTTCTTTTCTTATCATTTTGCTCTTCTACGAAAGAAAATGTTTCGTAGTTAAAATCGTCCATAGAACAATTGGCATATTTGAGTCTGCCTTTTTTTTTCCTAAAAATAAATTTAAAGCTTGTTCAGTTGTACTTGATTTGGCGTTTATTAATTCTTGTTCCTTTCTTTTTGGTGGAGCAATTTACTCGTGTTTTGTTCGTATGTATTTTATTTTGCTCACTTTGTAAAAGCTGCATACCATGTTGAATTTATGGATTCCTTAAAAGAAGTTACCCATTTTCTGGAACTACGGAAGTAAAACAAGGAAAGAAATTACTCTTTGCATCTCATATTAACAGTCGTAATTACTTAAAATGGTTGTCTTTTTATAAATGGAATTGTATTTAAAGTGAATATCTATATTTTAAAGATTTTAGGGATTATTATTTGGTGGCTAAGTCACTCTTTCTCTATAAATATAGGGGTCGTATTCCATTATAATTTATCACAAATCAATAAAATTTCTCTTTTTCTTTTTTTACAATATTCTTCTTTATTGTTTCATTTCATGTAGGGGTGCTCATCGGGCGGATTGGACGGCTTTTTATTCTTAACGGTTATCGGCTTTTAAATGTATTAATCTGTTAGCCACCCGATAAGATATCGGGCGGATTGGTATCGGTTTAGCTCTTATAGGGCGGTTAATGGGCGGCTTATCGGCCTAACATACATGTTTACTAAATATCTCTTATTCTCCTCGTCTTAGAAATAATGAATTGCCATAAAAAATAATATTTTAGAGGCAATATGATGCATTTTATTTTCTTTGCCAGAGCCATTCAATTTGATTCTCGTGATTAGGAAAGCTTTACCATCTCCGGCATGTTGCCAAACAGGAAGATTTCAACTAAAACTAAATTAAAAATAAAACCAAAAAAATTCTAGATCCCGAGATTAAAAATGCTTAGAAGTAGAAATAAACTTTTGTTAATCATTTTCAAGGGTTTAGTTTTTTTATATTTAATATATATAAATAAAAATATATTTTATATATATATATATATATATAAAATACTTATATTCTTAACGGGTTAACGGATTAGCCGTTAAGAAAATTGAATAATCCATCCCCAAACCGATAAGCCGTTAATAAAAAAAATTCAATCCGTTCCCCGTCCGTTAAGCCGTTACCAATAAGCCGTTAAGCTTCGATTTGGATTGGTTTTCGGTTTCGGATCGGTTTTGAACACCCCTAATTTCATGTCTCAAATTATCTGTTACTTTAAAACTTCAAGACAAAATTAATTATCTTTTTTCTTTTTTACCCTCAGTAATAATTATTCTTGAAGACTACAAACACGTAACTTTTTTCAAATACCAACGAAGAAAGATTGAATATTAAGACATGAATAAAGTTAAAGTATGCATCCTAATTAATTTTTCTTAAGGGATATATACAAAAAGATCATGACAATTGACAAATAATATAAGGCGAAGGGAGTACGAGATACAAGAGAGAAAAAGAGAGAGTAAATCTAGCCAGAAAGGGGAAAATCAAGTTTAACTTTTATGCACTAACAATATATATAAATTGTACATTATTAATTCACTTAACAATAAAAAAAATTAATATAATATTAATGTAGTTTAACCTATTATAATAAATGTTAGTTACGGCCAACTTAATTACCAATTAGTATCTATCTATCACAACACTTTACCTGTAATTATGGGCATTTTAACTATTATATATGTGTAAATATTTATTATCCCGTCGATGAATAAAATTTAACACTATCTTAATTTCACCACTATTTTAGTAATATTATTGGGGTTGGCTCTTTCTAGACATAACACATTTTTCAAGGTTATAACAATCAAACTTAGTTCAAACATCATCTTTTAAGTGGTTAACAATCAACTCCTCAAACTGTTCTAAGGTGGACCATGGATATATAAACAAGAGACATTTATTCCGTTGAATGTTTTATGGTAAAACATCATTCATGTATCTAATTGCTGTAATTAATTCATTTATTGCAAAATAATAGAAATTAACATATTATGATAGTTTAAGTTCTTGAAATGCTATTAAGAAGAGAGGTTAGTTGCTATCAAATCAAGTCCAAAGAGATTTATTGTGACGACCCAAAGGGTCATTACCTGTTTTTTCTCTTTTCGTGCTTCCGAGTCCTTGAAAATCTCACTTTTAGTCGCCTCAATTTGTGTGCGCAATCCGGGCGCATAGTCGGAAAGCTTCTTTATTAAATTATGTGAAATTTGATAAATTATGACTTAAAATGATTAAGGTTGACTTTCGTCAACATTTTGGATAAATGAATCCGGACCCCTGATGTGACGGTCTCGGAGGGTCCATATAAAAATAGGGACTCGGACGTATTCCCGGAATCGAAATCCAGGTCCCGAGCACGAGAAATGAATTTTTCAAAAGAAATTATTTTCTTAAGTTTATATGAAAATTTGAAATGAAAATGAATTACAAAGCATTGGTATCGGGCCAGTATTTTGGTTTCGGCCCCCGGTACAGGTCTAAAATATGGTTTAAGCGCTTCTTGTGAAATTTGGTCGAAATCGGACGTCGTTTGACGTGTTTCCGACATAAATATCAAAAATTTGAGGTTTATGAAGTTAGAATGAAAAATGATGATTTTGAGGCTTGATTCATTGATTTTGATGTTGTTTTGGCAAATTGATCGCTCGGTTAAGTTCGTAAGATGTTATTGAGTTAGTGTGCGTGTTTGGTTAGGATCCCCGAGGGCTCGGGAGTGTCTCCGAGGTGGTTCGGGGTGTATTTGGCCTTAGGAAGTTGGTAGATTATTTTGCAATTTTTACTCAGTCGTTTTCCTCTATACGATCGCATAAGTATGTCTGCGATCCGTAGAGTCTTTTTGGAGCCGTCCAGTTTTGTTCTACGCGATCGCGTTATGGTCCATGCGATCGTGTACCTATGCAAACTCATTCTATGCGGTCGCATCCTCCTTTCTGCGATCGCAATGCACAAAAGCTAACCCCCTTCCGTTTCTTCTATGCAGTCGCAGCGCTTGGTTGCGATCGCAGTGACCAACCTGATGTACCTTATGCGATCACATCCCTTTTCTCGTGATCGCATAGGGCAATTTCACCCAGTTATTTGAAATGCTCAAAACAGTAGCCATTACCGAAATTCTTCATTTTTTTTCACACGAGCTCTTCTCCTTCATCCTCCATAGATGGTTTAAAAGAGTCTTTTCCTCCATAGCTTCATAGGTAAGTGTTCCAAACATTTTTCTCTCTTAATTTCTTCCACTAATCACTAGATTCAAAGCATAAATCATGAAATCAAAGTAGAAATTAGGGGTTTTTGATAGAGTTAGGTTTTGGGAAATTTGGGTGATTCAACCTCAATTTGGGGTCGAATCTTAAAATAAATTATATATTTGAACTCGTGGGGCTATGGGTGATCGGGTTTTGGTCAGAGCCACGTATTTGGACCATGTGGGCCCGAGGTTGAATTTTGATATCTTTGAAAGAATTCTAGGAACTTCATATCTAGGCTATGAGATTTTCCTTTTGAGTGTTTATTGATATTATTGAATTAATTATGCATCGATATCGTTATTTCGGGGTCGGATTATAAAGGAAAGGCAGTATTTAAGGGTTGATTGTTATTCTTTGGACCAAGGTACGTGTTTGTTCTAACTTTAGCTTGAGGGAATAGGATTAGAGTATTGTTTTCTATTTGCTAATTATTGAGTACGGTGTATAGGCATAGTGACGAGTATCTATACACCGGAGTCTAGTATGACCGTAAGTCTTATTTGTGTTTATTCGGATTCAATGACACCTTTTTCTTGTTAAATTGATTAATGTCATATAATGTGAAGAGTTTGAAGCATTGGCTCGAACAAGAATAAGACAAACGAGTAATAAGTGATCAAAAGATAAAGTGATATATTTATTCCCTTGTCGGGACGTATAGTTATTACTGTTGTTGCTCCTTTGCCGGAAATTAAGTGTTATATGTGTTCTCCCTTGACCGGATGTTTAATATTATTTGTCTATCCCTCGCCCCATTTGGTTGTGATTGTTGATTGGGTGAGGAAGAGTGAACATGTACGAAGGTTCATTCCGTGCCATGTTTTAATATTTACGCACGAAGGGTCATTCCGTACCATATTTTGAATATTTATGCACGAAGGAATATTCCGTGTCATATTATAAATATTTATGCACGAAGGAACATCTTGTTCCATATATTAAATATTTGTGCACGAAGGAACATTCAGTGCCCTGATTTGATTACGATTGCACAAAGGATCATTTTGTGCCATGATATGAGAGTTATGTGAGGCAAAGCATGAAGGTCGGTGCCGTGCAAATGTTAATTTTCCTGCTCTCGTTTATTTTTTTGTTTTTTGCACAGTTTCTTGCTTTAATTGCTGATTTTATTTCCGGACTGCACTTCCCCCATAGCATGCTCCCCTCCCTCACAATTGTTTAATTTATGTACTTTTCCTGTTATTGCATATATATATTGAACTGCACAGGTTAATTTGTAAGTCCTGTCTAGCCTCGTCACTACTTTGCCGGGGTTAGGCCAGGCACTTACCAGCACATATGGTCGGTTGTGCTTATGCTACACTCTGCACTTATGTGCAGATACCGGAGCAGCTTACGGAGCGCAATAGTAGTCGGGGAGCTATCCTTCAGTCCAGGAACTTGAGAGGTAGCCTAGCTAACTTCCACAGGTCGGAATCCCTTTCTCTTTATTAGTTTGTTTTCTTTGTATCGAGACAAATACTGATGTATTTCATTCAGACTTTTGTTTTAGTACTCTATAGTAATTCGTGAGTAGTGACACCAGACTCTCGGTAGAGGTGTATTCAGACTTCCGCATTTTGTTTTCAGTTATATAAGTTTAAAGACTTCCGATTTATTTAATTATTTTATTTTATCTATATTATCACGAATATTAATTAAAAATATGTAAATATTGGCTTGCCTAACTCCTAATAGTAGGTACTATCACGACGTCAGACCGTGACATTTATGTGGTCTAAGGTAGGTTGAAATAAAGAATTTCCATTACTCTCCTCTCTTTTGAAAACTTAACACAAATAGTCACCCATTTAATATTTTAAATTAAAAATAGTTGGTAATATATGTGTGTAACCAAATGTATACTCTATATATACCAAAATAAAAGTAAACACAATTTAATCTGATCGGCTATTTATGTAATAACTTTAATGTAGGGTTTTTTTTATTTTTAGCCTATGCCATAAACTATTTATATTCGCTAGCCGAAAAAGTGTATAATATATATATATATATATATATATATATATATATATATATATATATATATATATATATATATATATATGAAGAACCGCTATACAATATCATTTGCCCAATTTAAAAGTCTTAGTTTGAAAGGTTGGTCATATCGAGAAAACTTTATGTATATTAGTCTACTGAGGGACCGTTTGGTTCAAAATAAGATTATTTCAGTATATTCTAGTTTTACCTAATATTCATAATCAAACGCTACATGAATTTAATATATATATATATATATATATATATATATATATATATATATATATATATATGTTCACTCGAGACATTAAAAGGAGAAATTCAAAACTAGCCGAAAAAGTGTATAATATATATATATATATATATATATATGAAGAACCACTATACAATATCATTTGCCCAATTTAAAAGTCTTAGTTTGAAAGGTTGGTCATATCGAGAAAACTTTATGTATATTAGTCTACTGAGGGACCGTTTGGTTCAAAATAAGATTATTTCAGTATATTCTAGTTTTACCTAATATTCATTATCAAACGCTACATGAATTTAATATATATATATATATATATATATATATATATGTTCACTCGAGACATTAAAAGGAGAAATTCAAAATTAGCCAGATTTATAAGTTGTCATTTAGAAATAGTCATAGTTTCAAAAATAATCAAAATGTAGCTATTTTTTTATGTAAAGATAAATCTGAACAAAAATACTGTTCAAATTCCGAAAATACTCCAATATAATATACTGTTCCAGCATAATATGCTGGAAGTTGATACAAGGGTGCTCCAATCTCCAGTATATTATGCTGGAACTTTCCGCATGTTGGAGTTCCAGCATAATATGCTGGAAATTCTTTCCGTGTATAGAGTTCCAGCATAATATGCTGGAAGCACTTTCCGCGTGTTAGATTTCCAGCATCATATTCTGGAAATTCTTTCTGCGTGTGCACTGATTTCCAGTATATTATGTTGAAACTCCATATTGCAGTAAAACATTGGTTTTTTTCAATAACTTTGCAAACACTAGCTATTTTTAAATGATCAGTCTGAAAACTGACTTGCCCGTACTATTTTTACCGTATTAAATACTAACCATGAACATATACACGTGGAAAGTCATTGTTTGTGGGTTGTTTTTCAATCTTTTTCAGAATCATCGTTTCCTTGAAATGAATGACAGACATGCAAACACCCCTTTATTTTCTTAAGAGATTTTTACATAGCTATACCATATATTAAATTTTATTACCTTTAATGTTTAAGGTTTGTCTTTATTATATTTAAGCATACCAAGTTACCATTTATATATCATAATTCAAATTAAGGGTATAATTATTGCTTCATTTATTATAGACATGATTTTAGGAGCTTATATTCTTCAATTTTAGTTTACCCGGCTCTCTCTCCTCCCACCCCCCATGTTTTACCTTCAGTTAATTCCCCCAATTCCTATCACGTAATACATTTTTTCACTACCCGCTTTGTTCCTCAAGCTTGTGTTATTCTTCTCCCCCAACGTTAGAGAGAGAGAGAGAGAAAGAGAGAACAAAAGCCGAAAATTATAGAGAAAAATAACGATTATTATTTTTTTCTGATCCAAACTTTAAAATTATTTTTTTTCTTCTTCAACCAGTGGTTAGATCTGCTAATTTTTCCTCAGAAAAACTGAGGAACAAAAGGTAAGTTTTCTAGAAAAATGAGATGAGAAACTTTTTTTTTACTTTTGAATTTTGAACTGTTAAGTTTAACTTTTTCTTTACTGTTGTGTTTTGCAGACTTAATGAAGCGATTACGGGATGATGTTTATGCTAATCCTCAATTCAAGCGCCCATTTGTTTGAAGAAACTGCCAGATAGTTTTGTGCCAGCCTACTGATGGTCGTGCTAAACTTACCGAAGGATGTTTGTTGAGTTGTCCCACATCGGAGGAATTTGAGGTCCTTGGTCTCCTTATATGGCTTGGGCAATCCTCACCTCATAAGCTAGCTTTTGGGGTTGAGTTAGGCCCAAGGTCCATTCTTATCATGGTATCAGAGCCAGACCCATCCCAATTATTGTTACCGATGTTGAGCCCCCATTTATGTTGTCCACGCTCCAGAGATCTGGGCGTGATGGGGGGTGTTGAGTTGTCCCACATCGGAGGGATTTGAGGTCCTTGGTCTCCTTATATGGGTTGGGCAATCCTCACCTCATAAGCTAGCTTTTGGGGTTGAGTTAGGCCCAAGGTCCATTCTTATCAATGTTCTTTCAGGAGAAAGGGAGATTAGAGAGATAGCATTTGATTTATATTGAAATGAATCTTCAATTGAGAAGACAATAAAGTTGACAGTGTGGATGCAATTGTAGTTTATTTGTAATTTTTTTATAGAAATTTTATAGATGAAAAGTAAATTTTGTTGTCAATATTTTTTTTTGACATAGGATTGTAGTATAAATGAAGTAATTTTGTATATACTCTTATAAACAATTAATTTTATACAATACTTAAACTGATTTGTAGTTTATTTGTACAAATTTTATCTACAAGATATCTACAAACTGAATACATTGAATTTTAATATCGCAATTCCCATTTCAATTGTAGCATAATTGGTATTTTCGACATAATTGTAGAAGACTTGTATAAAATTTAGTCTTTCCAATCTACAATTTATCTACAATTTCTGGAAATATGTCTTCTTCTTCTTCGACGAGTTTCAATGTGAAATTCAGTCAAAACCAAGTCTAATCTTCACCAAAACCCCTCAAAATTGAGATATAAACTCCTAAACATATTCCGAATTATTTACAATGACACCTAATCCAAACAAATAATGACCCGAATTTGAATTCAAAAGCTTTCAAGCTTTTTAATGGCTATCAATAGTGGAAAATATATGGAAGAATAGATTTTTTTTACTTTGGAATTTTTGACATGATATCTACAAACTAAATACATTGACTTTTTTATATCCCAATTTCCATTTCAATTGTAGCATAATTGACATTTTCGACATAATTGTAGAAGATTTGTTGAAGTTTTAGTCTTCCCAATCTATAATTTATCTACAATTTATCTACAATATAACTACAATTCTGGAAATATGTCTTCTTCTTCTTCGACGACGAGTTTCAATCTGAAATTCAGTCAAAATCAAGTCTAATCTTCACCAAAACCCCTCAAAATTTAGGTATAAACTATTAAACATATTTCGAATTATTTACAACAACACCCAATCCAAACAAATAATGATTTTTGAAAACTCAAATTTGAATTCAAAGCTTTCAAGCTTTTTAATGGCTATCAATGGTGGAAAATATATGGAGAAGGAGAGAATTACGCAGCAATGAGATTTCCTTCCGTTTCAAAATTCGAATTTAATGGTGATAGAATCACACGCAGATCTGGTGCCTATAATTTTGCATTTTTTATGGGAAAATCTGCCTAATTTTGGATAGGTATATATCTTGTAGTGAATGGAAAACACGGGTAAATACTAAATTATAAATATTTTTGGTAGTAAGATTTGGTATACGGTATAGATAGGTAAAAATTCATTTTTTAACAAGACATAATAAAGATGAACTTTTACTCATGGTTGTTCTAGTCCATCCAATGTGTGGAATCGGTAGTGGAGGCAAGATTTTTACCAAGGAATTTGACATATACTGTATATATACTAAAAAAAAAAAGAATTGACCTCGCTTAACCTTACATATACACTATAATTTTTGGACGAAGGGGAATCGAATCCCCTTCCACCTCTCTAGCTCCGCTCCTGATTGGAACCAACTAATGTATTTGAAAGCCACAATAATTATGTGATGGTCACCCATAACAAAGAAACATAGACGTTCAAGGAAATTGAATTAATTGTCTTTATCTAATGATTTCTATATGGTCATGTTACATCACATTTATTTCATATAATTGCAAAAGAATGTGCCATAAATTGAATCATTATTATGGTCATCTACTCATGTTACATTGATTTCTATCATTTTATGAAAAAGAAGCTTCTAGAAAATCACAGTGTGATGCTTACGTTTTTTTAGAATCTTCACATAACAGGTTCAAGCTGTTAATTACTATTGCTTGTGAATTTGGGTTGAGCTATTTGAAGTTTATGGATTATTAAGTCATGCAACTAAATATTTATACGTATTTTATGATATCCGTTATAAATATAAATAATATGCAAAAATTATTGGATTTGTCCAAACCCATTGCTAATATTGTACCTCCGTCTCTGCTTGTGAACAAAGAAAGCAAAAGAGAGGAAGTGGAAGTACATATACTTTAATTGCCTTTTTCTAATTTAGCAATAAAAAGCGGAAGAAAATTGGTAGAGTTTTCTTAGTTAATTATATATATTATCAATATAAATAATTTTTGCAATATCAAATATTTATATATATATATATATATATATATATATATATATATATATATATATATATATATATATATATATATATATATATATATATATATATATACACACACACTCACTCACACACTTTAATTTCCTTTTCTGATTTAGCAATATAAAGCGGAAGAAAATTGGTAGAGAACTTTTTTAATTAATTATATATATTATCAATATAACTAATTTTTACACTATATATATTATCAATATAACAAATATATTGAACTGATAGGTATTATAATATCTATCTGTTCTGATTAGCCGCAGCCCACAATTACATTTCTATTTTGACAATCTTCCAATTTGGAAAAGATAAAAGAAGAGAACGAAAAAGTTCAATAAGGATTTGCAAAAGAAAAAAGATCAATCAACAAGCTGGAAAAATTCAAGTAATTCTACTATGTAGAAAAATATAAAATATAAGAACCAAAACTCTAATTTAATATATAAGCATACTTAATTAAGTTCCTAATTTCAGTTCCATGTTCCTTGTTCCAACTCTACCCTTAATTGTTATGATGAGGAATAGGCAAACCCGAAAATAAAGAAGATAAAGGACACCAAATTTACCGTGGAAAACCCTTCAAATCGAAGGTAAAAACCACGGGATCACAAAGATTCAAAAACCTCCACTATAACAATAAGAGGATTACAAGAGTTGTCCAAACTGGCTATACAACAAGTACCAAACACGGAGCAATAATAACAACAAGAGCAACAACTAATCAATTGAAGAAATAGGAAAACCCACAAAATGAAGCTGTTGTTAGAGGATCGAAATCAGATGCTACGAGCACATTCGATCTTTACCATCCAAATCAAAGATCAAGATATTACGAACACTCGGTCAAATTTTCAGCTCGATCCAACGGTAAACGAACCGGTAAACGTGATTTGAAGTTGACTGGTCGGAATAAAATCTGCAGCAAAACAAATACTTTTCTTCTCTCTTCTCTCTTCTCTCTTGATGAAAGCTCTCTCAAAAATCGCTCTTGCGTGCTGAAGTCTTTCAAAGACTTGTATCAATGAGAATAGAATAATTCTGTAAGGTTGTCCTATTTATAGATCATGAGTGGTGCTTTCTCTTAAAATTAAAACCCACTCAAAATAAAAATAAATCGAACCCAATTCCGAACAGGATTGAAAATCAAAAAATAATAGGATTAGGCCATTGGGCCTTTGACTGGACAACATGGGCATGTGCCTAACAAACTCCCCCTCCATCCAAGGGGCCAAATGTGTCTTCAAGTAGAGGAACTATTGACAGGCTTCATGCCTGCCAATTTTCTACAAAATTCATGTTTATCTGCAATCACCACCTTTGTCAGCATATCCGAAGAATTTTCATCAGTGTGTATCTTCTCAACCTCAAATAATTTCTCTTCCACGGTCATTCTTATCCAATGATACTTTCTATTTATATGTTTGGTCTTAGAATGAAAGTGGAGTGCTTGGTGAGACAGATAGCACCGGATTATCACAAAATAAGATGTACCTTGGCTGCTAAAAGCCAAGATCATTAATAAACTCATTCATCTATAATAGTTCATTGGCACCTTTTGTAACATCAATATATTCGTCTTATGTGGTGGATAGAGCTATGCACTTCTGTAGTCTAGATTGCCAAGAAATAGCTCCACTTGCAAAAGTGATCAAATAATCGGAATTAGATCTTGAATTATCAAGATTGCCTCCTAAATCTGAGTCTGTGTAACAAATAAGTTCAGGATTGCTATTGCTAAAGCACAGCATTAGAAAGGAATCTATTAACAGTACAACGGCATGTGCAATATTTGGTCTAGTGCAAACCATAGCATACATCAAGCTACCAACGGCAGAAGAGTAAGGAATACGAGACATCTCCTTTTTCTTTCATTAGTAGATGGACTCTGACTTATACTCAATATGAAGTGTTTAGCAAGAGGAGTACTAACCACTTTTGCATATGTCATGTTGAACCTCTAGAGTACCTTCTCAATGTATTATTTTGAGACAGATATAACTCCTTTCTATCTCTGTGCCGGTGGATTTGAATGCCCAAGATTGTCTTTATTGGCCCCAAGTCCTTCATCGCAAACGGTTTGCTCAACTCTTCTTAAGGACTACAATTTTGGATTTATTCTTGCCAACAATAAGCATGTCATCCACATAAAGTAATAAAATAATAAAATCATCATCAGAGAACTTCTGGAAGAATACACAATGGTCCGAAGAAGTTTTCTTGTACCCTTATTCTTCCATGACAGATTCAAACTTCAAATACCATTACGTTGGAGCTTGTTTCAATTCATACATGCTCTCTTTCAATTTGCAGACATAATTTTATTTTTCCTTAGTTACAAAACCCTCAGGTTGCTCAATAAATCTCCTCGTCTAAATCACCATGAAGAAAAACAGTCTTAACATCCATATGCTCGACCTCTAAATCTAGACTTGCAGCTAAGCCTAGAACCACACGAATAGAAGACCTCTTCACAACAGGGGGAGAAAATTTCATCAAAGTAAACTCCTTTCTTCTGGACAAAACCTTTAACAACTAACCTCGCCTTGTATCTAGGCGCAGAGGTATGGTTATCTTGCTTTATTCTAAATTTCTATTTGTTAGATAAAGCTCTCTTACCTTCCGGCAATTTCACTAACTCATATGTGCCATTCTCATGGAATGACTTCATTTCATCTTCCATCGCTTCGATCCACTGATCTTTGTGAGTATCTTGCATGGATTCAGCATAGTTCTCAAGTTCTCCCATGTCAATCAAAAGTACATACTCATCGGGAGGATAGCACATGAATTTTTGCATCTCCCTTGTAGATCTTATAAGAGAGGTTTCAGGAGTATTCGAAGTAGTTATCTATGCAAGAATTGGTTGCTCTTAGGATTTATGCCCGTCACTAGAGGGGGGGTGAATAGTGCGGCACGAGAATATTGATAAATATTGCGAAATTAAAATTGCAGGAATAAAATAAATTCGGTAATTAAAATAGTAGGGAAAGAACATACCGAATTTATACTGGTTCACCACAACGTGTGGTTAGTCCAGTCCCCGAGAGACTCTCTCGAGATTCCACTAACTCCGTTAAACTTACGGGTGCCTAACAAACCGTTACACTTGCTCATAGATGTACACTCTACAAGACTTCGACTTGCTCGAGGATACCTCACCTCAAGACTTCCCTTGCTCGTGGATACCGCACCACAAGACTTCACCTTGCTCGTGGATACCGCACCACAAGATTTCACACACTAAGATTGAGGGTACTTAGCAAACCCGACAATCAATGAGAAGCTATGGTCTTCTCAAACACCTTTCTCTTTTACAACAAGAACTCTCTAAAAAGAATAGATAAAGAGATACAATATTAGCTCTATGAACAACTCAAAGTTGTCTCTCAATTGGCTCAACAAAAGCTCTAAAATGATGCACAAATAATATCAATATGTATATGAATAATGAGAGGTGTTGTGTCTATAAAATCAGCTCAAAAGACCTCTATTTATAGGTGGTAGAAGTTGTATGTCCGTTGCTTAATTGACAATCAATTATGCTGATTTTATGCAAGGAAAATCGATTATCAGATTTGGATAATCAATTATCAGCTTACCGTTACAAAATCGGAAGCTGATTTTATGCAGGATAATCGATTATTGTGATATGCATAATCGATTATGTTGTTACAGCGTTCAAAAACTGGCAACGGATAGAGAATAATCGATTATGCTCTTGAGGATAATCGATTATTCTCTTGCGGAAATTTCCAATAAATGGAATTTCCCAGAATAATCGATTATCAGTTTTGCATAATCGATTATTCACCTATGATGTCCAGAATCGACAACTTACTTCAAAAACCATTTTGGTTAAAATGAAAACGCTAAAATCATTTTGTTTGAAGTATTTGAAATATGTTCATGATAAATATGATTTGATAAAAAGATTTTATGCATATTTATGATGACCTATGTTGAGCCAAAAGACGAGATAACTTAAATGTTGCTCTTACATTGGTTCTACCTAACGACCTACGCCTTGGGTCTTCGGTCTTGAACTTTTGAGCTCGTCTTTGGCTTGTCTATGCAATCCATTCATCAATATGCTTCTTGGCATTCAATCTTGATTGTTTGTCATATAATAATGTTGTTTGACACTTGACTTCATTGTTTGTCATTCGTCGACTTTGTTGTTTGTCATTCATCAACTTCGTTGTTTGTCATTCATCAAAACCTATACCTGAAAATCATGCTAATACAACCAAAGCACACATATCATGGATAGAATGATTTTCTACATTTTCCTCCTTTTTAATAATGACAAACAACAGGAGATATGCATATCGGATTCCCCCTAAATTCATGCTATATCTCAACATACAATTCATGCATACTATTCCCCTTCATGATAATTCCCCCTCAAATAAGGCATACTATAACGTAGATTCATTCCCCCTTATTTGATGCATATCGCCTAATTTCTTCCCCCTTTTGGCATTAGCAAAAAGAAGAGTATACAAAGGCAACTTTCCGCTTTCGACACTTCCCCCTTTTGGGTATATCAATTGTTAGTGTCAAGAATAAAATAGGAAATACAATGAGGAATATACATTGACGATATTTAAAAAATCATACCAACATGAAATAATACCAAATGTTAGTAAAAACATAACAACCATAATAACGGTTATTATTCGCAAATCATAACAGTTAATTTTTTTAACAAACCAATAGTTGTATTAAAAACATGAATCATTTATTTTTCAAGAATATATCAATTGTTATTCAAACCAAAAAAATATTCATCAAAACATGAATAATCATTATTTTAACAAAAATAATTGATACCAATTGTTATTCAAGATAAAAGTTATCAAAACATGAATCAACAAAAATAATTAATATCAATTGTTAACAAAGATATTTTAATTGTTAACACATATCAACTATTATGTTTTTATCAAAAATATGATAACTAACCGAAATTTCCCCTTGATGCAATAAGGTTTCGTGCTTGGTGCATCTACTACGATATTGTAGTCTTCAAGCACACCTGCAAACGTACCTAAAAATAGGTTTTCGGTACCCAGGCACTTTTGGGTCCTTGGGGGTTAGGCAAGTAATAATCATAGTCAAAAGATAAATCTCTATGTTTTGCAAAACATACGGGTGCTATGTGTCCTACCCGGTTGCAATAATGACATATAACATTCGGGTTGTGCATATGTCTTGGTTGAGCCAAAAACGTTCTAGGTTATCTAAAGTCGTTATTCCTAGAAGCGTTGAAATTCCTATAGTCATTTCTAGGCGGTCTAAAATGATTAATTCTAGACTCATTTACAAAAATCCTAGAATTATTCCTAGGTTGAGCATCGCAATTTCTAACATGATTCTTACGCCTTTTATTTTTCCTGGGCCTTTTCTATTTAATTTCTTCAACTATTTTAGGATTGTCTACACTACGTTTTTCTAGTGTGTTCCTAATTTCTATGTTCTCTATTTTCAAAGACTTACAAGAAGAACAATTTGAACTTTGATCAATTGAAGAGGCTTCATTCATCTCCTTAATTTTATTTCTAAGATCAATATTGTCATTTTCCAAAAATTTATTTTTCTCTTCTAAAACTTTAATTTTAGCCTTGGCCTCTTTGGAGATTTTTGAAGTCTTTTTCAATTCACCATATAAGTCATGAAAGGCTTCTTGTAATTCTTCAAAAGAATAAGAGTTAGAATTACTTACCTCTTCTTCCTCGTTGGCCATGAGGCATAATGCGGCAGTTTCATCGCCCGAGCTGTCCGAATCCCATGTCACGCGCCTTTGGTGTTTCTTCTTTTTCTTGTCCTTGATTTTTGGACAATGTGACTCGGTGTGGCCAAGTTTTCCACACTTATGGCATGAAGGACTTGGTTCTTCCTTCTTTATTTCCTTTTTCATAAACTTATAAAACTTTTCGATCAAGGCATTGGAAATATTATCATCATCGCTATCCGAATCACTTACCTCTTCTCTTTTAGAGGATGAGACTTTGAAGGCAATATTCGAATTTTTCTTGTTTCCAAAAGAAGGATTAATAATCGTACATTCATAAGTTTTGAGGTTACCTCGTAGTCCGTCAATTGTGACGTCCGTGATTCCTATCGACTCTTGGATGGCATTGGCTTTGGATCGCCATTCGGGAGTGAGACTCCGCAAGATTTTTCGAACTAGATCTTTGTTCGAATATACTTTTCCGAGAGCATGGAGATCGTTGATGATCATTGAGAACCGTTCGAACATAATATCGATGCTTTCATTCTTCCTCATTCTAAAGAGTTCATATTCATGTGTTAGAAAATCAACTTTAGATTCTCGGACTTGAGGCGTACCTTCATAAGTGATCTCGAGTTTATCCCACATCTCCTTGGCGGTTGTGCAACAAGAAATCTTCCGATAGTCATCCGGATTCACCGCACAATATAATAAGTTGATGGCCTTTGCGTTATTTTCAACTTTCTTGACGTCCTCGGCATCATATTCATCTTCCTCCTTTGGAACCGTGGTTTCCCCAACTTTCTTTGTTGGCATTTGTTCACCGTTCTTGATGATTTGCCACAAGCGAAAGTTATTTGATTGGATGAAGATTCTCATCCGCTCTTTCCAATATGTGTAATTTGTTCCGTCAAATAGTGGAGGCCTATAGGTGGAGTGTCTTTCGCTCATCATTCCTGCGTTCAATATTCTCAACAAAAAATATTTATCGTTCTCTCAATCGGTTAAGGCTTTCAGAGAGTTAGGCTCTGATACAATTGTTAGGATTTATGCCCGTCACTAGAGGGGAGTGAATAGTGCGGCACGAGAATATTGATAAATATTGCGGAATCAAAATTGCAGGAATAAAATAAATTCGGTAATTAAAATAGTAAGGAAAGAACACACCGAATTTATACTGGTTCACCACAACGTGTGGTTAGTCCAGTCCCCGAGAGACTCTCTCGAGATTCCACTAACTCCGTTAAGCTTACGGGTGCCTAACAAACCGTTACACTTGCTCGTTAGATGTACACTCTACAAGACTTCAACTTGCTCGAGGATACCTCACCTCAAGACTTCACCTTGCTCGTGGATACCGCACCACAAGACTTCACCTTGCTCGTGGATACCGCACCACAAGACTTCACACACTAAGATTGAGGGTACTTAGCAAACCCGACAATCAATGAGAAGCTATGGTCTTCTCAAACACCTTTCTCTTTTACAACAAGAACTTTCTAAAAAGAGTAGATAAAGAGATACAATATTAGCTCTATGAACAACTCAAAGTTGTCTCTCAATTGGCTCAACAAAAGCTCTAAAATGATGCACAAATAATATCAATATGTATATGAATAATGAGAGGTGTTGTGTCTATAAAATCAGCTCAAAAGACCTCTATTTATAGGTGGTAGAAGTTGTATGTCCGTTGCTTAATTGACAATCAATTATGCTGATTTTATGCAAGGATAATCGATTATCAGATTTGGATAATCGATTATCAGCTTACCGTTACAAAATCGGAATCTGATTTTATGCAGGATAATCGATTATTGTGATATGCATAATCGATTATGTTGTTACAGCGTTCAAAAACTGGCAACGGATAGAGAATAATCGATTATGCTCTTGAGGATAATCGATTATTGACTCTTGCGGAAATTTCCAATAAATGGAATTTCCCAGAATAATCGATTATCACTTTTGCATAATCGATTATTCACCTATGCTGTCCAGAATCGACAACTTACTTCAAAAACCATTTTGATTAAAATGAAAACGTTAAAATCATTTTGTTTGAAGTATTTGAAATATGTTTATGATAAATATGATTTGATAAAAAGATTTTATGCATATTTATGATGTCCTATGTTGAGCCAAAAGACGATATAACTTAAACGTTGCTCTTACATTGGTTCTACCTAACGACCTACGCCTTGGGTCTTCGGTCTTGAACTTTTGAGCTCGTCTTTTGCTTGTCTATGCAATCCATTCATAAATATGCTTCTCGGCATTCAATCATGATTGTTTGTCATATAATAACGTTGTTTGACACTTGACTTCATTGTTTGTCATTCATCGACTTTGTTGTTTGTCATTCATCAACTTCGTTGTTTGTCATTCATCAAAACCTATACCTGAAAATCATGCTAATACAACCAAAGCACACATATCATGGATAGGATGATTTTCTACAGTTGCTAATCAACCACAACTTCATCAACTTGAGCATCCGTAACATCTACATCATGATGATCATTTTGATCTTGATCACTATCTCCTTCATTATTTTGGGTACCTTCATCTGCCGTAGGTGCCTTAGCAATTGAAACTGGATCAATATCAACTAAGCTCTCATTACTCTGAGAATCTATCTTCTCAACTTTGTCAATATCTTCAATAGTTTGGTCTTCAAAGAATATTTCATCACTACTTCTAATAATTTTATTGTCAACGGGATCATAAAAATGATACTCAAACTCATCTTGACCGTAACCGATAAAGATACACTACTTAGTTTTGACATCCAGTTTCGATCTCTCATCTTTAGGAACATGGACACAAGATTTACACCCAAAAACTCTTAGGTGATCAAAATAAACATCTTTGGCAAAACCAATCTTTGTCTGGGACATCACAATCTAAAGCAACTGCAGGAGACAAATTGATAACATAGGCAACAGTGTTAAGTACTTCCGCCCAAAATGTATTTGGAAGTTTAGCCTCTGAAAGCAAGCATCTAACTCTCTCAACTAGAGTTTTGTTCATCCTCTCTGCCAAATCATTCAATTGAGGCATCTTGGCCGGAGTTTTCTGATGACTAATTCCTTGTTCCTTGCAATAGTTATCAAAGGGACCACAATATTCCCCACCATTGTCAGTGCGAACAAATTTTAATTTCTTCCCCGCATGTCTCTCCGGTAAAGCCTGAAACTCCTTAAATACTCCGAGTGCTTGATCTTTGGATTTCAAATGATACACCCAGAGCTTACGACAATGATCATCAATAAAGGTCACAAAGTAAAGTGCACCACCTTTTGACTTTACTTAAAAAGGACCACACAAATCAGAGTGTACTAGCTCCAATAAATCGGGCTTTCTTGAGGGAGGATGGCTATGAAAGGAAACCCTTTTCTGTTTGCCAGCTAAACAATGTATGCACCTTTTCAGCTTTGCTTGTTTCACTCCAGAAAGCAAACTTTTCTTAGCCAAATACGTAATCCCCCTCTCGATCATATGACTCAGACTTCGATGCCACAATTCTGAAAAAGTATCACTTTCCACTAGATTTATGGATTCATTAAGAATAGAGCCTTGTGTTACATATAATTGACCAGACTTGACTCCTCGAGCCACTACTAACGAGCCCTTGGTGAGCTTCCATTGGCCACTAAAGAGGCATATGCTAACCTTCATCGTCTAATCTTCTTGCGGAGATCAAATTGAAAGGAAAGTCTGGAGCATGCTTGATATCTTGAAGAACTCACGTTGAACCATTATTAGTTTTCAAACAAACTGTGCCAATACCAAACACCTTAACTTCACTTGCATTGCCCATTTTTACACTCCAGAATCAACATGAGTATAAGATGAGAAAACGTCTTTTCTTGGTGTGACATGTGAGGTAGCTTCAGAATCTACTATCCAACTCGTCTCATGGGATACCAAATTGATGATGCTTTCATCATAAGCAAAAATTAAGGTCATCTCGAATAATTGCAGCAACATTGTTCTCGTTATTTTCAGCTTTCTTTCCTTCTCTAGTGTCTTGATTCAACTTGCGGCAAAGCCTTCTGATGTGCCCTTTCTTGCCACAGTGGTTGCATGTAATATTATAGTATTTAGACCTTAACTTACTTCTACTTTTACCTCTATTCATTGAGCCTCTTGTTCTATCTATCCACCGGTCTTCTATAACCAAGAGATATGCTTATGAGGACGAACCTTGAGATTTTCTCCTTGCTTCATCGTTCAACACACCACTCTTGGAATATTCCATGGTCACCTTACCTCCAGGGCTGAATTTTTCAAAGAAACACGAAGAGTTTCCCAAGATTCTGGCAGAGTATTAAGAAGTCAAAGTCCTTGTATCTCATCATTAAAATTAACTCCCATTCCAAATAGCTGATCAAAGATGCCCTGGAAATCATTTATGTGATCAAGGATAGGGCTGCCTTCCTTGTATTTAAAGGCCATCAATTGCTTTAGCAGAAACAATTTGTTGTTCCCAGTTTTAGAAGCATAAAGTGTCACCTGTGTTTATCTCTTCGTGAGGTTGTTCTCTCAAATATTTTGTACTCTTTTTTTTATTATAGTGGATTGCGCATCTCCGTCGTAGACATAGTTCAGTTGACCGAACCACGATAAATATTTATATCTCTTCTAGTATATTTCTCTTTTGTTGTACGATTTATTTTCGTAAAGATTTTCTTTGCTAGCTCCTGCATGACACCTGATTTTTTCGGTCCAAACAAGTGGTATCAGAGCAAGGTTCAAGACAGGTTCATCTTGGCGGGTTTAGTTCTAGCCGCAACCTATTTGATGATGATCGTGATTTTTGTCTGAGAAATTTGACCGATGTGTTACGCGCGTTGAGACAAACCTCGTAATAGAGATTTGGAGATGTAACATGTTGAAGTCTATGTGAAGAAAGTGGATCAAGTTTATTTTGTCAGAAAATTCAGGCTAAGGGGGAGTATTGTTGGATGTTTGCCATAATTTTCTTACCATATTTGGTTTTTCTATTTGTTGAAGGAAAAGGCAGTATAATTACCTTAATTGAGTTTTTCTTTTTGTAGAAGGAAGTTACAAATCTCCCATATTGGCAAATTTCTTTTCTTGTAGGAAAATATTTGGACTTCTATTAATTTAGGATCATTCCTCCTCATTCAGAAGCATTCACAATGTAGCCATATGAGGCTTGAGAGTAATGTTTAGGGGGAAGAACTTTACGGGACAAGTGTTAGAGTATCACTTGTGCTTACCTATTCGTGAGGTTTTTCTCTAAATATTTTGTACTCTCTTTTTATTATAGTGGATTTCTCATCTCCATCGTGAAAGTAAGTCAGTTGACCAAACCACGTTAAATGTTTGTGTCTCTTTTGGTATATTTCTCTTTTCTTGTATGATTTATCATCGTTCAAGATTTTTTTTTCCTAGTGTAATGACCCGTCCGGTCATTTTTGGAATTTATGCCCCATTTTTCCATTAACTATTTCCCCTAAGTTCATTAATGCTATCTTGGGTTTCCGGGACGTTCGATGTTAGGATTCAGAGTATTTGGGATACATAGTCCCTAATTGAGAGCTTAAGTATTGGAAAGTGGTCTGTAGTCATAACAGTATAAATATAACCTCGGAATAGAAACCTTATTGTTGCGTTAGCTCTGTTAGGTGATTTTGGGGTTGGGAATGTTCTCGGAATGTATTTTGGAAGTCCGTAGCTCATTTAGGCTTGAAATGCCGAAGTTTGTATTTTGAAGCTTCCGGTCCGATAGTGACTTTCTGATCCGCTGGGCGGAATGAAATTCTGGAAGTTTCAGTAGCTCCGTCATGTCATTTGGGATGTGTGTGCAAAATTTTAGGTCATTCGGACGAGTATTGGATAGGTTTTTGATCGAAAGCATATTTGGAAGAAATTGGAAGTTCTTAGGCTTGAATCATTGATTAAATCGGGTTTCGGGTATTGTTTTAGGTGTTTTAAGGAGTGGTGCAAGTTTGAATGATGTTATGGGACGTGTCTGTAGGTTTGGTTGAGGTCCAGAGGGCCTCGGGATGATTTCAGATGGTCGACGGGAAAGTCGGAGAAGTGTGCAGCAACTGAAGCATTGCTTCTTCTGGTATTTTCGCATATGCGGCTCAGGAACCGTAGATGCGGTACCGCATATATGGCTTGGTGAACCGCAGGAGCAGATTTGGGTAGCCTTCAGCTTTTCGCAGATGCGGTAGGAATTCTGCTGAAGCGGATCCACATCTGCGTAGCATGGACCGAAGGTGTAGAATCTGGGAACCTTAGTGAGAGCCGCAAAAGCGGCTACTGGTCTGTTGAAGTGGGATCACGGGTGTAGTGCCTTGTCCACATAAGCGGAAATATCTGTTCAGAAATAGTATATTTGAGGGTTAAGTACAAAAGTTGGAAAATCAAATTTGAGCTCGGGAGAGAGCGATTTTGAGAGGGTTTTGAAGAGGAGATTATTAGGTAACGTTTCTTTGATCTTTTTTAGTTATATTTCATCATTTTGTAGTTAAATACATCATTAAACTTAGAAAGGATCAAAAATTGGATAATTTGGGTAAAACTTCTTAAACCAAACTATTGAGTTTTGAGTGGGCGTTTAACCTCCGATTTGGGAGACTTTTATATTTTAGACTCGTGAGCACAGGAGGGTTCTGAAAATGTGAAAATTATTCGATTTTGAGACGTTGTCCGAAGGGGCATTTTGGTTATTTTACCTATTTTGTGCCCTAACTTTAAATTTAATAGTGGAATCAATTATTTAAAATATTATTTACGATATGTAATTAAATTGCATAGATTTAGGCCATTTAGAGTCGGATACTCGTGGAAAAGGCGTGATTTCTAGTTGATTATTGAGCCAGTTCAGGGTAAGTGGCTTGTCTAACCTTGTGTGGAGGACCTTTCCCCTTAGAACATGAGTTTTGATATTTGAATGCCTCGTGCATGAGGTGACGAGAGCATACTTGAGCTAATTGTCGTAAACCTATTTTTACTTGAAATATTTAAATTGAGATTCATGTTTACTTGTTTATTTTGAATTGTACGTTTAACATGTGCTAGCTTAGAGAAGCATGTTTAGCTGACTTACCTGCTTAATTGTTTAACTGTATTATTTGTACTCTGTCAAGCATGTTAGGCTAGAGTTTACTATTACTTGTTCTGATTTTAGTACTTATTCTGAGATTATGAGTTGTCGTTGTGTGTTTAATTTTGGACTACAGGACGGCTTTCCGGGAGATCCCCATGTTCTTGATATATTCTGGATTGAGGGTGCGGGATATCAAGAGATCCCTGGTACATGTATTTCTATATATTGGGATACCAAGAGAACCCTAGCACATGTATTTCTATGTATTGGGATACGAAGAGATCCCTAGCTTACCTATTGAGGATACTAAGAGATCCTCGGGATACCAAAAGATCCCTGTTGTATATGATGAGGATACCAAGAGATCCTCGGGATACCAAGAGATCCTCAACTATTAATCCTTGTTGTGAGCAGTATTCCTTGTATTGTTACCTCTGCTTTCTATTACGTTTTTTCTTATTTATTTGATTTAGATTCTCTCTGTGGACTTTATTTAAATTGTTTCTGTTATATTATTATTTAATTATGTTTACCTCAGCAGGGCCCTAACCTTCCTCGTCACTACCCGACTGAGGTTAGGCTTGGCACTTACTAGGTACTGTTGTGATGTACTCACGCCTCTTCTATGTATGTTTTTCTTGTGTAGATCCAGGTACTTCCTCCCAGGCATATTATCCTCGTGGTGGAGTGATATAGTTGAGACTTTGAGGTATATCTGCTACGTCCGCAGACCAGGAGTCTGTATTCCATTCCGGCTTTAGCAGGTAGTTCCTTTCTTTCCTTTCATGTTGTTTAGACGTTCTGGTGTGGAGCATATTATTACATTCTATTAGCCTGTGTTGCCCGTAAGTTTTCGGATTTTCGGATTTGTTTTAAATTCGTGATGTTGAGTTGTATATATCGAGTGGCATTCAGTACAATTTTCTTTCTAGATATTTAATTTGATTTTCTCTATTTTCCGCAATTATTTTATTCACGCAAATGTTAGGTTTACCTAATCGTGGGGACTAGGTGCCTTCATGACATGTTTACGGTTGGTGAACTAGGATCGTAACAGCTAGCTCCCGCATGACACCTGATTTTTGTAGGAAATCATTCTATCCATGATATGTGTGCTTTGGTTGTATTAGCATGATTTCCAGGTATAGGTTTTGATGAATGACAAACAATGAAGTCAAGTGTCAAACAACGTTATTACATGACAAACAATCAAGATTGAATGCCGAGAAGCATATTGATGAAGGGAATGCATGGAAAAAAGACGAGCTCAAAAGTTCAAGACCGAAGACCCAAGGCGTAGGTCGTTAGGTAGAACCAATGTAAGAGCAACGTTTAAGTTATCTCGTCTATTGGCTCAATATAGGTCATCATAAATATGCATAAAATCATTTTATCAAATCATATTTATCATAAACATATTTCAAATACTTCAAACAAAATGATTTTAACGTTTTCATTTTAACCAAATTGGTTTCTGAAGTAAATTTTCGATTCTGGACAGAACAGCCAGATAATCGATTATCCTTAAGCTGATAATCGATTATGCTGAGTTTCCAGCAAAACTGGAAATTCCAGCAAGGCTGCATAACCGATTATCACCTAGAGGATAATCGATTATCTGCCAATTTCCAGCTTAAACTGGAAATTCCGCAAGGGTCAATAATCGATTATCCCCTAGAGAATAATCGATTATTCACTGACCGTTGCCTTCCCAACGTTCCGTTTTATGAATGTTGAGAAGATAATCGATTATGTAAAGTGAATAATCGATTATCTTGGCATAAAATCAGCATGATTGATTGCCTATTAAGAAACGGACATACAACCTCTACCACCTATAAATAGAGGTCTTTTTGACTCATTTCATATGAACAATATCTCTCATTATTCTTTAACATATTGATAACATTTCTACATCATATTTAGAGCTTTTGTTGAGCCATTTGAGATACAATTTTGTGTTGTTCATAGAGCTAATATTGTATCTCTTTATCTACTCTTCTTAGAGAGTTCTTGTTGTAAAAGAGAAAGATTCTTGAGAAGACCATATCTTCTCATTGATTGTCGGGTTTGTTAAGTACCTTCAATCTTAGTGTGTGAAGTCTTGTGGTGCGGTATCCACGAGCAAGGTGAAGTCTTGAGGTGAGGTATCCTCGAGCAAGTTGAAGTCTTGTAGAGTGTACATCTACGAGCAAGTGTAACGGTTTGTTAGGCACCCGTATGCTTAACGGAGTTAGTGTAAACTCGAGAGAGTCTCTCGGGAGACTGGACTAACCACACGTTGTGGTGAACCAGTATAAATTCGGTGTGTCCTCTCCTTACTCTTTTAATTACTGCACTTACTTTACTCCAGCAATTTTAATTTCGCAAAATTTATCGACATTCTCGTGCCGCACTATTCACCCCCCCCCCCTAGTGACGGGCATAAATCCTAATAATTTTTTCTGTCCTAACTCTCTAAAAGCCTTAACCGGTTGAGAGAACTTTCCATATATTTGTAGAGAATGTTGAACGCAGGAATGATGAGCGAAGGACACTCCACCAATAGGCCTCCACTATTTGACGGAACAAATTAAACATATTGGAAAGAGCGGATGAGAATCTTCATCCAATCAAATAACTTTCGCTTGTGGCAAATCATCAAGAACAGTGAGCAAATGCCGACAAAGAAAGTTGGGGGAACCATGGTTCCAAAGGAGGAAGATGAATATAATGCCGAGGACATCAAGAAGGTTGAAAATAACGCAAAGGCCGTCAATTTGTTATATCGTGCGGTGAATCCGGATGACTATCGGAAGATTTCTTGCTGCACAACCGCCAAGGAGATGTGGGATAAGCTTGAAATCACTTATGAAGGTACGCCTCAAGTCCGAGAAGCTAGAATTGATTTTCTAACACATGTATATGAACTCTTTAGAATGAAGGAGCCTGAAAGCATCGATGATATGTTTGATCGATTCTCAATGATCATCAACGATCTCCATGCTCTTGGGAAAGTATATTCGAACAAAGATCTTGTTCGAAAAATCCTGCGGAGTCTCACTCCCGAATGGCGTTCCAAAGCTAATGCCATCCAAGAGTCGATAGGAATCACGGACGTCACAATTGATGGACTAAGAGGTAACCTGAAAACTTATGAAAGCACAATTCTTAAACCTTCATTTGGAGATGAGAAAAGTCCAGGTATTGCCTTCAAAGCCTCATCTTCTAAAAGAGTAAAAGTAAGTGATTCGGAAAGCGATGACGATACTTCTTCAAATGATTTAATTGAAAAGTTTAATAAGTTTATGAAGAAGGAAATAAAGAAGGAAGAACCAAGTCCTTCATGCCAAAATTGTGGAAAACTTGGCCACACCAAGTCACATTGTCCAAAACCCAAGGACAAGAAGAAGAAGAAACACCAAAAGCGCGTGACATGGGATTCGGACAGCTCGGGTGATGAAACTGCCGCCCTATGCCTCATGGCCAACGAGGAAGAAGAGGTAAGTACTCCTAACTCTTACTCTTTTGAAGAATTACAAGAAGCTTTTTATGAATAATATGGTGAATTGAAAAAGACATCAAAAATCTCCAAAGTGGCCAATTAATGTTTTAGAAGAGGAAAATAAATTTTTAGAAAATGATATTATTGATCTTAAAAATAAAATTAAGGAGATGCATGAAGATTCTTCAATTGATCAAAATTCTAATTGTTCATCTTGTGATTCTTTGAAATTAGAAAACATAGAACTTAGGAACACACTAGAAAAACGTAGTGTAGACAATCCTAAAATAGTTGAAGAAATTAAAAAGAAAAGGCCCAGGAAAAATAAAAGGCGTAAGAATCATGTTAGAAATTGCGATGGTCAACCTAGAAATAATTCTAGGATTTATGTAAATGAGTCTAGAATTAATAATTTTAGACCACCTACAAATGATTCTAGGAATTTTATTAATGAGTCAAGAATTAATCATTTTAGACCGCCTAGAAATGACTCTAGGAATTTCAACGCTTCTAGGAATAACGACTTTAGATCACCTAGAACATTTTTGGCTCAACCAAGACATATGCACAACCCGAATGTTATATGTCATTATTGCAACCGGGTAGGACACATAGCACCCGTATGTTTTGCAAAACATAGGGATTTATCTTTTACCGATGATCATTATTTGCCTAACCCCCAAGGACCCAAAAGTGTTTGGGCACCTAAAACCTACTTTTAGGTACGTTTGCAGGTATGCTTGAAGACTACAATATCGTAGTAGATGCACCAAGCACGAAACCTTATTGCATCGAGGGGGAATTTCGGTTAGTTATCATATTTTTTGATAAAAACGTAATAGTTGATATGTGTTAACGATTGATATATCTTTGTTAACAATTGGCATCAATTATTTTTGTTGATTCATGTTTTGATAACTTTTATTTTGAATAACAATTGGTATCAATTATTTTTGTTAAAAATAATGATTGATTCATGTTTTGATGAATATTATTTTTGGTTTGAATAACAGTTGGTATCGTATTGAAAAATAAATGATTCATGTTTTTAATACAACTATTGGTTTGTCAAAAATTAACAGTTGATATGTTGTTAAGTAATATGATTTACTAAAAATAACCGTTATTATGGGTGTTATGTTTTTGCTAACATTTGGTATCATTTTATGTTGGTATGATTTTTTTTGAAAATCGTCATCATATTCCTCACTGTATTTCCTATCTTATGTTTGACACTAACAGTTGGTTTTCCCAAAAGGGGGAAGTGTCAAAAAGGGGAAGTAGCATGTGTATACTCTCTTTTTGCTAATGCCAAAAGGGGAAAGAAATTAGGCGATATGCATCTAATAAGGAGGAATGTCTCCACCTTCTAGTATGCTTTAATTGAGGGGGAATACTCAATTAAGGGGGAATGTTTTGCATAACTTGTATGTTGAGATATAGCATGAACTTAAGGGGAATCTGATATGCATATCTCTTATTGTTTGTCATTATCAAAAAGGGGGAAATTGTAGGAAATCATTCTATCCATGATATGTGTGCTTTGGTTGTATTAGCATGATTTCAAGGTATAGGTTTTGATGAATGACAAACAATGAAGTCAAGTGTCAAACAACGTTATTACATGACAAACAATCAAGATTAAATGCCGAGAAGCATATTGATGAAGGGAATGCATGGAAAAGCCAAAGACGAGCTCAAAAGTTCAAGACCGAAGACCCAAGGCGTAGGTCGTTAGGTAGAACCAATGTAAGAGCAACGTTTAAGTTATCTCGTCTTTTGGCTCAACATAGGTCATCATAAATATGCATAAAATCATTTTATCAAATCATATTTATCATAAACATATTTCAAATACTTCAAACAAAATGATTTTAACGTTTTCATTTTAACCAAAATGGTTTTTGAAGTAAATTTTCGATTCTGGATAGAACAGCCAGATAATCGATTATCCTTAAGCTGATAATCGATTATGCTGAGTTTCCAGCAAAACTGGAAATTCCAGCAAGGCTGCATAATCGATTATCACCTAGAGGATAATCGATTATCTGCCAATTTCCAGCTTAAACTGGAAATTTCGCAAGGATCAATAATCGATTATCCCCTAGAGAATAATCGATTATTCACTGACCGTTGCCTTTCCAACGTTCCGTTTTATGAACGTTGAGAAGATAATCGATTATGTAAAGTGAATAATCGATTATCTTGGCATAAAATCAGCATGATTGATTGCCTATTAAGCAACGGACATACAACCTCTACCACCTATAAATAGAGGTCTTTTTGACTCATTTCATATGAAAAATATCTCTCATTATTCTTTAACATATTGATAACATTTCTACATCATATTTAGAGCTTTTGTTGAGCCATTTGAGAGATAATTTTGTGTTGTTCATAGAGCTAATATTATATCTCTTTATCGACTCTTCTTAGAGAGTTCTTGTTGTAAAAGAGAAAGATTCTTGAGAAGACCATATCTTCTCATTGATTGTCGGGTTTGCTAAGTACCTTCAATCTTAGTGTGTGAAGTCTTGTGGTGCGGTATCCACGATCAAGGTGAAGTCTTGAGGTGAGGTATCCTCGAGCAAGTTGAAGTCTTGTAGAGTGTACATCTACGAGCAAGTGTAACGGTTTGTTAGGCACCCGTAAGCTTAACGTAGTTAGTGTAAACTCGAGAGAGTCTCTCGGGAGACTGGACTAACCACACGTTGTGGTGAACCAGTATAAATTCGGTGTGTCCTCTCCTTACTCTTTTAATTACTGCACTTACTTTACTCTTGCAATTTTAATTCCGCAAAATTTATCGACATTCTCGTGCCGCACTTTTCACCCCCCCTCTAGTGACGTGCATAAATCCTAATAATTTTTTCGGTCCTAACATTAATCACTTCTAATTAACAAATGCTGTGAAAATTATACTATTTCATTAGATTAAATGAATAAAACAAAGACAATAAACTTGAAACTTCGACAGCATTAAATTAAATGACTCTTGTCCATAATTTTCCTTGGCTAAATTTGAAACCTCCACCAATAGTTCCAATTTCGACTGCTAACCACTTAAACATAAGAGGTCCATATACTAAAAGAGTTCTGCATATTTACAATCTTGTTTATAAGTGACAAATAGTGGGCCTAAACAGAAGTTTAACTGAATCTCCTTCGCGAAATTAACTCAGCAAATATGACAAAGACGATAATTTTTTATTATATATACACTATTAAATCTCCTTAACATAAGGTAATATTCTAGTGCAATGGCAAATGGGATTCAAATATTATCTTAGATTCCAAGTTCAAGTCATAAGTGATTTAGTAATATTTTGAATTTTCTTAAATTTCTGGCTATGGTATTGTCAAGCGCTTATTAATAAAATGTTGACATAATAATCTTTTCTGTATCGTTTTAATTTTATCGGGTGTCACCGAAGGCCTGAAAGGACAATTAAACGTTGACATGTGTCTTCGCATATTGGCTTCCAGTCTTTCCCTATATGGTCCTTACATTTAGGATGTTGCTAGTGAACTAGAATTTTTGGACTTGCATGCAAATGTAGCCAAGAATAATATAGAAGCAACACGTGTCATGAGGAAATCGAATTGTTCATGAACTAACTAAATTTCGAGAATGAGTAGTAGATAAAAATTATTATGAGATTGAACCAATATCTCTGGAGCAAAAGACAGGCCTAGAGAATAATTTTTTATTTTGATCGTGACCAACAAAACAAAAAAAAAAGAAGAGACGGAACTTGGTGTTCGCGCCCACATAATATGGATATGCGGTCGTCTATGTTAGAGAGCAATTTATCTTTTAATATGGAACGTTTCGATGTGAATACACATTTAATTGAACCTCAATATAGATACCAAACACTGAATTGAAGGAGAAAAAAGAAAAAAGAATCGTTCAACAAAATTGACACTTGAAGTATGAATAAGAGAGATGGTCCAATAAATGCCAAAAATCAAAGAGTACTTGCGCAATGATCTGATCGGTCATTTACTATTTAGAACCTCGTTCCCTTAAATAGAACTTATCATGCTTTCCTTAGCTAATTTATAACTTGCGGGGGCGATCCGTTCGGCAGTTAAAAGAGTTTTGGGTGAAAATAAAACCAAATATTCCCTTAAGGTTCTCTTAAAAAGTCAAGTTTGACTTCGGTCAATTTTCTTGGGAAATGGACCCGGACTTGCGATTTGACAGTCCCGGAGGTCCGTGAAAAAATATTGGACCTGAACGTATGCTCGAAATCGAATTTCGAGGTCTCTAGCCCGAGTACGGAATTTTTATGTAAAATTGTTAAATCGGAGTTTTAAGGAATTAAAGAATCTAATAAAATCAAGGATTAGAGCTAGACTTAGGGTTTTGATAAAAATGAGATTTAACCACCTATATAGCTATATAATGAACCAAAATTTACATATTAGCAATCTTTGAGGTATAGAGAATATTTTCATTCGAAAAATCTCGGAATCTGGGCACGTGGGCACAAGGGTCGGAGTTTAGAAAACTTGCGGGAAAGGTTAGGAAATCACTTAATCAGTGAGAAATCAACCTTGTAAGCCCTTATTGACTAGTTCCTATATTGTTTGACTAGTTCGTGCGCTTTCTTCGGCTTCGTTTTGAGGTCTCGGGCTCGTTATTGCTATATGGAAGTGCGGTTTTGAGCAAGGTAAGTCTCCTTTCTAACCTCGTGAGAGGGAATTGTCCATCTAAGGTTAATAAATGATAAATTTGCTATTAAATGTGGGGGCTACGTACGCACTAGGTGACGAGAGCCCGTGCGTAGCTACTATAATGTTAATGTTTGGAAAGTTTAGGACCTACATCATACCTACTTTGAATCCTTGTTTGAACTATGTAATGGTCTTTTTTATGACTTGCTAGAGATTGGAGGAGAATGAAAAATGAAAGTATGCTTATTTATGAACTTGGAAGGATTTTTCCTTGTATATACTTGATGCCTTTTTGCGCAATCTTGATATTGTCTTGATATTTGTGGATCGAGCCGATTGGCTCGGTGAAATAGATGCATATATGGTACGGTTCGATCGACCCTCGGCAGTGTCCAAAAATTTATATTCTGTTGGAGCGGGCCGTCGACCTCGGCGTTGGTGCGCATGATTTATATGTTGATACTTGAGCACAGGCTTTTCATGATTTGTTGCTAAAGAAATGAAAGAAGAAAATATGATAAAGGAAACTATGACTGGAAGCATGACATGACTCCTGTGGTAACTGTTATTTAATTACATTATTCATGCAGTATATTGCACCTCCTTGTTATGATATTATCTGGACCTAGTAGGTATCAAGTCAACCTCTCGTCTCTACTTCTCCGAGATTAGACGGGATACTTATTGGGTACATATTGTTTATGTACTCATGCTACGCTTTTGTACTTAAATGTACTGAGGCTGATTCATCTGGATACCGTTAGGGTGCGCGCCAGTGAGTAACTGTTGAGACTTCTACGGTGAGCTGCTTTCTCTTCGACATCGCTCGGCAGTCGAATGAAGTCTTCTTTTGTATTTTTGCTGTCTTTTCCTTATTTCAGACAGTAAGGTAGAGATGTGTATATTTTACTACATGCCCTTACATTGTGACACCAGGTCTTGACACGTACACTCTAATAGACTGGTCTTTTGGGTTATGTAATATTATACTCGTCGTATTTACTTCTTTAGTTCTAAACCCAAGCTAAATGGGTATTTCATTTTAAAATTGAGTATAATCCTATATGATTGTTAGTAATATTTCGCACTTAACTGACCTGGCAAGGTTATTGGTAATCATCACGACCTATTCTGGAAATGGGCCGTGACAACTTGAGAATGGACAAAGTAATATAATTGTAATAAAATTCGACACCTATACACAAAGGGAGACAAGAAGAGAGTATTTCATATCTTTTGGTACACTTTTCCTTTCGTCTCAATTAACAAGCCTTCGATTAATCACCTGTCCAAAAATAATTAATAATAATGAGAGGTTCATATGTTAAAAGAATTCTGTATATATATAATTTTTTTATGTAAGTATGATGCTTTAGTAGTTTTTAGAATTTTCTTGAATTTCTTACTTTGATATTATCAAGAAGTGCTTATGATCAATAGAATGCTGACATACTAATTTTTTTTTGTATCGTTCTAATTCTATCGAATATCCCCAAAGGAACAATAAAATGATGACACATGTGTTCGCGTATTGGCTTCCAGAGTCTTTCCTTATATGGCTCTTACATTGAGGATGTTGCTAGTGAACTAAGATTTTTCGACTTGCGTGCAAATGTAGCCAAGAATAATATAGAAGCAACGTGTGTCATGAAGAAATCAAATCGTTTATGAACTAACTAGATTTCGAGAATGAATAATAGAAAATTATTGCGAGGTTGAACCAATATCTACGGGGCAATAGACAAGTCCAGAGAACAACCTTTCATTTTGATCATAATCCGGAAAAAAGGAGATCAAACTTTGTGTTGGCACTCACATAACATGGATATGGGATTTGCCTTTATTATAGAGCATTTTACCCTTTAATATGAAATATTTCGGCGTAAAATCGAATTTAGTTGTTCCTCAATACGGATACCATATTTCAATTTGAAAAGAAGAAAATAAAGTTGAATCGTTCGACAAAGTTGACACTTGAAGAATGAGTAGTGGATAAAATATTATCCCCAAGTCGAAACAATATCTCTGGAACAAAAGACTGACCTAGAGAACAATCTTTTATTTTGATAGTGACCAAAGAAATAGAGAGGAATAGGGAGGAGTGGAGGAACTTGGAGTTGGCACATACATAAAATGAATATGAAGTCTTCTTTATTGTAGAATATTTTACCCTTTAATATGTAACGTTTCGATGCGAATTCAAATTTAGTTCCGATATCGAATTGGACAAATAGTTGAATCGTTTGAAAAAGTTGACACGTGAAGAATGAATAACAAAGGTGGTCCAATTAATGCCAAAAATAAAAGAGTAATTGGCAAAGGACAAAGTAATATAATTCGAATAAAATTCAGACACCTGTACACAAAGGGAGACAAGAAGAGAGTCTTTCATATCTCTTTTGGTACAATTTTCATTTGTCTCAATTGATAAGCCTTCGATTAATCACCTGTCCAATAATAATTGATAATAAATATAGTACGAGAGCAAGTGTACGTGTAGGAGCATGCATCTATGTCAATTTGTGAGTCAATTATTTTCAGAAACTTGATCAATATTTGATATAACGAAAGTCATTTTTATAAATAATATTTTTTTAGAGATATGAAAATCGAAGATTAGGGCGATAGAGTAGATAGTATAGAATATTCATAACAGTAGTATTGGCACGCAGTCTCGCTTTCTGTTGGTAATAGGTTATATGATCAACTTTTATTTTCTTTCATTGTTGATCACCTTATATCTTGTTATTTTTATTTTTCTTTTATATGATTTTTTGGTACTATCTTTTCTTGTGATTAATGTGGTGTTCATGTTTTCCTGATCCGAGTATCTATTGAAAATAACCTCTCTATCCTCACAAAGTATGGGTAAGGTCTGTGTACACACTACTCTCTCCAGACCTCACGATGTGGGATAATACTGAGTATGTAGTTATTATTATAATATGTTTTTAGAGAGTTTTTCTAGTGTTTGATCGGTGAGAAACAATATCTCTGAAAAAATATTTCTAAAGATTAATAATCCTATTAGCAAATCGGATAGTTTTTCATGAACTTTTAAAATTGAAATAAAAATAATAATCTCTAAGTATTGCTTGAAGCAAGTAATACGACATTAAAAGCTAACAAATTTGATGAAAATGTAATCATGTATCTTTGGGCATATATTGTGAACATGGAGAATCGGAGATGAAGAAGAAGAGAGAGAGAAAATAATCTCTTTTCTGAATTGATTACAAATGAAATTAATTGTCTTTCTAGAACCATCTAGCCCTTATATCAAATGTGACTGACCCTAATAACATGGGTCAGTCTTTAAAAACCGGACTGGGCAAAAAGAGACCCGAAAATAAAACAAGCCCAAAATAAAATAGTAGCTCACTGTGCAGTATACATACAATATACAATGATGATACAATGAAAATACAGCAATTATCAATGTATGTGTTTAGGCTTAGAACCTAAGTAGTCTTTTAGCTCAACACCCCCCTCAAGTTGTAGGGGGAAACCACCTTCAACTTGAACAAAAGACGATGATGAACAGTGCCAGGCAGGGGCTTGGTGAGAACATCAGCCAACTGGTGAGAAGTGGAGACATGAGAAAGGGAAATCAGACCATCAGTGAGCTTGGTACGAACAAAATGACAATCGACCTCAATACTCATGAAAAACTGGATTCTTAGCAATATGGAGAGCAGCCTGATTGTCAAAATAAACAGACAAAGGAAAAGAAACAGAAACACCAAGATCAGTGAGCAAACGAGAAATCCAAGATAATTCAGCAACCACCTTACTGAGTGCCCTGTATTCTGCCTCAGCGGAGGATAGAGAGACCACTGGCTGTTTCTTGGACTTCCAACTGACCAAGCTGTCACCCAAAAGCACACAAAAACCAGTAACAGATCTGCGAGTGTTAGGGCAAGCTGCCCAATCACTGTCTGAAAAGGCACTGACTGAAAAATCTGGACTGTCAGAGTAGAAGAGCCCCAAATCCATAGAACCCTTAAGATACCTAAGAATATGTAGAGCAGCAGACATGTAAGGTATTCCAGGAGCCTTCAAAAACTGACTCAAATGCTGAACAGCAAAACAGATGTCAGGTCTGGTATGTGTCAAGAAGAGGAGCTTGCCAATCAAGCTCCTGTAATGATCAGGAGAAGGGAAAAGATCACCAGAATCAGCATGCAATTTGGTATTGAGGTCCAAAGGGCATACTACAAGGGAGACAACCACACAGTCAAACTGATGCAGCAAGTCAGAAACAAACTTGTGTTGATTAAGGAGCACACCACCAGCAACAGAGGACACCTCAATACCCAAAAAATAGTGCAGAGACCCAAGGTCTTTGATTCTGAAGTGGTCATCCAGGAAGACCTTGAGGGCAGAAAGTTCAGCAACATCATCTCCAGTGATAATAATGTCATCCACATACACAGCCAGAACCACAAGACACCCAGGCTGACCCTTGACAAATAAATAGTAGTCATTCATATAATGAACATAGCCTCTGGAGTATAGAGCATGAGACAGCTTGGCATACCACTGCCTGGAAGCCTGTCTCAATCCATAAAGGGATTTCTGTAACTTGCACACAAGAGGTGCAGAAACAGAGGGATCAGAAGAGGCAAAAACACACAAACCCGGAGGAAGCTTCATATAGATCTCCTCATCAAGGTCACCATGCAAGAAGGCATTATTAACATCAAGTTGAAAAAGACCCCAATGTTTCTTAACAGCCACAACAATCAAGCACTTAACAGTAGACATCTTGACCACAGGAGAAAATGTTTCTGTGAAATCAACACCCTCAATTTGAGTATCACCCCTAATGACAAGCCTAGCCTTTTATCTTTCAATACTACCATCAGCCTTATATTTAATTTTATAAACCCATTTGCAGCTTATGGGCTTCTTACCAGAAGGAAGTGGAACAATATCCTAAGTATGGTTGGCATCCAAAGCCTCAAACTCCTTGCTCATGGCATCCGCCATGCTGGGACTGATGCAGCTTGAGAATAATAGAAGGGTTCAGATTCCAAAGGAGAAGAAGAGGAGGAAGAGCCAGAAAATGAAGGTAAGTGACAAACATAATCAGTGAGATAAGAGGGAGGATTATGTTGTCTGCCAGATCTTCTATGTCCAGTAGGGGCAACAGAGGAAGAAATAGCTGGAGGAGAAGGATCAGGGTTGAAAAGAGGAGTGGAAGCAGGATGATTAATATCACAAAGAGGAACAGAAGAAGAAGGAAGGGAGGGAGGAAGGGATGATGAAACAGGACAGGAGTCAGAAGGAAAAGAAGCAAAAGGAGAAGGACAGAGGGGAACAGGTAAATCATATTCAGAACAGGGAAGATCAGGGGAAGAAACAAAAGGAGAAGGAAAAGTAGAAGAACCAGAGGTAACAGCAGAAGCAGAGTCAAAAGGAAAGCAGGTTTCATGAAAAATAACATCCCTGGACACAAAATACTTCTTAGTAGTTAGGTCATATAGCCTATAACCCTTTTTGGCAAAGGGATATCCCAGAAAAACACAGGAAATAGCTCTAGGTTTCAGCTTATCTCTCTGTGGGATGGGTACAGTGGCATAGGCAAGACAGCCAAATGCCCTTAAATGTGAATAAGTAGGGGCCTTGCCATACAATATTTCATAAGGAGATTTGTTGTGAAGAATTCTGTATAGAATCCTATTAAGCAAGTAGGTGGCAGTCAATAAACAGTCCCCCCAAAAATGAATAGGTAATTTGGATTGAAAAAGTAAAGCGCTACATGCTTCAAGGAGGGTCCTATGTTTTCTTTCTACAACACCATTTTGTTGAGGAGTGTGGGGACAGGTAGTTTGATGAATAATGCGCTGTTGGTTGAAGAAAGAAATACCAGCAAGACTAGACCCTAATTCCAAAGCATTATCACTTCTGATAGTTTTTACAGTAGCATTAAATTGAGTCTTGACCATACACAAAAAGGACTTAAGAAGGCTAAAAGCATTACTTTTAGACCCCAGTAAATGTGTCCAGGTTGCTCTAGAAAAATCATCAACTATGGTAACAAAATATCTTGAGCCAGAAGAGGTGGGTTAGTGATAAGGGCCCCAAGTGTCTACATGAATCAGTTGGAAAGGTCTACAAGTACTGATTGAACTGTCAGGAAAAGGAAGTCTAGTTTGCCTACCCATGGGAAAAACAAAACAGGGAAATGGTTGTTTGGAAGCAAAGGGAAAAGACAAAGTAGAAATGTGTTTCATGCTTGCAAATGGAATGTGAGCCAGTCTTAAATGCCAAATGTAACTCATGTCATTTGCATCAGTTTAATTATTACAAATGGAACTATTTACATTGGAATTCAAAGCAACAGAATTAAGGTCAATAGAACAAACATGAGTACAAGAATCAGAAATGGAGCATACAGAAGTAGAGGAACAACAATTAACAGAAGAAGGTGATGAGGGCACCCAAGCAAATTTGTACAGACCAGCCTCCTCTTTACCAAGATCCAGAGGCATCTTCAGAGAAGGGGCCTGTAACATGTGAAGGAAACAGGAAGTTGCAGTAAACATGACAATACACTGCAACTGTTTTACTAGTTTGTGGACAGTAATTAAATTGTGTTTGAAAGAGGGAACAAACAGTACATTATGAAGAGTTATGGAGGGAGTTAAAGCAAAAGATCCATTTGAAGTCACTTTTAATTTATACCCGTTAGGAAGAGTTACAAGATAAGGCACAAGTAAAGGTGTGATATTAAGAGTAAGTTCTTATTAGATGTCATATGATCAGAAGCCCCTGAATCTATTATCTAGGAGACAGAAGCAATATGAGTAAGTAGACAGAGTTTGGAATCAGAAACAGGACTCTCAGTAAGCATAGTACCAGCAAAGTTGGCAGCACACATAGGAGGAGAGGTCTGAGCAGGAGAAGTCTGAGCAGTGGAGTCACCCAATTTGGACTGTTGCAGCAGATTCATCAATTGATCATAATGTTGCCTGCTCAATCCAGGGAATACAGAACCATGTCCATCCACATGTTGGACAGATGAATGACCCTCAATGTGATTTCCAGAAGCATGAGAATTGTGTCCATCAGAAGAAGGGAAGGAGGTGAAATCAACACCAGCGGTTACATGGGCAGGAGTAGTTCTCTTCCCTTTGTTAAACCTGATGTTTTGAGGAAATCCATGAAGTTTGTAACACTTATCAATTAAGTGCCCAAACTTCTTGCAATATACAGAAGAGAGGTCCTCTGGATTGATCAAAAGTAACTCTCTAGGCATACTGTCTGAGAGGAGAAGAGTTGGGCAATGCAACTTGACTGAAAGAAGGTGTAGAAGTTTTATGTGTGTTGACACTGAAGGACATAGAGTCAGGATTGAACTGGAAATAGACTGAACTTGTCTTTGTTTTTCATCATTGAGGAGAATGTTATAGACACTGTCAAGACTAGGAGGAGGCTGCATCATCAGCAAGTTGCTCCTCACCCCCATATATGTCTCATTAAGGTCCATGAAAAATTGAAACATACTATTTTCCTTATCCTCCTGTATGATGCCAGGTTTGGCAGCACAAATACATCTTTGGCCATGATTTGTGCATACTGCTCCTAACTCATCCCATAACCCTTTGAGTTTGTTAAAATAGGATGCTATATCTAGAGGTCCTTGAGAAGAATGAGAGAGTTCTCTTTTAAGTTCAAAAATTTTGGTCCTATTGGCTGTGCCATATCTGGCTTCGAGTTGTGCCCATATACTCTGTGCACTCTCAGAATATTGCACTCTCAGCTATTTGAGGAGACAGAGATGCAGTCAACTAGGAAATTACCATATTATTGCATCTGTCCCATAATTTCTGTTCATCCAAGTTAGTATTTGGTCTAGGACAGGTACCATCAACAAAACCAATTTTGTTCTTAGCGGACAAGGCAACTATCATCTTCCTCTTCCAACCCCCATAACCACTACCCGAGAAGGGAATAGGAACAATGGAAACACCAGGAACATCAAAAGAGTAAACAAAGAGAGGACTTGTAGGATCAATAGGTGAGGGATTAGTAGGGTTCATATTTGTCATCAGAAACAGAATAACAATGATGATAGGAAATTGATAAAATATTATGAACTACACGATACAACAAATATTCCAGCAACAAAAACACATGCAAGCTCTAATCGAGAGTGAAAATAGGGTTACTCGACTTCTACGCTACCGGAGAAGAAACGGCCTTCAAAGGTTCAGAGAAAACCCTAGGTTCGTTCAGAGAAAACCCTAGCTTTCAGAGAAACCGGCGCAATCAAGCACGAGAGGTGTCAGAAGTTCACCCTAAACACCACGCTTGAAGAAGCAACAGCAATCCACAAGAAACTGAAATCATCTCCGATTCTCAAAAAAAATCCAGAATCACCCCCAACAAATCAAAAAATCCAGAAATTACCACCGATAACTCAATAAGGCTGAACCGGAAGAACCGAGAAGAGCCATGCTCTGATACCATGTGAACATGGAGAATCGGAGATGATGATGAAGAAGAAGAAGAAGAAGAAGAAGAAGAGAGAGAGAGAGAGAGAGAGAGAGAGAGAGAGTGAGAGAGAGAGAGAGATAGAGAGAGAGAGAGAGAGAGAGGGAGAGAGAGAGAGAGAGAGAGAGAGAGAGAGAGAGAGAAAATAATCTCTTTTCTGAATTGATGAAAATGAACAAATGAAATTAATTGTCTTTCTAGAACCATCTAACCCCTATATCAAATGTGACTGACCCTAATAACATGGGTCAGTCTTTATAAACCGGACTAGGCCAAAAGAGACCCGAAAATAAAACAATCCAAAATAAAATAGCAACCCAATGTGCAGTATACATACAATATACAATGATGATACAACAAAAATACAACAATTATCAATGTATGTGTTTAGGCTTAGAAGCTAAGTAGTCTTTTAGCTCAACAATTATATATATAATCCGTCTTCAATATCTAGCTTAAATAATTAGGTTTAAAGCATATTTTCTATGTCTTTTTGTAATCAAACGTTCGATTTTACTAACATTTAATGTGATTCTAATATCAATCATTTTTAAAAAATTCAAAAAATGAAAGCGTGTTGTAGTAGAAGTTTACTTGTCGAGTGTGAGTGTGACTAATTATTGTATGTATTTTATACAGATTTTGGTACCAAACATGAGGGAAATCTAATTTTCTTTTCATTCCAATCAATTTCAGAATCTAGAGTGGTGTACGTGTCATGTTCTTCTATATTTGAGAAAATTATTTAACTTCTTTAGATATATAATCTTCTCACAAAGATAAATATTGAAAAACATGATGCTGATTATGGGGAACTAAATCTTGAAAACTACGACTTTTTTACTTTCTACTCCATTAACAAGTTAACTTGAATTATATTATCGTCCTAACTTTAGTATAATAAGTTAATAATCATAATGATGTAGAAATTGTACATATTGCGGAGGAATTAGTAAGCTACTTCATTTTGGTTTATGGATAGATAAAATTAAATGAACGATTAGAGGTGAAATCGAAATTTAAAGTGTAGGAGTTCCCACCAAATTCTTAAAGGTTAGGTTACTACCTGCTTCTACGAACAACTTCAAGTCAATATAGCAAAATATTCAAACTAAGGATAGGAATGGGTACTACCATTCAAAATATATTAACAAAACAATAAACCACTTAAAGACAACATATGAATAAAAATTTACCGTTGCAATTGCACTCAACGTCTTGTCATATTTTGAAAATGATGAATAGTATTATGTCGAGAAAGAGGTAATACAAAAATAAAGAGAGTAAAGAACATCAAATTTTAACGTGAAAAATTCTTCAAATCGAAGGTAAAAACCACGGGATCATAAAGATTCAAAAGGCTCCACTATAATAATAATTAGAAAAGTTTTTCAAATTGGCTACACAACAAGTGTCAAATATGGAGCAACAATAGCAACAAGAGCAACAACAAATCAATTGAAGAAAGAGGAGAATCCACAAAAATGGAGTTGTTGTTCGAGGCTCTAAATCAGATGCTATGAGCCTCAAATCTAATCTTCACCGTTCAAATAAAAGACCAAGATGTTACAAATACTCAGTCAAAATTTCCGCCCAATCCAACAATTCGCGATTCGGTAAACGCAATTTGAAATTGGTTGGTCGGAATAGAAATCTGCAGCAAAACAAATACTTTTCTTCTCTCTTCTCTCTTGATGAAAGCTCTCTCAAAAACCACTTTTATGTGCTTAAGTCTTTCAAAGACTTGTATCAATGAGCATGCAATAATTCTTCAAGGCTGTCCTATTTATAGATCATGAGTGGTACTTTTCCTTAAATCCAAAACCAACTTTGAATAGGAACAAAAATCGAATCCAATTCCGAATAGGAATGAAAACCAAAAGAGGATGGGATCAGATCATTGGGCCTTTAGCTGGATAGCATAGGCATGTGCCCAACAAACTCCCCATCCAGCCAAGGGGCCAAATGTGTCTTCAAGTAGAGGAACTATTAATAGGCTTCATGCCTCACAATTTTTTGCAAAACACATGCTTATCTGCAAGCTTAGCTACGAAGTCCTCTGGTGGTTCCATATAAATCTCCTCATTTAAATCGCCATGAAGAAAAGCAATCTCGACATCCATCAGCTCGACCTCTAAATCTAGACTTGCAGTTATTCCTAGAACCACACGAATAGAAGAAACCTTCACAATAGGGAAGAAAATTTCATCAAAGTCAACTCCCTTCTTCTGGACAAAACCTTTAACAACTAACCTCGCCTTGTATCTAGGTGCAAAGGTATGATTATCTTTCTTTATTCTAAATATCCATTTGTTAGATAAATCTCTCTTACCTTTCGGCAGTTTTACTAACGCATATGTAGCATTCTCATGGTGTAACTTCATGCCATCTTCCATGGCTTCTATCCACGGATCTTTGTGAGTATCTTGCATGGATTTATCATAGCTTTCAGGTTCTCCCATGTCAGTCAAAAGTACTTACTCATCGAGAGGATAGAATATTAATTTTTACTTCTCCCTTATAGATCTTCTAAGAGAGGTTTTAAGAGCATTAGAAGTAGTTACCTGAGTAGGAATTGGTTGCTAATCAATCATAACTTCATCAATTGGAGCATGCATAACATCTACACCATGATGATCATTTTGATCTTGATCACTATCATCATTTTGATCATGATCAATATCTCCTTCATTGTCTTGTGTTCCTCCATATGCAATAGGTGCCTTAATAATAGAAACTGGATCAATATCAACTAAGCTCTCATTACTCTGAGAATCTATATTCTCAGCTTTGTCAATATGTTCAATAGTCTGGTCTTCAAAGAATAATGCATCAGGATTTCTAATAAGTTTATTGTCAACTGGATCATAAAAACGATACCCAAACTCATCTTGACTATAACCGATAAAAATGCACTGCTTATTTTGACATCTAGTTTCGATCTCTCATCTTTAGTAACGTGCACACAAGCTTTATATCCAGAAACTCTCAGGTGATCATAAGAAATATCATTGGCAAACCAAACTCTACCTGGGACATCACCATCCAATGCAACAGCAGGAGATAAATTGATAATATATGCAACCGTGTTAAGTTTTTTCATAATGTATTTGGAATTTTAGCCTCTGAAAGTAAGCATCTAACTCTCTCAACTAGATTTCTATTCATCCTCTCTTCCAAGCCATTCAATTGAGGCGTCTTGGGCAGAATTCTCTGATGACGAATTGCTTGTACCTTGCAATGATTATTAAAGGTACCACAATATTCACTACCATTGTCAGTGCGAATACATTTTATTTTCTTCCCCGTCTGTCTCTCGACTAAGTCCTGAAATTCCTTAAACACTCCAAGTGATTGATCTTTAGATTTCAAAGGATACACCCAGAGCTTATGAGAATGATCATCAATGAAGGTCACAAAAAAAAATGCACTACCTTTTAACTTTACTTTAAAAGAATCACACAAATTGGAGTGTACTAGCTCCAATAAATCGAACTTTCTTTAAAAATGACAAAGTCTACTACTTTGGCATTTGTGTTTGCAACTGTTGTTTATAATATAGATTGAAAAGAAATTGTTGAATATTAAAGAAATAGATTTACAATTACATATTATAGGCTAAAGTCGATGTAAATAGAAATCGGTACTAATAAGTTGAATAGCCATGTTAGTGGGTGTCTTTAAGCGAGTGTATAAAGCTACTAACTGATATGCTACTTAGAAGGTGATCAACTTAGTAGTCTATAGTTATTGGCCTAAGAAGGCTTAGTGGATAGTGTTTTAGTATTTAATCTATTTTAAAATTTGAAAGGTATATATATATATATATATATATATATATATATATATATATATATATATATATATATATATATATATATATATATATATCATTATTGTTAGATTTTGAATCTTTATAAGCTTAAACTAAGACTAACACATTTATCTATCCTAGTAGCAAAGGAATATATGTCCAAAATCGAAGATCTATACGGCATCAGCAAGATATTTTAATCATAAACATACACAAAAATTGTTACCTTTGAATAAAAGTTTAAACGTTAGGGTTTATATCGATTATGTCATTTAGATATCCACATTAATCTTACCTCAAAATAAAAATAGTTACTTGCATTTTAATGGTAACAATCAACAAATTAAAGCCATGTGAATTAAAACATAGTGATTGATCTTTAGATTTCAAATGATACACCCAGAGCTTATGAGAATGATCATCAATGAAGGTCACAAAAAAAGTACACTACCTTTTAACTTTACTTTAAAAGAATCACACAAATCGGAGTGTACTAGCTCCAATAAATCGGGCTTTCTTGAGGGAGGATGGCCATGAAAGGAAACCCTTTTCTGTTTGCCAGCTAAACAATGGATACACCTTTTCACCTTTGCTTGTTTCAATCCAGAAAGCAAACTTTTCTAAGCCAAACACGTAATCCTCATATCGCTCATATGACTCAATCTTCTGTGTCACAATTCTATTAAAGTATCACTGTCTACCAAATTTATAGAGTCATTAAGAATAGAGCCCTATGTGACATATAAATAACCACACTTGACTCTGTGAGCCACTGCTAACCTTCCCTTAGTGAGCTTTCATTGGCCATTAAAAAGGGCATTATGTAACCTTCATCATCTAATCTTCCTGCAGAGATTAAATTGAAAGGAAAGTCCGGAGCATGCTTGACAATTTAAAGAACTTACGTTGAACCATTACTAGTTTTTAAACAAGCGGTGCCAACACCAAACACCTTAACTTCACTGCATTTCCCATCTTTAACACTCCAGAATTAACATAAGTAAGATGAGAAAAAATATTTTCTTGGTGTGACATGTGAGGTAGATCCAGAATCTACTATCCAGCTAGTCTCATGGGATACAAAATTGATGACATTTTTAACATAAGCAAAAAGAAATTCATCTCGAACAATGGCAGGAACATTGTTCTCGTTATTTTCAGCTTTCTTTCCTTCTCTGGTGTCTTGATTCAACTTGCGGCAAAACCTTTCGATGTTTCATTTCTATGGTTGCATGAAATAATATAGTATTTTGACCCTAACTTACTTCTACTTTTATCTCTATTCGTTGGCCTCTTGTTCTATCTCTTCCCCGGTCTTCTGTAACCAAGATACCTGTTTGTGAGGAAGAACCCTGAGATTTTCTCCTTACTTCCTCGTTCAACACACCACTCTTAGTATATTTCATGGTCACTTTACCTCAAGGAGCTAAATTTGTCAAAGAAACACGAAGATTTTCCCAAGAGTCTGGGAGAGTATTAAGAAGCCAAAGTCCGTGTATCTTATCACCATTCCAGACAGTTTATCGAGGACGCCCTGGAAATCATTTATTTGATCAAGGATAGGGTTGCTTTCCTTGTATTTAAAGGTCATTAATTGCTTTAGCAGGAACAACTTGTTGTTCCCAATTTTTGAAGCATAAAGACTCTAGATTTTCCCACAATGATCTTGCATGTGTCTCGTTTACAATATGATTGCGATCAACACATTGACGTATATATCTACATGCTTGTTGGTGCTCGAAATTCCAATATCCATCAGATATACTTTCAAGTTTATGAGCTGAAAAAATGAGTAGATGCATCTTCTTCACGAACAACAAATCCTTCATCTTGCTTCTTAAACAATATAATTTCTCCCATTTAAACATATCATCTTGCTCATATTCTCCTCCATTCCGTAGATATTCGGATAAACAACCAAGGCTCTGATACCCCTGTTATGTCGAGAAAGAGGCAAACCTGAAAATAAAGAGAGTAAAGAGCACCAAATTTTAACGTGGAAAACCCTTCAAATCGAAGGTAAAAACCATAGGATCATAAAGATCCAAAAAGCTACACTATAACAATAAGAGGGTTACAAAAGTTATCCAAATTGGCTATACAACAAGTGTCAAACATGGAGCAACAATAGCAACAAGAGTAACAACAAATCAATTGAAGAAAGAGGAGAATCTACAAAAATGAAGCTGTTGTTCGAGGCTCTAAATCACATGCTACGAGTCTCAAATCCGATCTTCACCATTTAAATCAAAGATCAAGATGTTATAAATAGTCAATCAAAATTTCAGCCCGATCCGATGGTTAACGATTCAGAAAATGCAATTCGGAATTGGCTGGTTGGAATAAAAATCTGCAACAAAACAAATATTTTTCTTCTCTCTTCTCTCTTGATGAAAGCTCTCTCTCAAATCACTCTTATGTGCTTAAGTCTTTCAAAGACTTGTATCAATGAGCATGCAATAATTCTTCAAGGTTGTCCTATTTATAAATCATGAGTGGTGCTTTCATTAAAGCCAAAACCAATTCTAAATAGGAAAAAAAATCGAATCCAATTCCGAATAGGAATGGAAATCAAAAGAGACCAGGATTAGGTCATTGGGCCTTTGGCTAGACAACACCGGTATGTGCCCAACACAATGATTGCATCATTAGGTACGTTTTCAAATGCTTCATCCCCTATATAACAAACTAAATAATCATTCAAAAATTGATCAGCAATTCTGTTCAAAAGTCATTTTTAATATACTTTATCGAAGAAAAGCTCTTTCAACCACAGTAGTGACAAGCAATATCAAATCTCGACCATCATACCCGTACTGTAACTAAATAAATGGAGTCATTACCACGAGTCCGACTGAACCAGTAGCTTTAATCCAAACTCTATATTTATCTTATAAAATTTACTATTAATTATTAATTTAAAACTCAGTAACTTAAAGGATTAAAACTTTAAACCTATAACCTTCAAATCCTTTATGTTCTAACGTTAAATGTAATGGAGAAGTACCCCGGAAGAGAAAAAAATCGCATTAAACCGAAAAGACAAATCAAACAGATTAAAAACCTGACTAAGTTTTGTTTAATTTAGTTTGGTATTGAGTAAAAAACCTGAACCAAACCGACATACAAATATATAGTTTTTATATATACTATTAAGATTTTATATAGAATTTTCTTTAAAAATGTCTAGAAATATTTGGAATTATCTTGCGGGATATAATATTTAATAGTATATGAAGTGTCTATATTTACTAACTTTAAATAATGAATTGTATGATCACTTTCTCATCAAGTGTTACTGAAATGCTTCAATCTCTTTGTTCTTTCATATTCATATCATATGTTAAGATCTACTAAATTGTTATATCTTTTTTGTATGTGAAGTGATTATTATTATTTAGGTATCATGTTGATTTTTATGTTTAATTTTTAAATTCAGCTAAGCTTGAAAGTGTACATCTACGAAATATAATTGGCAGATGACTAAGAAAATAATTAATATCTGTTACTAAGAGAATTCTCTCATAAGAATATATATTTGTCAATTTTTTATTTTTTACTAAACATATATTTTGTTTATCAAAATTTTAACAAAGTAAGATTGAAATAATATTTAAGTGACAAAAACCGGAGAAAATCCTGCAAAACCCAATACAAACCGATATAGTTGGTTTGGTATGGTTTTGATAAAAACCGAACTAACCCGGTCCATGTACACCCGTACAGGTCGGGCTCACCCAATTTTAATGTAAAAATAACACAGCTAGCCAGCTTTCGAACTTGTCATTCAAAAATAGTCAGTGTTTGCAAAATCATTGAAATATAACCACTATATATGTTGCTGCAACATGGACCGTTTCAGCATAATATACTGGAGAACGATGCACCTGTATATGAACTTCCAGCATATTATGCCGGAACTCCAACATGCAAAAAGTTTCAGCATAATATACTGGATATTGGAGCACATATGTATGAACTTCCAGCATATTATGCTGCAACGGTATATTATACTGGAGTTCCAGTATACTTATGTTGGAACTCCAGTATATTATGCTGGAGTATTTTTCCAAAATTTTGAATATTGTTTTCGCTCAGATTTATCTTTACATGAAAAGTGACTAAATTTCAATTACTTTTGAAACTTTGGCTATTTTTAAATCGCCACTTGTAAATCTAGCTATTTTTTAATTTCTTCCGGTTTAGGTCCGGCCTTGACCACTATTAGAACAGCCTTCGGCAATGAGTGGACTGGTATCGTTTTTGCCAGATTAGAAAAAGAAGTTATTTATCTTGTGCTGGATTTCGTAATTCTAACATAATCTTAAAATACCGATTATGAACACAATTCAGTTGACTCATATGCGTGTTAAGTCTTTCTATACCTTTATTCCAACGGCTAAAACCATCTTTTGTGAAAGAATTACCTATTTTTTCATACCCCCAAATCTCATATTTAAACAAGTAACAACATAAGCAAAACGTTGCATTTTTTAGTATTGTATTCTAACCATCTAGAATAGAAGTGAATATATATATATTGACAAAAGTTATTGGACTCCCGGAAAATCATACCCCACACTGTAGATCCGCCCCGATGGACGATAGCTTATTATGACCATTTTCGTAACGCCTCATCTTTGTGATGATCTTACGTCTATGCAATAGAGGAACTGAGTGGAAGCGCCAAAAATACCTGTTCCGATTTTGGTTTGATTCCCCTGTGAACTATTTTTTGTCATAATCAGATGATTTTGGTAGAGAAATAAACCTGGAAGAATTCTACTACAATTTACAATCACTATGTTCCCTATTCAAAACTAAGGTTAGCAAATTGTTATGAACTGACTGGGAAGTTTTCTTCAGGCGGCTTTCGCCACAAATAATTAGCAGCTTCAATCCATCTTGGATGGACTAAAGATTTCTTCTCCTTCACCGCCCAACGCGATTTGTCAGTTCCAGCATCCATGGAGACCACATGTGTCACCGATTGATCAACTTCTGTGGAGCATGTGGCTCCTAATTGCTCGGCCAGTTTCCACAAGTGGTGATTTTCTGCTTGGAATTGTGTAGGAAATACCCGGGTGAAGACGATTTTACAACCCTTCAATATTTCCTTCCGAACTTGTTTCAGCACCTGTAAAAATGCCAACAGACTCTTATTAGACTATACTAGCGTCCCTAAATAAATTCCCTAGACACAAGACTGAGACGGGTTTAAATGGAGCGACATGGACAATTAGGATTCATATAGCCAAACCCAATTTGCTTGGGATCGCTTAGCTGTTAAATTCTCTGAACAATATGTGACGCCGCAGACATGCGCCTTGTTGAGGGCCAAAAATGCTCCAATACCCAATGACAAATGATATTAATGAGAAGCGATCGTTACACTTTAAGATATATGATCTATTACAACTTCCAACTTTCTTTAAAGAACCAAGATCAGCAGAACATGGTCTTCTTTCACTTCTTTTTCCCCACCGCTTTTGGGCAGGGGGGAGGAAGGGCAGAGGTGGGTATTTTCAGGATTTAAAGGTCCCCTCTTAAGCTCAGTACTCCTTGTTATGGTTTCCAAAAGACGAATTATATCAATGTTCACTCAGGACCAAACGTTAATTAACCTTTCATGGGAAATAGGTATTGCACATAAGTCAGCAATATGCTAGGTCGGTGTTACGTTCACAGACTGCAATACAGCCAATACTGGCAGGCAATATGTAGAAACAACTAAGCAAGTAAGCCTCAAACCACCTTTTTTTTCTATGAAGGAATTGGTTTCATTACTGGCATCAAGAAGCTGCATAAATTACAAAAGAGGTAAGCCTCAAACCACCTTAGGCAGCAGAAAGGAAGCTTTCGAGTAAAGTAATGAAACTATGGTGATAAACCACAAAATGGACACAAAGCACTCAATAAGTAATATTCAAGAGGTGCACACACGATGTTGAACCTATGCATACTGAGAATCTGACATGCAAATACATTCCCTCCTCAGTCACAATTAAATGCAATCTAATTTGACTAGCACCGTTAAACCCCATAGGAAAACAACTTTAAGGCGATTAGAATCATGTTGGGAGCTCCAACGTAATGTTCTAAGACATTTTGGCAAACAAATCACATCCACGCTTAGGCTATTAGGACTTTTTAGGGTTTGGAATAAAATATATGTTCCCTAAAACAAACTTTCTAAAATACATGTTTCCTTAATCAACTTTGCAATCACTTACTAAGCGTAAAAAATTTGGCAGAACATTGAACTTGGGAGATGGGGTAACGCACCGTATCGAGGTGGGATGGATGAAATGGAGGTTAGCATTTGGAGTCTTGTGTGACAAGAATGTGCCACCGAAACTTTAAGGTAAGTTTTATAAAGCGGTGGTTAGACCAGCCATATTGTATGGGGCTAAGTATTGGCCAGTCAAGATTTCACATATCCAAAGGACGAAAGTAGCATAAATGAGGATGTTGAGGTGGATGTGCAGGCACACTAGGATAGATAAGATTAGGACTAAGGACATTCGGGAGAGGGTGGGCGTAGCTCCTTTGGATGAAAGATGCGGAAAGCGACACTTAGATGGCTCGGGCACGAGGGAGGAGGAGCCTTGATGCTCGGTGTGCGCAGTTGGCTCTGGCAGATACGAGAAAAGGTAGAGGGCAGCCTAAGAAGTACGAGGTAATCAGGCAGGACATGGCGCGGCTTCATATTTTCGAGGATATGGCCCTTGATAAGAAGGTGTAGAGGTCAAGCATTAGGGTTGTAGGTTAGGGAGTAGTCAAGTGTTTCTCCTCGTACAGGCTAGTCTGATAGTGTTTTGTCATTGAGTGCTAGCGGTTTTTGTTATGTCACATTTTTTATGTCTTTCACATGGCCTTTCTATTTATTTATTGCCTTTTACGATGTTGATTCTATTTTTCAGGTTTCTGTTGTTACGGATCTATTGTCTCTGAGCCAAGGGTCTCCCCGAAAACAGCCTCTCTATCCCTCCGGGGTAGGGGTAAGGTCTGCTACACTCTGCCCTCCTCAGACCCCACTTGTGGGATCCTACTGGATGGTTGTTGTAACATTGAACTTGGTCGAATATAATTTAGCAGAGTTTCTTCCTTTTCTTTTTTAGTTGGGATAAGTGATTCAGAAGAGTATTTAGTAATGTGAAAACTGGATTTTTGGTTTATCTTAATTTGAATTGTGGAGAAGAATATTTTAGGAGGGGTTAGGTGTTTGGAATGGGCAGAAAAGAGTAGAAGTTTCTTTTATTAGGACGGAAGGAGTACTAAACTAAAAGTCGCCTATAAATTAAACTGTTTGCCAAGAATTTTACCTGCCTAACATCTCGCTCCATAATATTGTCCCTGCGTTCCTAAAAAACAAGAAAAAAAAAATCAACAATGGAAGGCAGCTACAATCAAAAGTAACAAAATTAGTAAGTGGTACCCCCTTCATGCCAATATAGATGTCCCATTACATGATAAATTAGGTAAGAACTGAAGTTTTTTTGTATTCAAACGAAGTGGGTCCGTAATTGTAGAATTAATTTTAAAGTATGAACATTTTCTAGCATAAAATTCGGTTTCCTTAAAATGAAACAAAAACTATTTAATTATGTTACGGTTCCTTAAAATAAACTGAACAGAATTTTGAGACAACTCAAACAGAAAGTATGAGGTAATTTGAGGAAGGAATAGCAAAAACATACCGGGTCGAAGAAAAGACTGTGGATCCGTTGCAGTACTTTTAAAACAGAGGCAAGCGCTCCCTCAGCTTCATTTTCATCACTTTTTGTTTCACACAGTGATTTACATTTTAAACCAAATTGTCGACAACTTGAGGTAAAGAAATGATATCTCTCCATCAGTATTAGGTTCTCCTTGTGCTTTCCCCATACCTAAAACACAGGTTTCAGTTCCCCCAAAAAAACAAATCATTTATCTAATTAAAAATTAGAATTTAGAAATATATGGAAGTTGATTATACTCTTCGCTCAAATGAGATTACTCAGAGTGCTTTAGACACAGAGCAGGTCTTACAGAGATTCATGCAGTTGGGACCAGATACAAGTTTAAGATAGTCGTGCAATACAAACAAAAGCATTTAACTTTGGAAAAAGAAAAGCAAACTAGGAGATCTCAAACCAACTATCGGCAACATCAAGAAAAAGCATCCATAAATAAAAACACAAGAAAAATAGCTAAGACTTGGGTCAAATAGAGAGTAATAAACAACAGAAATTGTTCTACAGTTCTAGACGTAAAAAGTTTATGATAAGAAGTCTGAATAAAAAGAGTTTTTGGGAGCAGAAGATTACAGTAAACTACTGCTTTTGTGAATTTCAGCACAAACAGACCCCACTTTCAAAAAAAAAATTCAGCACTTGCATTTGGGAACATAAATGGGAGTTATTAGCACAACTATGGTTCATAGAGAACTGACTAAAACATGAAGATATATAATGAACATGTAGAACAAGAAAATGGTTTGTAGATATTAAAAAAGTTCCAAGGAGTATGTGTCAAGAGATACAATGGAAAGCAAGTGGAGCAGCAACTCGCACATAATTATTAATTGCAGGCAGCCCATTCAGGGACGTACAATAGTGTTTAAATGATAGAACTCAACACAAGGATAACACACAAAGTGAGAAACGGTCCAATTTATTAATTGCAGGCAAGAGCAACAAAATGTTACATTCCATTATTCAAAACTTGTTCAGTACGTCAACAGCAACTACTATCTTTCTCCACCCCCAGCAAAGTGCCAGCAAAAGTGGTAATCAAAAGCAACCTGAACATGTTTATCAATCACTAAAAAGGAGGGAACTACAAATGTGAACGCATGGCACAATTATGTTGCTCGGACTCTCCGAAAATGTCGCCGGGTGCATGTCGGATACTCCAAAAGTAGTGTATTTTTGAAGAATCCGACACAGGTGCGGCAACATTTTGGAGAGTCACCGCAACATAGTGGCACAAACACTAACAAAGAACTGTAGATAACAATCAGGCTTAATGAAGTTCTGTGCAGATGATAAGTTAAACTCCAAAACAACCCCGAAATGTCAGAATAGCAATACATGAAAAATGGAAAGCTGTTAATTAGGGTGGAGGGAACTTAAATTCAATCCAATTAACTCTTACTTTGTATGTATGTATGTAATAAGCCTTCAATGGTATTAGCATTCTTTTTCTTTGAGAAGGAAAATTACTATATGGAATAAGAACTATCTCAATGGTATTAGCATTCTCCTAACCACAAAAGAAATTCCATCATTCTTCGTGGGGGGAACATGATACTCCTAGAGAATTGCTTACAGGCTTACCGCTTCAGTATCATCAAGGATCAGGACAGCACTTTCTTGGCCCACAACAACATCGAGACCTTTTTGATGCCTCTGGGTGCAGTCTCCTTGAGCAATCACTCTAGAATGGAAGTAGATACCTCCAGGGTCAAGTAAGTTTGCCATTTCCAATGCATAAGGACGTTCACCCATCGTGTAAATGTACATCTCAAATAAACTACTGGCTTCTTTAAGGAAGGTGTGGACAAATGGCCTCAACTTTGTCATCATGTGTATCCAATCCAATTTGAAAAGGTTGCTTCTCAAAACATCTGTACATCACAAGTTGGCAAAAACATCATAAAACAGTGCACAACAGATACCTGCAAAATAACTATCACAGCCAAACAACAAGAATAGAAGCAAAGGATGTCCTTACCATATATGAGGTCTAAGCAAACTAGTATAAGAAAAGACAAAACTTAATGTACACGATGACAAAGATTACCACAAAGAATTAACAAAGTGAAGAGCTTATAAAGCTCTAGGGTTACAGGCCAGGTTATCAAACAGCATAATTTAGATGACCTATATGTCAGAAGTCCCAGAAAGGGAACATCAGTTGCAATCAGAGCAAGATATATCCATTATACTTTCGAATCAAGAGTGCCAGCTAAACATTCTTTTCCTAGTCCAGGCTTCTGCATCATTACAAGACACTAGTAAACATTAACTCTGCAAAAGACATAACACATCATCTAAAATAGTGTAATCCCTTCCCCCTCCCCCCCTCCCCCCCTCTCCCCCCTTCTCCCTCCCTCGATTCGTAAAAATGCTCAGCTAGATTGGGAAAGAATTTCTATTAGCTTCAGAATCTGCAATCTGACCCCACCTGGTGGGAGTATACTGGGTAGTTGTTGTTGTTGTTGTTGTTCAGAATCTGCAATCTCTAAGAAAATTGCAGGTTGGTATGTCAAAGAGTTACATATTCCATGCACCAAGCAAGAAGATTAAAGTGTGCATGGGACCTATTAATGCCGAAAAATCTTCTATTTCTCTCCAAATAGAGACACATCTAGGAATGATGTCCAGTATTAAATTGCTCCAGCAAACAACTGCCTCCAGGCCAGAAGGAATGTAACAGATTGTAACATTATGAATTAGATGCACCCTAATTGCTCGTATAAATGGCTAAAGCACATATGCATCTAGTCAAAGTGGAAAGTGAATGAGCTAAAGTCTCCTCATCTATCTTGTGCAAACTGCACCAATACACAAAACCTGTTCATCTTTCTAATAAGGACCCACTAAATTGGACTTTAATTTAACCACTTCTGAAGTTCTGTTTAGGTATTATATGAATGAAATCAAAGAGTAATGTAGTCACACTGTCACGGAGACACATACCTGCCTGTTATCAGATCCCTTTCAAACCTTGGAGATCAAATTAAAGGAATAAGATGCTAGTAGTAGATTAAGGACACATGACAGAAATTATCGCAGTAAATCTGAACAGAGGGACAACTACTAATTCCAATAACATAGATTTTCTTAACTACGTAGTGTACATAACCTCATATTTTCTGTGTAGCTTCCTTCTCTATCTAGTTCATTAAACTAGAAGTCACATAACATATATACACCATAAAATCCCATCCAAGCTACATCGTAGAGATCCTAGCAGTACTTCATCTCACTGCTGCAGGTTTCACTCCAACTACCAATATCTCTAACAGATTTCAGGCTAGTAGACCTAGGCAGTACCGGTATAACCTGTTGGAGAAATTTCTTATTTTGCTTCCCTAGCTTCCTTGTGCAAGTAAAACAGATTTTCATCACTTTCAAGAGCAAGATATAAGCATTGAAATTATAAGCCAATAGCACATAACCAGTAAGAGTAGCATACCAGGCAGTACTTCTCGTTGGTCCTTCAAGTATAATTCTTCCGCGGAAATATCCGCAAGTCTAGTTGAGTTCAGGAGTGTATGGTCCAAATCAAGAACCAAGTACAGCTTTTTATGGCGTAATAAATTCTTCAGGTCCTTGTCACGCAAACGAGCAATTTCATCATCTGCAAGCCTCAAATTCTGCAAAATTAATTATAGAATCCAGTAAAGATGTAGAAAGTTTACCAGAAATAGCTGTCCCCAGCACATCATATAGTGCCTTCCATTCCTCTCAACCCTCCCCACACCCAACCCAACCCAAAAGAAAAGAACATTAGTATATACAAGTGTATTTTAGTGACTACTGAATCATTAACAATAACCTTGTGTATGTATCCAAAAGCCACACCCAATTCATTTTCCACTTTCTGCCCACACCTTATACACATCCCTCCCATGACACCAGGATGTGAGCATATATCCAGAGCCAAAGATGCTCCTGCAAACAGGGACATGTCAGGTTTATCACACAGAACCACACACGTAGCTGGAGAAGCACGTCGATGACTGGAAAGGAAAGAGTCAAAGAACTTATAACTACATGCAAGTAGCTGCAGCCTACTAATTAATTTCATCAACAACAACAACAACAACTACCCAGTAAAATCCCACAGAGTGGATATGTACGCATACCTTACCCCTACCCCGATAGGACAGAGAGACTGTTTCCGAAAGACCCTCGGCTCTATTAACTAATTTCATCCGAAAAATTATTTCCCTATTTCTTGATCATTTGTCAGGGGAAACTAATTTGCCATTTTCTAGTCCCTCCCCAAAGAATGAAAGCTCAAAGAAGCATTTTTAGTGTCAAGGAAACCATAGTTGTCGTCTATATGGAAAAGGCATTACCTAATCTCTAAAGAGCTGAAGACCAGCCTACCATCTGATACTTATCGTTGTCAGAATTCAGCAACTAAGGTTTTAATAAGATGGTCAGAAGAAGTAATTAAGCAAAGAAAACTACAGAAGCCCATAATGATCCAGTTGTAGCATAATCAGATTGTATTTACTTCAGGCCAATGAACATTTTCTAATAGGTGAGGTCAATAATATCCACAAAAAGAAGTGAGTTCGCGGAGAAGAATATACAAAAGTACAAAAGGATTCTTCGCTGTTAGCTGTGTGGCAGCTGAAAAAAATCAATCAAGTTTTCCATATGTAAATCATTTAAACAAAAGATTCAAAAGCTGAAGACAAGCATATTTCAAGGTGCATAGAGGCTGTTTATTTCCTTCGAAGCATTGATTGCTCCTCACTCTCCAACCATGGGACATACAAAGGAATAGCATTCTACAACTTTCTGTTTCTTAAGAGTTTCCCTCACCTTCCAGTCTTTGCAAGTTTTCTATGTCATGTAAAACATTTAAACCAAATAACCAAAAGATGAAGACAATTCTAATTCAAGCTGCATAGAGGCTCTTTATTTCCTTCAAAGCACTCACTGTTCCTCTCTCTTCAACCCATGTGACATCTAGAGTAATAGCATTCCACAATTTTCTGTTGTTCCATAGAGCTTTCCTTCCCTTCCAACTACAAAAAATTTCTTCAAGTGATAGGCATCTATTGAAGAACCTCGACAAGATAGAAACATGTACCAAATCTCTAATTCTACAAAATGCAAAAAAATGATTTTAAGTTTTCATCCCATTTTCACACATACAGCAATCACTCAATTAACTAGAGATCCAACTCACTTTTTAATACAGTATAAGAGCAAATGAGGGCTTCTTTGGATCTAGAGGTTCTTTAAAACTTACACTTACTTCTACATGCATATACAAGACTACAACCAACACTTAACCTAATGTAAGTGCAGTGATAACAACTAGGCATTATCTCCATTCATAGATATCACCTATGTGGATACTTTACTTCATTCATCTCTAACCTTAGCTAAGTCATAATGATGCTAGGAGGTTGTAAATCTTGAGAAAACTTCTCTCCACATGATTTTAGGTTACTTTACCCCTTTATATCCCCGTCAATCAACATACTGACACACATACAAGCTAGTGCAGTTAGAAGTCTATGTACAATAGAGACAAAGGTGACCTTCTCTATCAGCGATTTCCAAACCATTTTTCAGGGCCATGAAATGGTATTATTCAAATATTATACGCTCGAATAAAAGCTCAAACTCAAAATTATTATGAGCTCGTTTGAATTTCAAGGTAGACTTGCACTTGAGCTCGAGTGCTTTGTTTGAAGCTCATTTTGAATTTAGAGTCAAGCACCAGCAGTAAAACAAGACTGAGCTTGGCTCAAGTATACCTCTAGACATAAGTAGGTGCTGACATGAATTAAAAATAATTATTGTCAGGTGTTATAATATCTCTACAACAACACCAGAACATCAAATCATTCAACTCGATCTTGATAAAATGCTAAACAGATTTGTTTAATGTGCGGATAAAATGCTAAACAGCCTATCAGAAGATTGAATGACTCTTCTACAGCCTGACCTGAAGTTTCTGCTGGTTCTCCACGAGATGCTGAACTCTGTGGATAAACTGCGTCTTCCAAAACCTCTGCTTTGCGCTTCTTTATCCTATGATAATCAAAATAGACATCAATGAGGAAATTGAACTTGTAGTTTAAGCACAAACAATCAAACTGCAATGTTAGACTTTAAAAAGTAATAGTAAATTTAGCAATAAAAAGATTTCCAACTTCAGCAGAACTAACAGTAGTTGGTGACAATCAGCATAACCCTTTTGTAATTTGCTTCTTCTACACAAGCTCTTTTTCATGTTTAACTCAAAAACTTATCTTAGATGAACTAACAAATCCAAGCTTCACACGGAATCTTATAATACCTGCTAGAATCTGAGGCGCCATCATCAAGATCATCACCACCGCCACCATCTTCATCTTGCCCTTCCTCATCTTCCACCTCTTCCTCTTCCTCTCCCTCCCCCTCTGCTTCTTCATTTTCTACTTCGTGTTGGTCAGGTGATACATCAGAAGCAGAGTCCAACTCTGCATCGAGAAATGCTGCAAAATCATCGCTGCTTGACGAGTGCACTGGAGAATCTGCCGTCAGACTCATCTGGCATGCCCGACATGAATTATATAAGAATCATGCTACATTATAAGAAACAGTTGATACAGCAACATCCTTTTTTACTACCGTGTCAAAAACTCAAAAAAAAAACCAATAGCTTTAAAACGATTTCAATTTACATGTGGACTGCAACTTTGTAATTATTCACACACACACACACGCTTTATGAGGATATCATTAAGGCATAAAGCTCATTCCCATTGCAGAATTGAAAAGACCAACCCATATAAACAAACTTAATGAGTAATTATTAGTTTATAATTCAGTAAAGTATCCCAAAAATGCGACCTGATTTTATCAAGTTCAATGTTCAAATTTCAGCTTTGTCAGATAGAAATCTAATCTACAACTCATTCACCTCTCTGTAGCCCTAATTCTCATTCTTATAAATCTTCACTAAAGCCCCAAACAACCCAGCAATAATTCTACAGACTAACTAAAAGGTACTAGTAAACACACAAAAAAAATAGCCAAATCAGATGAATTATTCAAATTTTTCCGAAGTATATGGGAATACCCATATTAAACTTTATGCCAAATGTAAAAAAACTAGAAACAAAAAGTGGTTAATAAGAATCGAAACAACAATCACAGAGAGAACAATGGAGTTCACGGAGACGGGGAGAGAGTGACGGAACCTGAAATCACGGCAGGCAAGATTTCAAAGGCGCAGAAAGGGGTTTTGGCGTTTATATTGTTTGTACAAAGGGCTTTGCAACTTTTCAACTTCAGATGAAAATTGAAAGTTAAAAACAAAAATACGATTGATTTAAGATTTAAGATTTAAGAGTGATCTGATTTTATTTTACTTTTTTTTTTGCAATAAGAATTATCAGATTTAACTCTGAAATTAATCACAATTAAGCCTGTCGGTTTTGAGGTATATAAGAGAAATATAATTTTATTAGACATAAACTCAAGACATAATTTCAAAGAGCTCCTCGAATTTAATTTCTATAATACTAATATCACTTTTAGTTTACAACTAGAGTGAGCGAGGCCTGGTATCCTAGCCTACAGCATTTTGCTTGACTTGGCATGCATGAAGAAACAAAATTCAAAGACAAATGCAAGCAAGGTACCCCTTTATGGATAAAGATCAGGCACCAATCAATAATACTCATTACAAGATTGAGAAAGTTTAAAGCTGACTTTAGATCAGCTGCCTTTACATGGCACTGAGAAGTAAAATGCTCTGCGTCTTAATCTGGCAATCTAATAATGATGGATCTAATTTAACAAAGCAACACCAAGTACGAATTGCCAGATTTGCGGTATGCTACAATATCAGCATTTGAAGTAAGGATCTAGGAGGATCAACAATCAGTGCGAGGACAATCTTATATCTTAGAGCAAGCAAGTAATTTACACAGGCTATGACCTGAAGCATGGGAGATCACTTACAAGGGAATACTTTAGTATTAACTTTAAGTGGAGAAAGGACAAAAGCAGCTATATGCAGTTAGCTTTCACGGTGACCTTATATGCCTTCTCTTCTTTCATTGTTTGCAGAAACTGACCAAAAGAGGACAGGAAATATGATAAACAGGAAGTTCAAACAAAGTTCCCAAAACTGAATAACCAAAGGGAACCGCCTTTCACCATGCTTAAGATTTTCCTTCTGCTTTAGTCTTCTTCCATCATAAGGACCAGAAGCATCATCGGTATATATGCCTAAACCACGACAATATTTCATCTCCCAAACTTTCTAACTTCATTGGTGAATCCCCACATATCCCTTAAATATGCCATCAAATTCCAGTTTTGAGATATCAGATCACTAATCCTAAGTTATCAAGGGACCTGGTGTCACACCTCCTTTTTACCTACACCGGGAAAGGCATAATAAAGGAGTTTTCCCAATTAAAGGGCAATCAAAACGGGATTCATTTTATTAAAAATTCAGAGTCACCACTCGGGATAATTAATGGTGTCCCAAGTCACCGGTTTAAATCCCGAATAGAGTAAAAGATTGACTCTGTTATATAGTCTACGAACACAGAAATCCGAGTAAGGAATTCTGTTAACCCGGGAGAAGGTGTTAGGCACTCCCGAGTTCCGTGGTTTTAGCACGGCCGCTTTGATTATACTTGTCTTTTCAAAAGTGTTTAACTACTCATTTTCGAACCAGTGTGCATTTACCTTTTACCGCTTTAAAATTAAGAAAATTATCTTGAAATGGGTCACGCGTACGTGTACCCATTTATTTGGCGCATCAAAAATCATGTCACACGAACGTGTCCACAATTAATAACGCTTTACTATTATTAAGAAATTTTGGTTAAAGTTGCGCGAACGCATACCTCCGTTTATTCTTAAAAGAATTGTAGTTATATCAGGCAAACGTATACACAATCACAATGATAGATCAAGCGCGCCTAAAGCAAACTATGAATATTCATTTAGGAACCATAATTATGCCAGGCGAACGTGTACATAATCCCGGTATTAAAATCAAAACGTGCCTGAAGGTTCGCCTACCCAGGTGTGGTTGGCCTAGCATGCTCCTAACGATTAAATTAATAAAGTAATAACAGAAGCATTAAAATATTTGAAGTCCAAATTTTTTTCCATTTAAGTAATACCCTCCCACCCAAGAAAATTTAATCATAAAAAAACACAGAAGGAGCAGGTAATGATAGCATATTTTTGGAAGATTGGTAGTGGACAACGTCAAGTCTAGTTGGGTAACTAAATCAAATGTTTTAGCAGCTAGAACTTTAACTAAATTGGTTTCCGCACCCAAATGAATTTTCTAATGTGAGAATACTTAGACAAGAACAAGAACCGTGTCAATTTTCCAGATGCAATATTGCTACTACTAAAATTGATCTATCTGTATGTGCTAATGGATCCCACGAATCTCAGCAAACTTGAAACCTACTTTTAACGGAAGGAGATACATGAACTAAGGATGAACTAATCAAACAGAGGCAATTTCAATCTAGAACGAAAATTAAGGAACAAACAAACAAAGAGTCCATTCACAATATCTAGAGGAACGGTCTGGAAATCAAAGAGCACATAAAGTTTTAGAATTGAACCTTTATAGCTGCATTGTGTTCTTGGAACAATGAACGGAAAAAACCAAACTCCAGGCCAAATCTACGGTTGAAGAACTCGACGGACCGGACACCGGTGACCTCGAGCGCAGAACTTCGATGGAATTAATGGAGGATTCTGGGAGGGGCCGTGATTTTCGTTGAAGAAGGCAGAACGGTGGGGTGAAAGAGACGACGCTGAACGTCGCTGCTTAGGGGTCTCCTCAGGTCCGATTCTTTGAGTTTTTCGGCTGATCTCATAGAGTGCAGAGATGTAGGTCTTCTAGGTTAGCACTTTATTGAGGAAGAAGGGTTTTTGGGTGTTAAGTCGGATCGGATCGATCCGGTGGGTTGGGTAGGGCTGATTTGGGTTTATATTTGGGCTCTGCCTTGAAGCCTTTTCAATTTCTTTTCTCTTTTGTTTTCTTTTCTTTCTTTAATTAATTAAAAACCTAAACTAAATTCCTAAATTAATTCAAATTGTAAAATTAAGCTAATTGTCTAACCATAAAGTTTATAAAAATTAATTGATTCTAAATTTAAGAGAAAAATTAATAATCCAAAATTTAAAGCTAAGAATGTAGCCTCTCTCTACTCCTTCAGGATAGGGGTAAAGTCTGCGTACACACCACCCTCCCCAGACCTCATTTGTGGGATTTTACTGGGTCGTTGTTTTTGTTGTTGTTAAAGCTAAGAATTTTAAACTGAGTCATTTTTGTGATTTTTATTTTTTAATAAAGCAACTAACTAATTAATTAATCCTAAAATGTAAACACAAAATCTAAATGTGATGCATGGTATTTTGGTGTTTTTTTATTTTTAATGGATATTAAATATGCATAATAATTCAAATAATTAACAAAATTTTACGAAAATTCCTATAAAATTACAAATTTTTGGGGAAAAATTTTTGATATTTTATGGGAGTAATTTATCAACAACAACAACCTAGTGAGATCCCACATGTGGGATCTGGGAGGGTAGAGTGTACGCAGACCTTAACCCTACTCCGAAGGAGTAGAGAGGCTGTTTCCGATAGACCCTTGGCTCAAGAAGGAACGAGACAATGTATCAGTAGCAGCAAAGGAATCCTAACATATAACGCCAGCAACGTAATAACCAGAAAATAGAGAGCAAAGTATTAGCACTAAGCATCAACAAAGGCACAATACTACATACGCAAGGAAATAATATGTACATACAAGGCCGCTAAACACACTATAGCCTAAATTTCGACTCTAAAGAAGTATTATGAATACAATTGGAGCCCTCAACATCCCAAAACAAGACACTATCACACTAGCCTCCTGTCTCTTAACCTACAACCCTAGTGTTCGACCTCCACAACTTCCTACCAAAGGCCATCTCCTCGAAAATCTGCATCTGCACCATGTCATGCATGATCACCTCTCTCCAATATTTCTAAGGTCGCCCCTACCTCTCCTCATACCCGTCAAGGCCAGCCGTTCACACCTCCTCACCGGTGCATCTAGGCTTATCCTCTTCACGTATCCGAACCATATAAGCTAGCTTCCCGCATCTTGTCTTCCATGAGAGCCACGCCCACCTTTCTCCCGAATAACATCATTCCTAATCTTATCTAGCTTAGTGTGTCTGTACATCCATCTCAGCATCCTCATCTCTGCTACTTTCATCTTCTGGATATGAGAATTCTTCACTGGTCAGCACTCAGCACTATACAATATGGTCGTCCTAAGCACCGTTCTATAGAACTTTCCTTTAAGTTCCGGAGGCACCTTCCTATCACACAGAACACCATACATTAGTCTCCAATTCATCCACCCCACTCCTACACGGTGTGTGACATACTCGTTAGTATCCCTATTCCCTTGAATAATCGACCCCAAGTACTTAATGCTCCCATTCTTGGGTATGACTTGTGAGTCAAGCCTCACGTCAACGTATGCTTCACCCGGCACGCTCCTGAACTTGAACTCCACGTATTCAGTTTTGTCTTGCTCAGCCTGAAACCTTTAGACTCAAGGGTCTGTCTCCAAACATCCAACCCCTCATTAACACCACTTCGCGTCTCATAAATCAATACTATATCATTAGCGAATAACATACACCATGGCTCCTCCCATTGGATATAGTGTGTCAGTGCGTCCATCATCCGCTCAAATAAGAACGGGCTGATTGCAGATCCTTGGTGTAGCCCCATAACAACCGAAAAATGCTCTGATATCCCCCCACCGTCCTAACCCGAGTCTTGGCTCCATCATACGTATCCTTAATCACCCTAATATAAGCCACCGGAACACCTTTCACCTCTAGACATCTCCAAAGAACTTCCCTAGGTAACTTATCAAAAGCTTTCTCTAGGTCAATAAACACAATATGCAAATCCCTTCTCCTATCCATGTACAGTTCCACCAACCTCCGAATAAGATGAATCACTTTTGTAGTGAAACGATCAGGCATGAACCCAAACTAATTCTCGAATATCGACACCACCCTCCTCACCCTCGCTTCCACTACCCTCTCCCACACTTTCATGGTATGAATCAATAGCTTGATGCCCCTATAATTGTTACAGTTCTGGATATCGCCTTTGTTCTTGTATAACGGAATCATCATACTCCACCTCCATTCCTCTGGCATCTCCTTTGTCTTGAAAATAACATTAAACAACCAAGTTAGCCACTCTAATCCTACTCTACCCACATACTTCCAAAATTCTACTGGAATTTCATATGGCCATGTTGCTCTGCCCCTGCTCATCTTACGCATAGCCCCGACAACCTCCTCGTCTCTAATACGCATGCAGTAGATCAAATCTCGATGACACTCGGAGTGCTCCAATTCCCCTAGCACAATGTCTCTCTCCATTTCATCATTTAGCAGCTTATGGAAGTACATTTGCCACCTCCACTTAATTTGCGCGTCCTATATTAAAACTTGGCCTTCCTCATTCTTGATGAACATCACTTGGTCTAGATCCCGAGTCGTCCTCTCCATCGCCTTGGCCAGCCGCAACAACTTTTTATCTCCGCTCTTTTCCCCCAATTCTTCATACATGCGACCAAATGTTACGCTCTTCGCTTATGTGACCGCTAACTTTACCACCTTCTTAGCTTCCTTATAACCTACTATGTTCCTCTGCCTCTAATTATCGTCCGTACTCTCCACTAACCAATGATACGCTGCTTTCTTTTCCTCCACCTTACCCTGGACCTTGGCATTCCACCACCAGTCACCCTTGTGCCCGTCCCAATAACTAGATATCATATAATTAGTTATAATGATAAAAAATCCAATATATATATATATATATATATATATATATATATATATATAATAATAACTACCCTTTCAAATTGGGTGGGAGTAGTTTCAAGTTGGAGTTTTAATGATATCTACTGCATGCGTATTAGAGACGAGGAGGTTGTCGTGGCTATGCGTAAGATGAGCAAGGGCATAGCAACAAGGCCATATGAAATTCCAGTAGAAATTGGAAGTATGTGGGTAGAGTAGGATTAGAGTGGCTAACTCGGCTGTTTAATGTTATTTTCAAGACAAAGGAGATGCCAGAGGAATGGAGGTGGAGTATGATGATTCCGTTATATAAGAACAAAGGCGATATCCAGAACTGTAACATCTATAGGGGCATAAAGCTATTGATTAATACCATGAAAGTGTGGGAGAGGGTAGTGGAAGCGAGGGTGAGGAGACTGGCTTCGATATCTTTAAAACTCCAACTTGAAACTATTCCCACCTAATTTGAAAGGGAAGTTATATTATTTATTTATATATATATATATATATATGGTAGCTTTTTATTATTTATTTTTTTATTTTTTTATTTATATTTAAATTCAAATATAATAACTAATAACTAATTATTAATTAAAAACTAATTACTAACTAATTATGCCATGCGGCTTTTTTTGTGCTACCACTTGGCTTTAGGAGATGGCTCGTCCTCTCCTTTTAAAAGATATAGATATAGATGATATAAAGAATATAGAATATTAGAAAGAAACTACTCCACAATTTGAATCAAAAGTTTTTTTATTGCTTTATTTTTATTTTTTATTTTAAAATAAATTTAAAACTCCAACTTGAAACTACTTCCCGATTTGAATGGGTAGTTTTCTTCTTCTTTTTTCATTTTTTTATAATAGTTAATTTTTTTTTATTTTCAAATAATTTAAAACTCCAACTTGAAAATACTCCCAACCAATTTGAAAGGGTAGTTATTTTATATATCTATATTTTAGATTTTTTTATTATAACTAATTATATGATATCTATATTTATTAATTAAAATAAAATAACCAATTAATATATATATATATATATATATATATATATATGGTAGTTTTTTATTATTTATTATTTTTATTTTTTATAGATATTTAAATTCAAATATAATAACTATAACTAATTATTAACTAAAAAACTAATTAGTAACTAAGTATGCCATGCGACATTTTTTACGCTACCACTTGACTTTAGGAGATGGCCCCGTCCTCTCCTTTTAATAATATATAGATAGATATAGATGATACAAAGAATATAGAAAGTTAGAAAGAAACTACCCCACAATGAATCAAAAGTTTTTTTATCGCTTTGTTTTCATTTTTTTATTTTAAAATAATTTTAAAACTCCAACTTGAAAATACTTCCCAGTTTGAAATGATAGTTTTATTTATTTTATTTTATTTTTTATTTTAAAACTCCAACTTGAAACTACTCCCCGATTTGAATGGGTAGTTTTTCTTCTTCTTTTTCTTTTTTTTATAATAGTTAATTTTTTTTATTTTAAAATAACTTTAAAACTCCAACTTGAAACTACTCCAACCAAATTTAAAAAGGTAGTTATTTTTTATATATCTATATTTTCGATTTTCTTATTATTAATAATTATATGATATCTATATTTATTAATTAAAATAAAATAACTAATTAATATATATAGTACTTTTTATTTTTTTATTTTTTTCGCTTTTTATAGAAATTTAAATTCAAATATAATAACTAATAACTAACTAAAAAATTAATTAGCAACTAATTACGCCATGTGGCATTTTTTTATGATACCACTTGGCTTAAGGAGATGGCTTTATCCTCTCGTTTTAATTATATATATATAGATTTTAAAACTCCAACTTGAAACTACTCCCACCAAATTTGAAATGGTAGTTATATTTTATATATCTAGATTTTCGATTTTCTTATTATAACTAATTATATGATATCTATATTTATTAATTAAAATAAAATAACTAATTAATATATATATATATATATATGGTACTTTTTTATTTTTTATTATTTTCATTTTTATAGATATTTAAATTCAAATATAATAACTAATAACTAGTTATTAACTAAAAAGTTAATTAGCAACTAATTACTTCGTGTGACATTTTTTTATGCTGCCACTTGCCTTAAGGATATGGCTTTGTCCTCTCCTTTTAATAATATATAGATTTAAATTCAAATATAATAACTAATAACTAATTATTAACTAAAAATTAATTAGCAACTAATTATGTCATGCGACATTTTTTTATGCTGCCACTTGGCTTAAGGAGGTGACTTTGTTGTCACGACCCGAATTTTCCACCATCGGGGGTCGTGATGGCGCCTACCAATAGGAGATAGGCAAGCCAACTCAAACTTATGTTTTCCATTTTTAACAATACTTATTCAAACCTGTTATCAACAATATTAAAATTTAAGTGGAATAAATAGATTTTAGCGGAAGACTTAACAAAATTTTACTAGATGCGATACTGATATTCCAACATAAAACACTACCCAAGAACTAGTGTCATAATACTCACAATCTTCTAAGAATAATACGCACAACCGTATGAAAGAAATAAAATTCAATATGTCTCGGATACATGAGATAAAGACTGAAAATAAAGATTGAGGAGACGTCGGGTCCTGCAGACGCTTGCAAGGCTACCTCGGTGTCTCGGTGATCCAAATCTAACGTCCGCACTACTACTGTTGCTGTTGTCTAAACCCTGTATTTGCGCAAAAATAGCGCACAGTGTAGAATCAGCACAACCGACCCCATGTACTGGTACGTGCCAGGCCTATCCCGGCGAAGTAGTGACAAGGCTAGGACGAGACACTCACATAAACCTGTACAGTTCAAATGCGTAAATATATATATATATATATACATACAACATAAATAACAGGAAGCAACATTAAATATTTGGGAAGGAAGTATATGCTCTGGGATAGCAACAAAATATAATAACAGGTGCAGAATAAATGAATTTCATGTAATGAGGACGGGTAAATCAAAATCTGCACGGCACCACCCATCATGCTTTTACTCTCGTTCTCACCAAATAATCAATTAAGATGTACGGCATCACCCATTGTACTTTTACTCTCGTTTTCACCAAATAATCAACTAAGATGTGCGGCATCACCCATCGTACTTTTACTCTTTCACTCTCATATCGAGGCACGGAAATACCCATCGTACATAATCACTCTTCTTTGTCACCGGCAACTATGGCCAATAACAATAATTATTGCAAAATATGTATCAAGGCACAGAAAGATCCATCGTGCACCGGCAACTATGGCCAATAACAATAATCATTGCAATATATTACCGGCAGAAAACCAATAATAATTAATCAACTATATAAATATTACCGGTATGAAACCAATAATCTTTTAAATCAACAATATAAATATTACCGGTATGAAACTAATAATCTTTTAAATCAACAATATAAATATTACCGGTATGAAATCAATCATAATTCCTTTCATATAATCACATAAGATTATTAAAGTTTAATCAATTTAAGACTCACGGTCATGCTCGACCCCTAACGTATAGATACTCGTCACCATGTCTATACGCCTGACTCCACACATAGCAATTAGCATATAGACTCAACCTATTCCCTCAAGTTAGGATAGATCAAACACTTACCTCGAAGGTTTACGACAAACTCAATCCTTAACAATGTCATTTCCTTTCAAATTTGGCTCCACTTCAATTGTATTTATACACAATTAGTTTAATATTATCAATACTACTCAACAATTCAATCCAAATGGCTAAATTTATATTTTACAACATTCTGCCCGGAATAGTAAAAATCGACCCGGGGCCCATACGGTCAAAATACGAGGTTCGAACCAATTTCTGACAACTCATTCATCCACGAGTCAAAATATACAATTTGTTCTTAAGTTCGACCCCAAAACGAGGTCTAACTCACAAGTTATTTGAAAACTCTAACTAAATCCAAGTCTCTAATTTTCTACCTATTTTCACATGTTTAGGCCTAAGAATTTGATTGATGTTGATGAAAAATGAAAAAGATGAGTGAATCAATACTTACCCAAGAAGTTTGATGAAAAATTGCACCAAAATCGCCCAAAAAAGTTGTTGAAGAAGAAGAGTGTTGAGAAATGGGATTTAATCCCGTTCTGTTCTGTTTTTCAGATCTTAAAATCACTGGGCGGAACTTTGTTCATCGCGTTCGCGACATAGGGTCGTGTTCGCAAGGTTTGAGGATTTCTCTGCATCGCGTTCGCGATGTACGTACGCGAAAGCGTAGAGGAAAATGGGAGGGTGTTCACAAGTGGTCTACGCAAACGCGTAGCCCACACACGAACACGTAGGGAAAGGGGCAGGGGTCCTATGCGTCTTATACGCGAACGTGAAGGGAATTTGCGTCCGCAAAGAGGAGGGGGTCACCGGGCATCGCAAATGCGAGGGGCATCCGCGAACGCGAAGAAGGGAGGGCAGGCTGCGCATCGCGAACGCTAGGCATGTCCGCGTTCGCGAAGAAGAGAGGGCCTGTGCAAAAATTGTAGCAAATCTGCCAAATTTCCAAAGTCCAAAGCACCCCGAACCACCTCCAAAACACTCCCGAGCCCTCGGGGCTCCAAACCAAACATGTACACTCACTCAAAAACATCATACGAACTTGCTCGAGTGATCAAATCGCCAAAATAACATAAAAATCAATGAATTTAGCCTTAAATCCCAAGAAATCTTTAAATTTTTCATAAAGTTTCAAATTTTCCAATTTAAGGCAGAAACACGTCAAACGACATTCGTTTTCAACCAAACTTTACACGAAGCGCTTAAACAATATATATGACTTGTACCAGACGTTAGAACCAAAATACGAGCCCGATACCATTACTTTCTGTTCAAATTTCATTTTCATTTCCATAAGCATTTTTTGAAAGCAAATTTCACGTAAAAATTCTTTTTTCTCGGGCCTGGGACCTCGAAATTCGATTCCGGCATACGCCTAAGTGTCATATTTTTCTACGGACCTTCCGAGACCGTCAAATTACGGGTCCGGGTCCATTTACCAAAAATATTGACCAAAGTCAACTTTATCAATATTAATATCAAAATTCTTCAAATTTTCACATAATTCATCTATATCAACATAAAAATTTTCCGGCTTCGCGCCCGGACTGTGCACGCAGATCGAGTCAACTAATAGTGAGGTTTTCAAGACCTCTGAAGCTCGAAATGACTAATAAAATAAATGATGACCCTTTGGGTCGTCACATTCTCCACCTCTAAAACAATTGTTCGTCCTCGAACGGACAAAAGAAAGAAGTACATGAGTCAGGGAATAGATGTGGATAATGGCTCCGCATGTCAGAATCGGACTCCCAGGTTGATGCCTCAGGAGGCTGACCTCTCCACTGAACACACACCGATGGAAAACTCTTCAACCACAACTTTCGAACATGTCGGTCTAATATAGCCACCGGCTCCTCCTCATAAGATCGATCCTTCTCCAATTGGACAGTGCTGAAATCTAATACGTGCGATGGATCGTCGTGATATTTTCGGAGCATGGATACATGAAACACTGGATGCACAACTGATAAATTAGGTGGCAAAACAAGCTTATAAGCCACCCTTCCCACACGAATAAGGATATCGAATGGGCCAATAAACCTAGGGCTAAGCTTGCACCTTCTTACCAAATCTCATCACGCCCTTCATAGGCGATACATGGAGCAATACCCGCTCACCAATCATGAAAGCTAAATCTTTAACCTTGCGGTCTGCATAACTCTTCTGCCTGGATTGAGTTGTACAAAGCCTCTCCTGAATAATCTTGACCTTATCTAAGGCCTCCTGAACTATATCGGTACCCAACAACCGAGCCTCTCCCGGTTCAAACCATCCAATCGGAGAACGACACCGTCTACCATACAATGCTTCATAAGGAGCCATTTGAATGCTCGATTGATAGCTATTATTATAAGTAAACTCTGCCAAAGGCAGGAAATGATCCCACGAACCACCAAAATCAATATCACAAGCTCGGAGCATATCATCCAATATCTGAATAGTCCTCTCGGACTAGCCGTCCGTCTGGGGATGAAATGTTGTACTCAGCTAAACCTGGGTGCCCAACTTCTTTTGAAATGCCTTCCAGAAATGTGAGGTAAACTGGGGACCTCGATCTAATATAATAGATACATGCACCCCATGAAGGCGAACAATCTCCCTGATATAAATTCCCGCTAACCTCTCGGACGAGTAAGTGGTAGCCACAGGAACAAAATGTGCTGACTTGGTTAGCCTATCAACAATAACCCAAACCGCATCAAACTTCTTCCGAGTCATCGGAAGGCCAGTAATGAAGTCCATAGTGATCCGCTCCCACTTTCACTGGGGAAGCTCAATTTTCTGAAATAACCCACCAGGCCTCTGACACTCATATTTAACCTGTTGACAGTTCAAACATCGCGCTACATACGCCAAAATATCCTTTTTCATTATGCACCACCAATAATGTTGCCGCAAATCCTTATACATCTTTGTTGTGCCTGGATGAATAGAATACCAGGAACTGTGAACTTCTTCGAGAATCAATTCCCGAATCCCATCAACATATGGCACACAAATTCGCCCTTGCAATCTCAGAACTCCATCAGCATATAAGGTGACCTTCTTGGCACCTTCTCACTGAACTGTGTCCGGCGATCATCAAATTGTCGATCGCGGATACGCTCAAATAATGAAGAGCGAGCGACCGTGCAAGCTAGCACTCGACTAGGATCAGAAATATCCTATCTCACAAAATGGTTAGCTAAGGCCTGAACATCCATAGCAAGCGGTCTTTGACTGACCGGAATATAAGCAAGACTGCCATACTGGCTGACTTCCTGCTCAAAGCATCAGCCACCACATTTGCCTTTCCCGGATGATATAAAATGGTGATATCATATCTTTCAATAATTCTAGCCATCTTCTCTACCTCAAATTCAACTCTTTCTACTTAAACAGGTACTGAAGGCTCATATGATCCGTGAATACTTCACATGCCACACCATACAAATAATGCCTCCAGATCTTCAATGCGTGAACAATCGGCGCCAACTCCAAGTCATGAACTGGATAGTTCTTTTCATGAATCTTCAACTGCCTCGAAGCATAGGCAATAGCCTTGACATCCTGCATCAATACTGCACCAAGCCCAATACGGAAAGCATCACAATAAACAGTATAAGGTCCCGAACTTGTGGGCAAAACTAACACTGGCGCTGTGGTCAAGGTTGTCTTGAGCTTCTGAAAGCTCGCTTCACATTCATCTGACCATTCGAACTGGACACCTTTCCAGGTCAAGAAACTCCGGATGTCTGTGGCTGATGCTGGTCTAGGCCAGTTCTTGACTGCCTAAATCTTCCTTGGATCAACCTGAATACCTTCTGCCGTCACAACGTGACCCAGGAATGCAACTGAACTTAGCCAAAATTTACATTTTGAAAATTTCGCATAAAGTTGAATATTTTTCAAAGTCTGAATAGCCACTCTGAGATGTTCACATGCTTCTCCTGTCTGCGGGAGTATATTAATATATCATCAATGAAGACGATCACGAACAAGTCTAAATAAGGCCTGAACACTCTGTTAATCAATTCCATAAAAGTTGTTGGGGCATTTGTCAAGCCAAAAGACATGACCAGGAATTCATAATGCCCGTATCGAGTACGGAAAGCTGTCTTAGGAACATCCGCTGCAATGATCTTCAACTGATGGTAGCCAGATCTTAGGTCTATCTTTGAAAATACCTTAGCACCCTGAAGTTGGTCAAATAAATCATCAATCCGCGGTAGTGGATACTTGTTCTTGATTGTAACTTTGTTCAATTGCCGGTAATCAATGCACATTCGCATCGAACCATCTTTATTCTTGACAAATAATACCGCCGCACCCCACGGGGAAAAACTGGATCTGATGAAACCCTTTTCAAGTAAATCCTGCAACTGTTCCTTCAATTCTTTTAATTCTGGCGGCGCCATACGATATGGAGAAATAGAAATGGGTTGAGTGCCCGGAGCCAAATCAATGCAAAAATCAATATCCATGTCGGGTGGCATACCCGGCAGGTCTAAAGGGAATACCTCAGGAAACTCGCAAACCACGGGCAGCGAATCAATAGAAGAAGCCTCGGCATTGGAATCGCGAACATAGGCTAGATAAGCCAAACACCCTTTTTCAACCATACGCTGAGCCTTATCATATGAAATAACATTGCGGCTAATATGACTAGAAATTCCCTTCCACTCAATATGAGGCAAATTCGGCAGAGCTAAAGTTACGGTCTTGGCATGACAATCCAAGATAGCATGATATGGAGATAGCCAGTCCATTCCCAATATGACATATTTAGAATCAATAAATCAACACGGGTCTCAAGACCCCCAATCGCCACAACACAAGACCAATGAACTCGATCGACCACAATGGAGTCACCCACAAGTGTAGACACATAGAAGGGAACACCCAATGGATCACTAGGCTAAACCACATACGGTGCAAAATAGGAAGACACGTATGAATATGTATATCCAGGGTCAGCACTAAAGCCTCTCAATCACAAACCAGAATAGTACCTGTAATAACTGCATCTGAGGACTCAGCCTCTGGTCTAGCCTGAAGTGTATAGCATCGGGGCTGGGCCCCACTACCCTGAGCAATACCTATGTAACGATCAGCTGGTGGCTGACCTCTACCTCTGTCTGTCTGAGCTTTACCTTTATGACCTCTACCTCCAACACTAGTGCCCCTGCCACCTCATCTAGCTGGCTGGGCAGGCTGTGGAGCCTCTGGTGCCGGAATCATTGCACGAGAACTCTGCTGCTAATATCTTCCCAAAACTCGAGGGAAAAATCTAATAATAAGGCCCGGATTACCACAACCATGACAAAAACTCGGCTGCTGAGACTGCTGGCCCTGCCGACCTGAAGATCCTCCCCCGAAGCACTGAAATGGCGGTGCACTGGTAGTGCACTGAAAAATTGATGCTCTGAATAATACTGTTGAGAACCATTATTGCCTGAAGTACCATGAGAAGCCTGAAGGGCTGACTGAAAAGGCCTAGGAGGATGGCCTCTACCATAAGAATCTCTACTTCCAGACGAGGTACCACTGAATATGCCTATACTACAGCGTCTCTTATCCGATCCGACCGATGACCTCCTCCCTGAGATAAAGCCATCTCGATCTGGCGGGCTGCATTGGCCGCCTCCTGAAAGGTGATCTCACTCCCGACTCCCATAGCCATCTGAAGACGAGTGGGTTGAATCAAGCCATTAATAAACCTTCTCACCCTCACTTTATCGGTAGGGAGTATAACAATGACATGCCGAGCTAGATTAACAAACCGGGTCTCATACTGTGTAACTGACATCTACCCTGCTGAAGGCGCTCAAACTGCCTGCGAAGAGCCTCCCTATGAATCACTGGGAGAAACTTCTCCAAAAATAATCCTGCAAACTGGTCCCAAGTCAAAGATGGCGACCCTGCTGGTTTGGATAAACAGTAGTCTCTCCACCAAGTCTTGGCAGATCCAGATAGACGAAAAGTGGCAAAGTCAACACCATTGGTCTCCAAAATACCCATAGTTCGGAGAACCTCATGGCAGCTATATAAAAAGTCCTGGGGATCCTATGAAGAAGTACCGCCGAATGTAGTGGTAAAGAGTTTTGTGAATCTGTCCAATCTCCATAAAGCATCGGCGGACATAGTTGCACCCTCACCAGTCTGAGTCACTGTGCCTGGCTGAACTGCGACAGCTGCCTTTACCATTGGAACTTGAACCTGGGGAGCTACTGGCTCTGGAGTGTGTGTAGTAGGAGTAGGGGTCCCTCTTCCAGCCTGAGATGTGGCTGGTGCTGCTGGAAGTAAACCAGCTCTAGAAATGCCCTCCATGAAACCAACCAATCGAACCAAAGCATCCTGAAGAACTGGAGTGGCAATAAACCCCTCTGGGACCTGAGCTGGGCCCACTGGATCACCTGGGTCCGGAACCTCTTTAGCATGAATCCGAGGCTCCGCCACTGGTGCTGCTGCTCGGGGCTGAGCTCTGCCCCTACCTCGGCCTCTAGGATGACCTCGAACTCGGCCTCTGCCCCTAGCTGGAGCTGCTACTGGGGCCTCGGGCTGCTGATCATTAGATGAGGAAGCGTGTGTTCTTTCCATCTGTGGAAGAACAGAATAGAAATTTAATTAGCACTTGAAGAACAATTTCGCACGACAGGAAAGAATGAAAGTGAAATTTTCCTATCTCTGTAGCCTCTGGGGATAAATACAGACGTCTCTGTACTGATCCCTCAGTCTCTACTATGTTTGTTCGTGAGTTGTGAGACCTATGTAACCTAGTGCTCTGATATCAACTTGTCACGGCCCGAATTTTCTACCATCGGGGGTCGTGATGGCGCCTACTAATAGGAGCTTGGCAAGCCAACTCAAACTTATGTTTTTCATTTTAACAATACTTATTCAAACGTGTTATCAAAAATATTAAAATTTAAGCGGAAGACTTAACAAAATTTTACTAGATGCGATACTGAAATTCCAACATAAAACACTACCCAAGAACTGGTGTCACAATACTCACGAACTTCTAAGAAGACATAACCGTATGGAAGAAATAAAATTCTGTTTATCTCGGATACATGAGATAAAGACTGAAAATAAAGATTGAGGAGACGTCGGGTCCTGCGGACGCTTGCAAGGCTACCTCGGTGTCTCGGTGATCCAAAGCTAATGTCCGCACTACTGCTGTTGCTGCTGTCCAAAACCTGTATCTGCGAAAAAAGAGCGCAGAGTGTAGAATCAGCACAACCGACCCCATGTACTGGTACATATCCGGTCTATCCCGGCGAAGTAGTGACAAGGCTAGGACCAGACACTCACATAAAATAACAGGAATCAACATTAAATATTTGGGAAGGGAGTACATGCTCTGGGATAGCAACAAAATATAATAACAGGTGCAAAATAAATGAATTTCATGTAATGAGGACAGGTAAATCAAAATTCGCACGGCACCACCCATCATGTTTTTACTCTCGTTCTCACCAAATAATCAATTAAGATGTACGACATCACCCACTGTTTTTTCACTCTCGTTCTCACCAAATAATAAACTAAGATGTACGGCATCACCCATCGTACTTTTACTCTCACACTCTCATATCGAGGCACAGAAGGACCCATCGTGCATAATCACTCTTCTTTGTCACCGGCAAATATGGCCAATAACAATAATCATTGCAAAATATCTATCAAGACACCGAAAGACCCATCGTGCATAATCACTCTTTCTCGTCACCGAAAACTATGGCCAATAAAAATAATCATTGTAATATATTATCGGCAGAAAATCAATAATAATTAATCAACTATATAAATATTATCGGTATGAAACCAATAACCTTTTAAATCAACAATATAAATATTATCGGTATGAAACCAATAATAATAATTCCTTTCATATAATCATATAATATTATTAAGGTTTAATCAATTTAAGACTCACGGTCATGCTCGACCCCTAATATATAGATACTCGTCACCATGCCTATACGTCAGACTCCATACATAACAATTAGCATATAGACTCAACTCTTATTCCCTCAAGCTATGATAGATCAAACACTTACCTCGACGGTTTACGAAGACTCAATCCTTAGCAATTCCCTTTCCTTTCGAATTTAGATCCAATCCAATTGTATCTATACACAATTGTTTTAATATCATCAGTATTACTCAACAGCTCAATCCAATATTTTACAACATTTCGCCCGGAATAGTAAAAATAGACCCCAGGCCCACATGGTCAAATACGAGGTTCGCACCAATTTCCGACAACTCATTCATCCACGAGTCAAAATATATAATTTGTTCTTAAGTTCGACCCCAAAACGAGGTCTAAATCACATGTTATTTGAAAACTCTAGCCAAACCCAATTCTCTAATTTTCTACCTATTTTCACATGTTTAGGCCTGAGAATTTTATTGATGTTGATGAAAAATGAAAAAGATGAGTGAAACAATGCATACCCAAGAAGTTTGATGAAAAATCACACCAAAATCGCCCAAAAAGTTGTTGAAGAAGAAGAGTGTTGAGAAATGGGATTTAATCCCGTTCTGTTCTGTTTTTTAGTACTTAAAATTACTGGGCGGAACTTTGTTCATCACGTTCCCGACATAGGGTCGTGTTCGTGAAGGTTTGAGGATTTTTGGGAATCGCGTTAGCGATGTACGTACGCGAACGCGTTGAGGAAAATGGGAGGGGGTTCACAACTGGCCTACGCGAACGCGTAGGAAAAGGGCAAGGGTTCTGTGCGTCTTATACGCGAACGCGAAGGGCATCCGCGTTCGCGAAGAGAGGGGGGTCACTAGGAATCGCGAACGCGAGGGGTGTCCGCGAACGCGAAGAAGGGAGGGCAGGTTGGGCATCGCGAACGCGAGGCATGTCCGCGTTCGCGAAGAAGAGAGGGCCTGTGCAAAAATTGCAGCAAATCTCCCAGATTTCCTAAGTCCAAAACACCCCGAACCACCTCCAAAACACTCCCGAGCCCTCGGGGCTCCAAACCAAACATGCACACTGACTAAAAAATATCATACGAACTTGCTCAAGCGATAAAATCGCCAAAATAACATCAAAATCAATGAATTTAGCCTTAAATCCCAAGAAATCTTTCAATTTTTCATAAAGTTTTAAATTTTCCAATTTAAGGCCGAAACACGTCAAATGACGCCCGTTTTCAACCAAACTTTACAGGAAGCGCTTAAACAACATATATGACTTGTACCGGGCGTCGAAACAAAAATACTATCCCGATACCATTACTTTGTGATCAAATTTTATTTTCATTTCCTTAAGCAGTTTTAGAAAGCAAATTTCACATAAAAATTCTTTTTCTCAGGCCTGGGACCTCGTAATTCGATTCCGGGCATACGCCCAAGTCCCATATTTTTCTACGGACCTTCTAAGACCGTCAAATCACGGGTCCAGGTCCATTTACCAAAATATTGACCAAAGTCAACTTTATCAATATTAATATCAAAATTATTCAAATTTTTCACATAATTCATCTATATCAACATAAATAATTTCCGGCTTCGCGCCCGGATAGCGCAGCAGATCGAGGCAACTAATAATGAGGTTTTCAAGACCTCTGAAGTTCGAATTGACTAATAAAACAAGTGATGACCCTTTGGGTCGTCACAATTACAAAAGAATAGCAGACAAAAATATAAAACAAGTAATGTGCTAATAATCTATCTATATATTATTAAAAGCCAAAGAAAAAGGCACCATATTAAATCCAAGTAGTAGCCTAGAAAAAAACCGCATGGCATAATTAGTTAATAAAAGAAAAATTATTTATTGAAAATTAACAAAGAAATTAACTACCTAAATTAACTAATCAAACATCGGCGAGAGTTGGGTATATCGTATTGACAAATAAGATGATAATTGAAATTTATTAAAATAATACGGTCTAATAGGATCAAACAAGCCCGATTATAATTCAGTTTAATTTAATTAATATTTTTTAATATTGACATCGCGCGGGCAGGACTACTAGTATTACTACAAATAACAAATTTTTATAGTTAAATTAAAAATGTTTAAGAGAATATAGTCAAAGAAAATAAAGCGCTTGGTAATAGAATAGCAAATGGGGTCATTCTTTCTAAATAAGGTTATAGACTTTTTTTCTCTTAGGCTGTGTTTGGTATGAAGGAAAATATTTTTTGGAAAATATTTTCCAATTTTCCCATGATTGATTGGCTAAATGATTTGGAAAACATTTTCCTTATCAATTTATTTTCCTCCAATTGAAAGAAAATATTTTCCCTTATTAAAAGAAAGGAAAATATTTTCCAAAGCTCCTTCTCAGCCTTTCTCACCCTCACCAACTCACTCCACTCCCTCTCCAAAAATAAGTTTTTTTTAAAGAAAAATTTCAGTTTTTTTTGTTACCATCCACCCTACTATCCCCCTACCCCCTCCCCCCCGCACAATTTTTGTTTACTTTTTTTTTGTAATTTAAATGTTTGTTTTTTTCCTTTTACTGCCCCTCCCCCAGCCCCCCTCCCCCCAAACAAAAAAAAATTTAAAATATATTTTTCAGTTTTTAATTTTATTATTTATCGAAAGGCTTAAAATTTTACAAGTTCCAAAATTATGAGTTCAGATCTTTATGTGTTTGGAAATTTACGGGTTCGAAAATACGCAATTTTTGCGTTAAAAAAGTAAAGCATCACATTACTTCCTTTAGGTTGTGTCAATTTTTAGAGACTTAGGGAAGACGTGAGCAAGGGGGAGGATGAGGGGGAGGGATGGGGGGAGGTGGGAGGGGGAGGGGTGAGGAGAGTTGCATAAAAAATATTTTCCTAAAAAAAACTATTTTCTACTCTCTAACCAAACAATAGAAAATATTTTCCACTTACCAACCAAAAAAGAGAAAATAAGTGATAAAATCACTCATTTTCCATGAAAATATTTTCTAGGAAAACATTTTCCTTCATACCAAACACTCCCTTAATATTATAATGGGATGAAAGAAAGGAAAAAGAGAAGGTGAGGAATAAAATCACATTTGTAGCTTTTTTATGTGAATTAGTCTCTCGTTACATGTGCTGTGTGTCCCTTATGTAAGTGAAATATTTTAAAAGCCACATAAATATTATTTTAAAAGTAGTATTTGAGTAATATATTAAAAGTTAAATGTAAGATTATAAAAATTAATGAATCGATCATATTTAACTAGCTCAATAAAGAAAAAAGTTCTACCCAAAGAAATCCTCAAGAGCCTAAATTTTAGGCCTACATAAACTAAATATTAATTACAAATAAGCTTAGTTGTGCTTCGCGTGAGTGTAAAAAAGAAATTAAATTACAAATTGTAACTTGTATATTTACTCTAGAGAGAAAAAAATACAGAAGAAACTTTTTATAATTGATAAGTAAAATAAATGTGTACACATTAATAACTATATATTTAACTTAAAATGTTTGTTTCCACCAAGGAAAAGGGAATTCAATCAATGAATTTAAATATTATCCCTCTTTTTATGAGAAAGATAACACTCATAAATAACATACATTTAGAGCCAATTTATATAATTACAATTCATATAATGAGTTTAGATATAATATTTTTAAAAGTATATACATTTGTCACAAAATATTCATACACACATACACGAGATATAAATTAGCCAATCATGGATGTGTTTGCATAGCCCAAAAAGTTAAGCAGAACCACTCGTCAAAATCAGGCCTCAATTTGTCGTAATAGTTGATAGCTAAGATGCTTTGAAATTTGCACACTGCATGCCATTATCGAATTAAATTAGTGACGCTTTGAGATAAGATTAAAAAAGATGATTCACAAAACAAAGGGGAAAGAAACAAAATATAAAACTATATTAAATTAATTAAATCCAACAAAAATCCCAAAAGAAAAAGTTAAAGGGGGCATTTGATATACATGAACAAAAACATCAGTGTCATCTATGGGTGTCTAATGGGCTGGATCAGTCCATTTTCGAATTAGTCTAAACCGGTTTAAATCGAAACCGATCCAGATCGGACCGGCCAAAACAGGTATAACGGTAACTAATTTTTTATTATTTTTTCTAGTGGGCCTGACATCTGACCGCTGGCAATGGTCCTTTTATAGTCGTTGCCCAACGGCATAATTTGAGAAATAGTCCATTTTTGGATTTTTTTTCTCAATTCTCATATTCTCTCATTCTTCAATTTTCACCTAAAGTGCAATCAACTATTTGACTTTTTTTTTTGGAATTTAATTTATCTTAATATTTATTATTTTGAATTTTGAACAATTGAACTTCAAAATTAAAACAATTGACGTTTTTTCGTGGTAATATTGGAGTTGTGAAATCATCAAGTGCTCAATTTATTGCCAGATTCGGTGCACGGTCTCCAACTCTTTCTCTTATTTACTATTTTATTTGCATATTTAATTATTGCTAGTAGTTAAATTTTTACAATATGTTTAATGTTGCAAAAGAGTTTGTAATAAGGTTATTAATCGGGAAAATAAAAAAGAGGTCGTATTTCAACATCTTGTAGTAATTTAAATGACTCTACAAGTATTCCCGAAATATTACCTGATAATAATATAGATTATGAACAATTCCAGGAAGATTTTAGTATAGAAGATAATGAATTAGAAATGAAAGATGAGATACCACTTACACCTAATGGTGTTGGAGCTCGTAGCAGGGGTGGTGATCGTGGTGCTAGTAGTAGACCACATGTGGCCCCGACTAGTAATCGTAGAAAAAAAAAAGTAAGGTTTGGAAATTTTTTGACGAAATATAAGGTATTGATAGAGTTAAATGCAAACTTTGTAATGATACTTTTAAACATAAGACTGGAGGACAACTAAGGGGGACTGAAACACTCAGTAGGCATATGAGAATTGAGCATCCTATAGAATGGGGCTTTGATGGAGATGGAAATCGAACAATTTTAAACCGTACTACTGGAGGTCTTATGAAATATTATAAAATGAAAGATCGTGAGGAGTTAGCAAAAATGATTGCTTTGAGTTGTCTACCTGTTTCTTTTGCTTTTTCATTATATCTTATTATGTATATTCAAAGGATTTACAATCCTTTATTTAAAGGTATTCCTAAAAGTACTTGTAGATCTAATATCTTTAGACTTCATGGACAATATCAAACATACATACGTTATTTATGTAGCCACCTTTCTTATAGAGTTTTTCTAACTTCTGATATTCGCCATGCTGTTAATGAAAATATTTTTTGATAATTACATGTTATTGGATAGATGATAATTATTGTATGCAAAAACGTATTATCGCTTTTAATATGATGAAGATCAGAGTCATACTGTTGCGTTTATACGTACTACTATTTTTGAAATTGTTGAATTTTATAGTCTCAAGCAAAAAGTATTGTGTATGTCTTTTGATAATACTTCTAACAATAATGCCGCAATTTCAATATTAAAACTGCATTTGCAACCACCACTTGATGAAAATTTTCATCTTAGGTGTGCATGTCATGTTTATAATTTAATTGTTAAAAGTGACCTTGATTTATTTTTAACTGAGATTACTCATGTTAGAAGAGCAGTTGTTGTTATTCAAGAAAATAATAGACAATCTAGAATAAAGAAATTTAAGAAAGTGTATCCACTATAAACTTAAACTCATATTTATGCCAGACAAAATTGTTGCTAGATGGAATTATACATATATATATTTTTAAGATGTTGCTACAAATATAGATTCCCAATACCTGAAGTTGCTAATGAGCATTGTACTTATCCAAACCGTATGTTAACAACTACTAATTGGAAGGTCATTAATGATGTTGTTACATTTTTACATAAATTTATATAGCTACTATTGAGTTTTCTGGAACATATTACCCTACTGTTACTATGACTTTAGTACATATAGCTGAAATTTCTTTTATACTCTTTGAATTTAAGAAAAATAAAAATATAGGGGTGTTGTTGAAAAAATACAAGCAAAATTCAAAAAATATTTCTTCTCAATTCCTCAGATATATTTAATTGGTGTTGTTTTAAATCCTTCTATTAAGATGTCTGACTGTCACCAATTAATGAATACTTTATACACTTATACGGAGATTGGACCAACTGAACCCCAGATTTATATGGTTGTATGAATAAGCTAAATGATTATTTACAAAAATTATATAATTATTATGCAAATGTAATTGATGACGCTGCTCTTAATGTAGGGAATGTTAATTCCACTATGCACTGTACCACTTCTACTATTGTGAATGAAGATGAATGCTTCGATATTTTTAATATTTTTTCTACATTTTCTAACACTCAAACCAGTAGCAGGAATATTTTTTTTTTGGTAATTAAGGTTTTTCATTAATCACCAATGAAGTAACATTACAAAATCATAGTCGAGCTTCAACTCAGCTGACTGTCTGGGAAATAAACATATAAACTATTTCTACTATCCTAACTACCTAACACTACTATATTCAAAGGTGTTGTAATCGTTGTCTAATTCGTGGGGTACCTCTAACATTACAATTATACACTATGTCTCTCAGTAAGGGAGTGTTACATCGAAATATCTTGTTGAAAACTCTTGCATTCCTTTCCAGCCAGATAGCATATGCAAATTCAGCTGTAACCATTTTGAAAATGGCTGCTCGATATGTTCGACCCTTGGCTTTGCTAATCAACCACTGCATTTTCTGGTTCCAATCAGTACTGGGTGGATAGTTATCCTGCAACCAGTTCATTGTTCTTTCCCATAAGTCCACAGTGACAGGGAAGGTCATTAGCAAGTGATCTCTTGTTTCCGGGTGGATTTGGCATAAGGTGCATTGTTGATCAATATTTCATTCCCCAGCTGCGTAGTCTATCCTTTGTTGGGAGTCTGTCCTGTAGGAATAGCCATAGGTTGAAAATTGCTTTTGGCCTTGCTTGGTTTTGTATGCTTAAATTCTTCCATGGGATTCTCGGTAATTCTTGCATTTGTGACTGGTACAATTTTCTCGTCGAGCATTTCTGTTCCTTCCAATTCTGGATCCTTTGTAGAATATCTCTTGTTTGGATGATCTTTCGAACCATCCAACTTGCTTGAGCAGGAATTGGCATGGATTCTATTGGTCTGTCCTTGATGTAATATGCAGTGATCCACTTAATCCATAGCTTGTACTTTTTATGGGCTAGATCCCAGCAAGTCTTTGCAATGGCAGCTTTGTTCCAGAGCTTGAGGTTAGTGAGATTCATCCCACCAACTGATTTTGGGGTACACATTTTGTCCCAAGAGATGTATGCTTTCTTAGTTATAGTGTTCATCGCAGACCAAATGAAACTCCTACAAATGTCTTCAATCATTTTCAGTACTTTCACAGGCAATATAAACAGTTGTGCCCAATAAGCTTGGACTCCAAAGATGACAGATTGAACCAGTTGTATTCTTCTAGAGTAAGACAGTGTCTTGGCAGTCCAAGAAGTGATCTTGGCAGTGATTCTTTCCACTAACGGTTGGCATTGCAGCAATGTGATTTTCTTGGTGGACAGTGGAACTCCCAGATACTTGAATGGCAATTGAACTTGCTCATAGCCAAGGTGGTCAAGGATCTGATTCTTTATAGGCAGTGCTACCCCTCCAAAATAGACTGAGCTCTTGTTCAGGTTGGCCTCAGCCCTGAAGCTGCAGAGAATTAGGAGAAGCATTTGTATAGTGCCTTGACAGAGGTAAGTTCTCCTTTGGCAAACAACAGCAAATCATCAGCAAAGCATATATGTGTAATGCCCAGTTTTTTGCATCTGGGGTGGAATTGGTATGCTGGATCATCTTTTAGGGAATTGCATGATCTGCTTAAATACTCCATGACCAATGCAAACAGGAAGGGGGAGATGGGGTCCCCTTGCCTCAGTCCCTTGGCAGCAGCAAATGGCACAGTAGGCTCTCCATTAACTAGCACAGAGAAGCTCACTGTTGAGATACATTCCATTATCCATTTGATTAAGGTGTTGGGGAAGCCAATCTGTTCCATAACCTGCTGTAGGAATACCCATTCAACTGAATCATACACTTTTTGGAGGTCAATTTTTATCATGCATCTGGGAGACACATGCTGTCTAGTATAGCTTTTGACAAGCTCATGTGCTAGGATGATGTTGTCCTGGATCTTTCTACCTGGGATGAATCCTGCCTGAGCTTCACTGATAATACTTGCCATCACCTTCTGCAGCCTATTAGCCAGTATTTTGGAGATGATTTTGTAAAGAACAAAACAGCATGCAATAGGCCTATACTCTTTGACTGTAGTTGGTTTGGACAGTTTAGGAATGGGAGTAATAGTTGCACAGTTTATTGGTTTGCACATTCTAGTTGAGGTGAAAAACTGCTTAATGGCAGTGGTGACTTGGTTACCAATGATGCCCCTGCTCTTTTTAAAGAATACAACATTGTATCCATCTATCCTGGTGCTTTGTTATCTCCAATAGCCTTGAGACTCTCTATTATTTCTGTGTCAGTTATTGCAGCACATAGCTCTTGTCTTTGTTGTTGTGTCAGTTTTGGGCCATTTGACATAAACAGCTGGTTTATAGCAGGCAGATTAGTTGCAGAAGTTCCCATCAGTGCCTTGTAGAATCCCATGATTTCCTGTTTGATGTCTTCAGGTGTACTAAGTTTGATTCCCATTGCATTGGTAAGCTCAGTAATCTGGTTGTGCTGACTTCTCTCCTTCATTACTGCAGTGAAGTACTTAGTGTTGGAGTCCCCAAGTTGTATCCATTTTGCTCTTGCCTTCTGTTGCAGAACACTTTCCTCAATCATTGACCATTTTTCCAATTTTAGGACCAGCAGGAACATTGATGAACTTTAATTCTACTTGCAGAAACAACAAGAGCCTTGCATAAAGAAATTTTCACCGTTGGGATGGTGGAATGAGAATGGAAAGCAATTTCTTGTTCTTTCCGCTATGGCTCGGGACGTGCTGAATGCGCCAATTTCAGATGTTGCATCACATAGTGCATTTAGCCAAGCAAGACAACACCTCGGAGACACCCGTCACTCATTGGGAAGCAATATTTTGAAAGGTTTAGTATGTTTCAGAGATTGGATTAGATCGGAACAAAGAAACAAGGACGTGAAGATGTTGATAGCCTAGAAGACGAGGAACTTGGAGATATATTAACACATGGTAACCTATCCAAATTTAACACTCCAGAAGAAGACCACTCAGTTCATATTAATTATGACGAATTTACTAAGGCAATGCAAAACCTTTGAATTTACTCTTTTTTGGTTAATTTACTTGTTGCTAAATGTAAACCTTCCAATTTGTAAGTTTGAAACTTTGAATTATTTTTGTTGGTAATTTGAAACTTTTAATTTTGAAATAAATAAGGCACTTATAATTTATAAGTGTAATTTTTCCCATCGTCATTGTATTATTTATATTAATATAATTTACAATTGTTATACAAAATATAAAAAAAAATTAAATTAATTACCTAACCCGGCCCGACCCCTTGTACCTGTAACCCTTATAGTTCATTTTCTACCATGATGAATCCAAACCTGTTAAATCTGGTAAGACCCAACCCATAACCGGCCCGGACCACAACCCGTGCGGTTACTAATTTTCTTACGCAGCCCGGCCCGGCCCCCCGTTAGACACCCATAGTGTCATCCCTTCCGGCTGAATAATCAACAGTGCCTATGTTTTTCAATTAACAATGAAATTTTGTCATAGTTTATTTTTACACGAAAAAAATGACTAAATTTTAATTACTTTTGAAACTGTGGCTATATTTCAATTAACAGTGGTAAATCTGGCTATTTCTGTTTTTTTTTTCACACTATTTACTTTTGTTGGTTCAACTTTTATTTGTCTGGTCCAATGTATCTATATAAGTTTGGGTAGAACTGACACTAGGTAGCCATTCTAAAGGACTGCTATATAGGAATTAGTCAGTTCATTCTTAGTTTCAGGTTTCCAATTCAATTTGTAGGATAAAAATTTTCTGAATTATCTTGAAGTTAAAATTTTTAGTTTATAATTTTAAAAAAAATAAGTATTGACTAATATTTAAATAGCACCCTTGAGAATAACGATACGTGCACTTGCCCCTAAGTTTGGCATGTTTTTATTGAGACTTTAGAGTAATCTGATTTCATAGAAATAGTTTACAAGTGTATAATATATTTATAGGCTAGATGAAGTAAAACATAAAAAAAGATTAACATAACATTCCACTTGAAAATGAACTGTAAAAGATTTTATTAGGCAGTAGAAGTTGAAACCCCAATATCTGTTACAATGACAAACTATGTACAGTAAGACATAAAGATTTTATTAAATTTCTCTCAATTATATATATATATATATATATATATATATATATATATATATATATATGTTTTCTCTTTAAATTGTTTTCTTTTGCTTTCTTGTTTCCATCATAGTGGATCTTCTCCCAATTTGTCTTTGTCCTCCAATTTTTCCTTGCCAATAATCATCTGCTTTTGTAGTTTCTTCTTCACTTACCCATCCTTCTTTCATCAATTTCTGCTGGTAGTACTTAAATCCAACATACAACATAAAAACTGCAAAAATAAAAATAAAAAAAGCAGTCAGGTGCTACAAAGTATCCCGTATTTACACATGGTTCGAGAAAGGGCTGCATCGGTGCGCTCCTAAGAGTGTGATATAGACAACCTACTCTAATGCAAGTATTAGTAGCTATTTCCACGGCTCAAACCCGTAATCTATATGTCACATGGAGACAACTTTAACGTTGCTCCAAGGTTCCCCTTCTGAAGTTTTATTGGAGTAGGCAGTAAAAATGTAAAAATAGCACGGACTAGCCATTTTTGGGACCGGTCATTCAAAAATAGCCAGCGTTTGCAAAGTCATTGAAACATAGCCATTATTTTGCTGCAACACGGAAAGTTCCAGCATAATATACTGGAATTTGGTGCACCTGCGTATGAACTTCCACTATATTATGCTGGAACTCCAAAACGTGGAAGTTCCAACATAATATACTTGGGATTGGAGCACGTGTGCATGAACTTTCAGCATACTATGCTGAGCCGGTATATTATACTGGAACTTCAGTATACTATGCTGAAAGTCCAGTATATTATACTGAAACTCCAATATTATATACTGGAGTTCCAGTATACTTATGTTGTAGTGGAGTTCCAGTATATTTTATACTGGAATTCTAATATATAATGCTGGAGTATTTTTTTTTCGAATTTTTAACAGTGTTTTTGTTTTGATTTGTGAAGTGACTAAATTTCTATTATGGCTATTTTTGAATGATCACTTGTAAACCTGACTATTTTTGAATTTCTACTAGTAAAAGTTGTTGTTGCATATATAGAAATAAAAGGGAAATTAATGTTTTTTTTCGAAAATTAGTGATTTTACCTGCCCAAATTCTAGCAGCAATTGAAGATAAATTCCATATGAGTGTGAATATTGCAAATGCAACTGCTTTCTTGTGAGTACATGATTCCCAAGCATCTCGAAATCGTCTAATCCAAAATGTACCTTCATATTGCATTTGCACGTTATAAAAATAAATTATTTTAAAAATAAAATAAAAAAACAAATCCACGAAATACAAAGTTTTAGAAAAAAACAAGACACCAAAAGTTTCTTGAAATTATCTATTTTTTTAGAGAGTTAAGAGTTTAATTTCTATATATTAATTATATAAAAAACTTAAAATATAGGTAATTAGTCATAGTAAATGACTTAGTCGCCTAAAAGATAAGGTTATGATCTGATGTAACAAATTAAATTACAATGTATTTTTCTAATGGAGGTAGACTTGTATTATTATATACTTCTCCATCTATCAATAATTTAGACCATACGATTCAAAAGTCTAATATACGGTGCAAGACTAGGTAACAAAACATTAATACCATACAACTTTGTAAATAAATTAAGTTTTTTCTTGCATTATATTAATGTAGAGAAAAAAATAATAAGAGGCTAATAAAATGGATTGATAAAGATTGAAATGGACCACTTTGTATATGGAAATACACTATTTTTTTTTTTGCACTCATTAATGCAAAAATAATAATAATGTGAACCCATTTATAACCAATTACGGAGACAGATCAAAATTTGAATTTTATCGATTTAGCCTTTAAAATTATTATTTAATATATTATTTTTTTAAAGCTATAAATTCATATATAAATTTATTATAATTTTAATAAATTTTATACGTAAATTTATGCTCTACGTCAAAAGTTATGAGTTCGAGTAAGTTTCCTATTTGACAAATTTACAAAAGAGACGTTATGTATTAGTTCATCCAATGATGTATACTGCAAATTTATTAAATATTCCAAATTTTGGGAAAAAGCCCCACCATTGTACTTGGTGGGGTTGGTAATCTGTTTAACGGTATTATATTCGATATAGAAATTTTGAATTCCCTATACATTAACTTCACCAACCAAAAATTCAGAAAAAATAAAATAGAGCTGGTAAAGTTATTTTTTTCATTATAATATATTTTACTTTTCAATATATTTTAACTCGTCAAAATTTAAGTTGCGTGGATTCTCCAGAATGATGTCGTGCTCGTATCAGATCTTCCAGAAATGCATTACTTTTAAAGGATCCGACCTACACCCAACAACATTTTCAAAAGTTCGAGAAACATAGGTCTGACAAATGACTTATTGTATTTTCTAAGTTACTAATTCCTTTCTTAGTGTAATTATTTTTTAAAAAATCAAACTATTATAAATGAAAAAAAAAGTCCATGGTGAATAATTTTTTACCATAGGCAGTTAACTGAGTGGAATAAGAAGTACAAACTTTTGGTACGATGAAAACTCCAAAAAAGCCTGCAAACAGCCAAAAAAACAAGTGTCAGCAACAGCTATAGTGAGTGAAATTGTGAAATAGAATGTTCAGTTTTTCTCTGAAAAATATGTACTTTTATTTCATCTTATAGAAAATCAGTTTATTTTTCATGATATTTTTCTAAAATTGTTCACTCAGAGATTGTACATAAGTCTATTTTATTTAGTTTTTGTAAAATTTATTCAAATTTTTTTTTGAAGAACAAAAATTCAAATGTATACTAATATAGATAGTTTGACTTTCGTACTATGAACCCTGCCGCACACCGGGGAAGATTCCCCTTGCGACCTAAGGGTTTACGTGAATCTAATATCTTTTGCCCAAACAGTGAAAGTGTGTTCGAAAAATTCACTAAATATCTATAAATATTTAAATGTGAATTTGGCTACTATTAAAAGTTTACTCGATGTCGTTACAGGAATCCATAAAAATTAAATTCTGGATCCATCTCTTGCCGCAAAGAAAGTAGTTTAACATATAAAATTAACATATAACACTTCTCACCAAAAAATACTTCCAAGTTTCATTCTCTTTGGGTGGTTTTTTTTTACCAAGAAAATGGAAAGAAGTAAAAATAAAACAGGAAAAAAAACATGTTTTAACTTTTAACCACATTAGATGCAACTCACCTAATTTGGACATTTTCCAAATAGTTATAGAGCTGCCACATCTAGCCAAAATAAACAGCACAACTGCCATCTGTAGAGGCAAAATTTTGTCAACTTTCACATAGTTGAAGTCAGATCAAAATTGTTTTTTTAAAAAAAAAATTAAAAAGAATACAAAAAATGAAATGGGAAATTTTGGATTTTTCTTTACCTTCATTGTAGTAGCAGGATCCCCAGAAAAAAGGGCTCTAATTTTCAAGAGACATTCATTTATGTAAGGCAGTATCAATTTCAAGATCCACATTGCTTCTTCTTCTCCTACTATATATTCACTCGATTCATTTATATTATTGCCTCTCCTATTAAATAAATAAATAAGAAAATTAAATCAAAGAAATAATTTTTCCTTAAAAGAAAATGGGGCTAATTTCATTGTCACTGGATGTTATTCGCTATAATAATAAAGTCATAAAAATAACTTTTTTGGTAGAAATGACACCAGATAGCCATTCTAGAAGGCTAAGAATGAGCAGTAGGTCACAATTTTCAGCTTTTTAATTCAATTTTCGGGACAAAAGTATCATGAATTGTCCTGAAGTTAAGATTTTTAGTTTAAAATTTCAGAAGAAAATAAGTAACGGCTAGTCTCTAAATAGTATACCTGAGAATGACTATTTGTGCACTTTCACCTATTTTTTGCCACACTAAATATTAAAGAAGTAACTGGACAACTAGTTGGAAATAGCCTCTCTGTCCTTTCGGATAGTGATAAGGCTCGTCTACATATTACTCTCCCCAGACTCCACTTTGTGGGACGATACTGGGTAGCTGTTGTTGTTGCAACTGAACACCTAGCTTTATCTACTATAACATTAAAGTCTTTATTTTTTGGAAAATTTCAAGGGAAATCCGCAGCCCCTATTCTTTGGGTGCGCACTGAGTAATTGATTCACTGTGCAATAGATCGTAAAGACATAAACCACGCAGGAAATGTAAACTGCACTAGGCAAACTCAGAGCGACGAGCTTTGAGTGACGGCCGGTGAGGGGAATCGATCTCAGATCTTTGATGTGGGAAACTACTCACCCAACCAACTCAGTCAACTCTTACAGGTCTATAACAATAAAGTTACAACTAGCTTTTGTGCATTAAAGTAATTGAACTTTAACCACGGTAACAAATTTTTTTACCTTTGAATATTGAGGGATCTAAATAGAAAGATTGCAGCAAGATACACCAGACCCAAGTAGGAAATAACAGAAATGAAGCTGTAAAAAAGATAAATCAATAATTTTACTTAGTTTTTTTTTTTTTGGATATTTCAAGAAGCAAGAAAGAAAAATCTGAATTTTTTTTCTAAGTGTAAGTTCTGAATTACCTGATACTGAGATCTTGAGTATATGAAGATGAAATGATGAAAAAGGTTCCAATTCCAAAGATCAATGCTGATTTTGATGAATCTCTCCACATAACCAAATCAACTGAATAAAAATGTTCAAAAGCAAAAAAGAGAAAATCAGGTCCAACATTTGCAGAATTACATTGAAATTTAAAGAAACTATAAAAGAAAAAAAAACAAAAAAGAAATTACCAAAGCTTTGTAATTTGCTATGTTGTCTTGGAATTGTGTGAAATTCATCTGAAGTTGGAACTGAAAATGGAAGTGAATTCAGAACATAACATTAAGCAACAACAACCAAAAATTTAGTAAAATTCCGCAAGTGGGATCTGGAGTGTGTACGCATAGGGACGGAGCAAGTATCCCGGCTATGGATTTAGGCGAATCCAATAACTTTTATTCAAACAGTGTATTTGTGTTTCAAAAATTATTAAATATGTATAAATATTAAATTCAAACTCAGTAATTAACATTTGAAGTCACCGTACTGAAATTCAGAACACATAAGGTTGAAATTTAGACTCCGCCTCTATATACGCAAACCTTACTCCTACCTTCGGAAAGGTAGAGACGTTGTTTCCGATAAACCCTCAACTCAAGGAAGAAACAAAAGGAAGCAGTAACATAAGCAGAACACAACCTTAAAAAACCAAAATGATAGAAAAAGAAAAAGCATTAAGGAAACTGAACTTACCTGATTTGGTTCTTGTTGGACTTTCAGGATGAATTTTAGCTTGGCCTGAAATTGGAGGAGACTGTTTCTTGATAATTGGAGAAATGGGAACTGATTTTTCATTGCTAAATTGAAGTTTTTCCTCTTCAATTACAATCTTTTTAGGCTTATTTTCTGCTACATTAATCTCTTTAACATCAACACTTAATTCCTTTTCAATTTCCTCATCCAATTCTTTTTCATTTTCTTGATTTTCAAGATTCAATTTTTCTGTAGTACTACACCTGACTTGACATTCTTTACAATTTTCTTCATTGCTTGTTATAACTTTCTCTTCACATATACCAAATTCTTTACAATTTTCTTGATTTTCAAGATTCTTTTTTAACTCCTCTACACCATCAACAACAACAACAACCTTATTTTCCTCAAAATTCTTACATTTCTCTTCAACTTCTTTACTTGTAGCTGATTTTGCTTTCACCAGCTGAACTGAATTCCTCAAATTCAAATTAACAGACATAGATTTTACTTTCCGTAATTCAGAATTCTTCTCATTTCCATCCTCATTTCCTCCCTTATTTGCCTCTGATTTCACTTTCCTTAATAATATACTTGATTTCTTGTTCTGAACTGGACTTTTCTTCATTTCTTCAGTTGAAACTATACTCAATTCTTTACACTGTTCATCCAAATTCTTGTTCAATTCAGATCTTTTCCTTGAAATCTGAATTGGGTTCCCTTCAAAATTACTCTCAGATTTCCAAGTTTTTCTCTTGCCATTCATTACACCACCAACACCAAGATTAGAGTTTGACCCCATTTTCAACTTTTTGTCTACTTGATTTGTTTCCCTAGTAGTAGTACTAATTATAGTAATAGTACTAGTTTTTTCATCATTTTTTACTTCTGGGGTTTCTTCTTCTTTTTCACTGTTGCTATATACTTTGATCCCACCTTTGACTTCATCATATTTCATCCTATTTTCCCATACAGAACCTGACATTACACCATTTCTTGAAATTTTGTTCCTTCTCCTACTAACCACTTCCATTTTTGTTTTTCTTTTTTCTACTTGTGTTATTATTGATTCTTGATTATAATGAGGAGTTTTGGTGGGTGGGTGGGTGGTTTGTGGGGGGGGGGGGGGGCAGTGGTTGTGTATTAATGGAGTAACAAATTTCAGCTGAAGATATTGAGAGGGGTGTGATGAAAGTTAAGAATAACATTGGGATCCCATTACACCAGAAAGAGAGAGAAGAGAAGTGTATTCATTTTTGGTTTTTCTTCTTTTGGCTCTTTTTAATGTGGTGATTTCATTTTTCTTTTCTTTTCTTCTTCCTTTTTTTTTTTTTTGCTTTTTGTGAGTTTAACTTTTTTTTTTACAAGGTGGAGGTATTTATTGTTGTTATTTTCTTTTGGCACATTTTATTGTTATATGCCTTTTTTTTTTATTTTTCCTGATGTTATTGTCTCTTTTGTTGAGCAAAGAGTCCGGAAAATAACTTTTCTATCCTTTTCGAGGTAGGAGTAAGGACTGAGTACACCCTAGTGGAATTTATTGGGTATGTTGTTGTTGTTTTACAAGGTGGAGGTAAGGTCTGCGTATATATTATCATCTTCCGACTTCACTCTTATGGGATTACACTGTGATAATTATTGTTGTTATTAAGATGATCGACAACAACGGGGAAGTGCACAAATAGCCATTCTTTCAGTTACCATTAAAGGATTAGCCAATACTTATTTTGCCTTGAAAATTTGAACTTAAAATTTTATATTCGAGATAATTAGATTAAAATTTTGGATATATTGACTAATTCCTAAATAATAACCATTAAATGGCTCCATGGTGTCATTTCTACACAATAACGAGTAACTATCCGTACTGATCATAACTGATAACTTAAAATGTACCTATTCGTTTTAGTTTATGTGTTTTATTTTTAATTATCTTAAAAAGTCACTTTTTATAGTAAATTTTTAGTTTCTAACACTCTGCTTTTATCTTCAATGACACTCTCTCATGCAATGATATGCATGTTTAAGACCACGAAATTCATATAATAATTTTAATATGTTATACACACTTTTAATTTAATAGTATGATTTAAAAATATTTTTTATATTCTTAAAATTGGTGTTCAGTAGAACTAAGACAAAAAAAATGAAATGAAAAGAGTTCATAAATAACCTACTATAATCAAATAACTATATTATCTGTGTAAATATTATTTATAACTTCTATGATTATATAGGATATAAGATAAATCCTTCTTTCATTTATTCTTTTTGTTGCAAAAAAGAAGAGCAATGAAAAGTGGAAAAGGGTAAAAAAATTATCAAAGGGAATAATGTGGGAGTAATGATGAGGTAAATGAGGGGAATTATAGATCTTTGGTATTTTGTACACTCACTTTTATGTCAAAGGATCTCTGTGACTCTCTTTAACCAAGGCTAACAAAAGTCTTGCTCCTCACATGGCATGCCTTTGTTTTGCCTTTGTACTTTTACTACCAAAATTCTTTTCTAATTTTTCTCTTCTTTTTTAACCGAAATTTTCGGGTATCGCTTTGCGAACACGACTAGTTGTAATTACGGAGACCCAATATTTTAATGCATGCACCACAGTTAGTTCCACAGAGCCTTGAAGACGCGGCCAATTTTGTAATGTCTTCAGTGGCCCTGCAGGAACTCAAACTAGCGACATGAAGGACTTTGTCCTCAGACCTTTACCAGTTGAACTACCTCTTAGGGTTCTAATTTCTTCCTCTTCAACAATTATTTATGACATTTTACTGCAAATAATAGCTTATTCTCCCGCATAAATAGGCGCAGAGCTAGAAGTGAAAGTATGAGTTTGGTCTAATCTAGTAATTTTTGTCCAAACTCTATATTTATATTAAGAAATTCATTAGTATGTATGAATAGAGGCTCCTAGAGTTTTTCGTACTCCTCACCCGGAGTTGGGAGAGGCTGGGCAGGGTTATCCATAGATGATTTATATTTTGGCTTGTGTCTCCCTTATTGTATTTTTTATGGTAGTTACTTCATGATATTATTGCATGCTATTTTATTTATGTTTCTTATGTTTAGATAATTCTTTCCGATATTTCTGCTGGAGTTACTAATGCTCTTTCGTTTTTGTTTTGGTTTTTGTTTTTGTTTTTCCTATTCTTCACTGAGCCGATGGTCGATTGGAAACAGCCTCTCTGCCCTTTCGGGTAGGGGTAAGACTCGTCTACATATTACCCTCCTCAGACCCCACTTTGTGGAACTATACTGGGTAGTTGTTGTTGTTGTTGTCATTAGTATGTATGAAAATTAAATTCAGAACCTAGTTACTAACATTTTATGTTATTATCCTAGAATTAGAATGCATTAAGTTTAAATTCTGACTCTGCATCTACATGTAGATAGTAGTATGTGTACATCCATACATATTTTACCGAATAGGAAAAGAAAACCAAGTTTAGGTTTTTCTTTTTTCCCTGTAGACATACAACAACAACAACAACAACAATAAATAAAACAAAAAAAAATCTAGTCTAATCCTACAAGTGGAGTTTGGGAAGGGCAATATTTACGCGGACCTTACCCCTATCTGGTAAAAGTAGAGAAGTTATTTCCGGTACATTTTGGCTTAAGAAAAGGAGAAAAAGAAGAAAGAGAAGAGAAGGATCTTCGGAAGATGAGGAGGAGGACGAAAGAGAAGAAGAAAAGAAAAAAAAGAAAAAAAAAAGAAGTAGCACCAAACAGTAACAATATAAAAATAAGATAACTGAAGTGAACGAACAACATGTGACGACCCAAGGGTCATAACCGTAATTCTTCCTTTTTCTGTGCTTCCGAGGACTTAAAAAACCTCACTTTTAGTTGCTTCAATTTGCGTGCGCAGTCCGGACGCGTAGCCAAAAAGCTTTCATATTGAAATATGTAAATTCTGTGAAAAATTTGAAGAATTTTAATATTAATATTGTTAAAGTTAACTTCGGTCAATATTTTGGGTAAACGGACTCGGATCCATAATGTGACGGTCCCTAAGGGTCCATTGAAAAATATGGGACTCGAGCGTATTCCTGGAATAAAAATCTGAGGTCCCACGCCTGAGTATGGAGTTTTTGAAAGAAATTATTTTCCGAAAAATGATATAGAATTTTGAAAAGAAAATAAATTAGAAATATAGGTATCATGCTCGTATTTTAGTTTCGATGGCCAGTACATGTCTTAAATATGCGTTAAGCGCGTTCTGTGAAATTTGGTCGAAATCGGACGTGGTTTGACGTGTTTCAGACCTAAATATCTAAAGTTAAAAGTTTATGAAGTTTGAAATGAAAAATGATGATTTTGGGGTTTGATTCATTGAATTTGATGTTATTTTGGAGACTTGATTGCTCGACTAAGTTCGTAGGATGTTATTGAGTTAGTGTGTGTGTGTTTGATTGGGAGCCCCGAGGGCTCGGGAGTGATTGGAGGTGGTTCGGGGTGGTATACACTTCGAAAATTACATTAGATTTGCATGCCTGTTGCAGACCAACTTTTTCTATTCGCGAACGCGGCCCTAGGCTCGCGTTCGCATAGCCCATCCTCGAGCCTTCATCGCGTTCGCGGAAGTTTCCCGCGTTCGCACTGTGTTGCCAATCCATTATACGCATTCGCATGCTCATCTCAGCAAACGCATATGCCAAAGTTGTGGCCCTGGGATTTTCCTTCTACGCGTTTGCAACATCACTTCGCGAATGCGATGATTTACCGCCCAGCCTTCTCCGCGAATGCGACTTATATGTAGCGATCATATAGAGTCTCTTGCTTCAGTGCAATATTTTAAAAACAAAACTTCAATTACGGGATTTTCTCACTTTTTCCACACGTGCTCTCATCTTTCACCCTCCATAAACGAATTTCAAGCTTATATTTCTCCATAGCTCTTTGGGTAAGTGATCTTAACTTCATATTTTCCTCTCAATTCCTTCATCTAATTACTATGTTTCTAGCCCTAAAGCATGAAATCAAAGGAGAGATTGAGAGATTTGGGTAGAACTAGGGCTTTGGGGATTTTGGGCGATTCAACCTCAATTTGGGGTCTAATCTTAACACAAATTGCATATTTGAACTCGTTGGGTTATGGGTGATTGGGTTTTGATCTGAGTCTCGAGTTTGGACCATGTGGGTCCGGGGTCAGATTTTGGTATTTTTTGAAGAATGATAGGAAATTCATTTCTAGGCCATGGAATTGTGTCTTTGAGCCATTATTGACAATATTGAACTAAATTGTGCCTAGATATCATTATTTCGGAGTTGGATTCTAGAGGAAAGGCAGTGTTAGAGATTTGATTGCTATTTTAGGACCGAGGTAAGTGTTTGATCTAACTTTGGCTTGAGGGAATATGACTAGGATATTATTTGCTACGTGCTAAGTGTAGAGTACAATGTATATGCCTGGTGACGGTTATCTATGCACCGAAGTCTAGAATGACCATTAGTCTTAATTGCTTTTAATTCGAATGATGTGATACGACTTCTTGTTTGAATTGATATATTTCACATGATATGAATGGATAAGAAAAAATAGTAATTTGTATAACATTGGGGCATTAGCTCGACCTAGAACTTGTTGATTTAAGTGTTTAAGCGCGAAAGTACCGTGATTATTCTCTTTCCAAAATTTAGGTATATATTGAATTCTCCCTCGACGGGATTTTTGAGCTGTTAGTTGTATTCCCTGGTTGGGACTCCTTGTATTTGTGGTTACTCCCCTCGCACTTGAGTTGCGATTTTGTTGAGTGAATTTTGGTATTAAACATTGAGTATCGGGTTGCACGCCGCAACGGTATTAAATATTGAGGATCCGGTTGCTCGTCACAACGAATATATTTGAGGATCAGGTTGCTCGCCACAACGGATATATTTGAGGATCGGGTTGCTCCCCGCAACAGATATATTTGAGGATCGAGTTGCTCGCCGCAACGGATATATTTGAGGATCGGGTTGCTCGCCTCAACAGATATCTTTGAAGATCGGGTTGCCCGCCGCAACATAGTATGGATCAAGTACATTGTCTTTGTATGTAGGGATTTCCTATGTTTTTCCTTATTAGTTGTTGTTGTACGGCTTTACTTCTTATCCGATGATTTCTATATTTGAACTATCATACCCCATAGCATGTTCCCTCCCTCTTAGTTTTTTAAATTAGTTTACTTCCTGTTATTGCACATATATCTGTACATGTTATTTGTGGTAGGTCATGTCTAGCCTCGTCACTACTTCGCCGAGGTTAGGCCAGGCACTTACCAGCACATGGGGTCAGTTGTGCTGATACTACACTCTGTGCATCTTTTTGCACAGATCCTGGAGCAGTTGTTGGACCTCAGTAGCAGTATTTGCTCGTGCCCCGACTTCGGACTCGGAATTTCCGAGGTAGCCTAGCTGGCGTCCGCAGGCTGGAGTCCCTTCTATATTATTAGTTTGTTTTTCCCTTGTACCGAGACGGACTGTTCTATGTATTTCTTTCAGACTCTTGTTTTAGTATTCCCTAGCAGATCATGAGTAGTGACACCAATACTGGGTAGAAATGTATTTTGAAACTTTTGTATTCGCATTTTCAGTTATTTAAGCATTTAAAAGTCTTCCTCTTTAATTATTGTTCATTTTATTATAATTGTTTAAATGAAATCAGTAGAAATATTATAATATTTGGCTTGCCTAATTTCGATAGTAGGCGTCATCACAACTATCGATGGTGAAAAATCCGGATCGTAACACAATATGGTACAAATAGAGTCCTAAGAATATAAAAATACAAGAGTACGAAATTTATTGGTACGGTTAATTTATATTTGTACCAAATAGAAATGATTATTTAGGAGGAACAACACGGTGTAAACAAGATAACTAAAGCGAACAAACAACATGGTGTAAATAGAGTTTTAAGAATATAAAAATACAAGAGTAAAAAATTGATTAGTCCTGATAATAAAATCTTTATTTACAAAAAAGAAAATATTGGTACGATTAATTTGATTCGCACCGAATAGAAAGGATTATTAAGGAGGAATAACAACAACAACAGCCAGCCAGTATAGTCCCACAAAATGGTGTCTGAGAAGGGTAATATATATACAAGTTTTATCACTACCAGAAAGAATAAAAATGATGTTTCCAATCGACCATCGGCTCAGAATTATTAAGGAGGAAAACAATCTCAAACAAGAGATTTCTTCATTTCCATTTTTCATTTTAAACTCCTAAGTGTAGAGACAAACTAAAATTTGTTATATACACGTTTTGCTACTTCTTTCATCTATATTAAAAAAAAAACTTATGGATAAAATACATGCGCATCCAGGGAATCGAACCCTGGTCAGTACCGTGGGAGGGTACTATGATACCACTACACCAGATGCGCTTTGATGTTACAACAAAGTCAATACATTAAAATATTACTTAGTGTTTAGCTAAAAATATAAAATGGGGGTGAAAACCAATTGGGAAAATAACACTGTATGATATATATATATAATGTTATTTTCCCAATTGTTTTTCACCCCAAAGCCCATATATATATATATATATATATATATATATATATATATATATATATATATATATATATATATATATATATATATATATATATTGTACAAATTGTATACACTTTTCGACTATTAAATATAAATAGTTTTTTATGCGAGTTAAAAGTAATAATACCCAAAACAATTGGACGAGAGACTAATGATATGTTTAGGTAATCATCACCATTTATAACGTTCCTTGACCGTTTTCTTAAACTATTTTTGAGGTTGGAACTTGGAAGATAATTGCATCTTCCAAATTATTATGAAAATTTTGGGAAGGAAAAAAATTAGAAATTCTAAAAAGGAAAAAGAAAATGAACCACATTAATTATATCTTAAGATTCTATCTACAAATATATGGTGAAGTAACACTCTATGCTTCATATACTCCACTCTTTTCAGATGAAAAGTGGCCTTAATTAAAAGCGCATTAATCATCTATAACAGTAGTTATTGTTAGAGTATCTTATATTTATAAGTTTTTTAAGGATTTTTTTCACTTTTAGCCAGTGCCAGAAATTATTTATATTTAATAATAAAAAAATATATAAAATTTATATAATTATATATAAACCATACAGAGAAATAAATATTTTTAGCTATTACTTTGAGTGCAGCTATAGAACATCATTTTTTTTATGCCAATTAGTTTATTTATGCCAATTGTTAAATTTCTTTGAGTACTATATGTATTCGATTGTGAGAGAGAATCGAGAGGAAGAAGCAAAATTGAAATTATGTTATGAACATCTGAGCTTTTTCGTTACATATAAAGCTGTATATACAACTTCTCTACTACTTAGATGACAACTCATGTACAGTTGTCTATTAACTAACATAACAAACTAATTTTTCTTTTCTAACTTCCACACCCTACTTATATTTTGTATACTTTACCCCTATATGCTAATACTCTCCCGCAAGCTGGAGGGTGGAAAACACTGAACACTCCAAGCTTGGAAAGAAGAAAGGAATGTTGAGCAACACCCAGTCCCTTTGTCAATAGATCAGCCAACTGAAGTTTGGTCAAGATGTGATGAGGAGCAAGCAAGCCAGACTTGATTTTTTTTCACGAACAAAGTGATAATCTATATCGATGTGCTTTGTTCATTCATGAAAAATGGGATTTGCTACCATTTGAAGTGCAGCTTTATTATCACAATAAACATCAACATGCTGATGTACCTCAATATTCAATTCCTTGAACAAATCAACAAGCCAGGTAACTTCAGTTGTTGCTACAGTAAGGCTTCTATACTCAGCCTCAATTGAGCTACGACTCACTGTCTAATGCTTCTTTGACTTGCATGACAATAAGCAATCCCCAAGCTTAACAACATATCCAGTGATCGACCTTCATGTGTTTGGGCAAGCTGCCCAGTCAGAATCATAGAAGGCAGAAATGTGGGTGACAAGACCCCTTTTTAGGAAAATTCCAAGACCAAGTGACCCCTTAAGGTACCTAACCACTCGAAGTGCTGCAGTTAAGTGTGATTGTTTGGGATGTTGCATGCATTGTCTAAGAACTTATACAACAAAACAAATATCAGTCCGCGTAATGGTCAAATAGAGTAACTACCCTACTAGTATTTGATAGCTCCCCACACCTTGCAGCTCTTCATCACAATTGTGCCCTACATGTTTATCATATTTTATAGTAGTCAACTTCTGATTTAGTTCAATAGGGGTAGATGCGGTTTGGCAACAGCCAAGCCTGTGGATGAGATTAACCCCAGTTCATATTTGCGTTGATTCATCAATATTCCCTGGTCTAATATCATCACTTCTATTCCCAAAAAAAACCTGAGCTCACCCAAATCCTTGACCATAAAGCTGCTATGCATTGTGCGTTTGGCCTCCTCTACTGAGGAGATATTACTTCCTGTAACCAAGAGATCATCAACATACACCAATATAATCACAATGTCCTGTGATGTTTGTTCGGTGAATAAAGAATGATCATATGCACTCTGTTGATACCCTGCTCCCACTAAGGCATCTGTGAGTTTAATATTCCATTGTCTCGAAGCATGTTTCAGTCCATAAAGTGACTTCAACAATATGCAGACTTTGTTCTCCCCCCGTCACTTAAAACCCTGTGGTAAAACCATGTAAATTTCTTCATAAAGTTCTCCTTGGAGGAATGCATGGTTGACATCCATTTGGTAGAGGATCCATGCCCTTGAGGCTGCTATGCTTAAGACAATTCTTACAGTTACCATTTTGGCAACTGGTGAAAAGATCTCATGATAGTCTAGCCCTTCTTGTTGTGTGTAACCTTTAGCTACAAACCGTGCCTTAAACTTGTCAACCTCACCAGATGAATTATACTTGATCTTAAACACCGATTTAGAACCAATAGGTTTCTTTCCTTCTGGCAAATCAACCACTTCCCAGGTCTGATTCTCTTCTAGTGCTCTAATTTCTTGATCCATGGCTTCTATCCACCTTGGATCATTTACAGCTTCTTTGAAGGACTGTGGTTCAGTTAAAACTGAAAAACATTGAGAAATGACTGGTAGACAGGTGACAGATGGTCATATGAAAGCGCATTAGAGATAGAGTACACTGCATTTGTATGTGTCTTGGCTTCAGTGATGTAGTCCTTGAGCCATACATGAGGCCTTCCCTTCCCTTGTCTGTCAGACTTACTAGGCTGTCCCACTATAGATGGTGATTGCAAGGGAACATCTTCTGATTCTGCTTCTTCTAGGCTTGTCTCAACTCCTGGTTCCAAGATGAGAAGAGAGGAATTTTCAGCCGCTGAAGCATCTGCATGAACTGTGGCTGAATCCAGATCATGATTATTATTGCATTCTGCAGTTTCTGTGACCAGCTCCATATCTGCATTCTCCACCTCTGTGGTGTCATTGGCATCAACTGGCACTTGCAGGTTCTGAGCTGAGGTTGGAATTAGAGGAGCTTGTGGTTCCACAACTGAAGGCTGAGCAAACAAGTCCTCTGTACAGTCTAAATCAGCAACCCTCTCAAAAGGAAAAACCTGCTCCCTAAATCACATCCCTACTAACAAAAATATTTATATTCTCCAAATCATATAATCGATAGCCCTTTTGTGTTTCAGAGTATCCAATGAGAACAACCTTCTTAGCTCTAGCTGTAAATTTATCACCTTTAGGTAGGTTGCTTGCAAAACATAAGCAACCAAATACCCTTAAGTGATCTATTTTATCTGGCTTTTCGAATAACAACTCATAAGGAGATTTTACTTGCAAGATACTAGTAGGTAGCTTATTTATCAAATACACTGTTGTTCTATACAGTCACCCCAAAATCTCTTAGAAATTGAGCTTTGAAAAATCAAGGCCCTTGCAACCTACAATATATGCCTATGATTTCGTTCAACCACCCCATTTTGTTGTGGGGTGTATGAACAACTACTTTGATGTATAATTCCCAGAGAAGCAAACAAAGTATTACATTGAGAGTTGAAAACTCTGTGCTATTATCCGATCTAACAATCTTCACAGCAATTTCAAATTGAGTCTTTATCATTGCAACAAAGTTTTAATCACAGTAGCTACTTCACATTTAGACTGTATTAAGCATACCCAAGTAAACCTACTGTAGTCATCTACTATTGTGACAAAATAAAGCTTTCTGTCATATGTAGGTATCTTATGAGGTCCCCAAACATCTATGTGAACAAGTTGAAAATAATACTTGATCTAATGCTACTATTTGGAAATTGTAAACGACACTGTCTTTCTAAAGGACATACTTCACAATTGCTTTCTCTTCCTGACTGTATTATGTTCTTCAGTTCTGAAATATGCTGCATTACCTTGTTTGATGCATGACCAAGCCTTAGATGCCATAGTGTTGTTTCTCTATGTTTCTTCAAGAAACTGATTGCTGCTGTTGGCAAATTTTCTTTTATTAGGTATAACCCATTATTTTCTCTACCAATCTCCATCACCTTGCCATTGTAGAGACCCTGAAATATGCAAAAATTAGGATAGAAGCCAACAAAACAACATAATTGCCTAGTAAGCTTGGACACTAACAATAGGTTGAATTTGAAATCTGGCACATACGGTACTCCTTCAATAGTTTATTACCTAAAACTACTGCATCTCCTGTATGTGTATTTTCAGCTCTACTACCTGTGGGTAACTATACTCCATCTGCTCTATGATCTGCTTTCCTAAGGTTATTTAAGGCATTCTTACAATGTGTCACATGGTGAGTAGCATCTGAATCCACTATCCAAACTTGATCATCAACACCTACATTTGACATAAAAGTAAAGATAAGTGCAGTATTAGTGGAACACTAATTTGTGATAGTCTTCTGCAACAAATTTACCAGAGGTTTGTATTGCTGCTCCGTGAAGAAATTTCCTTGTGTAGGAATCATCGACACCTGCTTCTCTTCATTAGTTGCACTGTTCACATATGTTCTGCCTCATGAGCTTTGCCTTTTTTTCTTACTTTTGAAATCTGGTGGATATCCCACTATACTATAGTAATTTTTCTTTAGATGTCCCTTATAGCCACAGTGATCACAGATCAATCCTATCCTTTTACGCTTAACTTCATAGCCTTTACCAGCCAGCATTGTGATAGGATCTTTCAATGTATCTGTGACTCCAAAAGTCTTTTGGCTTTCTTCTTGTGTGACTATTGCATAGGCTTCATTTACTGTAATTATAGGCCTTTTTGCCAAGACATTACTTCGAATGTTACCATAGCTCTCATTCCATCCCATGAGAAACTGCATTAAACGAATGTTTTTCAAAAGTTCCACTGAAGGCCTAGACTCCTCACAGTCGCATGAAGCTAAAGGTGCTACGACATCTAGTTCATCCCATAGGTCCTTCATCTTCGAATAATAGCTAGTGACTGAGTCTGTTCCTTGTCTCAAGTTCGCAATAGCAGTCCAAAGATGATATATTCTTGTCAAATTTGACCTATCAAACCTTTCCTGAAAATCTGCCCATACCTTCTTTGCATTCGATGCATAGACAGTGCTAGGCATTAACTCATTTGAAACAGTGCTACCAATCCACGATAGAACAATTGCGTTATATTTTTCTCACTGTTCTGCTAACACACCTTTATACATGCTTTTTACACATGATCCATCCACAAATCCAAGCTTGCTTTTCCATCAGAGTGCCAATTTCATTGCTCTGCTCCATAGTGCGTAATTTTCTGGGCCTGTGAGCTTGAGTTGAATTAAGACTAATCCAGGAGCATGTGAAGCTTGCAAAAACAAAGGATGATTGTGATCGAGTGAGCTGGCTTTGTTGGCTTCGTTTTCTGCCATGGAAATCGAGTTCGAAACTTCAATAATTCTTTGCTCTGTACTTACTTCTGTGTTCCTGCTGTAAATCAATCATCGCCGGAACTAGATCAGCGTTAAAGCCCACTCTAATACCATGTTCGATTGTGAGAGAGAATCGAGAGGAAGAAGCAAATTGAAATTGTGTTATGAACTTCTGAGCTTTTTCGTTACATAGAAAGCTGTATATACAGCTTCTCTACTACATAGATGACATAGATGACAGCTCATGTACAACTATCTATTAACTAACATAACAAATTAAATTTTCTTTTCTAACTTTTATACCCCTACTTATATTTTGTACACTTTAACCCCTATATGCTAAAACTATGATTTTTTTTAACCCCTCCCAAATTAGGAGGATCTATAGTGCTTCCACACTTCCCCTCCATGGTGACTCGAACCCAAGACTTAACGGTCGTAGGTGGAGGTGTTTTTACCAACTGAGGAAGCCTCATTTGTCAGACTATGGTAATCATAACTTGGTAACACTTAAATAATTTTTTATAACCGGTTAAGATGCACTACCAATATGTATAGAAGTTCTTTAAACTATTAACGTATATGAGTTAGATCGTTATGAAAATACTAAATATTTTCAATTTTTCAACGGTAGACGAGATGTGTTTTAAATTTACTACTATATCTTGGTCAATTAATGTCTCTCAAACTTCAAAATCCAAACTGAATCTACAATCGAAACTATTCAAAAGTAGTTAATGTTAAAAGATCAAAAGAAGTGAAGAATGTTGTTGGGATGCATGTAAAAAAGAGTTATATAATTCCAGAGGCCTCGGGTTCGAGCATGGGTATGGAAAAATTCTTGGTAGGGAGCGCTTCCCCTCGAGAAGAGCCTTACGCGATACGAATCTAAATATAATCGAATTCCAATACAAATATCGAATGGAAAAAAAAGGAGTTATATAATTCCTTTTTCTTTATTTTCCCTTTAAGCCATGTGAAGTAAAATCATAGAGATAAGGCTGCATTTGGATTATGACAGAAAAGCTGTCTTGTTATATGTTATGTTCCACCGACACTTGCAATTAGAGTCACCTTCCTACTGTTTTGCTTTCTGGTCGTTTGCTTGCTTAACATTCAATTCAACCCTCCACCTCCTTTTTTTCCTCTTACGCGGTATTTAATATTCGTATTAAATCATGATTAACTCTCTATTAGTATCGAAAATTTTTACATTAAAGGGTAAAGTATTTTCTAACAAATACCACTTTATACTCATACATAGGGGTGGCAAGCGGGCGGGGGGAGGGGGAGGGGGAGGGGGATCGGGTCGGATATGGGACAATTCAAAACGGGTAATAAAAACGGATAAATTATATATACAATTTGACCCATATTTAATACGAATAAAAAAACAGATTAACCGGCGGATAATATGGGTAATCGTATTATTCATGACTTCTTGAATATGATAACTTTTGGGAGAATTTCTAGTCTCTCAAACTTGAGAAATACCCATTTTAAGACATTATAAATGTAAAAGTTAAATCTATTAATTATCCATTTTTCAAATGAATAATATGGTTCTTATCTATATTTGACCCGTTTTTAAAAAAGTTCATTATCCAACCTATTTTTTAGTGGATACTATGGATGGTTAACTGTTTTCTTTTAACCATTTTGCCACCACTACTCATACATGGCTCAAATTCAAAACCTCTGATTCAGAATAAAGAAACACTTACCATTCTATCACAATCCTGATTGACTCTTCCACCTTCTTTTGCCTTATCTCCTTACCCTCCTTTGGCCAAACATTCTTAGAACAAAGGCGGAGTCAAGATTTAAAACTTATGGGTTCAAAATTTTAATTGTTTTAAATTAGTGGGTTCTAGAATAATAATTTATATATATTCGATGAATTTCTTAGATAAATACATAGTTTGGACTAAAACTAGTGGGTTCGACCAAACTCACACTCGGCTCTCTACCTCCGCCCTTGCCGTAGAGTCACCATCCTACTCCCTCCGGTCCATAATAAGTGTCTCTTTTACTTTTTAATTTTGGTCCAAAATAAGTGTCTAGTTAGGTAATCAAGAAAAAATTCAATTTGTTTTTACTCTTTTACCCTTATGTGCAGAAGAGCAACAAATGCCACTATAATCATGTGCCCAATATTTAATAAGGGTAGTTTAGTCATACTAGGTAATTTTGTATAGGATTTATATTTTTTTATTGGGCATGTTAAAAGTAAAAGAGACACTTATTATGGACCGGAGGGAGTATTGTTTTTCTTTCTGGTCGTTTGCTTATGTAACATTCAATTCCACTCTCCACCTTCCTTTTTCTTTTTTGAGTCACTCTATGTTCTATATTTGTATTGAATCTCGATTAAATCCGTATTCGGAAAATCTCATATTATGAGTTTAAATGTTCCTTACAAAAATAACTTCATACTCATATATGGTTCAAACCCGAACCCTCGAAGAATTAGTATTTATATAACGGAAAAGGGCCAGAAATGACCCTGAACTATATAGTTTCAGGGTCAAAAATGCCCTCCGTCCACCTTTTGGGCCATATACATACTAATGGCCCAAAAGGTGGACGGAGGTCATTTTTGACCCTAAAACTATAGTTCAGGGTCATTTCTGACCATTTTTCGTTTATATAATCACTTCATCACAATCCTTATTGATTTTTAACCTCTTTTTGCCTCATCTCCACACCCTTTCCTTTTAAGTTTTTCATAATTTGTGTAAGGAGACCACCCTTCACTATGTGATGCCTACTTAGCACATTGATCGTACCGATAATTGACTTAATATACAATGTTATTATCACTTTGCCAAGTGATGGTTGATGAACATGAGACTAAAACCAAAAGGATTGATTATACACCGACACAATAAGTGTAATCTAATCTATTATAATGGATTATGTAACATTTATTTTAGGTTGCAATAATACTATTAAATATAGTTGAACTACCTAATCAACTAATTGTGTGAATATTTTTTACACAATTTGCACATAAAACTTGAGCCCATTACTCAAATGGTCATTTAATTATCCGAAATTATCTACTAAAGTTATCTTTATTTCGTTTGTGACAATAAAGTCACTCGACTATGCCTAGCACTTAAAAGGTCACTCAACTAATAAACTTTTGATTGCCAAATACATATTTTACCCTCTAAATTATCAACTTTTATCTTTCTTTTTTTTTTTAAAAAACTTTTTAATATTACGATTTTTTCTCTTTTTAATTTATAATATGGACTTACCTATAGAATAAATAAATTTTATTTGTAAATTAAAATAAAATAAAATAGTGTTTAAGCATATATAATATTGGAATAATAAAATATTTAGTATATTAAAATTTTTAATTAGAATAATTTGTTCGTAATAATAATTTTGATATTAACAACAAAAACTTACACACTTATTTACACAATTGAGAATGAAAGAAAATAAAAGTTTTATAATATATAGTCAATGCATGTAATATAAAAATAATTATTTAATATATATTATATATTCTTAAAAATTTTGCTCAATTCTATTATTATTCTGACATAATATATGCTAGACAACTATCTTTTTATTTTTTTATTTTATAGATAATATTTATTTGTTCTATACATTGCTAGAATCCGACAAAAACCAACCCAAAAAACAGGCCAATGTTGGTTGGTTATGGCCAATTACCGACCGAAACGTGACTGTTTACGTGTGGATGATATTTTGATGGCCGGGAAAGAATACCGACAAAAGTTGGTTGGAAATTACCGACCAACGTTTAAATTCAAAAAAATAAATTGCAAAAAAAAAAACGACCAAAATTGATCGGTATTTTATTATGTAATTAAAAGATTAACCATTTGGGAATTGAAATGGGGTGTGTACTATGAAAGGATATTATTCTACCACTAGACCATTGGTGCATTTTGTTTTAAGATTGTTTTTTTTAATTTAAATTTATACTCTTTAATTGTATTTTCGCACGAAAATAACTGACCAAAGTTGATCAATTTTATTAGAAAATAAAATTACCGACCAAAGTTGGTCAGTTTTTTAAAATAACAGGCTGAATTTACCGACCAAAGTTTGGTCAGGCTTTCTAATATTAATTTTTATATATTTTAATTGAATAATCGACCATAATATCAAATACTTATTAGAGGGTAAAATAGGTATTTGACAATAAAAATTTTAAAAAGTTTGGTTGAGTGATCTTCTGAGTGCTATAAACATAGTTAAATAACTGAAAAATAGCAATTTTCTACTCACAACAATAGAGTAATATGAATGCAAATTACAAGAATAGAGTTGTGAGAATGATTGCAGAAGGTATATATATGGATAATCAATTGTTATCAATACAAATTAAAATAATCGGCATTATTCATTAATTAGCGCTCTCTAGCTAATTAAACTATAATAAGATATCCATGACAAGATCTTCAATTAATTGTAAAATTTATATCACGTGATTGCTTAATTTTTTATTCTCACTTTCATGATCTCTGAAAAAGATGCAGTACGTAGTTAAAAGAGTATTTTATTCAATCTTAAGGGCTCGAGATCTTCGTTATTATATGATGTTTGAGATTATCCTTTCTAAAGTAAAATTAAAAAAATAGTTTGTTGGAAATATTTTGAACTTTGCTCCACAGTTTGAGCGTTGACGGCACGTGATATAAAGATGTTTTGCTTCATAAACTCAGTCTTTAATAGAATCTTGTAAAAAATTGCACGGTGTAATCAGTTTTTAAATTGATCATTTAAAAATAATCAGCATTTATTAAGTCAATAAAAAATAGCCATTATTTTACTGCAATAAAGATCGATCCAACATAATATACTGGAGTTCGATGCACCTGTATATGAACTTTCAGCATATTATACTGGACCGATATACCGATGCTCTAAAATCCAGTAAAGAGTGTTTTTTCGGATTTTAAATAGCGTTTTCATTCAAATTTTTCTTTACATGAAAAATATTAAAATTTTGATTACTTTTGAAATAGAGCTATTTTTGAACGACCACATATAAATCTAGCTATTTTTAAATTTCTCCTTAGAATCTTGGATTGCAATAACAAACTTAATTAATAATATAAGTTGTCTATTATAGATAGACATGGTACATGCGAATTCCACATCTACAAAATTCGAAATGGATGTTAGATATATAGGGAAAGATAAAAAAAATAGTCCGATTTATATTTTGTAATTGAAAAATAGTCATAATTTTAAAAGTAATCAAAATTCAGCGACTTTTTCATGTAAAAATAAAATCTGAACGAATACACCCTTAAAAGTCTAGAAATATTCCAGCATAATATACTGGAGTTCGAATTTTTTACATATCAGCTTCCAGCAAAATATGCTGGAATTCCAACATAATATGCAAGGAGTTTATATGTAGAAGCTCCATAATCCAGCATATTCTGCTGGAACTTTCTATGTGCTGGAATTCCAACATAATATGCTGGAAGTTTATGATAGAAAAATACTTTTGATATCTCAAAAAAATAAATTTTCTAAAACTATGCCTAAATTCATTTTCTTACTATTATAATAATTATTTTATATATTTGTAACAGAAATTAGTTTAATTTTAAATTCAATTTAGGATAAAATAAATTAGACAATTAATATTTATGATTGTCCTTTTGGTTTGTAACAGAAGAGAAAGGTCATTTGATTAGCCTTTATGGCTTTTGACAATTTGAGGTCAGCAAGTGCACTATATATATTCTTGTTTTCATCTTAGAAGTGTGAAAAACAGTTTTTTACTTTTTCTTTACTTTGTGCTGAGTTTTCTTCTCTTATAAGTCTTTGTTGTTTTTATTCCTAGTTATACTAGAAGAGTTTGTTGTATCCTGGAGGATACGCCTAATATTATTCATTTCGGTGTGGGCGAAATATCCTTAAGGACAGTGTCTTTGACACGCATCAAGCTAAACCTTTTATTCTCCATATTCATTCAATTTTTTTTAATAGTTTATACATCAGAGCTCCATAATCCTGCATATTATGCTGGAACTTTTCGTGTTTCAGCACTAGGCTATTTTTCAATGACTTTGTAAATATTAGATATTTTTCGATTATCGATTCGAAAACTGTCTAGCCGATGCTATTTTAACAAATATATAAATAAAAAAAATCGTAGACCCTAATAATACATTTTAAGTATTGGAGGGAATGAAGGAGAAAAGTAATAAATTGTCCCAACATCCTGTTTTCTCTGTTCAATCAGAAAACAATTTAATATTACAATGCACAAAGCATAACTTACAATGTTCTCCTAAAACGAGAATTACACAATTCTTTTGCTCTCTTCTGCTCAGTATTTCATATACCTCTCTAATAATAATCTTTGGTGCCGCCACGTAACGCAAAAGATGAGTATCAAATACCTTAAAAATAATAGAATAAATGAACCTTTGATAATTAAGTTAAAAGGGAGTTGAAAAGGAAAAAAAAATATGGGGTCATTTATATTTATAACATGGACATATAACATGGACGGGACAATGGGCAATCAAGAAGGACCGACTCCTTTAGGTGCGAGGTGCAATCAATCGCGAAAAGTCCCACTTAGAGTAGATGGAGATTTTCGGACGGAAAAAAGTGGCACTCGACATCTATTAAATAAGAAACACTCGAAAGAAGTTCTTTTTTCATTGAACGGGAATGGACGAAGAACGATGAGGCATTCTTCATAGAAAAGAGTCCTGAGAAATTTCACAATAACTGAAGAGGGTCAATGGGTGATCAAGAAGGCTCAATATGGCCTAGGCCAGCGACCTCCTTTGCACTTAGGAGGGGTGCCAATCTAAGGTCGGCCTACCTGATCGAGCTAACATCATAATTCAGTGGCAATGAGGCCATACTCAGGCCCTTAAAAAAATAAAAAGAAAAAAATTGTTTTTTTTTTTAAATTTTTAAGGGGCCAAGGGTCGGGTATGGACATTTTGGGTCGTGGGTGGGTTAATAAGTGGATTTGCAGTGGGGTTTTATTGTAAAAATAATAGAAAATTGCCACATAATAATTGATATATTTTTTTGTTTGGAAATGGCCGTTAATTTTGAGGGTTTGAGTGGGCCGAAAGTGAACGTTGGCGGGAAAGTAGGAATAATAGGTGAACAAAAGATATTTATAGACTAAATCTAGGGGTGTAGTGTGGTCCGGGCCCGGTCCTAAACGGGCCTCACGGTCCGGGCTTCGCGGTCCCAGGCTTCGTGTGCCGGGCCTGGCGGGCCTGACGGTCCTGGCGGGTGAGACCAGCCCGTGACGGGCCTAAGCCCACAGTGGTCCTGGGCCTGGCGGGCCTGTTGATTTTTTTAAGGCAATGTATTGTATAGAATATATTTTATATAGTGTACTAAGTTATTAGTATAGTATATATAATATATATATTTCATTGTATATTGTGTTATAGTAATTAGTATATATTGTATAATATGTATATATTGTGTTGTAGTAATTAGTATATATTGTATATTATGTATATATTATTACCCAAAATGTCATATCTTTCTTAGTCTTCCTCTCCCCAATGGAATGATCACAACAAGGTACTAATACCACCATTAAATGGAAAAAACTAAAAGAAGATGTGCCAATAGTGGTACTAGTAATTAGTATATTGTGTGTACTAATTAGTATATATTGTATATCTGTATATATGTATATTCCCTTATATATTTTCTTGTAGTATATATAGTATCTTATGTATATATATATATATATATATATATATATATATATATATATATATATATATATATTCTCTTATATAATTTCATGTAGTATATATGTTGTACTATATATATTGTATCTCTTATGTATAATGTATATATATATTCTCTTATATATATTGTACCTTATGTATATATGTTATTACTTATATGTTTTCTTGTGGTATATATTGTATGTTATATATATATATATATATATATATATATATATATATATATATATATATATTGTAGCTTATAAATAATTCGAAGTAAAGACAAATAAATATTGAGAAAAAAGATATTCAAGGATAGGTCTTATAATTTTAATTACCCAAAATGGCATATCTTTCTTAGTCTTCCTTCCCCCAATGGAATGAGCACAACAAGGTACTCATACCACCATTAAAAGGAAAAAAAAACTAAAAGAAGATGTGCTAATGTACAAGTTACATCATAATCAACATTGTATCTCTAACAAATCTCATAAATCCGTCAAGGTTGGGAGGAGGTTGTGTTGGTGGTGGTGGAAACGAAGCTTGTTCATCACCACTTCCGGGCGAAACCGAATCCTCCGAAAGTTCCGCTATCATTTCTTCATAAGCTTCATCTATCGCCGGTTGTGATTCTGCAATTTCAAAGTTTCTTCTTTCCGCGCGGATCCAATCTCTAAAAAGAACCGATTTTTCCAAGCTATCCCTCATCGACGCTATGATCACCGATTTATAGTCTTGCTTGACTGAAAGCGCTCTCCGATGCAACAATTGAAGCTTGAATTGATAAAACTTCCCGATCTATCCTTGCAAGAATCGGAAAATATTTTTCCCTTGACTTCCGCTATTCCAAAAGATCGAAAGAGTAATCTGGATTCTCCTTTTCAAGTCCTTGAGACAAGTAAGATATGAAGTTATCATAATTATCATCTTGAGAACCCCGGAACTCCGTCCAAGATTTAAGAGTTGTTAAGCCCGCAACTCTTTTAGACGATTGTGAGCTAGACGAAGTAGGGGTTGGAATATTTGGCCTAACATGCTCTAAGGCAACTTTATAAGTATTATAAACTGTTTGAGAATTAATTTTAATTGATGCTTTTGCATCTGCAAGTGTAGCAATTTCCTCGCTTGAAAGATCTAAAGCCTTATAAATATTTGAATACCAAAAATGAGGATCTCCTAATTTTATTGTAGGATTTAACATTGCAGCAACACCAAAAATAGGAGGGATAGGGAAAAAATATTTTTTAAATTTTATTTCATTTTATTTATAGCAAGTTCATAAATATCCGCACCCTCGTCAAATTCAACAAACAAATCAGCTAGTCCGACAATATAAACTAAACAGTTTGAAATAGTAGGATAATATTGCCAAGAAAATGCATTTGTAGCAACTTGAAAATGTTCTAAAAAATCTAAAAGAATTTTAACATTCGTCCAATCTTGGGTAGTAAGCATTTCATCATCATCCTCACCACCTACCCGAGAATTAAACGTTGCATTAATTGGGTTTCTATATTCATATGCAACTACTAAACTTTCGTACATACAATTCCATCTAGTCGGGTAAGGTTTAGGAACCTTTCTTTCTCTAAGGCCATATTCATCATATTTTTTAAAATACTCTCTAAGTCTAGTTCTACTGTTTGAATAAAAAAGTCAATTAAGAGCCAATCGAACCTTTTCAATTTCTATGTTTAAAATTCGCATACCATCACCGATAATTAAATGATAAATATGACAAATACATCTAACATGGAAAATATTACTAAATGCAGGATTTAATGTTTTTGTAAGCATGCCTATAGCACTAGTGTTAGTAGAAGCATTATCCATAGAAATTGTCATTATTTTATCGCTAAAGCAAAAATATCTACAAATATCTGAAACAGTGTTAACTATAAACTTACATGTGTGACGTGAATTAATTATTCTATACGCAATTATACGTTTTTGCATTGTCCAATCCTCATCTATCCAATGACTTGTAACAGTTAGATAATCACAGTCATTATTACTTCTACCAATATCAGTAGTAATAGAAATCCGATTAGGTATATGAGTAAATAAATAACGCAAATATTGTTCATATTCATGTTTGAATTTATAAATATCGGCCTTAACTGTTGCGTGAGGCCAACCTTTATAAGTAGAATTAAAAACTCTTCTAATATAATGAACCCAATTAGGATTAGAAGCAAAAGTATAAGGTAAGCACATAACGGTAATCATCTAATTCTTCACGATCTCTATTTGGATCGTAATATAAAATACCTCCGGTGACCGTGTTAATTCCTGGTTGAACTAGATTTGAACATGTACTAGGGTTAACTTGAGAATCTACACTTGTCCCCTCTTGCTGTGCTTGCATTTGAAAAAATCTAGCCCTATCTGTAGGGTGTGTTTTTATGTGCCTAGTCAAACTACCTATGCCGCTACGGTCTCCAGTAAATTTATAAACCAGTAATTTCCCACAAGTTTTACACTTAGACTTACTTAGTTCTCTTACTTGAGTAAAAAATTCCAAACTAATGATATTTCTGTACATTTAACAGGTTATCTACTAAAAGTTGGAGTTTCTACAGGTGGGTGTGCCGGTGCATTACTTGAGTTATGAACATGACTAGTAGGTGTATCATCTAAAGGTGCTTGGTTTCATCATCATCGTCATCCTCATTTTCCTCTAGAATATGTTCATTAGGATAAAGAGCATTCATAATTTCATCATCTAATCTATCACCTACTGCAACATCATGTAGACATTCACTATCGGTAAATTGAAAACAAGGGTGATTACTATCAAGCATTACGGGAGGTGGAGTAGGACGTCTAGGTTGTCGACTACTTTCAACTTGCTTATCTTTTGTAGGTCGGGGAGCTGGGGGAAGGGTAGTATTATGGCCACTACTTTCACCGGTTTTACCTTTCCCTTTACCGAATATTTTTTTGAAAGAAAATGCCATACTAATTATAATTATGCAAACTAAACAACACAAAAATATATTATTAAAACGTAAGAGTTGAAACGAGTTTACCGGATTGCCGAATAACTTCTTGAAAATTGAAAATCGTTGAACACTTGAAAACTTCAATTCAACAACTTCACAAAATTTCACGAATTTTCAACAATAAATTAAGCAATTGTAGTAGAAAGATTGAAAGAGAGATTGATGAATTGGTGAATAAAATGAAAGAATGAGGGGGTATTTATAGTTGAGATATGGGAAAATTGTAATTATATAAATTTTGGGGGCCAAATGGCTATTTTACAAATTTTGAAACGGCTCTTTTTATAAAAGAGCCGTTACTGATTTTTTTTAAATTTTTTTAAAAAGAGCTGTTGGGCCCGCCTGGGCCTGCCAGGACAGGCCCAGGCCCGTCTGACGGTCCCGGGCCTGGCGGTCCTAGGCTCACGGTTCTTCACTTCTGGACCGGCCCGTCTCGGGCCTATAGAACCGGCAGGCCCGGGACCGCCAGGACCGGCCCACCAGGCCTGCCAGGCGCGCGGGCCCGGTCCAGTCCCGGTTCAGGCCCGAGCCAGATTACACTCTTAACTAAATCTAATAGTCCAAAGGTAATTTTGTGCTTTTGACCCTTTTCCGTCCAATCAATAGTTTATATTATATTAAAAGTAAGATAGTGAAGCATATGATTAAGCTAAGTAGTGTATTGAGAAAATGCTACTTGACACATTTACGAAATAATCCAAATAAATTTTGAACAAAATCTAATAAGAATCAGGATAAAGGCCAACAAGAAATATCGATAAAATTTTGAATTGATACCTATAGTCGATAGCCATAAATGGTGTATTTCATCAATCAACACTAAATCATGTCAATCGCATGTAATCTAATATTAAATGTAAAGTAAGATTTTGTTACTAATTGATTGAAATATTTTTCTCATGTTAATAAAACAAGAAAAGAAAGGAATCAATAAATTTAGAGTAATAGTTATTAATTTTAAAATTAAGTAATGAAAAATTGTGATAAATTAGTGAATATTTTAACTTTTAAATCTTTTGGGTCAAGCATGCGATTTTGTTACTAATCGCTCTAGATGTTTTGCTTATGTTAACAAAAGCACACACGGACCGGAAAGAAAAAAATGAAATTGCTGTTTATACTTTGAACGAAGTAAAAATCAAATCTTGGCATTAAAATATGATATTGTCACGATTCAAATTCCCACCGCTGGGACCTGATGGCGCGTAACGCTGCACTTGCCAGGCAAGCTAAAATTAGAGATTTGCAACATAACAATCTTATGAATTACTGATAAACTACTACAACTCAACACATGAAAATTAATGTAAGAAACAAAACTTCGCATTATAATATTGCGCATGTGAAATCTATATGTCTAGCTACCCATGGTCTGGAGTGATAATTCACGAACTACTAAATTAACTACAAGTATTTGGCTGAAATGAAGAAATACAATTGTTTGTGAACTAAATGAAACAGTAAATGAATATATATAGGAGGGGATTCCAGGAAACTACGGACGTCGGCAGATCTACCTTGGTTCCTGCGCAATAGCAACTACGAACTCAGATTCAGCTCGGACCGATATCTCTGCACAGAAAGTGCAGAGTGCAGCGTCAGTTCAACCGATCCCATGTATTGGCAACTGTCGAGTCTAACCTCAACGAAGTAGTGAGGAGGCTAGGACAAGACACCACATAAAACCTGAACAGTATAATCATGCTAATGGCTACAACGGTAAACAAAGAAATAATGCAGAAATAATGGGAAAAGGACATGCAATAGGGGGTCACAATATAAGGAGTGAGAAAATAATAGGAAGGCACAATTTTAAACAAAAATCCTCGATTTACTCAAACAATAAATCAACAAAGGAAAATTGCACGGCATCACCCTTCGTGCTTTTACTCTCAACCTCACTAATATATAAATAGAACGTTCTACAACATCACCCTTCGTGCATTAAACCCACATAATATACATGGCATCACCCTTCGTGCTTTATCACTCACATATCATAGCACGACATCACCCTTCGTGCTTTACACTCCTCCTCACCAATCACAGACAAGAAGTATCACAAAGAAACCAGTATTTCATCAATAATTAATTTTAAAAATTAGACATTTCAACCTTGAATCAATGTGCAGAAACTATCAACCTCGGTGGAACCGGATATGAGTCCCCCAACATTTTGCAATAACAACAATAAGCATGGATATTAAGATTTAAGACTACAAAATCTGTAAGAATAAAATTTCACTCGCATGCTATGACTCGATCACAACGCCGAGCCTAACCTCGACGAGGGTAAGGCAGGGCGTTTATAATATAACATGCATACAGTTTATAATAAAGAAAAAAGGGAGTACATAATGAAATAGAACAGTAACTTGCAGTAAATATATACAGAACCCAGTTATCCTGCCAATACTCAGCTATAACCAATCCTTAAAAGAGTTTCAACACTATAAAATAAAATCACAGCAGAAGAAGAATTCATAAAATAAAATGATGCGGCGTGCATAAAGATCCCACCATATAATCAGTAACTCTATAAACATTCACCTTTATTATTCCTGTTGCGGCAGTGACACTATAAACATTCACCCTTATTACTCCTTTTGCGGCATGCAACTCGATCCCACCAGTCCACCTTTATTACTCCTCAATATATCAACTTTATTCCTCCTGTTACGGCGTGCAACCCGATTCCATCTGTCCACCCTTATTACTCCTTGTTGCGGCGTACAACCCGATCCTACCAGACAACCACATTCACTCTTATTTCTCATGTTGCGGCGTGCAACCCAATCCCACCATATCAAAACCAATCATACAATAAGAATAGATTTTTTTTACAGTTTAGCTCAAAAATCCTCCACAATATTTAAACCTCAAACTAAGTCAAACAGAAGACTGTACAATTATGAAACCCCACTCCGTTATTACTATGCACCAAGACCAACCGAAATATACTATGAAACATCGGTAAACCAGCTTAAACCAATAATGTAACACATTAAAACTACGGAATAACTAATACATTCAATAAAGGAAACATCATCTAACAAGAAGAAATTAGACGTGGAAGCATCAATAAGCATGACTATGTTAAGACTGGAAGATAATATATTGGGAACGGGGAAGGGAACATGCTAAACAAACAATTTGGCGGCGCATAGGTACTCGTCACCACACCTATACGGCACATGGAATTTCACATAGCAATCAAGTCGGGAATCCCTAATCCTTTGAGTCAAAGTTAGACCAAACACTTACCTCAATCCAACGAGCGATTGAAAGCTCAATTACCGATTTACCTCTCAATTCCACCTCTAATCCGTTCGTATCTAGTCATAATTAAGAAATAAATTCCAATGCATACTTATAGATTTCCCAACATTTTTCCCAAAAAGTCAAAAATCGACTCCGGATCTGCTTGGTCAAAATTTAAAATTCGGACCAAAACCCGATTACTCATTCACCCCCGAGCCCGGATACACAATTGATTTTGAAATCCGATCTCAATTTGAGGTCTAAATCCCCAAATTTCAAAATTTCTAACTTCTACCCAAAATCTCCAATTACACCATGAAAAACCCTAGATTATAAAATGAAATTTTGTAAAAAGAAGTAAAAGATTGAAAATGAGTTAAGAATCATTTACTTATGATTTGGAGGAAGAACTAACCTTTGAAAAACCGCCTCTTGAAGTTTAGATTTTGAAAAATGAAAGAATGAATGAAAAATCTTATCTAAGTCCAAAGTTATTAGTTGCAGCAGATGTTGCATTTACGACTAAATCCAAGATGAAGACAATGAGCCAAGGCAGAAAATTATACTATGTAACTAGGGTAAGAATAACTTATTTTAAATTATATTTAGACATAAAGAATTTTTTACATACCTTTTTATTGTTTTAAAAATGAACTAAATCCTAAATCATAAATTATACCCACTTAAATATTGCTCAGGGAACTAACTCAGTCCTTTTGGTACAATATATTTTCCCGGAGCCATGAGTTTAGCCAATTAAATTTTTTTTATAAGGAAAAAAATTGTTCTTTTTACTATTGAAAGCTTAAAAATATTTAGGAAAATTAAAGTGGAAAATTCATAGTAGACTTCGAAATAGTTCGTCCAAATTTTAAGGAATTAATTCTTCAATCCGATGAACCGAAAGGGACAAATTCAAAAGATTTAGTCTCACAATTTCGTTCAAAAATAGAATATTGTAGATTAATGTAATTTTCGAAATATATAAACGACGACCTAAACCCTGAACACGTAGAAGATTGTAAACATATCAAGATATACCAACTAGTAAAAAAGGTGTAGGAATCTCTTGAAGTAAAAACTCATTTCTAGGGACTAGAGCTTCGGTGTAGTGGTAAGAGTATAGCACGCGATATGTGGATTAGGCGCACGTCACATATTGATATTCCGTCGTAGACAAAAGTTTGATATTTAAGCAGAGAAATGTAAAAGGGCGATCACATTTTCTATTGAGTTTCCCTCGAGAATTTCTTGATTAAAGTTTTAAGTTGTCCTTTATTTTGGGATTCTTACATAGCTATACCATATACCAAACTTTATTACCTTCATTGTTTAAGGATTGTGTTAATTACATTTAAGCATACTAAATTACCATTTATATACCATATTCAAATTAAAGGTATAATTATTGCTTCATTTATACTGGGCATGATTTATGGAGCATATATTTTCCAATTTTAGTTTACCCGCCTCGCTCTCCTCCCACTCCCACCCCCCCCCCCCCCCCCCCCCCCAAACGCCTAAGTTTTACATCCATGTCGTACAGGTTTACCTGAGAACAAGGCTTTCCCGTTAGCCAGTTCACTAGTTTAAGTGTGCTGAATACGACTTGCTGTATTGTGAATCATTAGCCTCAAGGAAATTGCTAAATTCCTTATCTAGTTATCTTACACATGTTGGTCTGTTACTCTTCAATTGGAATGGGGAACTTAAGTTCTCAAGATTCCTTGCCAAAGATCCATTGGCATATGAACTGTAGCAGGAGAACAATGCAGAGATAAACGAACTGGCTCGGCGGCTCAGCATAAATTCTTAGTTAGCATTTGCACATTTTAATTGTAGTATAAATGTAGTAATTTTGTAGATACTATTAAAACAATACAACTTTATACAATACTCAAATTGATTTGTAGTTTAATTGTAGAAATTTTATCTATGAGATATCTACAAACTAAATATATTGAATTTTAATATCCCAATTCTCATTTCAATTGTAGCATAATTGGCATTTTTCGACATAATTGTAGCAGACTTGTAGAAGTTTTAGTCTTCCAATCTAAATTTATCTACAAATTATCTACAATTTATCTATAATTTCTGAAATTATGTCTTCTTCTTCTTCTTCGACGAGTTTCAATCTGAAATTCAGTCAAAACCAAGTCTAAGCTTCACCAAAACCCCCTCAAAATTGAGATATATACTCCTAAACATATTCCGAATTATTTACAACAACACCCAATCCAAACAAATAATGATTTTTGAAAATCCAAATTTGAATTCAAAGCTTTCAAGCTTTTTAATGGCTATCAATGGTAGAAAATATATGGAGAAAGAGAGAGTTACGCAGCAATGGATTTCCTTTTGTTTCAAAATTCGAATTTCATGGTGATAGGATCACACGCAGATTTGATGCCTACAATTTCGCGCGTTTCTATGGGAAAATCTGCCTAATTTTGGATTGGTATATATTTTGTAGTGAAACTGGTGGACAACACAGGTAAATACCAAATTATAAATATTTTTAATAATAAAGTTTGGTATATGGTATAGATAAGAAAAAATTTCTTTTTTTTATGTCCTATCTGATGTCCAATACTCGTTTTAATACTTTAATAAATTCTTCCTTTGAATGAACGAAGGATGCACATTCCATTACAAACCATATCTATATAAAATTACCTTTTGGAAGGAATAATGTTTTAAAAGGATTTTGAAGTCGATCAATATTTCGAGAATATTTTCATCGATTACATCTAGTGTTCTGACATTCACGACGACTTAATTGTGAGCCTATTTGACTGATTTAATTGTTTAAACAATTAAACGTAAGATGTTTGCGGACCTAAATTTAGTTATGTAAATATGAGTGTCATACCAAATATTCAACTTTGACAGTTTTCTTGCTTTTAATATTTCAACAATATATAGTTTACATGTGAATATGAGCAACGTTGACTATCGTTGTAAATACTTCAAGTGTAGATGTTTTTGCCTTTTCTTTCATAGTTTGCTCGTACATGGACCACTTGTCTTATTCAAAATTATGACTCCTTTCATCTGTAAATTTAGCAAAAGAATTCATTATATAAATATAATTGTATAACGAAATTTAACACATAAAAAAATAACTGATTAGATTACATGATACCTAATTAAATTCGTTCATTAAATCCAAGATGAAGACAATCAACCTGTTAGTGTGGAGCTATGTAGAGCCAAGGAGTAAAATTACATTGTGAATATAAGTAAAAGAGAATTTTTTTCGATTATATATAAGTTGTTGAATTCCTACTATATACTTTTTATTATGCTAAAAATAGAAACAAGTCCTAAATTTTATAGTATACTAGTCCGAGCATGGTTGCAAAAAAGAGAGCAGCACCATTAGTTGTGGCAGTTGACGCGCTACTCGCGGCTTGTGCAGGAGGAGGAGGAGGTGAAGGTGAAGGAGCGTCAGTCGTGTTGGCATTGGACGTGGAGTTGGAGGTAGAACCGCCGTCATCCTTGGCGATATCGGCTACAGGAGGTAGTGGTGGAGTGACAAAGTTCTTAGTCTCAAAGTGGATGGGCGGAGGCGGCTTGTACTCTGCTACTTCTTTTGGATCAAGCAAAACTGCTATCACATCCCCTGGATTTAAATCTTGGATCTTATACACGTCCGGATTTCCAGTGCACAAGTTTCCTGTTGCAACCAACTTATAAAATGACTTGGTTGTGTAATAAGGTTCCCGACCTGGTACATAAAGCATCCCGCATGCATACAAGGTCCAGGATAGGACCGCACTCCTAGGGTTGTGATGCAGACAGTCTATCCTAATGCATGCAATTAGATTTGAGCATTGATTACTTACTGGATTTTCAGTGCACAAGTTTCCTGTTGCAACCAACACATATATATAAAATGACAAAAAAAGGGCAGCACGGTGTATTAAGCTCTCGCTATGCGCAGGGTCCGGGGAAGGACCGATCACAAGGTCTATAGTACACAACCTAACCGTGCATTTCTGCAAGAGGCTATTTCCACAGCTCGAACACATGACCTCTTGATCACATGGCAGCAACTTTACGCGTTACGCCAAGGCTCCCTTCACAATTGTGTATTAAGGTACGCACCCAACCTGATTTATTTTTGTATTAAAGGGCAAGCGCACAAAGCATCTCGCATGCACGTAAGATTCAAGGAAAGACCGCACCCCTAGGGGTATGATGTAGATAGTCTATCCTAATGCATGCAACAACCACAACAACAACAACCCAGTATAATCCCACACTTAGTAGGGTGTGGGGAGGGTAGTGTGTACGCAGACCTTACCCCTACCTTGGGTAGAGAGGCTATTTCCAAATAGACCCCCGGCATCCTTCCCTCCAAGAACTTCCCACCTTGCTCTTGGGGAGACTCGAACTCACAACCTTTCGGTTGGAAGTGGGGGTTGCTTACCATCAGAGCAACCCCTCTTGTCTATCCTAATGCATGCAATTAGATAATTTAATCAACTGGCAATCTGAGCATTGATTACTTACTGCTGTATGCACTTGCAGTGCTTGGATACTGAGTGACAATTCCATCCGCGCCATAGTTAATAAGGTTATGGATCAGAAGATAAGGATCAGAGCCAAAATCCATGAAAATGTCTTGGAATTCGTTCAGAACATTTCCAGCGTAGACGCTGACATTAGCCCAATGCAAACAGCCAATAAGATTGGTGAGGTTGAAAGTGAGACCCTCCTGGCGAAATTCTGAATATATTGAATTCTTGTGTAGAAGTACTGCATCTGCGTACTTCTTGACTTCCAATGCTGTCTCGTTCGTTACAAATCCCACTTGTTCCTTAATGTGAAGTACTCTTTGGTAAGTCGGGATAGCTTTGAATTTGTCCAACACTGAACTTTCAGTTGACATGATTAGAACTTTCTGAGTCGAGTTCTTGTCAAGTGTGGCATTGCTCAAAGCAGTTGTGACGGCGCCAACTATGTCAAGGCCTTTGTTTGATGCAAGATATGCAGCATTCTTGAAGACAAACCAAGTTCTCATTATTAATATCTCTCAAATTCATGATATATGCGTAGAAAAACACAGTACCAAAATAATATACAGAGTAGAAAACAAACTTACTTCAACGTTGATCAGAACGCCAGGAACTGCTTTTGCTTTGGCGAATTCCAAGAAATCTGAGAGCGTTACAAACTTGCCCACATTTTTGTGCGCTGGATCTCTTGCCAATTCTCCATTAAATCCACCGGACATTTGAGCTGCAACGGTTCATATGTACATACATATATTTCAGAAACTGAAATCAAGCTAGAATTAAAAGGGCAGCCTGATGAGCAAGGTATCCTGCGTTCATGCAGGGCCGGGAAAGGGCCACACCTAAGGGGAAGTGATAAACATTAGTGGCTGCTTCAACGGTTCGAACATGTGACCTATAGGTCACGCAAAGACAACTTTAATATCGCTCCCAGGCTCCCCTTCAAGCTAGAATTAGTACTATTTGAAAAATTATTGTGTTTAGAGAGGTTGGTAGGTCGCGCTTACGTTTTAATGACTGAATTTCCTCCCACGTAAGGTCGAAAGAGAAAATTCCCATGGCGGATTGAACGGGATCGACCTTAGCTGCTCGACTCATGAAAGGTCCCGCTGCTGTAGTGGATGGCATGAGATCAATTGAAGGCAAACAAAGCGCGACTCCATCTTTTGTCATTTGAACAGAACAATCGATTATGTCAACACCATCATCTACTGCTTTCTGATAGGCAAGATCTGTGGCTCCTGGATAATCTCCATTTGCTCCATTTGAAGAAATGATCAGAGCTGTCAATTTAAAATGCACAAAAAAATTGAGCTGCCAATTTGAAATGATCAGAGTTGCGATAAACAAAATTAAAAAGAACTCGTTTGACTCTCAAAATCCGAACTGCATCACATAAAATTGGGATAAAGGGAGTTGTAGGAAATTAAACACAGAGATTCATTTTCCTTACTAGGGACTTTCCTGGAAGCGTTCCGAGTTCCTGCCAAGCAAGCTGCAGTCCAAAAAGAGCAACTGTGAGCTACATGAATTGAATGTAATAAACTTATATTTCCTCTTAAATCTTAAGAACAATGTTCTCACCAATCGCCATCGATGCAGACATAGTGAAGTCTGTGATCACACCGTCAACAGCAAACAACGAGTTGTCCACGAATTGCAAATACTCTCTTTGTGGATCATAGGTATAATTGTAAGGCAAATAGTTGTCATTTGCAAATCCATATGAGAAAACTTCAAGGCCTAGTTTATGAGCGTCAGCGACAAGATTAGTACTGGGCTCTAAATAGCGAGCTTTACTGACGGGCCATATGTACTCTCTAGGCACAACGATCCCCGCAGCAAAAGTCTTGATCATAGAGAGCTTTGTTAATAGTATAGCATATGTTTCATTTGTTGTTGGTTCAACAGCATTTGTATCAGCAGGAAACTTGAACATCAACTTTGTTGTTAAACCGCGCACGACTGGTCCCATGCTCTTCAAGAAACCGATCTCTGGAGACGATATGTAAGAGATATCCTTCTTTACCTCCAAAAGTTGTTTAATATAATCCAATAAACTCAACTTGTGTTGGCTGTAGAATGTTGCGTACTACACAATTCGATGAGAAAAAATTATGTTATTTTACCGATAATATAAATTTACATTGTATCAATTATTTCAACGAAGAACGAAAGAAGGCTAGTGATAGAACCTCAGCATTGAACCACACTAGAGACTTCATGTTATCTTCTAAAAATAAGTCTGTTGGAGTTGGTGGTGAAAAATCAAATAAATCTGTTCTGCTGAATATTGATTGTGTCACTGGAGATCAACAAGCCAACAATAAGAACAAAATCAGCTACAAATATGCATAGTCTAATAATGCAAAAGTCTTAATCACTAACTTTTACTTAGAATCCTATATCAGGGCTGTTGGATGAATTAGAAAAAAACACCATGATTTTTTATTTGTTGCCTGGCTAAATTCTAATAAATGTTCGGCCAGGCCTCTCTATAATAATCATCTTTTATAACAGCTTTCATTATAACGACTAAGTTTATTTGGAACGAATTTTTCTTGTTATGATATATACTTATATTATATATATGTACAACAACATTTTGCTATAGCAGCCGAAAAATTTCTGAACTAACAATGCCATTATAGACAGGTTTGACCAGAGGCGGATCCAGGACTTGAAGGTGGTAGGAGCACATGAGGGACTGCTACCCTGTCGGACTTGTGACCTTAAGAGTTCAAGACAAAATATATAAACGTTTTCAATATATATGCACATATATATCCTCCTATGTGACTCCTTTTCTCTGTACATAGGTCCGCCTCTGGGTTTGACTGTATCATTATATATTAAAATAATTGTATGGCCATTTAATTTAGGTAATAAACAAGTCCATAAGTTGTGACTTACCTTGCAATTTACTATAAAGCTCATCAGCTATAAAATCCAATGCAAACCATCCTTGAATTTCTTTGCCATTAACAATGTAAGTTTTTCGACGATTCGGAAAAGCATCAGCTGCATTTGTTGTATTCTGAATGTTTAACTGTGACAAACAAAAGCCCTGTCCGTCGCGACTCATATGGAGTTCACATAGCAAGACAGTACCCCGCTTTCCTAATACCTTTGCTTGAGAAAATGCAATATCTGTTTGCGCGGGAAGAAGTCCCGAATATCCCCCATTCGCAACGACTACTGGTTCATCACCTGTAGAGACGAATTCAGGATTTTAATTCTATAGGTTCACGACTCGAGTTGCCAACATAAAATAAGTATAGTAGATTAATTACCATGTAATGTTAGCCATGTTCTCTTAGGAAGAGGAGGAGAAAGAGGCTTTCCACCTTTTGGTTGAGCTAAAGTGCAATGGATTAGCAAGGAAACTAATAAGATATGTCGAATCATTTTCTTCAAATCCTGTTTCCACCCAAAATATAAAATTTTAACCAAATTTGACCCAATAAACATCATCTTTAATTAGAACAAAAACACACACACACCAAAAAAACCCTCTTACTATATGTTAAATTTATATGTTCACTATCCATTTCAAATTAAATTTAAAAGAAGGGCAACCAGGTGCATAAAGCGTCTCGTGTTCATGAAAGGCCCGGATAAGGGTCGCACCCAAGGAGGTGTGACGTAGGCTTATCCTGATACAAGCATCAGGCTGATTCTACGACTCGAACTCGTGCCGCATATTTCACACAGAGACAACGGTCCATCCTTGGAAGGGCCGCACTCTAAGAAGGTGCAATATCGGCAGCCTACCCTTATATAAGTATCGGTTGATTCCATAGCTCGAACCCGTGACCTATAAGTCATACAGAGACAACGGTTCGTCGGGGGAAGGGCCACACCCCAAGGAGGTGTGATATAGGCAGCCTACCCTTCAAGCATCAGTAGTTGATTCCACGGCAACACAAAGACAACCTGACCTTGTTCCGAGGCTCCCCTTCCTCAAAATAATATAAAGCATAAAATATTCATCATAAATGTTAAATGTGAAAAGATATATATGCAATGACATGCATAAATTACATAAATGTAAATGTGAAAAAATGTACATGCAATGACATATATAACATCAAGAATAAGAGAAAGGAAAAAAATCTAATAATACTCACTTGAATCTTGAGATCAGAAAAAGGAAGGAAGAAAGAAGTATTCCCCCTTGAGTTTCAGAAGGAAAATAAATAAATATAAAAAGAAAAAAAAGGAAAAGAAAATATGAGGTAAGAAACTCTCAGGGGAATGGAGAAATGCAAGAAATGAGAGATGGAGAGTTTGAAAGAAAATAGAGAGAATATTTGAGGGTTTTAATTAATTTTTTCTCTCGCAAATCTCGGATTAATATCTGGTTCTTATTATTTTATTTTTTCTCTTCAATTTATCTTACTATTTTTGTTCCTTTCTTTTAGCTTTTCTGTTGAGTTTATTTACCTAATTTGTTTTCTTTTCATATCTCCATACATTTGTTTGCACCTAAAAGATTACTCTCATTTGTTTGCACCTAAGGGTTTTGTGGAATTAACTAAGTAATTAATATCAATTAATTAGTTATTACAGACCTTTAATGTTATCTCACTATCCTGCACTATTACAGAATATTAACAATCTCTTATCTATATAACACTTTTTTAACTTTAAATATCTCCCTACTAATGATATATCCTACAAAAAGTGTTGGTAACGATAATATGTCACTAAGTAGCTCGTATCTAACAAAATTTTATGGTAATTTATTGCTAATCCGTCGCTAAATCAATGAATTTTGCCTTAGCGTTAGCTAATGCGACACGTACAAAAAGAAAGTACCACGGTGTATGTTATTTGCTGATGATATAGTTTTGATTGACGAGATGCGGGGCGCAGTTAACCCTAGGTTGGAAGTTTGAAAATAGATGCTGGAGTTTAAAGATTTCAAGTTGAGTAGGTTAAAAACTAAGTACTTGGAGTGCAAGTTAACGATGGAATGCATGAAGAAGAAGTGGAAGTGAAGAATGGTACCTAAGTCATCCCCAAAAGAGATAGTTTCAAGTATCTTATGTCTTTCAAGGCAACAGGGATACTAGCGAGGATGTTACTCATCGTATTGGAACGGGGTGGATGAGAATGAGTCTCACCTTAAGGATTTTGTGTGATAAGAATGTGCCACATGCACTTAAGGACAAGTTCGATAGAGTGGTGGTTAGACCGACTATGTTATATGGGGTAGAGTGTTGGCATGTCAAAAAGTCTCATGTCCAGGAAATGAAAGTAACTAAAATGAGAATGTTGAGATAAATGTGTGGGCATACCAAGAAGGACACGATTAGGAATGAGGTTATTAGAGACAAGTAGTGACATTTGTGGAGGACAAGTTGCGGGAATCGAGGTTGAGATGGTTCGGGCATGTGAAGAATAGAGACATAAATACTCTGGCCAGAAGGTGCGAGGGTTTGTCCATGGTGGGTCTGAGGAAGGGAAGGGCATGTCGTTGCTTCCACTTACCGAGAATATGACCTACGATAGGAAGGTGTGGAGGTCGAAGATTAGAATTGTAGGTTGACTGATAATAGTATATTCCTCCTAGGCTTACCAGCAAAACTAAGATTATTTTTGCATTATCTTATCATGGTTCTTTATTATTACAGGCTGCATCATTCGCGCTCATTACCATAGTACATTGTTGTTATCATTGTTTACTACTTGGCTGCTTTATCTTATCGCTGTTGTTCCCAGGGCCAAGGGTCTATCAAAAACAACCTCTTTTTCTTTATAAGGTTAGGGTAAAATTTGGGTACACACTACCCTCCACAAACCACATTAATATAATTACATTGAATTTGTTATTATTGTTGTGGTCGTTGTTCTCTATAGAATCTGTCCGTCGATAATTCATGTATGGGTTCACAGGTTTCTTCAAAAGGGTATCCTAAATGCTGTTGTTTATAACGTCTATAAACTTAATTATAATTAATGTGCAGCGTTAATTTGTTGATAACTAACGGATAAGAATTTAATTTGAATGCGTTATGACTTCTAGACTTCTCGAAAGGTAAATTTACCAATTCATCACATTTTGTTCTTGCATTATTAACTATATACCAAATATACACGAGGGCATCTTATTCTTAGCTAAGTAAACACTTTGTCATGAGCTTGCTTATATTTTATTTTTTCTTTTCTCTATGAAAAAATATATAGTTAAAGCGAGTTGTTTTGATCATCTTACACCTCCATTATTTTTTAGGAGGCATCCGTCTCAGATAAATTACCCACCTTGTAATATCCCACCTCCCCCAAATGATTGATGTGGCGGTTAGACCTCCTTAGACAAAGAATGATCTTTTATTATTAGTCGTTGTGATGGGCTCGAGATATTCCAGGAGTGATCATTCAAAAATAGCCACAGTTTCTAAAATAATTAAAATTTAACTATTTTTACGTAAAGGTAAATCTGAACAAAAACGTTGTTCAAAATTCGAATAATACTCTAGCATAATATATTGGACTGGAGTTTCGGTACAATATACCGGTCCAGCATAATATGATGGAAGTTCATACATAGGTGCTCCAATCTCCAATATATTATGCTGGAACTTTCCGCGTGTTAGAATTCCAACATATTATGCTAGAACTTTCCGCATGTTGGAGTTCCAATATATTATGCTGAAAGTTCATACACAGGTGCACCGATTTCCAGTATATTATGCTGGAACATTCCATGTTGCAGCAAAATAGTGACTATCTTTTAATGACTTTACAAACGCCGATGGTAATTAACCTCCACTTCCAACCGAGAGGTTGTGAGTTCGAATCTCCTCAGGAGCAAGGTGGGAAGTTCTTGAAGGAAATGATGCCGGGGGTCTATTTGGAAACAGTCTCTCTACCCCAGTGTCATGGACGGCACTATTTTCGCCCCAAAACAAGCTCAAAACAGCTCCAAAATGCTTCCGGAACAGTCCGGAATACCCCGGAAGGTCCTGGAAGACTCTAGAAGACTCTAGAAGACTCTAGAACACTCTAGAAGACTCTAGAAGACTCTAGAAGACTCTAGAATTGTGCAGATTGTTGAAGACAAGCCTAGAATCATGTGGAGGCTTCTAGAGGGCAGCAACCTTGTGTAAATATCTTAGATATTCATTTAGGAAGATTCTAGATACTTAGGAAAAGTCTAGACATTTAGGTAGCCAACTATAAATAGGCACCTAAGGCATTCATTTGGAATCAAGCAAGAAAGCAAGCAATCAAGCAAAGTTGTAAAGCATCCAAAGCATTGTAAAGCTCTCAAGTTCTCTTAATAAAAGAGCTCTTCCAACTACTAGTTTCCTTCGCCAAGTTTCTACAAGCTTAGTCTTTCTTAAGTTCTACTAAGCATCCGAGTAGGCTGACTAGCTAACTTTGGCATTGAAAGTTCGCTAGGCCGGACAGATCGTCGTGTTTGAGTTACGGTCTCGTCACAATTGGTATCAGAGCATCAGGTTCGTTGGAACATCTAAGGGAGTATGGAAGGCGGCAGTGAAATCACCCAAGCTGGAAGAGATAAATCTAAGGGCCAAAGGTCTCGCTCCAGGGACGCCATTGAGGGGTTGGAGACTAGGCTGGCCAAAGTGGAGTTGGCCATTGCCGATGGGCAGGACAAGTTCATGCAGGTCGACCAAAGGTTCGAGGGGGTCGAACAAAGGGTCGAGGAGGGCCTAGACGGATTGCGGGAGGAGATGCAGTCCGCCGTGAATCAAGTCCTGGCACAATGTCTTCAGGCGATGGAGGAGAAACACCAGGCCGAGATTTCGCTCATGAGGGAAGAGTTAGGGAGGCTTTCACATGAGCTGGAGAACACCAAAGAGGAGCTCAGCTTGTGCAAAAGGGCTCTTGCACAAGGCACTGCCACAACGTCCGAGGTAAGGACTACCCCTTCCACTAGAGATGTTCCCCGACCCAAATACTTCAAAGGGTCTAGAAGCGCGAGGGAACTAGACAACTTTGTTTGGAGCATGGAGCAATACTTTAGGGCTCTCGACATGCAAGACGAGGCTCTAAAGGTAAACATGGGTAGTCTTTTCCTCGAGGACACCGCAATGGTTTGGTGGAGGAGAAGACAAAGCGACATAGAGAAAGGCACCTGCTCTATCGACACTTGGGCAGATTTTAAGGCAGAACTCATGAAGCAATTCTACCCAAGCAACGTCGAGGAGGAAGCTCGTGGCAAGCTAAGACGTTTGCAGCACAAAGGAACCATCCGGGAGTACGTCAAAGAGTTCACAGAGGTACTTCTCGAAATCCCTGACTACCCTGATAAAGAAGCTTTCTTTGCCTTCATGGACGGGTTACAGCAGTGGGCAAGGCTTGAAATCCAACGCCGTGGTGCCCAAGACTTGACCACTGCCATATCCATTGCCGAGTCCCTTATTGAGTTTAGGAAAGTGGAAAAACCTAAACCCAAGGACAAGGGCGGCAAGGGAAAGAGTGGGGGAGACCCGCCTAAGGGCAAGGAGGCGTCAGAAAGGGCCAAGGGACGTAGAGATTTCCCTCCTAAACCTATCCGATGTTTCTTTTGTGATGGACCGCACTATGCAAGGGAGTGCCCCAAAAAGAGTAAGCTTTCTGCTTTAATCGAGGATCGCGAACAGGAGGAAGCAAAGATTGGGGCCATGCGGCTTCTAAGCTCAATTCAGGCAAAAGTTGAGGTGCCCAAGAATGAGAAAAAAGGGAGGTTGTTTGCCGAGGCCAAGATTGGGGAGCATACCGTGAAGGCATTAGTTGACACGGGAGCCGACAGCAACTTCCTCACTTTCCAGCAGGCTAAGAAGATGGGCATCCGGTACGAGACAAGCCGAGGTTGGCTCAAGGGCGTTAATGCTGCACCAACAGAAACCTTTGGAGTTGCCCGCAATGTGCCGGTTCACTTAGGCAATTGGCACGGCCACATAAACTTCTCAATCATGACCATGGACGATTATCCACTCGTCTTGGGTATTGAGTTCATGGACAGGGTCAAGGCCGTCCCAATTCCCTTTGCGAACTCCTTATGCATCTTGGAGGAGGGCAACACCCATCTAGTTCCACTAGAGCGGGAAACCCGACTCCAAGGAAGACAAATTTCAGCCATGCAACTCTCAAAGGGCATCAAGAAGGAAGAGCCAACCTACCTTGTTGCCTTAAAGGAAGAAGCTGTCATTCCTACAACCGAGTCCATGCCACCCAAGGTCCAGCACGTTTTGGAGGAGTTCCAAGACGTCATGCCACCAGAGCTACCAAAGAGGTTACCACCTAAAAGGGAGGTGGATCATAAGATAGAGCTGGAACCAGGTGCCACCCCGCCAGCTGCCGTGCCTTATAGGATGGCGCCTCCGGAGCTTGAGGAATTACGGAGGCAACTGAAGGAGTTGATGGACATGGGCTATATTCGTCCATCAAAAGCACCTTATGGAGCGCCGGTATTGTTCCAGAAGAAGCACGACGGGTCACTTCGACTTTGCATTGACTACCGGGCGCTTAACAAGACCACGGTCAAGAATAAGTACCCGATACCACTCATTGCCGACTTGTTCGATCAGCTTGGGCAAGCTTTTTGGATCACCAAGCTGGATTTGCGATCGGGGTACTACCAGGTCCGCATTGCGGAGGGAGACGAGCCTAAGACAGCATGCGTCACAAGGTACGGCTCATATGAATTCCTTGTGATGCCTTTCGGACTCACCAATGCGCCTGCAACGTTTTGCACCCTCATGAACCGAGTCCTACAACCTTTCTTAGACAAGTTCGTCGTGGTGTACTTGGACGACATTGTCATCTATAGCAACACACTGGAGGATCATGTAAATCATCTAAGACAAGTCTTCACAGTACTCCGCACGAACGAGCTTTATGTCAAGAAGGAGAAATGCGCATTTGCTCGACGAGAAGTCTTCTTCTTAGGACACATTGTTGGTGAGGGAAAGCTACGGATGGATGAGTCCAAGATTCGGGCTATACAGGATTGGGAGCCGCCGAAGAAAGTTCCAGAACTTCGGTCTTTCCTTGGTTTGGCTAACTACTATCGTAAGTTCATCAAAGGCTACTCTTCCATCGCCGCGCCACTCACAGATCTACTGAAGAAAAACCGGACCTGGGAGTGGACTGATAAGGCCCAACAAGCATTTGAGGAGTTAAAGGCCGCCGTGATCAAGGAGCCGGTATTGGTTTTGCCCGACCATACCAAGTCTTTCGAGGTGCAGACGGACGCCTCTGACTTTGCCCTGGGAGGCGTCCTAATGCAAGAAGGGCACCCTGTGGCTTACGAAAGTCGTAAGTTGAATGATGCAGAGAAACGCTACACAGTCCAAGAGAAAGAGATGACTGATGTAGTGCATTGTTTACGGACGTGGAGACATTATCTCCTGGGCAGCAAGTTCATCGTGAGGACGGATAATGTTGCCACAAGTTACTTCCTTAAGCAAAAGAAGCTTACCCCAAAACAAATTCGGTGGCAAGCTTTCTTAGCGGAGTTTGATTTTGTGATGGAGTACAAGCCGGGCAAGGGTAATGTCGTGGCCGATGCACTAAGTAGAAAGGCCGAACTTGCCTCCATCACAAGCCCAAATTTCCCTATAGTTGATCACATCAAGGAGGGGCTGGAGCATGACCCACAAGCCAAAAATTTGTTGGGATTGGCACGTCAAGGGAAGACACGCCAGATTTGGCTAGAGGACGGGCTGCTCCTCACCAAGGGAAATAGGGTTTACGTACCGAAATGGGGAAGCTTAAGGAAGGAAATCCTCCGAGAAAGTCATGACTCCAGATGGGCGGGCCATCCCGGAGTCCGAAGGACAATGGCGCTGATCGAGCGAGCATACTTTTGGCCCCAAATGCGGGATGACATAGAGCTATACGTAAAAACTTGTCTTGTGTGCCAGCAAGACAAGGTTGAACAACGCTCACCCGCGGGTCTTTTGGAGCCTTTGCCTATTGCGGAGAGGTCATGGGAAAGCATTTCCATGGACTTCATCACATCTTTACCCAAGTCCGAAGGCTGCAGCAACATAATGGTCGTAGTGGACCGCTTTAGCAAATATGGCGTATTCATTCCCGGTCCAACAAAGCTTACTGCCGAGGACGCTGCTCGATTATTTTTCAAGTATGTGGTGAAGTATTGGGGCATTCCAAAGACCATTATCAGCGACCGGGACCCCCGCTTCACAGGAAGGTTCTGGATGGAGCTCTTTAAAATAATGGGGTCCGAGCTCAACTTCTCTACAGCCTTTCACCCTCAAACTGACGGGCAAACGGAACGGGTGAATGCTTTGCTGGAGCTATATCTTCGCCACTTTGTCAGCGCCAACCAGAAAGATTGGGCCAAGTTATTGGACATTGCCCAATTTTCTTATAATCTGCAGAAGAGCGAGTCAACAGGGGCAAGTCCGTTCGAGATAGCAACAGGACAACAACCGATGACGCCACAAACTTTGGCCATTGGTTACAAAGGGCCCAATCCGTCAGCATACAAGTTTGCCAAAGGCTGGCACGAAAAGGCAGACTTGGCAAAAGCCTACTTAGCAAAGGCGGCACAGAAAATGAAGAAATGGGCAGATGCTAAGAGGCGTCACTTGGAGTTTGAGGAAGGAGACTTGGTCATGGTAAAACTCCTTCCTCACCAGCGTCGAAGATCCGGCCAGGTGCATAAAGGGCAGTTTGAGGAAGGAGACTTGGTCATGGTAAAACTCCTTCCTCACCAGCGTCGAAGATCCGGCCAGGTGCATAAAGGGCTAGTAAGGCGCTACGAGGGACCGTTTCCAGTAGAGAAACGCATTGGCAAACTAGCCTATCGCTTGACTCTTCCATCACATTTAGAAATGCATCCGGTCTTCCATGTGAGTCTTTTGAAACCATATCATCAAGACAAGGAAGATCTAAGCCGAGGAGAGTTTAAACGAGCACCAACAGCCATCACAACGGTGCCAGAGAAAGAAGCAGAAGAGATCCTTGCGCACCGTATCATTCCAAGACGGGGGACTCACCCAAGCTACATTGAATACTTTGTCAAGTGGAAAGGGTCTCCTGACAGCGAGGCGAGCTGGGAACATGAGCTAACTTTGTGGAATCTCCAAGACCTCATCCAGGCTTACAAGGAGCACGCCCGAGGTCGTCGCGAGATTGAGCGGGGGAGAATGTCATGGACGGCACTATTTTCGCCCCAAAACAAGCTCAAAACAGCTCCAAAATGCTTCCGGAACAGTCCGGAATACCCCGGAAGGTCCTGGAAGACTCTAGAAAAATCTAGAAGACTCTAGAAGACTCTAGAAGACTCTAGAAGACTCTAGAATTGTGCAGATTGTTGAAGACAAGCCTAGAATCATGTGGAGGCTTCTAGAGGGCAGCAACCTTGTGTAAATATCTTAAATATTCATTTAGGAAGATTCTAGATACTTAGGAAAAGTCTAGACATTTAGGTAGCCAACTATAAATAGGCACCTAAGGCATTCATTTGGAATCAAGCAAGAAAGCAAGCAATCAAGCAAAGTTGTAAAGCATCCAAAGCATTGTAAAGCTCTCAAGTTCTCTTAATAAAAGAGTTCTTCCAACCACTAGTTTCCTTCGCCAAGTTTCTACAAGCTTAGTCTTTCTTAAGTTCTACTAAGCATCCGGGTAGGCTGACTAGCTAACTTTGGCATTGAAAGTTCGCTAGGCCGGACAGATCGTCGTGTTTGAGTTACGGTCTCGTCACACCAGGATAGGGGTAAGGTCTGCGTACATACTACCCTCCTCAGACCCCACTAAGTGGGATTATACTGGGTTGTTGTTGTTGTTGTTTGACAAACGCTAACTATTTTTGAATGACTAATCCGAAAACGGACTAGCCCTTGCTATTTTTACAAAAAGAAGCATGGAAAGTTGCAGGAATGCGCAAAACTGATAGGATAATGGGAGTAATAGCAAGATTAATTTCTTGGAAATTTTTTGAACTTTGCACAACAGAGCGTTTACGACACGTGATGCAAGATAAAACTACGTACAATAAACTCTTGCTATCCAGCCCTTCCCAAGATCCTACACATAGCGAGAGCTTAGTAACCGAACTGGCCTTTAATGCAGCCAAAATATCTCTTACATAAGAGCTGTTTGCTTCACAAACTCAGATCGTCATTCACATGGGATGTTGAACTACAATTTCAAACTACTACTAAATAAACAATTACACTCATATTGTCTACACTGTTAAGTACATATAACTTGTAGCCTTTCATAAGTCGGATACATCTCATCCTCGAGGCAGAAGCAAGATAAGGAATTTGAAGCATCCGAGTCTTGGTACTTCAGTAAAACCTAATTATCAGAATGATACACGAGGGAGAGGCTTATATATCCAACATCACACAAACAAAATGACTGAAAAATAAATGACAATGACAAGAGGGATAGAGAGAGAGATCGCTATAAAGGAACATAACATAAACAGCTATTTTTATGAACAGGATGATGACCACAAAACTAGATCAAACTAGGATCATCAGCATGAAATACAGATAATAAAGAATGAAACTATTAGCACCAGGTTATCACCAAGAAGAAGAAAAGGCATCACACCTCCAAGAATTTTTACGTTCTTTCCTACTATGTACAATTAGCCTACTGCCCCAACGTAATTCCATCTGCATAATCCCCGATTCTGCAAGATAATTGAAACGAATTAAACCAGAAAAAAGAAGTTAGGAAAGATCAAAGACAGAAAAGGAGTAGCAAGTGCATGCAGTTCTGGAGATTACCTCCCTCAATAATAAAAGAGGAACACTGGGAAGCATTCAAACCTACACCAACGTATCTCCGGTTTTTCCACAGAAAATGTACATCTGTCTTTATACAGTCAGATAACTGATTTCTCGCTCCCCAGGATCTTCGATCTCGACCAAGCTTTGCCAAGATGATATTTCCATATAAGAATACATTATTTCAGACTACGCAGAATGGGTCAAGTTTTCTCTGAATGACTCGTTTTCTGATTCTCCGATGCTTCTTTCTCTGCTTTCTTTCTCTCAAACTCAATCTGCTTGCGATTTTCCTCTAGGGCTTGATTAAACATCCTTCGGAAGTTTAGCAACGTTGAGATAACTAGGGGGGAAAAGAAATGGAGTTAAGCTCACATGACAATAGGACACACTTTGCATGGTTTGTATCAATGTAGAATACAACAACAACAACAACAACAACTACCCAGTATACTCCCACCAGGTGGGGTCTGGGGAGGGTAATATGTAGACGAGCCTTACCCCTGCCCGAAAGGGCAGAGAGGCCGCTTCCAATCGACCCTCGGCGAGTAGAGTAAAAAATGGGAAAGCTGCATTAAGAAACAGAGATAAAATTAGAAACACAAGCAAGACAAAATCAAATAATAAAGCATAGGTACTCCCACAAAAGTAACGTAAATAGTTATGAAAACATCAGCAACATAAATACAGTCGCATGCAGTAATATCAAGCAGGAACTACCATACTAAAACACTAATCACCTATGAGCCCCTAACCTACAATCTTGATTCTAGACCGCCAGACTCCCCTATCAATGTAGAATAGTATAATTGAAATTTTTTAAGCTATACAAACAGACAACACCGCTATAATTCAAAAAATTTAAGCTATACAAACGCATGACACCGCAAGGCACTGAAGAAAAGCATCATATAGCTGCGATAATCTCGCAGAAATCTGAAGCACAGAGAACACAAATTAAAGCTAGGAAGGCGACAAGTTATTTGATCAACCAAGCTATCTGTCAGTAAGACCAATTACATTTCTTCTTAAAAAACAAACGAGAATTAGAGCCAATTAGTAGATAACAACATAATCAACATTGCTGTTGCATTCAACTTGTCTTATATAAGGACGATGACTTATCAAACATTACCTTGTTCAAATGGGCAACGAGCTGGGTCTTCTCCAAAGTAAAGAATCAATGAATCAACATTTCTACCCTGTTAGGTACAGAGAAAAGCACACCGTTAGGAACATCTTAATGTTGGACCGACACCAAAAGACCACAAATGTTTCTGTTACAAATAACACCTACCACACCAGAATAAAGTTGAGCCAAGGACCTCACTTCACCTTCAGCATGACAAAGGAACTCCTTCAAAGCCTGGAAAATGGCAATTATACCAATCAATCAGAATATTCATCGTCTACTTTCTAATTTCTTTCTTCTTTTTTTTAATCAGGTGAAATTTTGGTAAGATCCACCAAAGTGGGTAGCCTTAAACAGATGTGTCTAGTCTACTTTCTGATTTATTTAGTTCTCCCACCAAAACATGTACCAATAAAATGTTTCAAAATTTCTTTTTTATTTCCCTTGGCTATCCAAGTGAAAATAAAAGGAATAAGAAAAAGTTAATAAGAGGATTCCCATCCCTATGGCAAGGACACATGAGTGTTTTTCTCTCGTCTTTACCAAGAAAGATGAGAAAGGATGATCAAGTTACTATGCTTAAACATGACATGCAATAAAGTGAAAGAAAGAACTTCCATACTTTCATCTCAAGACACGCAATTATCTTGGACCAATGAGGAAACGAAACGAAACTATGCCTCGACCTGGAACCAAAATTCCAAGTCAATTAGGGCTTTCCACAGCATATTCACTCACCATCATAAAACTCCCTTGAAAGCATACACCATGTCAGCAATGATACAGGTCATTGTGTCTTATGGGAACAAAGGTAAATGGCTGGCTGTTTCAGGTCTTAAGCCAAAGATTGAGAAAAGGGAGGAGCTGGGACGAAAGAGGAGTAGAGAAGGTCAGTGTCAAACCTCAAACGTGATTTTCCCCCTTGTTTCTTTTAAACATGTAAAACACTTAAACAGGTGAAACAGATTCAGATTGAATACCACATACATATAGAGTAGCTATGGTCGTTTCTACCAAGAGTTTGAAGGCTGCAACTAGATTCACCTCCCTGAAGACTGCAACTTAAACTCAATTCTGAACTCTGGACAATATGTTGGAAATAAAATTTTCCTACGTAATTTGCAAACGAATTCCATTAATCTAATTCATTAGCTTCGCACATATTCTAAATCAAATCGAAGTGAAAATTCTCTGCAAAACCAAAAATTAAATGCTATCCCCCAAAAGGAAAAGGGGGTTACAAGAACATCCCAAAAGGTTCAAACAATATTACCAAGTCGATGGCCATAGCATCGGCATCCAGATTCACCAATATTGTGAAAGTGTGGCTGATAACTGTTGCATATTCGTTGATTTCGCAAAATAAAAAATGTTTTACGCTTCGGAAAATCCAGTCAAGAAATTCTTCACAGCAAAATCTAAATAATACAAAAGAGAATTCTTGACGGAAGCTATTGGAAGCTACTGGACTCTCTACTTGGATCGACCGTCACTGGCTCATTCTTCAACAGGCATGCGGTCTTGAATTCTGCAAATAGGTTTTCCATTAATTGAAAAGTCATATTGTTCGCTTTCTCCTGAAATTAACCAAGAGATGCAAAAAAGCAGCAATCCCCTTCTCTTTAGGGCCCAAATTCATTTTATCCAACTTGTCATCACTTGGAGCACCACTTAGTGCATATTTTGGATAGTTTGGTTGGAAATCAAATCACAAATGTCCTAAAGGAGAACAACTTCAATAACTACTGTAATATCAGTTTCAGTGGAGGATGAACTTGGTAAATGATGTTGCTAGCATATTGGACTTCCTAGACTCCTACCATATAACTCCTTGGTGCTACATTTAAAAAAAAATGGATTCTACTCAGAAAAACGGAATGCTCATTAAGTCGAATTGAGAGAAGAACAAATAAAATATAGTAGTTCTCATTGTTGGCACACAGGTGAAAGGAAGAGAGCCTTGTTGTCCTTTACATCTATAACTTGTGCATCCAAATGAAGCACGAAAAATAAGAAGAAAAAAGAAGCACAACCTTGCCCATAATATTAAATAATTCCTTATATAAGCTTTGTTAGGTTTTACTTTTTTTTTTTCACTTCTCTCTTTCTTTGTTTGAGGTTCCTCTCGCACCACGTCTTTTCCTATTTTATGTTTCACCTCTCCAGATTTCGAACTGGTATAATGCTCGTCTACTAAGCTCTGCATTCTTCCACAGGTATCCATTACGCCCTTTTTGTTCTTTATCACAGTGAGAACCTTTTGCTCTTCTTATTCAATACTCCCCCTCTGTTTCAATTTAGTTGAGGTAGTTTGACTCGACACGGAGTTTAAGAAAAAAAAGACTTTTGAAACGTGTGGTCTTAAAAGCTTAAGGGGTAAAAGCTTTGCGGGGTCATGACATTTGTGTGATTGTAAAAGCTTCTCAGTAAGAGTAAAATAGGTAAAATGAAGAGTTTAAAATTGAATTATTTCGAAATTTACAAATGTGTCATTATTTTGGAATAGACTAAAGTACCTCATCTAATTTAAAACAGAGGAAGTATCATGTATTACCAAATAGTGTCTTGACTCAGAATTCTTTTTCTTTCTCCATTTTCCATTTGAAAGAATAAAAGTGAAATAAAGCCTCAATCAAAGGAGAAAATTTTCAATTCTTTTTGAGAATGGTAACATATTATTTAATCGAAGCACAAAGGCTGTGCTAAGGCCAGATATACATATATCAAAAAGAGCAAAAGTCACGGCTATCTTCTATCTCCTACTACAATGATCCTATGATATCTATCATTGAATCTACATCCCGTACAAAATCTTCCTTACACCAAAAGTGAAACAAAAATAAACAATTCATCTTGATCTTCTGTACGGAGTTGTTGTGTCCTTCAAAACATCTATTGTCTCTTTCCATCCAAATGGTCCACCATATACATCCCAGGATGGTCTTCCACCACTTTTTTTGATTGATCAGATCTCCAGAGAAATTCCAGCAAGCAAGTAGCTCCCCTGTACTCCTGGGCATGGCCATGACAGTCCTTTCATACTCAAAAATAGGTGCCATAAAGCTCTGGTAAACTGACAGTGTAAAAATAAATGGCTACTACTTTCAGCCTCATTTCCACACAGATAACACCTTGAACACAATGGCATGCCTCTTCTCATTAAATTGTCTTGTGTTAGACAAGCATCCCTGGCTGCTAACCATACAAAGCAGGCTACTTTAGTTGGTATTTTGGCTTGCCATATTGTTTTCCAGCTCCATAACTGAGTTTTCTATACCTTGACGGTTGAGCAGTTTGTATGCTGAGTTCACTGCAAAAGAGCCACTACTATGCCTTGTCCATTTAACCCTATCCTCCTCCACTGTAGTCCCCTTGAACTGATCTAGTACATTCAAAAATTCAGTGAATCTAAGCAATTCCCAGTCATTTAGTTCCCTTCTAAAGTTGAAAGTCCATCCATGTTGGTCCCAACTGTCTTCCACCACCGTGGCTTCATTATTCAAACTCAAAACTTTCATGTCACTAAAAAGGTCTTTCAAAGGTCCATGCCCTAGCCAATTATCATTCCAAAAGGATGTTTTCCTCCCATTCCCTACTACAATAGAAACATTCTCAGCAAAAAGAGGCCAATAAGCCCTGATGGACCTCCAGACACTAACCCCATATGTTGTTGTCACTGCTCTAGGTATCCATTGTCCCTCTAGTCCATATTTTTCAGTGATGATCTGTCGCCATGAAGTTTGATTTTCCTTGCCAAACCTCCAAAGCCATTTCATGAGTAGGCTTTTATTATGTAGTCTCAAGTTTCTTATGCCTAAGCCCCCAGATTTCTTGCTTTGTGTCAAAACCTTCCAGTTAACCAAGTGATAACCTCCCTTCTCTTTATTTCCTTGCCAGATGAAATTCCTCCGCATAACATTAATCCTTTTCTCTATTTTTGTAGGAATAGGAAAAGGAGACTTCATGTATGTGGGAAGTGCATTACTATGCCCCCAGAGATATGTGCTGGCTTTTCCACTTAGCCAATCTTTTCTCACATCTTTCTAACACCCCACTCCAAATGTCTAACGACTTGTTTTTAGAACCCAATGGCATACCTAAGTAGGTTGTAGAAAGAGTTCCAACTGTGCATTCAAGAACGCATGTCAGCCTTTGTATATCGCTACCTTATTTACTGGATAAATAAGGTTTTTCCTCCAATTGACATGTAAACCAGAGACTGCCTCAAAAATTGTTAGAATTATCCTGAGATGTCTTAGCTCTTCTTGTTTTGCATCACAAAATACCAAAGTGTCATCTGCATATAGTAGATGAGTTACCTCCATTCCACCTACACTACACTTGCCACCTTAAATCTGTTCTTGTTGTTCAACAGCAGCGCCCTCCTCCAAGAAGAATTGTTTGAGGACTTCTTGATCAGAGAGAGCTAATGAGGGGGGTGACCTCGGGGGGACATGACTGAGGTCCCTTCGTCATCCACCTATTGTATTTTGCTACCTTTATCATGTTATTTAGACCTTCCATTGCTATTAGGAACAAAAAGGGGGGAAGAGGGTCACCCTGTCTCAAACCTCTCTGTGGAGAGAAGAAACCTTTCGGGGAACCATTGATGAGAACAGAGAACCTGACTCAGCTTATGCAGAAGAGCATCCAATTAATCCACTTTCTTCCAAAACCCATAGATTTCAGCATTTTAAGAAGAAAACCCCAAGTCACATGATCATATGCTTTCTCAATATCAAGTTTGCAAAGAATTCCAGGTGTCTTCATCTTTAGCCTTGAATCAACACATTCATTAGCCACTAGTGATGCATCCATTATCTGTCTCCCCTTTATGAAAGCCATCTGATGCCTATCTACTAGATTGGAGATCGCTGTTTTCAACCTCGGTCAAAACCTTAGAGATAATTTTGTACACAGACCCAATTAAGCTAATAGGCCTAAAATCTCGTAACTCTCGAGCTCTAGTCTTCTTTGGTATAAGGGCCATATATGATGCATTAAAGCTCTTCTCAAAAAACTCTTGTGTATGAAAATTTCTAAGGTTTGCATAACATCTTCCTTTACAATATCACAGCAAGAATGAAAAAATCCCATAGTATAACCGTCTGGCCCAGGTGCTTTGTCTGAAGCACATAGTTTTACCCCTGCGCAAACTTCATGCTCTTCAAATGATCTTTGTAACCACTTCTTCTCACTCTCACTTATACAAGGACAATCAGCCAAAACAAACTGCGGTCTCCATTCCTCTATTTCAGTGTAAAGTTTTTGGTAGAAGGATAGAATTTCCCCTTTTATAATCTCTGGATTCTCCACTGTCACACCATTAACTTCTAGCTTATCAATTGTGTTATTTCTCCTGTGTGCATTTGCCATTCTATGAAAACATTGTGTTCCTATCCCCTTGCTTGAGCCAAAGAACTCTAGATCTCTGTCTCCAAGCTATCTCCTCATTTTTTGCAATATCTTCCAGCTCCATGAACATACTGGTCTTCTGCAAAAGCTCATCTTCAGATAGATTTCTAGTTTCCTGTACAACATCAATTTCTGCCATGGAACTTAGAAGTTGAGTTTTCCTTACTTCAAAGTTGCCATGATTTGTACCATTCCACTCTTTTAGTTTTCCTTTCAGCATCCTCAATTTGCAGGCCAGAATATAACCAGGTCTACCTTGTACCTCAAAAGAAAGCCACCACGTTTTCACCATGTCACTAAAACTTGCCACCCCGAGCCACCAATTCTCGAACTTGAAATAAGACTTATGTTTCTCCCAATCTCCACATTCTAACAGTAAGGGAGCATGGTCAGAAGAGACTCTAGGTAACAGTGTTGGGAAATATTCTTGAATTCATCAGTCCATTCCGTAGAGAATAGAAACCTGTCTATCCTTGAAAAAGCTTGCTGATTGTCACCTTTTGCCCAAGTAAAACTTCCTCCGATAAGAGGAGGATCCACCGCTTCCATGTCATTAATAAAATCAGAGAACCCTATCATGGATCTTGTCATTCTCCTACAATTTCTCCTCTCATTTACAAATCTAGTTGTGTTAAAATCCCCGCATATTACCCAGGGACCATCAAAAAGTTCCCTAGTATCTGCAATCTCCATCCACATAAGCTGTCTTTCCACCCTGTTGCAAGGTGCATATACCCCTGTGAGGTGCCATGAGAACTCCTCTGTCATCGAGCTGAATCTACAAGTAATTGTTGATATTCCAGTGGTGATCACCTCTCCTCTCCATGCCCTATTATCCCCTAAAATAAGAATTCCCCCACTTCTCCCATTTGATTGCAAGCAACCAAAATCTACCCTTCTATTGGTCCATATTTGCTTGACTAATGGTTCAATATTTCCTGCTAACTTTGTTTCTTGAAAGCAATAAACGTCTGCTTCCCACCTTTGTATCAAACTGTTCACTAACCTTCTCTTTTCCCTTCTATTCAATCCCCAAACATTCCACGAGATAATTTTTATCTTCATGGTTCACTTCTGGAAATTGACCTCCCCCTTGCTCTTTTCCCCTCATCTTTATACGTCACATTCAAAACCAGTTTTTCCACTTCCTTTGCCCCCTTTTGTTTTGGGGTACCACAGTTGGCAGTAAGAGTTTCTGTCATCTCTTCCTTCCTTTTGGCATCTAGTTTCATAAAAAGAGATAGAGTCGCCCCTTCACAGCCTTTGAACACTGCCCCATATTCCTTGCTCAGTCTCAATATATTCCTATGTAACCATAGAGTTGCCTCCATTTCAGCTTCTTGGAATTGAACTTGAATTGGGTCAACGTCTTCTATCTACCATGCATCTGCACCTCTATATCTGAATTGCATATAGTGGAATCCAAGGAGGATTCATCTATTCGAATTGAGCTATTACCTACAGTCACAAAAATTTCTAACTACTTAAGAGCATCCCTGCAGATGCCAACATTGTGCTTATTTATTTTCCATTTTCATCTTCAGTGATGGAATGAGTAGCTAGCAGGAATGAGGACTGGTAAGAGCGCACTGGACAGAGGAGACGTAAGGAAAGATAGACCAATTGGCACTGCTTCTGCAGTGGTACATACAGAATGTTTTGGCTATTTTCTTTAATACAAGCATTTTCTAAGCATATGATGAGGTCAAAATGAATTTTGTTCTGTGTTCAATATGTATTGATGACAGAAAAATTAAGAGAATGACGCAATTAGCATAGAGGGTCGTTTTTAAGTAGATGACTCGTCAGGTGGTTGGAGCGAGACATCTTTGCAGAAAAAAGAACTTGAATAAGCTTGTTCTCTAAAGAGTTGCCTTTTCTATCAGGAATACTAAATCATTTTAACCTCCAGCATATGTCGGATGCTTGAAGATACAATGCTCTTGTCTGAGTAGGTAGAGTCACCAAAGATCAAAGAATCTGATGGTATGCAGAAATCGGCATTATTTAGATCACTGTAGTCATAGCTTACCTTGCGAAAGTTCTCGGACACAATTCCGTCATTTTCAGACATGGACAGTTCTTGTACAACTTTCTCCAGTCCTTTGCTAATAGCTTGCATTTCCTCTGCAAGAAATTTAAGTTGTATCTGCAGAAAATTTTTAATCAGACCACTGTCGAACAGTGACTTTATAATTGGTTGGTCCAAATAACGATACCTTTGCTGAAGGTTCCAAGCTAGACAGATCTTTAGAAAAATCTAGCAGTTCGGGCAATTTGTCAGCAAGTACCTGAAAGGGAAAATTTCGTCAAGCATCTTGTAAAATATGCTGGTTGCTAGCATAAATCAAAGACATTTTGCAAAGTTATAAATAGTTAAATATCAGCACAATGACATGGAAAAGTGAATAAAAAAACAATAGTTACCATTAGTATTTTACAAGGAAAAGCTTCATACTGGTCAGGGTCTAAGTGCTAGAGGAGAATTTAACACCAATAGGATAGGATATCTGGAAGTACCACGCGCTAGCAAAAGCAAATTTTGAGGATAGAGATTAATTACATAGATTGATTTGACAAATGTGAGGAAGCTGATAACAATGTTCATAAAAAATAAGTTTTGTGACTGAATGCATGTCGTGAAGGAAGATCTGTGTCCGTCGATCTAGTCATTATTCCTTTTTGTTCCTTATCAAATAAGACCTCCATTCTGCCTTTCAGTTAAACTTATTAAAATCAAGAGATATGCAAATTCAGGAAAATCCAGTTAAAGAGATAATCCCTGATTTGAAAAGAATTGAGCTCCACAACACACTTCAGTCACTAATTCTTTTTCCTCAACCTGACCAGTTAGGATTGAATTTATAGTTTACTTTTAGTAACTTCAGATATAGACACTTTTAGGTAGATAAATAACGATAGAAAACAAAGTCTCACACAATCCCTGGGACACAATTGAAAAGGACCTGATGACAGAAGGTGCAATCAGCTGATCTGATTGGGTAAATTTAGGTCACAGAAAAGAGATGATTTACTCATGCTCAACATAGATGATTCCTACCAAAGGAGCAAAAATCCTTGAAAGATGTGTACATTCTACTAATCACTGTACAAGCATCACGGATTTTTATGTCAGCATTTCCTTTAGGAAATGTTATCACTCAAGTAGCAATGTTTATTTCAGAAATGGATGATTCTTTTACTTTGTTATTTTTTCCTCATAAGTTGGACAGCATTCCACTAAACTAAAGAGTATTAATAGCTGGGCCAAGGAAAACCATCAGTTCTGCCAAGAAATTGTGACTAAGTGAAATTATTTTATTCTGCTCAAGATAGAAAGAGACAAGAGGGGTTGCTCTGACGGTAAGCAACCCCCACTTCCAACCGAGAGGTTGTGAGTTCGAGTCTACCCAAGAGCAAGGTGGGAAGTTCTTGGAGGGAAGGATGCCGGGGGTCTATTTGGAAACAGCCTCTCTACCCTAGGGTAGGGGTAAGTTCTGCGTACACACTACCCTCCTCAGACCCCACTAAGTGGGATTATTTTGGGTTGTTGTTGTTGTTGCTCAAAATAGAAAGAAAACTGAGCACAATAAAAAACACAACAACAATAACATCCTAGTATATTCCCACAAGTGTGGTCTGTGCACAATACAAAACACCATATCCAAAATATTCGCCAACCACATCATTATGCTCTCACAAGAAGACTACCAACCAAAGACTGTACCTTGCAAAGATAATGCATGAGTGTCATCTTATTGTTCCGCGCACGTGTCTCTGTTAGTTTAAGGAGGCTATCTAACCTGAATCCAACAGCAGACCCTACACAAAAGCATCAAGATATCATTAGATGAAGAAAGGATTTCCCAAAGTCCAAAGAGAAAACTAAGTTGTGAGAACTTATTTATCATCTTAGCTGAAGCAGGGAATTGTTCGATAATTTCAAAACCAGAAAAGCCAATGGAGAAGACAATTGTGGAGATTTATCATCTCACAATAAAAACTTTGAGAGATACCCAGTTGATTTATTTGACAAGTTCTCCTTATCTCTAGAGTAAAGATTTCTACTGCTGAACAAGTCCTCAACTTGGAAATATCTTAGTGGGAACAGTTCCCCAAAACGTTCACAAAAAGTTGGAGTTCACAGATGCTATTCAACTCCCAATAAGACGTAACAATGAAGAAATAAATAGCAAGATAAGCTTGAGTTGAAAGAGATTGTTAACCCAACCTCTGGCGGTTCCCTGGTTCAAAGCATTTCCGAGAGAGAGAATTGTCTGCATAATCCTTTTCAATTTTGATGAACCCTTGATCTGATTACAACATCAGAGGAAAGATGAAATCAAGGACAGTGTCAAGAAAGCAATCCCTAGTCTTATCTAATGGTAAAACATTTTAGAAAAGCAAAAAAAAATGTACCTGATCAGCTGCCGAATTCACAATATTCAGACTCTTCTTTAGCTCAGAAACCTGAAATTAAAGCAGAATGAATACGCCATCAGCTAGGAAGTGTGAAACACTCCCACTGCAGCAAAAAGGCAGTAGATGTGGCATCTTCTCACCTGAGATTCAAACTGAATCTTAAACGAAAAAACTCGCAGCTTGGACTCTATTCGTGGTACTTGCATCAACTCTAACATGAACTGTGAATAGGAAATGATCTATGAATTAGGTGTCAATACATAAACGGTCCAATCAACTCCATGCAGGAGAAAGTGGGACAATAAACCAAAATAAGGAAATAAGTTAGTTCACAATGGACAGACCTGTTCACATCGACCCAACTTCTCCTTCTCTCCTTTATAACCCTGAAACAGATATGTTCAACAAAGCAACATTGTTCACATGGTCCTATACACATCAAGTTATAAGTGTTCCTCTCTTTTTTCAAACAGATATTTCACCTTGAGAGTTTCCATCTCCTCCTTAGTCGGGCAAAACTTAATCAGATTCTCCACCTGATCCACATCTAATGCTGAATCTTCCAGTGCAAGAACTGAGCTCTGTTGAAAATTTTAAAAGTGATAGCTGACAATTAGAAGCACAATTCAAGTTTTAAAAAACATTATACACAGATTGACATTTATATGTGTGTGTGTGCGTACACCATTCTTGGAAATAATCACGTGTCAATATAACTCAACTATATGAATGAGTATATGGTCCAGGGAACATCACAAAGAAAGATGAGAGGAAGAGGGGTGGAGGAGGTTAAAATAAGGAAAACATTTGACATGCAAAAATTGCACAAACCCACCCAAATTGGTGATCACAAGATTCAACACTTGGAAGTACAAATACCTTTTATTTTGGGATAGGTGAGACTAGAATAGTTTTGCTTTCTTTAAATAACAGATTATACTTAAATCAGCAGGGATATCTACATTGGTTATACAATAAAGTGTGGTCTTAGGATAGCAAAAAAGCACGAGTTTTTGACCAAGACAATTAAACAACACAGAAATCAATTGTAAGTTTATTACAGAGGTTGATTCGAAAATTGAACAGCTCGTGAGAAAATCTCCAACAAGGTCAACAATGTGATTGTTATTCCTATTTCTGAAAGGAAGTTTAACACAATAATTGAGACAATAGAAAGGAAGTGCAATTATAAAGTTGAACAGGAAAAAGTTTCCTGTATTTTCTTATTAGGAGGACAAAAATCAATCTTTAATACCGGAGTCTATAAAATCATGGGACAAGTAACGTGCCTTAAATTTTAGAATTTGAAGTGTGAAATGAATCACTGTGATAATAGCGCCACCCTATTGCTATAGAGAGGTGGATAGATAAGTACCCAAGATAATATGGCAGAGATGAATCTGAACATTTGGTACAACTAGTAGGTCAGAGATTATATTCTAGGATAACCAGATTATCCAAAAAGAAAGTCAATTGTATATGAATACAGCTTACCAGCATATCATGTAGTGGTATTTTCACCTTAGAAAGCATGATTTCACAATTATAAGCCCGTCTATGATCAACCTGCCAAAATAGAATTCAGGTAAAATCTCTCTTAGAACTTGGACGAGCTGAAACAATGACAGAGTTACATCTTTCCTCCACATCTATATGTAAAGCGAGAAAATGCAGTAGCTTCCATAAAGCTATACGAATATCAGTGGAGATGGGTTAGATGAGATGTTACTCGTGAATAGGAAGATTTCACTGAATCCTGACAACGAAGCTTAGATAATTTGTGGAAAACAAATCTCTCTTAGAACTTGGACGAGCTGAAACAATGACAGAGTTACATCTTTCCTCCACATCTATATGTAAAGCGAGAAAATGCAGTAGCTTCCATAAAGCTATACGAATATCAGTGGAGATGGGTTAGATGAGATGTTACTCGTGAATAGGAAGATTTCACTGAATCCTGACAACGAAGCTTAGATAATTTGTGGAAAACAAACTCGGAAGCATAATTTAAAAATATTGTTTGTCCAACCAGCATGGATATATATATATATAAAACTGTAAAAGATCCCAATCTATAGGCCAAAAAAAAAGAATTTGTTAATTAGGGTTTTTACGGTACAGAGAATGTAAATACTAGCTAGAGTAACAGCAATAGCTTTTTTTTAAATGGCGGTGGTGTCTGGATCAGCCTGCGCACACCTCAACTATTCCACCCAGTATTTGCTACCTTCCACCAACACAAGTATCGGGTAACTCTATCAACCAAAGGTCGCCTAGTAAATTTTTGTCTCCGCTGGGACTTAAACCTCTCCTCTCACTTCATTGACTACTAGGCCACACCATTGGATGCACAATAGCAAATATTTTACTGACCTCCGATTTAAAAAAATTGTAAATTACGCTGTCAATATCTAACGAACAAGACGCTTCCATTATGAATATGAAAGTTTCATTGATCCTTTATTCAAACAATGTGAATAAAAATCATAGAGTTATACTCCAATAACAGGGCTGACGATGAGCTAGCCAGTTCCTTTTTTCCAATAATTATCTTCTAAAGAAAAGGACTAACTTCCATAAGATTTGGCATCCTCAATAATGCAGCTACTATTCCTAGTATCTTTCAATTTAGTGTTATTCGGTAATTTAAGGGACGGTCTAAACGAATAACACATCACAAAAGCGTTTAATAGCTCCAACATTTGGCATTCCTGACAATCCAACCATGGTTCATTGTGGAATTAATATTTATGATAGTACGGAAAATTTAAGTACCGTTTTAAGTTAACAGTATGACACTCCTAGATAAACATTACATATATCAAGTGATGTTACATAAGGAAATAAGGATCACTTGGAGCAAGCGTTCCAAGTGATCCTATATAAACATTCTTTTCTTTTCTTGTTTTCCTCTATTTCCGTCGTTCTGAGCCGAGGGTCTATCGGAAACCACCTCTCTGCCCTACCGGGGCAGGGGTAAGGTCTGCGTACACATTACCCTCCTCAGACCCCACTATGTGGGATTTTACTGGGTAGTTGTTGTTGCTGTTGGAGCAAGCGTTCCTAGAGATAAGAGGCATCACTACAACACATCAGCATTCTGCTCCTCCTTTCACATACTTAGGTTTTTAGGAATAAAACTCCATGGGATTTCAGCCTGAGAATTTCACTCCAGAAACCCTTTCGAAAACAAAGTTTCTTAAGGTGAAAACTAGCTGAACTAAAAAGGATCTACTTGAAAGCACAGAATAGTGTCAAGAAAGAGGGATTGGGGAACGAGATGCACGAAAGGAAGATAAAAAAAAATACAAGAACATGATCAGAAAGTATATATATTGGAATTAGACTGTTCATACTTCATAACATTTAATACTTTGAGATTAATGTCAAATAATGGAAAACGAGGAATGGTGCAAATGATTTAAGCGAGATAAACTGATTCAGGGAAACTTTGCACGTATATTTATAATGAAACTCAGATGTCATAAATAATTACCAGCTGCACTTTCTCCGTCTTCTGCCCCATTGAGGTCCTCGAATTCCTTTTCCCACCTTGACCGCCTTGTCCTGAAGTTGGAACTGCAGCTGAAAAGAGAGATTCAAGCTCTGATATATCAATCTCTGGTGCCCTATCAAACAGAAATTGAAGGACATGAGACATTGTATCTGAAAGAATCTAAAAGAACAAAAATGATTTGACTGATGACTACTTTCACTTTCAAAGTTAGCACCTACTTGGGAGCATCACTACATTTTTGAGCCTCCGCCCACAAGCTTCCTGAAACTGCTCTAGATATCTTTAACCAATGTAATGGCTTCAGTTTCTTTGATGACTGGCTTCTTGAATTCATGGTACGAGATAATGGTCCTCGGCCCTTTAGGCCAGGCGGAGGAGCAGAAGGTGGGGGCGGAGATGGAGAAGTAGGAAGATTACTACCTTTTGATGCTGACTGTGTCGGACCAGAACCTGGTTTTAGATCCGCCTTAAGAGAAGGGACTGGAGGAGGGGAAGCTGAAGGAACACTCTGTGGAGAGCCCAACGCAGGAGGAGGAGGAGGCAGCGGCACTGCAGATATATTCGTATGCTTAGAAGCTGCATCAGGCAACGGAGGGGGTGGTGGTGGAGAGGGCCCACCACTACACGAGGAGTTCTCCTTCATAGGTTGCCCAGGAAGAGGTGGAGGAGGAGGGGGTGACACTCCACTTTGGGAAATAACTTTTTCCTTCAAAGGTGGAGTGGGCGGAGGTGGAGGTTGAGGCGATCCACCAATAGAGGCAGAATTTGCATTCAATATTGGGGTTGTAGTCAACTGGCATGGGGTTGGTGGTACTCCGTCGCTGGATACTACTTTTCCCTTCAAAGGTGGCGTGGGTGGAGGTGGAGGTTGAGGCGATCCACCAATAGAGGCAGAATTCGCATTCAAGATTGGGGTTGTAGTTAACTGGCATGGGGGTGGTGGTACTCCACCGCTGGAAACTACTTTTCCCTTCAAAGGTGGCGTAGACGGAGGTTGAGGCGGTCCATTGATAGAGCCAGAATTTGCTTTTAATATTGGGGCTGTAGTCAATTGGCATGGAGGTGGAGGTGGAGGCGGTAGTGGCTTATCTCTAAAAACTAAACTTTCCTTCAACGCTGGGACTGGTTCAAGCGGTCCATCACTACAGGCAGAATTCTTGTTCAACACAGGGGTGGTAAGCAATTGGTATGGGTCTCGAGGAGGAGGAAGAGGAGGTGGTGGAGGTGATGACACACCTCTGAAAGATGAATGTTCCTTCAAAAGTGGGGTAGGAGGAGCAGGTGGCTGAGGTGATCCACCAACAGGAGCAACACTCTCATTCAGTAGAGGGGTTGGACGCTGTGGAGGTGGAGGTGGCGGTGACGAAATATTGCTCCTATGGATAACTTTTTGTTCCATAGTTTTGATAAAGGGAATGGCAGCTGATGGAGAAGAGGAACTGGGAGATGGAGCTACGGATGGAGGACAACTTCCAGAAGGATGAGGAGGTGGAGTAGGTTCCCTTTTAGCAGCTTCATCAGCTGGCTGCTGCGTTGTTACAGGAAGTAGAGATGTATCAAGTTGAGACATAGTAGGTCTGTCTTCCTTCAAGGATACAATTGCAGGACCTTCGGTTCTGGGTGGAGTAGCAGGAGATGCAGAAGATACAGTTCCTGTGACTAATTTATCCTTCATGGGAGGAGTGAGCGGTGCTGGTGCCACCGGGGGAGGAGATAGAGATAGTCCAGTACAATGAGGAGGTGGAGAAGGTTCCAGTTTAGCAGCTTCATCAGCTGGCTGCTGCACTGTTGGAGGAAGCAGAGATGTATCAGGTTGAGCCTTAGTAGGTCTGTCTTTCAAGGATTCAATTGGAGGGCCTTGAGTTCTGGGAGGAGTAGCCTGAGAGGCAAAAGGTACAGTTGCAGTGACTAATTTATCCTTCGCGGGACGAGTGAGCAGTGCTGCCACTGGCGGAGGAGATAGAGATGGTCCAGTACCAACACCCTGATCCTTTCCAGGTAAGGGTGAGGATGGTGGCGGAGTTGGAACACTAGTCTTAAACGGCAGACTCTTGGTTTCAGGTAGGGAAGGGAAGTCATTCAGCTTACCACATTCTTGTACATGAGGATCCAACTCTTTTACAAGTGGAGGAAGTCCTGATGTTGGGAGAACATGCGGAGATGGTTGTGATGACTCAGAAGAAGCACTAGATTCTGTACCAAGGTCAGCAGGAGAAGGTTTAGAAAGAGGGATTGATGGCTGCAATTTTGACACCTTCATCTCACTTCTGGTCCCCACAAATTGAGATTCAGCTTTCTGTTGGTCACTTTGGTCTACGTTGGAGTATGATTTGATGGATGACACCAACTGCTGCTCCAACATAAATGGTGACAAGCCCTTAGCATTATTGTCCAGAGGTGCATGTCCTTTCCTCTCTCCAGGCTTCTCTAAAGTTGCTTGATCGAGGAGCATGCCAGTGTCTGTACACTGTGGAGGAGTGGATTCCAACTTGTCCTGGATCAAACCTGATGTGGTTATTTGTTGGAGCACATTACGAGCAGCAGCGCCCTTCGGACTTACCCAATCTACACTGTTAAAGATCTCCTGAACTTTGGCAAACGCCTCCACTGGTAGGCCATCCTTCTCCTCAAAACAAGACAAATCTACAGGAAGAGCAGAAGCTGCAGTGTCCATCTCTGAGAAAAGAACCTACATCCAGAGCACAACTTTCATAAAATTACAATATGCTTCTAGCTGAAGAGTATCAACAAAACATAAACATGCATTTTATACGAACAATGATACCTCTGCTCTGAAATCTTTTGGAAATTGATCTTTAGCATCCCATAAAGTATCAAGTTCATCACGATTAAGTATCAAGATGTTTGACCTAACAAAAGCTGTATTAAACATGGTCCTAAACATCATCTGTTCCCGCTCCAGGTCATCGTGCAAGCAAATACATTCCAATACAACATCTCCTTGAATATGGCAATTGATATCAATCTTAACTAATTCACATTCTGCCTGAAATGACATTGTAAAGATGTCAGATAAATAGTCAGCTGTGTCCTAAGTAAGAAGTTATGCACAGCAAGAATGGGAAAGAGGGGGAGAGGGAGAAAGGCCAGATATAACTTGTACATGCATTTTCGAGCATGTGCATATAAACATGGCCAAGTACAACCTAATTCAACTGGATTCTACTTGAGCAAAACCATAAGAAGACTGCCGGTAGAACAATATGTCAGAAGCTTCATTAGAACAACTTGTTAAATAGTCCGATTCTCTATAAATCAAACATCTCAGGAAAAACCGTAAGAAGAATTGCTCCTCCGGGAAGATGTGACGCTGTGGAAAATCAAATATTAGATAGCTGATTCGCTCCAAATCAAACATATTGATCTCACTGATAGACCATAAGTTGTACTATCGAGATAAGTTCCCCATATGTTCCTTGCTTCATTGACAAGGTCTGTATTCCTAGAAACAAGCATGCTTAATCAACAAAACAGAATAAAGATACCCTTCCTCAAAGTTAGCAGAAAACCTTTGTAAGTATCATTGTGAGGTGGAATAAACCTCAAGAAGGTTTCTTTAAACTCAATAGACGTGTGTTGTAAGGGTAACCCCGGGAGTTCTGGAGGTGGTCGCATTCTCAGGGACAGTAGGGGTTCTTTTGTTTTAGCTTTTGCTGAACACTATGGCCTTTGTAGTAATAATGAGGCTGAGGCCAAAGCCATGTTAAGTGGCATGCAACAATGTATTAGCAAGGGCACCTTAAATGTCACTGTTGAATCTGCTTCTCAGCTGATAGTAAATTTGATCAATAGTAAAATGAAACCACCTTGGCAGATCAAGCATATCATAGATCAGATTGTGGAGCTCTCAAGCAATGGAAGTTTCAGTTTTGTTCATTTTTTAGGGAGGGAAACATGGCTGCGGATCAACTAGCTAATCTTGGTGAAAGAATGAGAGATCAAATCACCTTTGAGGAAGTTTCTGATTTACCTGAATATGTTAGAACTTCATTGAGGGTTGATCAAGATGGCATCCCCAATTTCAGACTTAGACCACGGAAGAATTATTTTGTTATTAATGATGTTATTACTAAATAAAGCTGATTTTTTTTTTTGCAGCATTGTGTATAGTTTCATCATGTAAGACTCAATGCCTACAAAGTGTAATGGAGGAGTCCTCCCAACTTAGACAAGTTTTATCTGGTCAAATGCATATAGGAGTGATATGTATCATTCTTCTTCATGTGTTAGAGGCTAAGGTCTATGCCCTCCTCCGTGTACTTATCCTTTTTGATTATCTACGGGTTGGGGTCTATGCCTAAATCCCACCATGGTTCTTTTGTTTTTAGAAAAAAAAAGAGAAGTATCATATGTTTTTAGTATAGGATAAACTATATTACCTGCTTGTAATGACGGACAACTTTATTCTTTTTTGGAGTTGAGAACAAAATTTTTGGCGATCGATCAGAAACTAGAAATGGATCCTGTCCATAGATACGAAATATAGGCCGGCAACCACCCTCTCCATCAAAATTAGGTATCGCCCTAATAATGATGCAATCCAAAGTGAGTGCTCTATCCAATGGAGGCCACTGCATGTTCACATTCCTCCTCGCTACATACTGTAGGTATCTTAGCTGAGAAGGAATTGGATTCAGTGGCTGCAGCAAGTACAAAAGCTCACGAGGAGCCTGCTTATAAATCATGTCTAAAGTTTTCTGCTCTCCAGTGTAATGTTTCCTGTATATCAATAATGCAGCCAGCATAAATGCCAAAACTGGCCAACCACCCAGTTCACAATGCATTAAAAGCACGTTTTGCTGCCCAAGTGAGAGCCAACTTTCACTGGATCTTAGAAAATGGTGCATCACCTCCATTGAAAGCAAGGGACAGCCTTCATAGTGCCGAGGGTAGTCCATTATTGTCAGATCATACTCAGACAGGGTATTTGCCATTGGGCTCTGTGATTCCCCTTCACGAAAATTAAAAACCAATATTGAGACGTCAGGGTAATGATCCCGAAGTTGACTAATCACACCTCCTACATAGCCTTTGTAATTTTCTTCCTCCCAAACATCAGTGGTGAAACAGCAATCAAACACTGCGTATAAAGTAGAAGCAATTATTAGCGAAACTGATATACAACAGGCATTACCATTTTAAATAAAAGATTTTACTTTTATGCTGATAAAACAGATATGATATGAGTTAGCTGTAATAATGTCGGCCTCCTACATTACATCAAGCTCTAAACATCAACACATTTTCTCTTGCCATATTAGTGTTCCGTTTTTCTCCTTTTTTTAGAAAACAAATTTGGTTTCTGTTGTCGCAGTACTGTTTGAAACACCATAAGGAAGATTGCCAAGTTGTTTCCTAGCAGTTTCTCATGTACTTATTTTTATGCATTACTTGTCCAGCACAACCACCCTTCGAACTAAATGTCCATACTTTGCAAAAGCACTATCCTGAGTTAGTAGCATAACATTAGAAATTCCATTAATTTTTTTTATAAGTAATATCAGATATTTCATTAATTATACTAACAAACCACAAGCAGGCTTTGGATTGTCTTAACACATTTTTCTCCCTCTTATTTTTCCAATATCTCAATGAGATCCCTGTATAATACTTGAGTATGTTGGACGAAAAAGTTGAGCTGATTCCTCGGCCAGTTAAGCTGCTTATGCTTCAACTAAGCTCAGCTAGCATGCCAAATATTGTCAAATTGACAGTACTCGATATCGTCGTCACAACATTAACATAATTACATCACTTTCCTAGTCCCAAGAGTACAAAGGGCATTGAGTTGCCCGTTCAGCTTAGTTGAATTAAAATCCTAGACAGTTTCTTCATTGCAAGATAACTTGCATTGTGCTATAACTCAACCCGTCCACTCCAACTTAACATTCCCGTATTGCAGTGATTCAAATTAAACTAGTAACATAGACTAGAAATATTCTTAATCAATCCCCAAAACAAAAACAAAAATATCAAGAGCCGGAGACAGTTCTAGGATTTGAACTTTATGGTTTGACTTCGAAATTCTACCAAAACCCACTTGATTTACTAAGTTCAGAATCTGTTCTTAATACTTATTTAGTGGATTTTTTAACCACGTATGCAAAGTTCGAGCCAAAGTTACTGAGTTTGGACGAACCCATAACTAATGGACTAGGTTCGCCTCTAGCTAAAGTCTAGTCTTAATTGTATTAAAGGCCAAAATACCTTATTCTGCAATTTCAATAACAATAAAGCTCCTTTTCAGCTGGCACACGGTTCAAAACTCGGTTGGTAATGAACCCACCCCTCTACTTATTGCAATACTTCAAATTAACTTAGTCACATACAGTAGAAGCATTCTAAATCAAGCTAAAATTAGTTAATCTACTGATCTAGTCTTAACTGCATTAAAAGCCAAATACCTCATTCCGCAATTTCGATAACAATAAAGCTCCTTTTCAGCTGGAGCACGGCTGAAAATTCAGTGGATAATGAGCGGCTGGAAATTCAGAGGATAATGAACCCGCCCCCCTACGTGTTGCATTAATTCAAATTAATTATTACCACACTGTATAAATATTCTTAATCAATCCAAACTGCAGTCTAGTCTTAATTGTATTAAACGCCTAAATACCTAATTACTCAACCTCAATAACAACAATATCATTTTCTATATGTTTCCATTTCCGCTTCCGCATTATAATAACATATTTCACAAATTTAATTATGAACCAAAAAACTCAAAAACTAGTAAATTTTTTATACATTCCAGCTTGATCTCAACAGAGCCACAAAGTTTACAGAATTTCTCAGAACATACATTAATTAAAAAAGCACAGCTCCGGCAAAAAAAAAACATAAAATTTTAAAAAAGTAAAAATAAGAACGTACCGTAAACTCTCTCGCAGATCTCCAATAGTCCATCAGGCGGCTTCCTATAAAACAATTTCCTCAGCAGTGCCATTGCCGCTTATTTTTCAATTCCAAAAAAACCTATCTATGTATATTTTTATACGTATATCTCTATAAATACAATATATGTACGTATATGTATGTATACATATGTACGTATATGTGTGTGTATGTATATTTTTGTGAATCTCTGTGTGTGTATTTGAAATGGAAAATTGTTGAAGAAGAAAAGCGGAGGAAAGGAAGAGAAAGCTTAGAAGCTGAGAGATCGGCTAGCGAATAAACAGGAAGATATCTGAAGTCGACAGTGGGCACGTCAGATTTTATTTAAAACGTGTCCGTCGCGAATGCATTTAGGACAAATTTAGAAATAACGCAAACGTAGACTCTAGGGAACAAAAGTTTTATCTTTTCAAAACTTACGGAAATATCTCGTATAATTTTTAACTTATCAACTTCCAGCTAATATTTTAAAAATTAAAATAAACAAAAAAAATTTTAATAGGCATAATGGAAATTCATTAAAAATATATAAATAAGTAAATATATAAAATTTAAGGAAGATTGGAGATGATTTGGACTAGTTTTATATCAAAATTCCTAATTAAGTCGATGTCAAAAAATTCTTCTGTGATACATGTATCTCACACACAGATATACATGGATATATGTGATACACATATCATTTTATTTTATATTCAATTTTTACTTCGTATTTTCAATTAAAACCACCTCAAAACTTCACCAAATCATCCCAAAACTGAGATTCAAGCTCCTTAAAATATACCCAATATATTCTAATAGCACCCACTCAAAAAAAGTAAAAATTTGATTTTTTTGCTACAAATAGCTAATTGACCATTTTGATTAATATTACTAATATTTTATCAATTGGTCAATTTTTGTAATGAGCTACTTCTAAATGGACATAACTGGTAATTCAGATATATCCAATATTGGAAATTGGAAGTTTGTCATAAAATGGGAAATAATCTTTTTAAGGTATATCCATATTCGAAGTCTCTATTTTCTGTTTTTTTATCGTGTTGTTCGTATTTATTTTGAGATCTGCTAACTATAACTCAACTCCGAGGGAATAATGAAAAGCAAAAAAATCCTCTACTCGAAAGCCGTTGGTGATCTGATCTTTTCTTTCCTGGGCATGGGCGAGACAAAGTCTTCTTAGTCTTCCGCTTTTTCGTCTCTGCGGCCGCCAAAAGCCTACCCTCTCTCGGATATTGAGTGGGTTGACCCGGGAAGAGATCCGGACGAACCTTCCAACAAGCAGAATAGAAGCTGGCCATAAGGCCATCTCGGGCATGGGAAAGAAAGGTGCCGGACAACCGACTTAACTGGAGAGCCTAAATGGAAGAAGAGTAATCAGGGGTCGTGATTCCAGGGCAAAAACTTCATTCGCCGAGTTGCAGCCTGCAATCCGAACTGAGGACGGGTTTTTAGGGTTAGCTCGCCCTTGTTGGTAGAGTTCCGCATAAGGCGGGGGAAGGAGCGATGAAGTAAGTGAAAAGAGAGGGCCGATAGAAGACTTCTCTGTGGTGCCCAAGTCCTGAAGTCGAAATAAGCGCTGAAGTTTGAGCAATTCGCGGAATTCTCATTCTTATATTCATTTAGGACTGTAACATGGTTCTTACCTAATTTTAAGTGCAATTTATGACCATACAACAATATTCAAAATTATGCTCACGCACTCATTCTTTATATTTCAAAATTGGCTCTAACTACTCCTTCAGTTCTAATTTATCTAAAGTTTCGAAAGTTAAATAAAAAATTATTAAAACGTTTTATATACTTTTAAAATTATTAATTATTATGCATAATAAATATATTTATGTAGTTTTTAAAATATATTATTATGTCGATGTTATTATTTTTATATTTTCTGATAATGGTACTGATGAATTTGCTTCTTTTCATCTTCTTGAGCCGTGGATCTTTCGGAAACATCCTCTCTACTTCTTCGGGGTAGGAATAAGGTTTACGTACTCATTAGTCTCCCCATACCTCACTTATGAAATTTCACTGGGTTGTTGTTATTGTAATTTTTAATTATACTAGTATCTATGAATGTGTGTTGCACGTTAATAATGACATGTGATAATTTAAACATTTATTTATATGAAGGAACAATAAAATTTAACTAAAGAGAAATTTTTTATGTATAATAATACAATAATCATCTAAGTGACAAAAAATATTATTACATTAGCATAACACATGAATTTAATATAAAAGAATATCATCAAAAATTACACAAATTATTAATTTCTTCATGTTAACTAAATAATTATGTACTATAGTTCAAAAGTATTTAATGTGATGGTATCTTAACGAATATTTTTTATGTATGTTTCCTCATAATGCTTTGGTTGCTCTACCTTAACCAGAACTCTTGTTGTCGATCTTGATAGCCCTCTTGAAAGTGCAACATACAATTGTTCGTGCAAGAAAATATATTACGGTAAATATAATCCAATGTTTAGGATGTTTGCCCTAGTGCTTTATTTATTATATTTGTAAAACATAAACATACTTAAAATTATTTTCACATATATTTAAAAGGATATTCCTTGGCTTCGGAAGAGGAAAGTCGAATTCAAGAGAATATACTTAGAAGCACATTGACCTGTATCATAATTTTTGCATATATGACGTTGTTGTCAAAACTTCTGTATATTATATGTGTGCTATTACATAAGCTATTTGGTGCATCTAAGTTTCTCAGTCGTGTATGAACATATTTTCCTCAAAATTAACCTATATATAGTGGAAGATCAATTTTAACCTAGTCTATTATATATATATATATATATATATATATATATATATATATATATATATATATATATATATATACGTCAAAATACTAATCTTGACAACAAACATATAGAGTATAAGGGGATTTTATATCAAAGTATTTAAGTATTCTTCTTGGTAATAATTATTGATATCATTTTCTGCTGAGTCAAAAACTGAAAAATAATTTTTTTTTACTATAAAATTTTGCAATCAACCTTATATTTAGTTGATCAACATATTCATTTCTGCTAGCTAAGATATCTTTTTTATTCTATCATACGATTTGCACAAATTGCGTTTTAGTCTAATAAATAGAAATATTTCTCTTATTAAATGCACTACCATTACCGTTGAGATTGATAACCATGTGTTTAGGAAGAAGCAAATCATCTTTTATTGAATGCTCTTCTTTGTTTCCGACACGAAGAAAAAAAATACTGAATACTTGATATGTTCTTACTTAATATTTCTAGTCAGTTGAATCTTTTTCATTTGAGACCAGAAGTATAACTTTGGCAAGCTAACTTTTACAGTATCTGCTTTTATTGATTTTAGAACTATGGGTAATACTTGACAGAAATCGTCTCCCATATTAATTTTTCACCAAATGGTTCATTAATATCCAATATATCTCTAGAATTCCAGCAATTATTTCGATTGTTTGACACTTAACCGTAAGTGCTTCATCCCATAATATTAATTTTGTTTTCCTTATATATTTAGCACAATTGCTCTGCTTTGATATATTTGTCATGGTTTATATAAGTTGTTTGAAAAAGTATATCAAATCTAAAGTGGGTGGCCTCACAATAAGATAGTTGTTGGTATATCACTTGTTATTATTGCTAACTGTGGCATGCCTCTTGATATATGATATTTGCAAGTAATGCATGACATAGAAATATTATTTCGATTCAGCTGGAGGCATCTACAAATAATAATTTTTTACTTTGTATTCTAACGCTCATTTTATGGAATAAATTTATTTACGCTAAGATTTTTTTTTTAAACTTGAATACTCATATGACGAATTTCAAAAATAATTGAATTGGATTGTTTTGCCCAATTAATTAAAAGATTTAATTATTTATTTTAACATAAAAGATCATTTATTTTGTATTGATTCAGATCTTAACATTAGTTCATCTCTTGTTTTGAATATTTAATTTTAATTATAATTTTATTCACCATTTTTCAAAGAGTAAAAGATTAATATGACATTGCACTTTTAGATCGTTATGTTTGTAGAATTATTAGTGTTCCTCTTGCCAATTATTTTTTCTCTTTCTTACACATTTATATTTTTAATCATGAAAAAGCACGAGAAGGATCCAAACACAATAATCACCAATATCCGCACAATTAGAAAAGAAAGAAATTTATGCTTACCTTTTCAAAGTTGAAACACCAACAGATCTAGCGAAACGAACCATGCCTATTAAGGCGATCAATATATCTTAAATAAGTTTGTTTTATTAACTATACGCAATTGAAGATAAATTATTACAAATATATTAAATAAGTTTGTTTGTTTCCTAAAACAATTAAGACTGAGTTATGAGTGCGTAAAATTTCTAATCTCGATATAATTTCTAATGATATGAATCCTTCTTTTGTTATCTTATAATTTTAGTTATTATCACCTCCTCATTTTTTGTTTTGTTAGATTTTTTCTTTTTAAAGGAATAAAAAAATTAAAAATAAACTTAATTAGAGAAAGTTTTGAAAGACCATCAAATTATGAACTCTTTTTATAGAGTATTTTATTGAAAAGAACAGGAAATCAATATTTAGTGGAATGTAACTAAATTAAACTTAATTTGAGGGAAGTTATAAAAGATCATCAAATTAAAAACTCTTTTATAGAGTATTTTATTGAAAAGATAAAGAATTCAAGTAGAAAATCTGTACTTGATGGAACGTAATTAAACTTATAATTAGTTCCTGGTTGATATTTCAACGAAGATCAAATATATAATATTAGGCGAGAAGTGTACGTTCAAAGGGAGAGAAAATAGGAGTAGACAATATTGCTAAAGTTGTAATTAATTATTTTCTATTTATTATAAAGTACTTTTATAGTTTTGTACATTAATAATTAAGTATTTTAGGGATATTCTGGTAAACGAACATTAATATTCATGTTTTTATAATAATATAGATGTTTAGCTCAAAGTTCTCATACACTTTGTAAGCATAAATCAATTAAAATCGACGGATGGCCAATCATAGCACATCGTAGTAAATCAATCAACCAAATGAATAAAATAGAAGAGACAACAGTTAATGATTAAGGGGAAGAGGGTGAAGATCTTTTATTAATGATATTGGTTAGGTCTGTCTCGCCATGGAGAGGTTCAAAGCCTTACAATGATGTGTATTCCCTTCTCTTGGAAGTGGGTATGAAGAGAGGGAAGAAGAAGCCCCATTTTTAGGGTTCTTTCTCTTCATATTTATAGTTGTGAATCTTGCCAGCTGGCGAGGGACGACCGTAGCTGCGTCGAAGGAACGTCCGTGGACAATGAGTAGGTCGTGGTCTCTCTAATTAGGTTGAGTAACCTTGGAGTACTTTGGTCAGCGAAGGATTATACCTTTTATTAGCCCGAACAAGCTTATGAGGTAGTTAGACGCGCCAATTACCACAGATCTAATTCTAACCCATACAAATAGTCCCTCCGTTCATTGAGGTCGGGACCCGGCCGAGCTCGATGAGCGAATTTGGTGATAGTCGTAGCCGTTTATGCTTTGGAGACGGTCGTAACCATTTATTTTTTGGAGATGACCGTAGCCATTTATACTTTGAAGATGGCTGTAGCCATTTATTCTTTGAAGATGGCCGTAGCCATTTATACTTTGAAGATGGCCGTAGCCATTTATTTTTTGAAGATGGTCGTAGCCATTTATATTTTGGAAATGGCTGTAGCCTTTTTACACGGACAATCCTTGACTGCAATGGAGCTGTTTGTTAAGTGAATTTACAATCGATGACCGCGGTCGCAAATCTTTGGTTGATTTTCGTACGAGCGACTAGTCGTTGCCGTTCGCATATCTGAAACGGCCGTGGCCATTTGTTGCTGGAGGTCGTAGTCACTTTATTTTTGCGAGACGGAGATAACCGTTCATAGCTTTGAGAAGGCCGTAGTCTCCCTTACAAAGGGGGTGGCCGTAATCATTTCGTACGCAAGATACGGCAGTGGTCGTTGTTGCTTCAGAGATGGATGTGATCAATATTACTTACGGAGGCGGTCGTGGCCTGAATTATTTTGAAGATGGTCGTAGCCACTACTGATCTAGAGATGGTCGTAGCCGATTACACACGTTTGGCAGGGATACGATCAGGCTTGCAGCGTATAGGGAAGGCGTCATACGCTTAGTGACACATGGGGCATGCCTTTGGTGTCTGGGGACCGTTACAACCATTTCGAGGGTGATATGCCGGCTGACGGTTGAATGGCCGTTCCATGTTATTTCTCATAATGATGCCCGTTATTGTAGACCTGAACCATTTTACGGTTGGTCAGGTAGTTAATAGTGGCATTTAGGATTCGTGAAAGTTTTGTCTATAAATAAAGGGTTGTATCGTTCAATTCCCACTTTGCCAATATTTGCTCAAGTGAGATTTTGAGAGAGATAACTCTTTTTATTATCAGGTTGCTTTATCTTCTGTTCTTTGTTACTTTATTCTTCGCCGTTTAATGTCAGATCTTCACCTTCTCTTGCTTTTTCCGGTGAATTCTGCTCACTTTCTTCTAATATACTGATAATGGCAAGTAAATCCCGTTCCGATATTGCTCCGGTGGTGGTTCCGACGGCTGAGGGCCCATCCACAGTGGTGAGAACCGTCGATTTGGCGAGTATTGACAGGCTCCCGTCGGTGACTGACATTCTTTCTCTGCCCGACGGCTCGGCGACTGATTTCTCCTACCCCGAAGGAGAGGACCAAGTGGATGAGGCCCTTGATGGGGGAGGTGGGGCTCGCCCAACTGAAGGATCAATGCGACATTCCTCGTTTTGCTGACATCGTCCTCGCCGGGAGCGGGAAGAGGGTTCACGTCGACCACCGAGGGTACTGCATTTTCTACGCTTACCCTTTCAAGCTAGGATTTAAACTTCCTCTCCCAATGTTAGTGGTGGACTTCTGTCGCTAGTACAGGGTATGCCATGGTCAGCTCGTCCCTTCCTGCTACAAGTTACTGGTGATGCTTGATAAAATATGCGGGGTTGGCACGGAGGGAGATCACCATTGGGCACGTACTGAGTCTCTACGCTCCCTAGAGGGTACGAGGTACCTTGATTCAGTTGGTCCCTCATGGAGCTGATGGCTTAATTGGGGAGCTCGATGACGAGGTCGATACACGTCTTTATGAGCACTTTTCCTACATCAGGACTGAGCACCTTGTGGTTTGTGCTACTAACTTCTTGGAGGAGTGAAACCATGCACGTAAGTCTCTTTTATGCTGGTCTTGATTTCTTTTGGTTAAATTCCATGTTTCATGTTCGTACGTACTGACCTTCTTCTTGTGCCGTAGATGGAGGTGCGCCACCGGCACCGCTTTCTGGTATCTGTGAGTGGGTTGAGACCGTGCTGCGTGTTACGGCGAGAATTCGCATGTGGGCATCTTTCTGGGAGGTCCATGGTCGTAGACCAGCCGCTGGTAAAGATCTGGCTTGCTGTATTGTTCTTCTGTGGTAGTTTTCAGCTTCCTATCATTTACCTTTCTTCTTTTGCTGGTTAGGACGACTATTCCCTACGAGGGCTCCCCAACTCACTTTCCGCAGGCCGGGGGTGACTGCCCGATTGGTTGCAATGCCGACACCTCGCACGGTCCCGAGGGCGACCTCAGTTGAATCCTCTGCGGCTCACTCTCCGACGCAATCCATGCACCGAGTTGAAGAACCTTTAGGGGCCGTGCGTTCTAGGGTGGAGTCACTACCGAATGAAGATGAGGGGGAGAGGAGAGGCTGCTGGTTCGGCGTAGGGTGGCATGCACCCCGGTTCTTCCGGTGGTGATTAGTTTGGATTCCTCGCCATCATAAGCGGAAGGGGACGTAGCGGGCCCCTCCCTAGAGGGCGAGCATTTTGTGGGGGATGCCCCAATTGGTTTAGACCAAGGTGACACAATCGCTTCGGCAATCCAAATTTCAGCTCTCGTTGCTGAGAATGAAGGTAGTTCATGAGCAACAGTTTTGGCAGAGGATATGGGCACCGATGTTTTGGCGAACGCGGGCGCTTTAAAATCCCGAGCGGAAGGAAGGGGCGCCTCAGGACAGGGGGATGATTCGGAGTCTGACATTGATCCTGAGGACTTCTTTCTGTTTCAGGAGGGGTACACCCGCCCAACGGTGCAGGCTGAGGGGGATTACCGTTATTTGGAGATCTCTAATGACCTGAACCTGCTGCTCAAGAAGGAGAACCTGGTGAAACAGTTTGGGGTTCTGAGCTCGGAGGCGGAGAGTGCGTCCTTGAGGGGCATCTCAGACGTCGGGTTGATGGGCGAGGTGCCGGCTCTGAGTATAAAGGTACATGTGAAGCCTTAGTCTATCTCTTTCCTTTGTGTATCTTCTTATATTAACTGTTGTCCTGCTTGTCGCAGTCATTATTGTAAGAGGTGGAGATTGTTCGCCGGGCCAACGTTCGCTCAACTTTCTTTGTACAGTGTTTGGAGAAGTATCGCCGCTACCGGAACCGGTGCCATGACATGCGTGAACACCTAAGGAACGACCCGTTGAACGGGGAGCTGGTAGAAGAGTTCGTGAGGAGGGAGCTTCATATGCAGCAGACCTTTAACAGGGTAAACACTCTTGAGGGGCAGCTACGTCAAAGAAACGAGGAGATGGACGCCTAAAGGATTGCGACCGCTGAGAGGGAGCGCCAAACCCGGTCTACGGCAGCAGAGGCCGCTAAGGCTTTGACTAGGCAGATGGTCGCTCTAGAGACGGAGAATGCTGCTTTGAGGAAGCAAGCAGAGGATGCCCTGGAGAGGGTCGAAACATTGCAGGCGACCAACTGCGCCCAATAAATAGAGCGCGGACTGGAGAGGGCCGCTGCTACTTTCTGAGAGACAGTGTTGGAGGGGCGCATTGCTGTTTGTGAGCAGGACGCCCCTGCTGAAGCGGACCTGATTGCGGCATTGGAAGGGGAGAACCAGTGCCTGAGGTATCGGGCCGCTTCTTTTGGTCATGCTCGTGAGATTTGGACGTACGCCGAGGCCCAGCTCAACGTGTATAGGAGGTTGTGGGAAGCCGGCGTTGTGCCTGAAGCTACTTATGGGGAGGCACGCCATAAGGCTCATGAAGCCCGCCTCGACTGCGGTTTTGACCCGTCCACGCCTGGGAGTGGTGATGGCACTGAGGGCGCTGACAATGTTGAATAGGGCGTCGGTTCCTAATCGTTATCACCATCATTATACATATAGAACAACTATCTTGTGTGAAGTGAGGGGATGTGAATCACGAAGGAAAAGTGCATCTTGACTATTTTGTAGAGTGGTTCGAGTAAGTGCAAGTGTTGCAGGGCATAATGTTCTTGACTTTCGAGGTAAAAGTTGCTCACCTCTAGAAGTAACTCTTGAGAAAATGTTCTTGGTATGACTCATTAAGGAGAAATATAGGGAATGATTTTGTTGGAGTGTGGTGAATTGCTCGAGGACTAGCAATAGTTTAAGTGTGTGATTTTGATAATAGGCGATATAATCACTATTTACATCATAATTACCCATGCTCTTTTGTTGTTTTGTAATGTAAAGTGCCATTAAAATGCTTGGATTAATGCTATTTGATTATGTAGGGAATATAAGATTTGAAGAAGCATAAATGAAGCGTTTATAGGCAAGCACGTAATGAATTACCCACTCATGAAGAACCCGATCTCAAAAGAGTAATTGAGCGAAGCGAAACGAGAACAAAAGCTGGCCTTCAGGTATTCTCGCTTTCCGAGCCGCTATCCGAGCTCTGTTTGCCACAGAGAGCGCCGTGGTTGTCACCGCGGGTGTGGTCGCGGCTGCCTTGTTAAAGCTCAAGAAATGAAGGAATAAAGTGAAAAAAACCGGGAAACTGTTGTAATAACCCTATATTTTGTAAGGAACTCGCCCACCAGAGGGGAGACTCGTTTTTGGAGCTCATTTTGGGGAGAATAACAAGCTTGGGAGTTTATCCATCAACATTAATGTTCTTTTTCTTTTTTAATTTCTTACAAGTTATGATTATGAATCTTTTCTTAGTTTATTTCTTCCTTTCTATGAGTAGCTAAGTACTTTAATCTAAGGTTTTGGGTATAACCCGTTGTTGATGAATTTGTTGTTTTATTAATATAGTTGATTTGGGCTTTAATCTCTATTTGTTCATCTTTGTTTTGATTGTGGTAAATTGAAAGGCCCTTCAATTTACCGTTCCTATTTAATATGTATCTACTTGAGTAAAAGTGCATATTTAGGAAAGTTGTATGAACAACATCACTCCAAAGTATAGATGAGAATCATAACCGATGGTTTAGAGGTTGGATTAGAGATAGCGATACCTCAGGTGTGATCTAAATGATTATGTGAATCTAGCTAGCGTAGTTTGAGAGAGTGCATCTAGTAAATTATTATAATTACTCGAGAGAGATTTATGATAGTTAGAGTATTCGTGATTGATAGAGATAGCTAAATTATAATTATAGAACATATACAACTAAGGAATTCAACAACGGGGGACCCCATTACCTTAGACGTCAACTCAATTGTTTACAATCAAGTTTAGTTAATTCTCTATTTATATTTACCTTTAGCTGTAGCTATAAAAACTTAATCAGTTGTGAAATATAACGTTTGGGAAAATTGACTGCTTAAATTAAGTACATCTTGCAAGAGTTATTGAGACGATAATTCTCTGTGGTTCGACTCTGGGCTTAAATACTCAGAATATATTTGTAACGCCCGTATAGTCTTTTGTACGACATAGTTGAGCGTGATCACTGCCCTTCCTAAGCCGTGCATGCATCTCGCGGCATTTCTCACAATATTGTTAGTACTTTGAAACCATCTCCTGGAAAATGGCATCCCATCTCTCCTCTCGACGAATACTCTCAGTCTCCAAAATGAGAGTCTGAAGAGAGAAAAAAGATAAAGAAAAGTCAGCAAGAGTAGAAGACGTAAAACAAAGAAAACAACAAAGAACTCACCCTCAAAGTCATTCCGGCTACGCCTCGTGACAGGTTAGCATCGCTCATCTCTCGAAGGGTTGTGTTTTCAGCAGCGGAACAAAGAAGGGAAAATTAGACTAGGCTCATTGTGTCCTCCAATAAATTTCAATCTAGGGAAATCTCGATCACGCAGGAGGAACTGTCCATTCCCACCTCAACCCGAGTGAATCCTGCCTCAAACATTCTTATGTCCTCGGGGTCAATATCTAAACTAGATTCATAGTCATCTACAACCATTCCCTTTGCCCTCTCACTGGACGAAAAGGGAGTACAAATATGTTGATAATTCGATGGACCACTCGGAATGATCGCAACGGCCTCCGAGATGCGCCTCCTTCTACGGAATCCATCTCCACGATCGAAGGAGGCACGTTTCCACAACCAAACCAGTACCCCTAACCGATTCAGACACCGCCAACACAAATTCACCATTTGAAGGCCCCTCAGTCTCAGCCACTATCATCCGCCTCTTTAATTGAGCCTCCCCATCTTCCCCCTCTAACGACTCATCCATCAAGTACACTGCGGGAGCCAGAAACCTTGTAAGGGGAGCAGCATCTGGGCGGCCAGTGGAAGCCTAAGCAGGCACACTTGCAGCCACAACGAGTGCGGGCTCGGCTGAGTTACCCAACTAGCGAAAGGTAGGCGCAGGAGCCCTCACCATTCTTGCTGCCCTCCGACTTGTAAACAAAGAAGAGAGATAAAGGGATTGAAATGACGTTATAAAAGTCAATAATTGATTCCAAAGGTGACTCAGCGGCTACAGGTCTACGCCCGAACCTCTCATTGAAGTGAGACCACTCGCGAATCCCCACAATATTAGGCAAAACCTAACTTACCTAGTCGCGAATGTCAACAAATCGTAAAGGAGGATCCCGCTCGGCTATAAAGGAAGAAAGAGAACGATCAGATTACCTCAACGTAAACAACAGTCATTTTAGAAGGGAAACACTTACGAGCAAATTTCAACTCCTTGTGGAATCTGTTGGGGTTCAATATCATGTGCACTGTCTTCATGTAGAAGAAATTTTTCCAAAAAACAACGATTAGTTTTATTGTCCATCTTCACTACCAACCTCTTAGTCCCCCCCCCCCCCGATGACGCATATAAATCATCATGCCCCTGTGAAAACTTGGGGCTAATAGGTGAAGCATGTGGCGTAGATAAATACCAAGGTTGGATAGCTCCACGTATTTGATAAGCATAAGGAAAAACTTGTATATGTACAGAGAGAGATGAGCTGGGCATACGTTTCAAAAGCGCCAAAAATCCTCTGCCAAGGGCGATGTACTTGGACTACATCATTACCAGCGGGAACAACTTCAACATGGGTCGACATCCGCCACTTGGTCCTAAATGTTGTGATCGCTGCCACATCCATCGTAGAAATGACAGGTTCAAGTTCATCCTCATGAAGGTTTTTGAAGTCTGACCTAGCCTTACCGGAGCATGTGATTATCTCGTCCAGGTGGGGAAGTTTTCATCTTTCACCATGTCCACCCCTTCCTCATGAGGAGGTGCATCCGCAACTAACGTCACTAGGTTCGATTATGTTAAGAAGAAATACAAATATGAAGCAGATGACAGTAGCAAAAGATACTGAAGGGAGAAAGAAAACACATAAGCGGAAAACTCTAAGAAGAAAAGAACTCAGGCTTCAAAGGCTCTAAAAATACAACAATTCAAATGAGGAGTGTCTATCCCTATTTATAAGAATATAGGCACCCTAATCGAGAAAGTCAAACGCCACATCATTAAAGTGAGGGAAATGATGTAACGTATGGGGAACGTACGCCATAATGACATATGCTGAAACATTGTTATTTCAAACCGACGTAACGATCCGGCTCTTGAAGCATCACCTCGTCAAAAAAGGGGAATCACTCTTCGGTCAAAGATCTCAATTTTCTCAATAAGTGCAACTGATGAAGTCCGCCCATCGAGCTAGCCCAAAGGCAACCCTGACTGGCGGAGGGACTAATTGTATAGGTCAAAATTTGAACAAAAGAATCTTACTTAAGGAAGAACAACCAAGAATCAACCAAGCCGAGGTCAAGTATGGGAAGCAATACACCAATGAGTGATTCAACTACGATCGAGGTTGAGCACTCAATTCGGCCTGAACGACTAGTTCAACACTTAGACATTTTAGAGGAATATTCTATAGGATATTCCAAGAACTTAGGTACTCCGATTAAGGATCACTGGGTAAAAAAAAGTATTTTTGTATAAATATCATTGGAGAGAGTAACTGAATGAGGGCTGAGAGGCGCACACACATATATACATATCTCTAAAGATGAAGAAGGACCTTCATCTCAGGCTCCTCACCAAAAGGAAAGGAGAAAAGAGTTAAAATCTCGGTATTCATTTGTAATTTAACTATGTCAAACGTATGGAGGTCAGCCTTGCTCAAGAACAGTGGTTATTTTCATCTATGTATTCCTCGCTATTATTGAGTATTATTGGAGCAACCATCCTTTTCATAAATTATGAAATTCAACCGTAACTATAACCAAATTTTATGTTCAGTTATGCTTGTTTATTCTTATCTTCTATCTCAAATTTAGGATAAATTATCTTTGGCTAGAATTTGCCTCAAATCTTCTTATTTAACTAGTTTAACAAAAAAAGGTCTAGCACTTTTTAGTCAAACACTCTACAAATTCAGAATCCCTATTCATGAAACTGCAGGTTTTTTTATTTTTTTTTATTTTTTTACCTAGAGAAAAAATGGTTTGGGTTTTTACCAATAGCAAAAGGGAGTGTACTACATACATAAGAATTGGTAGAAGTAAAATTTTGTCATGCATGTAAAAGGCGATTTACACTCGTACTTCAAAGAGTTATGTCGATAGGAACTATTCTCTCTATGTTAAAGGTAGAATAAGTTAAAGACTCAATATTGCACACTTCATAGTTTAGTGGTGGAGAACTTTTTAAGTTGTTAATTGAATGAGGATATCCAACAATTATAAATGTGTAGCACATGATAAATGTTCGTTTCATGAATCATGATTCTAATAATGTATCATGTAAACACGGCTATATATTAAAGATGTTAACGTAGCTCAATTTGATGTGTTAACTATTCAATTAAGGTTCAAATTTTAACAGAGACGAAAGACGGCGCTAGGTAATTTTTTTTTATTAACTTAAGTTTCTATAGATAAAATGATTTAGTATTCATACAGGTGAGAGACATTATAAATATTCAAAAATTAATAGGTGTGTGCAAGTTAGCCGAAAATATCAATGTGTTACATAAACAAGAAGCGCAATTGGATGCAACGAATTGCGGTTGATGAATAAAACATGTAAAAGTGGATTTAATTTGGTAGAAGAGTCAAAATTTGGTAGACAAACAAACTCATGTTAATAGAAATTTGGAGAAAGATAGAAATTTGGGAAGATGATGACATAGACTATTAATCTTTGATTGACTAGTATTAATCTGCACTTTGACAAATTTCTTATTTTCTCATTATGATTAGAGGTTCTACTAAGTTTTACAATTCCAAACATATGCGGATACAGGGTTTGAGGCTTATGAGTTTTTATCGTAATTTTAAATTAATACGCAATAATAACAGAATTCACAATCAGATATTTACTAATATTTGATAAATTTTTTAATATAAATACATGGTCTACGTAAGAATTACTGGATTTCCAAGAACCTGTAGTCTATGCATTAGGTCCGCCCCTGAGTCCAGATTTGATAAGTATATAGTAACCAGGATAAAAAGTACTATATATTAAGATATATCAATAATTTCTTGTTTAAGAATATGAAATTGCAACAAATCAGAAGAAAAATATAATTTTGATAGTTTTTAACAATATTCTGATCGGTTATTGTATTTATCTTTATAAAACTCTTAAATATTTCTCATCAAATATTTTTTAATACGGCAAATATGTTACTGCCAGATGTTGCTACTAGTAATGCATATATTAATATTTATCCGCATTCAAGAGTGTTTTCTATTAATTAACGAAGTGAGTCATATGAAAAATTACGTTAAATCCTATTTGACATAACAATTTTTAGGTGAATTTTATATGTGTAGTTGTTGGTGGAAGAAGAGGCGGAGCTAAAATTTAAAATTTTTGGGTTTGGGGTTCTAGTCATTTTAAATTACTGATTTCTATATTAATAATTTATACACATTCAATATATTTTTTAAGACAAACATAAATTATACCAAAGTGACTGAGTTCGACCAAACGCGCATGCAATGAGCTAGCTCAGCCCCCGGGTGGAAGTAGTTTGCCGGATTCGAAGCTCGTGAAATAGGGCGAAGTGCACTAATAACCACTTTTACGTATTTAAAGCATGTCGAAATTTTAAAAGTTTTAAAAATTTAATTGTCTCTTCAAATTTGTAATTTAAACTTCAAATTTTCGGGCATGAGATTAGGTTATGACATTTTAAAATTTCAGAGCCGAAGATCAAAATAAGAACGAGAAAGAGGAGAAGGAATAATGTGACGCTTGTCAAATCTTAGTTAAATATTATATAATTTTTATAAAATTAAATATATTTTAAACAGTGCCCTTAAAATTAGCTGCATGGTGCCATTTAAGAGGTGCTCCTAAAATTGACAACTTGATAGAGGGTGATTGGCCAAGCTTATAAACCGGTTAAATCGGCTTATAAATAACTTTTTGTTATAAATAGAACTTTATTTAGAGTGAATGTCTAAGAGTTTTAGTTTGAAGCTAAGTCATTTATCTCCCTATAAATAAAGGGGTCTTCTACCATTGTAAATCATCCCTAACAATCCCAAGTATTAATAAGAATACTTCTCTCTCTCCCTATTCTCTATATTGTTCTTATTCTTGCATTATTTTAGTTGTTCTTTACATTATTTCATAATACGTTATCAGCACGAGACTCTACCATCTCAAGAATCGCTATCGAGAAAAACTAAGGTATTTCTCTCTTCCTAATTTGATTTTCGATTATGTCTGACATTACGAAAAGAAAGTTCGTTGCCCTTGAAATTTCGGGCAAGAACTATATGACATGGGTGTTGGATGCTGAAATCCACTTAGATGCTATGGGTCTTGGAGACACCATTAAAGATAGAGATAAAGCATCCACCCAAGAATGTGCGAAGGCCTTGATTTTCTTGCGCCATCACCTTGATGAAGGTTTGAAGATTGAATATCTCACCGTCAAGGATCCACTCATCTTGTGGAAAGGCTTAAAGGAGAGATATGACAACCTGAAGTTGGTCACTCTGCCACAAGCACGATATGATTGGGCTCATCTGAGGCTCCAGGACTTTAAGTCCGTTTCTAAATATAATTCTGCAATGTTCAGAATTACTTCTAAATTGAAGCTATGTGGAGATAATATCTCTGATTATGATATGCTTGAGAAAACGTTTACAACGTTTCATGCCTCCAATATGGTACTGCAACAACAGTACTGAGAGAAAGGCTTCACAAAGTACTCTGAACTGATTTCTCTTCTACTTGTGGCTGAGCGAAATAATGACCTGCTCATGAGAAATCACGAAAATCGACCCACTGGGTCTACACCACTGCCTGAAGCAGATAAGGTGCACTCTTATTATGCCAATCATGAAAAGGGCCATGGTCGTGGTCGTAATCGGGGTCATAGCCGTGGACGTAGACAAGGAAGAAATATCCATGATGTCCGTCACCCCCCGAAGAGAGATAATCGCCGAAAGCAGAAACGGGATTATGAGGATCCTAAGGCAAAAGGTTCAGAAACTATATGTTATCGTTGCGGTGGGAAAGGGCACTGGTCAAAAGCTTGCCGTGTACCAAGACATTTGGTTGACCTTTATCAAGCATCTCGAAAGAGTAAAGGCCCGGAAACAAATTTTGTCTCTGACAACAACTTTGACATCACCCACTTGGACGTGGCAGACTTCTTTGAGCAACCCGAGGGGAAGATAGACCACCTAATCGGTGATGGATCCGTGATGAAAGAAGATGGAGCTGTTTGATTTTATTTTACTTGTTTGTATTAGTTAATGAATAAAGTAATAGCCATTAGTATTAGCTCGTATTAGTTAGTTCATGATATAATGTTAGTATTAGTTCTTTAGAAAGTATCAATATGCTTAAATATCAATAATATTTTTACTTTCCAGTAGAGGTAATCGACTAACCTGAAAAACTAGTCGGTTATCTCATATTTTCGCATTAAAACTGCAAAACAATCGATTGTCTATGTTTAACAATCGATTGTCTTTAAAACAGTGTGATCTGGAATTTTTCAAAAATAGTCAACAATCGATTGTCTATGTTTAACAATCGATTGTCTTAAAACAGTGTGATCTGGAATTTTTCAAAAATAGTCAACAATCGATTGTCTATGTTTAACAATCGATTGTCTTAAAACAGTGTGATCTGGAATTTTTCAAAAATAGTCAACAATCGATTGTCTATGTTTAACAATCGATTGTCTTAAAACAGTGTGATCTGGAATTTTTCAAAAATAGTCAACAATCGATTGTCTATGTTTAACAATCGATTGTCTTAAGACAGTGTGATCTGAATTTTTTTCAAAATAGCAAATAATCGATTGTGTGTGTTTAACAATCGATTGTCAGTGTTCAACAATCGATTGTGTGTGTTTAACAATCGATTGTTTTAAGAAAATGCTTAAACTAAAATTTTCAAACTGCATAGTAATCGATTATGGAAAACATATAATCGACTATCTGATTTAGTTACTCAACTGACCTCAGCAGATTTTGAAAATATTGTTTAAATGTGAAATTAAAAGTTGTTTATTCTCATGTTCGTATATTTTCTTTTGTATGCCAAACCATGGGAAGTAAATTGATTGAAGGCTCCGGAAGAGCAACTGTAACTCTGCCCAAAGGCACGACGTTTATCTTAGAGAATGCAATATTCTCCTCCAAGTCTAAGAAGAACTTGTTGAGTTTTAATGATATCAATCAAAATGTTCTCCTCCAAGTCTTAAAGGAACTTGTTGAGTTTTAAAGATATCATTCAAAATGGATATCAGATTGAGACAATACATGAGTATAATCTTGAATACCTCATTTACTCATGAAAACGAGGCTGCCCACTTCGGTTTGGGGTCACGCCATTTTGCATGCAGCAATGCTAGTTCGTCGGCTGCCCACTTCGGTTTGGGGTCACGCCATTTTGCATACAGCAATGCTAGTTCGTCTCTGACTGACGAATTGACACAAATATTCCCCGTTGCAATTGGTTTTGGGTCATGAACCTAATATATCCCATTTAAGAATCTTTGGATGCGCAGTATATGTGCCTATAGCACCGCCATCCCGCACCAAAATGGGTCCGCAAAGAAGGTTAAAAATATATGTTGGGTTTGAATCGCCCTCCATTATTCCCTACCTCGAAACATTGACAGGAGATTTGCACGATTTGCAGACTGTCAATTTGATGAGACACTTTTCCCAAAATTAGGGGGAGAAGTTGGTGAAACCAAACGGGAAATTTTGTGGAAAAATGCATCATTATCTCATCTTGATCCACATACCTCTATTTGTGAAAGAGAGGTACAAAAGATTATCCATTTGCAAAGAATAGCAAATCAAATGCCTGACGCATTTACGGACTTGAAAAGGATAAAGAAATCCCACATCCCCGCGGAAAATGTTCCAATCCGTATTGATGTCCCTGTTGGACAATCATCTAGTGTCATAACCAATGAGTCGAATGCACGCCTGAAGCGTGGCAGGCCATTAGGTTCTAAAGATCGAAATCCTAGAAAGAGGAAAGCAAATGATAAAAATGACACTACGAAAGAATCTCATGAGGAAATTCATGATTTAACAAATTCTGAGATTCATGAAGAATCCATTGAGCCCGAGACTCTGGAAAATACGGAACTATCCATAAATCCAACTGATATTGAGGCAAATATTAATCGAGTGGATATATTGGTGGATAATGTCTTTGCTTATAATGTTGCATCTAGCATTATGCAAGAATGTGAGGATCTCGAACCTCAATCTGTTGAAGAATGTCGAAAAAGACATGATTGGCCAAAGTGGCAAGAAGCAATTCAATCAGAATTGAATTCGCTGGCAAAACGTAAAGTTTTTTGGCCCTATAGTTGAAACACCTAATGGTGTTAAGCCTGTTGGCTATATATGGCATGAATGATCGTTGGTCACGTACCTATTGTACGCCAAAGTATTTTGGAAATATGATTATTAAAGGACAACGATAATGCAAGAAACATATCTTGCATATAAGTTTGACATGACCATAATGGTATTTCTCTTTAAGAAAGATATTCACCACATGGATGTTGAAGAATCTGTGGTAGTACAAAATTAATTGAGAGCTCTAGACGAGCCAATTATTACTATGTTGGAGAAACACAATTGAGTATTGTGCTGTAGTAAGTCTCAAAGAAACTTATTCAGTTTCGAAAGTACACGCGAAAGCGATTGATTATATTGAGACTATAAATAAAGGAAGGATTTGATATCTCCTATTACTACAACTTGTAGCGGGGTAATTTGTATATGAAAAGCTACCCGCTTTGTTCTCCAGTTTGTACTACACAAACAAAAGAATGCCACAATAAGGATATCTATTGGTATAAAAACTCATGTCATAATAAACCTGAAGTTTATTGATAAGTACACATGTCATGGTGTAAATTTGAAGTTTACCAATATTGATAATATATTCAGTTGGCATTCGGGTTAGCCATCTCATTTTAAGTATGATGTGCAAATTCACATGGGTGAATATTAAAGAACTAGAAAGTTCTTTACGAATTCTCTTGTATTACTTGTTCTCATTAATGAACTGACCAACTAAAGAGTTCGGGTTGAAGCCCCTAAATTCTGGAAATATCAAAGGTGAATATGGGCCCATTCACCTGCCATGTATACCACATATGATGCATCTATGAAATGGTTACATGCGCAATTGTTATTAACCCGCAGCCTGGCCGGTGATTGCGAGGTAAATTGCTCAGTAATCTAACTTCGAGCATAATTTCCAGATTTTCTATTCAAGATAGTTCATCTTGATAAGTTGGTTTATATCAAAGTTGGTTTAGCAAGATAATTATTGAATGCCTCCACTTAATAGCTAAACTGTTTCTTATGAGAACAAAGTTATATATATCAGTTTGACATACGTTGTATACGAGAGTATATTCTCCCCTCACAAGTGGTTCAGGGTCAGGAACCAAATAATTTCATCTTATTATTAATGTGCTGTGTATATTGACATGATAATGCACAAGATGATTTCCCAAAGTTGAGGAAACAAGTTAGCTTTTCTAACATGAGGGGGAGACATGATAAACACTTGAGAAAAGGTTACATGGGATGAATTATCATTTGTATATGTAAATCCCCGAATATCATGAACCTGAAGTTCATAAAATGGACAATTCAATTGCAACATATTGCAAAGCATGCTATACGCATTTGTTGACCCAAATAAAGTAACTATATTCTCACTACAAATACTCATATTAAGTCCCAGAAGGACAAAGTCTTTGATACGCTTAAAGCGTATAGACAAATACTTGATTCCATATGAAAGACATGTAGATTTGGACATATAGTTCAAATACTTGAAAGCATAAAGTCAAAGGTATGTATAATCAGTTTTCGATATCTTATTTGTTTAGCATGACATGAAAACTTGATATGCATCTAAAGTCTATTATGTGATTTATATGACTTAACTTGAAAGATTTAAGTTGCTTGAAGCATACACAATTCTTGGTCCTGAAGTACCACATCCTAAGTACAATTTGTGTACATATGTATCTTGCTATAACTATAAGCATGATGGCATTGAGAATACATCTATGAAGATATTGAAGAGTCATTCCACGACATTATATGAAGATGTTCTATCTATCAAGAATGATGATTTCAAGGTGCGGAATATTTATTCAAGTCAATATGGTTGATTTATTTATCAAACATCTACCAAAGATTGTTTTGAAGATGGTGCACAAGATTGGAATGCAAATGCTCAAGGATATAAATTGATGTTCTTATCAGGGGGAGTTAATGCGCGTTGCACTCTTTTTCCCTTACAAGGTTTTGTCCCAACTGGGTTTTCCTTGCGAGGTTTTTAACGAGGCAACCAATAGGCGCATATTCAAACATGTGTAGTCTTTTTCCTTCTCTTTAATTTTTCCCATTGGGTTTTGGTTTTAAGGTTTTAACGAGGCACATTGTTGAATAGACATTCAAGGGGGAGTGTTATAAATAGAACTCTATTTAGAGTGAATGTCTAAGAGTTTTAGTTTGAAGCTAAGTCATTTATCTCCCTATAAATAAAGGGGTCTTCTACCATTGTAAATCATCCCTAACAATCCCAAGCATTAATAAGAATACTTCTCTCTCTCCCTATTCTCTATATTGTTCTTATTCTTGCATTATTTTAGTTGTTCTTTACATTATTTCATAACATGATTTATCTACGTATATATATTAAAGTGCTTATAAATTAAATATTTATAAGCTAAAATCAACCATAAATTATCCCTAATTTATGAATTTTTTAGATTATAAGCATTTTTAGTTTGACAAAGACTTTTACTAATTTATCCTTAATAATATTTTTTAATTCATAAAATATTTTTACCAAAATAAATTTTCTAACTTTTTCTTCATTCTATATTCGTTCTTTATCCTTTTATTTATAAAGAAACTTTTTAATTTATAATTTTTTTATAAAAAAAACTAAGGGTATATTTTAATACAAAACTGTTATGAAATAATATAAAAGACAAGAACAATAATGTAAGAACAAGAGCAAATAGAGAGAGAATAGGGAGAGAGAGAAGTATTCTTATTAATACTTGGGTTGTTTTACAATGGTAGAGAGCACCTCTATTTATAGGGAGGAGAATGACTTAGCTTCAAGCTAAAACTCTTAGACATTCACTCTAAATAGAGTTCTATTTATAACACTCCCCCTTAAATGTCTATTCAACAATGTGCCTCGTTAAAACCTTAAAACCAAAACCCAATGGGAAAAATTAAAGAGAAGGAAAAAGACTACACATGTTTGAATATGCGCCTATTGGTTGCCTCGTTAAAAACCTCGCAAGGAAAACCCAGTTGGGACAAAACCTTGTAAGGGAAAAAGAGTGCAACGCGCATTAACTCCCCCTGATAAGAACATCAATTTATATCCTTGAGCATTTGCATTCCATTCTTGTGCACCATCTTCAAAACAATCTTTGGTAGATGTTTGATAAATAAATCAACCATATTGACTTGAATAAATATTCCGCACCTTGAAATCATCATTCTTGATAGATATGAACATCTTCATATAATGTCGTGGAATGACTCTTCAATATCTTCATAGATGTATTCTCAATGCCATCATGCTTATAGTTATAGCAAGATACATATGTACACAAATTGTACTTAGGATGTGGTACTTCAGGACCAAGAATTGTGTATGCTTCAAGCAACTTAAATCTTTCAAGTTAAGTCATATAAATCACATAATAAACTTTAGCTGCATATCAAGCTTTCATTAGTGATACTAAACAAATAAGATATCGAAAACTGACTATACATACCTTTGACTTTATGCTTTCAAGTATTTGAACTATATGTCCAAATCTACATGTCTTTCATATGGAATCAATTCTTCTTGAATTGTATCTCTTCCATTTAGTTACTTTCTTTGGGTCAGCAAATGCGTATAGCATGCTTTGCAATGTGTTGCAATTGAATTATCCCTTTTATGAACTTCAGGTTCATATCATGATATTCGGGGATATACATATACAAATGATAATTCATCACATGTAACCTTTTCTCGAGTGTTTATCATGTCTCCCCCTCATGTTAGAAAAGCTAACTTGTTTCCTCAACTTTGGGAAATCATCTTTGTGCATTATCATGTTAATATACACAGCACATTAATAATAAGATGAAATTATTTGGTTCCTGACCCTGAACCACTTGTGAGGGGAGAATGTAATATACTCTCGTATACAACGTATATCAAACTGATATATACAACTTTGTTCTCATAAGAAACAATTTAGCTATTAAGTGGAAGCACTCAATAATTACCTTGCTAAACCAACTTTGATATAAACCAACTTATCAAGATGAACTATCTTGAGTAGAAAATCTGGAAATTATGCTCGAAGTTAGATTACTGAGCAATTTACCTCGCAAGCACCGGCCAGGCTGCGGGTTAATAACAATTGCGCATGTAACCATATCATAGATGCATCATATGTGGTATACATGGTAGGTGAATGGGCCCATATTCACCTTTGATATTTCCAGAATTTATGGGCTTCAACCCGAACTCTTTAGTTGGTCAGTTCATTAATGAGAACAAGTGATACAAGAGAATTCGTAAAGAACTTTCTAGTTCTTTAATATTCACCTATGTGAATTTGCACATCATACTTAAAATGAGATGGCTAATACGAATGCCAACTGAATAAATTATCAATATTGGTAAACTTCAAATTTACACCATGACATGTGCACTTAATAAACTTCAGGTTTATTATGACATGGGTTTTTATACCAATAGATATCCACTTTATTGTGGCATTCTTTCTTTTGTGTAGTACAAACCGGAGAACAAAGCGGGTAGCTTTTCATATGCAAATTACCCCGCTACAAGTTGTAGTAATAGGAGATATCAAAGCCTTCCTTTATTTATAGTCTCAATATAATCAATCGCTTTTGCGTGTACTTTGGAAACTGAATAAGTTTCTTTGAGACTTACTACAGCACAATACTCACTTGTGTTTCTCCAACATAGTAATAATTGGCTCTTCTATAGCTCTCAATTAATTTTGTACTACCACAGATTCATCAACATCCATGTGGTGAATATCTTTCTTAAAGAGAAAGTTATACCATTATGGTCATGTCAAACTTATATGCAAGATATGTTTCTTGCATTATCGTTGTCCTTTAATAGTCATATTTCCAAAATACTTTGGCGTACAATAGGTACGTGACCAACGATCATTCATGCCATATATCATCTCAAACCTCCTTCTAGGGGTGAGTGTAGTATCATCTCAAACCTCCTTCTAGGGGTGAGTGTGGTATATTTAATACCAATTTCATGTTCATATTCTTCCAATAATGAATATGTATTCGTGAATCAAATATTGTCACATTCACTTCGAGGATATGTGATTTTGTTATCCTTTTCAAATCTATAAATGCGGCAGGCATTTGATTTGCTATTCTTTGCAAATGGATAATCTTTTGTGCCTCTTTCTCGCAAATAGAGGTATGTGGATCAAGATGAGATAATGATGCATTTTTCCACAAAATTTCCCGTTTGGTTTCACCAACTTCTCCCCCTAATTTTGGGAAAAGTGTCTCATCAAATTGACAGTCTGCAAATCGTGCAGTGAACAAATCTCCTGTCAATGTTTCGAGGTAGCGAATAATGGAGGGCGATTCAAACCCAACATATATTCCTAACCTTCTTTGCAGACCCATTTTGGTGCGGGATGGCGGTGCTACAGGCACATATACTGCTCATCCAAAGATTCTTAAATGGGATATATTGAGTCCATGACCCAAAACCAATTGCAACGGGGAATATTTGTGTCAATTCGTCAGTCAGAGACGAAGTAGCATTGCTGTATGCAAAATGGCGTGTCCCCAAACCGAAGTGGGCAGCCGACGAACTAGTATTGCTGCATGCAAAATGGCGTGACCCCAAACCAAAGTGGGCAGCCGACGAACTAGCATTGCTACATGCAAAATGGCGTGACCCCAAACCGAAGTGGGCAGCCGACGAACTAGTTTTGCTGCATGCAAAATGGCGTGAACCCAAACCGAAATGGGCAGCCGACGAACTAGTTTTGCTGCATGCAAAATGGCGTGAACCCAAACCGAAATGGGCAGCCTCGTTTTCATGAAGAATTCAAGATTATTCTCATCTATTGTCTCAATATGATATCTTTAAAACTCAACAAGTTCTTCTTAGACTTGGAGGAGAATATTGCATTCTCTAAGATAAACGTCATGCCTTTGGGCAGAGTTACATTTGCTCTTCCGGAGCCTTCAATCAATTTACTTCCCATGGTTTGACATATAAAAGAAAATATACGAACATGAGAATAAACAACTTCAATTCGTTTGTGTCACATAATATTTTCAAAATCTGCTGCTAACAGTTGACTAACAAAATCAGATATGTTATCCACAATTGATTACTTTGCAGTTTGAAAATTTTCAGCGTTTTTCATAAGACAATCGATTATTAAACACACACAATCGATTGTTTTAATATAGACAATCGATTGTTGAACACACACAATCGATTATTTGCTATTTTGGAAAAACCAGATCACAGTCTTAAGACAATCGATTGTTAGACAAAGACAATCGATTGTGGATGATTTTTGAAAAATTCCAGACCTCACTGTTTCAAGACAATCGATTGTTAGACAAAGACAATCGATTGTGGGTGATTTTTGAAAATTTCCAGACCTCTGTTTCAAGACAATCGATTGTTAGACAAAGACAATCGATTGTGGGTGATTTTTGAAAATTTCCAGACCTCACTGTTTCAAGACAATCGATTGTTAGTCAACGATAATCGATTGTGGATGATTTTTGAAAATTTCCAGACCTCACTGTTTCAAGACAATCGATTGTTAGTCAACGACAATCGATTGTTGATCAATTGTTTTTCAACTTTAATGCGAAAATAGTTGATAATCGACTAGTTTTTCAGGCTAGTCGATTACCCCCACTGGAAAATAAAAGTTTTATTGATATTTGAGCATATTGAAGATATTCTAAAGAACTACTGCTAACATTGCATCATGAACTAACTAATACGAGCTAATACTGATGGCTATTAGTTTATTCATTCACTAATACAAACAAGTAAAATCAAATAGCTCCATCTTCTTTCATCATGGACCCATCGCCGATTAGGTGGTCTATTTTCCCCTCGGGTTGCTTAAAGAAGTCTGCCACATTCAAGTTGTCGTCAGAGACAAAATTCGTTATAGGGCGTTTACTCTTTCGAGATGCTTGGTAAAGGTCAACCATACGGCAATCCTTTGACCAGTGCCCGTTTCCACCGCAACGATAATATATAGTTTATAAACTATTTGCTTTTGGATTCTTATCGTATCGTGCTTGTGGTAGAGTGACCAACTTCATGTTGTCATCTCTTTTCTTTAAGCCTTTCCACAAGATGGGTGAATCCTTGATGTTGAGATATTCAATCTTCAAACTTTCATCAAAGTGATGGCGCAAGAAAATCAAGGCCTTCATACAGTTTCAAACCTTCATTAAGGTAATGGCGCAAGAAAATCAAGGCCTTAGCATAGTTTCAAACCTTCATCAAGGTGATGGCGCAAGAAAATCAAGGCCTTAGCATAGTTTTGGGTGGATGCACTATTTCTGTCTTTAATGGCGTCTCCAAGACCCATAGCATCTAAGTGGATTTCATCATCCAACACCCATGTCATATAGTTCTTGCCCAAAATTTCGAGGGCAACGAACTTTCTTTTCATATTGTCAGACATATGACACAATTACATCAAGAGCGTGTTCATACTTACGGGCTCTATTACAATTATCACATTCACTTCAGGGAATGGATCGAAATCATGTGCTTTACACAATCTCATGTCAAATATTACTTTCATAAAGTGAAAGATTATTTTGAGAATCCTTATTGTTCTCATTACCACAATAATGACGATTATAATTTCGTCTATTGCCACGTCCATGGTAATAATTTTGTCTTCTTTCAGACTTACCACATATTGCTACCACATTCTCTAAAGGGAATGGAGCAAATTCAATGGGACGGATTTTCAATTCTTTGTCCACAATCATACATGAATTTAATCATGGCAGGACATAGAGATTTTACCACTTCGTGTGGTTATAATTTCTCACAAACTCCATTAGAGTTATAATCAAACTTTGTATATAAAATTTATAGAATTCCAAGAATTTGAAAAGGAAAAGTAAATTACTTACCTTTAAGGTATACCAAATATATTTTCAATATTTTCTTCCTTTCTCCCTTTCCTTTCTTTCTTTCCTTTTTCCACGTTTTTCTTTCTTTTCTCTTTTTGCCGTTTTTCTTTTCGTTCCCTTTCTGTTCTTTTCTTTGTTTTCTTTCTTTCTTTTTGTTTCTACTTCCTTCTTTTTTTTTCTTTTTCTTTCTTCATTCTTTCTTTGAAGAAAAACCCTACACAAACAAAAGTTAAGACAATCGAAAATTAAATTAGGAAGAGGGAAATACCTTAGATTTCTCGAGAATGGTTCTTGAGACGGTAGAGTCTCGTGCTGATAACGTGTTATGAAATAATATAAAAGACAAGAACAATAATGTAAGAACAAGAGCAAATAGAGAGAGAATAGGGAGAGAGAGAAGTATTCTTATTAATACTTGGGTTGTTTTACAATGGTAGAGAGCACCTCTATTTATAGGGAGGAGAATGACTTAGCTTCAAGCTAAAACTCTTAGACATTCACTCTAAATAGACTTCTATTTTATAACAAAAACTAGCTTATTAGGATTTTTCTATCAAATATATTAACTGTTTATTATTAGTTTTAATATGTCTATTTAAACACGTAAATACTTAATTAAGACTTCAAGCTTTTGAGCTATTTACAATACGTTAATCCAAAGCTCGTAATAAAGTTATATGCAAACTGGCCGATACGATTTTTAAAAAAGAAAATATATTAACATATTCCATTTTCCCAAAATTTGTGAACTCTAATGAACTAAGGAAATGGACAAATTACAAATTGACCACAAAAAGTCTGCAACTTTCGCCCAAGGGGTCCGCAAAATCCTAGAACAAAATTCTATCCACACTTGGTCCAAGCAGCCATTTTCCGTCCAATTGGACTGTTGTAAAACCTCATACCTCAAACTCAAATTAAAGTACTAATTAGTATAAATACCATGTGAAAAAATTTACTGCCTTAGGCTACTTCTGCAACACAAAAAAATTTCTTGGTCTTTTCTCTACCCTTCACCCTTTATCTTCAAAGAACCAATTTTTATTGGTTATTTTGGTAAGGGGTGAGAAAAAAGGGCTAAAGAATCATATTAGCTAAGTGGGGTTTTTAATTTTGTGAATTCTTGAATTACAAATTTGCTCTATAATTAGCTATGGCTTGTAGTGTTGCAGATTCTGGTTTTCTATTCTTGGTACATTCCCCATTTCTTTGATTCTTTTTTTCTTCCTATTTTTGCTATACTGTTTAATTTTAGGTGCAAGCTTATGTTTTTTGTTTTGTTTTGTTTATAATGTATTTAGGCCTCCAAACAAAGACCAATTCATAGCACTAGAATTGCTCAGGTTGCTTCTTCAGGTTTGTATATAAGTTCTATGCTTGACATTGTTTGATTGAGCATGAAATTTAAGAAAGAAAAACTGACTTTTGAAGTTTGTGGTTTAAAAAAAGTTGTACACATTTGTATGGTTATAAATCATTTTATTAAGGGTAAATAAAAAGTGTAAAGTTAAATTGTTTCTAATAGAAAATTGTCATTTTTTTTGGGACAGACTAACATCTTGTTTTTGATGGTTATTATGTTTGTTTTCATAACATATTATATAGTATTGTACTGAATTGTTTTGATGTATACAGTATTTGGATAGATTGTATTGTTTTCGCTTTCTGATGTCACGTACTAATAATATGAAGAATAAACTAATAATATTACGAAGAAAAAAGTATGAGGTAGAATTATTATATAAAAAGGTAAGGTTAAGGATAAAAATGAATTATTTATTAATAAAGAAGGACAAGATGAGAGGCAAATAAGGTAATGACGCGACCACACCAATTAGGTCGTTACATAACGTGGCACTTTTGGTCGTTACTTAACGGCAGATTTAAAGATATCATACGAATAAAATTTATAATAATCAAAACAACCATTGTATTTAAAGAATCAATACGATAAAATACAACATGTAACAACCATCCAAACAAACTGTAAAAGATAACGTGTTTTGTTGTGGATTGCCTTGTTGCTTGAACTGTGTAATTTTTTTTTTTGGGGGGGGGGGGGGGGGGGGGGGGGGGGAAGGTTTCTGTTTTACTGAGTTTCTTGAATTGAAAATGGGATTTCTTCATTTGATAGTGGAATACATAAACAACAACTATGCCTCATTTCCAAACAAGTTGGGATCGGTGATATGAGTCCTCATTTCTTTCACTTATCTCAACTCGTATCATAGTGGAACACATAAATGTATTTTCTTTTAATGGTATTTTGCAAGGTTACTTATGTTTGGATTTAGTCGTGTAATTGATTACTAAAAATTAGTGGCTATACTTTGGCAACCAAACTCCAAATAATATTTTCCTTGAAAAATATTTTCTATTAAAGGGAAAAACGACTTTCTTCGCGTATGTTTTTATCCAATAGTCCATCCGAAATAGTTTCTAAATCTTAGAGAGTGTTGGATAGTGAGACAAAGTTTCTTCGGGTATGAAAATAGAATCACTAAAGGCCAATTCTCCAATTTAAAGTCTATTGACTTTCCCTTTATTTATTTTTTTGACAAACATCTTAGTTGCTTGTTTTAATGAAACCGAAAAGGATGCCACTGATAACCTAGAAATGTTGATGTTAACAAACATATTCATTGGTTCATCTTGATATTTCTGAAAAGATTTAAAACAATCTTGTATTTAAGATATGAATACTAAGATTCACATATATTGCACGGTTTCAGGCCAAGTTTTCGTAATTATGCTGAAAACTGTAACAATAACTGAATTCTTTGATCTCTGTGCTTGAAATTATTGAAGCCTTGAATTGTGTCTGACCTGCTTTCTTTCTGTATGATCTTATGTTTGTGCATAGGAACAGGAACATATTGTTTAAAGTGGGAAGGTCTACCTCAGATAAGATCCAAACAAAAAAGCTACTTAATTTCTTTGAGAAAGGCAAATGTTGTACGAGCTGTTGCAGTTCCGATAGCACCTTCTCCATTAGACAATGCAGAGGATAGGAAACGGTTAAGTGAAATGTATGGCTTTAGACAAATTGGAGAACCACTACCTGATAAAGTCACAATGAAAGATATTACTGACACTCTCCCAAAAAAGGTACTATTATTTCCTCTGAAAAAGACTTGTGAAAATTTATATATTGCGCTCATTTCCTTTAGAACCCGGTGATTGGCGTTGGTACATTAGCTGTTCACACTTCTTTCGTATGAGATGCATTGTTTATGTAAAAGATTACACAAATGAGTATCCACTCCCTTTTGAGGTAAGCTGCTCGGACTTGGGTGAGGTATCCTGTATGTGTGTGGATCTAGAGGTAGGATCCTTCATGATCTAAATTTTAAGATTCGGGGATACGGATCCAGGAAGGTTACGAGTGTGAGGATTAGGATATATCCAAAAATAGAGCTATAAAAAGATATCTAAATTATGAGACGTTATACGGAAAACGTACATATAGCTTGTACAGTGAAGTAATTCAAGCTTTTATTCTCAATTTGTAGGTAAGCCTTCTAAAAATCTATAGTAGCTTTTGTCTTGAAAAATCAAAATGCCAAATCTTCTCTCTAATTCTCCGTAGTTTGTTGTCAAAGTACCCAATGTTGATTGACCAGATCTAGTACGTATTCCACACCCCAAGATCCAGTACGTATCCCACACCCCTACCAATGTCAGTGTTGTGTCGACACGGTTGCGGCACCATAAATGAAGAGTCCACAATTTTCGTAACTTGCTATCGATGGCACAATTTTCATTTTAGATTCTGTTTACTGCATTAGGTATTCGAGATTGACAATGGGAAGGCATTGAAGTCAGTTTTGATATCAGTAACTTCATATACTCTCGGGCTTTTCATTATTGCCAAAGCTCCCTGGTATCTACTTCCCCTGGCCTGGGCTTGGACAGGAACAGCAGTTACAGGGGTACGTTCTTTAAATTTTTGATATTTTATTGCCATTATTTATTTTTTATTTGTATCGTTTTCTTAACTATAAAACTCCAACTCATCTTTCTTCTTTTGGTTTTATTTGTGAAGTTCTTTGTAATAGGACATGATTGCGCTCATAAATCCTTCTCAAAGAACAAATTATTGGAAGATATAATTGGAACTCTGGCCTTTTTACCGTTGATATATCCATATGAGCCATGGCGGTTCAAGCATGATCGGCATCACGCAAAAACAAACATGTTCGTTAAATGACTCTTCTCCATTTATTTTTTCTTCAAGTTAATTACATCTTTGTTTGTGGCATGAGCTGTGAATGTCAACCTCTTATTCCATTGTATTTAGCTCTTCCGAAGCTAATTCTGCCTTGCTTCTTTAATACTTGCCTTTTTGGAATTCAAGTTTTATTTTCTAAATTATGTGACCCAAAAACTTTTGCCAACTGGTCCTACACAAGTCAGATAATAGATGTATATGTGGTTGACAGCTTCAAATAAATGGAAGTCAGCCTCATCGATGTTCAAATTTTGCCTTCTTGTCTAAAGGTGGTGTAAAAGTAGTTGCCAGTTTGTAGACTAATGTATTATGCCAGCTCTTTATTATTCATGTTACACAGTTTGTATTCATTATTCATCTACTCCCTACGTTATTTACGTGCACAGTTTGACTTGACACGGAGTTTAAGAAGAAAAAAAAGAAGACTACTGAAATGTGGTCTTAAAAACTTAAAGTGTAAAAGCTTGTGTGTGGCTTTTAATATGTGTGAATATAAAAATTTCTCATTAAGGGTAAAATGGGTAACATGAAAAGTTTAAAGTTAAATTATTTTCAAATATAGAAATGTGTGATTCTTTTTAGAATGGAGTAATGAGGAAAGTATGTCACATAAATTGAAATGGCAGGAGTAAGTGAAAACTATAAATTTCACATTTTTTTTCTCTATTTCCAGGTTGCATGAAGATACAGCTTGGCAGCCTGTTTGGAAGGAGGAGTTCGATTCGGTTCCTGCTCTGAGGAAGGCAATTATATATGGTTATGGACCCTTTCGACCTTGGATGTCTATAGCTCACTGGTATACTGCTGTGAAAATTGCTATATTTTCTAATTTCTAAGACCACTTATAATTTCCTGATTCATATCTACTATATCAAATCTTGATTTAGGTGGCTCTGTCATTTCAATTTGAAGAAGTTCAGACCAAATGAAATTAACCGGGTGAAAATAAGTTTGGGTTGCGTCTTTGCTTTTATGGCAATTGGCTGGCCATTGATAATATGGAAAACAGGGATTATTGGATGGATTAAGTTCTGGTTAATGCCGTGGTTGGGTTATCATTTTTGGGTATAGCAATTTCTGCTCTCCTGTGATTCCCTCTTGGTACTTCATTCTGAAGATTTGCTCGATAAACATTCTGATACTAATAACTTTTATTTGATTTCAAATGATCAGATGAGCACTTTTACAATGGTTCATCATACGGCACCTCACATACCCTTCAAAAATTCTGATGAGTGGAATGCTGCTCAGGCCCAGCTGAATGGCACAGTTCACTGTGATTATCCTAGTTGGTAATTGATCTCTCTTATCCTCTTTCTTGTCATTACCAGCAATTCTTAATCTTGCATGAATTAACTATAAATCTGTGAATACTTTTGTGAGTGGAAAGAGCTAGATATTTTATGTATATTGTAGGTTGAGTGTCCCACACTGGAATATGTGTATTGTGTGCTTTGCAGAGTATAGATAAATAGGGCCTCTTGTGTTAGAGTTGAGTAACGCATGCCAATAATAATATTTCATGTGCTTTTACTTCTCACATGGTATTTGAGCTGAACCGATTTTAAATCTTTGTTTTACCGATAGTGGGCCACCACATTATTTGTCCACACTCTAGTTGGTAGGCCTGGGCATGTGGGAGGAGGAGGGAGTGTTGAGTCTCCTACGTCGGCTAAGGGATGTGGGACTTGGTCTTGTATGGCTTGTTGATCCGCACCTCATGAGCTAGCTTTTAGGGTTGAGTTAGGCCCAAAGTCCATTTCTTTATCCGAAGGTTTTCTCAAATGTAAAATCCACACTGCACCTAAGGTGTGACCTATGTAATTCAAGCTGAAAGGGAAATCATGGGAGTCAGGGTACGGATCCTAGTATAAGACAAAAAACTAGGAGGGCCTTTTCTTATCTGCCTAAATCTTGATGAACCGAGTTATCTACTGGTGGATGATGCAGGTAACCTGTGGAATAGCTGAGGTGTGCAAACGTTAGCCCCGACACCAGTATACCGCCATTTTTTTTTTTACAAAAGGAGTAAAATCCAACTCTTTAGTTGCCTCTCTTCTCCATAAGATAGTTGAGCTTATCCTCGTGACAAACATAAATCAAAAAGGCAAATCCTTGGAAAATATTTGGACTTGTAAAGACAAAATATTAGCTTATGCTTCCTACACACAAAAGTGATGCAATTTTTCTCCTAAACCTACTGTTTTCGAGTCTACGTTTCAACCTAAAAAGAATAGGTGACCTCTTTTTTCTTTGTTTAATGCTATGTTCCCTCTTCCACTCCATTTAAAAAGTAGTTTCTTCATCCGAAATCATGACCTACTTCTACTAACATAGATATTAGAATAGGAAAATTTGAATAGATTATTTTATTCAAGGGACATACATGAAGTGTTTAAAATTTTTGAAACAAGAAGTGACGGAGTAGATAATTGAAAGATATCATATCAGGATAAAGATATCATGAAGTATTATGAATTGATACTAGTTTGAATTTCTTGGAAAATGTATTATATTTAAGAAAAGAAATTAAAAGTTTTAGGATGAAAAAAGAAAGTAGGTCAAGTAGGCGCCATCGGAGTAATATATTAAGTGCCAGAAAGGTAAGACAAACAGACGATAAAAGTGCGGCCGTACTCTCACTCTCAACCGATTGGGTCTACAATTTGGAAATCTTGAGAACGGAAATGAATTAGACTGATTTATTAATCTGTCGCAGTTGATTGCGTCTAAGAGATAACACTTTCAGTTTTCTCCTTCTTTTTTCCCTTTAAGTTGGCTTTAAGGAACTGTTCCTTCTGCTTTTCTCTTCCCGTTTATGTCTGAACTGTTCATTTTTCTGATCTTTACTCTTTCTTTTCTACAGGATTGAGGTTCTTTGTCATGATATCAATGTTCATATCCCCCACCACATATCCCCCAGAATACCGAGTTACAATTTACGGGCGGCTCATCAATCTCTCCAACAGAATTGGGGAAAGGTATTATGTACCAGCCGTTTTTCTCTGACAATGTTTCATTTCTTTTATTGATGTTTTAAGCGGGTATCATTTTTTTGTTTGGTTCGCCCTAGGGGCATTGGGGGGTGGGGGTAACCTATTCAATACGGGGCCGGCTGAAAGTGACTTTTGCTTAAACTCTGTGTTTATATTAAAAAATTCATTAACTATGTATAAATATTTAATTCATTATCAAAAAGTATATAAATATTTAATTGCGAACACAGTAATTAAGACGAGCTATGAATTATGTGGCAAATTCGGAACGTAGAAACTGCAAATCCTGGCTCCACCTCTTGTGGTTGGTACCTGACATTTTCTGCAGAGTGCTTTATGAACTTAGACCAACTTTTTCCCTTAACAACCTAAATTCTTCAGATATCTATTAAATATGCGCAATTAGGGGTGGGCGTAGTTTGGGCAAACCCGAAATCTGAATTTTTAAGATTTTTGGTTTGGATTTTGGATTTATTTTTTAAATTTTTTGGATTTCGGGTTGGATGTTGGATTTGGTACATTGAATTTTGGATATCCGAAAATTTTATACTTTATATTTAGTCCATTATCTATATGCCTATAATAATAATTTAAATGTTCTATCCATTAAATATTATTTCATATATGCAATATTAATTACTAAATTATTGTCAGAATACTTTCTATTTGGAAATTGTTTTACTATTACTACTTCTTATCGGCCGTATTAATGTCTGTGTTGCATTTTCTTGATAGTAATTTCATTACTTGAATACTTTATTTGGATGATTGTCGTGAGGATGTGTAACTTTTCAGGCAATTTAATATGAGTACTTCATTTGGATATTCATTTTTATAAAAAGAAGAAACATGTCAACTTATAAGATCAAAACTGAAAATCCAAAATATCCAACCCAATTAATCCGAAACCGAACTTAAAAATCCGATACAATCCGAGCTTATTTGGATTGGATTTGGATTGTCATTTCTTCAATCCGAAAACCGAAATTTTATATTTAATCCGAACGTCCACCCCTATGCGCAATAAGATGTGAAAGCACTGTCACCTCTCTCTGTGATGTGTGTATCTACTAGTGTTTTGCATGGTTATTGACAATCTTGCGTTTTGTTCTTGACACCTAACAGTACCTGAACGAGGCTTCATGGAACTGGCGTCTAATGAAGACAATACTGACTATATGTCACGTTTACGATAAGGAGCAGAATTACGTTCCCTTTGACGAAGTTGTCCCTGAAGAAGCCCGGCCGATTACATTCCTTAAAAAAGTAATGCCTGACTATGCTTGATTAGTATGCATTTCGCTCGGCTCATTCTTTGGGAAGGTATCCTTCCATTTTTTTGGGTCCGGTAAGCACTCCAGACCCAAGTTTCAAGTTCTCACCAATCTTTGGAAGACTTGTTTTAACACATCAGAGTGTGAAATATCTTCTCAGGAAGTTTCTTGGTAGTGTAAGTGTTAGTATACAGTTATTTAAATTTCTCAAGGAAATCACATTTTGTCATCTTTTTTATAAAATAAGTATCCATGAATAACATGTTGCTTATTTAATACCAAAGTTTCGTTATATTCTTCTGCTCGAGGTAGATTCAATTGATGGTTGACAGTGATTTCTCTTACACTGAGTTATCGGTCTATTCGATGTGCCATTTGCTTCCGTTTGCCCTATTACCTTCTTGTTGCTATTGTTTACTGTTTCCTTTTCACTGTTCTTGAGCCGAGGGTCTATCTGACACATCCTCTCTATCTTCATAAGATAGGGGTAAGGTCTATGTATACATTACTCTCCCCAGACCCCACTTGTGGAATTATACTGTATTTGTTGTTGTTGAGTTATCTGTCTGTTGTTATTTTGCATTTTGGACATCTAAACCTTATGCTAACAGGTTGTAAATCTTATGTACTTGCACTAAAGTATTGTCTTACATTACTTTAAAAAAAAATACTACAGTCAGACCTCTCTTTAATAGATCTCTATATAACAGTTATTCATTATAAAAGTCAAGTTTTTCTCGAAATCGATTTTTATGTTATGTTATAATATAATATATCCTTTATAACAGTACTTCACTATAACAGCCAAAAAATATCGAAATAAACAAAACTGTTATAGCGATGTTTGGTTGTATTAGTAGTTGTTTTTTTTAATGATCCTTGTTTTGAGATAATGCTTTTCTAGATTGTGGTTGAAACATGAAATACGCAGGCGAAAGTCAAAAGAGTACAGGAATTTTCATTTTGATTGTGGGGTTTCTTAAATGGGGATTTGCTCCCATTATAGAAGTTTAAACTTAATTTAATGATCTGCATTATTATAATTTTGAATTTTTTTGTCGTGTATTAGGTGTCGTGCTTTTCGATGAATATTATTAATCATTAAAGAGTGATTAGTGGTTCCATTAAACAAATAATGCCGGCTCCAGATTTCATGAATGGCAGAGACTAAAAGGCAAGAGTCAGCATTTGTTGATATGATCTGTTTTTACAGTAACCTCCCCTTTTTCTCCTACAGTTACCAGCAATCTTGTTTTAACTGCAAAACAGGAAAAAGACGTCCTCGGCATTCCGAGGCTGTGGTCTAACGGTCAATGAAGTGGATAAAAATTGTGGGAAATCAGGATCCAGTTCTCGGCAGAAACAAAAAATGTTACTGAGGATGTCATCTAACGGTCAATGAAGTGGATAAAAATCCTGAGAAATCATGATCCAGTTCTAGGCAGAAACAAAAAATATTATTAATTTCTTTCCATTTGCTTAACCATTGGTTGGTAGAGTTACATGGTATTTGCGTGGTTGGAAATAGCAAGTACCAGATGAAATAGACAAGGCGCATGCAAGCTGAACCGTTTAAAAAAATAGAAAGGGCAGCCCGGTACACTAAGCTCCCGCTATGCGCGGAGTCCGGGAAGGGCCAGACCATAAGGGTCTATTGTATGCAACCTTACCCTACATTTTGACAAGAGGCTGTTTTCACGGCTCAAACCTGTGACCTTCTGGTCACTTGGCAGCAACTTTACCAGTTGCGCCAAAACTCCCCTTTAGAAAGAGAGAGAAAAAGATGCCCTTATGTTTCAAAGAACAGAGACTGAGATTCTGATATGGAAAAACAAAGCAAAACTTTACCTCCTTTTCTTTAGATGAATCACTAATTAATAATCTGCAGTCTGCCTAAGTAGTTACAACTGCTCACATGCAACTGGTATAAACACCCCCCCCCCCCCCCCCCCAAACCCAAACCCCTCCCCCAAATAAAAATAAGAAATTTTCTTTAGTGTTGGCAATCTGGAATCTTACTGGTAACTTTAAGTTACATTGTATTGTACAAAATACATAAAGAGGAATAATCTTTGTTAAAGCTTAGGTCAAAAGAAGGTTGAATAGGGTTTATGCAAAAGAGATTTGGTAATACTTTATCATAAGGTGGTCCAATGAAGATAACAAAAATGAATTGAAGTTTTCAGTTTAGCCTGAAAGTGAATATATCTACTGAGTACTGACAGGTGCATTAAAAATTAAGAATGCATCTATTAGAAGCAAGGCAAAGGTAAAAGTTTGAAATATTGATTTCTAAGCAATCAGTTACCTTAATATGTCAGTTTCAAATGTATACACAAACTCACAATCTTGATAGTATTAGTGTATTACACACTGATTTCTATTTTGTTTATCTATCCTTCATCTGTTGTAGTTTCTTGATACATCACTCTTAACAATCTGAAGAAAAAAAGAGAACAAAACTCACTCATCTATGGATAACAAAACATAAAAATCATACGATTGGTGGAGGTCTATTGGAAACAACCTCTCTACCTTCTCAAGGTAGGGGTTATGTCTGTCGGAATCATACACACTACCCTCGCTAGACTCCACATGTGAGATTTTACTGGGGTTTTTTGTTGTTATTGTTGTTGTTATACAATTGGTGGAGGAGGAGTTTCCCATATATCAAATACATTTTCTTCACTATGAAGAGCGAAAAGACGATCACCACCAATTGAAAAATCACAAATAGAACCACCATAGCTACGTCGAAGCCTTGATGTAAGAACATAATCAGGACCACAGAACAAAGAAATGCAATCGTTCATCGATGAGAACAATTGCCCCTCGTGCAATGCCAGTTTAGGATAACAAGGCTCATCCGGCATTTTCCCCTTCATCAACCTACTTCTTGAGCTCCACCTTACACTTCCAGCAGTCTTTCTCAAATCCATAAACCCCAAATCTTCATACTCATTCACCACACAAATAGAGCTAGTTTCCTCCATTGCTATCGCGTCCCTAACTCTCCTCTCATCCGTTATGGGCGCGCCAGCATCAGACCATGACCAGACCATACTCTTGTCCCTAAAATCCAACAAACTTATGTAACAATTGTCCTTCCTTGGAAACAAAGTAGCAACCAACAAACAGTTAGTACCATGTAACCATTGCAACTTGTCAGCATCACCAAGAGACCAACCAGGTGGCTCATAGAAAAAATCTATCTGTTTTCCGGTAACTTGGTCCCATACACCAATCCCATACTCATTACTTCTACCTTTACAACTAGAAAACAACTTATAATCTGAGCTAAAACTCAATGCACCAGCTGTATAACTTTTCACTTGGTTTTCATGTTTGACATGAAATTTGTACCTTAGCTCCCCATTGGATGCACTAAACAATCCCATACCTCCATCCCCTTTACCTAATCTTTCACAAGCACTTAACACGATATTCTCCGAATCAACCCACCCTGCATCATTCACCCTTTGATAATCAAGATTAATAGCAGGGTGCTCTTCTAACATCCAATCATAGACATGAACCATACTACCATGAGCCACACAGCACCCGCCATCCGGGCCAGCCCGGATGGCTGTGCCATCACCAGGAGCTCGGCCTGTCACTGACTTGGCTAGGCCGAGCCTGTTTCCATCAAACGGACCCCACTTAGCTGACCTGACATGATCTAACAAACCATAATACATAGACTCTCTATATAACAATTTTTCAGGAAGATTTTGTGGTAAATAAAGCTCTCCTGTTCTGAGTAGGTCAAGAAGGACTGAGAAACAATCAGGGTTCCTATCAATGAAATGTTCAGTGGTTGTGGCATCAGAATTTAGGTTCCAATCATTATCAAACATGGCTCCAAATAGCGAATTCCGACCAGCATTCGCCAAAGTTGTAGTTGTCGTTTCAAAAATTCTACCACCAACATTAAATTTCACCCTATCTTTTTGAATTCCCATTATTCAAATTTCAGTATCTGATACTATGAGTCAAGAAAAAAACAGGGCTCTTGAAATTCAAAGTTGAATTGAGAAAATACAGGAGCAATAACTTCAAGAATTAAAGTAGGTAGTAATCAAAACGGAATTTTTATGAACAAACAATTAATTATACTGAAAATTTTGAATTCAAGACTCAATACAATTAAGAGGACACAGCCTCAAATGCCAAATCACGTGGAAAAGACAGTAAGACACCTATCATAATGATGATCACAAAGAAGGAAAACAGAGGAAAATGGTGGTCAGAGAGAAATATAGAAGAAAATATCAAAATTTTAAAAAATCTATGATCTGGGTATTAAGATTGAAGGATTTTAGAGATGGGTTTTGAATATTTTTTCAAAGATTTTTGGTCTAGAAATGAGAAAAGGAGAATTGGAGGGTGTCGGGTTTCAAAAAAATTGAATCTTGTTATGTTTTGCTTTTGATCTTTTCTCTCTCTTTTTTGAGGTCTTGCTAAGTCTGAAGTCTGAACACACTAAGCTTTTTATTAATTCATTGTCTTATGTAGGTCCCATTTATCCTTCTTTTGTTATTGGCCATTGATTATTTGGATTTTTGATCAAATGGTCAAGAAAAATAAGGTTGTTGTGTACTTATAAAAATGGTGAAATGTGGTTTCATAAATTTTACCCTTTTTTTTTCCTGTGTACTTTTTGGTATCCAATCCGCTATCTGGTACCCTCTTTGAAGCTGGCCTAATCCTAATTTGCGCCTATACAGGCAACAACGAACGCGATTTGGCCCCGACCTTTCCTTTCATTACTTTTTTTTTTTAGAAAAGATCATCAGAGAAGAGATAACTCGCTCAAAAGATTTCAATTTTCCGACAAAAACAATTAACGATCGTTACGGGAGAGCAATGTATGCCCTACCATGCTGGGCTGTGATACCAAGAGACCCATCGCAAATCCGAAAGTCCCACTTTGGGGATGGGGATGGGGGTGGGGGTGGTGTGTGTGTGGAGAGGGGGGGACTGAATTATGCATAACAAAAGCGCCTTCATATCTAAAATTTTACATAGAAATTTTTAACTAATAATGACGAAGTATTTATCACCCAATACAAATTTTAATGGTAATTATTTATTTGTTGGTTGGTTAGTTTTAAGTCAATATTCTTCAAAAGAAAAGTCAACTCTCTTTTGGGAATAAGAAGAAGAGAGCGTGTCTTGTGCGTTAGGTATTTGTTTATTTTTCCCAATGGTCATTTTTCTATGGAATAGAACTTTTAGGAAGTTGTCATGGAAATTGGAGATTGTGACAATTATTAAGTCTTGGAAACTCTTCAAAATATGTGTACTAAATTATGGTTCCAATTAGTCATCATTCTAATCACCCTTTTTTATTATTCATTCTTATCTTGTCCCTTTTTTTTTTTGGAAGTTTAGATAATTAAGCACCTCTCTTTTCTTTTTCTATTTTTCTTTTGAGGTTGTTATTAGTTATTGAAAAAAAAAATTGTCTATTGGCTTGTGAAATAGGCTTTTAGGAGTCTCTTTCCTTTGCAATTTTATTTTATTTATTTTATTGTGTATCTGTTGTCGATAATCTTATAGCATTCTCTTTGGGAAAACTCCCAAAAGTGAAGATATATATGTTAAAACGGACAAGTTGGGTCGCCCTCTTTTTGGCTTCGGCCAACCACTTTTTCTCGCCGGTCGAGCTTTTTATAAAAAAGGTCGATGCTCTAGCATTAGCTCTTCCCATCATAGATGGTTCAATGACGCTTGGTGCCATGTAATGATTAAGAACTATGATGAGGTTGAAATGAATTTTGTGCTTTATATGTAATAAAATATTACATGACCGAATAAGTTAAGGAAGTGCGGACTGCGAAAAAAGTTCTTTTAAGTAGATGACTTGTTGAGCAGGTTTTCTTGGGAAAAAGAACTTGAATAAGTTTGTTTTTCTGAATGAATCGTCATTTTTCTATTAGGAATGCTATGCCATTTTCAATCTTGGCGTAATTATCAAAATGCGAGTGAAACACATAAAAAGTGGCATTCATTCAACTCGGGTAAGGTGTCATAGAAAGATGATTTAGAGTAATACGTATTGCATGAACGAATAATTCAAGGAAGGGCGGACTGCGAAGAGGTTTGTTTTAAGTAGATGACTCGTCGGGCAATCAAATCGGGACTTCTTTGGGGAGAAAAACTTAAATAAGTTTATTTTTTGAATAAGTTTATTTTCTATCAGGAATGCTACGTTATTTTTAATCCCGTCATAATATCAAAATGCGAGTGAAACACATAAGAAAGGGACTTATTCATGTCAGGTAAGATGTCACAAAAAGATGATTTGGAGTCATAACTAACTAAATGAATAATTCAAGAACTCATCTCTCTCTAGTTTCCTCTTGTTTGAACAAATGAAATAGAAATTTATGTATTGACATTTGCCATATGAAGACGTAGAATGAATATTGAAAAGCTCATTAACTACAAATCAATATAAACAAAACTGTATAACAAACATTTGAAGGAGACAGAAAACACAACTGTACTATACAATCAAGAACAAATTAAATCTGTCATATCTTCTATTAAATGCTTTACTTGTTTAAAAATCTAACTAAAAACTACTCAACAAGTGATGACAAAGTGTTAGATGAACTTTAACAGGTAGTATCCTTCAACTTTAATCAGATTTCGCAACTAATAACTGTCTTGAATAAAGTTAAATACCGATTGTCAATCTCACGAGTGGAGTCTGAGGAAGATAGTATATACGTAGTTTTTATCCCTATCTTGTGAAGATAGTGATACTATTTTCAAAACCCTCGGCTCGAGAAAAGGATCTAAGAATAAGAGAGTACGAAACTAATACTTTTTTTTGTTGGTTTCCCACCCAGTATTAGGTACCCGCATTGGAGCCCGACTATATTTGGATTTCGCACCGCACAAAGTCCCATTCGGGAGGAAGTGCTCTATACCAACGACTTTTCCATACTCAGGGCTCGAACTCAAAACCTCTAGTTAAGGGAAGAATAGTCACATCCATGATACCACATCCGTTGGTGGTAGTACGAAACTAATACTACTACCTACTGGTAAGACATAAAGGTAAAGAAAACCTCCCTTAACTTCTTAAGGAATAAAATAATAATGTTTATTCTTTTTTAATTGTGATGTTAGAAGCAAAACGAAATCAGGATTTGGCCGAAAAAGAAGCAAGGCTATGGATACCATGACCGATCACCATCGATAAAGAAGAATCTTTCTAAATCTCCCATTCCATTCCGGGATAGGCGGCTAATACTAAAATAATAAGAAGTAGTCGTCGTCTGACCAATCGGCTCGGACACCAGACCGCCCGTGCCCGCCCATTTTGTCTCGCCCTAAATGGAATGGCTCTCTTAGTTACGCTGCGCCCCGACCCATCACCTGACCTTACACGGGAGGCCCCGCGCCGAGTGATTCTCCCCCAAAAAACTCGACAAACTTGCGTTAATGCTAATCACCAAGAACACTTTGGTTTTCACAGCATATACATATATAAGTACTACTGTTTATTTGAGCCTTTCTTCAAGAACTACATAAAAATGATAAATTTTACCTATTTTAAAAGCATATATCACTTGAATGAGTTCATGACAGTTTAAATGTTTGATAACATGAGTTCGTAAATACTTATTCCTACGTGTTTAGACAAAATTAAGTTAATCAACTTTTTAGGATTAAGTAATTTAATATGGTGAGAATGCATAATTAACTATGAGTAAATGTTAGATATACGCAGACACACGTCATGCATCTATCAGATTGATATAAATACCTGGTGTGGGCAGGTGGAAGCTAGAAGTCCGAAACCGGTTCGACCGAAGCTACTAGTTTTTATTCAAATAATATATTTACATTAAGAAATTCATTAAATATAGATACAAATATTATACATAAAACTAAAATATTAGCATTTGAAGTCGTTTATCTAAAATCCAAAACTCATTAAATTAAAAATTCTGACTCCGATTGAAAGTATTTTTGGTAAATTTTCTATTAACAGATCAAGTAACACAGAAAAATTAGAAAACTTCAAGAGGACGCAAACCTCGAATATCATAAAAATACTAAAAGATCTCTTCACTTTTTTTCTTTTCTTAAAAACCTGAATCCCCATATTACCTTTAATTTATTTTAACTTATTTCAGTCTTTGGGATAAGGATATCAAAACTTCCTTTTTATCCTGTACCCTTATCACTTTAAAGTGTTGTCAATTACAGATCTAAAAGGAAATTACTGTGTATTAAGTTCTCATTATGTGTTAAATTCAAGAAATAGTTTATGCATAAGAGTATTGTATGCAGTCTTACTTTATATTTTTGGAAGAGTCAAATTCCACTGATCGAACCCGTGACCTCATAATCACATATAATGGCGGAGCCAGAATTTTAACGAAGGGGAGTCAAAATATAAATAAGTAAGCATACAAAGAAATTAAGAGGAATCAACGCCCAGAATATACACATAAAATTATAGTTGTTATAAAATATTCTATTTTAGGTGAATGTCCATATTTAGAGAGATTCTAGGGTTTACTTCTTGGTGGCTAAGTCACCACCTCCCTATAAATAAAGGGGTTCTATTCCATTGTAAACCATCCCAAAGTATCAATAAGAATACTCCTCTCTCTACTTTTCTCTCTATTGTTCTTGTTCTTGTATTATTGTTCTTGTTCTTATATTATTTCATAACACGTTATCAGCACGAGACTCTACCGTCTCAAGAATCCTCTTGAGAAAATTAAGGTATTTCCCTTTTTCCGAATTTGGTTTTAATTATGTCTGATATTATGAAAAGAAAGTTCGTTGCCCTTGAAATTTCGGGCAAGAACTATATAACATGGGTGTTGGATGCTAAAATCCACTTAGATGCTATGGGTCTTGGAGACGCCATTAAAGACAGAGATAAAGCATCCACCCAAGACTGTGCTAAGGCCTTGATTTTCTTGCGCCATCACCTTGATGAAGGTTTGAAAATTGAATATCTCACAGTCAAAGATCCACTCATCTTGTGAAAAGGCTTAAAGGAGAGATATGACAACCTGAAGTTGGTCACTCTGCCACAAGCACGATATGATTGGGCTCATCTGAGGCTCCAAGACTTTAAGTCTGTTTCTGAATATAATTCTGCAATGTTCAGAATTACTTCTAAATTGAAACTCTGTGGAGATAATATCTCTGATTATGATATGCTTGAAAAAACGTTTACAACATTTCATGCCTCCAATATGGTACTGCAACAACAGTACAGAGAGAAAGGTTTCAAAAAGTACTCTGAACTGATTTCTCTTCTCCTTGTGGCTGAGCGAAACAATGACCTGCTCATGAGAAATCACGAAAATCGACCCACTGGGTCTACACCATTGCCTGAAGTAGATAAGGTGTATTCTCATTATGCCAAGCATGGAAAAGGCTATGGCTTTAATCATGGTCGTGGTCGTAATCGGGGTCATGGCCGTGGACGTAGACAAGGAAGAAATTTCCCTGATGTCCGTCACCCCCCCAAAGAGATATAACCACCAAAAGCAGAAACGGGATTATGAGGATCCAAAGGCAAATAGTTCAGAAACTATATGTTATCGTTGCGGTGGAAAAGGGCACTGGTCAAAAGCTTGCCGTGTACCAAGACATTTGGTTGATCTTTATCAAGCATCTCTAAAGAATAAAGGCCCTGAAACAAATTTTGTCTCTGACGACAATTTTGACATCAGCCACCTGGATGTGGCAGACTTCTTTGAGCAACCCAAGGGGAAAATAGACCACTTAATCGGTGATGGATCTGTGATGAAGGAAGATTGAATTGTTTGATTTTATTTTACTTATTTGTATTAGTTAGTGAATAAACTAATAGTCATTAGTATCAGCTCGTATTAGTTAGTTTATGATATAATGTTAGTATTAGTTCCTTAGAATATTTCAATATGCTTAAATTTCAAAGATATTTTTATTTTCCAGTAGAGTTAATCGATTAACCTAACAGTTAGTCGATTATCTAATATTTCGCATTAAAACTGGACTTTTCCGCAAGCTAAGTTAGTCGACTATCTGATTTAGTTAGTCGACTAACCTGATGACTGTTTACTAAGTTAGTCGACTAACTAATATTTCGCATTAAAACTGGACTTTTCCGCAAGGCAATATAGTCGACTATCTGATTTAGTTAGTCGACTAACCTAATGACTGCTTCCCAAGATAGTCGACTATCAACTAAGTTAATCGACTAACCTCAGCAGATTTTGAAAATATTGTTTAAATGTGAAACAAACGGATTGAATTTGTTTATTCTCATGTTCGTGTATTTCTTTTGTATGTCAAACCATGGGAAAGCAAATATGGATATCTCACAAAGCAAGCTTGGATCAACGTCCAACTGTAAAAATATTTGTTTAGTTGATTCATGTACTACACATACGATACTCAAAGAAAAGAAATATTTCTCTCAACTAAGTATGTGTAAGGCAGATGTTACTACAATCTCTGGTAGTAGTAAATTGATTGAAGGCTCCGGAAGAGCAACTATAACTCTGCCTAGAGGAACAATGTTTATCATAGAGAATGCAATGTTCTCCTCCAAGTCTAAGAGAAACTTGTTGAGTTTTAAAGAAATACGCCGGAATGGCTATCATATTGAGACAATAGATGAGAATAATCTTGAATATCTCATCATTACAAAGAATGTCTCTGGCCAAAAGAGGGTTATTGAGAAATTTCCGTCTTTATCTTGTGGCCTGTATTGGACAAAAAATTAGTGCAATTGAGGCACATTCAACAGTAAACCAAAAGGTTACTGATTCCAATACTTTTGTACTTTGGCATGATCGATTGGGACACCCTCGATCAATCATGATGAGACGGATTATAGAAAGCTCATGGGCATCCGTTAAAGAATTTCAAGATTCTTTTAAATAATGAAGTTTCTTGCACTTCTTGTTATCAAGGCAAGTTAATTATTAGACCATCACCAACAAAGGTTGGGACTGAGTCACCTACGTTTTTGGAACGTATACAATGGGACATTTGTGGACCTATTTACCCACCTAGTGGGTCCTTTAGATATTTTATGGTCTTAATAGACGCATCCTGTAGATGGTCTCATGTGTGCCTGTTGTCATCACGCAACCTTGCGTTTGCAAAACTAATGGCACAAATAATTCGACTACGAGCACAATTTCCTGATAATCCAATCAAGTCTATTAGACTGGATAATGCTGCTGAGTTTTCATCCCAAGCATTTAATGATTATTGCTTATCAATTGGGATAAAAGTGGAACATTCTGTAGCTCATGTTCACACTCAAAACGGTCTTGCAGAATCTTTAATTAAACGCCTGCAGTTGATTGCAAGACCAATACTTATGAAAACGAGGCTGCTCACTTCGGTATGGGGTCACGCCATTTTGCATGCAGCAATGCTAATTCGTCTCAGACCGACGAATTATCACAAATATTCCCCGTTGCAATTGGTTTTGGGTCATGAACCCAATATATCCCATTTAAGAATCTTTGGATGCGCAGTATATGTGCCTATAGCACCGCCATACCGCACCAAAATGGGTCCGCAAAGAAGGTTAAAAATATATGTTGGGTTTGAACCGCCCTCCATTATTCGCTACCTCGAAACATTGACAGGGGATTTGTTCACTGCACGATTTGCAGACTGTCAATTTGATGAGACACTTTTCCCAAAATTAGGGGGAGAAGTTGGTGAAACCAAACGGGAAATTTTGTGGAAAAATGCATCATTATCTCATCTTGATCCACATACCTCTATTTGTGAAAAAGAGGTGCAAAAGATTATCCATTTGCAAAGAATAGCAAATCAAATGCCTGACGCATTTACGGACTTGAAAAGGATAATCATCTAGTGTCATATCCAATGAGTCGAATGCACGCCTGAAGCGTGGCAGGCCATTAGGTTCCAATAAAATGACACTACGAAAGAATCTCATGAGGAAATTCATGATTTAATAAATTCTGAGATTCATGAAGAATCCATTGAGCCCGAGACTCAAGAAAATAAGGAACTATCAATAAATCCAATCGATATTGAGGCAAATTTTAATCGAGTGGATATAGTGGTGGATTATATCTTTGCTTTTAATGTCGCATCTAGAATTATGCAAGAAAGTGAGGATCTTGAACCTCAATCTGTTGGAGAATGTCGAAAAAGACATGATTGGCCAAAATGGCAAGAAGCAATCCAATCAGAATTGAATTCACTGGCAAAACGTGAAGTTTTTGGCCCTATAGTTGAAACACCTAATGGTGTTAAGCCTGTTGGCTATAAATGGGTCTTTGTACGGAAGAGAAATGAGAAAAACGAGGTACAAAGATATAAGGCACGCCTTGTTGCACAAGGATTTTCTCAAAGGCCTGGTGTCGATTATGAAGAGACATATTCGCTTGTAATGGATGCCATAACTTTTCGTTATCTCATTAGTTTTGCTGTCCTTGAAAAGCTTGACATGCATTTAATGGATTTGGTTACTGCCTATCTTTATGGCTCACTGGATAATGAGATATACATGAAAATTCCCGATGGACTCAAAATGCCAAACGCTCATAATTCAAAGTCCCGGGAAATGTTTTCAATCAAATTGCAAAGATCCTTGTATGGTCTAAAGCAATCAGGACGAATGTGGTATAATCGTCTTAGTGAGCATTTATTAAAAGAAGGCTATATAAATGATGCCATTTGCCCGTGTTTTTTTATTAAAAAACAACATCGGAATTTGTTGTACTTGCCGTATATGTCGATGACATAAACCTTATTGGAACCCCCATAGAACTCCAAAAGGCAATTGATTATCTAAAGAATGAATTCGAGATGAAAGATATCGGAAAGACAAAATTATGTCTTGGTTTGCAAATTGAATTTTTGGCAAACGAAATTTTTGTTCATCAATCTACCTATATATAAAAGGTACTGAAACGGTTTTACATGGATGGAGCATATCCTTTAAGTACTCCGATGGTTGTTCGATCACTTGATGTGAATAAAGATCCATTCCGACCGCAAGAAAGGAATGAAGAGCTACTTGGTCCTGAAGTACTATATCTTAGTGCAATTGGGCACTAATGTATCTTGCAAATACTACAAGGCCTGACATAACCTTTTCAGTTAATGTCTTAGCAAGGTATAGCTCGGCTCCCACAAGGAGACATTGGAATGAGATCAAACATATATTGCGGTACCTAAAAGGGACTACTGATATGGGCTTATAGCAATAATTGCAGTCCCGATCTTGTTGGTTATGCTGATGCTGGATATTTATCCGACCCACACAAGGCTCGATCTCAAACGGGTTATGTGTTTACCTGTGGAGGCACCGCCATATCTTGGCGATCGACTAAGCAATCAATTGTGGCTACTCATCTAATCATGCCGAGATAATCGCTATTCATGAAGCAAGTGGGGATGGTGTGTGGTTGAGGTCTATAATACATCATATTCAAGACAAATGTGGTTTGAAGTGTAACAAACTACCCACGACTTTGTATGAAGACAATGCAGCATGTATAGCTCAATTGAAGGGAGGATTCATAAAAGGAGATAGAACAAAGCATATTTCACCAAAGTTATTTTTCACACATGATCTTCAAAAGAATGGTGATATCAATGTGCAACAGATTCGTTCAAGCGATAATATGGCTGATTTGTTCACAAAATCTCTACCAACGTCAACCTTCAAGAAGCTGGTTCACAAGATCGGAATGCGGAGACTCAAGGATATGAATTGATGCTCTTTTCAGGGGGAGTTAATGTGTGTTGCACTCTTTTTTCCTTACAAGGTTTTGTCCCAATGGGTTTTCCTTGCAAGGTTTTTAACGAGGCAACCAATAGGCGCATATTCAAACATGTGTACTCTTTTTCCTTTTTTTTAATTTTTTCCCATTGGGTTTTGTTTTAGTTAAGGTTTTAACGAGGCACATTATTGAATAGACATTCAAGGGGGAGTGTTATAAAATATTCTATTTTAGGTGAATGTCCATATTTAGAGAGATTCTAGGGTTTACTTCTTGGTGGCTAACTCACCACCTCCCTATAAATAAAGGGGTTCTATTCCATTGTAAACCATCCCAAAGTATCAATAAGAATACTCCTCTCTCTACTTTTCTCTCTATTGTTCTTGTTCTTGTATTATTGTTCTTGTTCTTATATTATTTCATAACAATAGTGTAATTTTCCGACGAACGGGTGTCAATTGACTTCCTTGCTAATGAGTGGCTCCACCAATAACGTATGAACAATTTTACAAGTTACGGTTCTAGCATGAAATAAATGGGTTCGCATGAATTTAATAATTTTTTCTCAACTATATATATGAATTAAGAGATTCATTAAATAAATATCTAAATACTTGATCGCACATCTGTACCCTTTTTTGGCTATTCAGAGATATAAAAGTGCAGACTGACGCACTAAGCTTTCGTTATGAATGGGGTCCGGAAAAAAACCGGAGCACAATAATCTACTGTATGCAGTCTTACTTTATATTTCTGCGAGAGATTATTTTCACGGCTCGAACCCGTGATCTCCTAATCACATGACAATAACTTTACCATATACGGATCTAGCATGTATAAATGGGTTCACATGATATATATATATATGATTTAAGAGATTTATTAAATATCTATAAATATTGGATAGCAAATTTAATTTTTATTATATAAAAACTTGAGATAGTTATAAAAATCTACGAATTTTAAAGTACGGATTTTAAATTTCGGATTCGCCTCTGTATAATGAAAGGTTAGGTTAGTTACAATTTGAATTTGTTGCAACTACAACTGTTCCTTCAGAGAGTAATTTTATTGTTCAACTTCCTTTTCTTGTAGGTTCTCCCATCCCTTTTTTTCCTTTATTAGAAAAAAAATTGAGCATGTGGTCTTTGTTTAATTAGATGGAGTATACTATTTAATATCTTTTGAAAAACTAAAAAAAAACTTCAAAACAAGAAGAATGATTTTTCAACTATTATAACTTTTAATGATTATTATACTTTGTAAGCAAGTAAAATGGAATTGGTAGATGCAACTGCTGTATCTCATAATTATATAATTGAAGAATTGGTAGCAAAGCTAAAGTAGAATTTCCAATTTTATAACAATTATACTATATGGTTTGCTTAATCTTGAATCCAAACAATTATGTTTCAATAATTATCATTCTTGATTTGATGGCTTCATCTTTGATTTGAACAGATGTGAATTTTTTTTTTCAAAATATTTAATGATACTTCCAGAAATAGTGCTGTTTGGTAAACCAAATAACATTCTAAGGGGAAAATTGTTTCATTATCATTGCCCTTAACTACTAAAGTTCTCATAATGGCTATAAACATTCATCTTGTTTAGGTATAACGGCGGAATCAAAATTTTTATTAAGGGGTATTAAAATATATAAAGATAAATATATCAAAAAATTAGGAGGAATCAATACACACACGCACTATATATTATATATATTTAATATGAATATTTTCTCTCTCTTTTTTTTTTTTATATCATTCCTTAAGTCCCATAGGTTTGATCCTGTAAAATTTGACCCATTTTCTCATTGAACGAAAGGTACGAAATAAATCGGATTGATAAAAGTACCATGTGAAATCTTCGATTTTTCCCCTTCCTCGATCCCTATCCCATATGTTAGGTACAATGTTTGAATCAATAGAGAACCTTTTCTTCTGTATGAATCGATATTACATTCTGTACCTTGCTAAAAAACCGACCCTTGTTTACCAACCACACATTGTCTAACCAAATCCAATTCTCTCTCGATACGTTCCTCAAAAAATCCGTTTCGGCGGATTCTTCCCCCAACTAATGAAGAGATCTTGGCGGAATTGCCACATATGAAATTGAGCACAGTTTTGCAAAGAAATAGCCCACTTATTTCTCGAGAAGAGATGAGAAACATGCTCAATATCATTTGATTGAATAGTTGACTCAGCCCCTTGTTGTTTGAAGAAACCACAAAAAAGAAGTGATAGTAGTCACTATAAGTATACGAAAGAACCGTTTTTTTCTAATTCCTATGATGCATTTGGGACTTATCGGATGAAACGAATCAGTTTAGATAGTCCTTTGTGGCTCCGGCGGCGAATTCTATAGGGTCTTTTCCTATTCCTTCTATCGCAGGGTTAAAACCAAAAAATATTTGTTGTTTTCTCGATGTTTTCTCACGTTTTCGATAAAACCTTCTCGTAAAAGTATTTGATATATATATATATATATATATATATATATATATATATATATATATATATATATATATATATAATTTTTTTTTATCTACCTATATAATATATTTTTCCCGCCAAGGGATGTCATTTGACACCGCCACTGTTTAGGAATTGCGTTATATTTTAATTTAGTGTGGTTTTTTTTCTTTTTTCTTTTTTTGTTTTATCGTAATTTAGTGTGGCTTAACAAATAGTATGTAATATCTGCATACATTTTTTCCTTTTGCGATAACATAATAATAGCATTCGACTAAGTTACGAGTACTTCGATTATTTTATCAAAATACCTGCTATGCCACCACAAAGGTACGTACTAAATAACTTTATAATGTTTTTGTCTATGCTGAAATTCGAACCCTAACCTTCCACGATAATCTCATTCCATTTTATTGGCATTAAATTACATCCTTTAATACGTGCAATTTGTACAAAAGGGAGAAACTTGAATTTGGGACAATTTGTGTATTAATGCTGCTACTATATGTATATAATTACCGATAGTAAGCGCTATAGTCTATTTTCAATACTCATCGATTTTTTGTTCTTTGTTTATGTAGAGCATAGAGGCTTATCGATCCTTTATTAATATAGTTTATATCAATTCTTCTAATGCTACTTCTTTTTGTTATTTGTTTATTATCAAATTAATTTTTTTTAATAATCTTTGTTGGCAAAAATTTAGGAATTTAATTGGCTAGTAACATTAAATGTGTATGGGGTTAGGTCTTAACTTTAGTGGTTGTCAAAGTTCACTCGGTTTTCCAAGTCTATTATTGCTAGAACGTTCCGCAACTGACATTTGAAAAAGTAACTTTCAAGTTCTCGTCACTTCGGTGAATCACTTGAGCCCTGATATATTTTCGGTGCTATGGAGTTAGACCAGTAAGCTATTACGCTATCTTCAAAGGATGGCTGCTACTAGCTAGTCAATATAAACACTAAATGACCCAACTAATTTAGATTTGTGCTTAATAGGCTTAATTTTCAGGATTCAAACCCGATAACTCTAGTTAAAGATTGAGGGATCTCGATCATTCCACTGCATCCTTTAGTGATAACTAAATTAAACTCTTGTTGGGCAGAACAAGATAATTAGGCTATAATATTAATTTTAAATTAGTAATCTAGCCAACTTTCTTCCACCACTACCTATTTTCTTTTCTCTTTCAATTTTTGTGGCTACTTTTCAGGTTGGAGTAGGGTCATTTTGCTGGGAAAGAATAAAAAGGGAACATGACACTATATAGTCACTTTCAAAATAATAATTTAAAATAATATACATATTGTTATGAAATAATATAAAAGACAAGAACAATAATGCAAGAACAAGAGCAATAGAGAGAAGAGTAGAGAGAGTTCTTCTTATTGATACTTAGAGAATGTTAGGAGTGGTTTACAATGGTAGAAGACCCCTTTATTTATAGGGAGGGGGATGATTTATCTACCAAGAATAGAACTCTAGAATCTCTCTAATTATAGACATTCACCTTAAATAGGAGATTTCATAACACCCCCCCTTCAATGTCTATTCAACAATGTGCCTCGTTAAAACCTTAAAACCAAAACCCAATGGAAAAATTAAAGAAAGGAAAAAGAGTACACATGTTTGAATATGAAAAATTAAAGAAAGGAAAAAGAGTACACATGTTTGAATATGCGCCTATTGGTTGCCTCGTTAAAAACCTCGCAAGGAAAACCCAGTGGGACAAAACCTTGTAAGGGAAAAAGAGTGCAACGCGCATTAACTCCCCCTAATGAGTACATCAATTTATATCCTTGAGCATTTGCATTCCAATCTTGTGCATCATCTTCAAAACGATCTTTGGTAGACGTTTGACAAATCAACCATATTGACTTGAATAAATATTCCGCACCTTGAAATCATCATTCTTGATAGATATGAACATCTTCATATAATGTTGTGGAATGACTCTTCAATATCTCCATAGATGCATTCTCAATGCCATCATGCTTATAGTTATAGCAAGATACATATGTACACAAATTGTACTTAGGATGTGGTACTTCAGGACCAAGAATTGCATATGCTTCAAGCAACTTAAATCTTTTCAAGTTAAGTCATATAAGCCATATAATAGACTTTAGATGCATATCAAGTTTTCCATGTCATGCTAGACAAATAAGATATCGAAAACTGACTATACATACCTTTGACTTTATACTTTCAAGCATTTGAACTATAGGTTCAAAACTACATGTCTTTCATATGGAATCAATTCTTCTTGAATTGTATCTCTTCCATTTAGTTACTTTCTTTGGGTCAGCAAATGCGTATAGCATGCTTTGCAATGTGTTGCAATTGAATTATCCCTTTTATGAACTTCAGGTTCATATCATGATATTCGGGGATATACATATACAAATGATAATTCATCCCATGTAACCTTTTCTCAAGTGTTTATCATGTCTCCCCCTCATGTTAGAAAAGCTAACTTGTTTCCTCAACTTTGGGAAATCATCTTTGTGCATTATTATGTCAATATACACAGCACATTAATAATAAGTTGAAATTATTTGGTTCCTGACCATGAACCACTTGTGAGGGGAGAATATAATATACTCTCGTATATAACGTATATCAAACTGATATATATAACTTTGTTCTCATAAGAAACAGTTTAGCTATTAAGTGGAAGCACTCAATAATTATCTTGCTAAACCAACTTTGATATAAACCAACTTATCAAGATGAACTATCTTGAGTAGAAAATCTGGAAATTATGCTCGAAGTTATATTACTGAGCAATTTACCTCGCAAGCACCGGCCAGGTGCGGGTCAACAATAATTGCGCATGTAACCATTTCATAGATGCATCATATGTGGTATACATGGCAGGTGAATGGGCCCATATTCACCTTTGATATTTCCAGAATTTATGGGCTTCAACCCGAACTCTTTAGTTGGTCAGTTCATTAATGAGAACAAGTGATACAAGAGAATTTGTAAAGAACTTTCTAGTTCTTTAATATTCACCTATGTGAATTTGCACATCATACTTAAAATGAGATGGCTAACACGAATGCCAACTGAATAAATTATCAATATTGGTAACCATGACATGTGCACTTATCAATAAACTTCAGGTTTATTATGACATGGGTTTTATACCAATAGATATCCACTTTATTGTGGCATTATTTCGTTTGTGTAGTACAAACTGGAGAACAAAGCGGGTAGCTTTTCATATACAAATTACCCCGCTACAAGTTGTAGTAATAGGAGATATCAAAGCCTTCCTTTATTTATAGTCTCAATATAATCAATCGCTTTCGCGTGTACTTTGGAAACTAAATAAGTTTCTTTGAGACTTACTACAGCACAATACTCAATTGTGTTTCTCCAACATAGTAATAACTGGCTCTTCTAAAGCTCTCAATTAATTTTGTACTACCACAGATTCATCAACATCCATGTGGTGAATATCTTTCTTAAAGAGAAAGTTATACCATTATGGTCATGTCAAACTTATATGCAAGATATGTTTCTTGCATTATCGTTGTCCTTTAATAGTCATATTTCCAAAATACTTTGGCGTACAATAGGTACGTGACCAACGATCATTCATGCCATATATCATCTCAAACCTCCTTCTAGGGGTGAGTGTGGTATCATCTCAAACCTCCTTCTAGGGGTGAGTGTGGTATATTTAATACCAATTTCATGTTCATATTCTTCCAATAATGAATATGTATTCGTGAATCAAATGTTGTCACATTCACTTCGAGGATATGTGATTTTGTTATCCTTTTCAAATCTATAAATGCGTCAGGCATTTGATTTGCTATTCTTTGCAAATGGATAATCTTTTGTGCCTCTTTCTCACAAATAGAGGTGTGTGGATCAAGATGAGATAATGATGCATTTTTCCACAAAATTTCCCGTTAGGTTTCACCAACTTCTCCCCCTAATTTTGGGAAAAGTGTCTCATCAAATTGACAGTCTGCAAATCGTGCAGTGAACAAATCTCCTGTCAATGTTTTGAGGTAGCGAATAATGGAGGGCGATTCAACCTCAACATATATTCCTAACCTTCTTTGCAGACCCATTTTGGTGCGGGATGGCGGTGCTACAGGCACATATACTGCGCATCCAAAGATTCTTAAATGGGATATATTGGGTCCATGACCCAAAACCAATTGCAACGGGGAATATTTGTGTCAATTCGTCAGTCAGAGACGAACTAGCATTGCTTCATGCAAAATGGCGTGACCCCAAACCGAAGTGGGCAGCCGACGAACTAGCATTGCTGCATGCAAAATGGCGTGACCCCAAACCGAAGTGGGCAGCCGACGAACTAGTATTGCTGCATGCAAAATGGCGTGAACCCAAACCGAAATGGGCAGCCTCGTTTTCATGAAGAATTCAAGATTATTCTCATCTATTGTCTCAATATGATATCCATTTTGAATGATATCTTTAAAACTCAACAAGTTCCTTTAAGACTTGGAGGAGAACATTTTGATTGATATCATTAAAACTCAACAAGTTCTTCTTAGACTTGGAGGAGAATATTGCATTCTCTAAGATAAACGTCATGCCTTTGGGCATAGTTACAGTTGCTCTTCCGGAGCCTTCAATCAATTTACTTCCCATGGTTTGACATATAAAAGAAATACACGAACATAAGAATAAATAAGTTCAATTCGTTTGTGTCACATAATATTTTCAAAATCTGCTGCTAACAGTTGACTAACAAAATCAGATATGTTATCCATAATTGATTACTTTGCAGTTTGAAAATTTCAGTTTAAACATTTTCTTCAAACAATCGATTGTTAAACACAAACAATCGATTGTTGAACATTGACAATCGATTGTTAAACACACACAACCGATTATTTGCTATTTTGAAAAACTTCAGATCATACTGTCTTAAGACAATCGATTGTTAAATATAGACAATCGATTGTTAGCTATTTTGAAAAATTCCTGAGCACTGTCTTAAGACAATCGATTGTTAAGTATAGACAATCGATTGTTGGCTATTTTGAAAAATTCCAGATTACACTGTCTTAACGACAATCAATTGTTAGACATAAACAATCGATTGTGGATGATTTTTGAAAAATTCCAGATTGCACTGTTTTAAAGACAATCGATTGTTAAACATAGACAATCGATTGTTTTGCAGTTTTTATGCGAAATATGAGATAACCGACTAGTTTTTCAGGTTAGTCGATTACCTCTACTGGAAAGTAAAAATATTATTGATATTTGAGCATATTGATACATTCTAAAGAACTAATACTCACATTATATCATGAACTAACTAATACGAGCTAATACTAATGGCTATTAGTTTATTCATTCACTAATACAAACAAGTAAAATAAAATCAAACAGCTCCATCTTCTTTCATTACGGATCCATCACCGATTAGGTGGTCTATCTTCCCCTCGGGTTGCTCAAAGAAGTCTGCCACATCCAAGTGGGTGATGTCAAATTTGTCGTCAGAGACAAAATTCGTTTCAGGGCGTTTACTCTTTCGAGATGCTTGATAAAGGTCAACCAAATGTGATGGTATACGGCAAGCCTTTGACTAGTGCCCGTTTCCACCGCAACGATAATATATAGTTTATAAACTATTTGCTTTTGGATTCTTATCGTATCGTGCTTGTGGCAGAGTGACCAGCTTCAGGTTGTCATATCTCTTCTTTAAGCCATTCCACAAGATGGGTGGATCTTTGACTGTGATATATTCAATTTTCAAACCTTCATCAAGGTGATGGCGCAAGAAAATCAAGGCCTTAGCATAGTTTCAAACCTTCATCAAGGTGATGGCGCAAGAAAATCAAGGCCTTAGCATAGTTTTGGGTGGATGCATTATTTCTGTCTTTAATGGCGTCTCCAAGACCCATAGCATCTAAATAGATTTCAGCATCCCACACCCATGTCATGTAGTTCTTGCCCGAAATTTCAAGGGCAACAAACTTTCTTTTCATAATGTCAGACATAATAATTCCAACACTATTGTTTATTGTTAATACATAATACTAATGTATTAATGTGTATAAGATGCAACATCACAATAGATTACCACAGTTGAAAACAATATGACAGACTTGTGCGTTAGTAGGTAATAAAATAGTACTGTGCAAACCTTACCTGGGAGCAATATCATGTAACACAATCTAGATACTTATAATATATAGGTCAAGCTACATGGTATACAATGATATGTGACACAGCAAATACAACAACAATGTCATTCAGTTACGAAACAATATAAATTAGCAATCACGAATATTTAACTGTGAGAATATAGATACAATAAAGAGAACTGCATACATTATTGCACCTTCATAGCCTAATTATCCATAGTGTGCTTCATAACACACAAAACAAGATCGTTGTTATTACAAAATTGGTTTTACGTATCTAACTAACCACATGTGCATTATGAACATACAAACACATCAGACCTTGTACCACAAAGACGTGACAAAGCAAGTGTGAAGGACACAGGATAACATAAACATGATTGATATGTCCGAGTGGTTAAGGAGACAGACTTGAAATCTGTTGGGCTTCGGTTTTATCCTTACCACAGTTTACTTATCCTCCAATTCTTTACAAGTTGAGTCCCGTTGCAATAAAGGGTGCGATTTAGCTTTAGGTTCATTCTTTGTTTGGCGGGGGACAAATCTTATTCACATATCACAGTTATTCTCCGTTTCCACTAGACAAGAAATCATCGACTACAACAACAAAGAGAACATACCTAATCAGGACAGTGTCATAGCTGGGACAAGAATTAACATACCTTTCAGTTGTGATTGTTTGGATGGTGAATTCTTAGGCCATGTTTTTTCGTACAAGGTTATATCTGGAGATACTTATGCTCGGGTTGCGTCGAATTATTCGGATTTAACGACGGTGTATTTGTTGAAGAGTTTTAATAGTCATCCTTAATTTTCTCAAAGAGATTCTGGAGATAGTAGAGCTTCGTGCTGATAACGTGTTATGAAATAATATAAAAGACAAGAACAATAATGCAAGAACAAGAGCAATAGAGAGAAGAGTAGAGAGAGTTCTTCTTATTGATACTTAGAGAATGTTAGGAGTGGTTTACAATGGTAGAAGACCCCTTTATTTATAGGGAGGGGGATGATTTATCTACCAAAAATAGAACTCTAGAATCTCTCTAATTATAGACATTTACCTTAAATAGGAGATTTCATAACATATATATATATAGAGAGAGAGATTATATTTGAATTTATCTTTTTTAATTATTTTTCCACTCGATGTCTAACATATCGATATTCGTATCGCATAAGGTCTATTAAGCAGAAAATACATCTTATAAGGATCTTTTTTATATTTAGAACTTCAATCCAGGATCTCTTTCTAATCTTATTCATCCTGCCACAATTTTTGACAGTAATTCATTAAAGTTATAAAGTTACTGCTTTGACGGCTTAACAACTAAAATTGACTATTTAACTATCAGAACTGGTCATTCCTAATATATATATTTTTTCCTTTAAGGAAATTTGATCCATTCTACATCAAATTGGATAGTGATGTTTGCGATAAAATTTGATTTAAAAAAAAAAACGAAGACGAAAATAGTAGAAAGATAAGAATGACTTCCAATTTTGACTTGGTTCATGGCAATTGGAAATTAGGCACTTTTGATTTATACTTTATATATATATATATATATATATATATATATATATATATATATATATATATATATATATATATATATATATCAGTAAAAGCACATAGTTTGTCTCACTTTATTTTTCCTCTTTATTGTTGAGTAAATAGTCATTTATGTAATGGCATTTATGCTGTAGCAGTTTTGCAGAAACAACCATTCTGAAGAGTTACATTCCTTCGGATTCCAGCCAAAATTTTGACTATAAATACAACACTATTCTGCTCAGAATTTCACTATGAATTTCTGAGTTTTCTCTCCTTCTTCTGCATACTTTTAGCATACAAACAAAGCAAAAAGTAAGTGTGATTTGCTACTGATCTTTGTGTTCGCTAAAACACTAGCGTTTGGAGTACCACTACACCAGTGTGTAATTCGTTCTATCCTGGGAGGAAATAATCCATAACCTTGGGTGCTAGAAGGGGATTAACTTCTTTAAGGAGACACTGTGAATTCAGTGGGCTCGAATTGTTTATGATCATTTTGTTTTATGTCAGTTATGTTTATCATATTTTCTGTTTATATTAATTTATATTTCCATGACTGTTTGACAAATACAATTTACTAACATAAGCACCCTTGGTTCTTGCTGTTATAATTTTTCTCGAAATTGCTCCTATACACTCACGAACAAATATTATATATAGAAAAGGTCCAAATTTACACTTGTGGTTTGGAATCTCAAAGAGCAAGGGTTGAGTCGGAATTTTAAATTTATGAGTTCTAAATTTTAGAACAACAATATCAAATACTAATAATGGATTTTAAATTTGATATATATATATATAATAAATTTCTTAATATAAAATACATTATTTAAGTAAAAGTTAATAGATTCGACCGAATCCAAACTCAGCTTTTGGCCGCCCCTGTCAGAGAGCTGGTTGGGTAGTCAAATTTATCTTCTAACCAACATATTGCCTTCTAAAATTAAAAGGAATTTATGAAGAAATAAAAAAAAATTCGTGTATATAAGGAACAAGGCAATTCCTACAACATTATTATGAGCAAAGTCATGCATGCATGTTTAACCTTTAACGTAATGATTGCTTGAGAACCCTCTCTATAGAAACTAGCACGCACGTCATTTTTTTTAATATAAAATTTTTATTTTATTTTTTATTTTAAAGGCTGAGAATCTAGGACTTGGAAAAAATATCTAATATTTTTATGCACAAAATAAAATAAACGTTTTATTCATTAAAAGATTTTCTATTTGGATTCGGGAATTCCTCTCTATTATTCGTATACATATATTAAATAGATTCTGGTTGGCTGAATATTAAATACATTATATAATCAGTATTCTAATTATTAGTTGTTGATACATTAATAATTTCTCCAGCAGTGTACATTATGGAATTGATAGAGTTGCATCTACCACAACCAATAGTTTACTACCTATTAATCAGTTATTTTTCAAGAGAATCATTATTATAATTAATCAACAACAACAACCCAGTAGAATCCTATTAGTGCAGTTTGAAAAGGATAGGATATACGCAGATCTTATCCCTACCCCAAAAGAATAGAGATGTTTTCGGGAGACCCTCGGCTCAAAGACAACCCTAACGACAACAGAAATCAGAAAAATAGTATCAACAACGTAAAATACAACAAATAAATGGAAAGGTCAAAATGCGAAATACAACAAAAATAAAAGTAGCTATCCAACTAACATAATAATGAAATAAAAATTATGAAACACAATAAAATCACTAGCAGTCCTAGACAAACACTATCAAACTAGCCGGTGCAGCGAGGAGAAACGTTTGCACCCTCTAACCTACCACCCTAATGCTCGACCTTCATATTTTCCTATCAAAGGCCATATCCTCGAAAATTTGAAGATGCGCCATATCCTGCCTGATCACCTCGCCCCAATACTACTTAGGCCGCCCTCTACCTCTCCTCGTAATTGCCATAACCAAGCGCTCACATCTTCTGACCATAGCCTCTGGGCTCCTCCTTCGCACGTGCCCAAACTATCTAAGTCTCACTTTACGCATCTTGTCAACCACGGGGGCCACACCCACCCTCTCCCGAATAACCTCATCCCTTATCTTATCCATCCGAGTGTGCCCGCACATCCATCTCAACATCGTCATTTCTGTTACTTTCATCTTCTGGATATGTGAAATCTTGACTGGACAACACTCAGCCCCATACAATATGGTCGGTCTAACCACCGCTCTATATGACTTACCTTTAAGTTTCGGTGGTACATTCGTGTCACAGGGAACTCCAGACGCTAACCTCCATTTCATCCACCCTACCCCGATACGGTGCATGACATCCCCGTCGATCTCTCCATCTCCTTGGATAATAGTCCCTAGGTACTTGAAACTCTCTGTCTTAGGGATGACTTGTGAGTCAAGCCTCACTTCAACATCTGCTTCCCCCGAAACGTTGTTAAACTTACACTTCCGTCTTGATCCTACTCAACTTGAAACCTTTAGACTTCAGGACCTGCCTCCATTCCTCCAGTCCCATGTTAAAGCCGCATCGCGTCTCATCAATCAGCATATATCATCAGCGAACAACATACATCAAGGCACCTCCCCTTGAATAAGGTGTGTCAGCGCATCCATCGCTAGGGAAAATAAGAATGAGATGAGCGCAGATCCTTGGTGTAACCCCATAACCACCAGAAAAGACTCTAAAACACCTCTCCCTGTCCTAACCCGAGACTTAGCTCCATCATACATATCTTTTATCGCCTTAATATAAGCTACCGGGACACCTTTCACCTTCAGGCATCTCCAAAGAACGTTCCTAGGGACCTTGTCATACGCCTTCTCTAGGTCAATAAACACTATGTGCTGATCCCTCTTCCTATCTCTGTACTGTTCCACCAACCTCCTAATAAGATGGATAGCTTCCATAGTAGAACGACCCAGCATAAATCCGAACTGCTTGTCTGAGATAGACACCGCCCTCCTTACCCTCCCTTCCATCACCCTCTCCCGAACTTTCATGGTGTGACTCAGTAACTTGGTACCCCTATTGTTGTTACAACTATGTATATCAACTTTTTTCTTGTACAACAGAATCATCGTACTCCACCTCCACTCATCTGGCATTCTCTTTGTCCTGAAAATAACATTAAGCAGCCCAGTCAACCTCTTTAAGCCTGCTCTACCCACATTTCTCCAAAATTCTACTGGGATCTCGTCTGGTCCGGTTGCTTTGTCCCGACTCATCTTAGGCATCACTCCCACTACCTCCTCAACCCTAAACGCCTACAGTATCTAAAGTTTCGGTGACTCTCCGAGTGCTCCAATTCCCCTAACACGATATCTCTGTCTCCCTCTTCGTTCAACAGTTTATGAAAGTACGACTGCCATCTTTTCTCAATCTAAGCCTCTTCCATGAATACACGACCTTCTTCATCTTTGATGCACCTAACTCGATCTAGGTCACGAGCCTTCCTCTCTCTCGCTCTAGCCAGCCAAAATAACTTCTTGTCCCCACCTTTAGCCTCTAGTTCCTCATACAACCTACCAAACGCAGGAGCCTCTCCGTGACCGCTAATTATTATAATTAATCATCAGGGAGAAACTAAGCTTGGTCTATTTTAGTGATTTTAATTTAGTCTCTCTATCTCAAAATTGTTAAACTCTTTGTTAACACTTTAGCGTGAGTTTTTGAAGTTTAAATATTGCCGATGAAGTCCAATCTATAAGTTTCGTGATGCTAGTCTATTTTTTATTTTTGGGACAAGTTATTATTAATATACAAGGAATATTAATAACCACTTTAATTAATATTTCTACAAACCGAACGAAAAACAAATTCTACCAATAAATAGAACTTTCAAACATACAAAAATCTTATAAACGTTTAACCGACAAATTCATGTTTATTGTTATTAATTTTTAGCCAGCATTTGGATATAGAGTTGGTTGATACTTAAAAAAGAGTTTTTAATGTTCTGTTAAATATAATTTTTGAAAGTTGAAGTTGTAATTGGAGATGCATTTATTTTTAATTTATTTTTTGAAGTTTTGTGAGCGGAAGAAAAAATTTCACTCAAAAATTGTCGCAGTTTTCGGGAACTTGAAAATTTTTTTTATATAGAAAATAGATCATATTCTATGAACAAATAGTATTTTTAATTTTTCTTTTTTGAAAAAAATTAGCAAAAGCATGTGGCCAAAGGGGAGCTTATATTATTCACACAAGTAAATAGTCTTATATCGAGTTGTTGATATTACATAATTAACTTGTTACTTTTATCATTCGGTCGATGATACCACATACACCGGACAAAAGCCCAAACCACCATGGTAAGTGCACAAATGAAGGGAGAAATTCAAAAATAGTGAGATTTACAAGTGATCGAAATTTAGTTGTTTTTATGTAAAAATAATTTTGATCAAAAGTATTATTTAAAATTCAGAAAAATACTTCGGTATAATATATTAGTTCAGCATAATATACTGGAATTTTCTGCGTGTTGGAGTTCGAGCATAATATGCTGGGAGTTCATACATATGTTCACCGATCTCCAGTATATTATGCTCGAACTTTCCGTATTGCAGCAAAATAGTGGCTATTTTTCAATAATTTTGCAAACCCTGGCTATTTTTAAAGGGAATTTTTCCTAAAGCACCATCTATTTTGTCTAATTAGCCATATATAGATACCCTTTGCTATATTACGCATTATAGATACCTTTTATGTTTTAATACAATGTATTTCATGTATTCAAGTTGTTGTATTCACTAATACAACAAAACATACATGCGTAAAATCTGGAATTCTAGCTAAGTTTAACATGTATTTACCTGTATTCAAGCGAAATTAACATTAAATGCAGTAACGTATCTGTGCTAAAAATGGAAGAAAATATAAATCACATAATATTTTCCTAATTTAACTCAACGAACTAGAACGATCCCTCATTAATGTGTATTTGAAAGATACATAATAAAGATTATAGCTGAATAAAGAGAAATACATATGAATAATACATCTGAATACAATAAAATATACCTTAATTTATCTAAATAAAACACTTTAATACAAGTGAATATAGCTGAATAAACTCTTGAATGCAACAAAATACAACTAATTTCTGCTGAATAAATTAGTTGAATATAACTAACTACAACTGAATACAGTTGTATAAAATACTTGAATACAACTAACTATTGCTAAATAAAATAGTTAAATACAAATTATTAAATCTGAATACAAGTGAATACATTTGAATAAGGAGTATTATTTATGAATAATTAATCAAGACTCAACAATTATAGTTCAACATCATCATCTTCAGATAATCCGTTTCTTCAATTATGCGGTGAAAACATTTTCTTACTATGATCGCTATTTGCCGTCAATGATTCTGAATAGTGTGAGCAACAACAATAATACGATGCTTTATATAGGCGTGACGATTGGCCGAAATGTTAGGATTATGATTCCTACTAAAAACAACAACCTTCGTATCGAATAATTCGGATATACAACTACATGAGCGGAAGCTAACCTGAATCCATATGTGTGGAAATGTTGAGCCTCCTTTTGATGATTGTCCTTGAGTTGTTGTGAACTCCTTTTTGCCTTCCTTCAAGTTCCTTGAAGTATACTTGTACCCACAAGATTGAACCCACAATACTAACACAATATATGACAAGTTCACAAGAAAAGTGTTATAACAATAATCAAAAGTTTATGGCTTATGGTTTTCCACCCTATTTGCAAGACAATGGACAATATGGTTCTTCATCCAATGGGAAGAAGAAGAACTTGTCTTGTACTAGAATGGGAACCATAACCCCACTTTATAACTCTAGGAGTTACATAACCCAAGAGACAAGAGTTACAAGACAAGAGTTATGTCTTGAGTTATGTCTTGCAAGAGTTACATAACTCAAGAGTCACAAGCAAGTAACCATAGTTACTTATGTAACCTTAGTTAGCCCATCATAAACTAAGGTTACCCTTTTGGGTATCTACACATTAGTCCTACACTTTAGTATGACAATACATTGGCCCCCTTAACATAATGTCCATAAGACCACATAATTAGGCCAAACCAAAAGATAGCACATAACATATAATTATCCATATATTGTTCATATGTGTGTAGATATAAGTCCATATATCTAGATATAAATCCATATATCTTACACGAAATACTCCTCCACTTTTATGTAGGAAAATCAATATTCCTAAATACAAAAATAATACCATTTCCTTTGGCACTTGAACTAAATACGTTCCAGGCGGTGGCACAGGCTTTGGAGACGCTGGCTGCGGTGGTTTTGTTGGAACTCCTACTTCACCGGAGTTGTGCGACAACGGCAGTGGGCTCTCCGGCGGCGAATCTCGAGGATGTACACGACAGAATTTGGGTGGGTGAAGAGTTAAGAAACTAGGCTTTGTGGGAGAAGAGAGTCTGGTTGTATGCAAACAGAGAAAGATTATATTGGGGTTTGCAGCCGTAATCATATGAGAAAAAAATACAAAAAGGGAGAGAGAAAAATAACATTTAGCATATATAGTGTCTTAATTATAGAATGTAATTATATTTAAATTTTTTGTTATAAAGGATAAAAGGTATTTATAGGATGTAATATTTTAAAATGATATTTATTTAAACTAAATAAAATTTAAGATTTTCTATAGAATGTAAAATTTTCAATTTTAAATAATCAGTCCATAAACTGGCTAACCCATGCTATTTGTACCTTGAATGAATGTTGTTTAATTAATGTAAAGCAGAAACTTACAAAGTATTTATTATTTAGCCGTTTGAGAATCAAATTCAGACTTCAGGTCCTCGAGATTGAAGTTTAAATTCAGAACATCAAATAAGTACGAAGTGGTTATTTGAGAAAGATCTTCAAACAACTCCAAACCATCCAACCATGGTTAGTTTTGACCATTAATGATAGTCAGAAACTGAGTGATGGCTTATTTTATGAGTATATAGAAGTAAAGATCATTATAGGAACACCTAAATACAAATACAGTTAGAATTCTCTATAACAACATCGTTATATAACATCTATTCATTATAAAATTCAAGTTCTTTTATGGAACCAATTTTATGTTATTTATAATATATGTTATCTATAATAATACTTCGATATAATAGCCAAAAATATTCGAAACAAATGAGATCGTAATATAGAGGTTTGATTGTACATGAAAACTACTTATGCGACTGATTTAACATGCTACATAGTTGAAATCACTAACATATAAATATCACGTGGAAGACAATCTTCAATTGCATAAACAGAAGATCAAAATAATATGACTAAACTTTACACTCTTCGGTTAAAATTTAAATTCTTTGAAAAAGCTGTGTATGTTTGAAATAGCATCCTTAAAATTGGCTACGTGGTGCAAATCCAACTGTGAGATCATGCTGGTGAGAGCTCACTCTCTATGGGCTAACGGCCCAAGATGATAGACAAATTTACCGTAAAAATAGCACGGGCTAGTTAGATTTTGGAGTGATCATTAAAAGATATTCAGTATTTTGTTGCAACTCATAAAATTTCAGCATAATATACTGGAGATCGGTATGCTTGTGTATGAACTTGCAGCATATTATGCTGCAACTCCAACACACGGAAAGTTACAGGATAATATACCAGACAGAGATTGGAGCTTCAATCTCCGGTCCAATCTTAGGTATATTATAAATACTTACTTGGTAATAAAATCATTTAATTACCAAACAATATTTAATTTGTAAGATAAACAACACATAAAAAAATATAAAAAAACGTTATTTTATGGATTAAGAAGTTCTTCTTCTTCTTTTTTTCCAATGATAGGTGGCTTTGAGAAAAACTACTATTAGTTGGTAACAAACTCTTATATTTTAGACACTATAATTCACGTAGTTTTATGGTTTTAAAATTTATAGTATTAGTTAGTTTCAAACTCGCACTAAATCTTACAATCTTATCCCATATTCTATTGTTTTGTTTGAAAAATTAATCTAATTTTGAATGGTATAGAAGTCATTCAATATTTTAGAGATATTTTTATCGTTTAACATTTAGCGTTTCAGTATTCGTGCTTTTATAATCATATAAATATAAATATAGACTGGACTGGTACATTATACAAGAACTCCAGTATATTATTCTGGAACTCCAGTATAAGTATACTGAAGTTCCAGTATACTTATGCTGGAATTCCAGTATAATATACTGGAGTATTTTTCTGGATTTTGAATAGTGTTTTTGTTCAAACATAAAAAGTGATCGATTACTTTTAAAACTGTGATTATTTTTGAATAACCACTTGTAAATCTCGCTATTTTTGAATTTCTCCCAGATTTATGAGAACAGTGAAGTCAATATGAGTCCATTAAGGCCCATTAATTTGCTCTGCAAATTGCTAATCAAATACATACAAATAAATAAAAGAATAAAGAAAGTTAAATAATATAACGACGATCTATCCATTAAGATTTGATTTGTGCAAGAATTTATCCAGAGTCTGACCGATTTAATATATGATATTAAGAGTGTTGAAATTGGATTATCACATCGCTAGACAAAAATATTAATTGCGTAATTTGAATGATGGAGTTTCCTAATTATAAAATGGAGAATCTACATAATACTATTAGATAACTATTCACAAAATGAACAAAAAGGAATATACGTATAAATAAATGAAAAAAGACAGATTTTATTTCATGATAGATGAATTAAACATTCCTACAAAACAAAAACTACTTAGAAAATTCTATCAACTAAAACAAATACCCTAGAACAATAATGATAGTAATAATATTAACCTAAAGAAAAAAAATATGTGATCAATAAGATAATGATCCAACACTTCTCTTTATTTCTTCAATTTATAAAGTTCTTCTTTTGTCTCCTTTAGCTGGAGATCGATGGAATGGGTTGATGCATGAATGGCCATGGATAAGAAAACTTCCATTGATAGCCATGAGCTGGCAAGTGGCCATGCATGATAATTCTATGGATGAGGGAACTTCCATGCAGGGGCGGAGCTAAAGTACACAACGGGTTCGGCGAACCAAGTAGCTCTGGTTCAAATCATGTATTTGTCTTAAAAAATTTATTGAATATATATAAATTATTAATTTAGAATCCAACAACTTAAAACGATTAAAATTCCGAACCCAGAAACTTGAAATCCTGACTCCGCCTTCACTTCCATGCATGGCCACGAGCATGCAATGGTGGATGAGGGAACATATGATGAAAACCACCCGCAGGTATAGGTGGATGAATAAATAATCATGGATGTGGATGATGTAATTATGAATGAGGATGTATCCACGTATGGCACCAACCCGTTTGTTTATCTTGTGAGGATGCACCACATTTTTGCGTAGTAACAACGTTCTTAGTCCCAAAACATAGGTTCAGAAATAGGAATATATAAAAGAGAAAAGTAAAAAAAAGAGCAAGAAAATAAACTTTTCTTAGCCATGTTTAATGGCTAAGAATTTAGGGTTTGAACTCTAAGATGAAATATGAAAGGTACTTTGGTATGGGTATATTTTAAGGTTGTCATTTGTCATGTCAAGCAAGACATTCATATGTTTTTGATATTATAAGGTCGTTAATTGTACGAATCGTCCCCAGATCGAAACAAGTTGAACCGATTGACTGCCCCTTAACGGCTATCTTTATAAAATTACGTCTCCTTCACGCGCCATCAGATGGAACCGCCGGACGGCGCCGTCCCGGCACGTCTAGGAGGTCAAACGATTCCAAATAACATGGCGAACCAACGCTATGATCTAATTGGCACAAACTTGACCTATGCTACAAAGGTCATCTCGGCATTGACTGCTCCAACCTCTTCAATTTGCTATGGTAGGAAGCTGTAATAGCAACTCATACTACACACAATGGCATGCCGGAGGTTTTATTCAAAGCTACAAATTACTATGGTGTTATGATTGAGGAGTTCAAACTCACAATCGTTGGGAGATTCCTCAAATCAAGACCCCAAATTGACAAAATTAGGTCAAAATTCAAGGAATTAATATCGATTAACGGCTCTGTCAAGATTGGGGTCTATGACATGTATAATGTGTTCCTTGATTTCACTAATGAAGATGATTTTAAGGATGTATGGTTTAGAAGAGTTATCGAAATTGAAGGTCAACAAATGTGGCTGCAAAAATTGTCTCCGGAGTTCAAGCCGAAGAAAGACATGTCTATCGCTCCGGTATGGGTTCTTCTGCCTGGCTTACCTTTTTATATGCACAGTTGGAATTATGTTAAATAAGTCGTGAGTACAATTGGTACTCCTCTTGAAATGGATTTAGCTACTAGATAAAGAACAACACCTAGTATGGCCAAAGTAAGAGTTGAAATCGATTTGCTTAAGGAACAACCGAACTCTGCTTATGTCGGACAAATATATGAAAATGCACCTCAAAAAGGCTTTGTGAAAAAAATTGAATTTGAGGGTGTTCCTAAATACTACAAATTTTGTCAAAAATTAGGACACAATTTGGTCAATTGCAGAGCATTAGAAAGGAAAAAAGCTGCTGAAAATAGAGAGTTAGAGGTCCGAAAGACCCCTGAAAATCAGAATGAGGATAACATGGAACTTGGAGATCATAATCTGGAATTTGTTACAAAGTTTGGAAATGTTGATAACAAAGAAACATGTGGACATCTTAATAGAGATGCTGAATATGCTGCATATGGAATTGCTGTGAATGATGAACAGAACAAAATCATTCAAACTCAAAAGAGTGAAATTCTAAAATATAAACCTGCTATTAATGGTATTAACAGAGGAACTGCTGGACTAGTTAAAGAAATTGCATCTGCTGCATCTACGCCATCTGCTGAATCTGCTACATCTGATGCTGCCAAGTATGGACAACCTGAAAACAAGAAAAATCAAAGGCATAATGCTACTAATTCTGCGACTAATGCTGCTGCTATTACTGTCGGTAATGTAGTTAATACTGCTGCTAATTCTGCTGCTAACACTGTTTGTAACACTGCTGCTAATGCTGATAACAGAATCAATCGAATGAAAAAGAGTGACTTAAAATTTGATAAACACTTGCAACAACCTTATAGCAACATCAGGGAGAGATTTAGGAAAAAAACAAAAAAAAAAAAAAACAAGGAAAGTTGCCTAAGAAGAAAGCCAAGTTTTAGCTTTTCTGCTGGTTATATCAGGAGGAAAAATCATACCAAAGATATAAGTTTGGCCCTTCAAAATCTGAACCAGCACAGTACCCATGATAATGTCGTGAATGCTAATGTTGGTGAACAGAGAGATCAAGCTGTCAACGACCAAGATAAGGTTATTAATGACCAATCTAAAGTTGCCAATGATTAACTGCCTTCGAGAACAAAACTAGACAAACAAGAGTAGAAAGTTTCTACCAATAACACTGGAATAAAGGAGAATCTGCAGGAGTCCATTCGAGAAAATGAGAATTTGAGTGAGAGGGAAGATACTGAGAACAGAAAAATGCAAAAGAGATCCCTTAACTTAAGTGATTATGTCAATGAATCTACTAGTGTGCCTTCTAAAATTCGAAAGCTTCCTGCGATTGAGATGGTAGTTGATCTCGATATAGAATCCAAATCCAAATCCAAACAAAATATATTTATGACTCGTCAACAAATTGAGGTGACATCCTCTAATAGGGTGACAGTAATGGTTCCGGAAGATCAAATACAAACCGATGCAAAAGATGAATCTTTCCGGATCGTATATTCCAAAGAAAAGAAAAGGAAAAAAGCAAAGAATAATAAAAGCAAAGGTACTGCACCTCCTAAATTGGGACACTCATGCTAACATGAACTATTTATATGATAAATTCCATTTTTTGGAACATTAGAAGAGTGAATACCAAAAAAAGCCTTACCAAGGCTCAAAAAATTGATCTCCATCTATAAAGTGGAACTAGTTGCTATTATGGAACCTTTTGTTAGTACTAATCAAATAGAAAGGTGCAGGAGATTTCTTGGATATCAAACATTGTATCTCTAATTAAAATGGTCAGATTTGAATCATGTGGTCAGGCAACAATATGACCACTATCTTGAACAACCACGAACAACATCTTACTATCAAATTGCATTATGAGGTTGCCAATAGTGATCTCTACATCATAGTAGTGTATGCTAGATGTACTCCTGAAGAAAGGAGAGAGCTACGGAATAATCTGGAGCTAACCAATTTGCAAGTGAATTGTCCATGGTGCATTGGGGGCGATTTCAATGTCATTCTGGATCCATATGGGAAAAAAGGTGGAAGACCTCACAGAATGAACAAAAGTCTAGAATTCAGCACCTGCGTGGATAATTGTGGTAGGATAGACTTGGATTTTGTTGGTCCAAAATACACTTGGTGTAACAATTGGGAGCCAAGAAGAAAAATATGGAAGAAATTGGATAGAGTTTTTATTAATTATGATTGGTCCCAGATCTTTCAAAACAATGTTGTCACCCATTTGGCTAGAACTGGCTCTGACCATAGACCTATCCTAATTCAATGCAAGGACACTGACCAGCAGGGGCCTAAATACTTCAAGTTTTTAAATTTTTGGACTAATCAACCAACTTTTTTGTAGGTAGTTGAAGAAGTTTGGAGGAATCATATCAGTGGAAATCCTCTGTGGAGACTTCAACAAAGCTTAAAATGATGAGGAGAAGACTGACTCAATGGTCTAAAGACGACATTGGCAATGTTTTCAACCAAGTTCAATACTGGAAAATAAAATGCAGGACCTAGAAATAATGGATCTTATGAAAAATAATGATACAACCAGAACTGAACTAAACAAAGGACAAGGTGATTACATCAGATGGATTGGGATGCAAGAGGACATTCTCAGACAGAAAGCTAGGGTGGATTGGTGTCACGACCCTAATTCACCAATCGTCAACCTGTCACGACGGCACCCAGTCTTTGCGACTAGGTAAGCCTGATGCATTGCGGAAATTCAACAATCCTTGTGGAAACAATAATTAAAACATAAATAACATAAGATCATGTATTGAGTTCCGCCTGGCACATACATGTCGACACAAACAACGTAAGTAAAACTCTAAGACCCGGAAACCCACGGGCAACACAGGCTAAGAGTAAACATATTACAAATGCTCTAACACCCCAGAATGTCTATAACAATTGAGTTTATGAAAGAAACTGTCAACTACAGGTAGAATAGAAGAAGGCTATTCGGCTCTACGAACGCGGCAGATGCATACCTAAAGCCTTCAAAGCTGCTCTGAAATCCTTAATAGTGTGCCTGAACAGATGTACCTGGATCTGCACAACAAAAGTATGCAGAAGAGTAACATGAGTACACCACGGCGGTACTCAGTAAGTGCCAAGCCTAACCTCGATGGAGTAGTGACGAAGAAGGTCGAGGCCTTACTGAGAAGAACATAAGAAATAATGTAATAAATAAATAAACAGTAGATAATGAAATAAATCCGAATATCTAACAAGACATTAATTAAAAACGGAGTGGCTACAAGCACAAACTACAAACACACAGCAAATCACAGTCAAGATCTCTACATGGAGCTCCGGGAATTGAACCTGCAGTCCACTTTACCAATATCCGAGGATCTTCGAGAATCGAACCCGCAACCCTTTATACCAATAACAGAGGATATCCTCCGGGAATTGAACCCGCAGTCCTTTATACCAATACAGGGGATCTCCGGGAATTGAACCCCCAGTCCGTCATACCAATATCAGAGGATCTCCGGGAATTGAACCCGTAGTCCAACATACCAATAACAGAGGATCTCCGGGAATTGAACCCGCAGTCCCAAAAGCAAAATACACCACAACAATTTAATATTTAACGGAAAGGAAGCCAAATGCGAACAACAAGAAAGTCGAGAATCTAACATTCTTCACGAGAAAAAACAAATATGGCAATTTAGTGAAATAGAGTAAATAGTCCCTATCATACTTCCCAAGGAAAAATAGATATTTCAGTTGGTCAAATAAAGCAAGTAAGTTACTAACATATTTTCCCTAAACCAAACAAGCGAAGTTTCATTTTCAACACTTAAATATGGAGTAAAAACACTGTCTAAATAAGCCAAGTAAGGTGAATTTCCAACAACTAGCACAAGTACGCGCCCGTCACCCCGCGCACCAGGCTTTTAAATAATGACAAAGATATCCTAAGGGGAGAGGTCCCCCACACAAGGTTAGACAAGCCACTTACCTCGGATTGAAACAAAACCGCTAAGAAACAATGCCCTTGCCACGAGTATCCGACTCCGAGTATCCCAAATCTATTCAAACCAATTACATATTGTAAATAACATTGCAAGTAACTAATTACACCGTTAAAATTAAAGCTAAGGCGCGAAAATAGGGGAAATTCCCTAAATGCCCCCGGGCCCACGTGGCCAAAACTCGATGTTCGAACCAAAACCGGTTACCCATTCCCCCACGAGCTCGTATCTATAACTAGAATTGAAATAGGACCTCAAATCGAGGTCCAAAAGCTCAAATTATAGAAAACTTAAGTTCTGCCCAAAACCCTAAATTCCCATTTTTGAAAATCTTTGATTGATGTTGAGATTATAAATTAAAAGATGCTAAATAGTAGAAAAATTAAGTCATTCAGCTTTATAAGGAGATTTTGGTATTTCAACCTTTATTTGAAATGTTCACACTAATAATATAGTATAGTGTGAGAAATATTATCATGTACATTTCGGGTGGGGGTTGGAGACACCCTTATCCTATGTTAAGCTAAAGAAGTAAATAACTTAGCTAATAATAATAACCTGAGTGTTACCAGTTGAGTTATAAATAGTCCCCATTAAGCAATGGACCCTAGTAACCAAATATCAGAAAATAAGTAAGAAAAATACTTATTTCAAGAAAAATATGTTCTTTCGCACTAAACATATCTTGAGTGTGTTTTTTTTATTCTTATTCATTTGTTTGCAGAAAGTATTTGTACCAAGAGTTTTGATTTTAAATACAAAGTTGGGGAGGGGGGGGGGGGAGTAATTTTCATCGTACTCACAATTTTAACTACGTTCTACAACTATTAACATTTTTATTTGTAAATTTTCTCAAAAGAATCTGTCAAAGTTTCTGATTGCATGGTTAAATTGGAAGTGAGAATTATGAAGTCCTTGTAAATATTGAACTCGGATCTCTGGCTATAATAAAAAAGAAAATTCAATGTAATTGACTATTTTAAATAGCCAATGAAGGAGGAAAGTTTATCTACGTGTATCATATGCTAAGCCTAAAGGTTACAAAGATCATGTTAGTTTTGAAGTGTTAATTAAAACATTTCATTTCTTCGTATGAATATAAGTACATAATTTGCATAATCTATCATAAATAAACTTCTTCTGCAACTACGCAAGGAACAAAACACAAGTACACAATTTATCACAAAACAATCACACATGGTCATGAATATCACTAAATGAATGTGAAAAGAATGGACATTGGGCCTAACTCTACCCCGAAAGCTAGCTTATGAGGTGAGGATTGCCCAAGCCATATAAGGAGACCAAGGACCTCAAATCCCTCCGATGTGGGACAACTCAACACCCCCCATCACGCCCAGATCTCTGGAGCGTGGACAACATAAATGGGGCCCAACATCGGTATCAATAATTGGGATGGGCCTGGCTCTGATACCATGATAAGAATGGACATTGGGCCGAACTCAACCCCAAAAGCTAGCTTATGAGGTGAGGATTGCCCAAGTCATATAAGGAGACCTCAAATCCCTCCGATGTGGGACAACTCAACAGAATCATTATTAAATTAGCAACAACACGGTAGCAAATGAAATGAGTTTCTAACTCACTGAAAAGAAATAATACACCATTGGTAAAAGTGGTAATATTGGTCTTTTTATGTTATAATTTGAATGAATTTGTCTTCATATAAGGATGAACATAGTTAACCCTCGAAAGTGTCGTAAATAAATTAAGAGAATGTTTTAAAAATATGCGGCTATTTTTATGTAATAAGAAAAAAAAAACCAACAATTCAAAAAATCGTCAAAATCCCAAGTAGCAAATGAAAATTAATTGCATAAACCAATTAACAAAATATACTCAATTTACATTAACCATGACAACCTCCTAATGCCAGTTCGTAAATTTTATTATTACCAAACACAAAAAACTCACTAAGAATTCACCTCAAGCGCATATATATATATATATATATATATATATATATATATATATATATATATATATATATATATATATATATATATATATATATATATATGAACATACCTAAAACATGCTGAACAAACAAAGGAAAACATCATCGGACCACAAAATAGGGAAAGCTGAAAATGGTAGAATATAATACTACTATATAATAGTCTAAAGAATCTTAACCGTTGTTTGTAAATTGTAATTTATTGGAAGATGTAATACACAAAACTCCACACCATGTCTCTTCCCATTCACCTGATTCATTGTAGTACAACCTTATTATTTCTAGAAAAGTAACTTTACTTTTTGGTACAAATCTATTATAGAAGTGGTGTTTAAGTAGAGGGTCTTCAGGAAACAGTCTCTCTGTCCCGGGGTAGGGGTAAGATCTGCATATATATTACTCTCTTCAAACCCCACTTGTGGAATTTTACTAGGTTATTGTTGTTGTTGGTGTTGGTGTGTAAGTAGAGGAGAAAATGGTCATCTAATTATTATTGGGCATTTTAGGGGTTGCTCTAATGGTAAGCAACCCCCACTTCCAACCGAAAGGTTGTGAGTTCGAGTCTCCCCAAGAGCAAGGTGGAAAGTTCTTGGAAGGAAGGATGTCGGGGGTCTATTTGGAAACAGCCTCCCTACCCTTGGGTAAGGGTAAAGTCTGCGTAGACACTACCCTCCCCAGACCCCACTATATATATATATATATATATATATGTATGTATGTATGTATGTATGTATGTATGTATGTATGTATGTATGTATTGGGAAAATTTGGTTCCCCACGTCCACATATTATCCACATACGGCCTCACTAAAGAAGGCGGTATCATAGTCGACTTAAGTAAGGCCGGTCCCAGTCAATAAACGGACCAAGTGATGTGACTCACTGTAATATCACCTCAAGCTCTGACATTCATATATCGAGGCCACCAACTCTTGTACTTTTTTTTGTATTATTTCGAGGAAGGTCCTTTAGTATATAAAGGGGACCTTCTCCCTTTGCAAAAATTTGCGTGTATTTCCTTACTGAAAATATACTACTCTCTCTCTCTCTTGTGCAAAAAACCTGTTATACATCTTATTGCTCTTAAATCTCGATCATATTATAATCTCCGATTTCTATCGTCTAACATTCTCTAGATCACATTACCCTTGATTTCGATTGACCCATATCATTTTTTATTATTTTAAAGCTAGTTAAGTGTTCGAATAACTTTTTAGCCAAATAATTTGGCGCCTTCTGTGGGAACTTCGAGAATCAAAGTTGTAGTTTGTTTCTAGAGATCCTTCGAAAATCCACCCTCTACAACCTAGAATGGCTTAAAACAATGCTAGAATGAAGGCTATCTTGGAGGTTAGAACTACCTCACGGGCACTCTCAACGCGGCTTCCGAAGGAGATGCCCTACAGACAACCCCCAGTACTTTGATAGGCGTGGAAGCCTTACCCTCCTCATCAGAAGATCTAGTGGTGCCACGAGAAAGAGAAGCTTCAACGTATACCACTAAAGAAGCACCCCCAGAAATAAAGAGATTACTAGAAGAGTGGCTGACAAGCACTCTGAGCAGTTAGCCAAGAAACCACCTCAAAATGATAGATGCACCCCAACAGCAGATCATGTCGCAACCGAGGATGAGCTCGAGGTCACAATAACAAACAACATTCCCATCGATGTCCAAGCTAATGGCGGAACACTCGTAGCCATCCTCAAAAAGATGGAAGAGATGGAGAACGAGAACAGATCGCTCCGCGACCAAATGAAGGAACACCAAGAAAGTGTGGATAAGATCCCAGGCGTGCCTAAGTTGCTACCGAAGCGAGACATTAGAAGGTTCGTCGAACAACCCTACACGGAAGGAGTCGCGCCATACCCTATCCCCAAATTATTCAAGATGCCCCCTACTTGAAAGTATATGACGGGACCACCAACCCCAAGGACCACCTGATACACTATGTTACAGCCGTCAAAGTCAACGACTTATCGAAAGAACAGGTACCATCCATACTTCTGAAGAAGTTCAGTGAGACGCTGACGGGAGGAGCCCTAACGTGGTACTCACAACTACCGGCCAAGAGCATCTCAACATTTGAGGAGATGGCTGATAAATTTGCTACCGCCCATGCGGGGGCGAGAAAGGCGGAAGCACGGGTCAACGACATTTTTGCTGTGCGTAAAACCCCGGGATAAGGACTTAGGGAGTTCCTTGCCAGATTCAACAGATTCATAATGAGCCTACCGAACTTATCCGAAGGCATGGCAGTTGCGGCCTTTCAGAACGAGCTCACCAGAGATGGCTCGAAGGCGACCAAGAAGCTGCTCAGCCGTATCCTGAAATATCCCTCCACCACCTGGGAAGAAATACACAACGCCTATTGCACCGAGGTACGTGGGGATGATGACGACCTTAACAGACCGACCCCAAGGTTGACAATGGTACACCCAGAAATCCGAGAGACCGGCGCAACGAGGGAAGGGGGAACAAATCCCACGCCTCAGCAGGGAAAGACATCAACCATACACCAGGTCCTCACACCCACCACCACCAAGGCATGCAGACGCCTTGCAACAACATGTTGCTCCGCTAAGGAACAAAAGAGGTACGCCCCCTCCATTATCTGCACATAACTTTTGTGTGTCTCCTTCAGAGGTAGTGTACACACTAGAGAAGCTGGGCAACAAAGTATAATGGCCAGCAAAGATGAAGTTCGACCCCGCCACCAGAAAGTCAAATGCCCAGTGCGAGTTCCACCAAGAACGAGGGAACAGGCGGAGGACTGCATAGGTCTCCGAAAGGAGGTAGTCCGAATGTTGAGCCAAGGGTTCTTGAAAGAGCTTCTCAGCGACAAAGGAAAGCTCAACTTCGCATGAGGGCTGAACCACACCATGATCCACCAAGCCCGCCCTCACCAATACGTACCATCAACATGATCATTGGGGATGGAAATGATTCGGCGATCAATCACGTCAAGTTCACCACCACCCACAAGCTGAAGCGAACTGTCGCCCATGAACGGTATGATGACTTCGAAGATAGTATCACCTTCTATACGTCTGATGCCGACGGTTTGTGTTCCCCCCATTATGATGACTTAGTTATTACTTTACGCATACTAGATACTAATGTTAAAAGGATCATGGTCGACGATGGAAGCGGTGCATGTATCATTCATCCAAGAATCCTTGCACTCATGGGACTCGAGGATAAAATAATCCCGCGTTGCATAACACTAACAGGTTTTAATAATGCAGTGGAAAGAACCTGAGGCGAGGTGACGCTGCCCATCCTTGCCGGTGGAGTCTCGATGGAAACCACCTTCCACATGATGAACCAAGAAACAGCATACAATGTCATTATCAGACGCCCATGGATACACGCCATGAGAGCCGTCCCATCCAGCTTCTACCAAGTGATCAAATTCCCAACCCCATGGGGAGTGCACTGCATACGGGGAGAGCCCCGCACCGCCCAAGAATGCTATAAGATAGCCCATGATTACACACATACCAAACAGCTCCAAGGAGCAAGTGCAGAAGAATAGTAATCAGCCCTGTCGGGGACTAAGGTCCATCCGACAGAGAACGCCAACGAAGATCCTGAGGAGCGACCCCGCAAAGAAAGCATACATAGGCACGGCCTATCAAATCCAGGTCAGTACCGTGAATTTTTATCTAACCATGCGGATCTGTTCGCTTTTTCTCATGCAGATATGCAAGAAATTTCACGAGAAATCACCTCTCACAAACTCAATGTCGACCCATTGCACCCGCCCGTCCGGCAAATGAGAAGAAAATTCAACGCCGCCATTAACGAAGCAGTGAGCGAAGAAGTGGATAAATTGCTAGCCAATGGCTGTATCAGGGAATCCAAGTACCCATAATGGGTCGCCAACGTCGTAATGGTCAAAAAGAAGAATGGGAAGTGGCAGATGAGCGTAGATTTCACTGATCTAAATAAAGCATGCCTGAAAGACTCTTTCTTGCTGCCCCACATCGACCAGTTGATAGATGCAATAGCAGGCCATGAGCTGTTAAGCTTCCCTAATGCGTATTTCGGCTACAATCAAATCATGATGGCCGAATAAGTTTAGGAGAAGACAACTTTTATCACCCATCAGGGGACGTATTGCTATAAATTAATGCCCTTCGGGCTAAAGAACGCAGGGGCCACTTACCAGAGGCTAGTGACGACAATGTTCAAAGAACAACTCGGCAAAACAATGGAGGTCTACATTGAAGAAATTTTTGTCAAATCATCGAAAAAGGAGGATCACCTCACCCAGTTGAAAGAGGCCTTCAAAATACTAAGGAAGTACGGCATGAAACTAAACCTGAGAAATGCGCTTTTGGAGTAGCGTCTGGAAAGTTCCTGGGCTTTCTAGTATCACAAAGAGGCATCGAAGTCAACCTTGACCAGATCAAAGCCATAGAGGCCATCCCCGAAACGCTAACCAGCAAGAAGCAGGTGCAGAAATTAACGGGCCAAATAGCCGCCCTCTCCGGGTTCATCTCACGCTCCTCCGACAGATGCCACAAGTTCTTTGATGTACTGAAAAAAGACCAGGGACTGCAATGGAACTGAGAATGCGTAGAAGCCCTTAGGAATTTAAAAGCATACTTTTCATCATCGCCCCTGCTGATTAAGGCCAACCTCAGAGAACTATTGCTGCTATATTTTGCCGTGTCAAAGGTTGCAGCCAGCGCAAAGGTACACAATCTCCTTTTTATTATATCAGCAAAACATTAGTGACGCCGAAACCCGGTATCCCCACCTCGAGAGATTAGCCTTGGCACTTGTAGTAGCTTCACGAAAGCTACAACCGTATTTCCAGTTCCATCCCTTACGGGTGGTGATGACCTTCCCTCTAAGGAGCATCGTGCACAAACCCGAACTCTTAGGGCAACTCGCCAGATGGGTCGTCGAGCTCAGTGAGCATGATATTACATACCTCCCAAGAACCGCCATCAAGTCACAAGTCTTAGCTGACTTCATCGCCGACTTCAGCGCCGAAGTCCTGCCAAAGGCGGAACTTGAGGCACAACGCGCATCCTTCGAGAACGACCTATGGGTCCTTTATACGAATGGCGCCGCCAACGCATCAGGATCGAGACTGGGACTCGTTCTCGAAGTCCCCACGGGCGAAACAATTCGCCAATCCATACGATGCCCGAATATGACTAACAACGAGGCCGAGTATGAGGCCGTAATTGCATGCATGAAGCTCGCCACCAAGTATGGAGCTCGCTGAATTCTCCTCCACTGCGACTCCCAGCTTGTGGTAAACCATATCACTGGTACTTATAGAATCAAGGAACATTGGCTACAAAAATACCAGTCAGAAATCCGTAGGCTGATGACTACATTCGACGAATGCCGTTTCGAACAAATTCCTAGAGCACGAAATACCGAAGCGGACGGCCTGGCGAAGTTGGCTGCCGCCACCAAAAGAGTCAACAAAGAGAGTGTGGTCACGCTCCTCCACTCAGCTATCGATCACACCGAGGTACTTTCCTTAAACCTAACTTGGGACTGGCGCAACCAGTTCGTATCTTACTTGCAGGACGGGACACTCCCCCTTGATAAAAAAGAAGCAAAAAAGCTCCACGTACAGGCTGCCCGATATTGCATGATCAACGGCGACCTTTATAAAAGGACGTTCGGCGGCCCCCTAGCCAAGTGCTTGGGAGCGCAACAAGCAAGACCTGCACTCGAAGAAGTAAACGAAGGCCATTGCGGTGCCCACACTGGCAATCGCGCCCTCGTTAGGTGCATCATACGCGTCGGCTACTATTGGCCCACCATGAAGAAAGAGGCAGCAGAATACGTCCACCGATGCGAGCAGTGCCAAAAGTTCACCCCAATGATACACCAACCAGGAGAACCCCTTCATTCCGTCACATCCCCCTGGCCGTTCATCAAGTGGGGGATGGACATAGTCGGCTCGCTACCCCCAGGACGAGGAAAGGTATGATTTTTACTTGTTTTAACTGACTATTTCTCTAAATGGGTGGAAGCAGGTGCGTACGCACAAATACGCGAGCAGGAAGTAATCACCTTTATTTGGAAGAACATCATATGCCGTTTTGGCATCCCCAAAGAAATCAGCAGCGATAATCGGCACCAGTTCATCAGTTAGAAAACGACTGAGTTCTTCGCAAAATGGCGCATCAAAAGAATACTATCCACGCCATACCACCCTGCCGCCAGCAGTCAAGCGGAGTCCTCCAACAAAAAAATCTTGAACATACTCAAAAAGAAGCTCGAAGATGCCAAGGGACTATGGCCCGAACTACTACCCGAAGTCTTGTGGGCACACAGAACCACGCCCAAATCCAGCACCGGAGAAACCCCATACTCATTGGTTTATGGAACCGACGCGGTCATACCTGTCGAAGTGGGCGAACCCAGCTTAAGGTACTCACACACTAGCGGATCGAAAAACGACATCGACAGGCTCCAAGATCTTGATGAAGCCGAAGAAAGAAGAGGAATGGCCCACGTCGGAATGGTAGCCCAAAAACAACAAGTCGAAAGATACTAAAACAACAGGGCAAAAATAATTCCGCTCAAAGTAGGGGATTACGTCCTCAAAGCCAAGACTCTGGCCTCAAAAGACCCAAGTGAAGGAAAATTGGGCACAAACTGGGATAGACCCTACAAAATCACAGCGGCGGCCGGGAAAGGAGCATTCCAGCTAGAGACAATGGAAGGAAAGACACTCCAAAATAACTGAAACGTCGCTCACCTCAAACGTTTCCACTTCTAAAAAGGTGAAACTTGAGTCGTACTCTTTTTCCTTTACCCGAGTTTTTTCCCAATTGGGTTTCCTCAGGAAGATTTTTAACGAGCCGGCGAAGGGGTCACCTGGAGATGTTTGTAGCGTGAGTGCATCATGTCCACCTCTCCATGTACACTCCAAGCCCGACATGATACAGGGACAGGATTAGTGTGTGCAAAGAAAGGCTACGGCCACCTCCAAGTGTATAAACAGGCTACGGCCACCTCCAAATGTATAGAAAGGCTACGACCATCTCCAAATGAATGAAAAGGCTACGGCTATCTCCAAATGAATGAAAATGCTACGGCCATCTCCAAATGAATGAAAAGGCTACGACCATCTCCAAATGAATGAAATGCTAAGGCCATCAGGCTACGGCCTTTATTTTACATGGCTATGGCCATCGTTTTATATGGCTAAGGTCATCAGGCTACGGCCTTTGTTTCACATGGCTATGGCCATCGTTTTATATGGATAAGGCCATCAGGTGACGGCCTTTATTGTACATAGATATGGCCATCGTTTTATATGGCTAAGGCCATCAGGCTACGGCCTTTATTTCACATGGCTATGGCCATCGTTTTATATGGCTAAGGCCATCAGGCTACGGCCTTTATTTTACAGGCTATGGCCATTATTTTATATGGCTAAGGCCATCAGGCTACGGCCTTTATTTTACATGGCTATGGCCATCGTTTTATATGGCTAAGGCCATCAGGCTACGGCCTTTATTTTCCATGGCTATGGCCATCGTTTCATATAGCTAAGGCCATCAGGCTACGGCCTATATTTTACATGGCTATGGCCATTGTTTTATATGGCTAAGGCCATCAGGCTACGTCCTTTATTTCACATGGCTATGGCCATCGTTTATATGGCTAAGGCCATCAGGCTACGGCCTTTATATTACATGGCTATGGCCATAGTTTTATATGGCTAAGGCTATCAAGCTACGGTCTTTATTTCACATGGCTATGGCCATCATTTTATATGGCTAAGGCCGTTAGGCTACGGCCTTCGTTTTACGTGGTTATGACCATTATTTTATATAGCTAAGGCCATCAAGCCACGGCCTTTATTTTACATGGCTATGGCCATCATTTTTCATCGGGCTACGGCCTTTATCTATACATGGCTAGAGCCGTCGTATTCACAAGGCTACGGCCGCCTATTTTATATGGCTAAAGCCATCAGGATAACTTTACACAGCTATAGCCGACAAATTCCAAGCAGCTACGGTAAAGAAAAGTATGACGAGATGCCAAATGGTAGAAAAGATTACTTACAACAAAAATTATATGTTTTCACAATGGGGAACAAACACCCCTGATACAAAAATCAGTATGAACAAGTATATTTTACAAAGACCCTAAGAGACCACTACTTATCTAGCCCGGCCTGGCCCTCAGGTGGCCCGTCCTCATTTCCAGGAGGGTACGCCCCGGAAATCCAAGAGCTAGACTCCAAGCGATTGATATCTGCTGAGTTTCCCCCTTCCCGGGCCGGTGATTCAGGACCGTAGCCCGCTGCCTCACGAGCGACTCTAACTAGTTGGCGCTGGTTCTCAACCTCCGCTTCAGACGCTCGACCAGCCGCCAGGAATTCCTCAAGCACGACCAACCTGGCCTCTGTATACACCCACATCTCGTGTGTCTCATGAGATGCATCGGCTTGCGCGAGAGCTAGCTTAAGCTCCTCGACCTCGGCCTTCGTGGCTTTGAGTTCCTCCGTTAGAGCCGCCACCCGAGTGCGCAATTCTGCCGCCTCCTCCGCCACAACACGACCGAGCTGCAGCTCCTCGTCCTTGGCCTGGATAAGGACCTCCATCTCCGCGGCCCGAGCAACAGCGGCCTTGAGCTTTTCATCCACCTTTTCCAGCTCGGCAACTTTTTTTTTTCAATCGCGCCTCAGGCTCCACTAGTCCCTCACGAACCCCTATAAAGTTGGGGTCCTGCTTGTACATGTCAGCCAGGGTTCGATGCGCCTCGTGCGTCTTATTGTACTTCTGCGCCAGCCAGTTGTATTTGGCCATCTACACTTTCCGGCGCCGATCCCTCTCCACCTCCAAGACAAGAGTCTAGAAAAGAGACCAAGTAAGCACGGGAAAATCATAACCCTACATAAAGAAAGGTCATCAAGCAAGGCAGAGGCATACCTGTAGGGCCGCGCCTGCCACCCTTTGGGCGAAGGCTTTAACACTAAGCTCCGGCAGGGTTGCGCGCTCGGCACAAACACACAAGAGCATCATGCTGGAGGCCGCCTCCTCGCAGTTCTCCAGCAAATTAAAGTGACTTGGGATCACTATACAACGAGAAGATTGGCGGGCCATCATCTCCACCCGGTCCAAGGGCCTGCTTCATCTGTTTGCGCTCTCCGTGGCTGCCCCCGAGCCCGCCACATCCATGTCTTCGCTTCTCCTCGCCGCGGCCTCCCTCCTAAGATCAGCTCTTCCTGAGCGAATAGCCTCTGCCATAAAGGTCGTCTTTGATACAGGGGAAGATGGCCTAGCCTTTCCTGACTGGGTGGCCACGGCTTTTCCAGTGAGGATCCGACACTGCCTCCTCTCCAACTTCTCCTCCTCTTCACGGTCCCCCTCCGCAGGGTGCGGGGCGGGCTCAGAGTGGGTCGGAACGGCAGAAGGCTTCCTTAGGGGGGCAATCTCAGGGACAGTTGTCGGCACCTCCATGGGTGCCGTCCCAGGTACAACCCCTATCATGGCGTCATATGCAATCTTTGGGGCCGCTTCTAATGTACCTTCCTATCATAAGGGGGCGAAGCACTGCCCCTGGACGTGCCGACGAAGACAAGATCCGCCTCAGGATCGGATACAGTCCTAGAAGGATCGGTCGCAGTCTTCTTCTTCTACTGCTGCTTCTTCTTCCTCGCCTTCTTAGAGGCGCCCCAGCCTACCAAAACACATGTGAAACGGTTAAGAAAATTATATGGGCCCCCAAGCCGTAACAAAGATTAGGTAAAGCCGTTATCGGCCGGGTCGTGGAGCCTAAGGAATTCAGTAAAAAAACGGCTTTCCTCTGCAAACGGTATCAGCGCCTGCACGCACGACCTAATGTGGCCAACACTACGAGGAGGGCGAACATCCACTGCATGAAAACAAAGGAAAACTTTCGACGGTGAGAACCAGCAAAGTAAGGTCAAAAAAGTAAACATCATGCACGGCAATACTTACGTGCGTCATTTCACACTTCTGGAAATCCATCAGGGTTGGATACAAGGTGTTCGGTACGGACGTAGAAAATCTCGTCCAAAATTTACGGTTGGAATTCTCGTCCACCTGCGCCACGAAGCTTTTCTTGCCCCTACTCCTCAACTGGAGCATAGAGCCTCTCATGAAAACCACATTGAACATTTGCAAAAGGTGATGAACAGTCACCTCTTTTCCTGCCTTCGCCGCGTAAACGGACACTACCCTGCACACCTTCAAGGCATACAGGGTAAGCTGGGCTGGACACGCTCCAAACTAGCGACACAACTCCTCCGCTAAAGGGTAAATTGGAAAGGTGTATCCAATTCGGAAGGCGTATTCGTAGAAGGCACTGTACCCGGTCCTAGGCACGTTGGCGTAATCTAGACCCCCGGGAGTCATGTCAACGTGATTGGGAATATCATACGTCTCCCTGAGAGAGTCCACGTGGGACAGCGTCATCTCACTATGCTCCCAAGGAAGGAATTTACGCTTATTTAGGAAGTCGCTCCTTTTGCTCATATCACGTGGGAGCAGGTTGGCCGTTGATAGAGGAACAAAAACCTCCTCGGCCTCCTCGCCGTCCGAGGATGACGAAGCCCTGGTAAAAGCAACGTCCATGGTTCTGTTATCATCACGCCTACGTTTAGCCATAGTGAATGATGTAAGAAAAAGGTATTACGGGTCGCAAGTTCGATTCTTGAAAATGAAAATTTCAGAGAAGAAAAGAATAGCAAACACCAGAAAAAGATAGGGAAAAGGGTGAGGAAATACTCTCTGAAAAGGATCGAAAGATGAACCTAGTCCAACTCTCCACCTATGTATAAGAAAAGGTACACGAAAATCGAAAGGGTATGATTCAAAAATCGGCGCAAGAAACTCATACGTCACATCATAACCTAAACCACCTCGGGAGCAGAAGTAATGATCATGCATGCGATCGATGACGTTACCTCAAAATGAAATTCCAAAAAGGAGGTAACATGTCAACGGCATGACCTTTTCACACACGAGCGGGTCTCTCACAGAGGTATCAATAGGAACGGCCAAATTTCCATAAGCGTCAAGCACGCATGTCCGTCCATTGGAAACGTTTTTCGACTGGGTCCCCAATAAACGGAGGGATTATCTGTATTGGGCAAATTTGGTTTCCCACGTCCACATATTATCCACATACGGCCTCACTAAAGAAGGCAGCCTTATCATGGTCGACTTAAGTAAGGCCGATCCCAGTCAATAAACGGACCAAGTGATGTGACTCACTGTAATGTCACCTCAAGCTTTGATATTCATATATCGAGGCCACCAACTCTTGTACTCTTTTTTTGTATTATTTCGAGGAGGTCCCTTAGTATATAAAGGGGGTCTTCTCCCTTTGTAAAGACTTGCGTGTATTTCCTTACTGAAAATATATAACTCTCTCTCTCTCTCTCTCTCTCTCTCTCTCTCTCTCTCTCTCTCTCTCTCTCTCTCTCTCTCTCTCTCTCTCTCTCTCTCTCTCTCTCTCTCTCTCTCTCTCTCTCTCTCACGTGCAAAAAACCTGTTATACATCTTACTGCTCTTACATCTCGATCTATATATTATAATCTCCGATTTCTATTGTCTAACATTCTCTAGATCACATTACCCTTGATTCCGATTGACACATATTATTTTTGGTTGTTCTAAAGCTAGTTAAGTGTTCGAATAACTTTTTAGCCAAACAATATATATATAATACCTTATTAAGGTTTAATTAGTCCCATTTTGTCTTCTTCATGTTTTTTTTTTTTTTGGGTAACTGGCACCTTTTATTGCTTGAGAAGAAAATGTTGAGAGAGAAACCTCTCAATTTTTGATTTTTGCTATTTCCCGAAATTACTACTTGGGTGGCAGACACATATCATAATTAAGAATTAAAGATTTATGCATAATAAAAGGAATCATAGCTCTTTTTTATTTCTGATTACAGAGGCGGTGTTGGCCAGACTGCTTTGTAGTTTGTACTCTCTCCGTCCAATTTTAGTTGTCCACTATCAACTTTACACACACCTTAAGAAATAAAAAATAAAGTACATAATTAAACATAATACTCATATTAATTAATGCATATTTTTAATGAATTTAAAATAAATAATTAATATTGTGAGTATAATAGAAAAAAACAATAAAGTTTATCTTAATATGCTAAAAGTGACAAGTAAAAGCGAAAATCTATTTTTAAAATAATGGACAAATAAAAGTGAACGGAGGGAATACATATATACATTTTGGTGATTAGTGAAAATTGTTTAATTACCAAATCATTTGTTCTACTCTTGCTAAGCATAAACCATCTTACAAAAAAATCTGAAGATCGTGTCTTTCAGGTCATATATCTTGTTCATTTTGCTCCAGTAAATCACTAAGGTCACCAGCCTCTTCCTCAACTATCTATCAGTATACATTAGATAGCAATCTAGAAAAGTTTCTCAGAGAATTGATAATACATACAAGGAGACGAATATGTTGTTCCATCACGATCAACAACCAAAAATCGGATTGCACTGGAAGAACAATTACATTACTAATACAACATAGTTTCTAGTCGCGATCAGCATCTTCCAATTCTTCATCCTCGGGTACACCACGAAGATAGAGGACATTATTACATCTGCGAAAGTAAAAGCAACAAGGTTAAGTAAAAGAAGTCGCATTTTCGTTAAGGAGCAGGCATTTCACTTGCCAATGCTTTTATAACAACAACAACCCAGTATAATCCCACTTAGTGGGGTTTGGGGAGGGTAATGTGTATGCAGACTTTACCCCTACCCTTGGGTAGATAGGTTGTTTCCAAATAGACCCCAGCATCCTTCCCTCCAAGAACTTCCCACCTTGCTCTTGGGGAGACTTGAACTCACAAATCTCTCGGTTGAAAGTGGAGGTTGCTTACCATCAGAGCAACCCCTCTTGTCAAAATAAAGTTATATAACTATATGAAAAGACTGCCAACACTGAATTGGTGATTTTCCATGAGACAATTGATTAAAAACAAATTAATAAGTTTTTATAAGACATAAACAGATCATTATTATCGAGTGATGTGGGAGACAACTATCACACAGATATTTCTCTATCATGAACAGATTACCATGACAGTATGATTATTATGCTCAGATGTTGGCATGTATTTCAAATTCGGTCCACATGTCAAGATCAAAAGACGAAGCCATGAAGGTAGTACCTAATCAGGATCTCTCCGAGAGAACCAGTGCACTGTCCATCAATGTATTCTTCTGCGTTTGCAAGCTGCAAAAAGAATAACATGATTTCAGAACATCGCACAAGAAAAACACACACATATGCACACATCACTAGAACAAGCAGATTACTAGGAGCTTGTGATAACTTCTTCGGACGATGAACATAAAAGGCTTTTACTGTAAATTTTGTTGTTTTGTGCTCGTTAATTTTCTGATTTTATTTGTAAACCCATTTGTAAAACAAGTTCTCCTCCCAGAGTCATGTTTTTTATGTTTTTTATGTAGTCAGGGATAGGTTAAGCTATGCTTATCCGGATTAGCCTTCAGGCGCAGCTAAGATTATTTTTACTTTTCTGTGCTGCAGACAAATAAATTAGCTATTCATCTCCTACTTCATTACAGTGTCAGACAGAATCTTTGAGAAATTTCTTTGTACTTTCCTAATATAAAGGAAAGACACCATAAGCTCGCAAATTCAAATGCAAAACTTGGATTGGACGGCAGCCTCATTGCATCTGTAGGTTTATATGGAAAGAAAGAACAGAGGTATTCAAGATGAAACAACTGCCTTACTCAATGTGAAGCTCAGACCTCCCAGATAGCTACAGTTCAGGTATAAGAAACATACAGTGGAAGGGACTTGAAACATGTAAAAGTTCACGAGCTTTGATTCTCTTAGTTTTAACACCTATTCCGTTGTTAGTACTGTATTTTTCCGTGTCTTCTGCTTAATCTCCGATCAATCTATATTATTGCAAAAACCAAAATGCTACCTTTTTTTCGTGAACACAACTCGGCATTTACTGAATACCCCCCCCCCCCCCGGGGCCAATTCCACAAACAGAAAACAGAAATGTCCCAACTATTGTACAGTTGACAAGAATTCGCCTAACGTTTGATATTCAAATAAATTAATTTCAACCTGTTTGATAAGGAAAATCTTAATACAGTAATTGTGAATACGGTGATCTAGACAGCAACTCATGCCTTGACGGTTAGCAATGAATTGTTCATAACAAAGAGTTAAGCATATCACGCGGATATAGATGCACATAGATCCACTAAATAATGTTCTTTTAGACAATGTGAAATTAAAAAGGACAGAAACTCATTAAAAGCATTACCTGCAAGTTCATGTATGAATCCACGGAGACCAAATACCCTTGAAAGAGAAACAACAAAGAAAAGGAGCTTAGTCAAACAACGACCGCCCGCATCTCATTCTCAAAAACCTTAACGAAGAGCATAATGTTAGGAATCAGATAGTGCGAGCAAAGTACCTTTGTACTCCATTCCCCATTTAAGCTTTACCATCACAGGCTTTCCCGTCAAATTGTTCAAATAAGGCTTGGGGTTAACTGGTACTGACTGCAAAATACCAAGGGTTTCCAAATATAGTATGTTACTCTACTTCTATTTCCATTCAAAAATAATGAGTAAATGGTATAAGACCATGATGATTATTATAGCCAAGATACAAACTTTAGTCCTAAACTCCTAATAATAGACTTTTTACAGTCACTCCAAAAAAGGAAAAAGATGAAAAACGTCGGGAAGTTCTTCAGAAGATTCTCAGTACCAAACCTTTGATTTTTTTGATGACCGAGAAATCTGTGCCGAGGGTCTACCAGAAATAGGCTCTCTATCTGTACAAGTTAGGGGTAAGGTCTACGTACAGTACCCTCCCCAGACCCAACTTCTAGGAATATATTGGGTAATGTTGTTGTTGAGAATTCTGTCTGGAGCCAACCCTTAGGACTAACCGCAACTTTCAGAACCCGGGATAATGGACCCCGCCCATGTACTCTTCTCCACTAAAATGCTAGACTTAGTTCATACGCGCTCGAGCATGTGACCTAAGTCACAAGTACCTCAACCTTTGCCACTTGAACTAGCTACCAAAAACTATATTGGAGTTCCACTTTTATAATTTAGCCTCTTTTATTTATCTAATACATGTATACTTGCTTCAAAAAAAAAACAATTTTAAATCTATACAAATTCAAATCAGTTCATCAAACAATTTTAAGATCAAAATCTAAATTCTAGCATACAAATCTAGCTGAAGAATTATAACATTGCAAGTACATGAACAAGTAGTAAACGTAATTACAGAAGATAAAACTTCCTTTTTCATATTAATTAACATAGTACGAGTTTAATTCGGTGAGTTATACAGGAATTAAATGGAAAATTAAGAGAATTTACCATGGCTTCGGTTGATTTGCTGGTGAGACGGGTAAGCTGCTACTGAAGCTCGGAAAACCCCTGGCAGTTGTGGCGGCGGAGTCTGCATTTGGTTATATAGCTAGGGTTTTGATAAAGTATGATTAATGTCATAAATGTCCCTCTTCTTCATTTGGAGTTTTGGACCGTGAATGCCCTATATTGTTTTGACGATGAACCTTATATGTTAATTACAGTGTGTTTGGTGATAAATAAAATAAGAGCCTGTTTGGATATAAGAATTCTTTTTCTTTTTTAAAAAGAAAATAATTTTTTCCGGGATCAGTTTTTGTTCATAAAAATTTTAATTTTCACTTGAATGTATTTTGAAAATTTTCGAAAATTTGAAAACTCAAAAAATCTGTTTTTTAAAATTATCATTCAAATCACTCACAAAATTTTAAACGAAAAAGGGCTTGATATATCTCGCTACTTTGTTTTATTGTTCAATCATGTCCCCTGTTATACTTTCCGTCCAAGTTTACCCCTGTCGTCCATCAAAATTCTATATTTGCCCCTATTTTAATGGTGGGACACGTGGCACATTCCGAATACGAAAAAGGGCCTGATATATCCCTATAATTTATTTCATTGTTCAATCTAACTTTCCGCCCAATTTTACTCATGCCGTACGTCAAAGTTCTATATTTGCCCATATTTTAACGGTCGGGATGCGTAGCATATTTTAGGATAAAGAACCAGTACAAAAATAAAAAACTCCAAACTGCCCTAGAATTCATGACCGTCATGCTCGTTTTTACCTCAAATTCTTTTGATCAAAATTTTCATACTTTTATCCGTCAAATCGTCATCTGATTCCGACGAACTATCACCAATATCACATTAAGCTTATATTTATTAAGCTTGGAAGAAAGTCGAGTACAAAACTTCCTAAAATATTTGTCATCATAGAGTTTTATGATCCACGTTTTATGGGAACTGCTACGACCGACGGAAAACCTTTCATTTCTATCAACCTTATCGCTATCAATCAAACTTTTTTTTCCTCTTGAAAAATGAAGTAGAGAATTTCTCTATAACTTCTTTTATCTACTTAGGAAATGTTAAATCCTACCTACACCATCACTATTTTGAAGCACATGTCGTTGGCTTCTCATTATCATTGTAGCTAATAAGATCAACAACTGATCAAAGACACACCATGTCATGTACTGTATCCAAGTTATTCTCTGTATCCAAGCTCATCCCGAGTAATAGTACCCCGAAGAAGTTGATGACGTTATTAGACATGCAATGGAACTTCCACCAAGAATAACTAAGATAAAGTACTGGAAGAATGTGTCTTTAATTGTTATTCTCATTAGCGACAATGAGGATGAGAAGGCAATGGCATGTGTTTCAAATAGTAATGGTATAGGTAGGAATTTAGTATTTTCTAAGTAGATAAAAGAAGAGCTTATAGAGTAATTATGTACTTCATTTTCCATGAGAAAAAGAAGTTTAATTGAGAGTGACAAGGTTGATGAAGACGGAACGTATTTCATTGGTCATGGCAATTCCTATAAAATGGGGATCATAAAACTCTATGATGACATAGATTATAGGAAGTTTTGTTCTAAATTTTCTTTCAAGTCTGATCCAGCAAGTTTAATATGATATTGGTGATATTTCTTCAGATTCAGACAATGATTTGACTGACAAAAGTATGAAAATGCTCTTAAAAGAATTAAGAGTATTCCCATACTTTTGTCCATCAAATCATTATCTGAATCCGAAGAAATATCATGAATATCACATTAAACTTGTTGGATCAAACTTGGAAGAAAGTTTAGAACAAAGCTTCCTATAATCTTTGTCATCATATAGTCTTATGATCCCCGCTTTATAGGAACTGACACGACTAATGGAAAATATTCCGTCTTCATCAACGTTATCACTATCAATCAAACTTTTTTTCCTCTTGGAAAGTGAAGTAGATAGTTTCTCTATAACCTCTTTTATCTACTTAGGAAATGTTAAGTCCTACCTACACCATCACTATTTTGAAACACATGTCGTTGCCTTCTCATTATCATTGTAGCTATAGAGATCAACAATTGATAAAAGACACACCATGTCAGGTACTGTATCCAAGTTATTCTCTGTATCCAAGTTCATCTCGAGTAATAGTACCACGAAGAGATTGATGACGTTATTAGACATGCAATGGAACTTCCACCAAGAATAACTAAGATACAATACTTGGTGGAATGTGCCTTTAATTGTTCTTCTCATTATAGTGACAATGATGATGAGAAGACAATGGCATGTGTTTCATATAGTGATGGTGTAGGTAGGAATTTAATATTTCATAAGTAGATAAAAGAAGAGCTTATAGAGGAATTATGTACTTCATTTTCCATGAGGAAAAGAAGTTTGGTTGAGGGTGACAAGGTTGATGAAGACTGATGGTTTTCCATTGGTCGTCGCAGTTCCCATAAATGGGGATCATAAGACTCTATGATGACAGATATTATAGGAAGTTTTGTACTCAACTTTCTTTCTAGTCTGATCCAGTACAAGCTTAATGTGATATTGGTGATATTTCTTCGGATTCAGATAATGATTTGACTGACAAAAGTATGCAAATGCTCTTAAAAGAATTACAGGTAAAATATTTTCAGCATCCTTCTCTACCAAGAAAAACGTTTTACCTTTAATTCTTTTTAAGAGCATTTCCATACTTTTGTCGGTCAAATTATTGTCTGAATCCAAAGAAATATCATCCAATATCTCATTAAGCTTGTACGGATCATACTTGAAAGAAAGTTGAGCACAAAACTTCTTATTATCTTTGTCATCATATAGTCTTATGATCTACATTTTATGGGAATTGTGACGACCAACGAAAAAATTTTCATCTTCATCAACCTTGTCACTATCAATCAAACTTCTTTTCCTCTTGGAACGTGAAGTAGAGAGTTTCTCTATAACCTCTTTTATCTACTTAGGAAATATTAAATCATACATACATCATCACTTTTTTGAAACACATGTCGTTGCCTTCTTATTAATATTGTAGCTAATGAGATAAATAATTGATCAAAGACATACTCCGTCATGTACCATATCCAAGTTATTATATGTATCAAAGTTCATCCCGAGTAATAGTACCAAGAGGATAATCACCAAAGCCACCAGACAACTTCATGATGCCAATGAAGCAAAATGAGTTATTCAATGAAACTCGTATTGTAAAGAAGAAGAAAGAGACTGGTTCAGAAATGAGGGTCTAGCCACGACTACATACATGTAAGTTTTTTACTTTTCATTAAATATTTTGATTTGCTTTTATATAAATTTGAAATACTAATTCAATATAATTTTTTATATATGTTCAATTCGCTTCACAGCTGACGTGGGGGAATTCATACGCAATCAACCACCTAATGAACCGAGTGAGGCAATCCAACTTTCAGACGAGGATGCAAAAAAGAACACTCCTTCGATACTTTATATACTATTGTGTTAGAACTAATTTATATACCAATTTACTCTTGTGTTAGTTCTCTTTAGTTTGAGTGGGCTTGTAATAAGCATTAACTTAGTTTTGTTAGCTTAATGTGTTAGTTCTATTTAACTTTATTCTTTGTTGCCTTTAATTGCTTTTTATTGTTGTTGTTGTTAGCATAAATGCCTATTTAGGAAATTGGTATGACTGGAAAGTGGTGCAGCTGCCAAAACATGCAGTTTCTGCCAAAATAATACACAGAAAAGCGACCAAAGATGGTCTCTATTTGGTCACTTTTCATGTTAAAAAAATAAATTCTAGAGAATAGCAACCAACTTTGGTCGCTATTTTTTCAAATTTCTACAAAAATCGACCAAACTTGGCCGCTATTTCATTTAATAAAATTGGTGATATAGCGACCAAAGTTGGTCGTTATTGTTTAAAAAATAAATTAAATTCGTGTATTTAGGGACCAAAGTTAATCGCTAGTTTAATAAAATAAATAAATAATTGAATTAAATATCGACTACGTTGGTCTCTAGTTTTCATATTTTAAAATATAATATATGGATTAGAGACCAAAGTTGGTCGCTTTTTAATAATTAATAATAAATAAATAAAATATATTTTTTATTTAGAGACCAACTTTGGTCGCTAAAATTGTATTAATTAATTAATAAAGCGACCAAAGTTGGTCTCTATAGTCAATATCCAAAAAAATGGGTTCATTTAGCTTAGAGATCAAAGTTAGTCGTTAATTAGCGACCAACTTTGGTCCCTAAATAAAAGGGACCATCAATATAGCTACCAGATATTTTTGGTCGCTTTTTAGCTTGCGCTTTTTTTTTTCTCAGAATTCTAATAGTGCGGGGGGCAGAGATGCCGTTTTCAGGTATCTTTGGACGAGATTCAGACATAATACATGCATCTTGTTAGACCACGTTGGTTAAGTCATGGAGAGAAGGAACAAACTATATGGTGCTCTCACAAGCTTCGGAAAATTCAGATGAGCGTTAATCGGCAAATGGAACCTTCAAATTTGCGGTTAGAGTAGTAAAGTATATAAATCAATAGCACCAGGTTACATAACACCAGAGAAAGAAAGAGTTCAGTAAAGTAGTTACACCTCATGAACAACATATATATACACACACGTTCTTGGCCATTATAGTTTAAGTCGTCTTACCAATAAGTGGCACACTCATCTACTTCTCTGTATCTGTAAACTATGTAAGAAACTACATGGATCTATGTGATTCCATTTGATATCTATCAGTGAGTTTATCGGGGGAAATAGATGCATCCAATCCTAAGTTTGGTTAACCGTAGTTTTTTAAGCAACGTAAATGAAGAAACTAGAGTATTTACCTACTGTTCTAGGGAAATAAAGTAGTATCATGATAAGTGTAACGAACCGGCCGGTCATTTTGAGCTCTAGCGCGTCGCTCAACAGTCTGGGACCATGAACAACTTCATTTAAGATACTATAACTTGTACATGTGGTTGGAATTGAATTTCGAGAACTCAGAGTTGATTTGAAAAGAGAATTCTCATTTCGGAAGTTTAAAGTTGAAAGAATCAACTAGGATTGGATTTTGAGTAAACAAACTCGGAATCGGGATCTGAAGGTTGCAGGAGGTTCGTATGATGATTTCAGACTTGAGTGTATGCCCGGATCGGGTTTTGGATGACCCGAAAGCGTTTTGGCGCCTATTGAGGAACTTGGCATTTTGGAAGAAATTTCATAAATTTGGCTTGAAGTGCATTTCAGTGTTACCGATGTCCGTTAGGAATTCTGAGACTGGGAATAGCTCCGCATGGTGATTCTGGAGCTGGGAGCGCGATTAGAAGTGAATTCAGAGGTCCGTAGGTCATTTTGGAGCTAGTTTTCTAAAGATAGAAAATTGAAGGTTTTTGAGAAGTTTGATCGGCATTCGAATTTTTGATATCGGGGTCGGAACGCGATTCCGGAAGTTGGAGCAGGTCCGTAATGTCGAATATGACTTGCCTGCAAAAATTTGGGGTCAATCGAATGAGATTTGGTAGGTTTCGACATCTAATGTGAAAGTTAGAAATTTCAAAGTTCATAAAGATGAATTTTAGCGTGATTCGTGATTTCGACATTGTTTGATGTGATTTGAAGCCTCGACTAAGTCCGTGATATGTTTCAAGACTTGTTGGCACGATCAACGGGGTCCCGAGAGGCTCAGTTGAGTTTCGGGGTGGTTTCGGACCATTTCTAGGCCATTTATAACTGCTAATTTTTGGTTATAGTAGTGTTCTATGCGATCGCGGGGAATTGGTCGCAATCGCGATGAGTAAAATGTGAGAAACAGGCCAGTGAATCGCTATCGCGGAAAGCCTTTCGCGATCGCATAGAGTAAATATTCTGGTGCACTGACTCGACTTCGGGGGCTCATATCTCACTATCTATAAAGAATTTTGAAATTATGTAAAAATAAAAGTTGTATCTATTTGTATCTAGTTTCTAGAAAAAGTAAACCACTAATTATTTGGATTTTGGTAAAAAGAGATATGGTTGTTACACTACAGGGTGTTTGGGTATACAAAGAAGAAAGTTGTGTTACACATGGCCTGCTTTTGGCAAATTATATCTAGAAATCTATAAGGAATTGGGAAATAACCAATACATGAAAGTTGTATATCTTTGAGTCTATTTTTATAACATTTAACCATTTGTCATTTGGAGTTATGTGCAAATAGTTATAGTTATTCTACTAGAGGTTATCCGAAAGGCTGGGAAATTATTATCCGCAATCGCGAAACGTAAATTTTGGGCTGGAAAAATTTTTCTCCACGATCACGAAGTATTTTCCATGATCGTGATGAGTAAATACCTGGGAAGAATAGTATTTTAGTGGGTTAAGCTCATTTTTGTTTTTCTTCAAAGCATGGACGATTTTTAGAGAGCTTCGATAAGGGATTTCGGCATTTATGTAAGGTAAGTTACTCCTACTCATTTCCAAGTTAAATACAAGATTATATCATGGAATTAGACATGAAATTGTGGGAAATTTGAGATTTTTGGAAGAAAACCTAGAAACTTGATAAATTGGATTTTACCACGAATTTGAGCATGGAATTAGGAGTTGAGAATTTGTATAATTTTAACTGTTAATAAGTTTTTGAGTATATTCTCATTAGTTTGCCGTTATTTGGCTAGTTTCAGAGTGTTTTGCAACGATTCAAGTCGTCGGGAAGGCTTGGAGGCCGTTTATGGAATTTCGGAGTGAGTTGAGTCTCCTTTCTAACCTCGTAAGAGGGAATTGCACCCATATGTGAGTTAATTGGTTATGTGCTCATAATTGTGGGGGCTACGTATGCACGAGGTGACGAGAGTCTGTGCATAGCTACTATTATGCTATTGTCCGGGTAGTCTAGGATCCAAAAGCATGTTATACTTGGATTAATCGTGAACTTACTGACAACTTGAATTGCTTAAATCATATTGAATTAGTAAATAAATTTCTAAAAGTATTAAACTCCATTTTTGTTAAATTGTTAAAGGAGAATTGGCTTTTAATTGGGATAAATGTTCCCGGATAAATTCCTAATTGGCTATTTGCGCATGAGTTTTGATGTGTACCTGCGTATGATTCGCGAGGAGGGTATGTGTTTAAATTTTCGAGCGGGTCGAACGCCTCGGCAAATTAAATAGATGAATCTATGGTTCGCGCCGTTCGACCTTCGGCAGTGCATAGTTTATATTTATGTTGGAGCGGGCCGTCGACCTCGACATGATATGCGCATGTTCGAATTGCTTACTTGAAACTTGTTAAAGTTGATATTGCCTTCTTGGCCGCTACCCACTAATAAAGATAATGAAATTAAATCTTGAAAATCCTTTGTTAATTATTCAAGGTGTTTACCTGTTTTACAGCTTCGTGAGTTAGAACCTTCTATATAAATCCATGATTTCCTCGTGTTTTAGTATATTATTATTTGACCACTGGCAAGTGTTAAAGTCGACATCTCGTCTCTTCTTCTTCGTGATTATACGGGATACTTGTTGAGTACACGTTGTTTTTGTACTAATATTACACTTGTTGTGCATTTTTGTTGCACAGATTTATTGTGTGGCTAGTGGTGTAGTGGCATAGCAGCGTGGTTGACACAGAGACTAGGTGAGTTGTATTCCCCGAGGCGATTTTGCAGCTAGTATCGTCTCTTCCAAGATTCTATTTACTTTCTGTCCAATTGTATTCCAGACAGTTATTGCACTTATTTGGTTTCTCTTAGAAATTGCTCATGTACTTGTGACACCGATTCTGGGATGTATTTGGGTTTAAATTCATAAATATTAGAGTTGCTAAATATTTCATTATTAATTCTGAAGTATATACTGATGTGTTGTGTTAAATTATATAAAAGACGTATTTTCAAAATTATTAAAACAAGAACTTGATTAAATATTTAAATTGGCTTGCCTGACATCGGTGTCCGGTGCCACCACGTCCCTTAGTGGATTTTGGGTCGTGACAATATGGTATCAGATCACTAGGTTCCCCTTGGTCTCACGAGTCATTACCAAGTCTAGTAAAGTCTCGTGGATCGGTACGAGACGTTTGTGCTTATCTTCGGGAGGCTACAGGGCTGTTAGGAGTACTTCCCCTCTTGATTTCCTTATCGTGTTGTTTGATTCCTTTGAGGCTTATGCCTTTGATTCCTTCCTACTCAATCTTACACGACGCGATCGCTTGTTAGAAATCAAGAATTGAAGAATTGAAGAATTGAAATGGCACTACAAATGTGGTGCGGGATTCTCCCGGTATAGTTAATTGGACTATTATATCCACCTTATGGAAGAATATTCTACTATTTCGGCTCAGTAACAGAACTTCTAAGAGCCTTGAGGCTAGGCATGTATTTCCATGATACTTATGAGCCATTATTCCACACTATTGTTTTGATGGTAGGATGTTTGCCTACGTGCCGGGTCAGTGAGTGACTTGAAGAGAGGTTTAATCCGTGCATGATCTAGAGATTCAGTATTTTATTCCCGGCTGGGGAAAGGCATTCAGGCTGAGAATGTTCAGGTTTGAGATAATGAGAGGATGAGACTTGGTGTTTTCAAGTGTAGTGGAGTCTTCACCGACGATGTGATATCATCATCTTTGATTGAATGTGTTAAGTGGCCGGTGTGCTAGTTTTTGTCAAATTCGCCTTTGGAGTAGGATGTTGCGGGTCAGTAATGAAGAAATGGTGGTCACAGATCGCAGGAAGCAGTGGTTCAGGATGGAATCAGTGTTCCTAGCGTTGATGGCTCGAGAAAGACATCTTCGGAAGGGTTTAATGTTAGTAGCGGCTCGTGGGTTCAAGTGTTGTGAAGATAGATTTTATTTAAGGCAACAATTGAGCAGCAAAGCATGAGGAAGGACACGAGGGAAGTGTCAGGCGGTGTTTAAAACTTCTAGAAGGCCAGATATATGAAACACAGATCGATTGGTTGATTAAAGAATTGAGTTTTCCCAAAGTGGAAGAGTAGCGAAGTTTCTATGAGCTTGGTACTCGGATGACTACGCGCCTAAGAAGAGTTTGGAATGATCTGGGATTTTAGTGTCTGGTAGTTGAAGTCTGCGGGTTTAATTTGAAGTATGGGCTATTATGCGGTAGGAGATTTCATATGACAGAAAGGAGGTGCTTGAAATGAAAAAGGATGCAGCATAACTCTAAATTGGAAGGGTGTTGCCGCACATTTAATTGATGTCTACGACGGGTGAATGGATTGGTGCAGCCGTAAAAGGATCTCAAACATAGGATGTGTTACCTAAAATTCATAGTGATTGTACCCCTCGTGCGGCAGTGTTGGAAGATGTTGGGAAGTGATTTCCATAAGCGGGTCGTCCCCTGTGAGCAGCATAGCGGTCGGGTGGTTAGCGAAGCTTCTGCAAAGAATTATATTGGTTATACAACAAAGAGATCGGTTGTGCGAATGTGGATGATGATTCAGAATATGAAAATGGGGATTTACAGAAAGATTCCGAGAATTGCGTTGGATTATTGCGTTAGGTTATGTCAACAAGAGAGAAAGGATTCTGTTGAGTTCTAGAGTTGTGTAATAGTGGCTTCAAGCTAAGTGGGAGAGTCCCACCGCCTAAGATTGGGTTGCATGATTAACTACTTGCGAGGTTTCCATTTATTTGCATACGGATGGGTTGTTTCAACTACGGGAAAAGACCATAAGTGGTAATTTGAGCAAGGAATTGAAAAGGTGTGCTATGGTTGGCCTTGCTGACTCATGTTCAAATATTTGAAAGGATTTGTGCTTTGTGCTTTGTATGGATGCGGGTTCTAAGGGAAGTGATTCTGCTAGGTGTTTCGTCAAGAGGGTGTTCATGTGCTAGAAGATTGATGGAGTTGATTATATTCAGGTCCAAGTTGGAGTGGGTGACTCTCAGCAGCGGTACTAATGGATTCAAATGGGTAAAAGTGTGGTGCCTAATAAGGTCGAGCTTATAGGTACGATTAAGAATCAAACTTTGTAGCAGCTTATGAGAAGGGGCACATGATGTTCTGTGATGTTTTGACTTGCAGTGTAACATTTGGGAGGTATCAAAATGGTTTATGGGATTTGAGACAACATGGTCTCGCGATTCAAGGTCACTGGGAATGAGTGCAGATGTAGTATGTTATCTATTGAATTGAGCTAGTATTATATCTAAGGCAATCCAGGATAAATTGGAAAAAGGTAGATTGATTAGCCATAGTTGAATAGGCATATTGGGTGCAGTAAGTGATATAGAATTTGAAGTGAGGATCGAGGTTGCAATTCGGTGGTGATAGGGATGTCGCGGGCTCGGACGAGTAGGAAAGGATTTTCGATATTTAAAGTAAGTTGGTGGTTTCTTCAGTGTCACCTAAAATCAGTGTTTTATGAAGAAGGCTTTGCATCCTAGTTAGGGGTTCTTGATTGTTTTTCATTGTTAGAGCGGCCGGTGGTTTGGAAGTACGGGCCTGTTATATATTTCGGAAGGTTGTGGGAGTGTGTCCATAGGAAGATTGTACAAGTGTGACCTGTAGGCACTTGATTGATTAAATATTTAAACCAAGTATGAGGATTGTGGTGATATCATTAATTTTAGAATTTATGCCTGGAGGATACTCGATTTATTGGGTTATGGACTGTGGAGGTTTTACTCAGGTTATGATGGGTGATCTTGTGTGTTATGAGAAAAAGGAGAGTTATTATGGACATTTGAAAGGTTATTAGCCTAGTTCAGTGAGATCAGAATCAACTGAGGTCTATAGATGAATCTAAATGTGAGTATGGGCCTTATATCAGGACGAATGTGCTCATTTCAGCATATGCGCACCTTGTGAAGGAGTAATCGGACGCGGGGTGTTATTTCGTCGTCAGCTATTTCATGTAATGATATAATCGCACCGTGTGAGTTGTGAGATGACTTGGTGAATTTCTTATGCATTAAGGTTCCGCGTAAAGGTAATGTTATATGAGCAGGATGACTCTTGAGACTCAGATTGTATATCACACCTCAGTTGTGATTGAGTTTGTGGATTATAGTGTTATATGTCTCCCTAGGGAATGGTATTATACACTTAGCGTGTTTATGACTGATATTCAGTATTTTGTTGTAACGAGCAATTTAGCTCGATGTACATCTCCTTATATGAGTTCCATGTGTGGATCGGGTGGCACGCTGCCATATGTATGTTATGATTGCTCGGATCGGATTGCGCGCCGCAACAGTGTGATGTTCAGTACAGTTCCCCATATCTGTTTATGGTGTTCTGTTTCCTATTTGTTGAAGGAGCTCATATTAGTTGTGCGCCTGCGTCGCATGTATGATTCACGAGTGAGGTAATTGAATTTCCTTTTTAGAGTTTGTTTTCCTTTTGTATCACATTCTAATTGGTAGCTTATTGGCACATTGTGGCATCATATGAGACTTTGATCATGTTCGGGACGGCTTATGGCCGGAGTAGTTCGTACTGGGTGAGACAAAATCGTTGGATTTAGGATCGGTGCAATCTGATTATATGAAGTATTTTTTATAATATTTTTAAATTCAAAAGAAAATGACTATTGGTTTTAAAAGGTGCATGTTATGAAGAGATAGTCTGTTAATTCCAACAGACTCCTAGAGGTATTATAAATACCTAATCATCTCCAAGACGAAATCATCTGAAACTTTCATCTCTTTCTCTTCTACTTATTTTTTACAACTCTCAACTATTGTGTTCTTGTGAGAAATTCGAGTTAGTTGCTGAAACTTTAATTTCAGAGGCTTTGTAGAATCTTGGAATAATTCTGCCATAATCCTTGTAACAACAAAATAGGAAAACTTAAATTCCTTAAGGACAATAATTACACTATCAAGGCCTAATTATTTCGTCCTCATATTCTATTAATTTTTCTAACATGTACAATATGAACTTGTGTTCTCATAATCTTAGGACAATAACTCTTATCATTAGCTAAAGCTAAAACAATGATGGAAGTCGAAGCATTAAAAAGTTCCCTTGAACTATATTCCTTTATTTTCTTGTGCTTTAACCATATCAAGTTTAAAATTTAAAAACCTAGGTAAAAATAAAATACTAGTCGGTAGTGATTTTATAACATTAAAAATTCCCTAGGGGTCCTTTTGTCCCTAGGTTCAATTTCTATACTTGACTTCTTCAACATCACAAAACCACAAAAAACACAAAACTCATCTACAATCGGAATCCCCTACACCTATACCCCTAACCTATCATTACTTACCACGTGTACCAGTTGCTACAAAATTTACATATAATGACAAAAATACCTTTTTTTAAACGTGTCAAAAACCAATAAGCCAAACGTTAAACCCTTTGCATTTTACTCGTTATTCCAGTGTGACGCGAAACAGGATAGGACGTATATGTGCGTTTCGGCTTGTAGGGTTTTAAGCTTCTTTTTAGCTCCTCTCCTCTCTCTTTCTCATAGCCGAAAACTCCACCCCTCTTCTCTTTCACATCTTTGTTCAGTGAATTTCAGCTGAAAAAACCCTAATTTGATTATATGTAATAGATAAATATTCTCGTAAAAAGGCTTGATTTTGATTAATTTTTATGTAAAAAGTGAGAAGAGAGGGGTTTAATGGGTGAGGCTACAGCTACAATGAATCGAATGGAGGAAAATTTGGTTCCACAGTTATCTGGTCTTGTAGGGTCGGATCCGGGTACGGATACGTCGTCGTTGTTTCACCGGAGGATTGAATTTCATTTGGCGAGAAAGCCATTTAATGGGTTTATAAGTAATGGCGGGTTTCAGCTGGAAACGCTGAACCCGAACTCAGAGAAAACGGGTAAAGATAACGGGTTGGTTGTTGGGGCCGGGAAAAAGGTCGGTGATACTCAGATGGAAAGTAATGGGTTGGGTCCAGAAGTGACCTTCGGTATTGCCTTCAGAAAGATTATGAGAATTGTGAGTTTCTATTACTTTGTGCGTGTGTGCGTGTTATTTGGTTGTGTGTATTTGCTTATACAGTTTTAGGATATATTTCAGTTCCAGTTTATGTAACTCTATTTCCCATGTCATAGTTTATGTTATACTATTTCCTATATCACAGTTTATGGGACACTATTTGCTATATCACATAAATTGAAACCAGGAAGTAATAGAAATCTTGGATTTTGATATTTGGGTTGTCGTTAGTGATACTCGTTTTTGCTTTTCTTTTGTTGTTGTCTTGTTAAGCTTAATTTTTGGGGATTCTGAATTAAATTTTGATGTTTAGCTTTAAAAGCATCATTCCTTTTTGTTTTCCTCATTTTTTTCATTTTGGGTTTTTACTAGCTCCGAATATGTTTGCCATTATTAGTGGTCCTCTGAATTTGCACTATTTTATTTATTCTTTTTAGGGTAAAGGTCCAAATTTTGCCATTGTGCTATCCAAATTGCTTGATTTTGCCTTCCGTTACACTTTTGGTCCATTCATACACCTGTCTTTACCTAATAGTCTTGTCGCCGTTAACAGAGCTCTTATGTGAAATAAGTATACTCTATGTGTCCAAATTCTTTGAGAATAAGGATTCTAGAGCTCTAATTGAAGTCAAGGACAAAAAATGAGACATTTTTCTAGCGACGAGGTAATACTAGACCAAAAGTTTAAAGGAGGGCAAAGTTGCTCAAATTTGGATGGTACAAGGGAACATTTACCCATTTCCCCTTCATTTTAGGTAACTCAAAATCTATTTGTTATATCAACAGCTTGGTTGGAAGGATATGGTCTTCTCCTTTTTTTTGTCATACTTATTTTGATTTCGTACTAATATTCCAAGTACTTCTACATGACTATATTGGCCTGATTTTGGGACATTATTGTGTGGTTGCCATATAGTCTAATAGCTCCTTTTACCTGGAAGATTGCCGTATTTGTGAGATGGTTGAGTCGGAATTTTGATTTGCTTGGCTGGACAAGCTATTGATGGTTTCTTCTTTATAATGCCTTCCATCCATTATGACTCTGTACCCTACATCTTCACCTTCCTGTGCATAATATTCCGAAGGACATAGGCGACATAACAATGGCTAGTAATAACACTGCTCCACCAATTGTTTTAAGGCTTTGGATTGATCGCCCAATATCCTTTCACATGTTATCGAAGCCAACTTTTGATATTACATTCTCACAATCATAAATCTGCATTAAACTCCACATTTGAACCCCAAAGAATCAGTTACATGTCCTTGAAGTGTTGAATGTAGATGTCCTACATTCCTTGTAGTTTCATTTTCACTCTGAAAATGAATGGATGTACTTGTCTTACTATTATGGCCTAATTGAATATTGAATTATTCACAATAAACAAAAGAGCCAATTAGCAGAGCAAGTGCATCAATAAACAGTGATGAAAACTAGCATTGAAGGTTGGCAATATCAATAAGCGATTCTCCGTGCCTTTCAAATAATTCTTATTTTGATTATGGCCTCGAACAAATTGCTACATTTATTACATTTACAAAAACTGTTATGGCCTAATTTACGTGAATTTTCATCATGTAATTTTAGTACTCAAGTAGCCCAAGATGGTAGCTGATGGCTTGTGAGGAACTTTTAGATTCCTCTTTGTTCTCTGGTAGCTCTTACGTGGGGTTTAGAATTTGATATTGAGCTTTTTCCGAACAAAATGAACTATTTTATGCTTTACCTTTTCCTCATTTATTTTTTGAGTTGAAAATCTTGCTGACCAAAGATGCACCTGATGAGAATCACGTTGCACTTGGAGACAAAATGTTGTTTACAAGTCTCCATGCTGCTTAATTGTGGGACCCATTGTCTTTGTCACAGGGAGCGGGCTTGCAAAATCTGGGGAACACTTGCTTCCTCAATTCTGTGTTACAGTGCCTGACATACACTGAGCCTTTGGCAGCATACTTGGAAAGTGGGAAGCATCAAAATTCCTGTGAGTCACTCTACTGTGTGCGCGTGTTTGTTTTTCAGCAGGCTTAGACATCCTGACCTCCTTAGATGAGGAGGCTTATTACTTTGTATCCAGTGTCTTACTTATCTTTACAGGGTGCTGATAAATTGCATGTATGTGTGCTGTCGGGACCTCTTCTTAGATCTTGGGGCCAGTTGCTGAAATTAATTGGATTTGACTGGATACATGTCATTTTGTTATTTAATATCTCAAAGCTTTTTGTTTCACCATATTAATTGGTACCAAATGCACTCAAAACAAGTCAACCGGGTTTGTTAAAAATGTCTTACCCTACCTCTTAAAACAGTACTGTAAAAACTAATTGAAACTGGACAAGAGATGAGTTTAATGGTGTGTACTGCACGCAAAGAAGTTTAAGCTTTAGTTGGAGCAGAGCTGTTGAATAATGCCTTGCAGATGTATATTTTGAGATGCAGAGAGCCTCAGCATAAAATTCATGCTGCTGTCTTTAAATTATATCCACTGCCAAACCTAGTGGCTATTACAGACTTGTACATGGTAAGGGCTGTGTGTCTAAATTCATTTAAAGGAAATGGACTTTTTCTGGTCATTCATTCTGATACTTGGTATGCGATATGATTGATTGATAGCTGTAAAACAAGAACGGACTAGTGGTAACTACAAGAACGGTCATTCATGCAAATTGATTGATGTATATTTGAGATGCAGAGAACCTCAGCTTACTTTAAGTAAAACTCATGCTGCTGTCTATTAACAATATCCACTGCCAAGCCTAGTGGCTATTACAGTCTCATAAATATATACATGCTAAGGGCTGTGTGTCTAAATTCATTTAAAGGTTATGTACTTTTTCTGGTCATTCATTCTGATACTTGGTATGCGAGATGATTGATTGATTGATAGTTGTAAAACAAGAACGGACTAGTGGTAATTACAATATTATGCAGATAAGCTTTTGCACTTTTTGCACCTTGTATAGAAATGAATATATGAGCGAGTATATGAGCTGGTTCACATAATCTAAACTTCAGTTTCTGTAAATCTATTTTTCCTGGGATTCTTAATTTATTCAGCATATATGTTTGTTAACTCGTGTTATATTTGTTCTACTGAAGGTTATTTGGCTGGATCGACATATCTAGTTTTACTGGGATCTTCAGCGTATATGTTTGTTAACTTGTGTTTTATTGTTGTATTGAAGGTCGTATGGCTGGGTTTTGTGCTCTATGTGCCATTCAAAAACACGTGAGTCGTGCTTTGCAAGCAACTGGGAAAATACTGGCACCCAAGGATCTTGTGTCAAACTTGCGATGTATCCTTTCGATTCCAGTGTATTAGTTATTAGGTTCTGACTTTCGCTTTTACTCTGCCAATTTTAAGTTGTTCTTCCTCTGTCCATCATTCCCTTTTTCTTCCGATGCTTAATTTACCTATTTCTTGTTTTTTCTTCGTTTCTTACTTTTCAACAAGATTAGTGCAATTTCAGTCATGTTCAGTAGTTTTTTCTTTTATTTAGTACTTGCTGAGTTATCATGTAAGTATGATGTCCAATATTTTTCAAAGAGGGTGTTTGGATTGGCTTAAAAGCTGATCAAACCAGCTTAAAAGCACTTTTAGCTGGAAGTCTGGTGGCTTGACCTTTTTTGTTCTTTTTCCATTCAACTTTTTTGAGTCAGGGAATTAAAAAAGGAGTAGGATAACGATTTCCTTTTGTCAGAAGGCTGGCAACAGGATTCTTGCTTCTCTATCCTAGAGATTTGTACCCAGTATTACGCTCCAGGATATACCTGTTTTTTCCTTTTTTCCACATTTTAAGGCTTTTAGACATATATCAAAGTTAAATCCTTAATTATGTGTTAGGCATATCCCGGAATTTTCGAAATGCTAGACAGGAGGATGCACATGAATATATGGTGAATCTACTTGAGTCAATGCATAAATGTTGCTTACCTTCAGCAGTGCCAAGTGAATCTCCCAGTGCTTATGACAAAAGTTTGGTCCATAAGATATTTGGTGGTCGCCTTCGCAGTCAGGTACATCTTCAGTTGCTCTTCTGTTAGTATGCTAGACCTAGTAACCTTTGGGAGGAGTTCAGAAATTTTTTACTTCCCGTGGCTTTGTCCAGTTGTCCCAACAAAAAAAGAAGCCTTTCTGTGCTGGACATGTGGATATTTCCTTGATTCCTTTTCCAACTCTCTGACTCCTCCAATTGTATCTTTCCAAATGATCTGCAGGTGCAGTGCATGCAGTGTAACTTTTGCTCCGACAAGTTTGATCCGTTTCTGGATTTAAGTCTAGAAATTTTAAAGGCAGATTCACTACAGAGAGCACTTCAGCATTTCACTGCCCGAGAGCTATTAGATGGTGGTCAGAGGCAGTACCAATGTCAGCAGTGCAAACAGAAAGTGAAGGCCAACAAGCGGCTAACAATTGACAAGGCACCTCATGTCCTAACCATCCACTTGAAGCGATTTGGTTCACATGTTCCTGGGCAAAAGATCGATAAAAAGATTCACTACGGGCCTACTTTAGACTTGAAGCATTTTGTATCTGATACCTATGTAAGTGTTAGTTTTTCCTCGTTGTCAGGAACACCTTTACCTTCTTTGTTTCAGATCTAATATTTGTCATGTCAACATGATCTTTTCATATATTTTGTGGTTTGATTGATCTCCAAATAAGCAAATTAGCAGCATATAAAGTGGGATGATGAATTGATGTGAATGTTCTGGCAAGTTGGTTTGGGATGAATATGAATCTTCCACAATTATTATTTAAAGCCAAGGGATCATTGCATTGTATTTCAAGTAGTTGAGAAGGTGTTTTCTCATCAGCATTGCTGATACTCTTGTGGGATGGTAGTTGTTTAAGATTTGACCTATGAACCATTTTTCTGACATAACAAATAGTCGAAGCAATTCGAGTAGGCTGAATCTGAATGTGATTTATGGTGCTTGGTTTACTTCCTTTTCTTCTGCTTTGTCACATCTGCGATACTCATGGTTCCCCCTAATTTTGCAGGGTGGTGAATCGAAGTACACTCTGTATGGTGTGCTGGTTCATGCAGGTTGGAGCACCCATTCTGGTCACTATTATTGCTTTGTTCGCACTTCAAGTGGAAATTGGTACTCCCTCGATGACAATCAGGTATTTACATTTTGTTTTCTGTCTTTTCTCCAGGGCATGGGACTACTCATTCAATGTTTATTACTTTTACTAGGCGTTTGGACATAAGAATTGTAAAATTTGAAAAAATGGTGAAATTTTATTTCAAGTGAAAATGGTATTTGAAATTTAGAGTTGTGTTTGGACATAACTTTCAGTTTGGGTTGTTTTTGAAGTTTTGTGAGTGATTTGAGTGAATTTTGAAAACCAGCTGTTTTCAGTTTTTCAAATTTACAAATATAAATTTCCAAAATGCATCTTCAAGTGAAAATTGAAAATTTTATGAACAAACGCTTATTTCGGAAAAAAGTGAAATTTTTTTGAAAAAATCTTCCATCAAATTTTATGTCCAAACAGGCACTTAGGATACACTTATTAATCTAGAAAGTTCATTGTGAAACCATGTTAAAGTTTTGTTTTCTTCTTCTTCCCTTTAGGGGTTGCTCTGATGGTAAGCAACCCCCACTTACAACCGAAAGGTTGTGAGTTCGAGTCTCCCCAAGAGCAAGGTGAGAAGTTCTTGGAGGGAAGGATGCCGGGGGTCTATTTGGAAACAGCCTCTCTACCCAAGGGTAGGGGTAAGGTCTGCGTACACGCTACCCTCCCCAGACCCCACTAAGTGGGATTATACTGGGTTGTTGTTGTTGTTCTCTTTATGGTAGCATATAGTCCTTACCAGTTACAGCTAGCAAAAGGCAACTATGACACTAAAGTATGATCCCCAAATAAACTGTCCACGTAACTCTTGAGTTCAACTCTTTGGCTTTCAAATGCACTTTCATGATGTTTATTTTTGTAGTCTTTTAAAAACTTAATCGAATGGTTTGTAATGTATTTTGTTTGTCATAAAGAATAGCTTCTGAATATTTCTACTCTTCTATGTACTTTATAGGTGGTTCAAGTTAGTGAGAGAAAGGTGTTGGAGCAGAAGGCATACATGTTGTTCTATGTTCGGGATAGGAAATCTCCTGTGCCTAAGAAGTCTGTGGATGTTGCCCGCAATGACAATGTGACTACTAATGGCATAGGAAACAAAATGCACTCTAATCACAGCCAGAGATTTAAGGATACTGTTCAAAATGGAATTCATGTGAAGAATGTGGATTCCTTTTCTGGTGCAAAAGATCAAAGGGAGACATTAAGTTCCGAAGTTTCAAAGGAAACTTCATCAAACGGTCTGGCACCCCCAAAGGTTAATGGTGTAGTAACTAATGGATCCTCTTCGCTTGGAGGGGCTGTACAGGAAGAAAAGTCGAAAGTGCAAGAAACAGGTGAAAGAGCAAACGAGTCATCTGTTGTAGACACAAGGGGTGGACCATGCTTGCTTAAAACTAATCCAACTGCTCCAGTCTCCAATGGAATTCATAGACTTGAAAACAAGGGGGAGACAAGATGCGAAGACTCTAATCCGCTACCTAATGGCAATGTCAAGGAGTTAACCTGCTCTGCTGCAATACCATTTAGTTCTAGCACCGTAAACAATGACAAAGATCCAAGTCTCCACAAACAAGAAGAGTGCAGCAAGGGAAACACCAACTCTCGAATGGTAATATAGATGAATTTTTTTTTGATTGTTGTGCTTGTTCCTCTCTTTTGTCATCTCTTCCTGCTTACATGTGGTCTTCCAGAACTTTCTTTGGTCCTCTTTACTGTGGATGTGGGGGATGGGTTACTGTTACAATATTGTGCATTGCAAGCATGCACTTCCCTACAGCTCTAATAAAAAATTAGAACTTATTTAGTTGGGCTTAAAATACAGTGATGACATTGTCCTCCCTCCTCCTAGGGCGGGGTGGGGGAATACCACCAAACAAACTTGGAAAAGAAACAGAACTTTTCTTTATGTTCTCTGTTTATTGATAAATATCCTTTCAGGTGAAAGACATCTCCAATGGTAGTTTTGGTGATTCAGCTGTTAATAATGATGTTGGACAGAGAAAAGCAGGTGCGAAAACCGCCGGAGCACTGAGCCAACCAACTGTGTCTAGCTCGACTGAGAAGGAAGCTATTGACAGGGCCTGCTTGAAAGCCAAAAAGAAGTCTTTCAAGAGTCGTGTTACCAAGATGCATCTCAGCTTTATGATCTTAGATCCAGCCTTAGGACTGCACAGGAAGAAGAAACACAAACAAATGAAACATAACATTGGTAAGAAAAAGCGCTGCGATACCAGTTCCTTGAATGAGAATAATGTCTCTTCTGATCTTGGGCCATCTACATCCGAGCTATCCCATACTTTGATCTCTTCTCCAATGCATTCTGAAAGAAAGAGAAAGAAGTCAAAAGTTGTTTCCAATGAGAAACCTTATAGTTTAGATACGAAAACTGCTGTACACAATGGCGATCTGCTGAGGAGTACAGTTGATTATGTGAGGGTTTTGAACAATGGCACTGTATTAGCAAATGACAAGCAACCACAAAAAAGTTCCAGCTCGGCATCAGTAGGAAACCAAGGTAGTGACAATATACAGTCCACAGATGCTAAAGAGACCAAAGGAGTTACAACACAGAAAGGTCTAGTGGACATGCTTACCAGGGGTTTAGAGTCAACTGGTGAGTACTTATCTGCTAGTTCATACCGCTTTGTGATTTTATTCCTTCTATTGAAGCTTTAAAAGTCTTTGAACTTTGCTGTTATCTGCTCAAGTATAACTGCTTATATTATTTGGTTGTCGCAGTTGCTCGTTGGGATGACGTAGAAGTTCCTTCCTTGAATGGTGTTGAAGCACAGAACGGAAATTGTGTCAGCATTGGGTACATTGGGGATGAATGGTGAGGTTTCCTACCTGTAATATGGACATACATGCTTGTGTTTAAAGATCATAAAATGTAGCCCTAAAATGCTGCTCCGCCCTCTCCCCCCGAACGCCTCCCCTCCCCCCATTTTTCCTTGTTATTGATGTAGATAATATTAGTCATACTACTGTTGACACCCACCTATATATTATCAGGGATGAGGAATATGATAGAGGGAAGAGGAAGAAGGTTAGGAACTCCAAAATTGAATTTGGTGGACCAAACCCTTTCCAAGAAATTGCAAGCAAAAAGGCAAAGGTAAAGAAAGCGAGTCTTGGGCGATCTAGCTCTGCAAATCAGCCTTTCAGGATATTATAATGAATCTGGACTACATATTTTGACTTTCACCATTCGAGAAACACAGCTCGAGTTCCACAGGAGTGTCACTGAGATGGTAACGGTTGCATCCCCAGGCCCCAGCTTGGTCCATATTAGCTTTGGCTGCTAAGCGTATTTTTAGCCTGCTATTAGAAGGCTTGAGCAAGTGATGTCTTTCTTCTTTACCTTGTTTTTCACCAGTGTTTTGCCATCAGTTTTGTTTTGTGAGAGGTCTCGAGAAAGAATATACCAGTGTGGACATTGTGGATCATGAGTCATTACTCATTAATGAATAACATTCTGGCTTGAAAATGTTTTTACCTGTGTTCTACCTGTTTGGCCATAAATAATTAAATGTTAAATTTTTTGTTAAGAGGAATATTTCAACTGAGATAATGGTTTCACTCAAATCAGGTGTTTTCAAAGGAAATTTGTGCTCAAACACTAATAAATTTTCATAAAATTTCAACTGTAATTTCAGATGCTCCCCCCGCCCCTCACCCCACCTTTTTTTCTTCTTATTTCCTACTTGGAGTTTTGGAGTGCATTGTTGGCAGTTTTGAAGATGTCATCATGTCAAGATTTCCTGAATTGGCTGTGTCCATTGTTTGGTGTGACATTGCAACTCTTCAGATTAATTCATTCTTTGAATAGAACTCTCCATTCAGATAAAAGGGTCTGTGCCGTCCTGGCGAATTTTACATCGACACTGGAAAGATACTAGGTATATAAATAAATGCAAATCTATTTAAACTTGAAATAATGCGGTTCAAATTGGTATCCCAATTCAAGAGACCATTTTACCATGTTGGGTTCCAAGAAAGAGAGGAAATCTTTTTACTTGTTAAAAGAATTATGTCATTAGAAAATATAAAGAGCCTCTAATTTTTAAAAAGTCTAATTTGTCTCGAAAGACAAAATATTAACTTCTTAGTGTTATGAAAATAATAAAAGAAGAACGAACAATATTGCAGAGAAAGAGAGAGAAAATTCTTATTGAATTTTGGGATGAATTACAATGGAATAGAATCCTCTATTTATAGGGAGAGAGTGATTAGCCACCAAGTAATAAACCCTAGAATCTCTCTAAATATAGACATGCACCATAAATAGAATTCTATTTATAAAACTCCCCCTTGAATGTCTATTCAACATATAATATGTCTCGTTAAAACCTTAACTAAATAAAACCCAACGGGAAAAAAATTCTAGAAAAGGAAAAAGAGCACACATATCTAACAATATGCCTTTTGGTTGCCTCGTTAAAAACCTTACAAGGAAAACCCAGCGGGACAAAACCTTGTAAGGAAAAAAGAGTGCAACGCGCATTAAGCCATTAACTCCCCCTAATGATTAACATCTTTAAGCATTTGCATTCCAATCTTATGCACCATCTTCAAAAGATCAAACAAATCAACTATATTAACTTGAATGAATATATTGTACCTTGAAATTATCAGTTGTGATAGATATGTAATGTCTTCACAAGTATCGTGGAATGACACTTCAATATCTCCATAGAGGTATCCTCACTATCACATTATCATGCTTATAGTTATAGCAAGATACAAATGTGCACAAATTGCACTAAGAAAGTGGTACTTCAAGATCAAGAATTGTATATGCTTCAAGCAACTTAAATCCTTCATGGATTGTCATATAAGTTAAGACATATAACCCATATAGTAGACTTTAGATGCATATCATATTTTTATGTCATGCTAGACATATAAGATATCGAAAACTGATTGCACATGTCATTGACTTTATACTTTCAAGTATTTGAACTACATCCAAAATTACATGCTTTTCATATGGAGTTAATTCTACTTGAATTGTGTCTCTTCCATTTGGACAATATTTTTCTGTCTATATTCGATAGACTTAAGATTCCCGTCTATACTTAGAGCTATGATAGATGTCGTCGACAAATATTTTATATCGGTTTCAATATTTTTTCATAACGACATAACATAGAGATCTTCATTCATATATTCAGGTATTTGAATCTCTTATGGGATTTTATGAAGTGTTATGTCATGTGATCTTCTAGATCACTTTCCTCCTTATTATGATCACTTTGATTATTTGTTCATATTCTTTATCAAGAAGTTCTATTTGAAACGGATTTGTCTATACGCTTTAAGCGTACCATAGACTTTGTTATTCTAGGACATAATAGGAGCATTTGCAATGAGAATATAGTTACTTTCTTTGGGTTAGCAAATGTGTATGGCATGCTTTGCAATATATTGTAAACGAATTATCTTTTTATGAACTTCAAGTTCATATTATCCTATCCGAGGATCTATATGTATAAATAATAATTCATTCCATGTAACTTTTTTTCTCAATTGTTTATCATGTCTCCCCCTCATGTTAGAAAAACTAACTTATTTCCTCAACTTTGAGAACCCATCTTTGTGTGTTATGGTGTTGATCAAAATATACACCACGCATAAATAATAATAAGATGGAATTATTTGGTTCTTGACCCTGAACCACTTGTGAGGGGAGAATATAATATACTCTCATATGTAACGTATATCAAAATGATATAGATAACTTTGTTCTCATAAGCAATAGTTTTGCTATTAAGTGGAGGCACTCAATAAATTATTTTGCTAAACCAGTTGTGATGTAAACCACCTTATCAAGAAGAACTATCTTGAATAAAAAATCGAAAATTATGCTCTATATTTAATTATTGAGCAAGTTACCTCTCAAACACCGGCCAGGTTGCGGGTTAATAATAATCGTGCATGTAACTATCTCATAGATGCATCTTATGTGGTGTACATGACAGGTGAATGTGCCCATATTAACCTTTGATATTTCCAGCATTCATGGAATTCAATCCCAATTTTAGTTGGTCTATTAGATAATGAGAACAAGTAATACAAGAGAATTCGTAAAGAACTTTCTAGTTCATTAATATTTACCCATGTGAATTCTCTTTTATTTTTGCACATCATACTTAAATTGATATGGCTAACACGAATGCCAACTGAATAAATTATCAATATTGATAAACTTCAGGTTTACACCATGACATGTGCAATTATCGATAAACCCCAAGTTTATTATGATATGAGTTTTTTATCAATAAACATCCACTTTGTTGTGATATTCGTTTATTTGTGTAGTACAAACTGGAGAATAAAGCGGGTAACTTTTCACATATATATTACTCCGCTACAAGTTGTAATAATAGAAGATATTAAATCTCTCCTTTATTTATTGTCTCAATATAATCAACCGCTTTCGCGTATACTTTGGAAACTGAATAAGTTTCTTTATGACTTACTACAATACAATACCTTATTGATAATCAATTGTATTTTTCCAAAATATTATAACTGACTCTTGCAGAGTTCTCAATTAATTTGGTACTACCACATATTCATCAACATCCATATGGTGAATATCTCTTTTAAAGAGAAAGTTATACCATTATGGTCATGGTCAAAATTATATGCATGATATTTTTCTTGCATTATTATTGTCCTTTAATAATTACATTGCCAAAATATTTTGGCGTACAATAGGTACGTGACCAATGGCCATTCATGCCATAATAAAGATATTATTCTCTTATATCATCTCAAACCTACTTCTAGAGGTGAGTGTAGTATATTCACTATCACTAGCACGTTCATATTCTTCTAAGAATGAATATGTATTCATAAATTAGATGTTGTCACACTCACACCATGAATGGACCATAAACATCTATATGTGCTTTATATAATCTCATATTATCAAATTGATAACAAATATTACTTTCACAGAGCGAAGGATTATTTTGAGAATCCTTATTACTCTCATTATCAAAATGATGACGATTATAGTTTCGTCTATTGCCACGTCCACATCGATTGATACCTTCACGGTAATAATTTTGTCTTCTATCAGACTTATCACATGCTGCTATCACATTCTCTAAAAGGAATGAGAATGGAGCAAATTCTACGGGACGAGTTTTTAATTCTTTGCCCACAATCATACATAAATTTGATCATGGCAAGGCATAGAAATTTACTACTTTGGATGGTTATAATTTTTTTCAAACTCCATTAGAGTTGCAATCAAAATTTATCGTCTTTGCTTGTATTTAAAATTAAATTATAGAATGACAAGAATTTGAAAGGGAAAAGTAAAATACTTACCTTAACTCCAGAATTTAATCATGAAGGAAGATCATAGAACATTTGATGATCATTATTCTCAATCCCAAAGCTTCTACTCAATTGGTTAGAGTCTCGTGCTGATAACCTGTTATGAAAATAATAAAAGAAGAAGAACAATATTGCATAGAAAGAGAGAGAGAGAAAATTCTTAATGAATTTTGGGGTGAATTACAAGGGAATAGAACCCTCTATTTATAGGGAGAGAGTGATTTAGCCACCAAGTAATAAAGCTTAGAATCTCTCTATATAGACATGCACCATAAATAGAATTCTATTTATAACATCTAGATTATATTTATTTCAATATAATAATTGGCATCAACTCTATATTTATTTGATAAGTTGATAGTTTATGTTTTCCTTTAAATTAAATGAAAGAATATTATTGATCTTAACTTTTATCTTATTACATCATAATTACTGGCTTTTAGATTTTTTTAGGGTATTGTGATCATTTATGTTTTTCTACCTGACTTGAAATTTGTGACGATCCAAAGGGTCATCACTTATTTTCTCTCTTTTCCGTGCTTTTGAGGCCTCAAAAAGCTTACTTTTAGTCGTCTCGATTTGCGTGCGCAGTCCGGACGCGTAGCCGGAAAGCTTATGTGTTATATTATGTAAAATTTGATAAATTGTGACTTTAAAATGGTTAAGGTTGACTTTGGTCAATATTTTAGGTAAACTGATCCGGACCCATGATGTGACGGTCCCGCAGGGTTTGTATGAAAATATGAAACCCGGGCGTATTTCCGGAATCGAAATCCGAGGTTCCGAGCATGAGAAATGAATTTTTGAAAGAAATTATTTTTTAAAATTTAATATAAAAATTTGAAATAAAAATAAATTAGAAAGCATTGGTATCAGGCCTGTACTTTTATTCCGGAACCCGGTACATGTCTTAAATATGGTTTAACAGCTTCCTGTGAAATTTGGCCGAAATTGGACGTCGTTTGACGTGTTTCAGATCTAAATATCTAAAGTTTGAGGTTTATGAAGTTAGAGTGAAAAATAATGACTTTGAGACTTGATTCATTGATTTTAATGTCGTTTTGGCGATTTGATCTCTCGGTTAAGTTCTTAGGATATTACTGAGTTAGTGTGTATGTTTGGTTAGGAGCCCCGAGGGCTTGGGAGTGTTTTGGAGGTGGTTTGGGGTGTTTTTAGCCTTAGGAAGTTGGTAGACTTTTCTGCAATTTTTACTCAGTCGTTTTCCTTTATGCGATCACATAAGTTTGTCCGCGATCGCGTAGAGTCTTTTTAGAGCCGCCCAGTTTTGTTATATGCAATCACGTTATGGTCCATACGATCGGGTACCTCTGCAAACCCATTCTATGCGGTCGCACCCTCCTTTTTGCGATCGCAATGCACAAAAGCCAACCCCCTTACATTTGTTCTATGTTGTCGCAACCCTTGGTATGCGATGCAGTGAACAACCCGCTGTACCCTATGCGATCGCATCCCTCAATTTGGGGTCGAATCTTAAAATAAATCATATATTTGAACTCGTTGGGTTATGGGTGATTGAGTTTTGGTTATAGCCTTGTGTTTGGACCATGTAGGCCCGAAGTCGAATTTTGTTATCTTTGGAAGAATGCTAGGGACTTTATACCTATGCTATGGGATTTTTCTATTGAGTTTTTATTGATATTATTGAATTAATTATGCCTAGATGTTATTGTTTCAGAGTCGGATTGTAAAGAAAAGGCGGTATTTGCGGGTTGTTTGCTATTCTTTTGACCGAGGTAAGTGTTTGTTCTAACTTTGGCATGAGGGAATAGGATTAGAGTATTGTTTGCTATTTGCTAATTGTTGAGTATGGTATATAGGCATGGTGACGAGTATCTATACCCCAGAGTCTAGCATGACCCTGAGTCTTGTTTGTGCTTATTCGGATTCAGTGATACCTTTTCCTTGTTAAATTGATAAATGTTATATAATGTGAAGAGTTTGGGGAATAATCACGATTTGTACATTTTTGAAGCGTTGGCTCGAACGAGAATATGACAAAATAGTAATAAGTGACCAAAAGAGAAAATGACATATTTATTCCCTTGCTGGGACCTGTAGTTATTACTGTTGTTGCTCCCTTGTCGGGATCTAAGTGTTATATGTGTTATCCCTTGTTGGGATGTTTAATATTATTTGTCTATCCCCTTGCCCCATTGGTTATGATTTTTGATTGGGTGAGGAAGAGTGAATATGCACGAAGGGTCATTATGTTCCATGTTTGAATATTTACGCAAGAAGGGTTATTCCGTGCCATGTTTTGAATATTTATGCAGGGAGGAACATTCTGTGCCCTGATTTGATTACGACTGCACGAAGGATCATTTTGTGCCATGATATGAGCGTTATGTGAGGCAAAGCACGAAGGAAGGTGCCGTGCAAATGTTAATTTTCCTGCTCTTGTTTATTTTTCTGTTGTTGCACAATTTCTTGCTTTAATTACTGATTTTATATCCGGACTGTACTTCCCCCATTGCATGCCCCCTCCCTCCTAACTATTTAATTTCTGCACTTTTCCTGTTATTGCATATATATATATATATATATATATATATATTTGAATTGCACAGATTGATTTGTAAGTCCTGTCTAGCCTCGTCACTACTCCAGTGGGGTTATGCCAGGCACTTACAACACATTGGGTCGATTGTGTTGATGCTGCACTCTGCACTTATGTGCATATATCGGAGCAGCCTATAGAGAGTAACAGTAGTCGGGGAGCTATTCTTCGGTCCAGGGACTTGCGAGGTAGCCTAGCTGACGTCCGCATGCCGGAGTACCTTTCTCTTTATTAGTTTATTTCTTTGTATCGAGACAAACACTGATGTATTTCATTCAGACTTTTATTTTAATACTCTATAGTAGTTCGTGAGTAGTGACACCAGACCCTGGGTAGAGGTGTATTCATACTTTCACATTTTGTTTTAAGTTATATAAGTTTAACTTTTAATTGTTTCGTTTTATCTGTGTTATCGCGAATGTTAAGAATATTTAAATGTTGGCTTGCCTAACTCCTAATAGAAAGCACCATCACGATTTCCGATGGTGAAAAATTCGGGCCGTGACAAGTTGGTATCAGAGCCAAGTTACATGGGTCTCACAACTCACGGACAAACTCGGTAGAGTCGGATGATCGGTATGGAGACGTCTGTATTTATCCTACAGAGACTGTAGAGTTAGGAAAATTTCACTTTTGTTCTTTCTTGTCGTGCGATTATGTTTCTCAAATACTGATTGTCGTTCTACTCTGTTCTTTCGCAGATGGCGAGAACACGTGCTTCCTTTTCTACCGCGCAACAGCCCGAGTCCCGATGGTGGAAAATCCGGATTGTGACAAAATTAGAAGAGATGTCCACTTAATTGCACTTAGAGCCCGTTTGGTATCTCCTCATTAAAATCCAATATAACCAAATACTCCTTGTTTGGTTGCTTGAATGAGGAGAAATAAACTCCTCGTTATATTTAACACATAACTTATATATCATATTATTGCAATTTTGTATCATCTTATAAATAATCACACATAAATAATTTTTGTATTACTAATCCCTACATTACTGCTCTATGCGTAATAAAAGCCTATATTTATCGAAGTAAAAGATTTTTTTTGTCAAAAAGAAAAAAAAAAAGAAGAAAGAAGAAGAGCCAATTGACTCAGTTTACACCAAAGTTTTTTCAAATATCCCTCCTATTTGATTATCAAGACTCTCAAGGAAAGCATAAAGTGTTAAAACGAGAACAACCATCGATACATGGATAAATAGAAAAATGTCATCTGATTTGTTTTCTCCTATATCCTTAACATTTGCTTAAAAGCCTTCATAAAATCTAAAGAAGAAAATTCAAAAATCAAGAATATGAATTTCCAAAATTCCACCTTTTTTTCGCCCCCACTAATCTTGGTAAATAAACTTACTTTTTAATGTATAATAATATTCCAGCTTAAAAAGCAATAATGTTTTGGCTTGATCATTTGTAAAATAGGAGGTCACAAGGCTCAAGCTCTTTTAAATTTGGTATCAAATGTAATTTCCATAACATTTTCTCTTTTATATTTTTTAATTTTTTATTCTTCTCAATAGAAAATATCACAAAATATAAACCCCATTATATATGTCATACACATTGTACGATATTTTAGAAAATGATATGTTACTTTTTAAGTAACTACTAACTACATTTTCATTTAAATCTAAACTATTAATGAAAATGCATTTGAATATATTTACTGTGACAACCCAAAGAGTCTTCACCATAATTCTTTCTTTTCTATGCTTTCGAGGCCTTAAAAACCTCACGTTTAGTTACCTCGATTTGCGTGCATAGTTCGTTCGCGAAGCCGATATCTTTTATGTTGAAATGTGTAAATTATGTGTAAAATTTGAAAATATTGATGTTAATATTGTTAAAGTTGACTTCGATTAATATTTTAAGTAAATAGATCTGGACCCATGATGTGACAGTCGTGGAATGTCCGTAGAAAAATATGGGACTCGTGTGTATTCCCTAAATCGAAATCCGAGGTCCCGAGCCCGAGTAAAGAATTTTTAAAATAAATTATTTTTCTGAAAATGATATGAAAATTTGAAATGAAAATGAGTTAGAAAATATAGGTATCGGGCCGTTATTTTGGTTCCGGCACCCAGCACAGGTCTTAAGTATGCGTTAAGCGCTTTTTGTGAAATTTGGTCGAAATCGAACGTCGTTTGGCGTGTTTCTGACCTAAATATCGAAAGTTTGAAGTTTGAAATAAAAATGAGAATTTTTAGGTTTGACTCATTGATTTTGATGTTATTATGGCGATTTGATCGCTCGAGTAAGTCCGTAGGATGTTATGGAGTTAGTGTGTGTGATTGGTTAGGAGCTCCGAGGGCTCGGGAGTGGATTCGAGGTGGTTCGGGGTGTTTTTACACTTTGAATGGTAGCATATTTTTCTGCAATTTTTGCCCAGGGAATACCTTCTTCACCTTTGCGGCCTTAGGCACACGTTCGCGTACCTTCCCCTGATTCCTTCTCCGCGTTCGCGATTGAGTCCACGCGTTCGCATAGCTTCATGCCACCCTTCTTCGCGTTCATGTGATGCCAAACACGCTTGCGTAGGCCAATGTTTTTGGCACCCAATATTTTCTCTTCGCGTTCGCATCCCTTGTCCGCGAACGTGATGCTTGCCAATTTCTGTTCATCGCGAATGCGATCCTAATATGGCAAACGCATAGGGCAATTTCGCCCAACAATTTAAGTTATAAAAACAGAACCATTATAGGATTTATTCCCAAATTTCATAAACCTTGTCTTCTCCACAACACTTAGGCATCCATTGAAGCTCCTTTTCGCCAAAACCTTTTGGGTTAGTAAATCTTAACTTGTTTTCTTCATTTTCTATCATCAATTATCAAATTCCTAAACCTAAATCATGAAAACAAAGTAGAAACTAAGGGTTTTGGGTAGAGTTAGGGTTTTGGGTGGAGTTAGGGTTTTGAGAATTTTGGGTGATTCAACCTCAATTTAGGGTCGAATATTAAAATAAATTGCATATTTGAACTCGTGGGATTATGGGTGAATGGATTTTGGTCCGAGCCTCGAGTTTGGACCATGTGAGCCCGGGGTCGGATTTTGGTATTTTGGAAGAATGCTAGGTATTTCATTTGTAGGCTGTGAAAATTTGTTTTTGGGTCTTTATTGATACTATTGAATTGATCATGCCTAGATACCATTGTTTCAGAGTTGGATTGTAGAGGAAAGGCGGTATTGGAGAGTTGATTGCTATTCTTGGACCGAGGTAAGTGTTTGTTCTAACTTTGGCTTGAGGGAATATGATTATGATATTATTTGTTATTTTCTAAATGTGGAGTACGGTGTATAGGCATGATGACGGTTATCAATGCATCGGAGTCTAGCATGACCGTGAGTCTTAATTGTGTTTGTATTCAAACTTTGGGAAACATCTTCCTTGTTTAAATGATGAGTTTCATATAATGTGATTGGTTGAGGAAGATTTGCGATTGGTACATCATTGGAGCGTGGGCTCGAACTGGAATTTGCTAATCGAGAAATAAATGATAATTAGAGGAAGTGTTACATTTATTCCCTTACCGAGATGTGTAGTTATTGATTGTTTCCTTGCGAGGATGTTTTTGTTGATTTGTTGGTTGATATTGTCCCTTTGCCGGGATTTGTTTTCTTGATTGTACCCCCTCGTCTGGACTTCTCCCACTATACGTTTATTTCCTTGTCTTATTTGTGACTGTTGTTTGAGTGAGGAAGAGTAATATTTGAGGATCGGGTTGCTCTCTACAACGGATATATTTGAGGATCGGGTTGCATGCCGCAACAGATATATTTGAGGATCGGGTTGCTCGACGCAACGGATATATTTGAGGATTGGGTTGCTCGCCGCAATGGATATATTTGAGGATCGGGTTGCTTGCCGCAACAGATATATTTGACGATTGGGTTGCTTGCCGCAACGGAGTGTGGACCAAGTATATTGATTTCATATGTGGAGTTTCCTGTCTTCTTTATGTGTTGTTGTTGCACGGTTTCATTTCCTTATTTGTTGAATCTATGTCTGAATTGGCATACCCCCACAACATGCTCCCCTCCCTCCTAGTTTAAATGATTTATATTTTCCTGCTATTGCATATATGTCTGCAATGGTTGTTTTTTAGGTAGGTCCTGTCTAGCCTCGTCACTACTTCGCTGGGGTTAGGCCAGACACTTACCAGCACATGGGGTCGGTTGTGCTGATACTACACTCTGTGCATTTTTTTGCACATATCCAGGAGCATCTTTTGGACCTCAGTAGCAGTATTGCTCCTGCACTGATTTAGTTCAGGGACTTCCGAGGTAGCCTAGCTAGTGTTCGCACGCAGGTGGCCCTTTCAATAGTATTGTTTGTTTTTCTTGTATCGAGACAGACATTTATATGTATTTCTTTCAGACTCTTGTTTTAGTACTCCTTAGTAGTCTGTGAGTAGTGACACCAGATACTGGGTAGAAGTGTATTTTGAAGCTTTCATATTTCTATTTTTAGTTATTTAAATATTTAAAATGTTTTCTACTTACTTCTATTTGTTTCCATTATTATTATGTGTGAATGGAATCTGGAATGTGTCTTTAAATGTTTGGCTTGCCTAGCTCCGGTAGTAGGCGCCATCACGACTCCCGATGGTGGAAAATCTGGGTCGTGATAAGTTGGTATAAGAGCTCTAGGTTACTTAGGTCTCACCACTCACGGAAAAACTCGGTAGAGTCTGAGGGATGGTATGGAGACGTCTGTATTTATCCCTCAGAGGCTACGGAGTTAGGAAAAATTTCACTTTGTTCTTTCTTGTCGTGCGTTTCCGTTTCTCAAACACCGATTGAATTTTCTACTCTACTCTTCGCAGATGGCGAGATCACGCACTTCCTCTTATACCGCTCAGTAGCCCGAGACACCAGCAGTAGTTTCCACGAGGGGCAGAGGCCAAGGCCGTGCCAGAGGCCGAGGTAGGGGCAGAGCTCAGCCCCTAGCAGTAGTCCCAGTGGCGAAGTCTCAGATTGATCATGACAAGGAGGTTCTAGTGGGCCCAGCTCATGTCCTAGAGGGGTTAATAGCCACCCCAGCTCTTCGGGACATTTTGGTCAGATTGGTGGGCTTTGTGGAGAGTGTCATTCAGACGGGTTTGCTTCCACTGGCTTAGGCTGGGAGTGAGATCCCTTTTCAGGAGTAGGCCAATGAGGGCCGTATAGTTGAGAAAGTACTGCCACAGGGAGGCGGTCATAGATCGGATAAAAGGCCCCTCATGCAGGCAGATTCAGTGGTACCTCATCTGGAGGTAGAGGTTCTTATGGTAGAGGCCATCCTTCTAGGCCCTTTCAGTAAGCTCCTCATGCCACTCATGGTACATCAGGTGATCATTCAGGTCGACAGGGCAACCTCAGTTCCATCAGTTGCAGCGTTTGTGTAGATGTTATAAGTGTGGAGATTTTGGTCACATCAGGAGACATTGCCCGAGGTTGAGGGGTGATCAGCCGCAGCAATCAAGGTTTTGCCATGCTTGTGGTGATCCGAGGCACATTGTCAGATTTTGCCTTCGAGTTTCAGATGGTTCGCAGCAGCAGGATCCTCGTCCCATGATTCAGGTACCAGCTACCTCACATCCTGCCCAGCCAGGTAGAAGTGGGGTAGAGGATATTGAGGTGGAGGTAGAGGTCATGAAGGTCGAGTTCGGACCGCTAGAGTTAGGGATCAGGCAGCAGCCAGGCTAGAGATCGAGTCTTCAGATGTAGACATTATAGGTACCATTCTGATTTGTATTAGAGATGCTTCAGTGACACTTGATCCTTGATCAACATATTCATATGTATCGTCCTACTTTTCACCCTACTTGGTTATGCCTCGTGAGGCCTTGAGTATTCCTGTATATGTGTCTACACCAGTGGGGGATTCAATAGTGGTGGATCGAGTTCATCGTTCCTGTGTTGTGGTATTTAGGGGTCTTGAGACCCGTGTTGACTTATTGATGGACTTTGACGTTATTTTGGGGATGGATTGGTTGTCCCCGTATCATGCTATTTTGGATTGTCACGCCAAGACCGTGACCTTGACTTTGCCAGATTTGCCCCGACTTGAGTGAAGAGGGACCCCAGGTCAAGCCACCGGTAGTGTTATTTCATATGTTAAGGATCGACGCATGGTCGAGAAGGTGTGTCTAGAATATCTAGCATATGTTCACGGCTCCAGTGTAGAGGTTCCATGTATTGACTTTGTTCCTATTATTTGGGAGTTCCCCGAGGTTTTCCCTTTCGACCTGCCGGGTATGCCGCCCGACAGGGACATTGATTTCTGTATTGATCTGGCTCCAGGCACTCAACCTATTTCCATTCTGCCGTATCACATGGCCCCGCTAGAGTTGAAAGAGTTAAAGGAGCAGTTTCGGGATTTGCTTGATAAGGGTTTCATTAGACCCAGTATATCACCTTGGGGTGCGCCAGTGTTGTTGGTGAAGAAAAAGGATAGGTCGATGAGGACATTTATTGATTATCGGCAGTTGAACAAGGTGACAAAAAGAACAAGTATCCACTCCCGAGGATTGACAATTTTTTTCGACCAGCTTCAGGGTGTGAGGGCGTTCTCGAAGATAGATTTGAGATCTAATTATCATTAGCTGAAGATTAGGGCGTCTGATGTCCCTAAGACAACACTTTGTACTCGATATGGCATTATGAGTTTTTGGTCATGTCATTTGGGTTGACAATTGACCCAGTAGCATTTATGGAGTTGATGAATCGAGTGTTCATTCCCAATTTGGATTTTTCATGATTGTTTTTATTGACGATATTCTGATATACTCTCGCAATCAATAGGAGCATGAGCAATACCTCAGAGTGATTCTTCAGACTCTGAAGGATAGTAAGTTATATGCCAAGTTCTCGAAGTGCGAGTTTTTGTTGAGTTCTGTTGCATTCCTGGGTCACGTTGTTTCAGCAGAGGGTATTCAGGTGGACCCGAAGAAGATAGAGGCAGTCAAGAACTGGCCTCGGCCAGCTTCAACTATAGATATTCGGAGTTTCTTGGGGTTAGAAGGTTACTACCGACAGTTCATGGAGGGGTTTTCATTTATTACAGCCCCGATGACTAGATTGACCCAGAAGGGTGCCCAATTCAAGTGGTCAGATGAGTGCGAGGCAAGCTTCCAGAAGCTCAAGACAGCTCTGACTACGACACCGGTATTGGTTTTGCCTACGGGATCAGGGCCTTATACCATTTAATGTGATGATTCCCGTATTGGGCTCAGTATAGTATTGATGCAGGATGACAGAGTCATAGCATATGCTTCGAGGTAGTTGAAGATCCACGAGAAGAATTATCTAGTCCATAATCTAGAGTTTATAGCCATTGTTCATGCTTTGAAGATTTAGAGGCATTATCTATACGGTGTGACGTGTGAGATGTGCACGGATCACAAGAACCTTCAGTACTTGTTCAAGAAGAAGGAGTTGACTTTGAGGCAGAAGAGGTGGTTGGAGTTGTTGAAAGAATATGATGTTTCTATCTTATACCACCCAGGGAAGGCCAATATGGTGGCTGATGCATTGAGTATGAAGCCCGCCAGCATGGGTAGTCTTGCTTATATTCCGGTCAGCCAGAGACCCTTTGCCTTGGATGTTTAGGCCTTGGCCAATCGATTTGTGAGGTTGGATATCTCTGAGCCTAGCAGGGTGTTAGCTTGCACGGTCGCTCGTTCGTCGTTGTTGGAGCGTACCCATGAGCGACCACTTGATGATTCCCATTTGTGTGTCCTGAGAGACATGGTACAGTAAGGAGGTGAAAATAAAGTGACCTTCAGAGATGATGGTGTATTGAGATTGCAGGGGCAAGTTTGTGTGCCCAATATTGATGGTATTCGGGAGTTGATCTTAGCAGAGGCCCATAGTTCTCGGTATTTTATTCATCCGGTCACTGCGAAGATGTATCAGGATTTGAGGCTGCACTATTGGTGGCGCAGAATGAAGAAAGACATTGTTGCATATGTGGCTCGTTGTTTGAACTTTCAGCAGGTTAAGTACGAGCATCAGAGGCCCGATGGTTTATTTCAGTGGATTGAGCTTCCCGAGTGGAAGTGGAAGAGGATTACCATGGATTTTATTTCTGGCCTTCCGATGACTCGGAAGAAGTTTGATGTGGTTTGGGTTATTGTGGATAGGCTGATCATGTCAGAACATTTTGTTCTAGTTGCCACCACCTTTTCATTCGAGAGATTCGCTGAGATTTATATTAAGGAGATCGTTCGCCTTCATGGGGTGCCTATATCTATCATCTCGGACCAGGGTCCGCAGTTTATCTTGCATTTCTGGAGAGCGGTACAACATGAGTTGGGCACCCAGGTTCAGTTGAGTACAACATTTCATCCCCAGACGGACAGTGAGAAGACTATTCAGATTCTTGAGGATATGCTCCGAGCTTGCGTTATTGATTTTAGAGGCTCGTGGGACCAGTTTTTGCCTTTAGCAGAGTTTGCCTCCAACAACAGCTACTAGTCCTAACATTTAGATGGCTCCGTAAGACGCGTTGTATGGTAGGCGGTGTCGGTCCCCAGTCGGGTGGTTTGAGTCGGGAGAGGTTCGGTTATTAGGTATAGATCTAGTTGAGGAGGCCTTGGATAAGGTCAAGATCATTCAGGATAAACTTCAGATAGCTCAGTCTAGGCAGAAGAGTTATACAGATCGCAAGGTCAGAGATGTTGCTTTCATGGTTAGTGAGCGATTATTGCTCAGTGTATTGCCTATGAAGGGCGTGATGAGATTCAGGAAGAAGGGCAAGCTTAGCCTAGGTTTATTGGTCCATTTGAGATTCTTGATCGCGTGGGTGATGTGGCTTATAGACTTGCCTTGCGCCTAGCTTGTCAGCCACACGTCTAGTTTTTCATGTATCCATGCTTCGGAGTATCACGGCGATCCATCCCACGTGTTAGATTTCAGCATTGTCCAATTGGACAAGGATCTGTCATATGGGGAGGAGCTGGTGGCTATTTTAGACCGGCAGGTTCGACGGTTGAGGTCGAAGAGTTTTTCTTCAGTGCGTGTTCAGTGGATAGGTCAGCCTCCTGAGGCATTGACCTGGGAGTCCGAGTTTGATATGCGGAGCTGTTATCCTTATCTATTCCCCGACTCAGGTGCTTATTTCTTTTGTCCGTTCGAGGACGAACGATTGTTTTAGAGGTGGAGGATATGACGACCTAAAAGGTCATCACCGTAACTCTTCCTTTTTATACTTTCGATGCCTTGAAAACCTCGCGTTTAGTTACCTCAATTTGCATGCACAGTCCGGGCGCGAAGCCGGAAAGCGTTTATGTTGAAATATGTGAACTATGTGTAAAATTTGAAGAATTTTGATGCTAATATTGTTAAAGTTGACTTCGGTCAATATTTTGGGTGAACGAAACTAGATCGTGATGTGACGATCCCGGAGGGTCGTAGAAAAATATGGGACTCAGGCGTATTCTCAGAATCGAAATCCGAGGTCCCAGCCCGAGTAAAGAATTTTCGAAAGAAATTATTTTTCTAAAAATGATATGAATTATTGAAATGAAAATGAGTTAGAAAATATAGGTATCGGGCCCGTATTTTGGTTCCGGCACCCGGTACAGGTCTTAAATATGCGTTAAGCGCTTTCTGTGAAATTTTCTCGAAATCGAACATCACATCATTTGACGTGTTTCGAACCTAAATATCTAAAGTTAGAAGTTTAAGAAGTTTGAAATGAAAATGAGTATTTTGAGGTTTGATACATTAATTTTGATGTTATTTTGGTGATTTGATCGCTCGAGTAAGTTTTTAGGATGTTATGGAGTTAGTGTGTGTGATTGGTTAGGAGCCCTAAGGGCTTGGGAGTGGATTTGAGGTGGTTCGGGGTGTTTTTACACTTTGAATGGTAGCATATTTTTCAGTAATCTTTGCCCAGGGATACCTTCTTCGCGTTCGCGGCCTTAGGCACACATTCACGTACCTTCCACTGATTCCTTCTCCGTGTTCGTGATTGAGTCCACGCGTTCGCATATTTTCTTTTCGCATTCGCATCCCTTGTCTGCGAACGCGATGCTTGCCAATTTTTAGTTCATCGCGAATGCGACCCTACTGTTGCAAACACATAGGAAAATTTCGCGCATCGATTTTTAAGTCATAAAAACAGAACCATTACGGGATTTATTCCCAAATTTCATAAACCTTGTCTTCTCCATAACACTTAGGCGTCCATTGAAGCTCCTTTTCATCAAGACCTTTTGGGTTAGAAAATCTTCACTCATTTTCTATCATCAATTATCAAATTCCTAAACCTAAATCAAGAAATTAAAGTAGACATTAAGGGTTTTGGGTAGAGTTCGGGTTTTGAGAATTTTGGGTGATTCGACCTCAATTTGGGGTCGGCCTGGGGGCGGGTTTTGGTATTTTTGAAAGATGCTAGGGATTTCATTTCTAGGCTATGAGATTTTGATTTTGGGTCTTTATTGATACTATTGAATTGATCATGCCTAAATACCATTATGTCGGAGTTAGATTGTAGAGGAAAGGCGGTATTGGAGAGTTGATTTTTATTCTTGGACCGAGGTAAGTGTTTGTTCTGACTTTGGCTTGAGGGAATATGATTAGGATATTATTTGTTATGTGCTAAATGTGGAGTACGGTGTATAGGTATGGTGACGGTTATCTATGCACCGGAGTCTAGCATGACCGTGAGTCTTAATTGTGTTTGTATTGAAATTTTGGGAAACATCTTCCCTGTTTAAATGATAAGTTTCGTATAATGTGATTGGTTGAGGAAGATTTGCGATTGGTACATCATTGGAGCGTGGGCTCGAACTGGAATTCGCTAATCGAGAAAGAAATGATTAGAAAAGGAAGTGTTACATTTATTCCCTTGCCGGGATGTGTAGTTATTGGTTGTTTCCTTGCCAGGATATTTTTATTGATTTGTTGGTTGATATTTTCCCCTTGCCGGGATCTGTTTACTTGATTGTACCCCTTGTCTGTACTTCTCCCACGATACGTTTATTTCCTTGTCTTATCTGTGACTGTTGTTTGAGTGAGGAAGAGTAATATTTGAGGATCGAGTTGCTCACCGCAACAAAAATATATTTGAGGATCGGATTGCATGCTGCAACGGATATATTTGAGGATCGGGCTACTCGCCGCAACAGATATATTTGAGGATCGGATTGCTCGCCGCAACAGATATATTTGAGGATCGGGTTGCTCGCCGCAACGGATATATTTGAGGATCGGGTTGCTCGCTGCAACGGATATATTTGAGGATCGGGTTGCGCACCGCAACGGAGTGTGGACTAAGTATATTGACTTCATATGTGGAGTTTCCTGTCTTCTTTATCTATTGTTGTTGTACGGTTTTATTTCCTTATTCGTTGAATCTATGTCTGAATTGTCATACCCCCACAGCATGCTCCCTCCCTCCTAGTTTTCTAAATGTTGTATATTTTCCTGCTGTTGCATTTATATCTGCACAAGTTTTTTTTTCGATAGGTTCTGTCTAGCCTCGTCACTACTTCGCAGAGGTTAGGCCTGGCACTTACCAGCACATGGGGTCGGTTATGCTGATGCTACTCTCTGTGCATCTTTTTGCACAGATCCGGGAGCAGCTTTTGGACCTCAGTAGCAGTATTGCTCATGCGCTGATTTCAGTTCAGGGACTTCCGAGGTAGCATATCTAGCGTTCGCTGGCCGGAGCCCCTTTCTATCGTATTGTTTGTCTTCCTTGTATCGAGACAGACATTTATATGTATTTCTTTCAGACTCTTATTTTAGTACTCCTTAGTAATCCGTGAGTAGTGACACCAGATACTGGGTAGTAGTGTATTTTGAAGCTTTCGTATTTCTATTTTCAGTTATTTAAATATTTAAAAAGTTTTCCGCTTAATTTTATTTGTTTCCGTTACTATTAAAAGAACCTATTTTGCATCGCTCAAAATTGACAACCAGTCATACATAATTTCATTAAGCATATAATCTATAAGAGAAGTCTTTTCCTTTTATTTTACTATTATATATTAAATGAGACCATGTGTCTTTAAATGTTTGGCTTGCCTAGCTTCGATAGTAGGTGTCATCACAATTCCCGATGATGAAAAATTCGGATCGTGATATTTGCTAATATATTTGTTTCTTTCTGTAGCTTTCTAGTTGTAAATTAATTGACCAAATTAATTTTGTAAGCTGCCAACATAGATACTAGACTTAATTTCACAAAACCACTCACAAAGGTAAACGTACTTAATAACAGTCTAGCCCTAGTCACCACTAAGGGTGGGGGACGTGATGGGATGTATAGTATCTCTTTCGCTGCCGAGGTCTCGGATTCGGGCCATGCAAATTTTTTTCATATATAGGAAGCACTTTGCGCTGTAACAAGCGTTATGCAGTACAAATTTGAATTAGTTTGGATGGTTGTTACGTTTCATAATATATTGCATTATATTGTATTATATTGTACTATATCGTTTGATGATTACAATATTTGGATAAATTATATCGTTCGCCACTGTTTCATGATATTACATACTAGCAATTTGAAGAATAAACTTGTAGCAATACAAAGAAAATTTATGGTGCAGAGTAGAATTATTATATAAAAATATAGGATAAAGGATTATTTAATAATAATAAAGGGCAAGATAAGAGAAAAAGAAAAAGTAACAAAGCGATCACACCAAATTAATCGTTATATAAAGTGGCATTTTTGATCGTTACGTAACAACGAATTTAACAATACGATACAATAACAATCAAAATAAATATTATATTTAAAGTAACGATACGATACAATACAATATGTAACCATCCAAACGGTGGAAAACAAAAACAATGTACATATACTCCTAGTCAAAATTTTATTTAATGTCCGTGTGCAAAAAGTAATTGCAAAGTATTATGTTGTATATTATTAGTCCCTCTAAATTAATTGCTTAATAAAATTGTATTGATGGAAATTGCATGGAAAGTGAATAGACAAGCGGCGGTGTGAAGTGTAAGTAATGTTGGAAAGATCATGTGACATAATGTGTATGAAAAAAAAAAGTGAATAATTATGGAGAGAAATAGTAATTATTTATGTTTGTGGGGACTGAAAAAGCAAATAATAAAAATATGTATTTGATTGATTTTTTCTTACTCATCCGTCCCCTCAATCAATGCAAATCATTAAACTCCCCCACTTGTTTTTCCTGTCGGTGTTGGCGTGCTCCCATTTGATCAAACTCCCCCCTCCCCCACACACCCTATACCACCCACCCCATTTCTTATTTTTTTCCCACGAGAATTGGAGAGTGATGGCGGTTTGACAGAATATATATATATATATATATATATATATATATATATATATATGAGCGAATAACTCTTTCTCCCTTCCCTTCTATAGAGATGTTGCCCCTTTCTCCTCGGGTAGTTCACTCACTCCCAGTGCCTACAATTTCTATATACTTTTGAAAATAGAGAGGTAGTCGCAGCAGGAGAAGCACCCCTAAACCCCTGAGATCGCTCGACCCCGACCGGTCAATCTCCTGTTATTGCTATCTCGTGCGCGAAGGGTTGCTCATGCTTCCCAAACGTCACGTATTTTTTAGGTCATTAGTCAACAACACACACACACACACACACACACATATATATATATATATATATATATATATATATAAACTTATGTGTTACATTGGGTTTGACAGAATTCACATCTTCGATCACGAAACATAAGCTTTTTGTATTAGAAGGAAGTATCGGTGACAAAATGATTTTTGAAAAACAATTATCCATTCATATTATTCATTAAAATGAGTTGGATAATAAATTTTTTAATAACGGGTCAAATATAGATATGAACCATATTATTTACTAGGAAAGTGGATAACCAATCGATAACTAACTTGTTTAACTTTTACATTTGTAAAATCTCAAATTAGGGGTTCCTTAAATTTAGGAAACTAGAAATTAATCATATTCAAATAATCATGAATAATATGAATTATCCACTAGTTAACCCATCTTTTTTATCCGTATTAAATATAAATTGACGGATAATTTATCCATTTCTGCATTACTTATTTTATACCTGCTCATATTCGACCCGCCCCGTCCGTTTATCACCAGATAGAAGGAAGTATTAATACTTTAAGCATAATAGAGGAAATGATAATGCGCTAATAAGTTTACTTGATAGTAGTTTACTTAGACTCTTCATCGTACTATAAAAATTATTTGTTTAAGGGTCGCTCATATTAGCTTAAAGAGAAAAAGGAAAAAAAATCATTTTCAATGGACTAACTACCAATTATGAAAACAACTAGTCAAGATTTAAAGGAGAGATTTGTGGAATAATTAGGCTTGTGGGGTCCACTAAACTCAATTAATCAAATGACTAAATATGGAGATTAAAATAGGTCCAAAATTGTTGATATGAACTTGAACCTATGATATTTGCACAACAGAGATTAATAACAAAATCACAATCCTAACTTAATGATGTGACAAATATGCCATAAATTTAAGCCTTTTGTCCAAATAGCCCCACAAAGATAATGGCTTTAATTAAGTGGTCCCCTTTAGCCCACTATGTGAAAAATATTACTGTTGAATTTGAGGTAAAAAGAAAGGACACAATTCCCATATTCATAGTACATGAAAAAGATTTGGAAAAGTGATGGTCTTTTTCTTTCTTTAAATGATTGTGGTGTCCGAATAAGTTTGTATTTATTTTAATTATTTAATCGGGTACTTGTTACCTTCAATCGGGTTATCGTCCTGTCTAAGCAGCTTTTCCCACCGTATAGGTTACTGGATAATTCCAATAACCGTAATAATATCAATAAAAAATTTAGCGTAATCTACAAAAATTAGGTATGAGAGAAGTTGAGTATACGTAGATCTTACTCGTTGCGTCCTAACCCGAGTCCTCATGTTCGCTTTTCTCCGCCCGCAACCCAATAAGTTGGCAAAGGCAACACAAAATTAAGGTTGTCCCCTTCATTTTATGCTGACCCCGGCTCAGGCTGATAAAGAAATTATTTTCGATAGACCCACAACTCAAAATAAAAGTAGAAAAGAAGTACACTCAACAAATAGTAATAACAACAAGATAAGGTAATAGAACAATCGAAGTGAAAAAATTAAAATATAGTAAAAAAATTAATGGATAAGAAGGTATAAATAAACGAAACTAATATTAATGCTACCGGCATATAAAGGAGACACTCCAGCCTGAACTCCCGACCACCGTAAGTTAGACAAATAAAAAGAATTCACTTATGATTTTTTATTTTTACAATGATTTGAACTTTAATTTTTCGTGGCTTGTACTATTACACTACAAAAAAAACTCCAATTGCTTACGGATTTTACCAACGCCCCGAATTTGTTAGTGTATTAGCAACAAATTGCTAACCAAATGGTAACTATTATTTTTCAGAATTTAGTAACAGATTCCTAAAGAATTGCCAACCAAAATGTTACTAACTAAATAATTTAGTTGGTAAATATGGCGGGAAAAATAGGCGGCTAATATAGCAACTGCGTACTAATGGATTACCAACTCAAATGTTACCAACAAATATTTTTCGTTGGTAATATTACCAACGGAGTACATATCCTTTGTTAAATATGGTGTAAAAAATGAAGTATTATTTGTTAACAGATTAGTAACGAATTACCAACCAATTATTTACCAACAGAAAGATTTTGTTGCTAATTTTACCAACTAATTTAAAATGCGTTTGTAAATTACCAACCGAATGGTATCTGTTAGTAAACTTGCCAACTAATACTTAATCGGTTGGAAAACTTAATTAATAGATCTTTTTTTCTAATCCACTAGGCAAGAGCCTAGGGCTAGTTTTTTATTAATAATTGAAAATAACATTACAACAACTAGGAAAAGTTCAAATAAGGGACAGTAGCACCGGTATTGAAACCGGGCTATCCTTACCGTACTAATCCTATTGAGGTTTGACAACCTCACTTATTAACAAGCATGCATTAAATAAGAACTTGACATGAAATATTTTATGATCATCACAGAGTTTATAACATACTCTGTGATGAGATTACAATTGTGGATACTAATGAAGTCGTAGAGTAAAATGTATAATACACAATTGATTGTTGTCCCTTATTTTCCAAACTTGTATAATGTTGAAGTTGTACTTCTATTTCATTGTCCTCCAGTTTGTTCAAAAGGTATTCAAAACTCATCTTTTATTTTTTGAACGGTTGGATTTCGATGACGTATTTGTAGCAGCCTGCTTTTGTTTGGCCGCTCTCATTGGTTTGCCTAACATTTGATTTATTGTCTGCCCATGTTGCAATTTTCATCAAAATAGCACCTGACTTACTTGTTCCAATGTGGTCGACCATATTGTTTGGTGGTGTATCTAGAAAGTGAATGCATGTGTGACAAGGAGGCTTACTTGGAGTGAAATCAGGAGCCTCCCACTTGGTCTTTAATTTTCCAACTATAGTGTTTTCAAAAACTGGAGTTTGAATTGCATCCTTGATTACTCTTTCTACTCGATGTGTAGTGTTAACAGTCTCCAAATTTGTACCAGTTGTTGGATCACATGAATGCTTTAACATGTGTTGCTGGGTGATTTCAGTTAAATCAACCAAGGGCTGTCTCAATGAAACAGTAACTGGTAGCAGACAAGTCTGGGCAGTATCACCATTTGGTTTTGCAAGAGATTTTGCATTTACACAAGTTGTATCAGAAACATCAGCTTTTTTAAGAACCACTGCAGTGCTAGCCAATTTAGAAACTCCCATATCCTTCACAGTAGATTGATTAGTGGCAACAGTTAATGCAGCATTTTCAATTGACTTCTGTGCAAAATTGTAAGAGTCTTTACAAAGATGTGCAGTAGTCGAGTTTGTCATTGAAAATTCTGTAGCATTCTTCAGTGAGGATTCTGTCGACAACAAGTCTGGACCTTTTGCATTTTCATCTGCTGATATAACTGTCCGCTCCTTTTTTATTTCCATCTGCTTGACCTTTACCAAGCAATGTAGCATTAGGATTTGGCATTGAGCGAGCTTCAGACACTAGCAGAGATGAACTGGGACTTGTCCATCTGTCGCATTGTGTCGACGTCCTGCAAAATTAGCATTCAAGTATTCCCTAGCATCGCCTCTTAATTTAACCTCACTGTCCCGACCTTTTGTTTCGCCACTGTGACGAACTTGTTCAATCAAGTCTTCTGAATTCCATCGACAAGATTTAGTATCATGTCCTTGGTGATTGCAACATGTGCAATATTTTGGTAAATTGTCGAATACAATCTGCTGAACGTATTCGACAATTTTCCCAGTTTTTTGATCGACTATCTTGATCTTAGTTTTCTTTGGATGTTTGTCGAGTAAGTTAATCAAGATTTTAACTCGAGCCGTACTAGGCCGAGTTCCATCTTGAGTGGCCTTATCTACGTCACGTGATCCCCTTCTATTACAGATCATTTTCCTATCGAATCTTTCCTATAATCCATAAACAATCTTCCTAAATCTCAAATCTAAGTTTTGTGAGTTACTGTAGCAGCAGAGTTTCTGAATTTTCCAGCAATAATACATAACATGTTAGCGATGGATTGCGGTTGACTGGGAAGGTTTCGATGGAAAATTCAGTCTCTCCCCAGCCTTGTGCTGTGGGAGCAGATATTCATAACTCTTCGGAAAACCGATTGACTATTGGGACAAAACCAAGTTTTGCAGCTTTGTTTGATGGAAAACAATCTGCCGAGACAGTTTCAAAGCTCGAACTTAATCCAGTTTCGTTTCAAAATGGAACACCTACAGTAGAATTCACAGTAGACGAAGTCAACTCATTCACTAGAGATGAAGGACTCCATCAAGCGGTTATAATTAAATTTTCTTATGGAAAACCTGCGATCCAGGAGTTAAGACAGATTCTGCCAAAAGTTTTCAATGTCAAAGGTAAATGCAATATCGGACAACTAGAATATCGACATATTCTTGTAAGATTCGACTTATTCGAAGATTTTGCTAATGTCGTTTCAAGAACATCTGGTTATGTTCAGTCCAAAGGAGACGATTTCTTCTTTAGGACTTTCCCCTGGACTATGAGATTCAACCCCCGAGAGGAAACTTCAATAGCGTTAGTTTGGATTTCAATGCCAGATCTGCCAGCAAATTTTTTTGCAAGGAAATCTCTCTTATCTATTGCATCTGCTGTTGGGAAACCTCTTGATGTAGATATGGCAACTAAAGATCGTACGCGTCCTAGTACGACACGAGTTAAAGTCTTGATTAATTTGCTAGACAAACATCCAAAGAAAGTCAAGATAAAAGTAGTTGATATAAAATCTGGAAAATTAATTAAATATGACCAGCAGATTGTAATTGATAATCTTCCAAAATATTGCACTTTCTGTTATCACCAAGGTCATGAGAAAAATTCGTGTCGATGGATTACAGAAGATCGTAGTGAGAAAGCAGTGTCTGCTAATGTATTGGATGGCAGGGGCAGCATGGTTATGCGGGATGCCAGGGAAATTTTGAATGAGATTAATGCTGGTCGAAGAGGAGAATATGGGATTGTTGATCCTGCCAAAACGAATGATACTCCTGCAAATGCTAACACAGCAGAAGCTCTGTATGCTCCTGTACAGCATAGTTCAGAACCATTTTCAGCTAATAAGAAACAGAAATCATTTGTGTTACCAGTAAGGAATCTGTCTAATATGCCTTCAGTGGATACACAAATCAGTACTGCATATGAAGCTGCAAATCATTTACAGACTTCTCACATCTCTGTGATTAATACAAATGAAGTTGATCACAATATGCTGGAGACATCAGCTGCAGCAGATGATAAGTTAATGGATTTAGTGTCTTCAAATAAGTACATCAAAGAAGTGCAGCCTAAGGGTAATAGTCCTAATGCTGTTTCTGCAGAAATATGTCCAACACTCAAAGGTGTCTCTGATTGTGTTTAAAAAAAATATAGGACACTGTTTCTTTGAAATTGATAAGTATGGCTGATTATGAAATTTTAGTATCAAACAGTACACATAAAAATCCAACCGGTCAAAAAACAAAAGATGATTTTTGAATTCTACCTCTTTATTGATATCCTCCTTTGTAACCTCATCACAGAGTTGATTATAAACTTTGTGATGATCTTAAAATGTTAGTCGTGTCAAGTTACTTGGCACGATCATGTTTTTTATGTTGTATTTTAATTTGTTGTTATTAATAAAATCTCAACCCTAGGCTTCGCCTAGCAGTTAAAAAAAAAGACAATAACGGCCTTTTTGCGAAGAAATTCGCTGGCAGTTCTGGAAATGAAATCCAAGTAACGGCTATTGATGTTTCTTCACGGGGGTTAAATCCCATTGACCATGGGAATGTCCGGAAGAAGAACTCATCGCCATTTGACTTTACATAGCCAAAAGTTTTTGACAGCGCATTCGCAAAATCTTCAAATAGATTGAATTGGAACAGAATCCATATTTTGTCCTTCATCAACAGACGTTAGGACGAACTCCTTCACTGGTTCGTGATACAAGATTAGCATTTATGAACTCTCTGGCATCACCTTCTAGTTTCTTCAACCTGCCCCGACCTTCAGATTGTCGATCATGAAATGCTTGTTTTCCAACGGCACGATTTTACATCATGACCTTGATGATTACAATACGTGCAGTATTTAGGAAGGTTATCAAAAAACGATCCGCTAGTCATATTCGACTATTTTTCCAGATTTAATATCAACTATCTTGATCTTTATTTTTGTTGGAAGTTTGTCTAGCAAATTAATCAAAACTTTTAATCGTGCCGTACTCGGTCTCGTTCGATCTTTAGTAGCCTTATCAACTGCTAAAGGCTTTCCCACTGCAGCAGCGATTGACATTATGGATTTTTTTGCGAATAAGCTTGCTGGCAGTTCAGGAAAAGAGATCCAAACGACAGCTTTTGACGTTTCTTCACGAGGATTAAATCCCATTGTCCATGGGAATGTCCTAAAGAAGAAATCGTCTCCTTTCTCCTTAATATAACCAGTTGATCTTGAGCTATTTGTTTTTCGATATTGTTTTGCTTGATATTTGTGGATCGAAACGATCGCCTCGGTATGAATAGATGCATCTATAGGCGGCCGTCGACCCTCGGCAAGTGCACAAATTATTTCTATTGGTTCGGGCAGTCGCCTCGGCATAACGTGCGGATGATTATTCTGTGAAAACTTATACTCACATTGTTCATTATTATACACAAATATAGAAATAGTAAATCATTGTAAGAACATGACTTATGCATCTTGCCATAAAGTGCTGATACTAGTAACTTTCTATGCTTATAAAATATTTCATATATTATTTGACCTTAGTAAGTATCACGTCGACCTCTCGGCTCTATTTTTCCAAGATTAGACGGGATACTTACTGGGTACATGTTACTTATGTACTGATGCTACACTTCTGTACTTAAATGTAGAGGATATGAGGCAGGTGGATATGGTTATCACTTGGGTGCGCATCAGTGGGCCATCTGGGTCTTCTATGGTGAGTTGCTTCCCCTTCATGACGATCTGCAGCTGAAGAATAATCTTCTTTAATTTGTAATTTGTTTTCTGTCTATCCTGATTCAGACAGTAGGATAGTATAGTATTCTTTTGTGTATATTATACTAGTTCCCGTAGCTTGTGACACAAGGTTCTGGCACACACATTAGTAGACTAGTTTTGGGCTGTATAATTATATGCTTCCTACATTTCTTACTGTATTTGGATTCTAAACCCCCATTGGGATCCTTTATCTTTTCTTAAAAATTATAATTTTTGATAAACTTGGAAATATTTTCCGCACTTGGCTTGTCTGGCAAGGTTGATGGGCGCCATCATGACCTATTATGAAAATGGGTTGTGACACCAACAAGAGTTTAAGTAGTAGTAAAAGATTCAAGTCGTATATATAAGAGTCCTTCATAGTCTAAAACCTGATTTTTTTGTGATAAATATGAGTTATTATTCGATTCTCATTATTTTTAGGATTTATCACACTGGCAAGAATGGTACTAAAAAGTAAAATATAATAATAATTAAGTATGAGATTTGTGAAACAATTAATATTTTTCACGTTGAGTTTTTAATTAATTAATATCCAATGATTATCTATATTTAATTTTATCAAGAAGTTATTTCAATTTTAAATAAGTCTAAGCAAACAAATTAAAAGATAGAAAATAAGAGTAAGGAAATATATATATATATATATATATATATATATATATATATATATATATATATATATATATATATATAAAATTAATGAAACACCAAATTAAAGTAATAATTCTCATATAAAATTACATCGAGTGCACCGCCTAATAAATTACCCCCTTTTCTAAATTACACAAATTTTAGGTGCGCATAGAGGGTACCGCCTACCATCCCCACTCTCCTAAAATTATAGAGAACTGGCGCCATTTTAGCTTATTCTCTGTACCCATGATCACAATATGGCTATTTTTTTCCATTATCTTTCCCAACTGATAGATAATCTCACAACAGTCTCTCACAAGTTATCGTTTGGAAGCTTATCAATTCCACAATTCAATATTCGACGGGTAGAAAATAATACTCTAATTAACAAATATACTCAATGAAATAAAAGATTTACTAATTCTTATTAATTTCACATGCTATATGAAAAAATATATTGCTCATAAAAAAACATAAAAACATTTCCTCCAACGGAAAGTGTTTTTTGAAAACAAAATTAATAAAACTTTACCTAAGATCAACAATATCTCAAGAATAATTAAATAAATTGGTTATATTATAAATTAGAGAAAAAATATTAAAAGAAGTTGATTGTAAAATATAGTTAACGATGCGACCACACCAAATCGGTCGTTATATAAAGTGACACATTTCATCGTTATGTAACGACATATTTAACGATACGATAAGATACAATATTAGTAACAATGAAAAAATATTGTATTTAATGTAACAATACGATACAATACAATAGGTGCAACTATCCAAACAAGCTGTAAGTTATTTGTGGACTTAGTTTATATTTTGTAATTTAAACATGAATGCAATTATTTTTTTATTTTTTATACACATATATAGTTTGGTGAAATTAAAATTTATTATTTTATATGATAATTTAATAACCCAAGATACTTATATATGCCATGTGACTGGTTAATATAGTAGAAGAGTCAAATAAAATAAAATTACTAAAATACTCCCAATAAGATTGGAGAATGCGGAAGAATTAAATAAAAACAAGAAGAAATTAAACAAAAAAGAAGAAGAAATTAAACAAAAAAGAAAAGAAATTAAACAAAAAAGAAGAAATTAAACAAAAAACATAAGCCGCGAAAAGGTTTCCTCTGTCTCCAAAAAATCCCGCGCGTTTTTTTCAGTCAGTTTCTCCAACGTCGCCAGTTCTGTCCACGATCAGCAAGAAGTTCGTCCAAATATTTTTCCCAACTGAAAGATTATCTCAAGCAGCCTTTCATCACAAGCTATCGGTTGGATTCTTCTGATCAATTGCACAATAGATTCGGCTAAGTGGTAAGTCTCTCAGAAGCAATTATTTGGATTCTTCAGTATATTGTAGATATGAATTGATACTATATTTTTCCCAACTGAAAGATTATATATATATATTGAATTAGTATATTTTGTAGTTGATGGCTTATATAGATTAAAGAAGGCAGAATATAAGGATACCAGATATTCTTATGAGCTTCACTTGATTGTTTTTTAGTCCTTTGCTATTGGTATGTAACTATCTCTTCCAATCTCTATGTGAACTTTTATTCTGCCATTTTTTTGCTAAATATTTGAAAGCTCATGGTCATTATACGGGGATTTTAGACCTAATTTGATTATTAGTACTCTTTTTTTATTGTCCAAAGATTTTTTGTAATCAATAAAATGCTACTGTAATCCTTTTACATTATCAGGAACGAAAGTTTGTCAGAAAAATGACTTCAAATCGCGAGTGGATGTACAAAAGGCTAACGAGAGGTTTGTATAATCCCGAATTCATAAGGGGTGTTGAGCAATTTATCGAGTTTGCAAAAAATCATCGTGAAGGGAGGGATGGTGATAGACTAAGGTGCCCTTGTAACCGAAAAAAGTGTCAGAATAGAAATTTTGAAGATGTTCTTACTGTCCAAGAGCATTTATTGCGCGATGGCTTTGTACCTGGATATCATATATGGTACTTGCACGGAGAAAATAAGGTTACGAGAAATATAAATCAACATGAAGAGATGCGAAATTGGGATCAGTCTATGAATACCGAATCCGTAAATGTGGGTGCAATTGATGAGCCTGGATCACCTACTTCATACCACAAAATGGTCCTTGACGCCGCTGGCCCCTCATTCGATCCGATTGATAGGGATGAATTACCGAATCCTGTTGCGCAGAAATTTTATGATATGGTAGATTCTGCAAATCAAGAGGTGTGGCCTGGCTGTGAAACACATTCTCAATTGTCAGCTGTTGCACGCTTATTGCACATCAAGTCTGAACACCATCTATCTGATAGATGTTTTGATGACATTTGTCAATATGTGAATGAGATGATTCCTCCGGATAACCTAATGCCAAATAATTTCTATGAAACTAAGAAGTTGATGCAGGGAATGAACATGCCAGTAAAAAATCCACAGTTGTGTAAATGCCTGTATGATTTATTGGGGAGAAGACATCGAACTTAACCATTGCAAGTTTTGTCGCCATCCCAGGTACAAGCCTACTAGGCAAATATCGAATTCAAAGAGAAATCTTGTTCCTTTCAAACATATGTACTACTTTCCCCTCGCTCCTCGATTACAACGGTTATATGCTTCCGACATGACTGCTGCACATATGCGATGGCATGCCGAGCATGAAGTTGAGGAAAATGTGATGCGTCACTGTTCAGATGCGCCCGCATGGAAACACTTTGATAAGATGCATCCATCTTTTGCAGCAGAAAGTCGTAATGCCAGATTAGGGCTATGCACAGATGGTTTTCAACCATTTGGACAAAGAGGTCAACAGTATTCATCTTGGCCAATAGTTGTGACACCATACAACTTGCCGCGTTGGATGTGTATGAAAGAGTCCTATTTATTTTTGTCGGTTATAGTTCCTGGACCGAAGAACCCTAAGCAAAAGCTTGATGTTTTCTTGCAGCCTTTGATTGCAGAACTAAAACAATTGTGGAGTACAGGTGTGGACACATATGATATCTCCAAGAATCAAAATTTTAACATGCGAGCTGCTTTGATGTGGACAGTTAGTGATTTTCCTGCATATTCGATGTTGTCTGGATGGGGTACTGCGGGTAAGCTAGCATGTTCATATTGTATGGAGAATACATATGCTTTTACTTTGACTAAAGGTGGCAAACAGTCATGGTTTGACAATCATCGTAAGTTCCTACCACTTGATCATCCTTACAGAAATAACAGAATATCATTTAGAAAAAATAAAGTGGTCCGAACGCATCCTCCTCCGATACGGTCAGGCGATGATATATTGAAGAAGATAAATGAATTGGGGTTAAAAAGGTGACAGAGCTTGGGGCTGATATTGTTAATGGAAAAATTAGTAAGTTTTCGGGTTGGAAGAAAAGAAGCATATTTTGGGATTTACCGTATTGGAGTACAAATCTGATCCGACACAATCTAGATGTTATGCACATCGAAAAAAACTTTTTCGAGAATGTGTTCAACACAGTACTGGACGTAGATGGTAAAACAAAAGATAATGCCAAATCTAGAGAAGACTTGAAAGAGTTCTGCCGACGCCCTGAATTACATACCGTTGGTGACGAATATCCGAAAGCTTGTTATACACTAGACAAGAAGTCGAAAAAAGTGTTGTGTGAATGGGTGGAGAATCTGAAATTTCCAGATGGATATGTCTCAAATATGGGAAGGTGTGTGGACATGAAAAAACATAAATTGTTTGGTATGAAAAGCCACGATTGTCATGTATTCATGCAAAGATTGGTCTCTATCGCGTTTCATGAGCTATTACCACAAAAAGTTTGGGAAACACTTGTTGAGATGAGCCTTTTCTTTAGGGATCTCACTTCAACAACAATTCGGGAAGAGGATATGGTTAGACTTCAACAAGAAATACCTGAAATTCTTTGTAAATTGGAGCGTATATTCCCTCCCAGCTTCTTTGATTCAATGGAGCATCTCCCCGTGCATCTTGCTTACGAAGCAATGATAGCAGGTCCGGTGCAATATCGATGGATGTACCCATTTGAGAGGTAAAATTTCATCTTTCTGCTTGTATCTTTATAGTTGCTATTTATAGTTGTATCTTTGTAGTTGTTGTTTATAGTTGTATCTTTATAGTTGAGGTTTATAGTTGTATCTTTGTAGTTGCTGCCCTGCATCCAAAAGTGGATTAGTTACCTCAATTTTCTGTTGTCCATATTTGATAGTTGTTGTTGTTCGATCAGTAGCAGCTGGATTAGTTACCAGAATCCTATTAGTTGTATCTTTATAGTTGATGTTTATATTTGTATCTTTATAGTTCTGATTCTCATTTCTGTTGGACCTCGATGAGCAATTGTTCTTTGCATTATGTTGTCCAGTTGCCGAGGTTTGTTGTGATGTATCATCAGAGTTCTGTAGATCAGAATCAATTTGAGACAAGGCAGACTTATTGACATTTGCAGCTTCTGTAACTATTGAGTTGGTCACACTGCCTTGTTTAACTATCTCAGACTTTTGACAGTTATCTTGTCGAAGTAAGTTCTGCTGCTAGCTGCTGAACACTGCATCTGTCTTGCTGTCCTTTAGATAGTTCAGTTGAATTGCTGTCCCTATACCAATTGTTTGATCAAACAGAGTGGAGTTCTGCACACTGTGCTGTTGGTCGATCAGCATATGTTCCTGTCTTTTTGCATTGTCATGTGCTTTCATAGAAGAAAAAATTGACATCTCCTTTTTTGAGGCATCAAAATGAATTGGCATTATTGACTTCTCCACTGGTTCAGCAGATACAACAGATGGATCTCTATTAACATTCAAAGATTATGAATCCTCCAAAAGTGTGCCATATGTTTGATCAGATAATGTACTGAAATGAATCTTACTATTCTGTACCAGAAGCTGCTGCTCAATTTTTTATTCTGCATACAGTCATCTGCTACTACAGAAGATGTAGCAGTAGGATTCAAATTTTACACCATCATAGCAGTAGGTAATATGATCTGTAGCAAGTTTTGAATAATGGAATGAAACAATTTGCTGCTCGATCTTGCCTGCAATTAATAAATTGGACCGTTTCTCACTTTGTACATTATCCTTGTGCGTAGTTCTATCATTTAAATGCTATTATACGTCCCTGAATGGTGCGAGTTGCTGCTCCACTTGCTTTGCAATGTATCTCTTGACAGATACTCTTTGGAACTTTTTAATATCTACAAACCAGTTTCTTGTTCTACATGTTCATTATATATCTTCACGTTTTAGTCAGTTCTCTATGAACCATAGGTGTGCTAATAGCTGTCATTAAATTCATAAAGGCAGTAGTTTATTGTAATCTTCTGCTCCCAGAAACTCTTTTAATTCAGACTTCTTATTTGAGCTTATGTGTTATTTCCAGGAACCTTCGGAAATTGAAAAACAATGTTCGAAATAAGGCACAAGTTGAAGGATCAATATGCAACACGTATTTAGTTGAGGAAGCTTCATCTTTTTGTTCACACTACTTTGAACCTCATGTTTACACAAGGCATAGGAAAGTTCCACGGAATGATGATGGTGGTACAAGGGAAAAAGATGAGCGCGATGGTAATCTTTCTATATTTACCTATCCAGGTAAAGCATTTGGGAGATGTAAACTAAGATATATGACTGAAGAAGAACTTGATGCAACTCATATTTATGTTTTATTAAATTGCCCAGAAGTACACCCATATATTGAGTAAGACTTCAAGCTTTTGTTTTCATTTGTAGATTAACAAAATCATCAAAACCTTAATAAAATATTTTCTTGGATGTGATTCAAAGGATTTTTATTGACTCCCTTCGTCAAAATTTCCTACAAATTATGGAGAAGGAAGTGGATAAGAAACTTGATGAAGATTTTGCATCATGGTTTAAAAGATATGTGAGTACTTGTACAATATCCTTCCACTTATACTTACCTCACTTATAAGAAACTCTAATTATTTTTCTTTTATAGGCACGCGCCCATATAGATAATCAGTTCATCAAGGCCCTTGCAGAAGGTCCATGTCGAACAACACAACCATGGACTGGTTATACAGTCAACGGCTTTAAATTTCACACTAAAAGCCGCAGTTCTTCTAGATCATCTAACAACAACGGTGTATGCATAAAAGGAACTAATTATAGTGCAGATGATAGTGACTACTATGGCGTGCTAACTGATATCCTTGAATTGGAGTACCAGGGCAGTGAGTATATAAAGAGAACTGTGTTATTTAAGTGCGAGTGGTTTGATCCCACACCAAAGGCAGGAATGAAGATTCACCCACAATATAAACTTGTGGATATCAACCATGAAAAGAAGTTAAAGAAGTATGAACCATTTGTTTTGGCAATACAAGCGGCTCAAGTGTATTATACAACTTATCCTAGCTTACGACGTGATAAGAGTGAGTGGTGGGCTGTGTGCAAAGTAAAAGCACGGGGTTTGGTGGACATGCCTCCATCATCTTCACAGTCAACTCCGACAGATGGTGTTGAGCCATTCCAATATGAGGAAGTTGGTTTAACATTTGATGTGGTACCTAACGATGAAATTATTCTCCTTAATGATCCAAATGGTGGATTCATAAACATAAGAGACGAGGATGATGATTTAGATGATGAGGTAGAACTTCATGTTGAATTTGGATCGGACGAAGATGAAGATAAGGATGAGGATAATGAGAATGAAGAGCTATATGATGAAAATGACAGTGAATAGAGTCAAAGTGCTTCAATCTCTTCAATTATAGAGTCTGAATGAATGAAACATAGTATATAATTTATTTTTAGTTTTTAGTTTTTAAGAAAAAGTTCCTGGATTTCAGATTTTATGGGTTCTTATTTTTTTTTAACTTAAGTAAATTTGTTCTTTTTTAGATGTTTGTCTTTTGAAATACTTTATAAAGTAAATTTGTTCCTTTTTAGATGTTTGTCTTTTGAATCTGCCATCTCTAGATTAATACTTGTATGCCTTATTTTTTCAAAGCATTTTGTTCTTGGAGTAATATATCATTTAATTACTCTTGGAATAATATATCAATTATTGTATCCAATTAGATTTGACCATGATTCATTAAATATGTTATTTGTTCATCTGCATCTGGCTTTGGAATCGCAGATATGACACCTAGGGGAGGTGGAGCACGTAGATATGCTGAAAACAGGAATTCAAATTTGAGTCCCACATCTGATCAGTCACCCGAACCTGATCAGTCACCTGAACCTCAAGTTACAGAAACACCACATTTGGATGCAACTCTAAGCGGATCCTTACCATCTTCTTCTTCTGATCTTGGTACACCTGCAGATGAAATCCGATCAGCAAGTTCGTCCAACACAATTGGCGGTAACCGTATCCCAATTACAATTGTCCCTGGAGGGTAAGAGTAAAAGTGTCACTTGTTTATATTTTTTAAAATTTTTGTTTCTTGCTTATCTGGTATGCATTAGTGCATCTCAAATGCTTCTTGAAAGAATATGAAAGGCTTAAATGGAATAGAGTAACAACATAATTCATTTCTTATTTACTTTAGCCAACTCGACCCGGGCAATGACGTCGCTCGGTCTGTCACAAAAATCTTCAAGGAGAAACTGGATCACGAAGGACATAATTGGAAGTCTGTTACACCAGAGACAAAAGACTTCTATTGGGAAGAGTTTAAGGTAAAGTTATAGTATTATAAGATCAATAATATTTGGAGTTCCTTTATCTTTCTTGAGCCAAGGATTTACTACACTCGGTATAAGTTGTTTTTGTTGTTATTATCAATATCTTATGTTATTTTCATTTGATGTTCTCAAACAGAAACAATTTCAGTGGGACACTGCAATTGAAGGTTCCATAAAGGATAAGTCTATGAACAAATGTGCAGAACGATACAAGGGTATGTTATCTGAAGCAAGAAGTAGTGAGAAGAAGCGCAAAACTATTCCAGTATCTATTTGGGACAGCTGGAAGCCTCACTGGGTGACTGAGGCTTTTAAAGCCAAGTCTGCGCAATGCTCAAGGAATCGGCTAAGTGAAAAAGGTGGTGAAGGTTCTGGTCCCTCGCGCCATACAGGAGGCTCCAGAAGTCACCGAGAACATGCAAGACAAATGGTATATTCCTTTTTATTAGCATAGTAATAATATCTCCAAAGCTAGTGATTATGTATTAATATAGTGAACGTGGTTTTCAATTCTAGGCTAAAGAACTGGGAAGACCAGCTCATCCACATGAGCTTCTGAAGAAGAAACATGTCAAGGCGAACAAGGAGTTTGTGGACCAGAAATCTAAGAGCACCTATGTAAGTTACTTCTCCCATTTTTGCTGTGACGTTTGCTACTTTGATTGCGATGGCCATTTAATTTTAACATATATATCAATAGTAGTCAGTGTCACAATTTATAGGATTAGCACAAAGCATGAAAGATGTAACTTAAGAGTCAAAGAATTGATGATAATTGAATGTCATTTTTCAGTGGAAAGCATTCTTCTGATTTTGCGAATCTTCAATATTCTGTCTAAGGGTCCCAACTACAGGTTATATATACCACCTTTTACTTGCTCAATAATTTGATATGTCTTCACATGCTATTTATGCGTTTTGGCTGTTAGGATTTATGCCCGTCACTAGAGGGTGGGGGGGGGTGAATAGTGCGGCACAGGAATATTGATAAATATTGCGGAATTAAAAATTGCAGGAATAAAATAAATTCGGTAATTAAAATAACAAGGAAAGAACGCACCGAATTTATCCTGGTTCACCACAACTTGTGGTGAGTCCAGTCCCCGAGAGACTCTCTTGAGATTCCACTAACTCCGTTAAGCTTACAGGTGCTTAACAAACCGTTACACTTGCTCGTAGATGTACACTCTACAAGACTTCAACTTGCTCGAGGATACCGCACCTCAAGACTTCAACCTTGCTCGTGGATACCGCACCACAAGACTTCACATACTAAGACTTAGGGTACTTAGCGAACCCGACAATCAATGAGAAGATATGTTCTTCTCGAACACCTTTCTCTTTTACAACAAGAACTCTCTCAAAAGAGTAGATAAAGATATACAAGTTTAGCTCTATGAACAACTCAAAGTTGTCTTTCAAATGGCTCAACAAAAGCTCTAAAATGATGCTCAAATAATGTCAATATGTATATCAATATTGGGAGGTGTTGTGTGTTTAAAATCAGCTCAAAAGACCTCTTTTTATAGGTGAAAAATGGTGTATGTCCGTTGCTTAATTGGCAATCAATTATGCTTATTTTGTGCCCAGATAATCGATTATTCAGTATCTGATAATCGATTATTCTCCAACATTCAAAAAATCAGAAGCTGATTTTCTGCTGAATAATCGATTATCTGATACTGCATAATCGATTATTCTGTGACAGTGTTCAAACACTGGCAACGGTCTACAGCATAATCGATTATGCATATACTGATAATCGATTATTCTGAGGCAGAATTGAAAACTTACTTCAAAAACCATTTTGGTTAAGATGAAAACTTTAACAACATTTTGTTTGAAGTATTTAAAATATGTTTATGATAAATATGATTTAATAAAATATGTTTATGATAAATATGATTTAATAAAATGATTTTATGCATATTTATGATGACCTATGTTGAGCCAAAAGACGAGATAACTTAAGCGTTGCTCTTACATTTGTTCTACCTAACGACCTACGCCTTGGGTCTTCGGTCTTGAACATTTGAGCTCGTCTTTGGCTTTTCCATTGCAATCCGTTCATCAATATGCTTCTCGGCATTCAAGCTTGATTGTTTGTCATATAATATCGTTGTTTGACACTTGAATTCATTGTTTGTCATTCGTCAAAACCTATTCCTGAAAATCATGCTCATACAACCAAAGCGCACATATCATAGATATAGTGATTTTCTACAATTTCCCCCTTTTTGATAATGACAAACAACAGGAGATATGCATATCGAATTCCCCCTAAATTCATACTATATCTCAACATACAATTCATGCAAACAATTCAATATAATTCCCCTTAATTGAATATTCCCCCTTAATTAAAGCATACTAGAATGTGAAGACATTCCCCCTTATTCGATGCATATCACCTACATTCTTCCCCCTTTTGGCATTAGCAAAAAGAGTATACCAATTGTTATTGAAACTATTGACGATACCAATTGTTAGAAAAATAATCATATCAACATTTAATACTACCAAATGTTCGTAAAACCATACCAATCATAATGACGGTTTTTCATTATATACCAACTGTTATTCAACCTAAAAATATTCATCAAAACATGAATCAATCATTTAACATAAAAATAATTGATACTAATTGTTATTCAAAATAAAACTTATCAAAACATGAATCAATAATTAATATCAATTGTTAGCACATATCAACTATTACGTTTTTATTAAAAATACGGTAGCTAAACGAAGTTCCCCCTTGATGCAGTAAGGTTTCGTGCTTGGTGCATCTACTACAATATTGTAGTCTTCAAGCATACCTGCAAAAGTACCTAAAAATAAGTTTTCGGTACCCACTTTCTTTTTGGTCCTTGTGGGTTAGGCAAATAATAATCATAGTCAAAATATGAATCTCTATGTTTAGCAAAACATACGGGTGCAATGTGTCCTACCCGGTTACAATAATGACATATGACATTAGGATTGTGCATATGTCTAGGTTGAGCCAAATGCGTTCTAGGTGATCTAAAGTTGTTATTCCTAGAAGCGATGAAATTCCTAGAGTCATTTCTATGTGGTCTAAAATTATTCATTCTAGACTCATTAATGAAATTCCTAGAATTGTGTCTAGGTGGTCTAAAATGATTAGTTTTAGACTTATTAACAAAATTCCTAGAGTCGTTTCTCGGCGGTTTAACCTTATTTCTATCGTCCTTTTTAATTACCTCACTTGTTCTAGAATCATTTACACTATATTTTTCTAGTGTATTTCTGAGTTTTACGTTCTCTATTTTCAAAGAACTACAAGAAGAACAATTTGAATTTTGAACAATTAAAGAGGCTTCATTCATCTCCTTGATTTTATTCTTGAGATCAACAATGTCATTTTCCAAAAAATTATTTTCTTCTTTTAGTTTTTCATTTTCACAAGTCAATTTTTCAAAAACTTTTTCTTTTAACGAAGGTTGTTTTTCAAAATTTTTTCTTGCAAAGAAAGTGTTTTCTCAAAATTTTTTTCTTGCAAAGAAAGTGTTTTCTTCAATTCTTTTATGATTTTGGAAGCTTTAACGAATTCACCATATAATTCATCATAGGCATTTTGTATTTCTTCAAACGAGTAAGAGTTAGAAATACTTACCTCTTCTTCTTCGTTGGCCATGAGGCATAATGCGGCAGTTTCATCGCCCGAGCTGTCCGAATCCCATGTTACGCGCCTATGGTGTTTCTTCTTTTTTTTGTCCTTTGATTTTGGACAATGTGATTTGGTGTGGACAAGTTTTCCACAATTTTGGCATGAAGGACTTGGTTCTTCCTTCCTTGTTTCCTTCTTCATAAACTTACAAAACTTTTCAATTATATCATTGGAAATAATATCATTATCGCTTTCCGAATCACTTACCTCTACTCTTTTAGACGATGAGGCTTTGAAGGCAATATTCGAACCTTTACTTCTAAGATAAGGATTAAGAATTGTGCTTTCATAAGTTTCGAGGTTACCTCTTAGTCCATCGATTGTGATATCCGTGAATCCTATAGATTCTTGGATGGCATTGGCTTTGGAACGCCATTCCGGAGTGAGACTCCGTAGGACTTTTCGAACAAGATATTTGTTCGTGTAGACTTTCCCGAGAGCATGAAGATCGTTGACGATTCTTGAAAATCGTTCGAACATAATGCCAATGGGTTCATTCTCCCTCATTCTAAAAATTTCATATTCATGTGTTAGAAAATCAACTTTAGATTCTCGGACTTGAGATGTACCTTCATAAGTGATCTCGAGTTTATCCCACATTTCCTTTGCGGTTGTGCAACAAGAGATTTTCCGATTGTCGTCCGGATTCACCGCACAAAATAGTAAGTTGACGGCCTTTGCGTTTCTTTCAATTTTCTTGATGTCCTCGGCATCATATTCATTTTCCTCCTTTCGAACCATGATTTCCCCAACTTTCTTTGTTGGCATTTGTTCACCTTTCTTGATGATTTACCATAATCGAAAGTTGTGTGATTGGATGAATATTCTCATCTGCTCTTTCCAATATGTATAGTTTTTTCCGTCAAATAGTGGAGGGCTATTGGTGGAGTGTCCTTCGCTTATCATTCCTGCGTTCGATATTCTCAACAAAAAATATATATCGCTCTCAACCGGTTAAGGCTTTCAGAGAGTTAGGCTCTGATATCAATTGTTAGGATTTATGCCCGTCACTAGAGGGGGGGTGAATAGTGCGGCACAGGAATATTGATAAATATTGCGGAATTAAAAATTGCAGGAATAAAATAAATTCGGTAATTAAAATAACAAGGAAGGAACGCACCGAATTTATCCTGGTTCACCACAACTTGTGGCTAGTCCAGTCACCGAGAGACTCTCTCGAGATTCCACTAACTCCGTTAAGCTTACGGGTGCTTAACAAACCGTTACACTTGCTCGTAGATGTACACTCTACAAGACTTCAACTTGCTCGAGGATACCGCACCTCAAGACTTCAACCTTGCTCGTGGATACCACACCACAAGACTTCACACACTAAGACTTAGGGTACTTAGCGAACCCGACAATCAATGAGAAGATATGTTCTTCTCAAACACCTTTATCTTTTACAACAAGAACTCTCTCAAAAGAGTAGATAAAGAGATACAAGTTTAGCTCTATGAACAACTCAAAGTTGTCTCTCAAATGGCTCAACAAAAGCTCTAAAATGATGCTCAAATAATGTCAATATGTATATCAATATTGGGAGGTGTTGTGTGTTTAAAATCAGCTCAAAAGACCTCTTTTATAGGTGAAAAATGGTGTATGTCCGTTGCTTAATTGGCAATCAATTATGCTGATTTTGTGCCCAGATAATCGATTATTCAGTATCTGATAATCGATTATTCTCCAACGTTCAGAAAATCAGAAGCTGATTTTCTGCTGAATAATCGATTATCTGATACTGCATAATCGATTATTCTGTGACAGTGTTCAAACACTGGCAACGGTCTACAGCATAATCGATTATGCATATACTGATAATCGATTATTCTGAGGCAGAATTGAAAACTTACTTCAAAAACCATTTTGGTTAAGATGAAAACTTTAACAACATTTTATTTGAAGTATTTAAAATATGTTTATGATAAATATGATTTAATAAAATATGTTAATGATAAATATGATATAATAAAATTATTTTATGCATATTTATGATGACCTATATTGAGCCAAAAGACGAGATAACTTAAGCGTTGCTCTTACATTTGTTCTACCTAACGACCTACGCCTTGGGTCTTCGGTCTTGAACATTTGAGCTCGTCTTTGGCTTTTCCATTGCAATCCGTTCATCAATATGCTTCTCGGCATTCAAGCTTGATTGTTTTTCATATAATATCGTTGTTTGACACTTGACTTTATTGTTTGTCATTCATCAAAACCTATGCCTGAAAATCATGCTCATACAACCAAAGCGCACATATCATAGATAGAGTGATTTTCTACAATGGAAACTGGTTGTACCGATGTTGTAAATAGCGCTCGCCTCAGCGCTAATAGCGTGAGGCGAGGCGATGCGAGCTGCCACCGGTATTTTACAGTGTGGCATAGCATTTTCAAATAAGCGAGCGCCTCTGCCTTTGTACCGTGTGGCGACATGTAGCATGAGGCGACCTGTAGCGTCCCTTTTTTCCAAAAAGAAAAGAACAAGGCAGTAACAACGATCCATTTAAACAAAAAATTAGGATTCACGATTTCTTTACTCTTTCTCCTTCAAGTCGACATCACACTATTGGTTTAAAGCATAGTGGAAGACATGTATCAAGATGATCTCCAAGGAAAAGTGAAACTGATAGTTGTCTTGTGACTGTGACAGAAGTGATTGAGTTGATAAATCAGAGTTGTTTTGACGAAACGCTGGAAGTCGATTCCACGAATGACTTGTTTGTGCATTATATGCTGCAAATATGTCTGTATTCTGTGATGTAATATCAAGAGTTACTGCTTTGTTGGCCATCGTCCATTGTCCATCTTCACTTGATTGTTGTCGAGTATCTGTTGGTTGTTGAGTTAATACATAGACCTTACTGGATGGCCTCCTTTGGTTTGCGACTTCAACTGAGCTTTTATGTGCTGACTCATTCTGTTCTAACTTTGACGTCGCTGTATTTGAAATTACTGCTTTTGTTCTTGGGACAAATAGTGGAGTGTTACAGTTCATATTGCTGTTTGGAGTTGCTGTTTGTTGCAGAAGAGTATGACAATCCTTCATTACAGATTTCCCTTGTCATTTTGCTTGATTGGATCTTCATAGACTTCTCCAGAATTATTTTGATCATACTCTTGATCTTTTTCTGACAAAAGTGTTAACTTATCTGTGTGCTTAATGTTACCAATCTGTAATTTTTCTTCCAAAAGTTCTCCTTCATCATCATTGGAATTGGCAACTGTTGAGAAGGAGTATGAAGTTGAGGGTATGGATGGGTTGTTTCCTGCAAAGTGATTTTTATTTTTGGATTTTGGAGTTACTGCTTTATTAGCCATCGACCATTGTCCAGTTTTCCTGTCGATTATCTGTAGGCTGTACAACAACAGTTTCTTTAGATAAGGCATCATCATTGACAGCATCAGCAGAAGCAGCTATAGCTGTATGATTGATTGCTTCATTATTGTCAAGCTGTGATTCAGCTTGATCAATAGAAATTTGCCTATAAGGTGATGGTTCATTCTGTACTGTCCCTTTGTCTGTGTTGGTATCCTGTGTAGTAGTTAAGGCATTCGATGCTGTGTCAATGAACTAGACGATGGCATTATACAAACCTGTGCATTGTTATCATTTGGTGTCACATGAGGTAGTGCAGCAGTTGGTTGATCCACATAATGCTGTACCATTTGCTGCTTGTCGATTTCTGTTAACTCATTTAAGGGTTGTTTCAATGAAACAGTAGCTGATATCAGGCAAGTCTGGGCAGTAACAGCTTTTGGTAAAATTTCTGCAGCTGTAGCAGCAGGGAAAGTGCTTTGTTGCTGCTGCACATTACACTTGAAATGATTTTCATCACTTTCATCTGATTGATCAGCCTGTGCAAAGGAGTCGATCAATACCATCTGGAGTTGTCTCATTCATGGGATGAACTGGAGAAGCAATATGCGAGGCCTCTAAATTATCATCCACTACAACAGGTTTCGATAGTAGATGTTGATCTGCAGCTGTGTAATTTAAAGCAGACTCAGTCTGTTGGGCAGTAGCAACATTCTCAGAAGTATAGGAAATACAGTAACCAAAATAGAATAGATACACATTTTCTAAATGTGATACATATGCAGCATTTAACTGAACCTCTAGTTTGGATGCCGTATGATTATACTAACTGGATTGCCTCCAATTGGTTGTCTTCCAGTTCAAATGACTACAGAATCTCCACTTATCAGAACTTGCATAGAGAATGAGAATTCTGATGCTCAACTTTTTCTATCGACTGGGAATTAATTGAGTTTAGCTCATTTATTGACATTTGAGTTTTCAGTTTTGTTACCTTTTATGACTGTTCTTGATGTTTTCTCTGTCAAAGTTATTATTATAGAGCTTATATCATTTTTTTTGTCCAGGACGCCATAATGTCTAAAATTCTATATGCGTCTCAGCCTGAAGATGGGTCCGGTGAGCCTTCTGAAGTTGATTTCTCACAAATATATTTGGAGGAAGTCGGTGTTAAGAAGACGCGCATTTATGGTCTTGGTTCTCAAGCTCCTTTCTATGGGCATGTTGGTGCTTCCTCCAGCTCGATATCTCCACCTCAAGATCTAGACTTCAATACTCGGGTGAGTGAATGTGTAGGACAACGTTTGCAAGAAATTAAGGAAGAGATGAAGCATGAGATGAATTCTGAGATCAGAGAAGAAATTAGACAAGAATGAGAGAAGAAATGCGTGAAGAAATGAGACACAAAATGCAGCAAGAGGTGCGCGAGCAAGTTGATCAACTACTCCAAAACCGTCTATCGGTCCTCATAGGTGGCTTACCTACACCGCCTTCTCGTAGACACGACTCGTCGCCAAATGACACGAGTCACATTTAGATTTATGTTAGCTTCTTTTATGTTAGACACATCTTGGATTCTGCTTTCGACTTTATGATAGATATTATTATTTATAAAGTTTTAGTATGTTTTTTATTTTGTTTTTGTTTTTTTGGGATCTTTTAAAGCTTTAAATGAATATTAATACAATCATTATAACCATATTTGTTAACTAATTTCAAATTTGTTTGTAAATTGCCTACAATTTACTAAATAGAACTTTTCTATAGATAAAATTACCAACCGATTGCCAATGTATTTTTAAAATTATACTATCGGATTTACCAACCAAATTGGTATCCATTAGTATAGTTGCTAACATAATACTAATGGAAATTCTTGTTACTATATTTACCAACCAATTACAAACATAATTTAAATAATCAAAAACCAATTTTACTAACTCAATTTCTATATGTTAGTAAATTTACTAACGAACTTCCAACTGAATTTTTGTTAGTAAATTTACCAACGAAAATCTTGGACTCAAGATTCAAAATTTGCCAACATATTTATTTAGTATTTACTAACTAATTTTTAGTTGGTAAGTTTACCAACCAATTCAATCTGGTTGGTAAAATTTACCATCGAGCCTTTTAGCAACATGCCAATTTCTGTTGGTAGTCGGTTAGTAAGTCAAAATACCAACCAATTTGATCAATTTACCAACATTTGTTTTTGTTGGTAATTGAGTTTTTTTTTATTATGTTATATGACCACTGAGCCACACCTTTGGATAAAGTGGGGATATTTTCTTTTTATTTCCGAAGTCAATAAAAGTACAGTTCTTAACCCTTTTATCTTCTCATTGTCTCTTTTTGAAAAGGAAAAAAAAAGTAAACTTTTTTTCCACCTTTCATTTTATACAAAAGAGAACAAAGAAAGTAGAAGAAAGAATACTTTATGTTCATACTATAGGAGTATTTCTTTATCTGCTTTAATTAAACCTAAATGTCTTATTTTGCCTTTTGTAAATCAGTTGCAATATTATTTCACATGAGGATAAATTCGTCATACAAAACTATTTTTTTTTTTAATTTTACAAGCTATAAACATTTTATAAATGGAATATTTAAATACATAGAAGAAAGTGGATATTTGACAGCTTCATATTTTAGATTATATAACCTGTAAAGGAGAAAAAATATACTTAAACAGCATCTTATTGTAGTAATCCAGTAGTTATATTCCGTATATAATCTGTCTGAATATTCCATAAAAACCAATTATTATGGCATTAAAAAGAAAGTACTACATTATAAATATTTGATAAGCACGCGTTTTAGGTACTCAATATTCATCATTCGATATAATATAAAATAGATACTCAAATAATATTCAATTGAGTTTGAGTTGAAATTCTCAAACAGGCAGGAAATAATAGTTTTTACATATTTGTCAGTCAAAAATCAAAATTCAGAGAATATTTTGTATACCAAAACAGTGTCATAGTCAGTTGGTTGGGTGAAAAATGCCATAACATGGGCTTAGGTCATATTTTCCTTCTCTTAATTAGTCAATGTGTTACCACCAAGGGTAGTAGTGAGATATATAAAATTCCTCTACTTGTAATTAGAGATTTCGGATTTAAATTATAAAAACGACAAAAATTCCGGCAAGGAATTATTTAACAGGTTTTATGCGGCCCGAATCCAGAAATGCCGGACCCTTATGCGGAGAATAGGAGAAAAAACAAAAGAACTTAGGAGAAAATGACTCTATATCACCTCTTTCAAAGTAGTAGATGCATATATATATATATAGTTTCAGCCGCGAGCTAAAAGTGATATTTATCCAAAAATTAGCCAATGTGCTTTCTTAGAAAATTCGGTTCAGACAAATGCTCAGTTTTGGAATTTATCTGTAGCCAAATATAATGTTGATTGGGTTATAACAGGAAAGAAATAAAGAGAATATGTTGATAGGTTTAAAAAAAAAGTGAAGTACAGGAAAAGGAAAAGTAAGATAATAGATCTTTAACATATTGCATGGGACTAAATATGGGAGTATGTATTCCCATATTGCATGGGGAACATGGTAATATATCAATTACTTGTATAGTTTAATAAATTAAAGAAACATAGAAAGAAATCATCTTAATTAATATATATATGATAGTTGAATCAATAAATATGCACTCCCTCCGTTCACTTTTACTTGTTCGGTATTCTAAAAATAGATTTTTACTTAGAGAAAAAAGATACATTAACTAAATTAATCTTAATTAATTGTTACCTTGACACATTGGAATGCGTAAATAAGACCAAATTTTGAAAAAAAAAGTTAATTACTTCTTGATTACATAAATTGACACTTATTTTGAACTAAAATAAAAAGGTAAAATTATCACTTATTGTGGACCAAAAGGAGTAGTGTTTTCCGTCAATGGTAGAAACTAAGGGTGTTCATAAAAATTCGAAAACTCGAACCAAACCGAAAACCAATACAAACCGACCAAAAAAATCGATAATTTTTGGTTTGGTTTGGTTTTAGTCTTGAAATTTAAGAATCGATCAAATTTGGTTTGGTTTTAATTTTAATTAAAAAATTCGAACCAAATCGAATATTTAGACCTATACACACACACACACACACACATACTTTTATACAAAGTTTTAAAATTTTTACTGTAAGTATTAATTGTTTGCTCTTTTAGTACAATTCTTCACCTTTACATTCTAGTTTAATTGGTAGTTTTCTTTTGTTAAGTGTAAGAATATATTTCATGTTAAAAATAATATATTTTTAATGAAGTCCTTAAATTATTCATCACTATTTGATTCAATTATCATCAATATATCTTGATAAATAATAGATTTCTCAAAGGGCAATTGATTTGATAGTGTTAAGTTGAAAATGTGGTCGCCGAAATGTGTATTCGGTAATGTATTTAAGAAAAAACCGACAAATAACCGAAAAACCGACATAAACCGAATCGAGAAAAACCGACTTAAGTGGTTTTGTTTGGTTCTAATATTTAAAAAACTGACTTACTTGGTTTGGTTTCTATTGAGGAAAAAATTGCTCCAAACCGAACCATGAACACCACTAGTAGAAACCACTCTTATCTAATAACAATAAAATTTTCACCATAAAGGAGATTAATATACAACAATAATAATACGTGACGGCTGCGTAGCTACGTGATGAGTATGTTATGACTGCGAGAGCTATTCATACGATTTGGAAACGATGAGAAAGGTACTTGATTTTCATCTTGATTGGAGGTAGAGCCCCGAGTTATGGGTGTGAAGAATCTTTCATGTTTCCCAGTTGTGAGTGAAGTAAATTTCATGTTGCGGCATGAGTTTAGACTTAGGAAGACTAAGTGACTGCATAATGTTTGTGATGGTGGAAGGCATAGAGAAATGTTAGTTGAAGGCAAAGCAGGTGGGTTATTTCCTGCAAGTGTACTGAGGTTGTGTGATACATTTCCAATTGAAATATAAGTGTCAAAATTTGAATTTTGGGCCGTTTAAGAGAGTGGGATTAACTGTTGCGAGAATGAATGCGAGATTTGCAGAAGAGTTAAAGTGCTAAATAGTTTGTGTTTTCACAAGCTTACAAAGGATTTAGGTCTAATCTCACTATGGCGCTATGACATTAATAGAGTATATGCGTCATGAGCTATTAAGCGTGTGTTGATCCATGATTTCGAGCCAAGTGGGGGAGTATGAAGTTGACTAGTTGATTGCTCGATTATGTGCTATGTGGGTTCCAGTTTGAGGCGCACTGGTGAACCAGTTATGGCTTACGAAGATTGAGACCGAGGATGGCTCGAGTAAAGGAGAATTTTGACAAAAGGTTATGTCATGCTTCATAGGGGTATGAGAATCACGGAATGTCTTGAGTTGTTGTTGGTAATGGATGCTCGGTGCATAGAGCATGAAGTGGCTTAGTTGTCCTAGCATGAGGTTACACTCTGCAGTGTCGGAGTGCTATTGGGGCACGAGTGGTTCTGTTCGTTTGATCAGGATAATTGCAGTTTGAATAGAGTGAATGACTCTCGAGAATGGTTCTAATGTGTTCAATATTCTACATGTAACAATTGGGTATCTCAAAGTTGTATATGTGGTTAGAAACCGAGTTTTCATTGGAAGAGGTCAAGACTTGTGGTATTTCTATGTTAATTATGAGATTCTATGTATCAGTATCATGAAGGTAAAGGTAACATATTTAGATTTGTAGGAAGTCTCTTCAGAGTAAAGTATTTTGATCGTGGTGCTCGTGGGAATATCTGAGAAATTATTCGGCGGCTTATAAGCCTTAGACGGTATGGCTTTATGCTTGGGTTCCGTGTAGTAAGTATGGGTTTAGGAATTGTGATGTTATAGCAAGAATGAATATTGAGTTGAAGGTAAATCAGAAGGGAATTCGGATAGATGAGACATTTTGGTAGTAGGCCGAGTTAGTATGGTAAGGATATGATTAGCTCTTTGGATGTTTACGAGAAAATGAGTTTCTACATGTGTTTTGCGGCAATTCTCTTGGGTTTTAGTGACCTGTATAGTTCGGTCAAGTTAGGAGGATTCTGGCCTGGCGATTTAGATTTGTTAAAATGGGATTCAGAGAGTTCTAGATGGTTTCCACCACAGTTAGAGAGGTATATTTTTCGTATTGGTGTGAGGAGCATGGGATGTATAGTGATTTTCTTCTAGCGGGGACCAACGGAAAGATCTTGACTAGTTGAGTACGTATATGTTTGTGGCTCGGAAGGGATATGAATTTCTCGCGATTATCCTATTGTGGTACGACTTATGTGGTATATAGTGTAAGACTGAGATTTGATGTGTAAGGTCACGATTCAAATTTGAAAGGAAGGTCATAAATTCTTAGGCAGCATGGGCAGATTCAGATAATTAGAGAAATGAGCTTCAGACGATTTGAGAAATGATCTTCAGATGATTCAGGAAATGGTAATGCTAATTGAGGTGATTTGGAGAGGGTACATGTTCAAGGAAGAGGCAATATGATTAAGTTGATGGTACTTCAGTAGTATTGCAACACTTCTTGTCGAATCACAGAAGAATCTTAGAGTATCTCTCATGGACAGATTAAGTCTAGAGGTGAGTTATGTATGCGAGTTGCGGAATTGGAATCAGATATGGTAATCCATGTGCTTTATGGACTTGTAAACTGTAAGTTCTCATACACATGTTAGCTCGTGGTTGTGGATGACAAAATATGGGTAAGTTAGTCAGATGTTAGTATGGGCTATGATTCAATCATTGTGAACTTCGAAGGATTATTTATCTGTGGTGGGTAACTAGAGTTGATGTGTGGTCCATTGTTAGACCTATATGGATATGTGTCCGGCATCAAGATGGTTTTGTGACTTTGAGTTGCTGTTGGCGAGGGATGTTTTGATTCGGTTGGTTTTGAGCTATTAACAATTAGGGGGATCTACGAGTTATCTTCCCGTGTTGCGAGACGTTAGGATTTGTTGGTTATAGGCACAAGTGGTGCGGTTCCCTTAGGGTTTCATAATGGAATTCGAGCGGGAAGAGTACTATTCATTGCTCGGTGGATGGCGTATCAGTTATGTCCTTTCAGGTATGTGTAATGTATGTAAATTAATTCGCAATGGTGATGATGGTTGCTTTGGTTTTGGACATCATATTGCACATGGTTATCGATTTTGAGCATAATGACATAATGTGTTTCATGTGGACTAGTATTTGGATGAGGTCGCGTATTGGAGCGAAGCTATGTGAAGATATGCCTTTCGGTTAGGTTCGTGTGTTCTATTCAATGATGCGAGACGAGTTCTCAACCGTGTGTGGTGATGGTACCGGTGAGCTTGAGGTAGAGCTCTTTCATTTGAGTCAGTTTCATGATGTGAGTATGTTTAGATTGTTGCTTATTGGTGCGCGGGGTGCACAAATTGTGGCTTTATCCTGTTTTGATGTGTCATGTCACCAAAGTAATTGTGTTAGATTAGATGAGATCGTTGGGGTCTTTAATGAATATAAAACAGATTCGATTTCAGCATGTTTGACGGATAAATATCGAGGTTCGACTCAGAAATTTGCGATGGTCCTTGCCAAAGGGATGGTTGATATGAGAGATGGTTATGGTTTACTGCGTGTTTCATTTATCATTGGCAGTATATGGAAGTGTTGGAATGAGACTTTAGTTGTTAAGAGGTTTTCTATTGATATTCGATTGTTATGTGCAACTGCTGTGATTAGAAGTTATCGCTGGGAGTGTTTGAGTTATGTGGTATAAAATGTGATTGTGCCTAAGATAGCATACATGGTTTGTTACAGATTGTTCATACTATTCATAGTATAAATATGAGACTCTGATCGTATTGAGGATTTTAGAAGCATAAATGTGGTTCTATGGTTTATGGACTAGGATGGATTATGGAATTTCAGTTATATTGTATTATCGAACCTATGTGAGATAGGTTAACGTGGGATCACCCCCGGGTATGTGGATGGTAAGGTTAGTCAGCGATTGGTTGGATTTTGGAACAACTCTGGGTACGTTCGAGAACGAACGCGTGTTTAAGTGGGGGAAGATGTAACCGCCCGACTGATCATTTTGAGCTTTTGAACTTTGATCGCCAGTTCTCGAGCATGACTTGCCCTATGTGATATATTATGACTTATGTAAATCATTGGTCTTTGGTTTTCAGAGTAATCGGAAGGAATTTGGAAGAAAACAGTTCTCATTTGAACTTGAAATTTGAAAGGTTTGACCAAGATTTGGCTTGTTTGTATATGATCTCTGATCGGAATTTTATAATTTGGTTAGCTCCATTAGGTGATTTGAGACTTAGAAGTGGCATTGGAACGCATTTTGGAAGTCCATGAAGGTTTAGGCTTGAATTGACGAAATTGAGATTTCGGCGTTTTCCGATTGATAGGTGAGATTCTCATATAGAGGTCAGAATAAAATTTCGGAAGTTGCAGTAACCCCGTTGTGTCATTTGTGACATGTTTGCAAAATATCCGGTCATTCGGACGTGGTTTGGTTGTGTTTTTTTATTTATCAAAAACGTAATTTGGAAGTTCTTGAAATACTTAGGCTTGAATCCGATGAAATTCGGAATTTTAATGATTTTTTCGAGCGTTCCGAAGATTGGAACGAGTTTGAATGATGTTATAGGTTATGTTAATGCCTTTGGTTGAGGTCCCGGGGGTCTCGGGTGAGTTTCGAGTGCTAAATCGAATCATTTTGAGTTAAGGAAAATTGCAGAAAAATCATTCAGCTGTCGCAGGTGTTTAGTTCTTCGTGTTCGTGAAGGGCCAAGGCAGGAGGCGTCAGGTTTGGCCTTCGTGTTCACGAAGGGTAGTACCCCATTCACGAAGGGCTGGTTTTATAAGCATCACGATCGCGTGAGTCGTGGTCGGTTCGCGTAGGTTGGTGAGGCTGAGCCATCGCATTCGCGAGGAAGTTTGGTCAACAGAATTTTTGTGCTTCACGAACGCGAGGCTTTGACCGCGTTTGCAAAGAAGGATTTTAAGTGTTGGGCAGAATGTTATAAAAAAGATTATTCTACGATTATGAGATTTAGAACGTCCATTTTTGGAGCTTGGGAGAGCTAATTGAGGAGGGATTCAAGGGGAATTACCTGGAGGTATAATTTTTGAACTCAATACTCAATTACTATGTGAATTCCACCTAAAAAATCATGAAAACTAAGCGTAAAATTGAAGAACTAGGGGTTGAGAAATTGATCTTTAGATTTGAGATTTGTAGGACCATTTGGGGTCGGATTTGAGAACTTTTGATATGGATGAAATCGTGGGGACATAAGGAATCTAATGATGTGAAAATTTTTGAGTTTCGAGAAGTGAGTCCAGAGCTTGGGTTTTGCTAATTTTTGAATTTTTTATATTTTCTGATTGTTTTCGCTTTGGCTTTGGTATCTTAGCATACTGTGATGTATTCGTTCTCATTTTGGATAGATTCGATGCGCATGAAGGCTGATTTGAGGGGCAAAGGCATCGCGAGCTAGAGATTTAGCCAGTTCGAGGTAAGTAATAATTGTAAATATTGTCCTAAGGGTTTGAAACCACAGATTACACATTGCTGTATTACTTTGAGGTGACTTACACGCTAGATGACGAGCGTGGGGTAGAGCACTGCTGGGGATTGTGACCTAGTTAATCCCGAACGACTATTTTAATGCATATTTGATAGTTAACTGTTTGATGCTATTATACTTTGAGTTGTATGCCATATTTGGGGCCTTGTGCCGACTTGTTAAGACCCTTAGGGGTATTTTTACTATCTTTCCTCACTCTATTTATCTGAAAGCATATTCTAAGTCATGTTTTACCTGTTTACTGCTCAAATTTTGGACTGAATTCCCTGTTTTACTGATGGTCCGAGTGATCGTGACATGATGACTGAGATAGACCGAGGGTCTGATTGTAAGATTGATGACTGAGATAGACTGAGAGTCTAATGGTCAGGTTAATGACTGAGAGAGGCTGAGGGCCTAGTTGTGAGGATTATGTATCTATGGATCGGGCTAAACACCACAGTAAAATATATAGATATGTATATGGATTGGGCTGCACGCCGCGACGATATGTTGGATCGGGTTGCACGCCGCAACGATATAGCACTTGGGCTGTAGGAGCCCTTCCGGAGTCTGCACACCCCTAGTGAGCGCTGTCGACGAGATATATAGATTGGACTGCACGCCACAACAGTTACTATATGGGACCTATTGAACGTGAGTGCAGAGTGTGAGCGCTGATTAGTAGGAGTTGAGTCATGAGTGACTGAGAGGCTAGCTCGAGGGGCGATTGATACATGTACATGTGTGATGTTTGCCCGAGGGGCTTGATTATGAACTTATTAATTTTCACTTCTCTTTAGAGTGAGTTTCCATTGAATATGTAGATTTAATGACTGTTTTCACTCATCCTTATACTGAGTCTCTGTCGAAAATGTTAGATAAATATTTTTAAAACAACTTTCATTCAAACTGAGGTTTATCAAATGTTCAAAATTTATTCACTAATTTGGCATTAGTTATTTCAGCGGAGATTTTCAAGTTATGAAGTGTTTATGATTACTATTTTTCTTGAGGAGCTATTTTACGAACTATGTTTTGTCCGAGGGGACGACTATACTTTAATCTCTTTTATTATTTTAAATAGTATTGAACCCCTACTGAAACTGTTGAAAGGTATTTCAAAATAATTTTACTAAAAGCTGGATTTTAAATTGGAAGATTGGCTCGTATTCTGATGTGAAAGCCTGTTGTGCTTATTGATCCTAACGTAAATGTGGATTCATTGTTTCCTACAGCTTATATTTATTTACTCTTATTATTTACTGGGTTGGAGTATTCACATTACTCCCTGCACCTCGTGTGCAGATTCAGATATTTCGAAACCCGGTAGCGGGTGTTGGTTGCTCAGTCGCGGAGTCATCAGAGTTAGCAAGGTGGCTGCACGACGTTCGCAACACTACTTCCTCCTTCTCGCTTTCATTTCTGTACTTAGTATATTTTTACTATTGTTGTTGTATTCAGACCTTGGTAGATGCTCATGGCTAGAGACGCCCCGATATCGGGCTTGTATATTAATTTCGCACTGTTCTTTCAGACGTATATTATGAAATATTATTCTAATTAAATGTTTAAAAATAACTCTTAATGATTAAAGGGTTAATGTGAGTATTTTATCGGCTGGCCTTATCTTCACGAGAGGCGCCATCACAACCGGGCCGGTTTGGGGTAATGACAACCTTTGCTGTCCAATTCTGCATGTTTGAACTTATGCATTGCCACTAAAGAGCTTGAATAAAGGAAAATAGTACCATAAATTGACTTATAGGTCACGGGTTCGAATCGTATACGTAATCTTTTATGCTTGCATTAGGGTACTGCCTACATCAAATCCCTTGAGATAGTGCCCTTCCTCAGATCATGTGTGGACGCAGAATATCTTGTACACTGGGCTATCCTTTTTAGTATAGTAAATTAACGGTCAACGTAAAACTATTAAACTTATGATTAATAAAAAATTAAAATTATAATTAATTGGATTATTCAAATCATTTAGCCCTTTGAATAAATTGGGAAAATCAACAATACTATGACTATGCATTTAGTGTTGTAGTTGGCTGATCATGCATTGTGTTTGTTTGCAGATCACACGTATCCCATGTCTCAGAATATTATAGTTTAAACGAAATAAAAAATAAAAAAAACTAAAAATATAATTGCATAATCAGCTACTATCAAAGGGTAAAGACGCAGATTTTAGGCATTATTTTTTTAAATTGGCACCAAGTTACGCAAAATATTTCAATCGCAAAATTATTGGTCCTTAAGATCTCGCAGATTTTTGAGTGCAAAACCAAAAAGTCAATGAGAATATAAGACCAAAAATAGTAAAGAAATCTTGAATCTCTCTCTTTCTTGAATAGCCATAAAAAGTGTAGAAAAAGTGAGCAAATCCTTTAATTTTGGATAGTCCTCTAGCAATTTTTATTATTTTTCCCTTTAGATATTTTATATGACTAAAGTGTTCATAAATTGATGACCCCATTTATTTATTCTTCTCCATTAACTTATTTTGTTCCACTTCTTAATAAATTAATTGATGAGTTTAAAGTTCTCTTCATTGAACATATGAAATACTTAAAAAATTTAAGTGTTACATATATTGACAATGTAAAATTTTATGGACGTACTAGTAATTTTCACTTGTGATGTTAGGCCGGTAATTACCAATTTTACCTCATTACTAATTAATAATGATCAAAATATTTACATATAATTATCTTATAAGTGATCTGATTGTAATATTTTTCATACTGTAGGAGTTATTTGGTTGGGAAATAAATTATCCCATAATTAATTATTCGGAAAATAATTATCTCGTGATTGTTATCCTAACTTCTCATAGGGGTAAAAATAATACTACAATTCCGGATAACTAATTCCCGAATTAGTTATACCGCAATTTTGTCCTAACCAAACGTAGGATAAATTCATCTCAAATATCATTTCGAAATTAATTATCCCTTATACCTAGTACCAAACAGGCTGTTACTGCATAGAATTTAATATATATATATATATATATATATAATAACACCCGTATAGAATAACACTTATCTATAAAGGCCAAGCTTTTTCAGAACTAATTTTTATATTATTTTATAATATTATTCTCCAATACTTTATTATAACATTCAAAAATATTCGGAACAAACAAGACTATTATAGAGATGTTTAACTGTATGTATATACCTTAAACCCTTAATTAAATAGCCTAAAATAGTACACTATTGGTGTATTTTCTTTAAAGATAGTAACCAAAGAGAAGCATATGTATTACTACTAGTATTTGTATTTCCACTTGCTATGAAGTAAATGATGATATGAATGAATGAACATAATGCAGAATCATTGAATTCCCATCCAACACCTTCACTACTAACTTCACCAACCCAACTCTCATTTCCATTTATGAAACCCCCCAACATTTTTACCACTACAAATTTACACAACACTGTCAATTTTCTAAGTATCTTTTTCTTCCTTTTTTAGTCTTGTTTATTTTTAAAAGATTTGAACTTCTTTTTTTGTCTTTGTTGAAACACAAAGACAAAGCATTTATGTTGTTGTATTTGTTGGCTTCATTAGTAGACATGCAACAAGGTAAGTAAGTTCACATTATTCATTCTTACTACTTCAGAAACCCCAAAATCTTAGTTGTCCTCTGAAAATCCCATTATCTTCTGAATTCTTGTTTAAAGATTTGATTTTTAACCATTTTTCTTGTTAAAGTTCTTGACTTTTGGCCAATTTATACTGTTCTTGAAGTTCTTGGCTTGTAGGGTTTTTGTTGCTAAATATAGAAAGTGTTTGTTTTTGCTGATTCTTGGAAAGTAGAACAAGTTTTTTTAGTCAAAAATGGTGTTTCTGAAGTTCTGAAAAAGGAGAGTTTTTGGTGGTGTTGGAGGGGTTTTGGTTTTCTCTCTTTTTCTCTCTGAGTTGACAGTTGAATCCCAAAAATGGGAATTGGGATTCTTGAATTTTTTCTGGTTTTAACAGTGTTATTTAGGCCGTTGGTTTGTCAGCAACCAAACACTGATGGTTTCTTTGTCTCTGATTTCTTGAAAAAAATGGGTAAAGTTCACAACTTTTCAGCTCATTTTTGTTCTTGGAAAGGTGTAGGATGTGATTCAAAGGAAGAAAATATTGTTAATTTGACAGCTAAAAGTTCTGGTTTATCTGGTATTATTCCTGATAATACTATAGGTAAACTCACTAAACTTCAGTATTTGGATCTGAGTAACAATAATCTCACTGGTTTACCTTCTGATATTTGGAGTTTAGGTTCGCTTAAGTATCTTAACCTCTCACATAATCACATTTCTAATGACCTTTCAAGTAATATAGGCAATTTTGGTGAGCTTGAAATCTTGGACATTTCTGTTAACAATTTCTCTGGTAAAATTCCAGAAGCCATTAGCTCCCTTTCAAGATTGCATTCTCTTAATCTTAGTAAGAATGGGTTTGAGTCAGATTTGCCTTTAGGAATCTTGAATTGTCATTCTTTGGAATTTCTTGATATTTCAGAAAATAGACTTAGTGGTTTACATGATGGTTTTGGTGCTGCATTTCCAAAGCTTAAGTTCTTGAATCTTGCTGAAAATGAGATTAATGGGAAAGATTCGGATTTGTTAGGGATGGTTTCGATTACTCATCTCAATATTTCAGGAAATTTGTTTAAGGGTTCTGTTGTTGGTGTTTTTGAGGGGCCATTGGAAGTGATTGATTTGAGTAGAAACCAATTTCAAGGTCATATTTCTCAGGTAAACTTCAGTTCCAGTTTCAATTGGTCTCATTTGGTTTATCTTGATTTATCTGAGAATCAGCTTAGTGGAGAGATATTGAAAGAGTTGAACAATGCTCGAAAACTCTTGTACCTTAATCTTGCACATAATAGATTTTTACCACAAGAATTTCCACATGTTGGTATGTTATCTGGTCTAGAGTATCTTAATTTGTCTGGAACCAGTTTGGTTGGCCATATTCCTCATGAGCTCTCGTCGTTGAGTCGCTTGAAAATCCTTGATATATCCGAAAACCATCTGAGTAACCGCATTCCTCTATTGAGCAATAGAAATCTCCAAGTTCTTGATGTTTCATACAACAATTTGACTGGTGATATCCCTTTGCCACTTCTTGAGAAACTTCCCAATATGGAGAGGTTCAATTTTTCTTACAATAATCTAACTCTCTGTGCTTCTGAGTTCTCCTCGAAAACATTCCGATCGGCTTTCATTGGTTCATCAAATGGATGTCCTATTGCTGCCAATCCTGCCCTTTTCCATAGGAAAGCTCCAAAACATAGAGGACTCAAACTTGCATTGGCTTTAACTTTCTCTATGGTGTTTCTGCTTTTGGGGTTGTTGTTCTTGGCATTTGGTTGTCGAAGGAAAACCACGATATGGGCTGTTAAACAGAATTCTTACAAAGAAGAACAGACTATTTCCGGCCCCTTTTCGTTCCAGACTGATTCAACCACTTGGGTTGCTGATGTTAAGCAAGCTAACTCGGTGCCGGTGGTGATTTTTGAGAAGCCACTGTTGAATTTCACATTCGCGGACCTCTTGTCTGCGACTTCTAATTTCGATCGAGGTACATTGTTAGCTGAAGGGAGGTTTGGTCCAGTTTATAGAGGTTTTTTACCAGGTGGGATTCATGTGGCAGTGAAAGTTCTTGTTCATGGTTCAACAATGACAGATCATGAAGCGGCAAGAGAACTCGAGTATCTTGGCCGGATAAAACATCTGAATCTTGTGCCATTGACCGGTTACTGCTTGGCCGGTGAGCAAAGAATTGCCATTTATGATTACATGGAGAATGGAAACTTGCAGAATTTGCTTCATGACTTGCCACTAGGGGTTCAAACTACCGAGGACTGGAGCACGGACACGTGGGAAGAGGATGATAATAACAGTATTCAGAATGTTGGTTCTGAAGGATTATTGACAACATGGAGATTTAGGCACAAGATTGCGCTTGGCACGGCTAGAGCCCTTGCATTTCTTCACCATGGTTGCTCGCCTCCAATTATACATAGAGATGTCAAAGCTAGCAGTGTTTATCTTGATATAAACTTGGAACCAAGATTATCTGATTTTGGATTGGCCAAGATTTTTGGCACCGGACTCGAGGATGAGATAACTCGCGGTTCACCTGGATATATTCCCCCTGAGTTTCTTCAGCCAGAGAGCAGCAGCTCCCCGAAATATCCAACACCAAAGACAGATGTGTATGGATTTGGAGTCATACTTTTCGAGCTAATAACCGGGAAAAAACCAGTTGAAGATGATTATCAAGAAGACAAGGATACTGATTTGGTTGGTTGGGTTAGAGGATTGATAAGGAACAACGAGGGATCAAGAGTTATCGATCCAAAAATTCGTGGAACTGCACAGCAGACTCAAATACTTGAAGCCTTGAAAATTGGTTATCTATGCACAGCTGAAGTTCCTGCGAAACGACCGAGCATGCATCAAGTAGTTGGACTGCTGAAGGATATTGAGCCTGCACAACAATGAAGATTTGAGGATACAGAAACATTGGCTCAATGCATAATTTGATGTTCTGAGTTCTCCTTCTTGTGTTGCTACGAGGGGAATTGTACATTAGTCCAATATTTTGTTTGCTGCTTTATGCCATGTTTCTCATATTCCTTTTAACATTTCCACTTGCAAAGGTTGAAGTGATAGTACAAAATAGACTTGCTTGACCCTTGATGAAGGAAAAACGTTTTCCACTCATTTCCATTTGTGTTTTCCAATTCTTTGAGATTCTTACAAGCTTTGGCACTTTTGGTTGTGTTTTAGCCTTGTTTTTCTTCATGTTATGAATTCATTCTGTTAAAGTTCATAGGAAAAAAATACTAGATGCTTGCTAGATGACATAGAGCAGCATCCAAAGACACTTTCTTTTAAAAAAGGTAGTCCGGTGGATTAACTATATTATGTTCTATGTATTTTCACTAACTCATTTATTAGTTAGTTATAGTTTGAATAAGTCTCCTGATGTTTTAGAGCATATATAGGAGTAGTTATTAGTTCCTATTATATGGGAGCTTCCTTAGCAGATAGTTGCCTACATTTTAGCTTTAGTTGGTTGTAGTTCATGTATTTAAAAGCCTAATGCCAGATTCAATAAATCCATCTTTTGAGCACTTTCTCCTCTAAATCTTATACGGTACACAAAGCTCTCGCTATGCACGATATTATGAGCCTATCCTCAAGCTGCGCGACAATAGTAGGCTAAACTCCTCAACCGGTGAGGCACTTAAAGTCAACTACAACTAGAAAGCATGTCGATCTTGCCATCAACAAACATTTGACTTTAACCGTGAAAATCAAAAAATAGGCACAAGAAATGATCATTTGTGCGTAACAACAAATGGTGTTATCACCCTGCAAACAGGTGGAATCAACCAAGACTGAACATTTGCATTAAGCTCACGCTATATGTGACATCGCGGGTTTATCCTTAAGTTGTGCGGCAATAGTAGGCTGAACTCTGCCAACCAGTAGCATTACGGGAGTTTGATAACCATAGGCCACCTGCTCGGAGGTACGAGTAGTGAATCTACAGGGTTCGATAAAGGATTAGATCACTAGAATTTATTAACATAATCTTACCTATTATTTTTGTAAGAGGCTGTTTCCAAAAACACTTTCTTTATATATCCTAAAAATGAGATAAGTCACCTTTTTCGGTGAATACACTTCCAAAGGCAAAATTTCTCATTAGTATATTATGATTTATGGTGGAGCTGCTGTTAATTTATGGGTTCCATATTACAATTCTTGGAAACAGTTATTGCAGAAAAAACCAATGGAGGACCACTTTCTCTAGTGGTCTTTTTCATGAAGTATGTGTCACTATATATAGGACAAGACAAGAAGTTTACATTATTTTAACTCCTCAAACATTAATATAATTAATCACTTTTGACTAATTTTTTCTGTTGCTATGTTCTCAGAATCTTGCTACCTTAATCATTCAGATGCTTTTCATGTCCTAGGTCCTTCATATTTAATGCTCTATTACATTAGCCTAACGGTGAAGAAAGTGAGTGAAAACTATACATGTTAGGTGATGTTTTTTTATCTGACTAAACTTTAATAGACAAAAGAAGGTAAACAAATATTCAGTGAAATAATCGAAATATGCTCAAATTCAATAAAGCGAATGAAAACTATAGAAAATCAGGTTACAAAATCCTATAGAGTCAAAGAAACGCTAGGTGATGTTTTCTATTTGGCTAAATTTGATGGACAAAAAATAGTAATAGGTATTCAATGAAATAGTCAAGATAGGCTCAAATTGGTCCGAACACTATATATATTTAGTCCTTTACGTCTTGTCTTTTTGAGAGATGGGAGGGGCGGGAGGCGGGGAGGAAGGTTATGATACTGTTTATCCCGTATTCACATAGGATACGAAAAATGGTCGCACTCCGAATGGTGTTGGTCCATGTTACTAACAGTACAAAAATGTCTAATTTTCTTTTTTTAACATTCTTTATATGGCTAATATGATTTCAACAAGAGAAAACAAACAAATCTTGCTAGATACTAGCAAGATGTGTGCTTACAACATCGTAATTACAACCAACCTAATCAATAATGTCATGTTCTTGGAATCTTGAATACTACCTGTCACAAATACTGGTACAATGTAGTACTTTATAATACTAATAAATATTAAATAAATGCAAGATGCTATTCATTGGTTTGGTTTTGGAGCAAGTTTGCAGGAATTTCTGACTAAAGTACTGAAGAATGGAAAGAAATGGCACCAATTGCTCTCTGTAATATATTTATGTTTCGGACAGAGAAAACAACACATTACCCTGCCCGATAGAGTAGAAAGGTTATTTTCGAAAGACCCCCAATTTAAGAAGACGAAAAAGATGAAAAGAGAAATGAAGAAACAATTTATTAGTACCATCAAACATAAATTAAAGAAATAATAATATCAACATAACAACTAGAAAATAGTTGAAGTGCAGTAACAAAACCAAAAAATAAGCCCCGTGCTATGAAAGATAAAAAAACAATAACAACAAAAAAACCAGTGTAATTTTATAAGTGAAGTTTGGAGATGATAATGTGTGTGTAGATTTTATTCCTACTTTAAAAAGGTAAAGAGATTGTTTTCGATAAACCTCGACTCGGGAATGATAAGAAAGAAGAGTTACAGACAAGCAAAAAAAAGAAAAAAGAAAAAGAAAAGAAGGGTTTTAAATACTAAAACCAATTGCAGGAAATATGGGTTGGAATATTAAGTATTTGTCATTAAGTGCTAGTATTTGTACACTTAGTATGGTGCTATTTTAATAATTTATTTGGTTTGAATTGAATTTGAATGGTACAAGAAGTTGGTATGGACTAATTAAAATATTTTGAATGCGAAATAAAACATTGATTTCTTGGGAAGAGTAATAACAAGGGAACCAGGAAGTTAATAGATAAAATAAGTATAATTAGATAAGAAGCTTTTTTTTTGCAATTTAGTCGGGGAATGTCCAAAAGTGATTTAAGCAAAATGCTAAGTGAAAAACATAGCATATTAGATCTAGTTGGATTAATATATTTTCAAGAATGATTAATAGGAGAGAAAATAAACTGTATAGCCGTTGTAAAAATAATAGACGAAAAATATATAAGTTTTACAATTTTTTGTATATATGCTATATTTTGTATGTTATACACAAAAATTATATAAATTTATATGTTTTTCGTCTACCATATATAAATAGTTGTTGACTCGGGCTAAAAGTGATAATGACACATAAATTTCTTTGTTTATCTTTTAACGTGAAATGTACATAAGATGTTGTTACTTATTACTCCTTCTGTTTCAATTTATTTGAATCTATTTGACTAGGTACATGGTTTAAGAAAAAAAGAGAAGGTATTTGAACGTATAACATAAAATAAGGCACATATATTTTGTATGAGTATAAAGATAAATTATTGCAAAATATAAAAATGGGTCATTCTTTTTGGCATGGTCTAAAAGGAAATGAGTTCACATAAATTAAAATGGAGAGAGTATATCTTTTTTGCTCCAGTTATCTTATTATGTCACTGTTGTTACTGCTTCTTTTTCATTTGTCCTTAAGCCGAAGGTCTTCGGAAGCAGCCCCTCTATCTCCACAGTATAAGAGTAAGATATGCATACACACTATTAGGTGTGTGTAAAAAAAGTCGCACATGAAAAGTATAAAAAAAAAAATCTACTTATAAGGAATAAGGATACTTTTAATTGCGTAAGGTCTTTTGCAAAAACACGCGGACTTGACCCAAAACAGACAATATCACACCATGTGAAAAGTATTTTTGGACCATTTTAGCTCAACAACTGGTGTTAGGGCGAATAGGTTGAAGGGAGTAAGGAGATGGCGATGTGTGGCGTGGGACCCGGTTTAGTGCCTTTGCCCGTCTGCGAGGTGTACGGCCTTTACCCATATGCTTTGAGACACATGGACAGCCTTTGGCTTCTATGACCGTACATATTTAAACTCATGTGGGTAACACACAATTAATCTCCAAATCAGCCCATGAATGGTGATGAGTCATGTGGAACTTAGTTCAAGCGAAAAATTATTAGGAGTGTGAACAAAGTCTCGTATGAAAAAAGAAAAAAGAAAAAAAAGCTACTTATAATGAGTTGGACATTCTTAATGGTGTGACGTCTTTTAAGAAAAATCTTGCGAGCTTGATCCAAAACGAATAATATCACACAATATTAAAAATATCTTTACATCGTTTTAGTCCAATATATACTATATTTTTCAAACGGTTAGATCCCACTTATAAAATTATATTAAATATATTATTATTGTTGTACATAAGATGTTGATAAATTGATAAAGAGATAGAAAATTTTGTAATTAGGCTTTGCGATTTTCTTCAACACCATAGGTAATTATAAAAATTAGGAACACAAAAAGAAAGGAAAAAGAAAGAGAAGAAAAAAGATTTAGGATATTTTATTTATTTGTCAAAAATTGCATGCCACAGCTACCAACATCCAAACATAATGATAACTATAGACTTGAAAGTGAAGCTCTCATGTTGTGAATGAATTATTGTAAAATAGTTAGTGGAGTAATGACTAAGCATACTACACAATGATCAATTTTTTTCAAGAATGCATGCTTATATAGCTCAAAAATTTTAGGGTGTGTTTGGTATAATGAAAAATATTTTTTGTGGAAAATGTATTTAAGAAAATATTTTTTTGGAAAATAAGTAGTAATCATACTTATTTTTTGGTATTTCGTATGTAAACCGTGGAAAATATGTTCTCAAAGAATATTCATAAATAATTTTGATACATTAAATATGAAGCCATAAACTTTTGGACCAACAACTTTCCGAACCCACAAATTTCATAAGCTTCTGAACCGCAGAACTTTCGAAACCGCAAAATTTCGAACCCCTAAACTTTATAATTTCTAAATCCGTAAACTTCGAAACACATAAACTTGCGAACTTATAACTTTGGAACTTGTAAAATTTTTGAACATGTAAATCGAAAGATGAAAAAGTAAAACTAAAAATATATTAAAATTTTTCTACCGGGGTGGGATCGGTGGTGGTGGTGGTGGTGGGCAGGGGGTGGAGTGCAGAAAAAAAACAAAAATTTAAAAATTACAAAAAAAGGTAAAAAAAAAATTTTGTGCGGGATTGGAGTGGGGGAAGGGTTGGTTGGTGGGGGTTAGGGAGAGGGTGCAAAAAGAAAACAAAAATTTTAAAATTAAAAAAAAGTAAAATTAATCTTTTTCTTGGGGGTGGGCGGTGGGGTGTGGGGAGGATTGGTGAGGATAAGGAATAGGGTGGAGAAGATTGAGAAGGAGTTTTGGAAAATGTTTTCCCTTTATTTGATAGGGAAAATATTTTCCTCCAATTAAAGAAAATGAGTTGATGAGAAAAATATTTTTCAAAATATTTAAGCCAATATTCCGGAAAATATTTTCCGTTCATACAAAATACACCCTTAATCATGGTACATTTTCCAAAAAGGTAATAGTTTATACACACTAACAATGCAAATTTTCCGCCCAATTTAAATTTCAATTAGAAAGGACTTTATTCAACACAAAGGTAAAAAAAGAGAAAAGGATACATCTCCTCACCAACATTGGTAAGTAAATAATAATACTATGAAATATAGGCTAGTCTATAGTAAAATTTGGCAGATAATGGTCTTATTTAAAATTCCTATAATGAGTGCCTTTTTCTTTAAAAGATCTTCGTTGCTCACCTATCTTATCACCTATATATAGTCATGATCATAATATATGATGGCAACAGATTTATGCTCGTTATTTGTTATGGTATGTAACATTTGTTGTGGAAGTTTAATGGATTTCATCGGGCGATCAATAAGGTTGTGGTAAAGTGGTGAGTATTTTGCCATTCTTAATTAGAGGTCTCGAAAAATTCTGGGTACGGAACCACCTTTGGTTGGAGCGCTATCCTCGCCCCTCCACTCCCCCACAATGTGGGATTTTCCCACTCGGATATGAATTTAGTGGGACTCGAATGCTAATAAAAAACCATATGAAAAATCGAGAAAAATCAGAAATAACATGATTTATAACTGGTAATTAAAAAATAGTCACAATTTTAAAAAGTAATCAAAATTTAGTCATTTTGTCATGCAAGATAAAATCTGAACAAAAACACCCTTAGAAATCCGAAAAAATTTCAACATAATATGCTGGAGTTCGATTTTTTTACATATGGATTCTAGCATAATGTGCTGAAATTTCATAATGTGTTAGAGTTAATATGATGGATGTTTTATAATAGGAGCTCCATAATCAGCAAATTATGCTGCAACTTTCTGTGTGCTGGAGTACTCCAACATAATATGCTGAAAGTTTATATGCAAGAGCTTCATAATCCAATTATGCAGGAACTTTTCGCATTTCAGTAAAATAGTGGATATGTTCTAATAATTTTGGAAGCGTTAATTACTTTTTAATTACCTGTCCAAAAACTAGCTAACCCATGCTATTTTCACCTAAAAACAAAAACAAAAAATAATTACGTGGCCAAATACATATATAATCCATCCAACTTGGCACCATTTTTTATTTTGGCACTCTATCTTTACCTTGTTCCATTTCGGCCCTCCAACTCTATTTTCATGTTTCACTTTAACACAAAGCTGAAAACATATAAAAAAATATAGCACATGTGTATACACAAATTTGAGGTGTAATAAATATCCAGTTAAATATTGCCACCTAGTTTTTCATCCATGTCAAACTGATCAATACTAAAATACCTGAACCGAACCGTATTTTTTGTGGGTTTATTTTATCTAAACGGGCAAGGTATGAAATCGATAGATGAAAGCTTTGGAACTTAGAGAATGAAGATGGGACAACAGTGGATGAAAGAATATAGTCGGGTTCAGGTATTTTAGTATTGACCCATTTGACATGGATAAAAAAAATCAAGTGACAACATTTAATTGAATATTTATTACACTTCAGATTTGTGTATACTCGTGTGCTATATTTTCTTTACACTAATATACGTTTTATGTTAAAGTGAAAATATAAAATAGAGTTGAAGGACCAAAATAAAATATATAAAATAAAACTAGAGGACCAAAATGAAACAAAATAGAAATCTATCATAGGCCTTTGTTAGAATCTTATCATAGGTATTAATAATTAGTATAACAAAACGAATTCAGAATTAATTGGCAATGTGGCCAACTAGTATTTTACAATACTAACATAAGGGACAAAAGTCACAAAACTAAAGGATAAGTTTATCTCATTCTTACCGTGTATAGCCATAACATTGTTGGGGGATAGACAATGAACAAAATACTGACCACAAAATAACTATTTACTATATCCAATAGCACTATCCATATATGACTCTGAGCAAGAGAAACATCCAAAAGAAAAGTTCCAAAAATGAAGTACTGCCTAAAAACATTTCTTATGATATAACAACTCTTGCATAAAGGAATAAACATTTCGATATGGATAACTAATTCATTTTCAAACATAATTCGAAGATATTACTCAAGAAAAGAGTCAAGAAAATGGCAACAACAATAACAACAACAACCCAGTATAATCCCATTTAGTGCGGTCTGGGGAGGATAGTGTGTACGCAGACCTTACCCCTACCCTTGGATAGATAGGCTGTTTCCAAATAGACTCCCGTCATCCTTCTCTCCAAGAACTTCCCATCTTGCTTTTGGGGAGACTCGAACTCACAACCTCTCGGTTGGAAATGGGGGTTGCTTACCATCAAAGCAACCCCTCTTGTCTACAAGAGTCAAGAAAATGACAAGAACCGAAAATAGAAATATCATAACTCAATAATTCATCTAGTATCTAAATGTATGTAAATTGTACATATTTTGTTTTTACTCCCATCAAGTGAAACCATGTCTGAAAAGTTTACGATTTGATATAAATTAAAAAACTTATGTAGTATGTGTTATCGAATAAGGAAAAGGATTCTCAACCGGAGTAATGCACATTATGAAAATCTGTATTGCTGAATAGAAACAAAAACAGAAAGTTAGTAGAAATAGCATGTCAAAATAATATCTGAAAATAGTTTCGGAATAAATCGAACGTACTGAATACACAGTGTGTCCTTAAGGAAATTATTTCCCTCAAGTATCCGAGGTGTTAAAATATATCCACCCATGATAGAACGATTTAACTCACCGAAGCATTGATACCAAAAATGCAGATGAACAGTAAACCACTCGAAGGCTGTAAAACACACTGGAAATTTTGTGCAGAAGGAAGATCGAAAAATTTTGTAAGGAAAGATTTTGGGATTCAAAATAGATTTATTTATAGAATTTCTGGTACTGTTTCTGAAAAGATTTGCAATCTTTCTGAAAATTTTTGCAACCTTTCAGAAACAACCATGGCTGTTGGGAATATTTCTGTTTGAAATATTGCAGGAAAATAGATTTAAAATAATTCGAGAAAGAAAACGGATCGGATCGAACTAGACCAGGTCGTAGGTCATGAAATATTCCGAATTGAATTTTTGTTAATTAATTAAATAGTTGAAGGAAATTTTATCCAAAAATATTAATCTATCAATGGATATTTGACCAAATCCAAATCCGAAGCCGAAGACGAAGCCGAGCCGAGCGACGATGGCGGCGACGCGAGAGTTTTCTTCTTCTTAACTCTTTAAGAGCTAGAAGAAGAGCAATTGTATATATACCCTGAAAAGTCTTTTCTTCCTCCAATATAGGACAATGTCCCTTTGCCAAGGAGGAAAACTCAAATATTTCATTTTCCCTTTTTCTTTCATTCACCCTTTTAAAGCTAACTCAAGCTTAAAAAGCCCAACAATCCCCCACATGAATGAGGAATGACTATAAAACAAAGGAATGCACGAACACGTGTGTATTTTACATGCAATAATTAATTGCATCTCGATAAGTAGGTTTTCCTTTGAACTTTCTATAGTAACTTATATCGGATATACCCGGTTAATCGGTAGATTTGATATCTTTAAACCGTCGAGCTTTATTGTATACCTAGACAACATAAATCACACAATCAACCGCTAAGCATTTATGGTTCTTACAGTTGTGTTCGTTTCAGCCATGAACACCTCCTGATTTCATGAGTACTTAGATAATGTGCCTTTTCTTTCATTCCTCACACTCATATTGGTGATCTCTAAACGTGTAATCCTATAAACATACTATGTCATATCCGGCCAGACTTAGAAAATTATTAAAAAGCTTTAAACTTTATTAACTCATCAAAAAGGCTTAATGCTTTACCTCGATTTATGAACATTGTCTTCGTTATGAGAATGGGTTGAATTATTTGACAATATTGAACCGTCATTCATAACTTTTGATCTCTTTGAACTTAGATCTTGGGATCGCTAGTTTGATAGGTAGAGTTACCGCCATGTTGACTTATCGTAGGCCTTAACCCTATTCCCATTGATGATCTTTCAACTGCTTCTCTCGATAGGCCTTTTGTAAGTGGATTCGACACGTTATCTCTTGACTTTACGCAGTCAATTGTGAAAACACCCCTAGAGAGTAGGGTATTGTGTCTCCATTGTATATGACGAAATTATTCGTTATATATAACGCTCACTTCCCTGCCTATTGCCACTTGAATATCACAATATATACAAATAGGTGCCAAAGATTTGGGCCAAAATGGAATATCTTCCAAGAAATTCCAGATCTATTCAGCTTCTTCACCAGCCTTATCTAAATCTATGAAATTCAGATTCAATTATAGAACGGGCGATGCACGTTTGTTTGGATGATTTCCAAGACACTGCTCCACCCCCAATTGTAAAAACATATCCACTCGTGGATTTAACTTCAGATGATCCGGTGATCCTATTTGCATCACCGATCCCTCAATCACAGAGCGGTATTGTTTAATGTAAAGTATATCTTTAGGTATGTTTCAAATAACCCAAAACTCGTTTCATTGTCATCCAATGTATTTGATTGGGATTACTTGTAAACCGACTCAGTTTGCTAATAGCACATGCTATATCTGGTCGCGTACAATTCATGATATACATCAAACTTCTCAATATTCTTGCATAGTCCAGTTGTGAGTCACTTTCACCTTCATTCTTTTGAAGTGCATAACTCATGTTAATTGGAGCCTTGGCAATCTTGAAATCCAAATACTTGAACTTGTCAAACACTTTTTCAATATAGTGAGACTGTGATAATGTTAGACCTTATGGAGTCTTGTTAATTCTGATTAAGATCACGTCAGCAACTCCTAAGTCTTTTATGTAAAATTTGCTATAGCTAACATGTGCTTAGTACCATTTATATCTGCCATATTTTTGTTCATTATCACCATATTATCTACATATAAACAAACAACGACTTCATGATCTGGAGTGTTTTTAATGTAAACACATCTGTCACAATCGTTGATTTTAAACCCACTTGCTAACATTGTTTGATCAAATTTGGCATGCCATTGTTTAGGTGATTTTTTAAGTTTATAAAATGATTTAACTAGTTTGCACACTTTCTTTTCTTTACGCGGAACCACAAAATCCACAAGTTGTTCCATGTAAATCTCTTCCTCCAATTACCCATTTAATAAAGTTGTTTTAACATCCATTTGATGGATTTCAAGATCATACGCGACCGCCAGTGACAATAACACCCTAATAGATGTTATTCTATTTACTGATGCATAAGTGTCAAAGTAATCAAGGCCTTCTTTTTCTCTATAACCTTTGACAACAAGCCTTGCTTTATATTTTCAATAGTGCCATCGACTTTTATTTTTCATTTAAAGATCCATTTCGAACATAAAGCCTTATTTCTCGGAGGAAGATCAACCAATTACAATGTATAGTTATCCAAAATTGATTGAATCATACTATTGACTGTCTCTTTTAAAAACGCTGAATCATAAGATGACATAACTGTTTTAAAAGTTTGAGGCTCATTTTCAAGCAAGAATGTCACAAGATCTGGTCCAAAGGAACTAGATGTTCTTTGACGTTTGCTACGACTTGGATCTTATACACTTGGAGTATTTTCCTTTGGTTCTTCTCGAAGTCGTTTAGGTCTATCACTTAACGACTCGTATTCAGTTTTATACGGATAGATGCTTTCAAAAAATTCATCATTATCTGATTCTATTATCGTTTCGGGATTATCATATTTACAAACCAAAAACCGACATGCTTTAGTATTTGTAGCATATCCAATGAAAATGTAATTCACAGTTTTGGGTCCGACTTTATCCTTTTGGGTAAAGGTATTTGTACCTTTTCTAAACACCCTCACACTTTGAAATATTTCAAGTTGGGTTTTTTTCATTTCCATTTTTCATATGGAATAGATTGTGTTTTTCTATGGGTTACTCTGTTGAGTATTAGGTTAGCTGTAAGGATAGCTTCCCCCCTCCCATCACAAACTCTACGGTAATCCGGAACTTATTAATAAAGAATTTATTATTTCCTTTAATGTACGATTTTTTCTTTTCGCAATTCCATTGGATTGAGGTATGTAAGGTGCAGTAGTTTGATGGATAATTCCATATGCCAAACATATTTCTGCAAGTGGAGATTCATATTCTCCATCCCTATAACTTCTAATCATTTTGATCTTTTTATTCAATTGATTCTACACTTCATTCTTGTAATGCTTAAATGTTTCAATTGCCTCATCCTTACTATTACGCAAATAAACATAACAATATCGAGTGTATTTTTTCCACCTCGAGATGGTGTCGACTTCATATCACAAATGTCGGTATGAATTAATTCTAAAGGATTTGAATTCCTTTCAATCCTTGGGGCAGAGTGTTGGCCGGTTAAGAACTCTTATATGCATAGGTCGAAAGTAGCAGAGATGCGGATACTGAGGTAGATGTGTGGACACACTAGGATAGACAAGATCAGGAATGAAGATATTCAGAGGAAGGTGGGCATCGCTTCTGTGGATGATAAGATGCGGGAAGCGAGACTTAGATGGTTTGGGCACGTGCAGAATTGAAGCATCGATGCTCCGGTAAGGAGGTGCGAGCGGTTGGCCGTGGTGGGTATGAGAAGAGGTAGAGGGAGACCTAAGAAGTATTGGGGAGAGGTGATCAGGCAGGACATGGTTCGTCTATAGATTTTCAAGGACATGGCCCTTGATAGGAAGGCATGAAGGACAAACATTAGAGTTGTAGGACAGGGGTAGCGGTGCTTCCCTTTCTGCATACCGGGGGTAAGGCGGGGTTGGATTAGGGTTGATCCTAGATGGCTTGTAGTTTATGTTGACCCACACTATTCTTGAGGTTTATCTTATATGCCTTAGGCTCTGGTTACTGTTACTGTATGTCATTCATCTTTTGTTTTTTATGCTTCTATTACTATAATGGTTTCTATTGGAGTTACTAATGAATTTTTTTTTCTTTTCTTATTTTCCTTGTTCTCTTTTATTTCCGTCGTTCTGAGCCGAGGGTCTATCGGAAACAGCCTCTCTGCCCTATCAGGGAAGGGGTAAGGTATGCGTACACATTACCCTCCCCAGATCCCACTATGTGGAATTACTGGGTAGTTGTTGTTGTTGTTGTTGATTTAAATTCCTTTCAATAGACTTATAAGGATGATTTACAAACTTAGATTCAACTAATATTTGACATTTTGATTTATTACACTCGAATTTAGAAAATACTTCTAAATTAAATAACTTCCGCAAGATTTAGTAATTGACATGTCCTAAATGAATATGCCATAAATTATTTGACTCCAATAAATAAGAAGAAGCTGAAATTTTATTCATAATGGCAACAACGATTACATTTAGTTTGAATATGACCTCTATAAGGTAGCCCTTTCCAGCATAAATTTCATTCTTGCTTACAACAACTTTGTCAGAAACAAATACACACATGAATTCATTCTTAACAAATAAAGAAGTAGAAACTAAATTCTTCCTAATAGTAGGAACATAAAGAACGTTGTTGAGCATTAACACCTTGCCGGAAGTCATCTTCAGGAATATCTTCCCATAACCTTCGATCTTGGTTGTTGCAGTATTTCCCATGAAAACCTCTTCTTAGGGACCAATAGTGGAGTAAGTCGCAAATACTTCTTTGACAGCACAAACACGTCGAGTGGCTCCATAGTAAATCCACCACTCCTTTGAATTTACAACTAGGTTGCATTCCGAAAGCATTGCACACATACCATCAATATCATCATTCTTCTCCACTATGTTGGCCTATCCATTCTTCTTATTATTTTCCGGAGATGATAATCAGGGACTTTGTGACCAAGTTTTTCACAATTGTAGCAGTTTCCCTTAAATTTCTTTTTATTCTGCTCCTTATTTTGTCCAGGAGACCTCTTACCCTTCTAACTTTTTGGAGCAGTATCCTCAACGATATTAGCTCCCATGATCGTTGAATTTCCTCGAGACTTTTTCTCGGCTATTTTATTATTCCTCAATCTTGATACAAATGACAAGATCTTCTAACTTCATGTGCTTAAGATAGTTCTTAAAATATCTCCATGAAAGAGGCAATTTTTTAATCATTACAACTAGTTGAAATGCTTCATTAACGACCATACATTCAACAATAAGGCCGTGAAAAATGAGTTGAAGCTCCTGAACTTGGGTTCCAGCAATTTTGCTGTCTGTCATTTTATAGTCCAGAAACTTGGCAACCATAAACTTCTTCAAGCATGCATCTTCAGTATTTTACTTTTATCACGACCTGGATTTTCCACCATCAGGAGTCGTGACAACGCCTACTATTAGGAGTTAGTCAAACCAATTAATTATTAACTCTTTAGTCAAACATCGAAAATATTAAGGCAATTAGATATTTAATATGAAAGCGAAAGTCTTAATATAAAATACACTGAAATTGGTGCGGAAGGTCAAATACAATATCTACCCAAGAATGGAGTCACTAACTCACGAACATCTATAGAATGCTAAATACAGAGTTTGAATTAAACACAATACTGCTTGTCTCGGTACTAGGATAACAAACGAAAATGAAGATATCAGAGACTTCGAGCCATGCAGACGTCAGGAAGGCTAACTCGGGATCTCTGGACTGAAGTTAGCTTCCAATGCTCCTACTGTTGTCCAAAAACTACTGCTCCGGCACTATAATATGTGCAAAATGATGCACAGAGTGTAGCATCAGTACAATCGACTCCATGTGCTTGTAAGTGGCTAGCCTAACCTCGGCGAAGTAGTGACGAGGATAGACCATACTACCAGATAAACATGTGCATATATATATATATATATATACAAGTACAACAAAATAACATAGAAAGTAACAAGTAAAAATTGGAAGGGGGACATGCTTAGGGGGATAACAGATAAAAATAGAATATCAGGAATAAATGACGAAAACTACATCTGATTTCTTCTAACACAGAATAATGGATCAACGTCCCACTTTCACTTATATCAATTTCCTTTTGGTGCAGGCGTGCAACACGATCCTATTTCCATATATCACATTGTAGGCGTACCACATTCTCCCATTACATAATATCATGTGGATGACATACCACACGTTCCCATTTCATGATATCTCGTGGTCGGCGTGCCACACGTTCCCATTTCATAATATCTCATGTTCGGCGTGCCACATATTCCTATTTCATAATATCACGTGGTAGGCGCACCACTCGATCCCATTTCTTTCAACACTATACATAAAATAATCCCTGCAAGGGAGAAATATGTTATAATAAACTATCCCGTCAAGAGAACAAGGTAATATAATAAACTATACCGGCAAGGGAGATCCATCTATTACCAATCTTATTCAATTTCTACTTAAAACAATTAAATCCATACTTAGTCTCAGCAATTACTAGCTCAGTGTTAATGATTTCCAACCAATTCCTCATAAACAACAATTTTGAATTCGATAATTTAGCAATTTAGGACTCACGGTCATGCACGACACCAATATATAGATACTCGTCACCGGGTACAGGGGTTTACTCTATGCGAACGCGTGGTTACACACACGAATGCGATGAAGTATGGGTGCCACTATGAACGCGTGATCTATTTCGCAAACGCGAAGAAGGGGGAGCCTAGTAGTACGCGTACACGAGCTGAAGGTCGTGATCGCGAAGAAGGAAAATACTTTGCAAAAATTGCAGAAAAGCTGCTACTTCTCCTAAGTTCAAAACACCCCAAAACATCTCCAAAACACTCCTGAGCCCTTGGGGCTCCTAACAAAACTCACACACTAACTCAACAACATCCTACGAACTTAACTATTCGATCAATTTGCCAAAATAACATCAAAATCAATGTATTAACCCTCAAAATCAATACTTTTTCATTAAACTTCTTAAACTTTCATTTCTAGATATTTAGGTCTGAAACATGTTAAATGACGTCTGATTTCAACTAAATTTCACAGAAACATCTTAAATCACACATATGACATGTACCGGTTGCCGGAAGTAAATATGGTCCGATACCAATAGTTTCTAATCCATTTTAATTTCAAATTTTCATATAAATTTCAGAAAAATAATTTCTCTTAAAAATTTATTTCTCGGGCTCGGGACCTCGTAATTTGAGTCTGGGCATATGCCCAAGTCCCATAATTTTCTATGGACCCTTTGGGACTGTCAAGTCACAGGTACGGATCTGCTTACCCAATATGTTAACCAAAGTCAATTTTAATCATATTATCATCAAAATTCATAATTTTTTACACATAATTCATATTTAAGCTTTCCGGCTACGCGCTCGAACTGTGCACGTAAATCGAGGCAACTAAGAATGAGGTTTTCAAGGCCTCGGAAGCACGAAATGAATAAAAGAATAGGTGATGACCCTTTGGATTGTCACAACTTCTTCTCAAATGCGTCCCATAATTCTTTCGAAGTATTCATAGTACTGTTGACGCTATAAAATCATAAACTTCTATTCTCCGGCATGTCGGCGACAGGCATTGGAGGGTCTTCACTAATGAAAATTCATACCAAGTGTGATTAGTCAAAAAAATACCCTTTGCTTCCATACTTTGAAGCTGGATCCAAAATATTTCCCCGGTTTCTCGGCCGGTTGAACAACAGTTTGGCTTGACTAGGCTATCATCGTTGCCTGTGATGGTCCGACCCGTTGTCTTAGGTGTTATAGCTCTGTTTCCCCCAATTTATACTTCTTCATATATTGTTATCGGTATGTGGTGTGTTAGAGTTGATTTGGACTGCTTTTTATAAGAAATGAGACACTTAGTCTCTTTAAGGAAGGTTTAAGCTGGAAAAGTCAATCGGACATTGCCTAATGAGTTATAGGGCTCGAATGTGATTTATGGTGATTTGGTTAGTTTAGGGGAAATATTTATGACTTAGGAGAACGATCGGAATTGAATCTGAAGGTCCGTAGTAGAATTAGGCTTGAATTGGCGAAGTTAGTATTTTGGCGAATTTCAGTTGATGGGTGAGATTTGACCCGAGGGTCGGAATGGAATTCCGAGAGTTTCCGTAGCTTTGATATGTGATTTTTGATGTGCGTGCAAAATTTCAAGTCATTCATACGTGGTTTGGTCGTGTTTTTGATCGAATGTGTTTTTCGGAAGTTTTGAAGAAACTTAAGCTTGAATCCGATGCAATTTAATGGTTTGTGTTATTTTATGTGTTTTAATGATTGGAACAAGTTCTTCTGATGTTTTTGGATATGTTTGTGCCTTTTGTTGAGGTCCTAGGGGCCTCGGGGTGGATTCGGGTGGTTAAACGAGAGTTTCAAGGTGTGTTGCAAGTTCAACTTTTCTGTCAGCTAGTATTTCCGCTTCTGTGGAAATGGACCGCAGAAGCGATTCAGTAGGAGAGAGTAGAGGATCACATAAGCAGTTCTTGTCCTGGTGGAGTGGTTCCGCACAAGAGGAACACTGTTCTCAAATGCGAGTCCGCAGAAGCAGACTATAAATCGCAGAAGCGATCTTGGGTGGTTCGCAGAAGAGGATGTGGAGACGCAAATGTGGATGTTGGGTTTTTAAGTAAGAATTGCATATGCGTATTTTTGGCTGCAGAAGCGGTCTCGCATAAGCGATAGCGGGACCGTAGAAGCAAAAATCCTTGTTGGCAGAAGGGGTTTATATCATTATTTCATCCGCCGGCTTATGTCATTTTTCCTGAATTGTTGAGTGCTTTTGTGAGCTTTGGGTGAGAAGTTTCAAGGGTTTTGACTGAGAAACGAACACAGGTAAGTTCCTTGGCCTAATTATTCAAGTTTATGGTAGAACGAACATGGAAATTGGTTGAAATTCATTAAAAATTGGTAAAGTTAGGGCTTGAGTTTTTACATTTCAAATTGGGATTTGATAGGTCATTTGGGCTCGGATTTGGGAGTTTTTGGTACGTATAGACTCATGTCTAGACAAGGAATCCGTTAATGTGAGTTTTGTATTTTCTTGAGAAGCGGGCCCGGGGCTCGAGTTTTGCTAGTTTCGAGAGTTTTGCTATATTTTGATTATTTTTGATTGGGTATTGTTCCCTTGGCATAGTTGATGTATTCGCTCCGATTTTTTGTTAGATTCAACGCACGTAGAGGCTGGTTTGACGGGCAAAGGCATCGCAGGCTAGAGATTTCACCTGTTTGAGGTGAGTAATTCTTGTAAATGATATCCTGAGGGTTTGAAACCCCGGATTTACACATCATAGTGCTGTATCGAGGGGACTTACATATCGGACATGGGAGTGGGGTAGAGCACCATTGGAGATTGAGACTCGGTCTGTCCCGATTGATGAAATTAATACGTATTTGACTGAAACTACTTGATATTATCATGATTTGGGCTGATTACCATGTGCTGGGCCTCGTGCCAATCATTTGACTTCAGGGATTGATACCACTATTTTTGCATTACTCTGTATATTATTTGATCTCGGTCCAAAGTTTTAAATACTGTTTTGCAAACTCAGCCATTTTTCTAAGATTTGAAAACTTAAGTGATATTTTACCGACATTTTGAGCTGAGAAATGTTATGTTGATATTGCCCAAGTGGCATATGTGCATTTCCAGACTGTGCATGGATTGGGATGCATGCCGCAACAGTGTGATATTGATATTGCGCATTGGATGTAGGAGCCCCTTCGGAGTCTGAACCGCCACAGTGAGCGCGAGTACCCAAATGGATCGGGCTGCTCGTCGTAGCGGTCATGTGCATTGGATTTCACTCACGCAATGGTTCCTGTTTGTACTACGTGGCATGACATACGAAACTCTCATATCATTGGCATCCATGCTTCATCTTGCACTGTGTACCAGATACCTTGGTGTTATTTGATAATAGAGTGTTGTGCCTGAGGGGCTGATTTATGTGCGGACTTGGACTATTAATATTGTGTTCATATGCTTAACTGTTAAAAAGGAAAGGAAAAGATATTTTCAAAAGAGGTTTTAAACTGAGCCAGATATTTTTAAAGGATTTTTCCCGGACTTATTGTTTTTCTCAAAAGGTTGTGCTGTCCCATATTGCATGATAGAGTGCTATTACGTGATTTCTTGCCGCTCAGTTGTTATTTGCTCTTATTACTCACTGAGTTAGAGTACTCACTTTACTCTCTGCACCTCACGTGCAGTTGTAGGTACTCTTTACCCACTAACGGATTATTAGTGGACTGAAGGCCTTACTTTGGTAGTTGGGAAAGGTGGCCGCCATCGTTCCCGGCACCACACTTCATCTTTGAATTACGATTTTTATCTTGTATATGTAAATTATTGGCCCTATTGTAGTGTTCCTGCTTATTAGATGCTCGTGACTTGTGACGCCCCAGTCGGGTTGTATCGGGTTGAAATCAATAGTTTTTAATACCATTAAGTTGTATTTTCTATTCATTTATGTTTAAATATTTGTTATTGAGAGATTTTTGGTTAATTGATTGGCCTTGTCTTTACGAGAGGCGCCATCACGATCGGCTTATGGAAATTGGGTCGTGACAAGTTGGTATCAGAGCCTAGGTTGCTAGGTCTCATGAGCCATGAGCAGGTTAGTGGAGTCTCGCGGATCGGTACAGAGACGTCTGTACTTATCCTCGAGAGGCTACAAAACCTTTAGGAAAAACTTCATTTTATTGGAATTGTTATCGTGCGTACTTGATTCAGCTTGGAATATAACTCTTGAAATTACTTCCTCACGTCTGTATGTGCGCATGAGCGATCAGTATTATATGTGCCTTGATGGCTTGTGATTCCCCGATCAAGGGGCGAGATGTGATTTCTATGAGTTGATGTTGTGCTGATCTGGAGGACTTGTGGCCGAATCTTCGCCTATGGCTTGAGCACCGAAGTGCTAATTTTACGAGCTGGTGTTATGAACCTATAGCTACGTGATGAGTATGTTGGTGTTGTGTCTATATGACTTGGAAGTGTCGAAGAAGGTCTACTAGGTGATAGATGAATCTTTAAGTGTTTGATTTCCATTGTGATTGGATGTGTCGCCCCGAGTTATGGGTGCGTGAAGAATCTTTTCAGATCTCCTAGTTGGGAGTGAAGTAAATGGCATATTACGGTATGAGTTCCGACTCAGGAAGACTAAATTGACTGTGTAGTATATATGATGGTGGAAGGTATACCGAAGTACTAAATTGAGGCAAAGCAGGTAGGTTATCTCCTGCGGGTATTTCTTTGGTGGTATGATCCTTATGCGCATATTAGTAGGTCTCATGTGTAATTGAAAGGTACGTGTTGAAATTGAGAATATGGGGTCACTTAAGAGTGTGGACTCAACTGATGTGGGGACGAATGCCATATTTGTAGAGGATTACAACACTAAGATAATGTGTGTTTTCACAAACTAGTAGATGATGTGAGTGTAATCTCACTATGGGATTGTGGCATCATTAGGGTAAAAACGATGTGAGCTGTTGAGTGTGTCTTGATGTATGGCTTCGAGACAAGTTGCGAAGGTTGTTGTTGATCAGCTGATTGCATGGTTATGTGCTATGTTGGTTCCTTTTCGAGGTATGCTGGCAGACCAGTTCGGGTTGCATAAATTGAGCCGAGGATGGCACAAGTAAAGCAAAATTTTGACGAAGGTTACATGATGCTTCGTAGATGTGAGAAAATACTAGGATGTATTGAGCTGTTGTTGATAAGAAATGCTCAGTGTATAGCGAATATGGTTGTTGGTATTGGTATGAGATCATGTTTTGCGATGTTAAAATGCTAATAAGGCACGAGTAGTTCTGTTTGTTAAGTGAGATAATTTACAGTTGTGTAAGAGTGAATGACCCTCGAGAATGGTTTTATTGTGTCCAAGATTTGGCATGTAATAATCAGGTGTATTAAGGCTGTGTGTGTGGCTAAGGACTTTGCTTTCATTGGAAAGGATCAAGACTTATGGTATTTTACATTAGTTATGGGATTCTATGTATCAGTTTCTGGAAGGTAATGATAACGAATTTGAGATTCGCAGGAAGTTATTCATGGTAAAGTACTCTGGAATTTGGTATTTCTGGGAAAGGATGAGAGAGTATTCAGTGGCCATAGGTCTTAGACAGTTTGGTCTTATGTGCGAGTCTCGTGTGGTAAGCCTGTATTAAGGCATTGTGATACTACAACGAGGGAGAAATATCAAGTGGATGATGAAAAAAAAATTTGATAGATGGGATAGCTTGATAGTAGACCGAAACGGTATGGTAAGGATATGATTAATTCTTCGTATGTATATGAGGTAATGAGGTTTTACTGGTATTGTGCAACAAGGCTCTGAGTTTTGACGGCTCGCTTAGCTTGGTTAGGGTAGAAGGATTTAATCCTGGAGGTTTAGCTTGTACAATGGAATTGGGGGAGAGAGCTCTTGTTGGGTTTCATCGTGGTTGGAGATGTATATTTTCTATGGATTTGCAGAGCATAGAGTGTGTAATAATTGTCTTCTAAATGGGATCAATGAAAGTTCTTGACTAGTTGAGTGCGTAGATGTCTGTGGTTGGGAAAAAGGAGATGAAGTTCTCATGATTATCCTAGGGTGGTATGGTATATACGGTATGTTACGGAGGATTGGGATTTGCATGTGCAAGGTTTTGGGTCAGTTCAAAATGGAAAGTCATTAAATTCTTAAGTAGCACGGACATCTACAGGTGATTTAAGATTCTACCTTCAGACGATTAAGGAAAAAGGTATTACTATTCTAATGATTTGATGGGGTATATGTTAAGTAAAAGGGGAAGGTGATGTAAAATGATAATACTTCGGTGGGATTGCGACATTTTCTTGATTGGATTGATGGTTGATGTTTGAGTTTGTTGATGGCACATGGAAACTTTAGGATACTTTTCGTGGAATGAATGGATACTTGATGCGTGATAGGTATTCATATGGCGGAATGTGGGATCAGGTATAGTGATTTTTTTGTTATATGGAGTTGGAGACTGGAAGTTCTCCGATACTATCTATGTAGTGGTTGTGGATCGTGTGTATTGGTACCGTTAGCGGCTACTAGGATTTATATGCCCGAGTGGATCTTTATTTGCTTGGTATGTTAGATTTTGGATATGATATTGGTGTGTAGACTGTTTGTCTCCGTGTTGGGTTATTCTAGACTATTGTGCTATGGGTCATATCAGAAAATGCCACAGGTTGTGGCGAGGTGCATTAGACAATGTTAGCAGAATGGTTGTGTTCCAAAGACCAGCGGACGGTTGGGAAGAATTGCTTTCCTTAATTGGGCCTTTGTGACGGATGTCAGTATATAGGTTTCTACCATTTATTCAGTTCCAGTAATAAAGCACCTTTTCGGATGCGTTCCTTGTGGTCGGGCATGTCGCCGGGAGAGACTATGGATTTCGGTATTGATTTGGTGTCGGGCACCATATCGTACGTCTCCGACATGAGTTATAGTGGTGGAAGGAGAAACTTCAGGCTTCTTGGTAATGAGTTTATTGGTAAGCTGATTGGATCCCTGCTTAGTTTGAGTTGGCTTGGTTGGCCCCGAATTGTATTGATGAAGGGTAGGTTGATTCGATCATTATTGAACTTGCTAGTGATCTGGGGAGATCTATGAGTTGTTTTTCTGTGCTGTGAGGCGTTATGATTTTTGGACTGTTGGCACGTATAGAGCGGTGCTATCGAGATTCCTAGTGGAAGTTGAGTTTTTCTGTAGCTTACAATGCTATAGATATCATTATGCACTCAGTATGCTTACGACCGATACTCGGTATTTTGTTATAATGAGCAAATTTGGCACGTATAGAGCGGTTCTCCCTATGTGAGATGTTTGTGTGGATCGGGTGGCATGCTGCCACGGGTATGTTATCTGGATCGGGTCACGCCACAACAATGTGATGTTGAGAATAATTTTCCATATGTTACTTTGTATGCCTTGTTTCCTGATTTCTCAGGAAGTCCGTATTGGGAGTTGCTCGATGAATAGCACGTTGATGGTGTCTTTTCATGGACTTAATGGTGTATATTACTTACTTCACCGTAGGTGTGATGGATTGCTTGGTTTCAGGCATCAATATGTGCGTGGCTGTCTATTTTGACCATGGTGACTTGTGGTGCTTCCTGTGTAACAGTGTTGAATATGACCGCACGTTGTGGAGAGGCTACGTTTAGTTATGACCTTTGAAGTAGGATTCAGGTATTCTATTTCTATAATGTGAGACGGGATCTCAGCCTTGTGTTGTGATGGTACTGATGAGCTTGAGGGATATCTCTTTTGTTTGAATCATTTGCCATGATTTGAGTATGTTCGAAATGATTCTTATTGGTGCGCGTGTGATGCAAGTTGTGGCTTAGGCTTGTGTTGAGGTGTCATATCACCAGATTGGTGTATTGGATTCGAGGTGATCATTGAAGTCATTAATGAATACGAACAGATTTGATTTCAGCTGGTTAGAAGGATAATATCGAGGTTTGGCTCAAAACATCTATTGTGGTACTGGTGAAAAGGGAAGTGGCTTCATGTATGGATGATCTAAGAAATGGCTACGGTTTATCACGTGTTCTAATAATCGTTGGCAGTATATAAAAGTGTTGGAATAAGACTTTTGCTAATAAGAGGTTTTCTATCGATATTTGGTTATTGTGGGCACCTGCTGTGAATAGAGTCTATTATTTCGAGTGTTGGATTGTGTGGTTTGTTGTATGATTTCACCAAAGGTTGCAGGTGTGGGTTACCACAGCTGGTTCGGGTTTATTCTGGGTATGATTTTGGAAGTGCAATGTGGTTCTACGATTTATGGTCTAGATGGACTGTGAAATTTCAGTTGTGTTGTATTATCGGTGCCTATGTGAGTTAGGGTGACGTGGGATCACCTCAGGTATATATTTGGTAAGTTCATTCAAATATGGTTTGGCTTCTAGTACAACTCTGGCATGCTCAAGGACGATCGATTATTTAAGTTGGGGAGGATGTGACGACCCGACCCGTTGTCTCAGGTGTTACAGCTCCGTTTCCCCCATGTTAAACTTCTTCATATGTTGTTATCGGTATGTGGTGTGTTAGAGTTGATTTGGACTGGTTTTGATATGCATTGAGACACTTAGTCTCTTTAAGGAAGGTTTAAGTTGGAAAAGTCAACTGGACGTTGACTAATGAGTTATAGGGCTCAGATGTGTTTTCTGGTGATTTGGTTAGCTTCGGGGAATGATTTGTGACTTAGGAGCGCGATCAGAATTGAATCTGGAGGTTCAATGTAGAATTAGGCTTGAATTGGAAAAGTTAGTATTTTGGCGAATTCCAGTTGATAGGTGAGATTACGATCCGAGGGTCGGAATAGAATTCTGAGAGTTGTTGTATCTTTGATATGTGATTTGTGATGTGTGTGCGAACAAGTCATTCTGACGTGGTTTGGTCGGGTTTTGATCGAATGTGTTTTTCGGAAGTTTCGAAGAAACTTAGGCTTGAATCCAATGTGATTTAATGGTTTAGTGTTATTTGACGTGTTTTAATGGTTGGAACAAGTTCGTATGATATTTTTGGATATATTAGTACCTTTGGTTGAGGTCCGAGGGGCCTCGGGGTGGATACAGGTGGTTAAACGAGAGTTCGAGGTGTGTTGTAGGTTCATCTTTTCTGTCAGCTGGTCTTTCTGCTTCTGCGGAAATGGACCGCAGAAGCGGTTCCGCAGGAGCGAGTGGAGGATCGCATAAAAGGTTTTTGGCCTCGTGGAGTGGTTCCACAAAAGCGGAACACTATTTGCATACGCGAGTCCTCAAAAGCGGTCTTGGGTGGTTCGCAGAAGCGGATACGGAGACGCAAAAACGGACGTTGGGTTTTTAAGTATGAACCACATAAGCAGATTTTTGGCCGCAGAAGCTGTCCCGCATAAGTGATAGGGTGACCGTAGAAGCGAAAATCGATGTTGGCAGAATCGTTTTATATCATTATTTCATCCGCGAGCTTATGTCATTTTTCTCCAATTGTTGATCGATTTTGGGAGCTATGGGCGAGAATTTTAATGGAGGTAAGTTCCTTGGCCTAATTATTCAACTTTGTGGTAGAATTAACATGGAAATTAGTTAAAATTCATTAAAAAGGGGTAAAGCTAGAGCTTGAGTTTTGATATTTTATATTGGGATTTGATAGGTCATTTGAGCTCGGATTTGGGAGTTCTTGGTACGTATGAACTCGTGATGAGACGAGAAATCCAGTAATATGATTTTTGTAATTTTTTCGAGAAGCAGGCCCGGGGCTCGGGTTTTGCTAGTTTCGAGATTTTGCTATATTTTGATTATTTTCGATTAGGTATTATTCTCTTGGCATAGTGTGATGTATTCGCTCCGATTTTTGGTTCGATTCGACACACGTGGAGGTCGGTTTGAGGGGCAAAGGCGTCGCGGGCTAGAGATTTCGCTGGTTTGAGGTGAGTAATACTTGTAAATGAGATCTTGAGGGTTTGAAACCCCGAATCTGCACATCATAGTGCTGTATCGAGGTGACTTGCACGCCGTACATGGGCGTAGGGTAAAGCACCGTTGGGGATTGAGACTCGGGCCGTCCCGATTGATTTAATTAATACGTATTTGGCTGAAACTACTTTATATTATCATGATTTGGGTTGATTGCCATGTGTTGGGCCTCATGCCGATTATTTGAGCCCTTTAGGGATTGATACCACTGCTTTTGCATTACTCTGCATATTATTTGATCTCGGTCCAAAGTCTTAAATACCGTTTTACAAACTCAGCCATATTTCTAAGATTTGAAAATTTTAAGTGATATTTTACCGACATTTTGAGCTGAGAACTGTTATGTTGATATTTCCCAAGTGGCTTATGTGCATTTATGGATTGTGCATGGATCGGGATGCACGCCGCATCGGTGTGATATTGATATTGCGCTTGGGCTGTAGGAGCCCCTCCGGAGTCTGAACCCGCATAGTAAGCGCAGGTACCCAAATGGATCGGGATGCTCGCCGCAGCGGTCATGTGCATTGCATTGCATTCACGCATTGGTTCCTGTTTGTACTACGTGGAATGACATTCAACATTCTCATATAATTGGCATCCATGCTATATCTTGCACTGTGTCCCATATACCCCTGGTGTTATTTGTTAATAGAGTGTTTTGTCCGAGGGGCTGATTTGTGTGCGGACTTGCACTGCCGATATCACATTCATATGCCTAACTGTTAAAAAAGAAATGAAAAGATATTCAAAAGAGGCTTTAAGCTGATCCAGATATTTTCTGAAGGATTTTTCCTGGACTTACTATTTTTCTCAAAAGGTTGTGTTGTCCCATATTGCATGATGTAGTGCTCTTACGTGATTTCTTGACGCTCAGTTGTTATTTTCTCTTATTTCTCACTTAGTTGGAGTACTCACTTTACTGCCTGCACCTCGCGTGCAGTTGCAGGTGATGTTCACCCGATAGCGGGTTATTAGCGGACCGAAGGCCTTACTAAGGTAGTTGAGCAAGATGACCGCCAGCGTTCGCGGTACCTCACTTCATCTTTGAATTACGGTTTTTATCTTGTATATATAAATTATTGACCCTATTGTAGTGTTCCTACTTCTTAGATGCTCATGACTTGTGACACCCAGGTCAAGTTGTATTGGGTTGAAATCAATAGTTTTTAATGCCGTCACACCTCCTTTTGGCCCACGCCTGCAGGGGTGCAGATGAGTTTTTCCAATTAAAGGACAATCAAAACTGAATTTGTTTATTTATTTTAGAGTCGCCACTTTGGAGAATTATGGTGTCCGAAGTCACTAATTTAATCCCGAGTCAAGGAAAATAATGACACTGTATTATAGTCTGCGCACCAGAAATCCGAATAAGGAATTCTGTTAACCCGGGAGAAGGTGTTAGGCAGTCTCGAGTTCCTTGGTTCTAGCACGGTCGCTTAACTGTCATATTTAGCTTATGTATCTGATTTTATACAATTATGAACTTATGTGAAAATTTTAACTTTTAGCCGCTTTTATTATTATTATTTTTTAAAAGACTTGCAACGTTGTGAAAACGGGTCTCGAACCACGTCACATCAATGCACCCGTGGTTATGGATACATTTCAACCTCGATGAGATTTTGATTTGGGTCACATAAATGTGCACCCGAGCTTAGGGATTTAATATTATTAAATACGCGCCTAAAGATGCTAACACATTATTATTTAGGGAAGGCCGTGAAATTCGCTAAACGGCCTGTCGTGAAATCTAAGCATTTAAAATAACCATCTATTGAGGGGTCCACAATTTGCGTTTTATTTGGCGAGGCTCGTCTCATCTCGAACCACGTCACATAAATGTACATGTGGTTATTGACATATTTCGACTCCGTTGAGATTTGGATTTGGGTCACATAAATGCACACCCGGATTTAGGAAAGTAAACTATTAATTAATTTTGGGAGCGGCATGCGAACTCTTGAAGGAAATGGCTCGGAGGCTCTCGGCGCACGTTAGCAGCCAATAGAATAGTTCTCAATTCCGGCGCACAATAGCAAGGCGAAATTGTCGCCGGAAATGGCCAGAAAAAGACGGAATGGTGCTCCGACGACTGCTGCTGTTCCTCCCAAGCTTGTTACACCTGCGCATGGAGTTACTACAACACTTGAACCATTGACATTTGGAAATTTCCTTCCTCAAAAGTACCAATCGAAGGAAAATTTGCATGCAGATGAAGAGAAGGCTAGATCGAAGGGTAATGAAGTGGCGATTGAAGCAACTGCAAGGAGATTACAATTTTCAGCAGTATTGGATCCACTAGTACCAGTACCTGTTGAAGTAATTGAACCAGTAAAACCAAAACCAACTATTGCAGAGGTAGTCAAAGGCAACAGTGACATGCAGAAGGGTAAGACTCTCTCCTTTGTTCCTCCTACTTTGCGCGATGGGAAAAAAGTTGTGAAGATATGTGAAGAAGATTTGGAATCGCAATTAGAGTATTGGCAAAATGCTTTGATTGGATTTGTAATTGGAGATCGACCTAATGAACAAAACATGGAGAATTTTGTCATGCATGTTTGGAATTTTGTTTCCAAACCAGAAATTCTTGTTCATTCTGAAGGATATTGTATATTCAGATTCAATAGTATTGAAGATAGAGATGCAGTCATGCAATATAGTCCCTACACATTTAGAGGTAGGCCTATGGTGTTAAGACCATGGGAGGTGGATTTCAGCTTTCAGGCAAGCATACTAAGCACAGTTCCTATATGGATCCGATTCCCAGGATTACCTGTGGGATATTGGTCTGTAGAAGTATTAAGTAAGCTGGCAAGTGCGATTGGGAAACCATTGTATACTGACAAGTATACTACTCACTATGATAAAATCTCCTTTGCTAGAGTATTTGTTGAAGTTGATGCTGCTTATGGTCTTCCAGATGAATTGGAACTTGAAACTCCTTATGGCCCTAAAATTCAAACTGTGGAGTATGATTGGAAACCTACCTTTTGTAATCATTGTCTTAAGTTTGGTCATAAGGAAATTGAGTGTTGGTACTCTTCTGATAACTCAACAAAACACAAAGAGGAACCTGAGAACACCAGAAAAGTAAATGATGGAGATAAGAAGCAAGGAAAACAGAAAAAGAAGGAATGGATTGTTAAGAAGCATGTGCCAACTGAAGCAGTTCAAAAGCCAGCAGATCAGGAGATTGAACAGGAGGCAAGTGTGCCAATTGAAGTACAAAGTTCTATGCAAAAGGAGCAAGGTAGAATGTTGCAGGGGACAGAAAGTATGCAGCATCATGAACAGCAGACAAATGAAAAGAAATTGACAGATATCACTACTAAAAGTGGTGAGCAGATGGATGTTGCAGGGGATAGAGGCAAAGCAGCTATGGAAGTAAAGAATGGAGGGCAACAATTTGATCCAGGACCCTCTTACATTCTAGCTGATGATAATCCATGATAGTGGTTACTTGGAATATAAGGGGACTTAATCAGTCTCCTAAACAGAAGGAGTTGAAGCAATTCCTTACTGATAATAAAGTAGATGTAATTGGTATACTTGAAACTAGAGTTAAGGAGCATAAATCTAAAAAGATCTTTGATAGAATTGCAAAAGGTTGGAAATGGCAATGCAATTATGCTAGGGCTATCAATGGAAGAATATGGTTATTATGGAGGGCTCACATACAGGTTCACATAACAACAATATCAGACCAATTTATTCACTGTCTTATTGAGGATACAAGGAGTGTAATCAAAATTCAGTTTACTGTTGTCTATGCATTTAATACTGCAGTCCTTAGGGAACAATTGTGGAGAGACCTGAGAACAATTCCTATAAATCAGCAAGATGCATGGCTTATTAGTGGTGATTTCTACTGTATTCTAAGCTCTGAAGATAGGCTAGGATCTCCAGTTACTGAAGCTGAAATAAGAGATTTTAAAGGCATGGTTGATGACTTGCAATTGACTGCTGTAAGAGCAACAGGGTGGCATTATACTTGGACTAACAAACAAGACTCTGATTCAAGAGTTTATAGCAAAATAGACTGGGCTTTTGGCAACTATCAATGGTTACAACAGTTTGGGCATTTGGAAGCAGATTATATGAATCCTCTAATATCAGATCATTCTCCTATTTTGATCAAGTTTGGTGTGTATAAGCCATTACATCCCAAACCTTTCAGGCTTTACAATAATGTTATGGAGCATGAGCAGTTTCAAGATATTGTTGAGAAAGTGTGGAACAAGGAGTATCAGGGTTCACATATGCAGCAAATCTGGAGTAACTTGAAGGCAGTAAAGTAGAATCTAAAAGGGTTAAATGAATACTTAGCCAAATACAAGCAGCAGATTACTATGACAAGGGAGAGACTTGACATTCTTCAAATGCAAATGAAGAATAATTGTCTTTCACAGGAGCTGATTGATGAAGAAAGATGTTTACTTGAAGAGCTTGAAAAGTGGAACACTGTGGAGGAGCAAGTAATGAGGCAGAAGTCTAAAGCTACATGGATTGAATGTGGAGATGCAAACACCAGATATTTTCATGCACAATGGAGGATAAGAACAGGTCAGAATAATATTACATCCATCTATACAGACACAGGTATCAAGTTAGCTGAGCCTATTGCAGTGGAGCAGGAATTTTTAAAGGTATTCCAATCATTAATGGGTGAATCTGCTACTGAGATTCCTTGTGTGGATACTACCATAATGAAAGGAGGAAGATGTCTCACAATTGACCAACAACATGATCTTATCAAACCAGTTACTTTGGAGGAAATTACTGCAGCTGTTACAGAGATGCCTAGGGATAAGGCACCTGGAGTTGATGGCTTTCCTATTGAATTCTTTACTAAGAGCTGGAGTATAGTAAAGCATGATGTGTTTGCTGCTACTAAGGAGTTCTTTGAGACAAGCAAGATGCCAAACATGATTAATACTACTGCAATAGCATTGGTGCCTAAGGTTAAAACTCCTATCACTGTAAAGGATTATAGGCCAATTGCTTGTTGTACTAAAATGTATAAGATCATCTCCAAAGTTATTACAAGAAGGATGAAGGGAATTATTGGAGAATTGATTGGTCCTGCCCAATCTGCTTTCATTGAGGGAAGAAGCATTATGGATAATATTTTGCTGAGTCATGAAATATTCAAAGGATACACTAGGAAAGGCGTTTCACCTAGATGTGTTCTTAAAGTGGACCTAAGGAAGGCATATGATACTTTAGAATGGAGATTCTTGAAGCAAATTCTTATTACAATGGGCTTTCCTGCCAAGTTCACTGGATGGATAATGGCTTGTGTATCTTCTGCTTCTTATTCTCTAGTAATGAATGGTGGCCTTACTAAGCCATTCAATGCTAAGAGAGGTATAAGGCAAGGGGATCCTATGTCTCCTTATCTGTTTGTCTTGGCCATGGAGTATTTAAACAGATTGCTTCAGCAACTTCACAAGGATGGAAACTTTAACTTCCATCCTAGATGCAGGAAACTTAATATTTCACATGTATGCTTTGCTGATGATCTCTTAATGTTATGTAGGGCTGACATGGTTTCTATTCAGATTCTACACAACACTTTCCTTATATTTTCAGCAGCTTCTGGTCTGCAGGCAAATGTGAGCAAGAGTGCTATCTATCTTGCTGGTGTTTCAAGGGAAAATAGGGAGGAAATTATTCAGGCTTTAGGCTTTATTGAAGGGCAGCTTCCATTCAAATATCTTGGAGTTCCTCCGGACTCTAAGAAATTAGCTATTCATCATTACTTGCCACTCATTGAAAAGATTACAGCTAGAATTACTTGTTGGTCAGCAAAGTTACTTTCCTATGCTGGAAGAGTTCAACTGATCAAGGCAGTGGTTTTTGGAATGCAAACTTATTGGGCACAGGTGTTTATCATTTCTAAGAAGGTTTTAAAAGCTATAGAGGCTGTGTGCAGATCATACTTATGGACACGGAAAGCAACAGTTTCAAGAAGGGCTCTTGTGGCTTGGGAAAAGGTTTGTCAACCTATCTCAGCTGGTGGCTTAAATATAATGAGACTGGATATATGGAATAAAGCTGCTATAGTAAAACTACTTTGGGATTTGGCTAGAAAAAAAGATTGTCTATGGGTTAGGTGGGTACATGCTTACTATATCAAGAATAGAACACTTGAAGCAGTTACTGTTCCATCCAATTCCTCTTGGGTGGTGAAGAAGATACTGAGTTGTAGCTTAACGGTGATGGGGACTGCTCAACTTCAAGGCAATCTGATGATCAGGCTGCAAAGTGTATGTAAGCTTGGGAAGTTTCATATTCATAAAATGTACACTGCACTATTGCCTCAGCTCCCTAAGGTAACATGGAAGAATATAATGCTTGTCCCTACTGCTCTTCCTAAACATAAATTCATAACTTGGTTGGCAGCTCATCAGAAGCTTCACACTATAGAGAGGCTTCAGTATATGGGAGTTCAAGTTCCAACTGCCTGTGTATTTTGCCAATACTTTGCTGAAAATTTCAGTCATCTATACTTTGAGTGTGCCATTACTAGTAGAGTATGGAGAAGAGTTTGTATATGGTTGGTCCATACAAGAAACATTGGATGCTGGGAGGATGAATTGAAGTGGATTTGTAGCAAAGTCAAAAGCAAAAATTGGAAATAAGCCATTACTGCCACAACATTTGTAACCACTGTTGCATTGCTGTGGAGAAGTCGAAATTTAAGCAGATTTGAAGACAAGAGATTTGATGAAGATCAGTGTTGTAAGGAGATAGCAATCTTAATACATGCAAAGAATAGGAAATGTAAGAGGTGGAAGGATGAGTTACAAATGCTCAATTTTTATCCTTAGATTTGGTTTTGAAGATGAACTACTTAGCATTTGTAATTGAATAGGAGTAGTTAGAGTTGAGAATAGTAGAAATTGTATATAAATGAGTAGTAGGAGTCCATACTACTACCATAGGATTACATTGTATACTTTTCGAATATCAATATAAGTTGACAGTTTAAAAAAAAAAAGTAAACTATTAAAAGCACGCCTAAAGTGACTAGCGTATTATTGTTTGGGGAAGGCCGTGAAATTTTGCTAAAACGGTCCATCCCGAAGTCTACAATTATTATAACCATTTATTGAGGGTCCCGCAGCTTGTGCGTCTTATTTGGCGGGACTCGTCTCATTTTTTAATTTAAGGATATCCTATAGCGACTATGATTTTCTTATTTTTATTTTGTCTCTAAGAAAAATATAAAAAAAGTCCCTAATTAATTAATATTATAAGAAACCAAGATACATACACACAATCATCCGCTTAGCTTCAAGAGTTAGTTGATTCAAAAGGAATGAACAACCAAGTGGCCAGGAAGATCTCTAATCTGAACATAATAGCAATCATTCGAACTAATCTAATAAATACTAGAAGTCTGAATTAATCTTACAAATTATACAACTAACTACCATTTAGTGAACCAATAAAATAGTCAATGACATCAAATTAATCAATAACTGCATTTCTATTTCATTTCAACTTCCAACTTCGAGCTTACATCAACACATGGTTTCAGAATGTGTACCTGGAGATTGTAAAGAAGAAGGAGAAAAATGAGATCGGCAGCAACGAATACAGCAACAAACAACCAATAGAAATTCTTAACAGTTCACAGCAGTACTATTTCCAAAACCAGAAATACACTCAACACTCAAATAGACCCAACTTAAAATCAACTTCAACCCAAAAAGTAGTAGAAAGCTGTCTAGGAGTAGCGTGAAAACCAGTAAAAACCAAGACACCGAGAACACAACCTTGACCAAACCAATTGGTATTGAATTTTGATTCAAACAAACAGATCCAAACTGATAAATGACTCCAAATATTTCAAGTTCTAGTATAGAACAGAAGCAGAAAGACAAGAAAAAAGGTTCTAGCTATTTCAGATCCTAAGTGAGGCGATGGAATATTAGCTATTTTTTCAACTCTCAAAACGCTCCAAAATGACCGCCTGAGACTAGGAACCTTAGTCTATTTTTGAAATTGAACCTGAACTCTTACTATGAACTCTTCCTCCTCTCCCCTTTTTCAAAAGACCTCCCCCTATTTATATGCAAGTTCTCCCCCTTTACAACTTTCAAGACACTTAAACTATTCCGGACACCATCTTTTACCCATGATATTCCCTTTTAACCCCACTCTTATTTGTCTCTCTTTTTAAGTTATTTGGTTCCTCATTAACTCATGTCCCTTCTTATTTTAATTCAAAGTTACGAGCTCATATTTAATCAATTCTCATACCATTATGTCTTATTCCCCCCCTCCCCAATAAACAAATATTTTAATGGTACTTTAGTGCCTAGTGGACAGAACCCTCAAATTAAATAATTCTTCAATTTTTTAATTCCCAAATTACCCCTGATATTACTGCAACTACTGTCCTACCCTATCAGCTATAACCAAATTCATCTAATTAATTAACTAAACTAAAGCAGCTATATCTTATTAAACTTATCAAATCAGTCAGCCATTCAAGCTAGACTCTCAGATCAAACCAAATGACATCAACATGAAGACCAATGAGTCAGAACAAAATCACCTTTGAACTAACAAGGTCAAATTTCTGAAACAGATACATGGGGATAGACTAACCACATTTTAAGAAAATTACATTTCTAAATTAACATCAGACAAAGCAGATTAAACGTAATGCGATTAACAGTAATAGGAAACCAACTGGGAAATTGTTAAGGATTCAACACAGACGACCTAGGAACACATATTAGTTTGAAAGAGAACAACCAGAAAATCTTAATGACATTGACATGTTCATGATAACAACATAACAAACAACCAATTCACGATATTTGAGTGACCAAGATATTCGATTCCATGATGACTGACTAAGCAATTCAAACATTGTGAAGAACTAATCTCATACGAACGGGTTCAGTTCAACACAGAGATAAAAGAAAAAATGAAGAAGGAAGAGAAGTGGACTGAAAATTAAACAAAACTACAAGATAAGAAAAAAAGAAAAGAGAATTGAAAAATACCTGGAAATCAAGCGGACCAAAACTGAAAACTCCTCGTCCCTTTGTTTTGGACTGAAGCAGACCTTAATCGTGTGTTTCCAATAGTGAAAACATACTACTAAGGTCTAATTTAGTCCAAAGATCCTCACAGCTCGTTGGATTTTTAAACTTAGGTCCCAGCTTCTGTGATTTACTATTCGAGACCTTCGAAGGAGATTTGAGAAAAAAGGGGTAGGGATTTGGTAAGGGATAGTCGCAGAGGTTACAGGGTGTGAGTTGGGACAGTTTTAGGTTTGGCACCATCACCAAGGGATCTTGTGGCAGAGCTAGGGTTCTTGGCTCAAAATTGACATTTGGCCAATTCCAGGCAGGTTCGAAGGAAGGTATTTGGATATTTGGAATGAGGAGGTAAAGGCGAGGCAACGTTGTTAATTTGAGGTGATTTGGGCGAACTAGGGTTTCTGACTGATCTTCAATTGAATATTAGAAGACACTGACTGGGATTCGCGGGAAACTGGTACGAGGTTCGGAAAGAGGATGTTGTGAAGAAGTAATGTTGTAAAAATGGGGTTGATTGGACCATCAGAACCATCATGAGGCAATTTACGGTGGGTGATAAATGGCGGAGTATGGCAGAGGGTGCTGGGCCTATCTCTGATTGTTTGAGACGAAGGGAAGATGAGTTGGCTTGGGGGATGGGTATGGTTATGCATTTATATACGAGGGTGGGAAATTGATCCTGATCACTTGATCAAACGAGATCAACGACCTGGATCAATTCCCTCGCGAGGAACAATGTCTTTTGGTTAAGTAGGGGGACTGGATTTGTCGAGGAAAGTGGGTCGGTTATGGAAGGCTATGTTGGCCGTTCAACCAGATGAAACGAACAGCTTAGATCAACCAGCCTAAAGCGATGTCATTTTATCGATGCTGGGGGTTGAACTGGACCGTTCGATCTGTTTGATCAACAGTTCAGATTTGAGATGTCTGAACGACGTCGTTTGGCTGGGAATGGAGAAGGACCGACTTGGGCTGGGTAAGGGTGTCGATTGGGCCTGGTTTGGGGTGGGCCTGGTCTGATGTTTTCCTTATTTTTTACCTTCTCTTTCCTTTAATTTGTTATTATTAAAACTACAATTCTATATTAAATTTTAAGTCAAATTAACTTATTTCAAATACTAGTTAACTCTTAATACACATAATTTTAAGTACCAAATTAAAAATCATACAACTAGACTAAATGCTAAAAATGCAAATTACATATTTTTTTTGTGATTTTTTATTTTTGTAAATAAACTTAATTACTCCTAATTATCGAATTAAATCTTGAATGCACATGAAACATATTATTGCATTTTTTATTAATTTAAACAAACAAACATGCACATACAAATGTAGACAGTACAAGAAAACTAACACTAAATTCACAACAACTGCAAACAAACAGAATTATTTTATTTTAAAATTTTTGGGAGTAATTCTCATGTAGGACAAAAATTACGATCTCACAGCTGTCCCTCTTTGTCCGAAAATACAAAGAGTTTTCGTGCAAAGATAAGGTGAGTGGATACGAGCGCTTTTTTCCCATTTGAGTACTCCATGTGAAGCATTTTTGAAAGATTTAACCGCACCTCTGCTTCAAAGGTTTCCTACATATCCCCGACTGAAAGGGAATCATGTCGATGTTGTTCGGGAAGTTTTGGTAACTGGGACTACCATGGAACTATAATTTTACTTTTACTGCTATTGCATGCTGTTACTACTGCTTACCGACCTCCTTATTACACCATGCTAAAGGAAACAAGAAGCTAGACTAAACTAGAAATTACAAAATCTTATCTATCCTCAACTTGCTCTTGTTGCCTTGCTTTCTTCTTGGCTTGTGTTTCCTCCGGTGATTTTCTTCTTGACATGACTTGCAGTCTTCCTTTTGATTTTTGTAGTGGAATTTATATTGGGGGTATTATTTTGTAACCCTCCGCTTTACTGCCTTCTGACTTGAACTTGAAAGTGTTACCCTGTTCAACATGCGAGATCCTAACCTCAACAATGACTTTGAAAAATAAAACGCCATTCCTCTTTTTAGGCGGGATCCTGACCTCAAAAAAAACTTTGAAAATTAAAACAGCATTCCTCTTTTTAGGCGGGCTCCTGAACTCAACGATAACTTCAGAAAATAAATCGCCATTCTTCTCTTCAGGCGGGCTCCTAACCTCAACAACTTTTGAAAATAAATCGACATTCCTCTCTTCAGGAGGGCTCCTGACTTCATCAACAACTTGGAAAATAAAATTCCATTCCTCTCTTCAAGCAGGCTCCTAGCTTCATCAACATCTTTAAAAATAAAAACGTCATTCCTCTCTTCGGCCGGGCCCCTAATTTCAACAACAACTTCAGAAAATTAATCACCATTCATCTCTTTTGGCGGGCTCCTGACTTTATCAACATATTTGAAAATAAAAATGTCATTCCTCTCTTCAGGCGGGCTCCTGACCTCAACAACAACTTTAGAAAATAAATCGCCATTGCTCTCTTCAGGCGGGCTCCTGACCTTAACAATAACTTTGAAAATAAATCGCCATTCCTCTCTTCAGGAAGGCTCCTGACTTCAACAACAACTTGGAAAATAAAACGCCATTCCTCTCTTCATGCGGGATCCTAACTTTGACAATAACTTGGAAAATCAATCGCCACTCCTCTCTTCAGGCAGATTCCTAACCTCAACAATATCTTTGAAAATAAATCGTCATTCCTCTCTTCAGGCGTGCTCCTGATCTCAACAACAACTTCAAAAATTAAATTGCCATTCCTCTCTTCAGGCGGGCTCCTAACTTCAACAAAAACTTAAAAATAAAATGCCATTCATCTCTTCAAGAGGGCTCCTGACTTCATCAACATCTTTGATAATAAAACGCCATAAAGTATCTTCTTTTAGAAGTGCCTTCCTCAAAAACTAGTATTATCTTCCCTCGAGACTGCTAAGGATAACATTGCTGGGGAATTATTTAATTACCTGATGGGGATTTTACTGCTGGGGGAGTCTCCTTTCTTCCCCTCATTTTCTTCTCTCTCTCTTTCTTTTTTTTTCTTTTTTTTTCAAAACTACTTCCTTTAAAACCTGTATATTCTCTCAACACTGTTGGAGATAAAAATTTTATCAGTTGGGTATAACAGCGTTGAGGATAAACATTGCTCGGGGGTATCTCTTTTCATTTTCTCTTTTTTGAATTATTATGTTATCTTCCTCTTTCAAAGCTTTCATCAAATTTGTGTTTTGATCCTCTGAAAGCTGTTGGGGATAACACTGCCTGGGAATTTTCATTCCTTCAAAACTGTTCTTTATTCTTCTGAAAACTGTTGTGGATGACAATTGTCTTTTACTTATTCTGAACCCAGGTTTCATCCATTTTTATGTCTGTTGGGGATACACTTACTTCATTAAAACTTATGCTGGGGATAACAATGGTTCAAAGACCACTTCCCTTGTGACTTGTCTTATGTTCCTTCTTCCTCAAGTGGGTACCCGACTTCCAGAAAATTTTCAAAATGAAAGGAAAATTTTCTGCTCCAGTTTGATAATATTCCTTGTGGTATGCCTTTCCGCCATCAATGCCATTTCCTTTACCTACTTCCAATCAAAGAAAATTTGTTAGTTTAAAATGTGGTGAGTGGTTGTGCTACTCCTGATGGGGATAGTTTTTGCTTTTGTCCTTCCTTTCTCTGCGTTTCATTACACTATCAAAACTTGCTGGGGATGATATTATTCACTGGTCTTAGCATGACTTACCCTGCCTTGCATCGTCTGGCCATCTTGAAACTTGGTCGATAATTCCTTACCTTCTTGACGACTCCTTATTCACAAGCCTTCACCATTGTTTTCCACTTGTATCCTGACCACCCACATTCCTAAGACAATGACTCTGCTTGAGGATCTTGCATGTTTTACTGATGAAAAACTTTCTTCGTTCATCCGACATCACTGTAAAACAGTTTCTGCTAGGGATATCCCATTTATTTTATGGCATAGCTAGGGAACTGTCATTTCCCCCGACAGTTGAGGCTCATATGAATCTCCAATTTATGCTTGTCGCTCTCAGCGTCGTTCTCCCTTGAATTTTCCACTGACATTAGCCTTGAGGTCTATAACTTTTGATTTCTACAGGGGATAACCTTCTTGACACTGGCCTTGTGCTTGTTCTTTCCTGACTTAGACCACTTGGATGTTCTAATCAGATGTGCTCTTGCATAATTGGAAAGGCAGATTTTGAAGTCATTTCTCACTTGTTCTGACCAAATAGTAAGTGGGGAATTTTTTATGAACAGAGATAGATAAAAGGAACAGAATAAAAGATAAAGGAAAAAGATGAACTCTTTAACAAGAAAACTATAAAATAAAAACCTATCAAACGCGGATACCAACTCTAATGGTCATGACATGTGCATGTGGCCTATCCTCCGTCGTTAATCGCCTTTCGCAATTTTTGTCTGGTGATTTTCATCTGATTCTCAATGTTTATTCGATTTGCAGTGCCCGATGGGGTTTCACTATCTTGCCTCTTCTCATTTTGGTTTTTCTCTCAGCTTTCATCGCCTTATGGTGACCGTGAAGGTTTTTCACCAATAAGACTCTCTCATTTGTATTACTTTTCAGCTAGGGATGTGGGTATTACCGATAAGACTCTCTTTTTATTTTTTTCTGTTGGGGATCAGAGTGCTATGTTCACCGGTAAGACTCTCTCATTTGTCTGACTTGGCGTCTTTCTAAGACTGATCAGAAGGTCTTTCTTTGGACCATAATGTAAGATTTTGGATAGGCTAGAAAGAAAGGGTATTGAGGTCTAAAAAATTCATCAATTTTGGGTTCAAAATCACAACCTTCGAAACTAGATTTACTTACAACAAACAAAACCTTTGCCCCAGTTTCTTGTGTGGGAATTTTTTGATTTTTTTTTATACTATGACTGAGCTGTGAAGTGCCTACATATCCTCTTCGAGGAATAAGGTGAAACGTAGTTCCCAATTCCTTGTTGCTTTCCTTTTCACATTTTTATTACCTTTTTTCATCTTCTTTTTCTTTTCCTTTTCTTATTTCTCTTTTGTTTTTGGTTGTTTTCTCTTCTTCTTTTTTCTTATCTTTTTCGGTTTGTATTTCTTCTACTCTTTGTTAGTGATTCCGAAAGAGGGGTATGAAAGAAAATAAATAGGGCACAAAAGCGGTAACGAAGTATAAGATGTTTAGATAGTAGAACAAAATGCCTCCGTCATTCCAATCTTCAAAACATGCCAAGTGTAAAACAACATAGTTAAACATTCACCTCATCTTCTGATTGTGTCAGGCTTGATAGCCCCATCCACACACAACATCGTTGGGCAACACCATCATTTTTATTAGCACGGACGACCCCCATGTCAGTTTTCCAGATTGCCTTTATGGTTTCCTTTACGTTTTACTTGCCCCTGTTTCTCATGACTCAGGCTCCAAATAATCTCAAACCATTCTTATTTCCTTTAAAATGTCTTGATCACCTCCCAATGGTTATATGATTAACTTTTAAGATTAGACCCAACTGTGGGCGCATGCCATGTCACTAGAATTAGTGCTTGAACAAAAAACACAACAAAAGGGTAAAAAGAACTAAATAAAGAAGATGCTTGTAAATATTAAAAGACCGGAAGTTGCGTTAGATTAACGGTGAAATGGTTCGAACAATAAAAACAAGCAAAACAAATCAAAGTACAACCCTGAAACAAAACCTGGACAAAACTAAGCAAACCGCTATGACAAAATGGAAGGACACAAGAAAATACTTGGATCACGACCCTAGAATAAATCGGACAAACATAAATGACCACAACATAAACCACCAAAATCTCTACTCCGACTGAACAAGGAACAAAGCATCCTTCCCATTACCAAAAGCGGCCACTGAGCTTTGCATCTTCAACATCTTTTGCTTTAGACAATATCCTAAGAGAATTCACAATTTCTTCACTATTGTCGTTGATTACAATCACTCTTTCGTGAATCATTCTTTCTATTTCTCTTTTCAACGAACGATAACTCTCAATATTGCGCCCTCGGACATTGAAGTGGTATGAGCATTGTGCGGTAGGTTCAAAGCTTCTTGCACGTGGATCTAGAATATATTCGGGGAGCGGCTCAATCAGGCCAGCATGCTTTAGCCTTTCAAACAGACTTTCATAAGATTCTCCGATATGGGTGAGAGATTTTTCTTGTTTCAGCAACCTCTCATTCCTAAATGCCTTATTTGGCTTAAAACTTGACCCAGGAGGCTTCCGGTATGCTCTAGGGTGTAGATAAGCTTTTTGTGGAGTAGAGTACCTGGAATGTGAAGTATGATTTTTGGGGTCTAGTGGAGAGAAGTGGTGTTGGAGAGGGAGTAGCATTGGGAAAACATAGGTGGCTGACGAGTGATGGAGCTACTGGGGTGGCTGGGAAAGTTGTGATAGGCGGGTAGATATGGAGAGTGTGGGGGATCATCTGGCCTCGTGTTCAGTGTTTGGGTAAGGACAGAGTTCAGGAAGCTAGGTGGTGGCAGGGGTGGTGCTTTCCCATCTATCCATGGCCGACACATGTCTGCCACATGTTGTCTCAACATTTTCACTTCTTCTACCAACTCGTGGTTCCATTCAACCAGTTGTTGTCGGTCATCGGTACTAACCCACTCAGTTATAAGGTTCCATGTCATTGTCCTTTGACTTTGTTTTGCAGGGAAGAGTTACCACAACTAACTACCTTTCTGGAAATGAACACAACAAAGTGAAGCCATCACGTTAGCGTTAGGGCATTTGAAAAATATGTAAACATATATTAGGGATGCAATGCACCTAAGTAGTTAAACCATTCTATCATATATTTACTTCAGTTACTTGCATCATTCCGGCTTTTAATTGGTGCCCCTTTGAAAATCTCCCGAACTTTACTTTATTTATCATTCTCTTTTTGTTTTTCTACTATTCCCTTTTTTCTTTTCTTTTTTAGTGGTGCTGAATCTTATGTGGATTGCCTACGTATCATGTCCTGCATGAATCAGACTGTGCGTAGTTCTGACAGATAAAAGGAAAACAACAATAAAGAAATTTCTTGAATTTTCGATTTTTCATAACAAAACCAACTTTGATTACAATGGTTTAAAACATTGACAAAACTTATACTCACAGACTCTGACGAAAAATGAGATAAAGACTTGAAAATCAAACTATCCACATACTCTAATTAAAAGAGTTGCAAACTCAAAAACAAACGGATAGATTCCTTTCCCTATTTTCCAATCTCAACCAAATGGCTATTTTTTCAAATATGGCCCCTTCCTAATTTCACATGAATTTTGAGGCCGGGGAGGATCTATTTTGTGACCCTTTTCAAACTTGTCCGTTCTTTTACGAAAACAACCTTTTGACAACTGAAAGAAACTCTAAGGTTATCTCGGCAAGAACGGTTTAATACATTGCCGAAGCTGGTTCGACTTATGTTGACCAAAAATCCAACGACATTCACTTGCCCACGGAGTCCTTTTTTTAAAATTAAATAAAATATCTGATCTTCCGAACATGGCCCTTCAGTGCATCTGGGACAAAGATTTTAAGGCTGTTTGGGTCAATCGACCGAAAATCTTTAAAATGACCAAATGTGGCTGTTTAAGCCAAGTCAGCCTTCCGGCGTTTCTTTCGGGAACATTCGGCTATATTTTGCAAAAGCGGCATCACCCGATTTATTTATGACACAAATTAAAATTTTAACATTTTTGTTTTTCAAATTAAAAATAAAAACCCGATAGTGCAAATACGACCTTTCAGCGCCTTGGGGACAAAGATTTTAAGGCTGTGCGGGTCAACCGACCAAAAATCTAAAAACATGACCAAAGGTGGCCATTTATGCAAAGTCAGCCTTGCGGTATCTCTTTCTGGAACATTTGGCTATATTTAACAAGAGCAGCATCACCCGACTTATTTACCACAAAAATTAAAATTTGACACATTTGTTTTTGGCTATTTTTTGCAAAAGGGGAGGTTGGACCCGATTAGGGTTGCGTACGTATCTCACTTTCGGTGAGAATCAAACCAGCGTAGTTCGAAAAATTAACCGAACTATTAAAAATAAGTCTCTTTTCTTTTGTTAAATAAAAAAATATTTTTCAAAATTTGGGCAGAGTTTCAACGCTATTTGGACATTGGATTTTTCCCAAAAGGTGATTATTTCTCTACACTGCTATTATTATTTTTCCTTTTTTTCACAATTTTCTAATATTTTCAATTTTCAGAAGTCGGTCAGCATACTAGTCCGGAGTAAAATAAATGCACAGGTAGCAGGTAAGATGCATCAGGATGGTCCTTTCATTTCAGATTGTCTGTCATAGACGGACCCAACCCCAGTGTTGAGTCTCCTAAGTCCAATGCAACATGATGCAAATAAGCGTTCCTACTAGGGATCCGGCATGAAGTCTTGTTATACTAGGTTTATCCTGGGTGTTTTTCTAGACCTGGCTTACCCGAGCAGATAACTCGAGCTGAGGATGGGAACTGCGTACCGGTAACCAAAAGATCATCCGGTTTTGCAACTCCTCAGAATCCTTGTTCTATTTTGGGATATGACACTAACAGAAAGAAGTCACGACCAGCGTGCACTCCTCGAAGGTAGAAGAGAAGGTTTTGGCACAGTTTATATATACAGTTCAAAAATATCAAAGCAATAATAGCAACATTTAGCACATTAGGCCCAAACATGTAAAATATCATATAATATACAAGCCACATACAACGAATATACCAAGCTGGAATTCTGAACCCTGTACCAGAGATTCTGGTTTCATTCCTAGCAGAGTCGCCAAAGCCGTCACACCTCCTTTTGGCCCGCGCCCGCAGGACGCAAATGAGTTTTTTCAATTAAAGGACAATCGAAACGGAATTTTTTTATTTATTTAAGAGTCGGCACTTGGGAGATTTATGGTGTCCCAAGTCACCGATTTAATCCCGAATCAAGGAAAAGAATGACTCTGTATTACAGTATGCGGACCAGAAACCCAGATAAGGAATTCTGTTAACCCGGAAGAAGGTGTTAGGTATTCCCGAGTTCCGTGGTTCTAGCACGGTCGCTCAACTGTCATATATAGCTTATTTATATGATTTTATAGAATTATGAATTATGTGCAAATTTTAACTTTTAGCCGCTTTTATTATTATTATTATTATTTAAAAGACTTGCAACGTCGTGAAAACGCTCTCGAACCACGTCACATAAATGCAACCCGTGGTTATTGACATATTTAGACCCCGTTAATATTTGGATTTTGGTCACATAAATGTGCACCCGAGCTTAGGGAGATAACATTATTAAATACGCGCTTAAAGATGCTAACGCATTATTATTTTGGGAAGGCCGTGAAATTCGCTAAACGGCCTGTCGCGAAAGCTATGCATTTAAATAACCATATATTGAGGGCCCCGATATTTGTGTTTTATTTGGCGAGGCTCGTCTCATTTATTATTTAAGAGAGAATTGCAATGTCGTGAAATGCATCTGGAACCACGTCACATCAATGTACCCATGGTTATCGACATATTTCCACTTCGTTTAGATTTAGATTTTGGTCACATAAATGCACACCCAGGATTAAGAAAGTAAACTATTAAAAGCGCACCTAAAGTGACTAGCGTATTATTACTATTGGGGAAGGCCATGAAATTTTGCTAAAACAGCCCATCCCGAAGCCTATACAATTATTATAACCATTTATTAAGGGTCATGCAGCTTGTGCATTTTATTTTGGCGGGGCTTGTCTTATTTTTTTTATTTAATGATATCCTAAAGCGACTATGATTTTCTTATTTTTATTTTATCTCTAAGAAAAATAAAAAAGGCCCTAATTAATTTATATTACAAGAAACCAGGATACATACATGTTGACGCCCCCTTTTTCAAGAGCGAAATCGGGTTTTATGACATTATGGGTAAAACAACTCTATTTCCCGTTTGGGATACGGGTCACGGAATCGAAAGAGTCGCCACCTAATGATTATAGTGCAATTAGGACACTTTGAGATGAAGAGAGTGTTTTTTGTGAGAGAAACCAGAGTTGGGTAAGGGCTTGAAATTATCTCGAGTGGAAGGTGTTAGGAACCCCTCAAGATCCACAAATGTTGTTCCCGGCCATGCTAATTGTAACTATATAAAGAGATGAAGCAATTAAAAAATAAGGTTCGCATGTAGGACATTCACACAACTTGAAAACTTAAAAAAAAAGGGAGGACATAAGTTTGAAATATGAGAGAGGATTAATTTGAAAAGCATTAAGAAAGCATTGAAACAAAGCACATAAGAGAAAGAAGGGTCTTAGGTTTAACTATAATATGAATCATTCGATGCAATATCTCGCTCATATTCCCAAAGAGGGGTCGCTTCATGATATTATCGCATCGTCATCATCTCCATATTCTACCCTTCCCACCCCTTAAAGGTTATTTAAGCGTGTGAATTGGTCACGAATGCTTATTGCGTGCTATTACATGTCCCGTCCTATAGATCCTAGAGGGCATTTAGGATCGTTTTTCCTATAAGGTTGGAACTAGGTTGAACCCTTAAATTTAAAGGTTTTATTTTTTTTGGCAATCCACTAGGCAAGTGCCTAGGTCTAGTTTTCATTAATAATTGAAAAATAAAATTACAACAATTAGGAAAAGTAAAAATAAGGGGGAAAATAGCACCGGTATTGTTACCCATATAACACAACCGGCCTAAACCTTACCTTGCTAATCCTATTGAGGCAAATAAAAAGCCTCACCTACTAGCAAACATGTAAAAAGAAAGAACTGCAAGAATTAAGAATTTTATGACCATCACAGAGTTTATAACATACTCTGTGATGATATTACATATTATAATACTAATGTGATGGTAAAATAAATAGATGAAGAAGACACCATGATGCTCTGTTTTCTCTAATTTTGTGAAAACTTCAATTTGTAGATTCTTGTCTTCGTCCACAATTTTTTTCAAAATGTCTTCAAAATTCATGCTTTTTTCTTCAAGCGATTGGACTTTGTAGATATTGCTTGAGTGACCTATTTTCGTTTTACATTTCTCATATGGGGCCTCCTTATGCTTGCATCTTCAATCACCCTGTCGTCCCAACTTCTATCCCTTGCACGAGACTTCTTACTTCTTTCACTATGCATTGGTGACAAATCACCTTTTCTTGAAGCATCTGCCCGACATTGCTTTAAGATATCATATTCCTCCCCTTATTCATATATATGTCTATCTGCCAATATTGGATTTAGCATCTCTTGAAAATCGCCTTGTGTTGTCAATTGTACATTACCTATAACTGCCTTGTTTTGTTGTTGTTTTTGCGATTTGTTCCTGCCCATGTTCCCACGACCAGTACTAGAATTAGCATGATTTAAAGCATTTATTGGAGCTGTACTTACCATCGCATCCAAGAGTTGTCTTTCCTCTAAAGAGACTACTGGAGCAGTTGTTACGATCCGGTGCTACCCAGCCTGTGAAAATGCTACTATGTTGTAATCACCAGAAGGAGAGTTAGTTGGTGTAGTTGCATCTGTTTTCTGCTATCTGCAGCTTTTTTTTGCTTTTTGGAGTTCTTTTTTTGTTGGACACTGATGTCCAATTATCCTTTGCAATATGTTGTCCAGCTTCCTTTGTGTGTTGTATAGCATCAGTAGGTTTTGATCTCTCAAATTCAGCCCCCTCTAAAGCAAACTCACCTTGAACTAAGGCAGCATTAGAGACATCTGCAACAGCTGTACCTATAGAAATAGTCACACTGCCTTGTTGTTGAACCATATCAGGCTGGTTGGAGGTATCTTGTCGAACTGACTTTAACGCAACATCAGCATACGTAGGACTTGCTGTTCTTTGAAGAAGTTCAATCACAGTATCATGGTTATCACTCAAAGATACAACTCGATCAATAGGACATTGCAAAGCAAGAGTAGAATCCAGCTTCAAAAAATAGAAACTGCAGCAACTGCTTCAGTATCTACCATCCAGTTTGTACTCTTGTTACCCTTTGTAACAGATGCTGCAAACTCCAATTCCATAACATTACACTGATCATCCACCTCTTCATTTTGCCCAGTCCATTTAAAGCCATCCAATGCTATATTTGCCTTAAAATTTGGATCTACATTAGCTGGTACATTTACCTCCCCTGCTACTAGCTGCTGCATATTGTACTTGTAATGTTGTACTTTGCATATTTCAGTTGTATTGGTAGGCTTAGTAGTAACCAAAGCTGATGCTTTATTCAATTCATTACATCCTTGTTGTCCAGGAATTTTTGAAGCATCAAATAGATTTGGTAGTGTTGACTTCTCCCCTGGTTCAACTGATACAACAGTTGGATCTCTAGTAGCTTTTAAAGTATCAGAAGCCTCGAAGTTTGTACCATTTCCCTGACCAAACAATGCACTTTTTTGATTTTTATTATTCTGCATCAACTGATGCTGCTCAATGACTTTATCCTTTATAGAAATATCTATCGAAATCTGATCAGTCCTTTTTGCATTGTCACCTGCTGCTCACCAGATGCACCAGTAGGTTCGAAATTTGACACCACCACAGCTGATTGTTTTTCACTTAAAACATTCAAAAGAACATTCAATGGAACAGTAGTTGGCCCTTTACAAAGCTGTGCAACATCACCATTTGTCTTTGAAAGAGCTTCAGCAGCTGGAACTTTTGAACCAGAAACATTTTTTTGTCCTGCATCATCAATCACATTAGGTAGTACCCCTTCAATTCGTCGTCCTGCAAGATTAGAATTCAAGTACTCCCTGGCATTACCTCCTAATTTAGCCAAACTGCCCCGGCCTTCAGATTCGTCAACGTTAACTGCTTCTTCATTAAATTCCTCTTTACTCCAATGACACAATTTTACATCATGACCTTGATGATTACAACACGTGCAGTATTTAGGTAAATTATCAAACACAATTTGCTAGTCGTATTCAACTATTTTTCCAAATTTCATATCTACTATCTTGATCTTGATTTTCTTTGGATGTTTGTCCAGTAAATTAATCAAGACTTTAACTCGTGCCGTACTAGGTCGTGTTCGATCTTGAGGAGACTTATCTACTGCAAGAGGCTTTCCCACGGTAGATGCGATGGACATTAAGGATTTTTTTGCGAAGAAATTTGCTGGCAGATCAGGAAACGAAATCCAAGCCACAGCTTTTGACGTTTCTTCTCAGGGGTTAAATCCCATTGTCCATGGGAATGTCCTAAAGAAGAACTCGTCTCCTCTTTCCTTAACATAACCAGTTGTTCTTGATAACACATGAGCAAAATCTTCAAATAGATCGAATCTTACCAGAATATGCCGATATTCTAGCTGTCCAATGTTGCAATTACCTTTGACGTCGAATTGTTTCGGCGAAATCTGTCTCAGCTCCTGAAGCCCAGGCTTTCCATATGAAAATTTAATTATAACTGCTTGTTGAATACCTTTCTCCCCGGTGAATGAATTCACTTCATCTACTGTGAATTCAACAGTAGGTATTCCATGCTCAAATGTAACAGGACAAAGTTCCAGTTTTGAGTTTTTTGCGGCAGATTGTTGCCCAGCAAGTTGCGTTGCATGTATTTGTTTGGTAACGTTACTTGTTTGATTTTCTATATTGTTTTGAATAGCCTCTCCCACAGCCAAAGGCTGGGGAGAGGGCGTAGCATCCATGGTTGCCTTATACTTCAACCACAATCCATCACATCCACGCTATCAAAAAGTAGTAGCGCTGGAAAATTTCAAAAATAATGTGTGCTAAAGTAAATCGTGGAAATAAGATTTAAGATGTAGAAAAATTGGTTATAGATTTGAGGTAAAAATCAATTGGGGATTGGTCAGAAAGAGAAGGGAATCTTGTGATGCCAATTTTGTGACAATCCACCACCAGATTTCGGAGATATGCCCGATGAATAGTGACGGAGTCACTATTCACACTTCTTCCTAGAGAGAAGGGAGAGGAATTTAGAGAGAAGCCAAGGTTTGTTCACACCCAAATTAGTTTAATGGTTAAAATACTAGGAGACATACAAAAACAAGTAGGACTACATATAATAGAATCACGTAAAGCATGTAAAGGCTCAAGAGTCCCTCCATGAACAAACACGTATTTAGCACGTCTCAAACAAATTTAAGGTCTAAGGAAGGAAGAATTTTTAAAAGCTGGAGCATAAGTTTAAAACACAAGCTGGAGAATATTGTATAAAAGAGTTATAAAAAAAACGTTAAGAACTTTTAAAAGACAGTAGCAGTTTTTATGAATTTAAAAACACTCGTGGAACATATAGTAAAGGTAGTTTCAGATAGGAGGAATAACATATAGTCATTTTAAGACTCCAGAAGTGTAACGAAAAATGGTAAAACAGATTAACTTAGAACTACAGTTTGAAAAATTACAGAATGTACAGTACTCAGATAGTTCTTTAGAAAAATAGTATTTCAGTTATGGGCTGGGCGAAGAACAGTAATTCAGTAAAAGTATTTTTCCAGGTGATAAAAATAAGCAAAACTTTTTGTATAAAATTCAGGGGAGCCTCAGGGACAAACGAATTCAGGCAGAAATGGATTAATGGAAACAAGACTTAAGGCGATTAGTTCGTTTTATCCGGCCTAAGGCTTGCCTAGGCGTTATATAAGATGGTGAACATGCATATTGGTTTCTTAGTTAAAAGAGTTTGTTTAACCAGTTTTTGCCAGATTAACGAAATATTCAACAGTTGCGAGCAAAAACCCTAAGTACAAGATATCTAATGCACATAAGAATCCTAAGGCATGGAATCTAAATGTAGTAACTTGTGGATTATTGACTGTTTGTGATCATAAAACAACAAGCTAAAAGTAAAGAGACCTAGGAGCAGAATTTCTATATGTGAGATGCATGTCCTATACATGGTTTCTATTGCACAAATAGATAAGTAAAATCCTATAGTCATATTTTCTACCCATACCCTTAAAAATCATGCATAACACTCCCCAATTTCACTATAATACCCCATTGTTCTTATAAATTATTACAACCAAGTAATTAAAAATACAACAGTGATAAAAGGAAAAATAAGAAGTTATTCTATAGAGAGCCTTCAGCCAGGCCCAAACATCTCCAACCTCATTCCTTTCGAGTTTCACAGCCAATACCAAGGCTTGTGTTCGGCAAAGTTCCCTAAGGGTTTGTTTGAACCCCTGGCAAATACCAGGCACCCAAAGATGTCCCAATTAGACAAGTGCAAACATTGGAAATGCCAGACTTGTGCATCAAAGTTCCAAGGGTGCTCAAGGATCCCATGGCTGTGCTTACACCAAGGGGACAGACCCTAAAACTCTAAGAGTGAGATTGTAATTGAGGGAGTTGAAAACAATTGAGAGACAATTTAAAAGAAACAATTGGAAAAATTGAAAGGTTGAGGCAGTTTGACGAAACAGTTGAAAGAGTTGAAAAGGTTCTTTTGAAATTGTTTCAGACTGACCAGTTTAGAACAGCAGGGCATCGCACAAACAAGGGAAGGGGAAAGGGGACACACACTCATAAGTAAAGAGAAGTACAGATATACAGACATCAGGTTGGAGGAAGTAATCAGATATGACTGCAAGCCAAAGGTCATATTTCTTATTTTTATTAAGTTCTATTTTACTTAGCTTCAAATATAGATTTTAGGCTAAACAAACAGGCAAGCAGACATGGATGCATGGAAGTAATGCTAAAAGAAGACATCATTGATACATGGAGGGGATAAGGGAGCAAATAAGTAAAGTTCAGATAAGTGAAGGGAACAAACATAATGTTGGGCAGAAGTAATCAGATCTAGTTAAAACAAAGGTTTAGATCTTACTGTACTAAACCCTAAAATATAGTCAACCTCATGGCAAGTTTTCAAAACTTTTATGTGGTCAAGCAGTAGTACACATGGAGGAAGAACATGCATTGAGATGGGGAGAGGGGAATAGGGGAAAACATTCTAAGTTGAACTAATAGACCAGTAAATAACATGCTAATGACAAAGATAGCAACAAAACCACAGACAAAAGCACACAAGAAATATTATGAATTGCAAAATTTATAGGAACATGTTGTTTTGGAGACTGTATTTCAAATAGGTGACATACCGGTTGCAAAAATAGGATATAATATCAATGTAATAGTGCACAAAGGGAGAGAAAAGTGTGCAAAGGATGAGGGCAGCAATATGGGAGTAGCAGCAGCAGGAAAAAGCAGTAGCAACAATATGAGAATATCAACAGTAATATGAGAACAGCATCAGTAATGTGAGAACAACAACAGTAACAGACCCAACTAGAAACCCAACAGTGCAAAGTAACCAATCAAGTTACTCAATCTTAGCTGTTAGCCAATTGAGTGTTGAAAGAAAGGAATAAGACAGTATAGCAATAGCAGAGAAAAAGAGAGTTCAGAGAGTTTAGGTTGTGTGCAGTGTGTGTTATTGTTTTCAAAAAGAGAAAAGTGAGGAGTATTTATAGTAGTAAAACAAGTAAACAAATAAGGTATCAGTTCATATATAAGGAACTGATATCAATCATAATCACACTAGCATAGGGACTCCCCTTTAATTAAGGAGTCATAGGCAAACAGTAATAAACAACCCATTAAAAAAGGAAAGGAATCACAAGAATAGTATAAGGTATATATTGCAGACTAGGTGCACGATACTTAAGTAGGGAAATATGACAAGCAAGTAAATCAACATATTTGTGCACACTATTAAGAAAAGAAAACACTTTAATTCTGGGAAATAATTTCAAAATTGAAAACATGAAAAATACGTTATCTAATTGGGGAATGTATCCCACTGATTGAGGAAAGAAATTCGAAATCCATACCAAGACTGTAAGAAAGATACACAAATCAAAATTTAAGGCTAGTAATCACATTCTTACAGAGATTGCAAGAGTCAGTATAAAGTCACCATATAAACAACCAAAATTCTCAAAAGAAGAACAACAACATGGTATGGTAATGAAACATTGGCACCAAAAATCAAAGTAAAGGGCACGAAGCTCATAGAAGAACATGCAAATAGGTAAACACAGATACAAATATGTAGGGTTAGGGTTTTTTATCAGATTTTGACAAAACGCTCAGAGGTAGTACTGAAAGCCATCGATTAGCGCTAAAAACCAGAAAAGTAAAGTATTTTAGAAAGGGGGTTATGAAACCCTAGAAATAGAAATTATAGTGTGAAACCCAAGTTGTCAAAGAAACAAAAAAACAAGTAAAATAAACAACCCAAACGACTACATAGCACTCAGAAACGGTAGAAAAAATAGTTTTGAAGAAAGGGTTAGAAACCCTAGTCTGGAAGAATCAAAAAATTTGAAATATCCGGAGAAACTAAGTGGAAGTAGAGTGGAAAACAAGAAAATCAAACTAAAAGTCATTTAAAAGAGTAGAGATTAGAGAGAAAATTAGGGGTTTCAAACAAATTAGGGAATCGAAGAACCAGGCTGTGAAGCTCGTATAAAATGCCGTAGAAGGCATCATCGTTCAAATATCACCGGAGAAACATCGAAAACAGACCCCAAAAAGAGCTTCAGTGACTGTCTTTCATAGCGGAAGCTGCTAGGCTTCAAGCTTGAGAGAAAACCATGATATATGGATGCCATGGTTGCTGGGAATCGAGATGAGTGAGGGAGGAGTGAGCTGGTATATTGATGAAGGCCATGAGAGAACCAGAAGGTTCTAAGAATATGAAGCGCTAGAGCGTGTCTGAGAGTGAAAGGGGATACAAGGGCGACGGATTGAGAGAAATGATTTTAGGGTAAAGGGGTCATATGTTTAATTAAGGTAAGATTTATCGTGGACCGTGGATCAAAATGATCAACGGCCACGATTTTAAGCGGGGGTCCGGGCGGGTTAGTCCAAATAGGTTTGGGTCGTATTATTGGGTCGTGATTTGGGGGGTGGATTTGAGTTAGAATGTGGCCAAAATTGAAAGCTAAAAGGGCTATAATTTAAATGCCAAATTATCCCTTAATTTAATATTGTAAAAATAAAAAATGATTTTATAAAAATCCAATAAAATTACTGGGATAATAAAAATACGTTTGGGGGTTAATTAAAAATACCAGGAGCGTTTTTTCACTTGAAATACTCATTAAATTGATAAATAGGCTAAAACTGCAATTTAATGCGATTTTAATTTAACAAATACCTAATGGCTTTGTAAAATTCTGTAAAAGTTAAATATAATTATATTTTTATGTAAATGAGAGAATAAAGTAATTTATTTATTGAAATAATAAGATTTGATACTAAATATTGGATTTTATAGTACAAAATAAGTTATACATTGGATTTAAAATGCTTGAAAATAATAGAAAAATACCAAACCTTTTATAGATGCTTACATATGAATTCACAAGCTATATTGAAAGTATTTTGGGTACAAAAATACGTAGGGAAAAATTGGGTATCAACAGCTGTCCCTCTTTACCCGAGGATGAAAGAGTTGTCGGGTAAAGACAAGATGGCCAATTTTGACCGAAAGTGACCATTGTACTAGAGTTTCGACCGTGCTCTGGCTTCTGAACCGCCTACATATCCCTTGTTTTACAGGAATCAGGCTGTGTGTAGTTCAGGAGCCATTGGCGGAATATGCCAATGAAAATTTGGAAAGGTGGACGCAACGGGGTTTGGGATTTGGCGAGGGTTCGAGGATCGGGCGAGTCGCGGAGAACTCGAGCGGGAGAGATCCTACTTAGACAGTTGTGCCAGCCGCTGTACCTGCAAATGAACGATGTGTGGATTTTTTTCATAATTTAAACGTGATGCAAGTTCCCATCAGATTGTGAATGCTGTCTTCGGATGATTAGGATGACGTCCTCAGACTATGACATCCGGGCTATGAAGAGCATGAAAGTAAAGATTCGCAGAACATGAAATGGTGTTCTCGGGCCATGCAGATGGTGCTTCCAAACTATGACGCCTTTGAATAAGTTGGTGATATTTCAGCCCATGAAACGGTGGCAATATTTAAGCCGAGCAGGAATTTAAAATGCAGGGCGGAGATATTTCAACCAAAGTGAAGCAGGGGGCGATATTTCAGCCATAATGTAAAATAAAGGAGGTAGAGCTTAACCTCGGAAGGCAGAAGTTAGCCTTATGCAAAAATGTGAGATGGAGACAGAGCTTAGTCTTAGAAGATAGAAGATAGCCTTATGCAATGATGGAGGCAGAGCTTCGCCTCTGAAGGCAGAGAGTAGCCTTATGCAAGATGGAGGATGGAGACAGAGCTTAGTCTCGAAAGGCAGAAAATAGCCTTATGCAAGAATGCAAGATGGAGACAGAGCTTAGTCTCGAAAGGCAGAAAATAGCCTTATGCAAGGATGGAGGTAGAGCTTAACCTCAGAAGGCAGAGAATAGCCTTATACAAGAATGCAAGATAGAGATAGAACTTAGTCTCGAAAGGCAGAAGATAGCCTTATGCAAGAATGCAAGATGGAGACAGAGCTTAGTCTCGGAAGGCAGAAGATAGCCTTATGCAATAACGAAGGATGGAGACAGAGCTTAGTCTCGGAAGGCAGATAATAGCCTTATGCAATGCACGATTGACACAGAGCTTAGTCTCGGAAGGCAGAAAATAGCTTTATGCAATGCAAGATGGAGACAGAGCTTAGTCTCGGAAGGCAGAAAATAGCCTTATGCAATGCAAGATGGAGATAGAGCTTAGCCTCGAAGAACGTAGAAATATAAAGGAAAGGATGGTGGCGATTTCTTAGCTGGTAGTTGATCGTACTATTGATGACTGCTGGGGAAGCGTTGAATATAGATAGTAAGCCTTTGTCAGGTAGTGGCTTTGGTTTTGTTAGGCTCCTACATCGCCTATTTGCATCCTGGATTCCTGCATCTAAAGAAAGTTGTGAGTTCTAAAAGGGGGAGGTTAGTCAGCATCCTTTGACCCGTGGCATTCTGTACCCTTTGGGGCAGCGTTGCGGAACGATAACGATCCAAATGATTTTATGCAAAATTTTGGAAATTATGATGCAAATGTATGTATATAAGTAAAGCAAAAGATAGTTTTTGATTTATGATGAACCACAACTGCAACGTGGTTCAAGGCACGAAAACCTCGCCGGCTCCGGAATTTTGAGGTGCCTCCTCCAAATTCTGCCCCAGTTTACTGGGCTGGTGCTGTTGATGGCGGTGCTGAATGACTGAAAGTGGATTGATCTTAGAATTTTGAGGGTCTTCCTCAAAATTCTGCCCCAGTTTACTAGGTCTATGCTGATATGAAAATTGGCAAGCTGACTTCAGAATTTTGAGGGTCCTCCTCAAAATTCTGCCCCAGTCCCAAATGCGGGGGAAAATGGAATTTTATTAATGATGTGACCGAACCCATAGGACTGCCTACGTATCCCCTCTTAAACGGGAATCGGGTAACACGTAGTTTAAATTACATCATAAAGAAAGCGTAATGGTTAAATGTAATATCTCTTCACTGTATCAGAGTTGATTGGTTTTGGCCAGATTTCCCCATCCATTTCTGTAAGAATAAGGACTCCTCCAGCTAGGATCTGATGAACCATATACGGACCCTGCAAGTTGGGAGAGAACTTCCCTTTGGCCTCGTCTTGATGTGGAAATATCTTCTTCAACACCAGCTAACCTGGTGTAAAATTCCTTGGTCGAATTATTTTGTTGAAGGCTCTATACATTCTGTTCTGATATAATTGACCACGGCAGACGGTGTTCATTCTTTTCCCATCTATAAGAGCTAACTGCTCGTATCGAACCTTGACCCGTTCTGCGTTATCTAGCTCATCTTCTTGTATGATTCTCAAGGATGGAATTTCTACCTTGGTGGGAATTATTGCTTCTGTACCATAAACCAGCATGTATGGAGTTGCCCCCGTTGATGTGCAAACTGTAGTACGATAACCTAGTAAAGCGAATGGCAACTTCTCATGCCACTGCTTGTGCTTTTCGATCATTTTCCTTAGTATTTTCTTGATGTTCTTGTTGGCTGCTTCCACAGATCCATTCATCTGAGGTCTGTAAGATGTAGAGTTTCTGTGCCTGATCTTGAAAGTTTCACTCATCGCTTTCATCAAGTTGCTGTTGAGATTGGAACCATTATCAGTGATGATTGACTCTGGAACACTGAACCGACATATAACCCGATCTCGGACAAAGTCTGTCACGACTTTCTTGGTTACTGCTTTGTATGAGGCTGCTTCAACCCATTTAGTGAAGTAGTCAATCGCCACTAGAATGAACCTGTGTTAGTTTGATGCGGCAGACTCGATTGGCCCAATGACATCCAATCCCCAAGCGGCGAACAGCCATGGCAAACTTGTTGTGGTGAGCTCGTTTGGAGGTATCTTTATCATATCTACATGAATTTGACAACGGTGACACCTTTGGACATATTGAATGCAGTCTATTTCCATTGTCATCCAGAAATATCCTACCCTTAGTATCTTCTTCGCCAGAACAAAACCGTTCATGTGCGGTCCACACATCCTTGAGTGCACTTCTTCCAGTAACTTTGTTGCTTCTGTCGCATCGACGCACCTTAATAGTCCCAAATCGGGAGTCCTCCGATACAGGATTCCTCTGCTGTGAAAGAAGTTGTTGGACATCCTTCGAAATGTGCTTCTGAGTAGCATTAGCAAACTCTGGATGTTCTCATGTTGTCAGGTATTCTTTGATGTCGTGGAACCAAGGCTTTCCGTTGGCTTCTTCCTCAACATGTGCACAATAATCCGCTTGATCTTGAATCCTGACCTGGATAGGTGCGATGAAATTTGTGTCTGGATGCTGAATCATGGATGATGAAGTGGCTAAGGCGTCAGCGAACTCATTCTGTATTCTTGGAACATGCTGGAATTCCGTTTTCTGAACCTTATCCTCAACTCCTGTATGTGGTGCAGATAAGGGAGTATCTTGGAATTATTAGCTGCCCATTCTTCTCGAACCTGGTGTATGAGTAGGTCTGAATCCCCAATCACTAGCAGCTCCTGAATGTTCATATCAATGGCCAGTTTAAGCCCCAAGATGCAAGCTTCATACTCGTCCATGTTATTGGTGCACGGAAACCTGAGCTTGGAGGATATCGGGTAGTGCTGACCGGTTTCTGATACCAGGACTGCTCCGATACCTACCCCTTTGAAATTTGCGGCCCCGTCGAAAAAAATCCTCCAACCGTCATAGGATTTTGCAATATCCTCTCCTATGAAAGTTACTTCCTCATCGGGAAAATACTTCTTAAATGGTTCATACTCCCCTTCCACAGGGTTTTCTGCGAGATGATCTTCCAAAGCATGTCCTTTAACTGCCTTTTGGGTGACATAGACAATGTCGAATTCACTCAACAAAATTTGTCACTTGGCGAGCTTGACACTAGGCATGGGATTTTGAAAATTTTATTTTAGTAGATCCATTCTTGATATAAGGTAGGTGGTGTAAGCACAAAAATAATTCCTAAAATTCTGAGCTATCCAAGTTAAAGCACAACAGGTGTTCTAGTAAGGAATACCGAGCCTCGAACGGGGTATATTTCTTGCTAACGTAGTAAATAGCTTGCTCCTTTCTTCCTGTTTCATCCTGTTGTCCCAAGACACAACCAAATGCTCCATCCAAACCGCAAGATAGAGCAATAAAGGCCTCCCAGGCTCAGTGGAACCAAGACTGGAGGCGTAGACAAGTATTTCTTGATCCTGTCGAAAGCCTTTTGATATTCATCGGTCCATTTGGTGGCGGCATCCTTCTTCGGAATCTTGAAGATAGGTTTTTAGATGACGGTAGACTGAGCAATGAACCGGCTGATATAGCTAAGTCTCCCCAGGAAACTTATTACCTCTTTCTTGCTCTTCGGCGGTGGCAACTCCTGAATAGCTTTGACCTTTGATGGATCCAGATCAATTCCTCAAAGGCTTGCGATGAAATCCAATAATTTTCCCGTAGGGAACCCAAATGCATATTTGGAGGGATTCAATTTCATGTTATACCTCCTTAGTCAGTTGAAAACTTTTGGAGGTCCTCCCTGTGATCTGCAGCCTTCTTGGATTTAATGATGAGATCGTCCACATATACCTCAATCTTTTTATGTATCATGTCATGAAAGAGGGTATTCATGGCCCTCATGTAAGTATCTCCCGCATTCTTCAACCCGAACGACATCATTCTGTAGCAATACATTCCCCAAGGTGTGATGAACGTCGTTTTCTCTGCATCTTCTTCATCCATCCATATCTGATGGTACCCCGCAAAGAAATCGACGAATGACTGCAACTCATTCTTGGCGCAATTGTCGATCAGAATGTGTTTGTTCAGCAAGGGAAATCATCTTTGGGAATGGCCCGGTGAGATCCTGGTAGTCGACACATACTCTAACTTTCCCATCCTTTTCGATACTAGCACAATGTTAGCTAACTATGTTGGATACTCTACCACTCAAAGAACTCTGGCTTTGACCTGCTTGGTAACCTCCTCTTTGATTTTTAGACTCATATATGGCTTGAATTTTCTTAGCTTCTGCTTTACTGGTAGACATGCAGGATCTGTTGGCAACTTGTGAGCAACGATTGACGTGCTGAGAAAGGTCATATCATCGTAAGACCATGCAAAGACATCCTCATATTCCTTCAAGAACTCTATGTATTCCTCTTTTTCTGTTTGTGATAAGTGCACACTGATGCGCGTTTCTCTGCCATTCTCTATATCTCCCAAATTGACGACTTCGGTTTTATCCAAGTTGGACTTAGGTCTATTCTCAATATTCTCAGCCTCTCTGACAACCTCTTCTGGTATATCATCTTCCTCTGAGTTTATGTTTGATTGTTGCATAGCCTCGTTGCAAGTTACAGTTGTTGGTTCATCATCAAGACAGGTAATAGTAATGCTGTGTGAAAAATAAAGTAAATAGTAGAGAAAAGTAATGAATAGCGAGATATTTGATAAAACTGAAAAAAATTCTTTTGATTGAATTCATAAATGTTCAAAACATCAGGTCTCTTTTGGAAAGTAAAGACAAATGCGGAAATAAAATAAATAAAATAAAGGTGCATGATGCTTGTTCAGCCTTGCTACCCTGAAGGTTTCCGAGCGATGGTGGTCCTGATTGACCAGTTGGTGAGGCGCTCGCCTCGGTTCACAGCCTCAATGGAAGGGCCTTCCTCCCCTTCCTCTTCAAAGATAACACAACAGTCCATGTCCTCCAGAAACCGGTTCTTCATTGCTGCAATAGCCTCGTCTTCTTTCGACCCGTAGAGAGTGTCGGCTGGCTGAAATGTCTTCTCCAACTGAGGTGACCAGTTTTTGAGTTCTATCCAAGTGTACTTGTATCCCAGTCCGAAGGTAGTACCATGACTGGATAGATTTGGTGATACCTTGAAGATTATTACCAAGTCCTTTCCCTGGTTCATACCCACTCCAATGAAGAATGCTCTCAACCTTGTTGCTCCACCATTTGTCCTTATCCACCACGTTGACCCGCTTGATATGATGATATGTCTCCCCGCCTATTCTTTTTCTGCCTCCGAACATTGGAATGGTCTGGCGACAATGGATGGAGTTGCTACCGTCGCCATGGATGATTACTTCCTGATGGTTCCATTCGAACTTCACAGCCTGATGTAAAGTTGATGCCACAGCCCCAGCGGCATGGATCCAGGGTCGTCCTAGTAGAAAGTTGTAAGAGGCTGGTATGTCGATGACTTGGAACTCAACGTCAAACCAAGTAGGTCTCATTTGAAAAAACAGGCTAACCTCCCCGAGAGTAGACCTTTGAGAATCGTCGAAAGCCTTAACATTAATATCCCCATCCTTTATCTCGTGCAACCCTTTTCCCAACTTCTTGAGGGTGATCAGTGGACAAATGTTGAGACTAGAACCTTCGTTGACTAGGATTTTGGTGATGAAATGATCCTCACATTGCACAGTGATGTATAGTGATTTATTATGACTGAGCCCTTCAGGCGGCAATTCATCCTCATGGAAAGTGATTTCGTGACTTTCCAACACCTGCCCTATCATGTTTTCCATTTCTCCTCCTGTTATGTTGCTCGGGACATAAGCCTCGCTCAATATCTTCATCGAGGCATTCGTATGCGCCTCGGAACTCTGCAGTAATTCTAAGATGGAAATCTATGCCGGAGTCTTATTTAGATGTTCAAAAACTGAATATTCCTTAGCATGTTTCTTTCTCCATAGATCGTCAGGTCCAGTTTCCATAGGACGTCCAGAGGCCTTCTTGCTGGACTCAGCTAGGCGCTCTGGTGTGTACACCATGCCTGTTCTAGTCATACCTTGCGCGGCGATTGCTTCATCCGCGCGTGCTTTTCCTTTCCTTCTCGCCTCGGCTGTGTAGTCCCAGGGTATGGCTTTGGAAGAAATGGGATTACGTCTGACATGGTGACTGAAATGGGCACCTTTGGAGACAACATAGTAACTTCAATTGGTGCGGGCGATTTTGGGGTCCCAAATTCCAGCTCAATTGGCTTTGGCACCTTTGCAGTAGGTGCCTCAAACTCGAGTGTTATAGATATATTTACCAAGTTGCCCTCAGATGGCTGGACTTGTACAACAATAGGATTAAGAGTGACCGCCGGTTTCTTGGGCTCATCTCCTTCAAATATCAAACCAAATGACCTTTCGGGGTCCCAGTCGTCTTCTACCTAAATCATGTGGACGCTTCCACCTTTATGGTCTGGCAGAGGGTTGTTACGAACATTAGGAGTAGGTTCCTTAGCTACGATGACCTTGTTGTCAATTAAGGTCTGGATTTTGTCCTTCATTGAGAGGCACTCGTAAATGGTATAGCCTTTCATCCCCGAATGGTATGCACAGGTTTTATTTGGGTTTATCCATTGGGAAGGGTTCTCTATAGTTATGACTGGGATGGGTGTAACATATCCAACGGCTTTGAGCTTCTCGTATAGTTGGTCAATGGGTTCAGCAATAGCAGTGTACTGTCTGGGTGGTTTGCGGTCAAAATTTGGTCTTGGTCATGGGAAGTTTTGACGGGTAGGTGGTGATGGATATGAGGAGGTTGGTGTGTGTAAGCTTGGTATACAGGTGCGGGTTGGGAATATCCTGGCGGGGTGGTTGATATGTTGGTGGTGGAGATGTCTGGTAAAGTGGTGGTGGATTTTTGTAAGTGGGCGAAAGTGCTTGGTAATTTAGAGAGGGTTGGTACGTGACTGGAGTTGGAGGGTAGGGTTGGTATTTCATGGGAGAATGGTTTCTTTGCGTAGCCATTACGGAGTTAACATCCTTTTTCTTTGATGAACCACTAGACTGCAAGGCGTTGTTGGTGGCCTGCAGTGCCTCAAGGTCGGTAACCATACCATTTTTGATTCCCTCTTCAATCCTTTCTCCCAGTTTGATGATATCTGCAAACTTCTACCCTTCTATCAGCATCAATTTCTCGTAATACTGATGGTCGTGGGCACGAACGAAAAATCTATTCATTTGTTCTTCTTCCAAAGCCGGCCTGACTTTGGCAGCTTCCGACCTCCATCCAGTAGCATACTCGCGGAAGGTTTCAGTAGGCGCTTCTTCAAATTCTGAATGTAGAACACGTTTGGCGCATTCTCAGTGTTGAACCAGAAACGGTCCATGAAATCGGATGCCATGTTTACCCAACTCGTCCACTTCTTCGGATCTTTGCTGATGTACCAAGATAAAGCATCCCCTTTTAAACTCCTCATGAATAGCTTCATGCAGATCTTCTCATCCTTACCAAATCCTACTAATTTGTCACAATACATCCTGAGGTGAACCCTAGGGTCACCCGTACCATCAAACATCTCGAACTTGGGAGGTTTGTACCCCTCCGGGAGTTCGACATTGGGTTGAACACACAAATCTTCATAATTCAGACCTTTCACACCCTTGTTACCTTCCACGCCTTGAACCATGCTAGTGAGTTTCTTGAGTTCAGCAGCCAAGTTCTGAATTAGTGAATCTGACTCTGACATATCTTGTATGGGCTATGTATAGTATGGCACAGTATCCACAAATATAAGGGCATCCTGGTGGTTCGGAGCATTTTGAGGCTCAGGGATGAGCGGTGGAGCATTGTTGCGAACTTAGGTTGGGGTCTTCTACGGAGGTGAAAGGACCTCATTGTTGACATCTGCAGCAGCAATGGAGATGGACAAACTTGCTAAACTCCGGACCTGGTCCAGTTCATCTCGAAACCTTAGCAAAGTTTGCTCCAAGTGAGCAACCGTTTCTTTGGTGATTGGGGTACCCTGAGAAGTTCCTTCAGCTTCCTTTCTTGCTTAGTTATGTGCCATCTTTCCTTTGTTCCTATTTTTGGGAGGACTCGGAGGAGGAGGAGGACCCTTAGATCTTGTTGAATATGCTGATGGTTCCAGAATGCGGGAACTAACCTTTGGGGATGGGGATAAAAAGAAAACAAAAAGGTAAAAGGTTAATGCGGATTCTGAGAAAGAAAACATTGCGGTATTTAAACACATTGTTGCAAAGGTATAAATTGTTTCCTATTTGGGTGCCTCATTGTGCCCGAGGTAGGCCTAGCGACAAATATGATTTGGAGAACTCATAATACCAAATTCCTCATTTTACTGATAGAAAAATAGAACGAGTCAAACAAATTAAAATAAAGAAGAATTGTCACTAATGGCCGAGGGCCTTATTACATCAAGAAAGCAGTAAAATCCTAACTACTTGGTCCCGGAAGGACCTTCACCATACTCGGTATCTTTGCCTCCCTTGTACAGCTTTATTAGCTCGCGCAGTTCTAGCAACAAATAAGCCTAAGCCAAGTGCATATCTTCATTACCTTTAGCTTCGTGACAGTCTTTGATACTTTTCAGAAACTTGCTTTCCAGCTCCACTATACCTTGTTCCAAGTACCCTAAACGGTTTCTTGCGCGGACACCCATATCTTTCCATTCATTGATTACCTTCTGTTGAGCCTCTAGTACTTCCCGATGTTCACTCTCGCATCTGCTTGCGTAGCTGATTATACTTGACCTTTGCTACAGCCTCTTTATCAATAACCCTGTGGCCATGGATGAAACCTATTTTCCCCAAGCCCATATGATCATTTTCTAACCACCCTGGGTAAAGCGGTGCATATCCCGCCTGATTCCTGTCTGGCTCCATAGATTTCTTTTCTAGAATGATTTTGGAGTGCCACATATGCTGAGCCCGGCATCTGTGTGGGCTATCCTCATCCTGGAAATCAGCCCTGTAGTGACTCGTCTTTTCCACTCTCAGTATAATCTGCTTCCTTCCGGCTTGCATCATGACTCGGAGAGGGACATAAGGGTAAGTTCCTCTTAAGCCGATGAGTACAAGGAATGGTGCATCCCTAGACCGAATGATAAACTCTCCAGTTGGAAACCACTCGAACATCCATTGTACCTACTCTTATCTCAGATTCCTTAATAGTTCCACCCATCCACTAGCATCTTCCGGGTGAACAAACATATCGGGCATGAAGTGCATCCTCTTTGGATGATGGAAAGTAATATGATCATCCCAATCCCGACGTATGATCTCCTGCCTATACTCTCCCTTTTGAAGATGTTCAATGAGCCAGAGTTGTAGTAGCATATTGCACCCTTCGAAGTGCGGTGCCCCTTGTTGACATTTCTCTAAGGCTCGGTACAGTTCTGCGAGGATCATGGGTGTTATATTGAATGTCTGCCCATCGATACCCTCCATTACGGCTTTGGTTACCATGGCTAGTCTTGTATGGATTCTAGCCTTCTTCATCCGAAAAACTATCATGCCCAGGAAACAGAACATGAATACAAAAGCCCTACTATGTATGTGCCCCAAAGAGGTGAGGGAGAACTCGTACATGTGATAGCGGTATGATTTACTATGTTTGAACCTTTCATACATGAAGTCGAAGGTTGTGTAGGAGTACTTCAAACTTGTCAGATTAGGATTATTTTTGAGCCCCATCATTTTCAAGAACCCTCTACCTTTGTGGTTTTCTGGCATGAGCCGCCCCGGGCTATCCCAAGGAATTCCGGGTAAACCCCCAATTTCCTCCAACATCGGTGTCACTTCAATATCCCCAAAGCGAAAGACAGACCGTTTACTATCATAAAACATAGTAGCAGCTTCCACAATCTTGTTATCTGGCCTAACTTCCAGAAGTGAAGGAAGATTTCCTAAGTGCTTGCAGACATCAACCCGATCGCTACCATGCAAATCATCCCACCAGCTTAGCAGCTTTGGATGAATGTTTGATACCAAGCAAATCATCCCACCAGCTTAGCAGCTTTGGATGAATGTTTGATACCATAACGAACCTCGGACCTCGTGCCTCATTTCCTGAAAAACAGAAAGTTAGGACCTTAACCTACCAGACTCGACCATTTAAATTAATAATTAGCAAAAGGTATTTAGTTCTCCAAATCAGTGCACATAACTTGAATGTCCGTTTGGGTTTCGAGGAAATCCGATGGACTTTGGTTTAGGCTATCCTAATGGGTTATTATGCGGACGAATTAATTGACTTGGCTAAGTTTGACCATGATGCATGACCAATTAAATGGAGTAAGGTTTCTACTTTTGAAGTGCTAGACAAGGTACCCTTGAGCGGACAACACGAGAGGGAAAGGCGCGGAACCGTCGACTACACCTTTGATCGACTGGTTTTACCGCAAATATGCCTTTGCCAAATTTAAGGGGTTTGTAAATATTGGAAGAGCGCAACCACTCATTATAAGCATTGCTATAGGATTTTTTTGGCACGAGTGGAAAATGATGTTGAAGGATGCAATTACGATAATGAAGTAAATACATGTATTTTCACGTTCATAATGATTACAATAAATGCTCGAAATAAAAGACGGAATTGAAATAAAGTAAGGTATTAAAGCAATAAAACAATTTAAAGGAAAATAAAGAAACGAAGAAACAAGTTAGTAATTGTGAAAATAATAAAAGAAAAGTAATTGAAGCAATAAATAAAGAAAGCGGTAAAGTCACAAAACACGTAATGGAAAAAGCTTAAAAAGAATCCCCAGCAGATTCACCATGCTGTCACGCCCCCTTTTTCAAGAGAGAAATCGGGTTTTATGACATTATGGGCAAAACAACTCTATTTCCCATTTGGGAATTGCGTCAAGGAATCGAAAGAGTCGCCACCTAATGATTGTAGTGCATTAGGACACTTTAAGATGAAGATAGTGTTTTTTGAGAGAGAAACCAGAGTTGGGTAAGGGCTTGAAATTATCTCGAGGGGAAGGTGTTAGGCACCCCTCAAGATTCACAAATGTGGTTCCTGGTCGTGCTAATTGTGACTCTATAAAGAGATGAAGCAATTAAACAAACAAGGTTCGCATGTAGGACATTCACACAACTTGAAAACTTAAAAAAGGGGGAGGACATAAGTTTGAAATAGGAGAGAGGATTTGTTTGAAAAGCATTAAGAAAGCATTGAAACAAAGCACATAAGAGAAAGAAGGGTCTTATGTTTAACTATAATATGGATCATTCGATGCAATATCTCGCTCATATTCCCAAAGAGGGGTCACTTCATGATATTATCGCATCGGCATCACCTTCATATTGTACCCTTCCCACCCCTTAGAGGTTATTTAAGTGTGTGAATTGGTCACGAATGCTTATGCGTTCTATTACCCGTCTCGTCCTATAGATCTTTGAGGGCATTTAGGATCGTTATTCCTATAAGGTTGGAACTACATTGAACCCTTAAGTTTAAAGGTTAAAATACTAGGCGACATACAAAAACAAGTAGGACTGCATAAAATGGAATCACGTAAAGCATGTGAAGGCTCAAGTATCCCTCCATGAACAAACACGTATTTAGCACATCTCAAACATATTTAAAGTGTAAGGAAGGAAGAATTTTTAAAAGCTGGAGCATCAGTTAAAAATAGAAGCTGGAGAATTTTGTATAAAAGAGTCGTAAAAAATGTTCAGAACTTTTAAAAGACAGTAACAGTTTTTAGGAATTTAAAAACACTCTGGAACATATAGTAAAGGCAGTTTCGGACAGGAGGAAAAACAAATAGTATTTTTAAGACTGTAGAAATGTAAAGAAAAATGGTAAAACAGATTAACTTAGAACTACAGTTTGGAAAATTACAGAATGTACAGTACTCAGCCAGTTCTTTAAAAAAATAGTAGTTCAGTTATGGGCTGGGGGAAGAAAAGTAATTCAGTAAAAGTATTTGTCTAGGTAATAAAAATAAGCAAAAGTTTTTATATAAAATTCAGGGGAGCCTCAGGGACAAACGAATTCAGGCGGAGGTGGATTAATGGAAACAAGATTTAAGGCGTTTAGTCCGTTTTATCCGGCCTAAGGCTCGCCTAGGCATTATAAAAGATGGTGAACATGCATATTGGTTTCTTAGTTAAAAGAGTTTATTTAACCAGTTTTTGCCAGATTAAAGAAATATTCAACAATTGCGAGCAAAAACCCTAAGTACAAGATATCTAATGCACATAAGAATCCTAAGGCATGGTATCTAAATGTAGTAACTTGTGGATTATTGGTTGTTTGTGATCATAAAACAACAAGCTGAAAGTAAAGATACCTAGGAGCAGAATATCTATATGTGAGATGCATGTCCTATACATGGTTTCTATTGCACAAATAGATAAGTAAAATTATATAGTCATGTTTTCTATCCATATCCTTAATAATCATGCATAACCCTCCCCAATTTCACTATATCCCCCATCGTTCTTACAAATTATTACAGCTAAGTAATTAAAAATACAAAAGTGATAAAAGGAAAAATAAGAAGTTATTCTATTGATAGCCTTCAGCCAGGCCCAAACATCTCCAACCTCATTCCTTTCGAGTTTCACAGCCATTACCAAGGCTTGGGTGCGGCAAAGTTTCCTAAGGGTTCGTTTGAACCCCTGGCCAATACCAGGCACCCAAAGATGTCCCAATTAGTTGAAACGAATGGCTCAGATCAACCAACCTAAAGCAGTGTCGTTTTATCGATGTTGGGGGCTGAACTGGACCGTTCGATTTGTTTGATCAAAGATTCAGATTTGAGACGTCTAAACGACGTCGTTTGGCTGGGCATGGAGATGGACCGGCTTGGAATGGGTAAGGGTGTCGATTGGGCCTGGTTTAGGGCAGTCCTGGTCCGATTTTTTCTTTATTTTTACCTTCTCTTTCTTTTTATTTTCTAATTATTAAAACTACAATTCTAAATTAAATTATAATCCAAATTAACATATTTAATATATTAATTAAATCTTAATACACATAATTTTAAGTACCAAATTAAAAATCATACAACTAGACTAAATGCTAAAAATACAAAGTACATATTTTTTTGTGATTTTCATTCTTTTAAATAAACTTAATTACTCCTAATTATCGAATTAAATTCTAAATGCACATGCAACATGTTTTTGTATATTTTATTAATTTAAACAAACAAACATGCACAGACAGCACGAGAAAACTAACACAAAATTCACAACAATTGCAAACAAACTGAATTATTTTATATAGGGCAAAAATCACGTGCTCAGAAATGCCATTAAGTTGTATTTTCTATTCATTTATGTTTAAATATTTGTAGAGAGATTTTGGATTAGTTGATTGGCCTTGTTTTTACGAGATGCGCCATCACGACTAGGTATGGAAATTGGGTCATGACATTGCCGCAACAGTCGTAGAATAATTTTTGTTATTAACTGTCATTTCTCACTGTCAACTAACAGAAGAGTTCAATTAATGATAAAAAATAGAATACTCTCTCTATTTCAGTTTATGTGAACCTATTTCCTTCTTTTATCCGTTTTAAAAAGAATGACCCCTTTCTAAATCTGAAAACAATTTAGCTTAAACTTACAATTGTACAATTTAGCTTAAACTTACAATTTTACAATTAATGAGAAGCTTTTATAAGCACACAAAAACTCTGCGCCCCTTGTTGACTTGTTTAGGACCACAAATTCAAAAGTCTTCATTTTATATTAAACTTTGTGCCCAGTCACAAAAGTTCATATAAATTGGAATGGATGAAGTAGTAAATAATATTATAATTAACGATAAACAATACGTTTAATAAATAAATAATCGAAGTTTTTATATAACGTTTTACAGAAAATGATGAAATTTTTATGTTCTTCAAATCGTTTCTGAATTTTAACACTCCGATGAAGTTCTTATATCTTCAAATCAGAATAGAAAAATTCGGAAGGAGTAGAAAACCACACAGGTTCTAATCTCCAAAACAAAATACAAATTATAGTAAAAAGAAATTTCCTCAAGATTGTTATTCAAATATGTATTACTGCAATAAATACGAAAAACAATAAACTTTCTGAAATAGAAACTCAGACAGAACATTAGTAGAAACAGAATGTTAAAATAATAGCTGAAAATAATTTCGGAATAAATCGAGCCCGTTGAATACATAGTGTGCCCTTAAGGAAATTATTCCCCTCAAATAGTCAAGTACTCGGGGTGCTGGAATATATCCTCCCAGGATAGAATGATTTAACTCACCAGAGTGTTGGTACCAAAAATGCCGACGGGCCACGAACCACTTGAAGGTTGTAAAACAGACAGAAAATTTTGTGCATAAGAAGATGAAGAAGAAGATCTGAAATGTCGCTAGGAAAGATTCTGGGATTCAAAGAATATTTATAGACTTTCTGGTACTGTTTCTGAAAAGCTGCAAACCTTTCAGAAACAATCATGGTTGTTGAGAATATTTCTCTTTGAAATATTGCGAGAAAACATACCGAACTGGGTCGCATAGCGGGTCATGGGTTATTTCGAATTCAATATTTGTTAATTACTTAAATAATTGAATGGAATTTTGTCCAAAGAAATTAATCAATCAATCTGAAACAGAAGCCGAGTGACGATAACGACGCGATGCTTGCCTTCTTCTTAATCCTTTAAGAGCTAAAAGAAGAGTAATTATATATATACTCATCAAAAATCTTTTCTTCCTCCAATATGGGACAATGTGTCACGACCCGAATTTACCCACCTTCGGAAGTCTTGATGGCGCCTACTGTCGAAGCTAGGCAAGCCAACCCGTTTTTAATCATTTGTCACAATAACCTTAATCTATAGCAAATTAAATACTGAAATAATTAAATAAACACACGGAAGACTTTTAGCAACAATAGCGATAATAAAATGCGAAAAATCAACAACATGTCTCTACCCAGTATCTGGTGTCACTACTCACGGACGACTAATGAGTACTAAAAGCAACAGTCTCAAAGAAATATATCATATGTCTGTTTGATAGAATAAAAACAAACTAGAAAAGATATAGGAGACTCAGGGCCCGCGAACGCCAGCGAACTACCTCAGAATCTCTGGACTGAAGGATCGCCCCCTAACTACTGCTGTGGTCCGTAGGATGCGTCTTGACCTATGAACAAAAAGGCACAGAAGCGTAGTATCAGCACAACCAACCCCATGTTCTGGTAAGTGCCCGGCCTAACCCCAAGGAGGTAGTGACGAGGTTAATCCAGACCTAACACAATCAACCTGTACAGATATATGTGCAATAACAGAAAGATAACAAAAATCTCAAATTCAAAACGGGGAGGAGACATGCTGGGGGTGTAACAATTCAGTTATAAATCCAACAACAAGAAATGAAACTGAATATGTAACAATAAATAGAGAAAGCCAGTGAGTCAACCACCGCACAGCACCACCCTTCGTGCTTTTACTTTCAATATACAGTGCACGACATCACCCTTCGTGCTTTTACTCTTAGTACATAGTGCACGACATCATCCTTCGTGCTTTCCTCACATAACTCTCAAAACACAAGGCACGGAATGGCCTTTCGTGCTAAAATAATCAAGAAACATAGCATGGAAAGACCCTTCGTGCATAATCACTCTCTTGCTCACCAATCAATGGTTACAACCAAACGGGAAAGGATATATAAAAGATAAAACATCCCGGAAAGGGCGAGTAACTCATCAATAAGTCTCGGCAAGGGAAAACACCACATTTCCTCTTTTAACTCATTTACCTTTCAACTATCACTTCATAATTTATTTAACGGCCAATTTACTCAATTATTCCACATCTTTCGAATTTAAAAGCAACTACGACTCATGGTCACGCTGGACACCGGTGTATAGATACTCGTCACCATGCCTATACACCGTACTTGATCATTTAGCAAATAGCAATCAAATACTCTAATCCTATTCCCTCAAACCAAAGTTAGATCAAATACTTACCTCGAATCCAAAAATAGCAACACACAGCTCAACATTCGTCTTTCCTCTAGAATTCGACCCCGAACCAACGATATCTAACATAAATTGATTCAATATTATTAATAATAACACAAGGATACAATTTCATAGCTTAGAAAGGTATTTTCTAATTTTTTCCCAAAAATACCAAAATCCGACACCGGGCCCACCTGGTCCAAACTCGAGGCTCAGACAAAATTCCAATTACCCATAACCCCACGAGTCCAAATATATAATTTATTTTAAGATTCGACCCCAAATTGAGGATGAATCACCCAATTTTCTAAAAAACCCAACTCTACCCAAAAGCCCTAATTTCTACCATGATTCTATAATTTATGGCTAGAAAATTGATGTTTAGATGAAGGAAACAAGAAGAAATGAAGTTAGCTATGAAGAAATGGGAGCTTGAATTTTGTTCAATGGAGGATTCTCGGGAGGGCTCGTGAGAGAATTTGGGAATAAATCCCGTCACTGTTCTGTTTTAGGATTTCAAAATCACTGGGCGAAAATTCCCTTCGCGATCGCGGGAATGGGGATGCGATCGCGGTGAAGGAAGCTTGGGAGCTACGTGATCCGGCGAGGACTGCTGCGATCACGTAGAGGAAAATCACTGAGAGGTAATTGGTCTATGCGATCGCGTGGACTAGTATGCGAACGCGGAGAAGGGGAAGCTGGAAGCTACATGATCGTGTGGATGTAGATGCGATCGTGTACAGGTACGGGCCAAAACAGTGCGATCACGTGGATGAAGCTGCGATCGCGTAGAAGGATTTCCCTTGTGCAAAAATTGCAGAATATCTGCTAAGTCCAAAGAGCCAAAAACACCCTGAACCACCCCTGAAAACACTCCCGAGCCCTCGGGACTCCCAACCAACCATACAGACTAACTCAATATCATCCAACAAACTTGCTCGAGCGATCAAATCGCCATAATAACATCAAAATTAAAGAATCAACCTCCAAAAACTCATGATTTTCATTTCAAAGTTCAAAACTTTCATATTTTTCATTTTTAATCCGAAACACGTCAAACGACGTCCGTTTTCAACCAAACTTCACAGATAGCGCTTAATGCCTATTTAAGACTTGTACCGATCGTCGGAACCAAAATACGAGCCCGATACCATTATTTTTTATCAATTTCCGTGTTCACTTTTCCTTAAGCATTTTCATAAACAATTTCACAGAAAAGCTCCGTACTCGGGCCTGGGACCTCAGATTTCGATAACGGGAATACGTCCTGGTCCCAAATTACCTTACGGATCCTCCAGGACCGTCACATCACAGGTCCGGGTCCGTTTACCCAAAACATTGACCAAATTCAACTATAGCATTATTATTACAAAAATTTATAGTTTTTAATACATAATTCAAATATTTTCACATTAGGCTTCGCGCTCGGAATGCGCATGCAAATCAAGACAACCCAATAAGAGGTTTTCAAGGCCTCAGAAGCGCAAGGAAAGGGAGACTTATGGTGATGACCCTTTGGGTCGTCACACTATATCTGTTTGCCATGGAGGGAAACTCAAATATTTCATTTTCTCTCAATTTTTCATTCACCTCTTTAAACTAACTCAAGCTTAAAAAACCCAAAGGTGTATTATAGAAATCATTCTCTTTCAATCAAAAAAATATCTCAATGATTTTCAAGCAGTTCTTTTTTTTTTTTATATAAGAAAGGAAGCAATGAAATTACTGCTTAACTGAACTTTTATTTGTATATGCAGTCCCAGTTTTTTCATGGCTAGTCCTCATCAAGAGGAACAGATTAAACTATGAATTTCATCTTTTTGAGTATAAATAAAGGGACGAAGGAATAATGAAGTTTTTTCCACTTTTTGAAGCACATCGCTTTCTTGATCATCATTTATAGAATTTTAAAATTTCAAACATTTTTTCTTGATTTATCGTTCCCCACTAGTTAAAGTGGAATATGGAAATAGCGACAAGGAAGTCTACTAAAATAAAACATATAATTTGAACAAATTAAAATAATCAACAAGAAGATGGAAATAAGGAATACTAAAAGTTTACTCGCGAATTTGATATCTACATCAAATTAATAAATACAAAATATCTATTTTTCGTACATACATTTATCTATTTTTATTTTAATTTAAATATTAAAATTAAATTCTACGATTTAACGTAAATTTCGAGAGTAAATTCTATCATTGTTATAAATAGAGAGATTTTACACTTCTATTTAAGGTGAATGTCTTTAATTAGAGAGATTCTAGAGTCCTATTATTGGTAGCTAGATCATCCCACTCCCTATAAATAAAGGGGTCTTCTACCATTGTAATACACCCCTAACAATCTTTAAGTATCAATAAGAATACTTCTCTCTCTCTATTCTCTCTATTGCTCTTGTTCATGCATTATTGTTCTTGTCTTTATATTATTTCATAACACGTTATCAGCACGAGACTCTACCGTCTCAAGAACCATTCTCGAAAAAATCTAAGGTATTTCCTTCTTCCTAATTTAATTTTCGATTATGTCTGACATTACGAAAAGAAAGTTCGTTGCCCTTGAAATTTCGGGCAAGAACTATATGACATGGGTGTTGGATGCTGAAATCCACTTAGATGCTATGGGTCTCGGAGACACCATTAAAGATAGAGAAAAAGCATCCACCCAAGATTGTGCGAAGGCCTTGATTTTCTTGCGCCATCACCTTGATGAAGGTTTGAAGATTGAATATCTCACCGTCAAGGATCCACTCATCTTGTGGAACGGCTTAAAGGAGAGATATGACAACCTGAAGTTGGTCACTCTGCCACAAGCACGATATGATTGGGCTCATCTGAGGCTCCAGGACTTTAAGTCCGTTTCCGAATATAATTCTGCAATGTTCAGAATTACTTCTAAATTGAAGCTATGCGGGGATAAAATCTCCGATTATGATATGCTTGAGAAAACGTTTACAACGTTTCATGCCTCCAATATGGTACTGCAACAACAGTACAGAGAGAAAGGCTTTACAAAGTACTCTGAACTGATTTCTCTTCTACTAGTGGCTGAGCGAAATAATGACCTGCTCATGAGAAATCACGAAAATCGACCCACTAGGTCTACACCACTGCTTGAAGCAGATAAGGTGCACTCTCATTATGCCAAACATGAAAAGGGCCATGGTCATGGTCGTAAACGGGGTCATAGCCAGGGACGTGGACAAGGAAGAAATTCCAATGAAGTCCGTCAACCCCCAAGGAGAGATAACCGCCGAAAGCAGAAACGGGGTCATGAAGATCCTAAGGCAAATGGTTTAGAAACTATATGTTATCGTTGCGGTGGGAAAGGGCACTGGTCAAAGACTTGCCGTATACCAAGACACTTGGTTGACCTTTATCAAGCATCTCGAAAGAGAAAAGGCCCTGAAACAAATTTTGTCTATGACGACAACTTGGACATCACCCACCTGGATGTGGCAGACTTTTTTGAGCAACCCGAGGGGAAAATAGACCACCTAACGGTGATGGGTCCATGATGAAAGAAGATGGAGTTATTTGATTTTTGTTCTACTTATTTGTATTAGTTAGTGAATAGTCATTAGTATTAGCTCGTATTAGTTAGTTCATGATGCAATGTTAGCAGTAGTTCTTTAGAATGTCTTCAATATGCTCAAATATCAATAATATTTTTATTTTCCAGTAGGGGTAATCGACTAGCCAAAACTAGTCGATTATCTAATATTTTCGCATTAAAGCTGAAAAACAATTGATCAACAATCGAATGTCTATGTCTAACAATCGATTGTCGTTAAGACAGTGTAATCTGGAAATTTTCAAAAATCATCCACAATCGATTGTCTATGTCTAACAATCGATTGTCGTTAGACAGTGTAATCTGGAATTTTTCAAAAATCATCCACAATCGATTGTCTATGTCTAACAATCGATTGTCGTTAGACAGTGTAATCTGGAATTTTTCAAAAATCATCCACAATCGATTGTCTATGTCTAACAATCGATTGTCGTTAGACAGTGTAATCTGGAATTTTTCAAAAATCATCCACAATCGATTGTCTATGTCTAACAATCGATTGTCGTTAGACAGTGTAATCTGGAATTTTTCAAAAATAGTCAACAATCGATTGTCTATGTTTAACAATCGATTGTCTTAAAACAGTGTGATCTGGAATTTTTCAAAATAGTCAACAATCGATTGTCTTAAGACAGTGTGCTCTGGAATTTTTCAAAATAGTCAACAATCGATTGTCTATGCTTAACTTTGATGTATAATTTTGATAAATTAATTTTCGTGCATTTATTATTTTTATTTAAAATTATCAATTAATTTGATTAGAAGTTATAATTGCACATGAAAGTCATATAATCATCTCAAAAAATAAATTATACAAATATAAAATATTTGATATTGCTAAAATTGAAAGGTGCGAATATAAAATATTAGATATTGTGAAAATTGAAAAGTAAAAATTAAAAATACATTAGAATTGAAAATACATAAAAAAATAAAAAAAACATAAAAATTAAAACTACGTTTAAATAGCATAATAACTTTTAGTAAGGAGGTAAGATAAACCAAGATCATTATATTTGATGAATATGTAAAAAAAGAAATATAGATTTTTAATAGAAATAAAAACAAAATTTAAATAAAAAATAATAATATAATATTGAAGAAAGGGAAAAATATAAAATAAAATATTCGTTTTTGGACTAAAAATAAAATAATGATTGAAGTAACTTTATTTCATTTTGGAAGAGAAAATGTAGGCATTGTCGGAGTGACCTAAATATTTTCTAGTTGTACAAAGTCATAAATAGAAAATTAAATGAGGTCGTACAAAACATTATACCGCAGTGTCTATTGCTCTAAGGCAATAAAACAAAATTATACTGTAGTTTTTAAAATTTTATTTAAAAATAAAATTTAAATAAAAATAATTATATAATATTGAAGAAAGGGAAAAAAATAAAATAAAATATTCGTTTTTGGACTAAAAAATAAAATAATGATTGAAGTAACTTTATTTCATTTTAGAAGAGGAAATGCAGGCAAGGTCGGAGATGACCTAAATATTTTCTAGTTGTACAAAGTCAAAGATAGAAAATTAAATGAGGTCGTACAAAACATTATACTGTAGTGCCTATTGCTCTAAGGCAATAAATACATGTACCTTTCGACACGAATTTGATCATATAGTTATAATTCTTTCTACTTTTTCGGGGTAGGGTTAAAGTCTATATGCCCACTATTTTTCTTGAACCCACTAATAAAATTTTATTGGATCGTTGTTATTGTTTTTAGTTCAAAGGCATATAGATTTTTTTTTGAGATTTAATCACTAAATATGAAATTTGTTTGTCAATTAATCTGGATTTGTATTGTATGAGGTTTATTTAAGAGAAAGATCACATTATACCAGTTAAGTGATCCAAGTATATGTTACCTTTTCTTATTTTTATTTTTATTTTTATTTTTATATGTTACCTTTCTTTAAAACAAAAAACCAGAATAGCCTAGAAGATATTTTTACTTGTTATGATTTATTATCCCGGTCCTTATACTCCATAAAGTTTTATCCATGTCACGATCTCAACCCGGTCGTAATGATGCCCAGCACACTACTAAGCAAGCCCGACCATTTCTAACAATAACCCCATTTATTAAATAGATAAAGATAAAAGCCATTTAAGTCAAAGGTCTAAAATACCGATAACAGTGCAGAAAAATCCAACAAAATACCAATAAAGCCCAACTAGGACCCGGTATCACGAACATGAGCCTCTAAAATACAGAGTAACATCCTGCTACAAAGTCTGTCAAAAAAATTGAGAATGCGGAAATAAAAGGATAGGGAAAGAGGGGAGAATCATCGGCTGCGAACGCCCTGCAGCTACCTCAAATTTTCCCGAAATAAGAACTCTGGATCAACTGGATCTACTCAGTCTGTGACTGCCTTGGATCTGCACGCAAGGTGCAGGGAGTAAAGTGAGTACTCCGACCCAGTAAGTAATAAACATAACTACAGTCTGAAAGTAAGAAAATACAGAAAAATACACAAAGTACTCTATATCTAGCAGTTTATATCCCAAAATAGTAGAAACAACATACAACAAGGAATACAGTTAAGAAATGATGTATGAAAGAATGCAACACATATAACGGTACACTCTAGTACCGCTACAGCGTGCAACCTGCTCCACTTATTTAATATTGGCGACGCTCACTGGGGTTGTGTACAGACTTTGGAAGGGGTCTTATAGCCCAAGCGCAATATCAGTCAGGTATTGGCATCAAACAGGCTCCCGGCCTCAATATCAATGTATATACTACTGCGGCGTGCAGCCCGATCCATAGCAAAGGAAACGTTCTCACTATCGGGTCCCCGACCCGTCTCAGTCAAATAAGTTCACAGCCAATCAGGCGTGACATACCATAGGGACCTCAGCCCGCATATCCTTTTTCATTTAATGTTCATGTATAAAATACAGTTATTATATTATTTGTAATAATTAAAAATATGACTAAGAGTATATGTTATGCACACAAGTGAGGAAAACACATAAAGATCCCCTAAGGGTTCTAATGGCCCGCACAAGGCCCCAAACACGGCAATAAGCCCAATTCACAATGATAAAGTATGTGTTTCAATCTCCAATATAATTGAAGTTAACACTCCTGATGGACTAAGTCTCAATCCCCAACAGTAAACGACCCCGCACTCATCGTGGAATGCGTGTCACCGCCTCAATATAGCGTTACGATGTGAAAGTACGTGGTTTCAAACCCTTAGAGCAGCATTTACATCCATTACTTACCTCTAGCCGGCCAAAGTCTAGCTCGCAATGCCCTTTCCTCTCGAATCGACCTACTCGTGCGTCGAATCTGGCCAAAAACAGAACGAATACATTACAATAGGCTAAGGGGATATAACCCAATCGAAAAGATTCGAAAAATATCTAAAATCATGAAATTTGCAAAACCCGAGCCCACTTCTCGAAATCCAGAAAACTTTATATCAAAACGATCATTATCTCGCCACGAGTCTATACATATCAAATTCACAAGAATCGGAGTCCATTTGACTACATAGACTCATCTGCTGAACCGCCTATGCAGTCCTTTTTCCACGATGCAGAAATGACAGAACCAGCAAACTTCAAACATGCAATAAACTCCAAACTCTCCGTTTAACCACCCGAATTCACCCCGAGGCCCCCGGGACCTCAACCAAAAGAACAGACGTAATCTTTTACCTTATTCAAACTTGCTCGAATCATCAACACACTATTGTTAACATCAACATTATCAAATCTCACCTAATCAAAGCCTAAGTTTATCAAATTCTTCCGAAACTCACATTCGATCAAAACCCCACCTAAACACCTCCGATTCAACTGAAATTTTGCACGCACATTACAAATCACCTAACGAATCTACCAAAACTCTCGGAATCCCATTCCGACCCTCGGATCAAAATCTCACCTATCAATCAGATATCGCCAAAATGCTAACTTAGCCAATTCAAGCATAATTCTACACTGAGCCTCCAAAATTACTTCCGATTGCGCTCCTAAGCCTTAAATCATCCTCCAAAGCTAACCGAATTATCAAAAATTACATCCGAGCCCTCTAACTCACAAGTCAACTCCTGGTTGACTATTCATAACCAAAATCTCCTTGAAGAGACTAATTGTCTCATTCCTTATCAAACCTATCTGAATCACTTCAAATTTACCAAACACACATAATTAATCATGAAGAAGCAAATAAAGGGAAAGTGGTACGGACATTTATACTTGCTGGAACTCCAGTATATTATGCTAGAGTTCTAGTGTACTTATACTGAAACTCCAACATATTATACTGGAGTTCCAGCATAATTATCCTGGAACTCCTGTATAATATGCTTGAGTTCAAGCATACTTATGCTGGAACTCCAGTATAATATACTGGCCTATTTTTTGGATTTTGAATAGTGTTTTCGCTCAAATTTATCTTTACATAAAAAGTGACTAAATTTCGATTACTTTTGAAATTGGGCTATTTCTGAATGACCAGTTGTAAATATGACTATTTTTAAATTTCTCCCATTTTTTAGGAAAAAAAAGTTCTTTTGGATTTAGAGAAGCAGGGATAAAACGTGTTACTACAAAAGAGGGTTAATTTTCCCCAACTAAAACAAGCGTCACCTCTGTTGTATTGGGTCCTTGTTATAAAATGAATGTAATTTAGTAAAAGATGAACAAGAAATATAAGCAACTTAGTGAAACATGAACAAGAAATGTAGATAGAGAGAAGGAAGAGATTTTCTTCTTCAATTGTGTGTATTTTTCTATCTATTACAAGGCCTTTATATAGGCATAAAAAGCGAAGAAAATATGTCATAGAATATGTCATTGAACATACAAAATATGTCATTGAATATGTCATTAAGCATTTGAGATGAAGATCATGGAAGATGAGTAGACATCCAACATAATATGATATTTATCATAATACTCCCCCTTTGGATGTCCATAGATAATGTGCCTCATTAAAACCTTACTAGGAAAAAACCCTATGGGACAAAAAAATCTAGTGAAGGAAAAAGAGTACACATGTATAGAAATATGCCTTTTTGTTGCCTCGTTAAAACCTTGCAAGGAAAACCCAGTGGGAAAAAACCTTGTAAGGGAAAAAGAGTGCAACACACATTAACTCCCCCTGAAGAGAGAATCAATTCACATCCTTGAGCCTTCGCATCCAATCTTGTGCACTAGCTTCTTGAAGGTTGACGTCGGTAGAGATTTTGTGAAAAAATCAGCCATATTATCACTTGAACGAATCCGCTGCACATTGATATCACCATTCTTTTGGAGATCATGTGTGAAAAATAACTTTGGTGAAATATGCTTTGTCCTGTCTCCTTTTATTAATCCTCCCTTCAATTGAGCTATGCATGCTGCATTGTCTTCATACAAAATTGTGGGTAGTTTATCACATTTCAAACGACATTTGTCCCGAAAATGATGTATTATAGACCTCAACCATACACACTCTCGACTTGCTTCATGAATAGTAATTATCTCAGCATGATTAGATGAAGTAGCCACAATTGATTGCTTAGTCGATAGCCAAGATATGGCAGTGCCTCCACAGATAAACACATCACCTTTTTGAGACCGAGCCTTGTGTGGGTCAGATAAATATCCAGCATCAGCATAACCAACAAGATCAGGACTGCAATTATTGCTATAAAATAAGCCCATATAGGTAGTCCCTTTTAGATACCGCAGTATATGTTTGATTCCATTCCAATGTCTCCTTGTAGAAGCATAGCTATATCTTGCTAAGACATTAACTGAAAAAGTTATGTCAGGCCTTGTAGTATTTTCAAGGTACATTAGTGCGCCAATTGCACTATTATATGGTACTTCAAGACCAAGTAGCTCTTCATTCTTTTCTTGAGGTCGAAATGGATCCTTATTCACATCAAGTGATCGAACAACCATCGGAGTACTTAAAGAATATGCTCCATCCATGTAAAACCGTTTCAATACCTTTTCTATATAGGCAGATTGATGAACAAAAATTTTGTTTGCCAAATGTTCAATTTCCAAACCAAGACATAATTTTGTCTTTCCGAGATCTTTCATCTCGAATTCCTTCTTTAAATAATCAATTGCCTTTTGGAGTTCTATGGGAGTTCCAATAAGGTTTATGTCATCAACATATACGGCAAGTACAACAAATTCCAATGTTGTTTTCTTTATAAAACACATGGGCAAATGACATCATTTAAATAGCCTTCCTTTAATAAATACTCACTAAGACGATTATACCATATTCGTCCTTATTGCTTTAGACCATACAAAGATCATTGCAATTTGATTGAAAAGATTTCCCGGGACTTTGAATTATGTGTGTTTGGCATTTTGAATCCATCGGGAATTTTCATGTATATCTCATTATCAAGTGAGCCATAAAAGGTATGCGGTAACCACATCCATTAAATACATGTCAAGCTTTTCAAGGACAACAAAACTAATGAGATAACGGAAAGTTAGAGCATCCATAACGAGTGAATATGTCTCTTCATAATCGACACCAGGCCTTTGTGAAAATCCTTGTGCAACAAGGCGTACCTTATATGTTTGTACCTCGTTTTTCCCATTTCTTTTGCGTACAAAGACCCATTTATAGCTAACAGGCTTAACACCATTAGGTGTTTGAACTATATGCCCAAAAACTTCACGTTTTGCAAGTTAATTCAATTCTGATTGGATTGCTTCTTGCCATTTGGGCCAATCAAGTCTTTGTCGACATTATCCAATAGATTGAGGTTCAAGATCCTCACTTTCTTGCATAATGCTAGATGCAACATTATATGCAAAGACATAATCTACCACTATATCCACTCGATTTAAATTTGCCTCAATATCGATTTGATTAATTGATAGTTCCTTATTTTCTTGAGTCTCGGCTCAATGGATTCTTCATGAATCTCAGAATTTACTAAATCGTGAATTTCCTCATGAGATTCTTTCGTAGTGTCATTTTGATCATTTGCTTTCCATTTTTTAGGATTTCGATCTTTGGAACCTAATGGTCTGCCACGTTTTAGGCGTGCTTTCGACTCATTAGCTATGACACTAGAAGATTGTCCAATAGGGACATCAATACGGATTGGAACATTCTCTGCGGGGATATGTGTATTTGTTATCCTTTTCAAGTCCGTAAATGCGTCTGGCATTTGATTTGCTATTCTTTGCAAATGGATAATCTTTTGCACCTATTTTTCACAAATAGAAGCACGTGGATCAAGATGAGATAATGATGGATTTTTCTACAAATTTTCCGTTTGGTTTCACCAACATCTCCCTGCAATTTTGGGAAAAGTGTCTCATCGAATCGACAGTTTGCAAATCGTGCAGTGAACAAATCCCCCGTCAATGTTTTGAGGTAGCGAATAATGAAGGGCGATTCAAACCCAACATATATTCCAAACCTTCTCTGCGGACCCATTTTGGTGCGATATGGCGGTGCTACAGGCACATATACTGCGCATCCAAAAATTCTTAAATGGGATATATTAGTCACATGACCCAAAACTAATTGCAACGGAGAATATTTGTGATAATTTATCGGTCTGAGACGAACTAGCATTGCTGCATGCAAAATGGTGTGACCCCAAGCCGAAGTAGGCAGCCTCATTTTCATGAGTAACGGTCTTGCTATCAACTGCAGACCTTTAATTAAAGACTCTGCAAGACCATTTTGAGTGTGAACATGAGCTACATGATGTTCCACTTTTATCCCAGTTGATAAGCAATAATAATTAAATTCTTAGGATGAAAACTCATCAGCATTATCTAGTCAAATAGACTTCATTGGATTATCGGGAAATTGTGCCCGTAATCGAATTATTTGTGCCATTAATTTTCAAACGCAATATTGCGAGATGACAATAGGCACACTGAGACCATTTAGAAGATGCGTATATTAAGACCATAAAATATCTAAACGACCCACTAGGTGGGTGAATAGGTCCACAAATGTCCCCTTGTATACGTTCCAAAAACGTAGGCGACTTAATTTCAACCTTTTGTTGGTGATGGTCTAATAATTAACTTGCCTTGATAACAAGAAGTGCAAGAAAATTCATTATTTAAAAGAATCTTTAAATTCTTTAATGGATGCCCATTTGAGTTTTCTATAATCCGTCTCATCATAATTGATCCAGGATGTCCCAATCGATCATGCTAAAGTACGAAGGGGAATCAGTAACCATTTGGTTTACGGTATAATGTGCCTCAATTGCACTAATTTTTGTCCAATACAGGCCACAAGATAAAGATGGGAACTTCTCAATAATCCTCTTTTGGCCAGAGACATTCTTTGTAATGATGAGATATTCAAGATTATTCTCATCTATTGTCTCAATATGATATTCCTTTTTTGACGGATATCTTTAAAACTCAACAAGTTCCTCTTGGACTTGGAGGAGAACATTGCATTCTCTATGATAAATATTATTCCTTTAGGCAGAGTTATAGTAGCTCTTCCAGAGCCTTCAATTAATTTACTACTACCAGAAATTGAAGTAACATCTGCCTTACATATACTTAAATGAGAGAAATGTTTCTTCTCCTTGAATATTGTATGTGTGGTACATGAATCAATTAAACAAATATTTTTACAATTAAATTTTGATCCAAGTTTGGTTTGTGAGATATCCATACTTAATCTTGTATGTCTAGTTAGTGCATGCATCATTAAATTATTCAAGTTAATTAGCATGATTTAAAGTGTACTAAATACGTGTAGGACAATACCGGCTAATATGAATACCCTTATTGCACTAAGATCTTTATCAAGCAATTTTAGTAATAATTTGGCTAAGTGATTAGACATGCTACATAACTAGTATTGTTACTTTTCTAGATTGACCATATAAAAGAATTATATGTGCACCTAAAGAATATAAAAATTTTAATATCGTAAAATCTATACCTACATAGTATCTCCACGTGTACTAATATTCTGTATGTAGGCTTATCAAAATAAATAGTTAAATGTAGCTAGTATAGTATATCATGTTATACTGCACAATAATATATAATCACACATTATGTTAGGTGTACCCAAGTACTTAAGCATGTAACTAGATATACTTGAATTCAATAAGAAAATAGACTTGAAACAAAAACAATTTCAAGTAACCTCATTATTACTAACATGTTTTATTTCTACATAGAAGAAGATGAATAATCAATAAAAACTTCTTAGATTTAGTCAAAGTATGATGTAATATTTTAATGATGCAAACACTATTTATATTCATATTTTGGATACGTACTACTGTCAAGAAAATATTATTGTTATCTAAGTCTATTGTTGATTACTTCTATTTATATTTTAGTAATTCAAATCAATTAAGAAGCACTTCATTAAAATCATTACATCTTTATTCATAAATAAAGAGATCATGATGAAGTATGAGTATCTTTCTCTTTCTATTTTTGTTTTAAACATATTGAGAAAAACTAAGTATCCAACAAAACATATCATTATTCTTACAAAAGAGAGAAACATGTTGTACCTGATAATTTTAAATCAGAGTCGAGAACTTTAAAAGAAGATAACCTACCGTGATGGTTAGAGACTCGTGCTGATAACATGTTATAAAATGAAAGTAATTTAGTAAAAGATAAACAAGAAATATAAGCAAATTAATGAAATATGAATAAGAAATGTAGATAGAGAGAAGGAAGAGATTTTTTTCTTCAATTCTGTGTATTTTCTTGTCTATTACAAAGCCTTTATATAGACATAAAAAGTGAAGAAAATATGTCATACAATATGCATTGAACATATAAAATATATCATTAACCATACAACATGAGTACACATCCAACATAATATTATATTTATCATGCTAAAATTGTGTGTTAAGTTCTTTGTTCTCCCCCCAAATAGCAAAATTATTTCATTGTAGAGAGAGAAAGAGAGAGAGAAAGATGTCGGACGAAGAGCACCATTTTGAGTCAAAGGCAGATGCAGGTGCCTCCAAAACTTACCCTCAACAAGCTGGTACTATTCGCAAAAATGGTTATATAGTCATCAAAGGCCGCCCCTGCAAGGTTAAATCACTTTGTTAGTTTATATATTTTGAATTTTGGTGTATTTTTTGAATTGGGTGTGCATAAAAATCGGATCTTGATGAATCATTTTGCCCCTTCTGTTTCGTCTCTTTACGATGCTTGTGTTGTTTTCTGAATCTGATTGGCCTATGTTTCTTCTGGATCTTCATTCAATTGATTTTAAGATGTATTTGCTGATAGAGGATAAAGGGTGTGTGTTTGGTTGCTTAGATTTATTATTTTTCTTTTTAAAAAAAGAAGAAATGATGATTGATTGGATTAATGTGTATGCATTTATTGGTCAGCTAGCAGTGGCGAAATCGGAAAATTCAATAAGGGCCCCTTGCCGGTGGGCTATGCGGGTGTTCAAAGTCTATTCTTTGATTAATAGCAAATAATATTTTATTCTGTATACAATATAAATTTTCGGCGAAGGAGTGTTTAGTTGAACATCCTTGGCCACACATAGCTTTGCCTCTGTCAGCTAGTATGGTTTTTTGGTAATACAACATGTCAGTTGTACATTTCCTTGCTTTAGCTATTGTTTCCTCTGTGAGTTCCAATTTATGTGATGGTGTTTGATTGGACATGGAGTTTAAGAAAATAAGGGACATTTTTGAAATTTGTAGTCTAAAACATGACATGCATTTCTGTGGCATAAAATCATGCTGTTAATGGTATATGAAAGTTTAAAGTTAAATTGCTTCTGAATATATAGTTGGGTCATTCTTTTTGGGACAAACTAAAAATAAAAGTGTGTCACATAAAATGGGACGGAGGGAGTAATTGAAATGAGTCAAATGTCTGAAAGTCAAAATCTTTGAAACCTTACTTAGAATCTGGTTAATGGTTATTGAGTAGATGCTAGGAGACGTTGAGAAATGTTTGCTGAATAGGATTGGTTTTGGTAACTAAACTGAATAGCTCGACGTAGTATCTATATTTGCCATTACCTGAGGCTGCTATACAATTTTAAGTTTCAAGCTCTTTGAACTCCATTGCTGGTGCTTCTGTTCCTGAGTTTAAATGGGGGTTTTTGTTTTGGTTGGAGTAGCCTGCAACTAATTAATATCTGCTCTTAGGTATCAAGCTATTCATCCCGACCTTCTGATCTTGTCAGAAAATGTGAGGAGAGTGTAATGGGTTTAACCTATCTGGGGTGTAATTATTGTTTGTTGGTGGGGGGAATCAAATCATTCAAAATCAATTTATAGCTTTTACTCGTGCCATGACTGTCACGTGGTAAAGAGTTTGCCTTTTACAACTAGGTAAGGACGTCTTTTACATTTTACTTCAGTGCAGGCTAAGGTTCAAGAGGAGCGAGAAAAAGATAAGAGATGTTCTCATCTCATTCTTCTCACCGTATTGCCTGATCGCTTGCCCGCCACCATTAACATTTAGTGAAATCTATTAAACTGGAATTTCTTAAAACAGAATCAACAGAAGAGCAGCTTTAAAAATTAAGGTGACAATGAATGTTACAGAACCACGGCCTCTGGTTTGTCATGTGGCTGCTCTACAAAACGAATTTATCATGGCTACTCCATCAGCAAGCACTCGAGCATATTTCATGCTTATTCACTCAAAATTCTTATGTAAAAACTCTATATGGTAGGAGATGGTATCTGTTGTTACATTTCTCAATAAACGAAGGTATCTCAAACTTTTCCACACAAAAACAAACCAGGATTAGGTTAAGACTTGGGGACCTTGAAAGAGATATCAATTTGTTGCTAGCGGCTGTTTAGGTGAGATAGACTATCTTTTTTCTTTACCCTAGAATTATTTTTTCCTTCAAGATAACCCATGTGAATTTCCAAGGTGGATATAGCCAAGTGGAGCGAGGCAGTGGATCGAAACTCAAATTTAGTATCTGATAGAGGCACTCCATCTCTTTTCATCAAAGTCAGATAATAACTCTTCTCTCTACTATGAATCTTCTGCAGTGTATATATAACACTCAATTCGCTCAAAACATTCTAAATTAGATTATCATGATTTTGGCTGAACTGTGGAGCTACTTCACACTGTCTGAAGAAGGTTGTCAAATAGGGTAGAAAATCTAATTAGTGCTCCTAAGAAATAATGGAACTTCCTGGGATTCTATAAGCTGAGTAGTTCAACTATGGAAAGAGCATTCAGATTTTAAAGTTTATCAATTAGCATCTTTAGCATGGATTTCAGTTTTCCAGTACTATTCAGCTACTAAAGGTAAATAGACTGCGCAGTGTTGTAATGTAGAGAAGTTCACCTAAAAAGATTAACATGAAACTATAGCAGATATTATCTTGCTTTTCCCCCTATTCAGTTTCTTAAAATAATGAAAGGCAATGGAGCTAAGTAAGTTATTCATAATTTTTTACGTTCTTGTTGCAACCTGGTATATTTCATTGTCTGGTCTACTTTTAAATACATGGCTCGTCAAAGAAGGTTCTTGAGTGTTGTTGTGATAATCTTGAGCAGGTTGTTGAGGTCTCCACTTCAAAGACTGGCAAGCACGGACATGCTAAGTGTCACTTTGTGGCAATTGACATTTTCAATGGAAAAAAACTTGAAGATATCGTTCCTTCGTCCCACAACTGTGATGTAATTAAGTGTTTCTTTCCCCTCTTTTTTGTTTCTACTGTTGTATTATTTGGTTTGTCAGCATTGGAAGTTTGATTTTTTCGGGATTTGTACATGTTCTTCTCAGGTGCCACATGTCAATCGTACGGACTATCAGCTGATTGACATCTCTGAAGATGGTTTTGTAAGTTCTCTTTTACCACTTGTGTGAAGTGGATCAGTTGCTCTACTCGGAACTAGAAATTAAAGAAAACAATATCACATAGTTTTTAATTATTTTTTGCATAGCTTTTGATGATTGCTTGCTTCTTATTTTCTATATGCAATTTGTTATTTCAATGAAGTTGGGATGTAAAATTACTACTGTTTCCTCTATCTTTATTAAAGTATTTTAACTGAAAAAGCCCTATAAAAGAAATACAAAGAAAAAAACCTGTGGGTGTTCTCTCATATTGAAGTTTTCTAGTTTCACATTTTTGATTAAGTAGTTCGAATTTTTGTTGTAGATCTAGATGCCATGTGAATTTTTTATAAGATGCTACTAAATTACAACTTTTAAATATAAAAGTGCATTTCGATATCATTGACTGAGATTTCTTGAGTTTCGAATCGATTTGTTATAGCATTTGTTTCAAGATTTCTTGAGATTTAAATCCATCTGTTGTAGCATATGTTTCATTTTTTATTTATAGTGTAATTCAAATGTTGTGGCTATGGTGGATTCTATTCTTTTCTTCCTTGGATTTGGTTAAAAGACAATCGTCCTTTAGAAGACACCTTTGTAGGATTACTTGGCACATTAGTCACCACATAGGTTGTTCTCTCTCTCTCTCTCTCTCTCACACTCTCTCTCTCTCATACACACATGCATAGGCGCGTGCTTGCAAGCACAGGCAACTCTTCGATGTAACCGCATTGCGATGCATATAGAGGCCTAATCTCCAACGTTCTCTGTTTTCTTTAACAGTTTTTTCTGGCTGACAATGCGAATAATTGTAGGCAAAATAAACATTCTACCTCATTTTAACTTTTATAGCATCGATTATAGTACATAAAGTACTAAATAGGCTTCGTTTGGTTAGGCTTTCCGTTGATCAATTATTTTGGTTTGGTGCCACATTATGTTTGTGGGTGCAGCGTAGAAGTTATGTTAATATACTGTTTAGGTGTTAGTAAAACCAAATTGATTAATAGCAGTTTAGTCATAGTGGAAAAAACTTATATCTCAAAGTGAGGCAAATTGTTTTGCTAAGCCTGTGAAATAAATTTTGAAAAAATAAGTTTCAATTTTAAGATTTAATCCTTGAAGTTCTGTTTCCAAAGCTGGAGTTTCTTTTGCTGATTCTTTCTTTGAATTTGTTCTCAATGTTGCTGCAATCATTTCATTTTCATTGTCTCAGGTCTCCCTTCTTACTGAAAGTGGAAACACCAAGGATGACCTCCGGCTTCCTACTGATGAAGCTCTGCTGAAGCAGGTATAAACTTCGGATGATACGGCACAGAATGTTTCCTCTAATATAACCTTTTTTTTACAGTACAAAAGGTTTCCTTTCAACTATATTAGCTTTCTTAACTGCATATTAGTTACTCCAACTAACACTTAACAACATTATTATTAATCTTTAGTACTCAAATAGTTTGTCAGAAACAATCCGATTTGCTAATATTACTTATTTTTAATATATATATATTCTTAAAAATACTTTCCACTCATCGACTAAACAACGAAAGATATTTTCCAGGAAAGTATTTTACATCACAAAAACGTTTTCCATTATTTTCCACGGAAAACATTTTTCATGGAAAATGAATTTTGCCATACCAAAGTACCAAAGACACTCTCATTGACCGAGTTTTTCCATTTATATTTTTTAGGTTAAAGATGGGTTTCAGGAAGGAAAGGATCTTGTGGTGTCTGTTATGTCAGCAATGGGGGAAGAGCAGATTAATGCCGTTAAGGACATTGGTACCAAGAACTAGTTGTCTCTGCAAACTTAAATCGATTGCTATTGTTAAGACATTATTATATCCTAATGTCGTACTTCGATATCACTTGATTAAAAACTTGCGTTAAAAATCTCATATTGAGATGGCTTGAATATTTTGATTTGCACAAAAGATAGAAGACAAGTGCTGCTGGTTAGGGAAAGAAATGGCTTTGAGCCTTTGACAACACAAGCAGGAATGTTACTTGTGTTATTTTAATTAACCGTTTGCCTTATATTTTACTTAATCTGCATTCAGATCATCTTCACTGAAGCCATCTCAATGCTGAACAGATAGCTGTTGTTATATGCAAACTCCGCCAAGGGCAAGAACTGATCCCATTGCCCTCCAAAGTCAATCACACATGCTCTAAATATATCCTCTAAAATCTGAACAATTCGCTCCGACTGCCCGTCGATCTAAGGATGGAATGTTGTTCTAAGCTTTACATGGGTCCCCAACCCACTCTGAACGGCTCTCCAGAAATGGGAAGTGAACTGAGGGCCTCTGTCTGATATGATGGAAACAGGCACACTGTGCAATCGAACTATCTCCTGTATGTAGATCTGAGCATACCTCTCCGCTGTATAAGTAGTCGCCACGGGAATGGAGTGAGCCGACTTGGTCAACCTATCCACAATGACCCATACCTAATCAAACTTCCGAAAAGTCCGCGGAAACCCAACTACGAAATCCATGGTAATGCGCTCCCACTTCCACTTTGGATTGGGGATCTGCTGAAGTAGGCCACCCGGCCTCTGGTGTTCATACTTGACCTGCTGGCAATTCAAACATATAGCTACATACTCCACTATGTCCTTCATTCTCCGCCACCAATAATGCTGCCTCAAGTCACGATACATCTTCGTAGCACCCGGATGAATGGAATACTGCGAACTATGAGGAACACATAGGCGACCCTGGAGTAGCAAAACACCATCCTCGCCAATAGAAACCTCCTTGGCGCCTCCTTGAAGTACAATCTCTCAGAGAACCTCCAAATGTGGACCATCGAACTATCGGGCCTTTATATGTCCCAATAGTGAAGACTGAACAACCCACACACGTAAGAACTCGGCTGGGCACTGAAATGCCCAACCTCACAAGTCTTTAGTCAAGGACTAGATGTCCAAAGCTAGTGGCCTATCCTCAGCTGGAATGAATGCCAAACTACCCATACTTTCCGCCTTTCTGCTTAAGGCATCAACAACCACATTTGCCTTGCCCGGATGATAAAGAATGTTGATGTCATAATATTTCAGTAATTCAAGCCAGTTGCGCTGCCTCAAATTAAGATCCCTCTACTTGAACAAATGCTGTAAGCTACGATTGTCGGTATAAACCTCACATGAGACCCCATATAGTTAATTCCTCCATATCTTAACAATCGCTGTCAACTCTAGATCGTGCACAGGATAATCCTTCTCATGAACCTTCAGCTGGCGCGAAGCATATGCAATAACTCGCCCCTCCTGCATTAATACACATCCCAAGCCAACGCGCGAAGCGTCAGAATATACCTTATACATCCCCGAGCCTGAAGGCAATACATGAACTGGTGCTGTAGTCAAAGCTGTCTTGAGTTTCTGGAAGCTCTCCTCGCAATCATCAGACAAACGAAAATGGAGCACCCTTCTGGGTCAATCAAGTCAAAGGTGATGCGATGGATGAAAAGCCCTGCACGAATCGTCGGTAATAACCCGCTAACCCCAGGAAACTCCTGATCTCGGTCACTAAAGTAGGACGTGGCCAACACTGAACTGCCTCAATCTTCTTGGGATCCACCTTAATACCCCCTCGTGACATAACATGCCCCAAGAATGCCACTGACTCTAGCCAAAACTCACACTTGGAGAACTTAGCATATAGCTTCTGCTCTCGCAAGGTTTGAAGCACTACCCTCAAATGCTGCTCGTGCTCCCCCAGGCTACGTGAGTATATAAAGATGTCGTCAATAAAGACGATAACAAACGAATCAATATAAGGCCTGAATGCCCTGTTCATAAAATCCATAAATGTTGCTGGGGCATTAGTCAAGCTAAAGAACATCACCAAAAACTCATAATGGCCATATCTGGTCCGGAATACAGTCTTCGGAACATTCGAGTCCCGAATCTTCAGCTGATGATACCCTGACCTCAGGTCTATCTTAGAGAACACCCTAGCACCCTGCAACTGGTCGAACAAATCATCAATACGAGGCAACATATACTTGTTCTTGATGGTGACTTTGTTCAACTGGCGATAATCATTGCACATCCGCATAGTCCCATCCATCTTCTTCACAAATAGAGCTGGTGCACCCCAAGGTGATACACTAGGCCTAACAAACCCCTTCACAACAACTCCTCAAGCTGCTCATTCAACTCTTTAGGAACAATACGGTACGGTGGAATAGATATAGGCTGGGTGCCTGGTGCCAAATCAATACAGAAATCAATATCACGATCCGGTGGCATGCCAGGAAGATTAGAAGGAAACACATCGGTGAACTCTCGAACCACTGGAAGTGAATCAATCGTCGGGGACTCCAGATAATCAATAAATTGACATGATAATCAATTATATTTCTCCAAAATAATAATTGGCTCTTCCAGAGTTCTCAACTAATTTGGTACTACCACATATTCATCAACATCCATATGGTGATTATCTCTTTAAAGAGAAAGTTATACTATTATTTCAATATTATTATCGGTAAGATATTGTCACGAACCAGATTTACCCACCATCGGGAGTCGCTATGGCGCCTATTGTCGAAGCTAGGCAAGCCAACCCTTATAATCATTTTCACAAACTTAATCTAAAACAAGTTAAAATACAAGAATAATTAATTAAAATATGCGGAAGTCTTTTAATAACAGCAATGAAAACAAGGTGCGGCACAACTAACACCAAGTCTCTACCCAATATCTGGTGTCACTGTTCACGGACAACTAAATAGTACTAAAAACAATAGTCTGAAAGAAATACATCATATGTCTGTTTGATACAAATAAAACAAACTACAAAAGATAGAGGAGACTCACGGCTCGCGAACGCCAACGAACTACCTCAGAGTCTCTGGACTGAAGGATCGCCCCCTGACTACTGATGCGGTCTGTAGGCTGCGTCCTGACCTGTGCACAAAAAGGCACAGAAGCGTAGTATCAGCACAACCGACCCCATGTGCTGGTAAGTGCCTGGCCTAACCCCGGCGAAGTAGTGACGAGGCTAGACAGGACCTACCACAATTAACATGTGTAATATCGATATACAAGTTCGAGAAAGAAATAATAACAACATAATACGATTAAAACTGGGGGGGCGGGAGATACAAGATAAAGATGGAACATCAGTAATAACAATAACTCTATCTCAGCTTTTCATGATTTACTCATCTACATTGGACGGCGCGCCACACGATTCCATTATGCAATATATAAGTGGACGGTGTGCCACACGATCCCCCGACATCTCAGGCCAATAAAAATAATTGGACGGCATGCCACACGATCCTATAATGTATGTATAAGTGGATGGCGTGCCACACGATCCCATAATGTATGTATAAGTGGACGGCGTGCCACACGATCCCACAGTATATGTATAAGTGGACGGCGTTCCACACGATCCCATATTATAATTGAATAAATCCAATGAATTCTCCTCAAAAGAGGCCCCATTAGGGAAGTTCATCCACACAAAAGTTAAACCCGACAAGGGTACAACTACAGCCCAAAATATCCCGGCAAGGGAGGATTTAATAATAATAACTTACGCGTCCCGGCAAGGGAGAAACAATTCAACAAGTCCCGGCAAGGGAAAAGTACTACACTTCCTTCTTTGGCTTATTTACCTTTCAACAATCATTTCATAATGTATTTAGCGGCCAAATAACTCAATTATTTCACATCTTTCGAATTCTATGGCAATTACGACTCGCGGTCATGCTTGACACCGGTGTATAGATACTCGTCACCACGCATATACACCATACTCGATCATTTAGCAAATAGCAATCAAATACTCTAATCCTATTCCCTCAAGCCAAGGTTAGATCAAACACTTATCTCGAAAGCTTCCAAACTTGACTCACGCCTCTAGAATAGCTTTACCCCTCGAATTCGCCTCAAAACCGGTCGAATCTAACCACAATTTACTCAAATGCATCAACAAATGCTAATTAAATCAGTTTGAATGCATAAGAATGAAATTCCCAAAGTTATACTCAAAAATTCCCAAAATGCCTAGGCCCACGTGGTCAAAACTCGAGGTTCGAACCAAAATCGGGTTACCCATTCCCACACGAGTTCATATATGCCATTTATTTTTAAAATCGGACCCCAAATCGAGGTACAAATCCCCAATTTTATGAAAACCTAGGTTCTACCGCAAATCCCCCATTTTTAACCATGAAGCTTTGATTTAAGGATGAAATCATGTTAGAGGATGATAAAGATTGAGGAAAGCTAGTAAAAATTGACTTACATTTGGCTTGGGGACGAAAGGGTTCGAGAGAAATCGCCTATGGTGGTTTTGGGTTTTGAAAAATATGAAAAGTGAGGTTTGAATTCGTATAAGTATCAGTTGCAGGGGTGCAGATATCGCAAATGCGATATTAACTTCGCATTTGCGAACTGGGGAGAAATGAAAGGGACCTCGCAATTGCGAGAAATAGATTGCAATTGCGAACTGGGCAAGGAAAAGGGAGAACTCGCATTTGCGAGATTGGACTTCGCATTTGCGAAGTATGGCTGCCATGGGGGAATATTGCATTTGCGAGAGAAACATAGCACTTGCGATGACAGGGCTAAACAGGGGATGTTCGCATTTGCGAACAAGTCTTCGCAATTGCGAACAGTGTAGATACCAACAGTGGAAATACAACAAAAATGAGCCTAACACCTATCCGAAACTCACCCGAGCCCTCGGGGCTCCAACCCAAACATGCACCCAACCTATAAAACATCCTACGAACTTACTCGTGCGATCAAATCGCCAAAATAACATCAAAATCAAACAATCAACCTCCAAAACTCATGATTTACATTTCAAAGTTCTAAACTTTCAAATGTTTCCACTTTTAGTCCGAAACACGTCAAACGACGTCCATTTTCAATCAAAATTTACAGATAGCGCTTGACGCCCATCTTAGACTTGTACCGGGCTTCAGAACCAAAATACGAGCCCGATATCATCACTTTTGATCAAATTTTCATTTCCATTTTACCTTAAGCATTTAAAAAAAATTCACAGAAAAGCTCCGTACTCGGGCCTGGGAGCTCGGATTTTGATTCCGGGAATACGCCCAGGTCCCAAATTTCATTGCAAACCCTCCGAGACCGTCACATCACGGGTCGGGGTCTTTTTACCCAAAACGTTGACCAAAGTTAACTATAGCAATATTAGTATCAAAATTCATAATTTTTAACACAGAAATTAAATATTTTCACATAAAATTTTCCGGTTTCGCGCCTGGACTACGCACGCAAATCGAGGAAACAAAATAAGAGGTTTTCAAGGCCTCACAAGCACAAGGAAATGGAGAATTACAGTGATGACCCTTTGGGTCGTCACATCCTCCACCTCTAAAACAACCGTTCATCCTCGAACGGACAAAAGAAGGAAGTACCTGAGTCGGGGAATAGATGGGGATAACGGCTCCGCATATCAAACTTGGACTCCCAGGTCGATGCCTCAGGCGGCTGACCTCTCCACTGAACACGCACTGAAGGAAAAATCTGCGACCTCAACTGTCGAACCTGCTGGTCTAAAATAGGCATCGGCTCCTCCTCATATGACAGATCCTTGTCCAATTGGAAAGTGCTGAAATCTAACACGTGGGTGGGATCACCGTGATACTTCCGAAGCATGGATACATGGAAAATCGGATGCACGGCTGACAAGCGAGGTGGAAATGCAAGTCTATAAGCCACATTCTCCACACGGTCCAGAATCTCAAACGGGCCAATATACCTAGGGCTAAGCTTGCCTTTCTTCCCAAACCTTATCACGCCCTTCATAGGAGACACACAGAGCAATACTCGCTCACCAACCATGAAAGCAACATCCCTGACCTTACGATCTGCAACACTCTTCTGCCTGGACTGAGCTGATCGAAGTTTGTCCTCAATGATCTTGACCTTATCCAAGGCCTCATGTACCAAATCTGTACCCAATAACCGAGCCTCTCCTGGCTCAAACCATCCGACTGGGGACCGACACCGCTACCATACAACGCCTCATACGGGGCCATCTGAATACTAGACTGGTAGCTGTTGTTGTAGGCAAACTCCGCTAAAGGCAAGAACTGGTCCCACGAGCCTCCAAAATCAATAACGCAGGCTCGAAGCATATCCTCAAGAATCTAATTGGTCCTCTCGGACTGACTTCCGTCTGGGGGTGAAATGTTGTATTCAACTGGACCTCGGTGGCCAACTTATGCTACACCGCTCTCCGAAAATGCGAGGTAAACTGTGAACCCGATCCGAAATAATAGATATGGTCACCCCATGAAGGCGAACAATCTCCCTGATATAAATCTCAGCATACCTCTCGGATGAATAGGTGGTGGCAACTGGGATGAAATTTGCTGACTTAGTCAGCCTATACACAATAACCCATATAGCATCAAACTTCTTCCGAGTCACCGGAAGGCCAGTAACCAAATCCATGGCGATTCTCTCCCACTTCCACTTGGGAAGCTCAATCCTCTGAAATAATCCACCGGGCTTCTGATGCTCGTACTTAACATGCTGACAATTTAGACGACGAGCCACATATGCAACAATGTCTTTCTTTATCCTACGCCATCAATAATGTTGTCTCAAATCCTGATCCGTCTTCGCGGTGCCTGGATGAATAGAATACCGAGAGCTGTGGGCCTCTACTAAGATCGACTCTCGAATACCATCAATATTGGGCACACAAACTCGCCCCTGCAACCTCAATATTCCATCATCTCCCAAAGTCATCCTCTGTACCGTGTCTCTCAGGACACACAAATGGGGATCATAGAACTACCGCTTTCGGATACGCTCCATCAATGACGAGCGAGCAACTGTGCAAGCTAACACCCTGCTGGGCTCAGAAATATCTAATCTCACAAATATATTAGCCAAGGCCTGCATCCAAGGCAAGCGATCTCTGGCTGACCTGAATATATGCAAGACTACCCATGCTGGCAGACTTTCTACTCAATGCATTGGCCACCACATTGGCCTTCACTGGGTGGTATAAAATAGAAACATCATAATCTATTAACAACTCCAACCACCTCCGCTGTCTCAAATTCAACTCTTTCTGCTTGAACAAGTACTGAAGGCTCTTGTGATGTGTGTACACCTCACACGTCACACCATACAAATAATGTCTCCAGATCTTCAAGGCATGTTTAATGGCTTCCAACTCTAAGTCATAATTTGGATAATTCTTCTCGTGGATCTTCAACTGCCTCGAAGCATAAGCTTTGACCTTGTCGTTATGCATCAATAATGTGCCAAGTCCGATGCAGGAAGCATCACAATATACATTATAAGGCCCAGATCCCGTAGGCAGGATCAATACCGGTGCCGTGGTCAGAGCTGTCTTGAGCTTCTGGAAGCTCGCCTCAAACTCGTCTGACCACCTGAACTGGGCACCCTTCTGAGTCAATCTAGTCATCGGGGCTGCGATGGATGAAAATCCCTCCACAAAACGTCTGTAGTAACGAGTTAACCCCAAGAAGCTCCGAATATTTGCAGTTGAAGCTGGTCGAGGCCAGTTCTTGACTGCCTCTATCTTCTTTGGGTCTACCTGAATACCCTCTGCTGATACGACATGACCAAGGAATGCTACTAAACTCAACCAAAATTTGCACTTTGAGAATTTGGCGTACAACTGGCTATCCTTCAGAGTCTGAAGAACCACTCTGAGGTGCTGCTCATGCTCCTTCTAACCGCGGGAGTACACCAAGATATCATCAATGAATACAATCACAACTAAATACAAGTAAGGCCTGAACACTCGGTTCATCAACTCCATGAATGCTGCCGGGGCATTGGTCAACCCAAATGACATGACCAATGACTCATAACGCCCATACTGTGTATGAAATGCTGTGTTAGGGACATCAGACGCCCTAATCCTGAGCTGATGATAACCAGACCTCAAATCTATCTTTGAAAACACCTTGGCACCCTGGAGCTGGTCAAACAAATCGTCGATCCTTGACAGTGGATACTTGTTCTTTATCGTCAACTTGTTCAACTGCCGGTAATCAATGCACATCCTCATCGACCCGTCTTTTTTTATTCACAAACAACATTGGTGCACCCCAAGGTGATACACTAGGTCTAATGAAACCCATATCAAGCAAGTACTGAAGCTTCTCTTTCAACTCTGGTGGGCCATGCACTACGGAGGAATAGAAATAGGCTGAGTGCCAGGAGCCAGATCAATACAAAAATCAATATCCATGTCGGGCGGCATACCCGACAGGTCTGAACGGAACACCTTGGGGAACTCCCGAACCATAGGAACAGAGTGGATAGATGGAACCTCTGCGCTGGAGTCACGAACATACGCCAAATATTCTAAACACCCCTTCTCAACCATACGTCGAGCCTTGACATATGAAATAAGACTACGGGTGGCATGACCTGGGGTCCCTCTCCACTCAAGTCGGGGCAAATCTGGCAAGGCCAAAGTCACGGTCTTGGCGTGAAAATCCAAAATAGCATGATACGGGGACAACCAGTCATTCCCCAATATGACATCAAAGTCCACCATTTATAAAAGAAATAAGTCGACACGGGTCTCAAGGCCCTCAAATACCACTACACTAGAACGATGCACTCGGTCGACCACTATAGAATCGCTAACCGGTGTGGACACATATATAGGAATACCCAGAGCCTCACTAGGCATGATCAAATAGGGTGCAAAATAGGATGACACATAAGAATAAGTAGATCCCAGATAAAATAATACTGAAGCACTCCTATCACAGACCAGTATAGTACCTGTAATCACGGCATCAAACGACTCGGCCTCCGACCTGGATGGCAATGCATAACAACGGGGCTGGCCCCCACCTCCCTGAACTGCATCTCTGGGAAGCTCTGCTCCGGGCTGACCCGTGCCACTGGCTGTCTGAGCTCCACCTCTACGCTCCCTACCTCCACCTCTATGGCCTCTACCCCCGCCTCTGGCTGGGTGGGTGGCCTGTGGATCATCTGCTGCCTGAATCATGGGACGAGGACCCTGCTGCTGTGAACTGCTTGAAGCTCGAGGGCAATACTTGGTAATGTGCCTCGGGCGCCGCAAGTGAAGCAAGCTCTCGGCTGCTGAGAATACCGAAGTGGTGGTGCACTGATAGGAGCTGAAGAGCTGCTAGTCAGAATACCGTGGCTGAGAGCTAGGACCACCTGGAGCACTATGTGAAGTCTGGAGTGCTGACTGGAAAGGTCTCGAGGGATGGCCTCTGTCATGAAAGTCCCTACCTCCAGATGAGGCACCACTAAATCTGCTAGAATGTCGAGGCCTCTTGTCTGAACCCTTACTACCTCCTCGAGCCAATGCCATCTCCACTCGGCAGGCCGCATTGGCTGCCTCCTGAAAAGTAATATCAATGCCAACCCCCACAGCCATATGTAGGCGAATGGGCTGAATCAATCCATTAATGAACCTCTGGACCCTCTCCCGATCTGTAGGGAGTATCACTACTGCATGGCGTGCCAAGTCGACAAATCTGGTCTCATGCTGTGTAAGTGTCATTGAGCCCTGCTGAAGATGCTTAAACTGTCTGCGAAGCGCCTCCCGCTGAGTGATGGGGAGAAACTTCTCCAAAAATAACTCTGCAAACTGATCCCATGTCAGAGCTGGGGACCTTGCTGGTCTAGATAGACAATAATCTCTCCACCACGTCTTGGCGGACCCCACAAGCCTGAAAGTACAAAAATCGACCCCATTGGTCTCTACTATCCCCATAGTCCTGAGGATCTTATGACAACTGTATAGAAAGTCCAGGGGATCCTCCAATGAAGCACCGCCGAAAGTAGTGGTGAAAAGCTTGGAGAACCGATCAAGCCTCCACAAAGCATTCGAGAACATGGCCGACCCATCTTCGGCCTGAGCTATAATGCCTGTCTGAGCTGCCACTGTGGGCTGAACCAAGGGAACCTGAGTCTGGGGAGCTACTTGCTCCGGAGTACGTGTAGCAGGAGTCTGACGCGCTCCTCCAGCCTGAGAAGTGGCTGGTGCTGCTGGCAGCAATTCCACTCTGGTCACACTGTCCATAAAACCTGCTATGCGGACAAGGGCATCTTGAAGATCCGAAGAAAATATCACTCCTCCTGGGACCTGAGCTGGGCCCACTGGAGCTGGTGGAGCTGGAACCTCCTCATCTAAGTCAATATGACGCTCCACCTCTGGAACTGCTGTCTGGGGCTGAGCTCTGCCCCTGCCACGGCCTCGACCCCTGCCCCTCGCGGGATCTGCTGCTGGGGGCTCGGGCTGCTGCGCGGAAGAAGAAGACGCACGTGTTCTCGCCATCTGCGAAAGAACAGAGTAGAACGACAATCAATATTTGAGAAATAGAATCGCACTACAAGAATGAACAAAGTGAAACTTTTCCTAACTATGTAGCCTCTGGGGGATAAATGCAGACGTCTCCGTACCGATCCCTCTGATTCTACTTAGCTTGTTCGTGAGTTGTGAGACCCAAGTAACCTAGTGCTCTGATACCAACTTTGTCACGACCCGGATTTACCCACCATCGGGAGTCGTGACGGCGCCTACTGTCGAATCTAGGCAAGCCAACCCTTATAATCATTTTCATAAACTTAATTTAAAACAAGTAATATACTAGAATAATTAAATAAAACATGCAAAAGTCTTTTCATAACAGTAATGAAAATAAGGTGCGGAACAACTAACAACATGTCTCTACCCAGTATCTGGTGTCACTGCTCACGGACAACTAAAGAGTACTAAAAACAATAGTCTGAAAGAAATACATCATATGTCTGTTCTATACAAATAAAACAAACTAGAAAAGATATAGGAGACTTAGGGCTCGTGAACGCCAGCGAACTACCTCAGAGTATCTGGACTGAAGGATCGCTCCCTGACTACTGCTGAGGTCCGTAGGATGCGTCCTGACCTATGGACAAAAAGGCACAAAAGCGTAGTATCAGCACAACCGACCCCATGTGCTGGTAAGTGCCTGGCCTAAACCCGGCGAAGTATTGACTAGGCTCGACAAGACCTACCATAATTAACTTGTGCAATATTGATGTACAAGTTTGAGAAGAAACAATAACAACATAATACGATTAAAACTGGGGGGGGGGGGGGAGATACAAGATAAAGATGGAACATCAGTAATAGCAATAACTCTATCTCAGCTTTTCAGGATTTACTCATCTACAGTAGACGGCGCGCCACATGATCCCATTATGCAATATATAAGTGGATGGCGTGCCACACGATCCCGCAACATCTCAGGTCGATAACAATAATGGACGTCGTGCCACACGATCCCATAATGTATGTATAAGTGGACGGCGTGCCACACGATCCCATACTATATGTATATGTGGACGGCGTGCCACACGATCCCATATTAGAATTGAATAACTCCAACAAATTCTCCTCAAAAGAGGCCCCATTAGGGAAGTTCATCCACACAACAGTTAATCCCGGCAAGGGTACAGCTACAACCCAAAATATCGTGGCAAGGGAGGATTTAATAATAATAACTTACTCGTCCTGGCAAGGGAAAAATAATTCAACAACAAGTCCCAACAAGGGAAAAGTACTAAACTACCTTCTTTGGCTTATTTACCTTTCAACAATCATTTCATACTGTATTTAGTGGCCAAATAACTCAATTATTTCACATCTTTCAAATTCTAAGGCAATTACGACTCACGGTCATGCTTGACACCAGTGTATAGATACTCGTCAACATACCTATACACCGTACTCGATCATTTAGCAAATAGCGATCAAATACTCTAATCCTATTCACTCAAGCCAAAGTTAGATCAAACACTTACCTCGGAAGCTTCTAAACTCGACTCACGCCTCTAGAATAGCTTTACACCTCGAATTCGCCCCAAAACCGGTCGAATCTAACCACAATTTACTCAAATGTATCAACAAATGCTAATTAAATCAGTTTGAATGCATAAGAATGAAATTCCGAAAGTTTTACTCAAAAATTCCGAAAATTCCCCCGGGCCCACGTGGTCAAAACTCGAGGTTCGAACCAAAAATCGGGTTACCCATTACCCCACGAGTTCATATATGCCATTTGTTTTTAAATTGGACGCCAAATCGAGGTCCAAATTCCCAATTTTATGAAAACCTAGGTTCTACCCCAAATCCCCCATTTTTAACCATGAAAGCTTTGATTTAAGGATGAAATCATGTTAGAAGATGATAAAGATTTAGGAAACCTAGTAAAAATTGACTTACATTTGGTTTGGGGACGAAAGGGTTCAAGAGAAATCGCCTATGGTGGTATTGGGTTTTGAAAATATGAAAAGTGAGGCTTGAATTCGTATAAGTATCAGTTGCAGGGGTGCAGATGTCGCAAATGCAATATTAACTTCGCATTTGCGAACTGGGGTGAAATGAAAGGGACCTCGCAATTGCGAGAAATAGTTTGCAATTGCGAACTAGGCAAGGAAAAGGGAGAACTCGCATTTGCGAAGTCTGGCTGCCATGGGGGAATATCGCATTTGCGAAAGAAACATCGCATTTGCGATGACAGGGCCAAACAGGGATCTGCAGACACCAACAGTGGAAATGCAACAAAAATGAGCCTAACACCTATCTGAAACTCACCCGAGCCCCCGGAGCTCCAACCCAAATCTGCACCCAACCTCTAAAACATCACATGGATTTACTCGTGCGATCAAATCGCCAAAATAACATCAAAATCAAAGAATCAACCTCCAAAACTCATGATTTCCATTTCAAAGTTCTAAACCTTCAAATTTTTCCAGTTTTAGTCTGAAACGCGTCAAACAACGTTCGTTTTCAACCAATCTTTACCGATAGCGCTTAACGCCCATTTAAGACTTGTATTCTGCGTCGGAACCAAAATACGAGCCCGATATCATCACCTTTGATCAAATTTTCATTCTCATTTTACCTTAAGCATTTTCAATAACAATTTCACAGAAAAGCTCTGTACTCGAGCCTGGGACCTCGAATTTTTATTCCGGGAATACGCCAAGGTACCAAATTTCATTACAGACCCTCCGGGACCGTCACATCACGGGTCCGAGTCCGTTTACCCAAAACGTTGACCAAAGTCAAGTATATCAATATTAGTATCAAAATTCATGGTTTTTAACACAGAATTTAAATATTTTCACATATAAATTTTCCGGCCCGGACTATGCACGCAAATTGAAGCAATCATATAAGAGGTTTTCAAGGCCTCAGAAGCGCAAAAAAAGGGAGAATTACAGTGATGACCCTTTAGGTCGTCACATATATGTTGCTTCTATTACTTTTGCCATGTAATAATCGAATTGTCATAATATTTTGGCTAATCACAATAGGTACGTGATCAATGACCATTTATGCCATAATAATGATATTAGTTTCTTATATTCCCTCATACCTCATTCTAGAGGTGAGTGTGGTATATTCACTTCCACTAGCACATTCATCTTATTCCAAGAATGAATATATATTCATAAATCACATGTTGTCAAATTCACATCATGAATGGATCATAATCATCTATATGTGCTTTACAAAATCTCATGTCAAATCGATGACAAATATTACTTTCACAAAGTGAAGGATTATTTTTAGAATTCTCATTGTTCTCATTATCACAATATGACGATTATAATTTGTCTATTACCACGCCCACATCCATTGGTACCTTTACTATAATAATTTTATCTTCTTTTAGACTTATCACATACTGCTATCATATTCTCTTGAGGAATGAGAATGAAGCAAATTCAATAGGACGAATTTTTACTTCTTTGCCCACAATTAAACATGAATTTGTTCCTGGCAAGACAGAGAAATTTTACCACTTCACGTGGTTCTAATTTCTTACAAACTCTATTAGAGTTATAATCAAATTTTATTGTCTTTGCTTGCATTTAAAACTAAATTATAGAATGTTTAGAATATAAAAGAGAAAAATAAAGTAAAACACTTACCTTAAATCCATACTTTAATCATGAAGGAAGTTCATAGAACAATTGATAATTATTATGCTGAATCCCAAAACTTCTACCCAATTGGTTAGAGTTTCGTGCTGATAATGTATTATAAAACAATAAAAGAAAACAAGAGTATTGCAGAGAAAAGTATAGAGAGAGAATTCTTATTGATTTGGAATCAATTACAATAAAATAAACCCTCTTTCTATTTATATGAAAAAAGTTACTTAGCTACCAAGTAACAATCCTAAGATCTCTCTAAATAAAATACTATTTATAACATTAATAGAATTTTGACAACAATATTGAGAAAAAATGGAGTTAAACATTATGTGATTTAAGTTAAAAGTAGTAAAATCACTTTAAAATATAACTTATAAAGATATTATTTTGCTTCAATTTTGTAACTACTCCTAATAAATTTAATTTCAGTATTTTTAAAAAATATTTGACTATATAAAATTGATTTAATTTCCACTGAATTGGATTGTATGTACTCTACGTTTACCTAGAGGAAGGTTTAGTATATTTAATCTTAGGTTTCTAATTTCACATAAGTAATTAAAGGATAGTTTTTAGTTGATTTAAAGTCGTAAATATTGATAAACTTTTTATAAGATAATGGTTTTATCCAACATGGAATTGTCTTTAGAGGGAACTTAGCTTTGAAAAAACATAAAATTCGATCAACGTAATATATTAGTTTACGAAATTTTTTTAATTTAATATATTTTACTATAGTTTCAACATTTAATAAATACCTATTAAACGTAAAAGTATAGAGCATAAGAGTAAGCATGAGTTTTTCATACAAATTGGAGAACCAAAAATTAAGCATCTAACATGCATATATTGCTATCCATAAAGAATAATGATAACCATATGCATATTGGCGGTGAGTAAAATAGCAGTCCAAAATGAATTATAATTTTACATTCATGTGTGGTTTAAATCGAATAAGAATTTTGTCCGTGGGTAATGTTTTGAAATTTACAATTATATTCATTTTTAACTTGGTTTGTTAATAAATATTTTAATCTTTTAAGGGCATAAAAGTCTATCAATATTATAGGAATATTTTTGTATTTTAACATTTAGCGTAAATTATTTGTGCTTTTATAATATATATATATATATATATATATATATATATATATATATATATATATATATATATATATATATATATATATATATATATATATATATATATATATATATATATATATATATAAGCACAAATAATTTATATATATAATAGAGATAGATATTTTAGGTGCCAAATTTTTGCATTTTATTATTTCAAAGTTATCTCAAGATACTGTGAAATAAATCAAAATACTTGTTACCTTTACCCTTGAAAATAAAAAGACACATATAATCTTTTATTGACAACTTAAATAAATAATTGGGGCCCACGAACACTAAAAAAAGTTGTTTGTTGGAATTTCATTTTTATTCTAAGAAAGCTGGGGATATCTTGTGGCTAGTGAGTCACCCCTTGTCTTTTTCCTTTGTTTTTCAGTGATTGATACCTTAGACGTAACATAGTTTGCTATCTTATGTTCGTTGGTGAATTTATAATACTTAATAATCAGTAGGTAAAAGCAGTCCTTCATTTAAACAGGAATTATGTAACTACCCGACCGATTATTTTAAACTTTAGCGCTTCGATGGTTTGAGGCCATGAGCAGCATCAATCAGGTATTATGACTTGTGCGCATAGTCGGAATTGCATTTCAGGAAGTTCGGAGTTGATTTGGAAAGAATTCTCATTTCGGAAGCTTTAAGATAAAAGAATTAACTAGGATTGGATTTTGAGTAAACGACCTCGGAATTGGGATTCGAAGGTTCCAATAGTTTCGTATGATGATTCGAGCTGTATGTCCGGACCGGTTTTTGGAAGACTCGGGAACGTTTTGGTGCCTATTGTGGAAGTTAACATTTTGGAAGAAATTTCGTAAGTTTGGATTGAAGTGAATTTCAGTGTTATCGATGTCCGTTCCGGATTTCGAGTGTGGGAGTACTCCATATGGTGATTTTGGAGTTGGGAGCGCGATCGTAAGTGAATTCGGAGGTCTGAAGGTCATTTTGAAGTCAATTGGCTAAAGAAAGAAATTTGAAGTTTTTTGAGAAATTTGACCGAGTGGACTTTTTGATATCGGGTTCGGATTCCGATTTCGAAAGTTGGAGCAGGTCCGTAATATCAAATATGACTTGTGTGCAAAATTTGAGGTCAATCGGATATGGTTTGATAAGTTTAGACATCGAATATAGAAGTTTGAAATTCTAAAATTCATAAAACTTGGAGTGGAGGTTGATTCATGGTTTTAGCATTGTTTGATTTGATTTGAGGTCTCGAACAAGTCCGTAATATGTTTTGGGACTAGTTGACATGATTGGTTGGGGTCCCGGGGGCCTCAGGTGGATTCCGGATGATTAATGGATCACATTTGGAGTTTGAGGAAAGGCTTCATCTGGTATCTGGTGTAACCGCACCTGCGAGGTTGTGGCCGTACGTTCTCGGCATGATATGCGCATGCTTGTATTGCTTGCCTGAGAATTTTAAATGTTGATATTGCCTTTCATGATCCGATATAAATTGATAAAGATAATGAAAAGTAAATCTTGGAAATCCCTTATTATTTGAGAAGGTGTTACCTGCTTTCCGGCTTTATGAATTATAATTGCTATATATATCCATGATTTCCTCACATCTTCACTACATTATTATTGGACCACTAGCAAGTGTTGAAGTCGACCTCTCGTCTACACTTCTTCGAGATTAGACGGGATACTTGCTGAGTACACGTTATTTTCGTACTCATGCTACACTTGCTGTGCATTTTTGTTGCACAAGCACATGCATCTCTAGTCTCCTAATGGGCGTAGCAGATTGGTTGATACGGAGACTTAGGTGTGCTGCATTTTTCGAGACGACCCGCAACCAACAAGTCTCTTTTAGATTACTGTATTTATTTTAAGTACAATATTGTATTCTGGATGATTGTTGTATTACATTGTTTCTTAGAAATCGCTCATACACTTATGACATCTGATTCTGGGATGTAATTGGGTTTATTCAGAAATTTTAAAAGTTGTAAATATTTTATTATTTATTTAGAGGAAATTTATTATGTATTGTTTTAAACGTATAAAAGAAGTGTTTTTGAAACTATTTAAACGAGGATTTAATTAAATATTTTGGTGGGTTTGCCTGACAACAGTATCCGGTTACATCACGACCCTTAGTGGATTTTGGGTCGTGACAACATGGTATTGAAATACTAGATTCCTTTATGTCTCACGATTGATGAGCAAGTCTAGTAGAGTCTCGCGGATCGGTGCGAAGACGTCTGTAGTTATATTCGGGAGGCTACAGGGCTGTTAGGAGTACTTCCCTTCTTGATTCGTCATTGTGCGATTTGATTCCTTGAGGCTAATTCCCTTGTTTCCTTCCTACTCTATCTTACCCGACGCGAACCGCTTGTTATAAATCGATAATTGAAGAATTGTAATGGTACTACGAATGTGGTGCGGGGTTTTTCTCCCTGCAGGGTTGTTTGAGCTATTATCGTCGCATTGTGGAAGGATATAATATTATTTCAGGTCAGTAGCGGTTCTTCTAAGAGCTTTGAGGTTAGGCACAAATTGCCATGATGCTTATGAATGATTGTTCCACAGTATTGATGTGATGGTAAGATGTTTTTCACATCTTTGGGCAGTGAATGACTTGAAGGGATGTTTATTCAGTACATGAACTAGAGATTCGGTATTTTATTCCCGGCAGGGAAAAGGTAATCCGGCTGAGAATGTTCAGGTTTGGGTTGATGGGGTAACAAGACTATGTACTTGCGAGCGTGGTGGAGTTTTTTTATGGTGTGGTGTCGTTGTCCTTATTGAATGTACTAAGTTCGCCGGTGTTATGATCCTCTACAATTTGCCTTTGGAGCAGGGTATTACGAGTCAGTATTGAAGAAGTGACGGTCAGAGATCGCGGGATGCAGCGGTTCAGGATTGAATCGGTGTTTCTAATGTCGACGGCTCGAGAAAGATGATCCTCAGAAAGGTTTGAAGTTAGTAGCGATTTGTGGGTTCAAGTGCTACAGAGATACATTTTGTTAAGGCAACAACCGAGTAGCAAAGGATGAGGAAAGACATGTGAGAAGTGTCAAGCGATGGTTAAAATTTCTAGAAGGCCAGGTATAAGAAGCAAGGTCGAGCAGTCGACTAAAGGGGTGAGTTTTGCCAAAGTGGGAGAGTGGCGTAGTTGCGTACGAGCTTGTGGTAGTATGACCACACACCTTAAGGAGAGTTGGAATGATTAGAGAATTTTAGTGATTGGTGATTCTGGCCTACAATTTGATTGAAGTATGGCCTATTATGCGGTAGGACATTTGATATAACGGAAGAGAGCTGTTTGAAATGAAGAGGGATAAAACCTAACTTTGAATTGGGAAGATGTCGCCGCTCAATTTATTGATGTCCACGAGGGGTGAAGGGACTTGGGCAGCTAGAGAGTGAGCTCGAACTCAGGTGGGTTATCTCCAGTGAGCAGAACGGCGATCGCATGCTTGGCGAAGCTTCTACAAAGAATTCTATTGGTTATACATCAAAGAGATCGGTCGTGCGAATGTGGTTAATGATTCAGAGTATAAAAAGGGGTTTTACAGAAAGATTTCGAGAATTATGGAGGTTGACTGCGCAAGGTTATATCAATAAGAGATAAAGCATCCTGGTGAATTCCAGAGTTGTGTAACAGTGGCTTCAGGCTAAGCGGTAGAGTCCCACCGCCTACGATTGGGTTGTATGGTTATCTTCTTGTGAGGTTTTTGGTTATCGACGTATTGGTAAGTTATTTCAGCTATGGGAAAAGAACGTGTTGAGCAAAGGAATTGTCAAAGGTGTGTTGTGGTTGGCCTTATGGGCTCATGCTCAGATTTGGAATGATTCAGGATTTGTGCCTTGTATAGATGCGGGGTTCTTGGGGAGTGATTCTATTGGGTGCTTCGTCGAGAGGGTATTTATGTGTTAGAAGATTCATGTAATTGATTACATTCGGGGCCAAGTCAGAGCGGGTGGCTCTCAGCAACTGTCCTAGTAGATTAAAAGTTGTAAAGTGTGGTGCCTAGTTATTTCGAGCCTATAGGTACGGTTAAGAATCAAGCTTTTGCAGTATCTTGTGAGAAGAGACCCAGAATATTCTATGATGTTTTGACGTGCAGCGTAACATTTTGGGGGAAAATGAGAAACAACTTCTGATTCGTAGAAGGATTAGTAGAATGGGCATATCAGTTGAAGGAGCGAATGTGCGCACAAGGAAGGTATGAAATGGTTCATGGGATTTGGGACAGCATGGTCTCGCGATTCAAGGTCATTCAGCATGAGTCCGGATGGATTATGTTATGTGTTGAATGGAGTTAGTATTATCTCTAAGGAAATCAATGATAGACTGATAGAAGATAGATTAGTTATACATAGTTGAGTTGGAATATTGGTGGTAGTGATCAGTTCCTCCAGCGTGATCAAGTTATGCATGTGATTTGTATCGGTACGTGTGAGGCTTGTCGGCTGCCGTAATTGATGTTATTCAGGAGTATTCTTCTATTATGACATGTTACGTGTAAGGGGATCCCAGAAGGGGTATGGTGGCTTAGACCACTACCTAGATATTTGCATATTATGAGGTTTTGATAATTCACTCGCGTGTAGCTATAGTTCTCTTGGAATGAGTTAAGTAAAAAGTTCCTATGTGATGAAGTGTTTACTCTAATAGTGGTTCAGGAGTTATGATGAAATTCTTGTACTATCGTATATTGGCTGTAGATACAATAAGTGGCATGGAATTTGAAGTGAGGATCAAGGTTGCAGTTCAGCGTTGCTAAGGATGTGACGAGCTCAGACGAGCAGGAAAAGAGTTTTGATGTTCAAGGAAAGTTGGTACCGTCTTCGGCATCACTTGAGATCGATATTTTGTAAAAAAGGCTTTGCATCCTGGTTAAGGATTCTTGATCATTTTTTAGCGTTAGTGCGGCCGTGGTTTGGGTGTACAAACCTGTTATTTTCTACGGAAGGTTGTGAGAGCGTGCCCCATGGGAAGGTGGTATAAGTGTGGCATGTAGTCACTTGATGGATTGAAGAGTTAAACCAAGTATGAAGATTGTGATGATATCGTTAATTTGAGGATTTATGCCTGGAAGGCACCCAACTTATTGGATTGTGGACAGTGGAGGATTACTCCGGTTATGATGGTTGTTCTTGTGTGATATGAGAAAAAGGGGGTCATTATGGAATTTGTCAGATTATTAGCCTAGTTCAGTGTGATCGGAATCAGCTTAGGATCTGTGTTGGATTTAAATATGAATATGAGCTCTATATCAGGCCAGATGTGTTCATCTCAGCAATTCGCTCCTTATGGAAGAGTAGTCGTGGTGTTATTTCGTCGTCAGCTATCTCATGTAATGATATATCGCGTCGTGTGAGTTGTGAGACGGCTTGGTGAATTTCTTATCTGTTGAGGTTCCACGTAGAGATGATGTTATATGAGCAGAATGACTCTTTAGATTCAGATCGTATACCGCAATACAATTGTGCTTGAGTTTTTATCTTATAGCGCTATATGTCTCCCTAGGGAATGGTATTATGCACCTAGCGTGCTTGTGATTGATATTCGGTATCCTTTTTGTAATGAGCAATTTGGATCGATGTATATCTCCTTATGTGAGTTTTATGTGTAGATCGGGTGGCACGCTGCCATGGGTATGTTATTTGGATCGAGATGCACGCCGCAACAGTATGATATTGAGTATAGTTTTCTATATTGTCACAACCCAAACCCGGTCGTGATGGCGCCCAACCCTAAAGCTAGGCAAACCTAACCATCCCTCGCTCTCAATTCGATAATAAATCTCAAACCGACAATTTAAGGAAGATGTAATAATTTCTGAATAATAATCCAATAATATTAATAGAATAATACGAAGATCTGAATAATCAGCCCCAAAAAGATTTCGATCACGAGTCTAGAGCCTCTAAACAAAACTAGATAATAATATCTGAATGAAAATATAAAAGTCTGGAAATGTATATAATAATAATAAACTGAAATATTAAGAGCAGCCAGGTCCTGCGAACGTCAAGCAGCTACCTCAACGACTCTTGAAAATATCTGGAGACTACGCGTGTCAGCTAAGCCTCCGGTGTACCTGAATCTGCACACAAGGTGCAGGGAATAGGGGTGAGTATTACCGACTCAGTGAGTAATAAGCATATAAAATGTCTAAAGATAAGAAATCCATGAAATGCCACAAAACAAAGCCAAAACTAACAGTCCTATACCTTAACTATGAACTAACAGCAAAGCAATATCAAATATAGTAGTCAAGTATCAGGTAAAGATGAAATACAATGCACATGAATCCGCTGCGGCGTATAGCCCAATCCGTTTAACATCGACGACGCTCACTGGGAGTGTGTATAGACTCCGGAGGGGCTCTTTCAGCCCAAGCTTAATATCATCATATCACTGTTGCGGCGACCCGACCCATACTCAGTCCACAGTATACATATAAGTCAAATAACAAATTCAATCTAATTTCCCAGTTTTCCAATTATTAAGGTGAATGTAATTTAGTTAATTAATTTCAGGAAAAAGGTTAGCATTTAATAACAGTGATAAAACACAGGACTGAGATCAATGATTATGCAAATCATGTTATCACAAAGATATTCATCCTAGACGGATGCTACAGATCGGCACAAGGCCCCAAACATGACAATATGCCCATATATATTCATTACAGGGTGCGTATCAGCCGCCAATAATTTTATTTAGCTCTCGGGGTGGACCAAGTCACAATCCCCAATCATTTACAATCCTGAACTTGCCATGGGGCGCGAGTCACGCCCTAACATAGCGTCACGACGTGATACACTGGGGTTTCAAACCCTCTAGCCATCATCTATACAAACTACTCACCTCTAACCGGTCGTAGACTTGTCCGCATTGCCTTTTCCTTTTGAATCTCCGTCTACACGCGTCGAATCTAGTCAAAGCCACAACGAATACGTTATTATAGGTCAAAGAAACATAACCCAATTGAAATTATTCGAAAAACGCTAAAAATTACAAAGTTGGTAAAACCTGAGCCCCAGGACCACTTCTTGAAAATTCCAAAAATCACATCATCGGATTCGTCGTCTCGCCACGAGTCCGTACATATAAATTTTAGCAAAAATGGAGTTCAAATGGCCTTTCAAATCCCCAAAATTTGTTTCTAAAAATTAAGCCCTATTTCTTCACAATTTCTACACAATTCCATGGAATTGAGGGTTGGTTCTTCCTAAAAATGGTGTTATAAGTCCAGAGACTTACTCGAATCAATACCCGTCGAAAACACGCTGCAAATCGCTCAAAAGCTCTCTTGGTTGCTTAAAAATGGAGGAAAATATGTTTGGTTCACGGATGAAATTTTATTAAAAACCCTTCTCTGCCCAGCTTATTCCTTCTATGCGATCGCGGCCTTAGCCCTGCGATCGCGATGAACTAATTCTGGAGCCCCTCAATTAACCCTATGCGATCGTGACAAGTGCCATGCGTTCGCAATGAGTCTCACCCCACTGCTATGCGATCGCGACCCATACTATGCGATATCGAAGAGCAAAACACACCAGTCCCCCAGGCTTCTTATGCGAACGCAGGAAGGTCTACGAAATCGCGGAGCTTGACCTCCCAGTGCTATGCGATCGGGCCCTGATGATGCGATCACATATACCATTTTCCCTTCTGCAATTTCTTCTGCATTTTTAACTTCAAAATTTCCGTTAGCCATCTGAAATCATCTCGAGGCCCTCGGTACCTCAACCAAAAGCACAGACACATCTTATTACTTCATTCAAACTTGCTCGTAACATAAAAACACTATCAAAAACATCAAAATTATCAAATTACCACGGATTCAAGCCTAAGTTAAACTAAAACATCCGAAACTTGCATTTTATCAAAAACCCGACTTGAACACCTCTGAATGATCTGAAAATTTGCACACATATCAAAAATCACCTAACGGAGATACTGTAACTGTCAGAATTCCACTCCGACCCCCAGATAAAAATCTCACCTATCAACCGGACTACGCCAAAATTCAAACTTAGCAAATTTAAGCCTAATTCTACACCGGACCTCCAAATTCAGTTCCGATTGTGCTCCTAAGTCATAAATCACCACCGGAAACTAGTCAAATTATCGAAAATCCATTTCGAGCCCTCTAACTCATAAGTCAACATTCGGTTGACTTTTCCAAACTAACTTTCTCATAAAGAGACTAATTGTCTCATTTCTACCAAAACTCCACCCGAATTACTTCAAACTATCCAAACACATATAATGGGACATATAGAAACATAAAACTAAAAAAACGGGGCGGTAACTCACGGGACGACAGGTTAGGTCGTTACATCCTCCCCAACTTAAACAAACGCTCGTCCTCGAACGGGTCAAGAAACATACCTGGAGTATCAAACAAGTGAGGATATTCGCTATGCATCTCATGCTCGGTCTCCCAAGTGTCTTCCTCCACGGGCCGACCTCTCCACTGCACCTTCACCGAAGCTATGTCCTTTGACCTCAACTTTCGAACCTGACAACCCAAAATAACCACTGGCTCCACATCATAGGTCAAGTCCTCATCCAACTGAATCGTGCTGAAGTCTAACACATGAGACGGGTCCCCAACATGCTTCCGGAGCATAGAAACACGGAACACCGGATGAACTCCCGACAAGCTAGGTGGCAAAGCGAGCATATAGGCCACCTCCCCAATCCTCCTAAGTATCTCAAAAGGTCCAATGAACCTTGGACTAAGCTTCCCTTTCTTTCCAAACCTCAAAATGCCTTTCATCGGCGAAACCGTCAACAAGACCTTCTCACCCACCGTATAAGATACATCATGAACCTTCCGGTCCGCATGACTATTCTGACGTGACTGAGCGGTACGAAGTCTCTCCTGGATCGCTTTCACCTTCTCTAAGGCATCGTGAACTATCTCTGTCCCCAATAATCTAGCCTCGCCGGGCTCAAACCAGCCAATCAGAGATCTACACCGTCTCCCATATAAGGCCTCATACGGCACCATCTGGATGCTGGATTGATAGCTGTTATTATACGCAAGCGGCAGGAATTCAGCCCTAGAACCTCCAAAATCAATAGCACAGGCACGCAACATATCCTCCAATATCTGGATAGTGCGCTCGGATTGTCCGTCCGCTTGTGGATGAAATGTTGTGCTCAACTGTACCTGTGTGCCCAACTCCAGATGAAAAGTCCTCCAGAACTGGGAAGTAAACACGGTACCCCTATCTGATACAATGGAAACCAGGACCCCATGCAACCGTACAATCTCCCGGATGAAAATCTCTTCTAACTTCTCCGCAGAATAGGTAGTGCATACTGGAATGAAGTGCCCGAACTTGGTCAACCTATCCACAATCACCCAAATCGAATCAAACTTCTTCGAGGTACGAATAAGACCACTCACGAAATCCGTGGTAACATTCTCCCATTTCCACTCCGGAATATCCATCCTCTGGAGTACACCACCGGTCTCTGGTGCTCATATTTAACTTGCTGACAGTTGAGACACCGAGCCACATAATTCAAAATATCATTTTTCATCCTCCTCCACCAGTAATGCTGTCTCAAATCCTGGTATATTTTTGCAGAATCCGGATGAATCGAATACCGCGAGCTGTGGGCCTCCTCTAACATCCGCAATGCACCATCATCTCCAATGATCACATCTCTGGCATCATCATGCTGGACCCTGTCCTTCAGGACAAGCAAATGCGGGTCATCATACTGGCGCTCTCTGATGCGGTTATACAATGACGATCGGGAAACCACACTAGCCAACACCCGACTGGGCTCGGAAATATCTAGCCTCACCATTTGATTGGCCAAGGCCTGAACATCAACTGCAAAGGGCCTCTCCCCAACTGGAATGTACGCCAAACTACCCATACTAATAACCTTTTGGCTCAAAGCATCGGCCACCACATTGGCCTTCCCGGGATAATACAAAATGGTAATGTCATAGTCTTTGAGTAACTCAAGCCATCTCCGTTGTCTCAGATTAAGATCCTTCTATTTAAACAAGTGTTGAAGACTGCGATGGTCCGTATATACCTCAAAAGATACACCATAAAGATAATGCCTCCAAATCTTCAAGGCATGAGCAATTGTAGCCAACTCTAAGTCATGAATAGGGTAGTTCTTCTCATGGGGATTTAGCTAACGAGAAGCATAAGCAATCACTCTCCCATCCTGCATCAATACACAACCGATACCCACTCTCGAAGAATCACAATACACCGTGTAAGAACCTGAAGCTGATGATAGTACTAATAGCGAAACTGTGGTCAAAGCCGACTTGAGCTTCTGGAAGCTCTCCTCGGATTCATCCGACCACACAAATGGAGCATTCTTCTGCGTCAACTTTCTCAAAGGCGAAGCAATAGATGAAAAGCCCTGAATGAACCTGCGGTAATAACCAGCCAGACCGAGGAAACTCCGAATCTCAGTAGCTGAGGATGGTCTGGTCTAACTCTGCACCGTCTCAATCTTCTTTGGGTCAACCTGAATACCATTACTGGACACCACGTGTCCCAGAAAAGCCACAGTACTAAGCTAGAATTCACATTTGGAGAACTTTGCATAAAGCTTCTCCTCTGTCAATCTCTGCAAGACCACCCTCAAGTGCTGCGCGTGCTCATCTTGACTACACGAATACACCAGAATATCCTCAATAAACGCGATTAAAAAAAATCTAGATAAGGCCGAAATACACTATTCATCAAGTCCATGAACGCGGATGGGGCATTAGTCAGCCTGAAAGACATCACTAGAAACTCGCAGTGCCTATATCTCATCCTGAAAGCCGTCTTCATAATGTTTGAATCCCCAATCTTCAGCTGGTGATAGCCTGATCGAAGGTCAATCTTAGAGAATACCCTTTCTTCCTAGAGCTGATCAAACAAATCCTCGATACGGGGTAGTGGGTACTTATTCTTCACTGGTACCTTATTCAACTGCCTGTAGTCAATGTACATTCTCATTGTGCCATCCTTCTTCCTTACAAATAACACCGGTGCACCCCAAGGTGACACACTCGGGCGAATGAACCCCTTATCTAAGAGTTCCTGATGCTATTCTTTCAAATCCTTTCGCTCCGCTGGTGCTATACAATAGGGTGGAATAGAGATGGGCTGAGTGCCCGACACCCGATCAATACCAAAATCAATGTCCCTGTCCGACGGCATGCCCGGCAAGCCCGTTGAAAACACGTCAGGAAAACCATTTCAACGAGAATCGAATCAAGACTAGGAGCTTCGGCTTCCACATCTCTCACGAAAGCCAAATACGATAATACACCTTTTCCAACCATCCGTTGGGCTTTTAGGAAATAAATCACCCTACTGGGTACATAATCAATCATGTCTGGCCACTCGATCATCGGGATACCCGGAATAGCTAACGTAACTGTCATAGGATGACATTCCAGAATAGCATGGTATGAATATGGCCAATCCATACCTAAAATCACGTTGAAATCTACCATGCCCAACAATAACAAGTCAACTCGGGTCTCCAGACCCCCAATAGTCACCAGACATGATCGATATACATGATCCACAATAATAGTATCACCCACTGGGGTAGATAAGTGCACGGGCAAGGCAAGACAACCACGGGTCGTGCCCAAATGATGAGCAAAATATGAAGATACATATGACTAGGTAGATCCGGGATCAAATAAAACAGAAGCATTCCTGTGGTAGGCTGAGATAATACCTGTGATGACTGCATCCGAGGCAATAACGTTCCTCCAGTATAGAAGGGCATAGAAAAGAGCCTGGCCACTGCCAGTACAGTCCTCACCCCTTGGGCGACCTCTTGCTACCTGGCCTCCACCCCTAGATGACTGAGTGGGAGCCAAAGAAACCTGTGCAGAAGACGAGGGATGATACCTCTGCTGAGACTGCCTACTGCGGAGTCGAGGACACATTACTCCTTATGTGACCCAACACACCACACTCATAGCAACGAACTGAAGCTGGAGAAGGGGACTTATGAGAGGAGCTGAAGGAGCAAGAGCAGAGCTTTGAGATGGAAGAGCACTCAGTGCAGGCTGACTCTGCTGATGAGCGTGATGGCCCCAGCCTGAAGAGGCTCCACTGGACTCTGTGCATCCTGACTGAGGAGGCCTGAAGGAACCACCTCTACCATGATGGAACTGGCCCCTAGACAGAGCACTGCTGAAATTACCTGAACCTTGAGGCCTCTTGGCCTCCCTCTCCATATGCTCCTGATGGCGATCTGTCTCAATAAGTCTAGCCGCATCAACAACCTCCTCGAATGTAGCTGTTGTAGCCCTCTCTCTAGTCATTAATATACGGATCAGATAGTTGAGGCTATCTATAAACCTCCTGATCCTCTCTCTATCTGTCGGAATCATCCACATAGTATGCCTAGCCAGCTGAGCAAACTGTAACTCATACTGAGTCACTGTCATATCTCCCTGAGTCAACCACTCGAACCGACGACGCAACTTCTCCGTGTGAGAATGGGGCACATACTTCTCCAAAAATACCATGGAGAGCTGCTGCCAAGTGAGGGCGCTGCCCAATAGGCCTATACCTCTCGAACTCTTCCCACCAAGTAAATGCAGCCCCTGTGAACTGGAAGGTGGTAAAAGGCACTCGACTAGACTCCTGAATACCTGCAGTACGAAGCATACACTACATTTGTCCAGAAAACCCTGGGCATCCTCGCCCTCAGCACCACTGAATGTCGGAGGTTCGAGCCTACCGAACCTATCCAAATGACGCTGCTCATCATCCGGCATAGCTGGAACCGTATAAGCTAGAGCCGATGCGACCGGCGTAACGGGAACAAGCGGTGCAACGGGTGCAGCTGGAGCAACTGGCTGAACAGGATGAACTGGTGCTACCTCAGGTGTCTGTAAGTCCTGAACAACCTGCTTGAGTGTGCGAGGATCGGGGGTCTGATGAGAACCCCCGGTTTGAGAAGTAGCCGCTGCTGTAGTGGATGAAACCGTTTGAGCTACGGCAGTGCAGATGGACAAAATCTGAGCCAAAGCCTCCTAGAGACCGGGAATCATAATAGGCACTGCCGGTGCCTGAAAAGGTGCTGCTGGAGCATCTACAGCTGGAGGCTGATCCTGGACCTGGGTAGCTGGGGGGTCTGCAGGTGCTGCCCCTGCTGGTTCGCCTCGTCCAGCAGCACGATCGCGTCCACGTCCTCTAGAAGGTGGTACTGGGGGTTTTCGGCCACATCCATTAGCACAGGTTCTCACCATCTGTGATAGAATCGAATACAGAAATTTTGTTTTCATAGCAACAAGCCGCACGATATGAATTTGAAGAAAGTGAGGTGTTTCCCAAAAGTTCTGTAGCCTTCCGAGGATGAATACGGACGTCTATGTACCGATTTGCGAGACTCTACTAAACCGGCTCATGAATCGCGAGGCCTAGTAACCTAGGCTTTGATACCAACTTGTCACGACCCAAACCGGTCGTGATGGCGCCCAACCCTAAAGCTAGGCAAGCCTGACCATCACTCGCTCTAAATTCGATAATAAATATCAAACCAACAATTTAAGGAAGATGTAATAACTTCTGAATAATAATCCAATAATATTAATAGAATAATATGAAGAAAATACGAAATCTGAATAATCACCCCAAAAAAATCTGGGTCACGAGTCCAGAGCCTCTAAACAAAACTAGATAATAATATCTGAATGGAAATATATAAGTCTGGAAATGTATATAGTAATAATAAACTTAAATATGAAGCGCAGCCAGGTCCTGCGAACGTCAAGCAGCTACCTCAACGACTCTAAAAATATATGGAGACTACGAGTGTCAGCTAAGCCTCCGCTGTACCTAAATCTACACACAAAGTGCAGGGAGTAAAGGTGAGTACTACCGACTCAGTAAGTAATAAGCATCTAAAATGTCTGAAGATAAGAAATCCACGAAATGGCACAAAGCAAAGCTAAAACTAATAGTCTTATATCGTAACTACGAACTACGTACAACCCGATCCGTTTAACGTCGACGACGCTCACTTGGGGGTGTGTGCAGACTCCGGAGAGGCTCCTTCAGCCCAAGCGCAATATCATCATATCTAAGCTGCGGCGTGCAGCCAACGCATACTCAGTCCATAGTAAGCATATAAGTCACATAACAAATTCAATCTAATTTCCCAGTTTTTCAATTATTAAGGTGAATGTAATTTAGTTAATTAATTTCAGGAAAAAAGTACCTTAGCATTTAATAACAGTGATAAAACACACGACTGAGATCAATAATTATGCAAATAATGTTATCACAAAGATATTCATCCTAGACGGATGCTACAGATCGGCACAAGGCACCAAACATGGCAATAAGCCTATATATATTCATTACAGGGTGTGTATCAGTCGCCAATAATTCGATTTAGCTCTCGAGGTGGACCAAGTCACAATCTCCAATCATTTACGATCCCGCACCTGCCATGGGGCGCGAGTCACGCCCTAACATAGCGTCATGATGTGATAAATTGGGGTTTCAAACCCTCAGGCCATCATCTATACAAATTACTTACCTTTAACCGGTCGTAGACGGGTCCGCAATGCCTTTTCCTTTTGATCGCGCTCCCAACTGCAGAATAACCGTACGAAGCTACTTCCAGACTTGGAGTTCCAAACGAACATCGATAATGCTGAAATTCACTTCAACCCAAACTTATGAAATTGTTCCAAAATGCCACCTTCCAAAATAGACGCCAAAATACTCCCGGGTCATCCAAAACCCGATCCGGGCACACGCCCAAGTGTGAAATCATCATACGAACCTGCTGGAACCTTCAGATCCCTATTCTGAGGCCGTTTACTCTGAAATCCCATCTTAGTCAATTCTTTCAACTTAAAGCTTCTGAAATGAGAATTCTCTTTCCAAATTAACTCTGAATTTCCTGAAATTCAATTCCGACTACACATAGAAGTCATAATACCTGAAATAAAGTTGTTCATGGCCTCAAACCATTGAATGACGCGCTAGGGCTCAAAACAACCGGTTAGGTTGTTATATTCTCTCCCTCTTAAACATACGTCCATCCTCGAACGTGGTAAGAACTACGCTGGAGTTGTCCGAAATCACTATTTAACACCTCGAGCACCTACTCGTGCTACCACAACTTTGCTGAGCACCTTAGCTTGATCAACCTGGCGGTATCCTTTTTCACTTAAGCAATTAAGCCTTAGAGCCCAACTCCAACATCCGGAATTCTCTTCCAGGCGTGTTTCCAACATACGAACACCGTATCAATCACAACATGATATGTAAGAATATGACTGCATACCTTTTTGAATTCACACCTTGCACCACTTTACTCATAGGGCCACAATAACATTCTCTGATCAAATTAGTCATAATTACCAGAATCTGATGCACCCAATGCACCTCATGGTATATGTATAAGTGTTTCTCTAACTCTTACAATACCACCACGAAGGAAGAGATGTGTAAAAATTCATAACCAACTACTAAATCAACAATCATTGGGTTTATACTCCTAACAATAACCATCACCTCATTCTGAACCGAATAATTGTCTTTGTCCCTTAATATACTTCATATAATCAGATTGCACTGATCCTAAATCCAATAATCTTGTCTCACCCAGTACAAATTGCTCAGGAAACAAGCCACCCCGAACATGATCAAAAGTCTCGTATGATGCCATAATGTGCCAATAGGCTACCAATTCGAATGTGATACAGAAGGAAAACGAACTCTAAAAAAAGGAAATCCAATTACCCCGCTCGCGAATCATACATGTGATGCGGTCTCACAGCTAATACAAGCTTTCCTCAGAAAAATAGGAAATGAAACATATAAAAACAGATATAGGGAACTACACTCAACATCACGCTGTTGCGGCGTGCAACTCGATCCAAACAACATACCTAGGGTGGCGTGCCACTCGATCCACACATAAAACTCACATAAGGAGATACGCACAGAGCTAGATTTCTCATTACAAGAAAATACCGAATATCGATCACAAGCATGTTAAGTGCATAATACCATCCCTGGGGAGACATATAGCGCCATAAGCTACAAAACTCAAGCACAACTAAGGTGGAATATACGATCTGAACCTCAAGAGTCACTTTTCCCACATAAAATCACATCTACGTGGAACCTCAATACATAAGAAATTTGCCAAGACGTCTCACAACTCACACGGTGCAATATATCATTAAATAACACCCGACCTTAAGTCGATTTCTTATCATACCAAACTAGGCTAATAACCTTTCATGGATCAATAATCTCCCTTTTTTTCTCATAACACACAAGAACAATCATTATAACCTGAGTAATCCTCCTCAGTCCACAACCTAATAGACCGAGTGCCGTCCAGGCATCAATTCTCAATTTAACGGCATCTCTACAATCTTCATACTTGGTTTAGCTCCTCAATCAATCAAGTGGCTACATGCCACACTCATACAACCTTCTATGGGGCACGCTCCCATGACCTTCCGTGACGAATAACAGGTCTGCACACCTAAGCCATCGGCTGCACTAACGCTGAAAAGCGATCAAGAATCTTCAGCCATGATGCAAGGCATTTTTCACAAAATACAGATCTCAGGTGACGCAACAGACAATACATACTTACTTTAAAAATCAATACTCCTTTCCTGCTCATCCGAGCTCGTGACATCCTTGTCAATACCGAACAACAACGTTGATCGTCACTTTAAATTCCATACCACTCACTGCACCCAACGTGACAATATATGATCGAACATGATTTTCATCATACCTCTGGAACTACTAATAGACTAACACTTCATCATATAAAAATTTTTCACTTAGCCCACTTATGGAGAACCATAGCAACACAGGTGAATTCCCATAACCGTAGAATATGCAAATATCTAAGTAGTGATCTAAGCCACCATAGCCCTTCCAAGATCCGCCTACACATAACAAGCCATAACAGTAGAATATTCCTGAATAACATCAATTACGGCGGCCGGCAGGCCTCACATGTACCGCCATAAATCACACGCATAACTTAATCACACTGAAGGAACTGATCTCTACCACCAATATGCCAACTCAACTATGGCTAACCAATCTATCTTTTTTTGATTTACCCTGATTGCCTTAGAAATAATAATAACTCCATTTAACACATTCCATCCGCACTCACCCCGAGTGACCTTGAATTACGAGACCATGCTATTTCAAATTCCACGAACCATTTCATACCCCTCCCAATTGCTACACTGCATGTTAAAACATTTGAGAACATTCTGGGCGCCTTCTCATAAGCTGCTATAAAGCTGATTCTTAACTGTACGTATAGGCTCGAAATTATTAGGCACCACACTTTACCCCTTTGAATCCAATAGGACTGTTGTTGAGAGCCACATGCATACCCTCTCGACGAAGCACCTGACAAAATCAGTTCCCTTGAAACCCGCATCTATACAAGACATATATCCTGAATCTTTCCCCAAGTCTGAACATGAGCCGATAAGGCCAACTAAATCACACCTTTACAATTACTTTTCTCAGATTACCACTTATGTTCTTTTCCCGTAGCTGAAATAACCCATCAATATGCTAATACTAGAAACCTCGGAAATAGTTAACCATGCAACCCAATAATAGGCGGTGGGAATCTCCCACTTAGCTTGAAGCCACTATTACACAACTCTGGAATTCACCAAGACTCTTTATCTCTTATTGACATAAGCTTGCGCAATCAACAACCAAAATTCTAGGAATCTTACTATAAAACACATTTTTATACTCTAAATCATTAACCACATTTGCACGATCGATCTCTTTGCTGTATAACCAATAGATATCTTCGCAGAAGCTTTGCCAACCATGACACCACCGATCTGCTCTCTGGAGATAACCCACATGTGGAATTTATGTGCTGATATCTTCCAATGCAGCTGCACGGGGTACAATCAATACAACATCAATAACGCATGCTTCAAATTAAATCCGTAGACCCCAATCACCAATCACTAAAGTTTCCAAATTATTCAAAAATATCCTCAAGGTTCGTAGTCATCCTACCACAAAGCCCATATGCAACTCCGCCACTCTCCCACTTTGGCGGAGCTCACCCCTTTAATCGACTACTCGACCTTTGCTTCTTTTACCTGGCCTTCTAGAAGTTTCTAACCACTGCCTGACACTCCCTACATGTCCTTCCTCATCCTTTGCTACTCAGTTGTTGCCTTAAATAAAATCCATCTTCGTAGCACTTGAACCAACTAGTTGCTACTAACTTTAAATCTTTTCGAAGATCATCTTTCTCGAGCCGTCAACACTAGGAACACTGATTCCATCCTGAACCACCGCACCACGCGATCTCTGACGGTCGCTTCTTTAATACTGACCCACAATATCTTACTCCAAAGGTGAATTGTAGTAGATCATAACACCGGTGAAAGTATACATTAAATAAGAACAACGACACCTCATCATAGAAGAAAACTACACCACACTCGCAAATACCAAGTCTCATTATATCATCACCCCAAATCTGAACATTCTCAGCTCGGTTGCCTTTCCCCTACTGGGAATAGAATACCGAATCTCTAGATCATGCACTGCGTAAACGTCCCTTTTACTCATTCACTGTCCCGACACATAGGCAAATATCCTACCATCATAACAATGCCGCGGAACAATCGTTCATAGGAATCATGGCAACTTGCACCTAGCCTCGAACCTCTCAGAAGTACCGCTACTGAGCTGAAATAATAGAATATACTTCCAAAAGGCGATGATAATATTCCAATCAACTATACCAGGAGAAAGACCCGAACAACATCCGTAGTGCCATCACAATTTTACAACAAGCAATTCGCATCGCATAAGATTGTGTAGGAAGGAAACACGGGCCTAAGCCTCAAAGAAATTAAATCGCATAATGAGGAATCAAGAAGGGAAGTACTCCTAACAGCATTGTAGCCTCCCGAAAATAAGTACAGACGTCTCCATACCGATCCGCAAGACTCTACAAGACTTGCTCATGACTCGTGAGACCTATGGGAACCTAGTGCTCGAATACCATATTGTCACGACCCAAAATCCACTAAGGGTCGTGGTGGCACCGGACACCGCTGTCAGGCAAGCAACTAAAATACTTAATTAAATTCCAATTTTAGTGTTTGTTGAATCATTTTCCTTATGCATTTAAATAGTAAATAATGGAATTTACAGAAATAACCATGGAGTCTCTAACAAACTTAATTTTGAATGATCATCAATTATCCCAGAACCTAGTGTCACAAGTGCATGAGCTATTTCTATGAAGCAATACAATACAACAACCGTCCGGAATACAATGGACAGAAAGTAAACACAATAAGCTGAAAAAGACTATACTAGCTGCGGTTTGCCTCGAGATATGCAACTCATCTAGTCCCCGTATCATCCACGCTACTACGCCTAGTAGGCCACTAGCAGTACATGTTCCTGTGTAACCAAAATGCACAGCAAGAGTAGCATGAGTACGAAAACAATGGGTACTCAGCAAGTATCCCATCTAATCTCGAAGAAGTAGAGACGGGAGATCGACTTTTACACTTGCTAGTGGTACAATAATAATATAGTGAAGTTGTGAGTAAAATCATGGATTTACATAGCAACTATAACTCATAAAGCCCGAAAGCAAGTAAACACCTTCTCAAATAATAATGTATTTTAAAGATTTACTTTTCATTATCTTTATCCATTTATATTAGGCCATGAAAGGGAATATCAATATTTAAAACTCTCATGCAAGAAATACAAGCATGCGCATATTATACCGAGGTCGTACAGCCTGATCCAACATAAATGTAAAATGTGCACTACCGAGGGTCGAACGACACAAATCATAGATGCATCTATTACCACGCTCGCAAACTATCCATGCGATGCGGTCATCATAAAATAAACAATTACCATGCTCACGAATCATACACGTAACGCAGGTACACATAAAATCACATATTCAAACAGTTAATCAAAATTTCATTAGGGAACAACTATCCTAGGAAAATCCAAATTCTCTTTTATTTAGCTATTTAAGAAAAATGAAGTTTAATCCTTTTAAAAATTCATTTGAAACTTTGATAGAAGCTATGAAATTCAAACCGTTAATAGGATTAAACTATTTCCAAGTACAACATGCTTTGGGTCCTAGACTACCCGAACAATAGCATAATAGTAGCTACGCACGGACTTTTGTCATCTCGTGCATATGTAGCCCCTACAAATAGGAGCACATAGCCAATTATTTGACCTATGGGGATAATTTCCTCTTACAAGATTAGAAAAGAGACTCACTTCGCTTCGAAGATCCATAACCAGTATTCCACGCTCTTCCGAAGACTCGAATCAATGAAAAATGCTTCAACACTAGCCAATAATTATGCAAATCCATTAATATATTTTCAATTACTCATTACAATCCAATTTATAAAGAATCCTAACCCCAATCGAAAAATTAACAAAATTGCGCTCAGGCCTACCGTGTCCAGATTCTAAAATTTTTCGAAGATAAGCTTTACCCATAACCTCACGAACTCAAATATATAATTTACTCTCAATATCATACTCAAAATCGTGGTCAAATTTCAAGAATATCAATTTTCTAGGATTTTCCTCAAATCCCAAGTTTCTACGTATTTACATGCCAAAATCCATACATAATCGGTATATTTAACTCAAGATAGGTGGGGATAGCTTACCTTAATGTTAATGAAGAAAATACCATCTTGAAACCCTCCAAGAATCGTCCAAGCCAAGAAAATATGAGAGAAAATGGCCAGATCCCGATTTTTTAAAAGAACCATTCTGCCTCCAGCACTTTCGCACCTGCGGTCCCTTGACTGCTTCTGCGGTTCTGCAGGTGCGAGCCACACCACCGCTTCTGTTGTTTCCTCCAAGCTCCCTTTTTCCGCTTATGCGCCCTCTCATCCGTAAATATGGTTCCGCTTAAGCGGCTGCTCGACCGTATCTGCGGTTCCCTTCACTTCTGGTCCACACTGCATCTGCGGCTCCTCTTTGGTGTATAAATTTGAAAGATTAATTTTCGTGCATTTATTATTTGGCGTATAATTGCACTTCATAATGTATTAATAGATAATTTATGGGAGCATTCTGAAAGTGGAAATTGAATATTTATGTAGTATTTAATCTGAATTTTATTATAATGTAATATATGTTGAATTATCTTGTATCTCAATGATTTACTTTTATTTGAACTATCCATTAATATATATAATCTATAATATTTTCTTACAAATTATATTATTTAAAAATTAATGGTACAAAATAATTTTATATTAAATTACATGTGATGAATGTGTAAATAGCCAAACAAATGATAAAATTTCTTTAATAGAAATAAAAAACTGAAATAAAATATAATAATATAATATTGAATAGAGAGAAGAAGATAAAATAAAATTTTTTTTTTGGAGTGAAAAATGAAATAATGATTGAAGCAATTTTACTCTATTTTGGAGGATAAAATGGAGGCAAGCAACATTTGGAGAATAAGGTCACTTGATTAAAGCTTAGCTCCGAGGCTAAACCTAACCCAGAATGTTGGGAGTACATTGTATACGTGAATAGTGATTCTCTCTAGGAAGAAGGGTGAATAGTGATTCCATCACTATTCATCAGGCATATTTTTCGAAATCCGGCGGTGGATTGTAGTAAACGTGGTCTCAAAATATCCCCCTTTGCATTGCAAACAATCTCAAGTTGGTTTCTTACCCAAATTCATAACCATTTATTCAAGATCTTAATTTTATTTTGCGAAATACTGTAGCTCGAAGAATTTCTCCATATTCTTCAATAATTTCAGTTCTTGTCAATTTTAATGAACATCGGATGAGACTCTGTAGAATTTTGGCGTCCATTTGTGAGCTTGGCAGCCATGACTGTGTTTATCTCTCCCCAGCCTTTGGCTGTGAGAGAGGTAATTCATAACGTTCTAAAAACTTTTCCAAAATAAAACACAAAGCAATCGTATGTTTCAACTCTTCAAGCTAAACAGTCTACTCCATAAAAACTAGAGTTGTGTCCAGTTATCGTCGAGCATGGTTAAGCTGTAATTCAATTCACTAAGGAAGAGGTTATCAACTTCATTAGGGAAGAAGGATTGCATCAGGCAGCTGTTATAAAATTTTCTTATGGCAGACATGATCTATCAGAAGTGCAAAGAATATTTTCGTCGCAATTTGATGTTCAAGGTCAATGTAACATTGGGAAGTTGGAGTTTCGTCACCTGTTAATCAGGTTTGATCTCTTCAATGATTATGTTCATTTCCTTTCAAAGTCGATTGGATATCTTAAATCCAAAGGCGACGAATATTTCTTCAGAACATTCCCATGGTCTTTAGAATTCAATCCGAAGGAGGAGACGTCGATGGCAATCGTGTGGATTTCTCTTCCAGGTCTGCCACCAAATTTTTTTGCTAAGAGGTCGTTAATGTCTATAGCCTCAAATGTGGGAAAACCTCTTGCTGTGGACAAGGCAACACAGGATAGAACGAGACCTAGCGCGGAAAGAGTTAAGGTTATAGTTGATATTTTGGATAAACATCCTAAAAAGGTCAAGATGCAGATTTTAGATAGAGTTTCAGGTAAATCTGTCGCGTTTCATCAAGAAATAGTGTTCCACAACCTGCCTAAGTATTATGCTTATTACAAGCATCAAGGTCACGATGAGAAGGCATGTAGAATTAAAAAAGAAAAAGCTTAAGCAAAGGTGGTGGCAGAGGAAAATTTGGACAGCGATCTGCCTGGTCTCGAGGTCGATGATGTTGACAAATTACAAAGGGATACTAGGGACTATCTAAATGCTAAAAGATCAAGACAAGGAGCTAAGAATTTACAAGAAAAAGATGGTAATTTCAGGAGTTGAAATAACAAAAGTCTCTCAGCAGACTTTACAAAGTGCAGAAGGAGTGACTGTGGAAAATAATGCAGGCGTGAAGGATGTTGTTGATCGAATTGATTCAGCTGGGCAAACTGGTATGGTAAAGGATGTTACGAAAATGACTGCTGATTTGAAGCCTACACAACCTACTGTGATTGATAGGGGTGATGCTGATCAACATGTAATGGCTAGGAGTGTTGTGGTTACTGGTGTATGAGATGAACCACATGCAGCAGTTCCAGTTGAGTCTATGGATGAGGTATTGAATTTGGAAAAAGGACCTCCTAAGCTTTCTAGAGATGTACCTTCTTCTACTATCTATGCACGATCATATGTGGCTACTGTTGGGGCAATGCATTCTACTGCAGATAGTATTACTACTAGTGCACAGGCTGGGCAGGTGGTTGTTTTTTAGGGTGAGGCATTAAATCTGAATTCAGCATCAGCTTTGGTTACTTCTGAGCATACCAAAACAGATGATATTCACAAAGGACAGAACCACTGCTGCAAGGTGCAGCAACTAGGAGGTGAGGCCAGGGAATACTTGAATGCTAATCTTGCGGGACGATGAATTGAAGGGGTTTGACCTAATGGGATTATTGATGCAGCTCAAATAACCTTCTCTGCTTCAAATGTTACACATGCAGAAACTCTCCCAAGGCCAAAGGGTGATTCTGCCCAGTTTTGTAAAATGCAATCTACTGTTCCATTGAATTTGCCTTCTAATGTTGTTACTGAAAAGATGGTATCAAATTTGCAACCTACTGATCCATCTAATGTACCAGAATCTGACAATACAAAAAAACATGAAGAGATGCTGATTGAGCAGTAGCAGATATTGCAGAATACTAACAATTAAAACACAATACAGTTTAATCAAGCAAATGGTACTAATTTGGAGGTTTCGGATATTTTCAGATCTTCTACGGATCCTACTGGTTTATCAGTTCAACCAGGGGAGAAGTCGACAGTAAGAAATTTACTTGATGCTTCAAAAAATCTTGGACAACAACATTGTAATGAACTGAATAAAGCAGCAGTTTTGGTTACTTCTGAGCATACCAGAAAAGAGGAAACTCACAAAGGACAGCATCTTAGCTGCAATGTGCAGAAGCTTGTAGCAGGGGAGGAAAATGTACCAGCTAGTGTAGATCAAATTCTTAAGACAATATGCAAATATCAGCAAGTCTTACAGATGATGAGGTTGCGCAGAACACATTTCGACAAGATACCTCTAATCAGCCTGATATGGTTCAACAAGGCAGTGTGACCTCTTCGATAGATACAGTAGCTGCAGTTTCTAATGAAGCATTTCTTCAGCGTGGTTTTGATTTACATCCTCCTGCTGCTACACAACAAACAAGTGAAGCTGCTCAACAGTCTGTAAATAACTGGTCATCTATGTCCAACAGAAAAGCAACTTCAAAAACCAAAAACAAAACACACAGCACAGATAAGAGTCCAGCTCTACATACAATTCCAAACTCATTTGCTGCACTTTCAAATGTCAATAATGAAGATGCAATCTTGACTGGAGAGAATATGCAGATGGCCAATGTGTTCTCCAATCATACCTTCCTCCAGTACACATGTGGAGACAAATATCAAAGATTATGGAGACCCATCAACCTCCACTGAAAATAAAAAACCAGTAATTCAAGTTAACATGAGGGACATGGTCATTAAATCGAAACTGTGGAAAGACCAACGAGATTTTGACGATGAAGAGGGCTGGGGAGAAGGACATGCTGGTTATTCATCTTCAGAAGACGACCAAGAGTTTGATGACGATAGTGCAGGAGAGGACATTGATGCTCAATTCAAGCCAAATTTTCAAAGGAAATCAGCGACAATCAATGGTCCTGCAAATCTGCAACCTGCAGCAAATACAAACAACAACTTGAACCATAATGCTCCAGAATATGTTCCACTAAATACTACAAAATCAGGCGAAACATCAGCTGTTGTTTGCAACGCAACAACACTGCCAACATCTGCCCAGAATCAGATTTTACCAATAAAATCAATCACTACTTTGGAGGAGAGGAAAATGTCGGATGCAATGATGCAACCTTCCCATAAACTACTGGATGCGAGGGCAGAAAGACATATATATGAAGAAGGGGAGGAAGAGGATATATTAAAGCAATACCGGGAAGACGCGTCAAGAAAAGGTGATTTATCACCAATGCATAATAAAACAAGTAAGAAGTCTCATGAAAAGGATAGAAGTTGGGACGGCAGGATGTTTGAAGACGTAAACATAAGGAGATCTCCAATGAGAAATGCAAAGCAAAAACATGTCACTCAAACAATTATTCCAAAGACCAATCGATCGAGGAACAAAACATGAATTTTGAAGTCATAGCGAGAAAAATTGTGGACGAAGACATTAATCTACAAATTAAAATTTTCACAAAATTGGAGAATAGAGAGCACCAAGATGGCTTCTTCAAATTTTTATTTTTCCATCTCTTTAGTATTATTCTATGTAATATCATCACAGAGCATGTTATAAACTCTGGGATGATCATACTTTTCTTAATTCTTGCCACTTCTTTCTTTTTACATGCTTGTTAGTTCATGAGGCTTTTATTGGCCTGCAAATCAGTTAATGGCGTGCAACCCGCTCCTTTTTTCATTTATCAATACCAATCATGAAGGAACCCCGACAAGGAAACAATATCTTAACAATAACATCCCGGAAAAATAACAATACTATACCAATAACATCCCAGCAAAAGAACAATAATATGACAAAAATATCCCAGCAAGGGAATAATAATATGACAAAAATATTCCGGCAAGGGAACAATAATATGACAATAATATCCTGGCAAGGAAACAACAATATGACAACAACATCCCGGCAAGGGAACAATAATGATAATCCTCATATGAAGCACAATAAATTATAACGGAGTCACAGCAATTACAATACAAGACTCACGGGCATATGCGACACCAACATATAGATACTCGTCACCATGCATATACGTTGTACTCAACAATTAGCACACAACAAATAAGATTCAACTAATAATCCCTCAAGCTAAGGTTAGACAAAAAACGTACCTCGATACCAGGAACATAATTCAAGCTTCAACTATCGCTTTACCTCTTGAGTCCGCCACTAACTCGCGCGTATCTAGCCACAAGTTACTTAATAATATTAATAAGTGCTAAATGAATCAATTATAATGCATGAAAATAAGTTTCTAAAGTTTTTCTTAAAGAAGTCAAAATTCGACCCCGGACCCGCTTGGTCCAAACCCGAAATTCGGACCAAAACTCGATTACACATTCACCCCCGAACCCGAATATATAATTGATTTTGGAATATGACCTCGATTTGAGGTCTAAACACCCAAATTTTAATATTCTTAGGTTTTATCCAAAATTTCCAATCCCACCATGAAAATCCTAGATTCTAGGATAAAATATTGTAAAAGGAAGTTAAAGAGTAAAGAAAATGGGTAAGAAATCACTTACTAATATCTTGGCGAAGAATGGTTGTTTGAAAAATCACTTCTTATGTATTGGGGTTTTGTAAAATGAAAAATAACTGAAAATCCCCTTGAAATATGCCCTCTCAAACCTCTTGTGTGGACTACAAAAAAGGATTGCGGCCGCGGAGCTCATAAGGTTTGACTGCAGTAACATGATTTAGTAGTTTGGCCATAACTTTTTATACAAATGTTCAAATTATGATTTCTTTACCATTCGGAAAACTACACACGAGGGGCTACAACTTTCATTTTAGAATCATCTCAAAATTCCTTGTAAATCAAACAATATAGGCTTCTGAAGTCGGACCACCGAACCTATGCAGGCCGCACAAAATCAAGTGCGGCCGCAAAGCCCCCATCACGGACAGCACAAAATCAATACGGACCGCACTGGCGAGTTCGGAGACTTGCACTTCTCTAAAGCTGTAACATCCATATTTTAAGCCTAAGACATCTCGGAACCTACCCGAAACTCACCCCAGTCTTCGGGAGTCCAAACCAAATATTCATACTAACTCAAAAATATTATATGGACCTACTCGTGCGATCACATCATCAAAATAACATTAAAACATGGATTAAACCTCAAAACTCATCATTTTCATCAAGAACACTTAAAGTTCATCGGAAGTCCAACTCACGTTAAATAGACTCCATTTTTTTTACCAAATTTCACAGTTATTATTCAAATACTATAACAAGTTTGTACCGGGTTTCAGATTCAAAATACGGATCCGATACCAATGGTTTCAAACACTAATTCTTTTCTTCATTACTTGGATAATTCAGCAAAATAATTTCTTTCAATAATTAATTTATATGGCTTGGGACCTTGGAATTCATTTCCGGGCATACGCCCAAATCCCATATTTTACTGCGGACCTCCCATGATCATTGGAACACGGATCCGGGTCCGTTTGCTCCAAATGTTGACCATAGTCAACCAAAAATAAAAATTTTAACTGTAGAAATTTCTATTTCTCATTGTTTTCACATAGAAGACTTTCCGGATATATGTCCGGACCACACACAAAAATCAAATTGAGGTAAAAGGGAGGTTTTTAGGCCTCGAACAATACACTAAATTTATTTCTAAAACAAGTGATGATCTTTTGGGAAGGTTATCACATTACATATTTGCACAAAGAATCATTTCGAGTCGTTATTTAACTTTTGTCCAAATTTAAATAAATTTGCAAGAATAGATCGGTTACCTACTTTATTTATTTTATAATAGAAGCCTTTTCAAAAACTTACAAACTTGTTTTGGAATAACAATATCTACTGTACTATGCTCAAAACAGCTTTCAACCAAAGGAACATTAGAAATAAAATTATAATTTCAAACTCTTTTTGGAATCACTTTCAAAGGTTGCTTTTTTCTTGCTGTAATTCCCATACTCTCATCCATGTTCATGGATTTAGGAGTAACATTACCAGGAAGCTCCCAATTGAATTCATGTAGCAACGATCCAAATGCGAAATGCATCATACGATGACCTAAAGAAAGGCCAACGCACATCCTTCTTCCTGCACCAAATGGAATTAACTCGTAATTCTGTCCCTTAACGTCTATGTTTGAGCCAAGAAACCTCTCAGGTTTGAACTCAAAAGGATCGTCCCAACATTCAGGATCTCGTCCAATTGACCAAGCATTTACCAATAATTGAGTGCCTTTTGGTATGTTGTACCCCATGAACATTGTATCTTGAGTTGCTCTTCTTGGAATCAAGAAAGGTAGGGGAGGATGTAAACGTAGCGATTCCTTGAGCACGGCTTGCATATAAGGTAGATTGTCAATGTCACACTCTTCAAACTTCCTATTTGGGCCTACTACTTCTGAAATTTCTGCTTTTAGTCTTTCCATTGCTTCTGGATTTCGCAAAAGCTCAGTTAATGCCCACTCCACACTACTGCTAGTCGTCTCTGTTCCGGCTAAAAAAAATTCCTATAATTTCATATATAGAGTAAAAAATTCAGGATAAGAGTAGAATTTATGACTTAAACGTATTAGAAAAACATATATCCAAATTGATACATATACATAAACATAACGGACCAAATTCAAGTCCAACTAAACTCAGAAGAGCAATCATTTAGGGGATGAATTGAATATATTAAGGACCATTATATGCAATTTGGCCAATTATGCATATAAGAAATAGCCCAACATACCAAATAACCAAATCGAAACCAAAGACACACACACACAAAAATTGAACCGACCTAGCTCCGGTTCAGTAATTCGGTATTTACAAAATTAAAATCGAAGTTCCGAATCAAAGTTCTTAAAATCGAACCGAGGCATCAAATTATCTACTCCTACTTACATATAAGAAGCATATATTGTTATAGTCCATTTTACAATCTACAAGGGTTCGTGCAAGAACCACACCCCAAATATGTAATATAGACAGCATATCCTAATGCAAGCATTAATGGCTGCTTCCACAGCTCGAAGTGTAATCTATAGGTCACACAGACACGGAGATAACTTTATCATTGCTCAAACTTTACCTAAAATAGTAAAATAAGCCATTCGAAGGTTTTAAAAAACTTACCATTATAGTCATTGTGATCTCATGCTCTGATAATTTAGCTTGTTCATCTTTTCCAATGCCCTCAAAATCAAGCAACACATCTAACAAATCTTTCCTCTTTTCTCCACCTTTTTGTCTTTCTTCAATTCGTTCCTTAAGATATCCAAAAGTAATTTCTTTAGCCTTTCCCATGTCACGTTCCATTTTCTTTCTTAAACCTTGTATGTCAAACCTTTTAAGACATGAAAATATGTCTGAAATATTTGGAACACCAGCCCACTCCATAATTCCAGTCATGGCTTTAAAGAACTCTGAACCTTTTCCTGACTCCGGATCCGCTAAGTCCTTAGACAATATCAAATTACCTAGCATATTTCTTTTTTTCAAATTAAACTGCAATCACAAAACAACAACAACAACAACCCAGTATAATCCCACTAATGGGGTCTAGGGAGGGTAATATGTACGCAGACCTTACTCCTACTCGGGGGCAGAGAAACTGTTTCCAGGAGACCCTCAGCTCAAGACTGCAATTACAAAACAAATATAAATAAAGTGACTACAACTTGTGTATCGACTTACCTAGTATATTAAACGATGCGAGGAAGACATAACGTGTTACTTCAATCCCATTTTGATTAATATCTTCCAAATTCGATTGTTTTTCGATCCATTGAAGCATTTTATCCATGGATTTTCGCCTAATTTGCACGGTTTCATTGATCCTTTTGTTAACAAACATTTCCACGGTGCATATCCGCCTCTGCAATCGCCAATAATTGCCATATGGGGCTAAAGCCATTGACCCTCGATAGAAATTATGTGCAAGATTGACATCAACTATGTTCCTGTCTGCAAAGGTCACATCATGGCTCTTGAATAATTCAGCAGATGCCTGCAGGGGGGAGAAACTAATTATAGTTACACGGGTTCGACAGTGAAAGCAGAAATTTCGCAAAAGTGTTCAAAATTTAATATACTCAATATAAGTTTCTGCATATACAATATAATTTTTCGATGAAGGACGTCTGGTTGATCGGCCTTCAATTTATGTGGCTAAGCCACCGGAGTTCGACAGAACCAAATCATGTATTTGTATTAAAAGATCATTTAATATGTATAAATAATCTATTAAGAACTCAATAAGCAAAATGGATGGTTATTCGCAACCCGTAAACTAAACATTCTGAATCCACCTCTAATTACCTGTGCTGTTTGAACAACTATTGTGGTCATTGAGGACCCAATCTTTAACCATACAACAGGGCCATATTTTTGTTTCAAATTGGCAACTTTCTTGTATGGCTCTGATCCAGCAAGCTCAAACATGTTACCAACAATTGGTAAACCAGGAGGACCTGGAGGTAGCTTTATGTTAGAGAAAGATGATTTCTTTTTGGTAATTAAGAGGATTAAAGCTGGTAATAAGATAATTATTGACCAAAAAATGTAGCTCCATTCCAACTCCATTTCTCTAGATTTTGGAGAAGAGAAGATTGAGTCTTTGCTTGTTATTTTGTGCAAACTTAATGTGGTGTCATTTAAATTAGCATTTATGAGGACACTTTAGCTATTAGTGCATCCATATTGAAATATTCTAGAGTACAAAGTCGACTTTCTTGACCTAGCAAACTGACTTTTGGTGTCTCAAATTTTTTATCCTACTTAATTTCTTTTCTGATTTTTTTAAAGATTTTACGTCAATTTTTAAATGAAACGTTAAAGTAATGCCACGAATACAATAATTATATGGGACCTACTTTTACTATTCTTATATAAATTTGTTCTTTAGTTTTCAATTAAACAAACATACAGTCTTGTTTTCCAATAGATGCTCAATAGTTTATAGTTTCCCTTAGTCCGCTTTAATTGACTTTTTTAGTTGTTTTTATATATATATTAAAAATTTATATTTTAATAAGTATTAATTAATAATAAAAATAATCATGTTAACTATTATAATCTCTTTAATTTATTTATTAGAAATGTATGAGGCAAAAATGTGGTTCGCCTCGCCGCCACCTAAGTGAGTACGCTCCACACAATGGGGCCGCCCTTAGAGCCTTTCCAATCAGATGAGCACGGCCCGTCCAAGGGCGTCCTGATCTATTGAGCAGAGTAACGACATCGTTTTGAGCTAAGCTTCTATCGTACAAAAATCCACCAACCCTTGTACTTTACTTTTCATGTATTTCGAGAAAAGGTCTCCTAGGATATAAAAGGGACCTAAACCTTGTAATTGGGCAGATTGTTTACTCTGAATATACCGACTCTCTCTCTATCACTATTGTTATCAAACTCTCTCTCTCTCTACTGTTATCAAGCTAACTTCTTCACATTTCTGTATCTCTTTTCAACAACATAAACTCTCTATTATCTGATACACATTAAGGATCTACCACGATCCTAATACGATAACCACTTCTAGGACTTATTATACTTGATTGCGATTTGCCCCCATATCTTTTTGATTGTTTTTTAGCTTATAAAGTGCATAAATCTTTTGAGCAAAACAATTTGGCGCCGTCTGCGGGAATTTCGAGAATCAAAATTATAGTTTGTGCCTAGAAAACTACCGACAACCATCCATTACATCACACAAACAACTATGGTTGACAACTGTGCGAAACGGAAAGCGATAGATGGAGTTGGGATCAACCTCATGGATTCACTCAACGAGGTAGATAAAAATAATATCTTAAATGCAACCCCAGCACCATGATGAGCATAGGAACCCCATCTCCTCCACCCGCAGATCCGACGGAACCGCGAGAAAGGGGAGCTTGTACATCTACATCTAAGGAAGCACCCTTGGAAGTCAAACAGTTACTGAAAGAATGGCTCGCAAGTACTCTGAACGATTTGGTCGAAAAGCCGCCATAACGTGGCATAGGACGCACGCCAGTGATGGATCTCACCGTGATAGAAGATGAACCCGAGGTCGTGCGAGCAAACAATGCACTCGAAGAAAGTCAGACCAGCAACGATGCGCTCACAGCCATACTTAGAGAAATGGAAGAAATGGAGCAAGAAAACTAGTCACTCCGCGATCAAATGAAAGAACATCAAGAAAGAGTGGGCAAGATCTCGGGCGCTCCTAAGTTATTACCAAAGCGCGACGTAGGGAGGTTCGTAGAACAACCTTACACAGAGGAGGCCGTACCATACCTCATCCCAAAGACCTTCAAAATTCCCCCTATCTGAGGGTGTACGATGGGACCACCGATCTTGAGGACCATTTGATCCACTACGTCACGGCTGTGAAAGGAAACGATTTGTTGAAGGAACAGGTACCGTCAGTACTTCTAAAGAAATTTGGTGAGACGCTGACCGGTAGAGCGGTTGTATGATACTCCCGACTACCGGCCAAAGGTATCTCCATGTTCGAGGAAATGGCAGACAAGTTCGTCACAGCACATGCGGGAGCGAAGAAGTCGGAGACAAGGGTCAACGACATCTTCGCCATTCGGCAAATTGTGGTATAAGGGCTCAGGGACCTCCTGTCAAGATTCAACAGAGTCAGATGAGCCTGTCGAAAGTTTCAGAAGGCATGGCAGTTGCCGCTTTCAAGAACGGGCTAAACAGGGACGGCTCGAGGGCGACCAAGAAGCTGCTAAGTCACCTCATGAAATATCCCCCTACCACATGGGAAGAAATTCACAACGCATACTGCACTGAGGTACGAGCAGATGAGGACGATCTCAACGGCCCTATCCGGCGGCTAACAACAATACTTCCGGAGACCAGGAGGGACCGACGCAATGAGGGACGACGAGAGAAAATCTCGCATCCCAATAGGGAAAGGCACCAAACGTATATCATATCATCCAATCCGCCGCCACCCAGGCACGCAGATGCACTACAGCAACACGTCGCCCCCTGCGAAACGAACGAGGTATGCCTCCTTTACTATCTGCACATAACTTTTGTGTTTCCCCTTCAGAGGTGTTGATACCCTATTTTTCCTATATATTTTTGTACCAAGAATACTTTCAAAATAGCTTGTGAATGCATATATAAGCACCCACAAAGGGTTAGTATTTTTTCTATAATTGAACAAGCATCTTAATACTAATTTAAACTTATTGTGTACTATAAAATTCAATATTTAACCTCAAATCTTGTTATTTAATAAATGATTTATTTTATTCCCTCATTTACATAAAAATATAATTTATGTAATTTTTACAGGATTTTACAAATCCATTAGGTATTTTTAAACTAAAATTAAGTAAATTGCAATTTTAGCCTATTTCTCGACTTAATAAGTATTTCAAGTACAACATCGTTCCTGATATTTTTAGTTGCTTCCTAAATAAATTTTATTAACATAGTAATTTAATTGGATTTTTACAAAATTGTTTACTATTTTTTTTATAAATTTAAATTGGGAAAATGACTATTTAAATTATAGCCCCTTTCTAGTTCAATTTTGGCCCAAATTCTACCCCCAGTTAACCCCAATTACATTACCCAATGCCCAACCCACTCGACCCAAACCCGTTCAAACTAACCCGACCCATTTTCCCCTTTTAATCGTGGCCGTTGATCACTCAAATCAACGACCCACGTTTCAACTTACCAAATTAAACCCCTAACACCCCTAACCCTACATTCATTCTCCCAAACCAGCCGCCTTCACTCCCTAAATGCTCTCTAGGTTCTCTGAAAACCCTTGTTGCCTCCTGCTCACTTCACTGGCGTTCATGGCCGAACAAGCCCTAAAATGCCTTCATCCGTTCACTCTTCACCTCTTCTGGTCCTTGGGTTCGAAGATCGGAGCTGTATTTCGAGGGTGGTTGGACCATAGGTCCTCCAATGGGTTTAATAGCTGTGTCCAGGCTTTTTTCGGAAAGTCTTAAGGCTCCGAGTCCTTTGTCGGCTCCGATGAGTCCATTCCAGGCTTTTCTCGATGCTTTGAGACCTTTCACTGAAAACCCTAATTTCTCGAGGTTCTTCTCTGTGTTTACTTTTACTATTCTTTCTGAGTCCTAGTTATTTTCTGAAGATTTTAAAGTATTTCTCATCTTTTCTTCACCTATTGCTCGTTTTCAAACGGTTTATCTTTTTAAACATAGAGTTGCTACGACTTTCCATGATTTCTCTACTTTCTTTGCTATATTTGTTACTGAGTGTTCTTCTCTATGTCTTTGCTATGATTTTAGGCACTTTCCACGATGACTCTAAGGTGTTTTACTTTACTGTTGTTTTCTAGGATTTTCAGTTCAAATATTCCATGCTTTCTGTATAATGTTCTGCTTTTGTTCATTTTCATCTATTATACTCCTTATGTTCTAATTTGTAACGAAAACCCTAATTTCTAAAGGTATTTTTCATCTTTCTTTCTCTGTGAAACCCTAACCGCCTAATTATTTTCTTGTGTGTTTTTCCGATTTTTATATGTTCTAACCTATACCTCTTTTATATTGTCACATTTCCCCTTTTCTGAAACCCTAATTGGAAAACTTAATTTGGAACAACTGTCTGATTCTCTAATTAACCCCTATTTTCTGACTAATTTCGAATCAACTAATATCTCGATTCCTTGATTTTCTAATTGATTACCTGCCTTATATATTTACCCGTGTAATTTTCAAGCTCTTTACATATATATATTTACCATATACTCTGTGATTGGTACTTGATTTTTCTTTCAAAAATTAAACCAAAGTTTATTTATTTCCAGCTGGTTCCTTAATTAAAGGGAACCTTTTCCTTAATTATGTATGATTGGTACTGCTGAATATTTTCTTGCCTTACGTGTTGCATCTCTTTCAAACTATAAATAGGCCTTCACTTTTTCTCACTAGGACACACTGAAACACACGAGTTCCCTCTACTCTTGCTCATTAAAAACTCTCTGCTTTCTCTCTCTTCTCTGTTACTTCCTCTCTCTTGCTAAAGATTAGCCGGCTGAAAGCCAAGGTAATTATAAGGATTCTCTTTGTTTTGTTACTCAAGTTTGCACTGGTAGGCTCCTAACTTCATTTATTAACTTTCAAGTATCTGTTTGTTCTCTCCTTTTCTTTGTCTTTTATGTTATTTCAGTTAAGCTTGCATGTTCAATCCCTTTCTCCTTGTCCCCTGGTCTGTTTGGTTGTTTCAGTTAATTCATTTGAGTGCTAGCATGTGTAATTTCCTCCCCCCTTCCCCTAGTTTGTCATGATACCTCACCTATTTTGTGTACTTCAGTTAAGTTTCATGATAATTCCCTTCCCCTTGTCCCCTTGTCTTTTTGTGCTCAGGATAATCCTGAACCCTGATCCTTAATCCCTATTCCCTTTCCCTTTGGTTGCGTACATTCAATTTATTAAGTCCGGCATGTTAAATACTTTCCTTTGCTTGTGCACTGCTTCAATCTAATCTTGTCTGCTAAGTGTTTTTATGTGATTCTCCTCTCCCTTTGCTCCTTGTTTGTATATGAGTTGTTCTGGACAAGGGTGGCACCTTATTGCCATTTCTAGTCTAGAACTAAGGCTGTCAATAGCCTTTACTCAAAGCAATCCCATCCACATCCCCTATTTTATGTGTTTGAGCCTTGACAAAGGCTTGTTGGTGTCCTAATCACCACTCAGACCCTTGTCTGACTTGTTTACAAGTATGCTCTTGTTTGTTAACCCTCGTAAGAAGTCCGGGGTGTGCCAGTCTCACTCAAATGGCTGGGCATGACCACTTCATATGATGGTCTTCCTCTAGTCCATCACCTTTATATTTTTTCTTAGTTCTTTAAGTTCTACCCTTTCTGGTAAGCCATTCTTAGGGACCTTGGAGTCTCCTCTGAACTCGGATGCCTTAGGGTAGGTAATTCCACACTTGCACTATTCCAATTAGAGTGTAAGCAATGCCTGGGTTCCATTGCTTGGAACTTTGTAACACTCTAAAAAGAGAAAAGCCTTGGATCTTGGGAGCTCGGATATGGTAAAAGGCATATTGTTGGACATTAAAGCTACTTCGAGATTCCTCGGGCCTGTTATAGCTGATGATGTATTTTAATTGCTCGTTTCTTTTAATGTTCTTTTCCTACTCTGCCCAGATTTGTACTAATTTGTAATAAAGAACTCGGGGGTGTAGTGAAAAGGGACATGGGAGGGGTTTACTTTTCTTGCATTCATATGGCACCCATGCTTATAGGTTTGCATCACTTACCCTCTCTACATGCTTCTCATTATTGTAATAACATCATATAGAAGACATGCCTATAAGTATTTACTTTCTTGCCTCAAATCCATATAGAAAACATGTCCATAGATTTTACTTCATGGCATCCATCTCATACAGTTACCAAGTTCGTAAGTTTCACTGTTGCATCGATATCGTGTAGATACCATGTCTATAAGCTTTTCATTATTGTATCAACTCCATTATTGAAATCATGCCTATAGGTTTGCATTCTTATATACTCATATAGAAACCATGCCTATAGGTTTGCATTCTTATAATCCTCACCTAGATAGTATGCCTATAGGAATTATATAAGCGCTAGGCAAAACGGTAGGTCGTCTAAATATGTAAAAGTGGTAACAACAAGGGCTAATAAGTATGTTTTAAGTCCAAACTCATCTAATGCTTCAAACGTTTTTCTGATTACTTTCAATCGGGCCCAGGTCTGCCCCTTTTACAATAATCTCTACCTGTAAACATCCTTTAAGTGCTAAGTCTATGATATCAATTGTTTGTCTGCCTAAGTATAATGCTTTGAGGTCTTTCAAACTTCCTATTTTGCATCTCTGTTGTAATCAAACAGTTCGCCTAACTCACATGCCTTTTATAAACTTTTCTGCAACTTTAAATCTTTGAACAGACTCCTATCTGAAATTAAATGTCTTCTTCCAAAAGTCTACTGGTTTTCTAAATCCTGTCAACTCCTAAACGGGCCCGGGGAGCTCAAGCAGATTTTTATCACCCTCTTATATGTTAAACTAATCTGTCCGCCCTTCTAATCTCGTTCAAAAGACCAAATCAGTAATTGAAGTCATGCTAAACTATGTGCTCTGTGTTATGGTGTTTAATTATGCCTTTAACGGTTTACTTGTGTGCCCTTTATATGCTATATGTTTTGACTGTCGCTCTAGTGTTTTTACCTTTGAAAACTCCATATATATACCCTATCTCTTTCTTCCCCCTTCTTAGGATTAGAAGTCTGAATACCCCAGGACTAACAGGTTGGGACGAGTATTAGCATGCAATAAGTAAACGATACCAACGCGTTTAAATACCTTAACGGGGTGGGAAGGGTAGAATATGGAGATGATGACGATGCGATAATATCATAGAGGAATCCCTCTTTGGGAATATGTGCGAGATATTGCATCAAATGATCCATATTATAGTTAAACCTAGGACCCTTCTTTTCACTTGTTTTATTAAATGCCTTCTTCTATTAATGCTTTTCAAACTAGTCCTCTCTTATTTCAAACTTATGTCCTTTTCTAGCTTTTAAGTTATGTGAATACATATGCACTTTATTTGTCTACTTGCGTTATCTTCTGTTAAAGTGACAATTAGCATGGCCGGGAATCACATTTGTGGATCTTGAGGGGTGCCTAACACCTTCCCTTTGAGATAATCTCAAGCCCTTACCTGAACTATGGTTTTCTCTCAAAATACTCCTCTCATCTTTAAAGGTGTCCTAATGTACTATAATCATTAGGTGACGACTCTTCAAATTCCATAACCCAATTCCCAAACGGGGATGAGAGTTGTTTTGCCCATAATGTCGTGAAACCCATTTCGTGTATAATGCGTCCTAAGTAGTTGGGGATGTCAACTACATGTTAGGAGAAATATTTAAACTTAGCCCGACAAGTGGCAAAAGTTGTAGACGACAAGTGTCATGTGCTGTCAAGTTTAAGGGATGCCTATATTCTATTTATATGGCCTTTAACTTAGGCAGAAGTATGTAGAATTTCGTGTATTATTCTATGTGAGAAACAAGAATGAAACGTGATGGTTTCTAAGTGTTTCAAAAGGGGCTAAGGTTTGGCTTGGGCAGACCTTAGTGTTGGCTAAGAACGACTTGGTTCTTTGCCAAAACTGGGCTGTGAGCGAAATGTGTTCATAGCAAGTAAGAGGAAATTTCGTGTGAAATTCTATGTGGGAAACAAGAAAGAAACGTGATGGTTTCTAAGTGTTTCAAAAGGGGCTAAGGTTTGGCTTGGGCAGACCTTAGTGTTGGCTAAGAACTACTTGTGTTCTTTGCCAAAAGTGGGCTGTGAGCAGAATGTGTTCATAGCAAGTAAGAGGGAATTTCGTGTGAAATTCTATGTGGGAAACAAGAAAGAAACGTAAGAAACGTGAGGTTTCTAAGGTTTCAAAAAGGGGCTAAGGTTTGGCTTGGGAAGATCTTAGTGTTGGCCAAGAACGACTTGTGTTCTTCGTCAAAGGCGGGCTGTGAGCGGACTAATAGTTCATAGCAAAGTGAGGATCCTTTGTATGATTTTGTTATTAATGCAAAGGTTGGGATTTTCCCGTATATGTGCGTGTTCGTAATTATTGAATTGCTGCTTGAAAATCGTTTAAGGCCAAACTTGTTGAAAATTGGCAAAGTGTTTCGGAAAGGTTGAATCAAGCAGGGGACTTGACTGCCGCGCGGGTGTGATTTTGTACTTGATCAAAAACGCCCTCGTGACATTAGGGATGGTGCGAAGATACAGGGGTGGTGTATAGAAGACGAGATCGGGGGGGTTGTTTCTGTTATGGAAATCGGCACACACACGCCATTTGAATATGACTTGTACACACTATGTCCACGTAAGATAACTTGCCGCCACATAAGCATAGTCAATGGTCAAAGATATTTATTAGTTATAGGTTTCACGAGTTTGAGTGTTTAAATGGTAAAGACTAAAGTTTGTGTATCGGCTTTCAAAAGGCCTACAAGTTTAAGTGGCCAGGAAGCCATTTCGCCTTAAAATTTTATTTTACATCACATAAAACCTTTTTATTTTTATTTTAGTTACTAGTGAAATCTCTACTATAAAAGTATATTTTTTTATAAGAAAATATATTTTTTGAAACACGTGTTTTGCACGTCATAAATGGTGCATATCATATGAATTGTGCAACATCTATCTTATAACTTTTATTGTGTTATAAACTAAAGCAAAAGACAAGAACAATAGAGCAAGAACAATAGCAATAGAGAGAAGAGTAGAGAGAGTTCTTCTTATTGTGTTGAGAGGGGTGAATTACAATGGTAGAGAGCACCTCTATTTATAGGGAGGAGGAAGATCTTGCTACCAATAATAGGACTCTAAAATCTCTCTAATTAAATACATTAAAGACATTCACCTTAAATAGAAGTGTAAGAATCTTCTATTTCATAACACTCCCCCTTGAATGTCTATTCAATGATGTGCCTCGCTAAAACCTTAAAACAAAACCCAATGGGAAAAATTAAAGTAAGGAAAGAGTACACATGTTTGAATATGCGCCTATTGGTTGCCTCGTTAAAAACCTTGCAAGGAAAACCCAATTGGGACAAAACCTTGTAAGGGAAAAAGAGTGCAACGCGCATTAACTCCCCCTAATGAGTACATCAATTTATATCCTTGAGCATTTGCATTCCAACCTTGTGCATCATCTTCAAAACGATCTTTGGTAGATATTTGATAAATAAATCAACCATGTTGACTTGAATAAATATTCCGCACCTTGAAATCATCACTCTTGATAGATATGAACATCTTCATATAATGTCGTGGAATAGCTCTTCAATATCTCCATAGATGCATTCTCAATGCCATCATGCTTATAGTTATAGCAAGATACATATGTACACAAATTGTACTTAGGATGTGGTACTTCAGGACCAAGAATTGCATATGCTTCAAGCAACTTAAATCTTTCAAGTTAAGTCATGTAAGTCACATAATAGACTTTAGCTGCATATCAAAGTTTCATGTCATGCTAAACAAATAAGGTATCGAAAATTGATTATACATACCTTTGACTTTATAGTTTCAAGCATATGAACTACAGGTTCAAAGCTACATGTCTTTCATATGGAATCAATTCTTCTTGAATTGTATCTCTTCCATTTAGTTGCTTTCTTTGAGTCAGCAAATGCGTATAGCATGCTTTGCAATATGTTGCAATTGCATTTCCCTTTTTATGAACTACAGGTTCATATCATGATATTCGGGGATATACATATACAAATGAAAATTCATCCCATGTAACACTTTCTCAAGTGTTTATCATGTCTCCCCCTCATGTTAGTAAAACTAACATGTTTCCTCAACTTTGGAAAATCATCTTTGTGCATTATGTCAATATACACAGTACCTTAATAATAAGATGAAATTATTTGGTTCCTGACCCTGAACCACTTGTGAGGGGAGAATATACTCTCGTATACAACTTATATCAAACTGATATATATATAACTTTTCATATACAAATTACCCCGCTACAAGTTGTAGTAATAGGAGAATCAAAGCCTTCCTTTATTTATAGTCTCAATATCATCAATCGCCTTCGCGTGTACTTTTGGAAACTGGATAAGTTTCTTTGAGACTTACTACAGCACAATACTCAATTGTGTTTCTCCAACATAGTAATAATTGGCTCTTCGAGAGCTCTCAATTAACTTTGTACTACCACAGGTTCATCAACATCCGTGTGGTGAATATCTTTCTTAAAGAGAAAGTTATACCATTATGGTCATGTCAAACTTATATGCAAGATATGTTTCTTGCATTATCGTTGTCCTTTAATAGTCATATTTCCAAAATACTTTGGCGTACAATAGGTACGCGACCAACGATCATTCATGCCATATATCATCTCAAACCTCCTTCTAGGGGTGAGGGTGGTATCATCTCAAGCCTCCTTCTAGGAGTGAGTGTGGTATATTCAATACCAATTTCATGTTCATATTCTTCCAACATTGAATATGTATTTGTGAATCACATTCACTTCGAGGATATGTGATTTTGTTATCCTTTTCAAATCTATAAATGCTTCAGGCATTTGATTTGCTATTCTTTGCAAATGGATAATCTTTTGTGCCTCTTTCTTTCAAATAGAGGTATGTGGATCAAGATGAGATAATGATGCATTTTTCCACAAAATTTCCCGTTTGGTTTCACCAACTTCTCCCCCTAATTTTGGGAAAAGTGTCTCATCAAATTGACAGTCTGCAAATAGTGCAGTGAACAAATCTCCTGTCAATGTTTCGAGGTAGCGAATAATGGAGGACGCGTCAAACTCAACATATATTCCTAACCTCCTTTGCAAACCCATTTTGGTGCGGGATGGCGGTGCTACAGGCACATATACTGCGCATCCAAAGCTTCTTAAATGGGATATATTGGGTTCATGACCCAAAACCAATTGCAATGGGGAATATTTGTGTCAATTCGTCAGTCAGAGACGAACTAGCATTGCTGCATGCAACATGGCGTGACCCCAAACCGAAGTGGGCAGCCGACGAACTAGCATTGCTTCATGCAAAATAGCGTGACCCCAAACCGAAGTGGGCAGCCGACAAACTAGTATTGTTGCATGCAAAATGGCGTGAACCCAAGTCGAAGCGGGCAGCTGACGAACTAGCATTGTTGCATTCAAAATGGCGTGAACCCAAACTGAAATGGGCAGCCTCGTTTTCATGAAGAGTTCAAGATTATTCTCATCTATTGTCTCAATATGATATCCATTTTGAATGATATCTTTAAAACTCAACAAGTTCCTTTTAGACTTGGAGGAGAACATTGCATTCTCTAAGATAGATTCTCAAAACTCAACAAGTTCCTTTTAAACTTGGAGGAGAACGTTTTGATTGATATCATTAAAACTCAACAAGTTCTTCTTAGACTTGGAGGAGAACATTTCTCAATGATTAACGTCATGCCTTTGGGCAGAGTTAGATTTGCTCTTCCGGAGCCTTCAATCAATTTACTACTTCCATAGATTGTAGTAATGTTTGCCTTACACAATTACTCTTCTTTTCTTTGAGTATTGTATGTGTAGTACATGAATCAACTAGGCAAATACTTTTACAATTGGACGTTGGTCCAAGTTCGCTTTGTGAGATATCTATATTTGCTATCCCATAGTTTAACATACAAAAGAAATACACGAACATAAGAATAAACAAGTTCAATTCTTTTGTGTCACATAATATTTTCAAAATCTGCTACTAACAGTTGGCTAACAAAATCAGATATGTTATCCATAATCAATTACTTTGCAGTTTGAAAATTTCAGCGTTTTTCATGAGACAATCGATTATTAAACACACACAATCGATTGTCGGAACATAGACAATCTATTGTTAGACATACACAATCGATTATTAGTTATTTTTGAAAAACTTCAGATCACACTGTTTAAGACAATCGATTGTTAGATATAGACAATCGATTGTTGGTCATTTTTGAAAAATTCCGGACCTCACTGGATAAGACAATCGATTGTCAAATATTTGACAATCGATTGTTGATCAATTCTGAAAAATTCGTTTTAGAGACAATCGATTGTTGATCATTGACAATCGATTGTTTTGCAGTTTTATGCGAAATATGAGATAACCGACTAGTTTTTCAGGCTAGTCGATTACCTCTACTGGAAAGAAAAGATATTATTGATATTTGAGCATATTGAGAACTAATACAAACATCATATCATGAACTAGCTAATACGAGCTAATACTAATGACTATTAGTTTATTCATTAACTAATACAAATAAATCAAACAGCTCCATCTTCTTTCATCACCGATCCATCATCGATTAGGTGGTCTATCTTCCCATCGGGTTGCTCAAAGAAGTCCGCCACATTCAAGTTGTCGTCAGAGACAAAATTCGTTATGGGGCGTTTACTCTTTCGAGATGTTTGGTAAAGGTCAACCATACGGCAATCCTTTGACCAGTGCCCGTTTCCACCGCAACGATAATATATAGTTTATAAACTATTTGCTTTCGGATTCTTATCGTATCGTGCTTGTGGCAGAGTGACCAACTTCATGTTGTCATCTCTCTTCTTTAAGCCTTTCCACAAGATGGGTGAATCCTTGATGTTGAGATATTCAATCTTCAAACTTTCATCAAGGTGATGGCGCAAGAAAATCAAGGCCTTCATACAGTTTCAAACCTTCATTAAGGTAATGGCGCAAGAAAATCAAGGCCTTAGCATAGTTTCAAACCTTCATCAAGGTGATGGCGCAAGAAAATCAAGGCCTTAGCATAGCTTTGGGTGGATGCACTTTTTCTGTCTTTAATGGCGTCTCCAAGACCCATAGCATCTAAGTGGATCTCATCATCCAACACCCATGTCATATAGTTCTTGCCCGAAATTTCGAGGGCAACGAACTTTCTTTTCATATGACACAATTACATCAAGAGCGTGTTCATACTTACGGGATCTTATTACGATTATCACATTCACTTCAGGGAATGGATCAAAATCATGTGCTTTACGCAAGCTGCTACCACATTCTCTAAAGGGAATGGAGCAAATTCAATTGGACGGAATTCTTTGTCACGTCCACATCCATTGATACCTTCATGGTAATTAGTCTTCTTTCAGACTTATCATATACTGCTTCCACATTCTCTAAAGGGAATGGAGCAAATTCAATGGGACGGAATTCTTTGTCACGTCCACATTCATACATGAATTTAATCATGGCAGGACATAGAGATTTTACCACTTCGTGTGGTTATAATTTCTCACAAACTCTATTAGAGTTATAATCAAACTTTGTATATAAAATTTATAGAATTCCAAGAATTTGAAAAGGAAAAGTAAATTACTTACCTTTAAGGTATACCAAATCTATTTTCAATGTTTTCTCCTTTCTTTCTTTCCTTTCTTTCTTTCTCTTTTCAATCTTTTTCGTTCTTTTCTCCTTTGTCTCATTGTTCTGTTTCCGTTTCTTTTCCTTTTTTTTCGTTTGTCCCTTTTTTTTTTTTTTCTTTCTTTTTCTTTTCCTTCTTTCTTCATTCTTTCTTTGAAGCAAAACCTTGCACAAACAAAAGTTAAGACAATCGAAAATTAAATTAGGAAGAGGGAAATACCTCAGATTTCTCGAGAATGGTTCTTGAGACGGTAGAGTCTCGTGCTGATAACGTATTATAAACTAAAGCAAAAGACAAGAACAATAGAGCAAGAACAATAGCAATAGAGAGAAGAGTAGAGAGAGTTCTTCTTATTGAGTTGAGAGGGGTCTCAAGGGATGATTTACAATGGTAGAGAGCACCTCTATTTATAGGGAGGAGGAAGATCTTGCTACCAATAATAGGACTCTAAAATCTCTCTAATTAAATACATTAAAGGCATTCACCTTAAATAGAAATGTAAGAATCTTCTATTTCATAACATGTTGTCTTTATTTTTCTCAATTTTCTTTTCCCATTGATACACTACCTTTCTTAATCACCTTCTGCTAGTTTTCATTAGAGAAAGTTTCTCTTTAAGAACTCATCTTTAATCCAAAAGGATACTTTTGAAACTTGTATTTGCATGTTTTATTGAATTTGTATCCATCCATTTTTTAACTCTTGTGATCTTTGTGCCTTTTATATTTCCCTTTTCCATTATTATACTTTCTTTTTTAGTTACCTCTCTTGTATTATGAGATCTCTTTTATTAAATATTATTTATTACTATAAAAAAACTCAAAACACTTTTGTTGCACATCATATACGATATATCCTATACAAATTTGCATGTATCCGTTGTTTAATATTATTGTTTTATTCTATTTATTTACGTTTTTCCACGTATACACGACCTGTCTCCTCCCATGTGCTTTAAATGTGACAGCTACGATGTATTTCACATGTACTAAATGAATCTTTTTGCGGAAACTTTTTTTTCTTAAAAGGACACTATTAAAATATATGTACTCCTTTATTTATCTCTTGCTGAATGTCATATTTCACGCAGTACATAGGATGTAACATATATACTTACCTATTTTTCGAAAATATGTTTTGTGCATAATTGTGTTTATCTTTTTCTTCGGAAACACATATTTTGCACAATACAAAGCATTTATCACATAAATATATACTCGTGTATTTCCAAAACACATATTTCGTGCAGTACATAAGATGTATCACATAAATATATACTCATCTATTTCTGAAAACATATGTTTCGTGCGGTATATAGGATGTATTGCACATAAATCTGTTTTCTGAAACACATGTTTTTGCAGTTAATACATAGGATGCATCGCACCTAAAATGTACTTAATCATTTCCGGAAAGTATCGCACATAAATCCATTTTCGAACCACATGTTTTGCACAACACATAGGATGTATCAGAAATGTTCTTACAGTATATAGGATGTATCGCACATAAATCCATTTCTGAAACACATATTTTGCACAGCACATAGGACGTATCACACATGTTTTGCACAAAACATAGGACGTGTCACACATGTTTTGCACAGTACATAGGATGTATCGCACATAAATCCATTCAGAAACACATGTTTTGCACAGCACACATAATGTATCACACATATTTTGTATAGTACATAGGATGTATCGCACATAAATCCATTTTCGAAACACATGTTTTGCATAGCACATAGGATATATCACACATGTTTTGTACAGTACATAAGATGTATCGTACATAAATCTATTTCCGAAACACATGTTTTGCACAGCACACATAATGTATCACACATATTTTGTATAGTACATAAAATGTATCGCACATAAATCCATTTCCGAAACACATGTTTTGCACAGCACATAGGATGTATCACACATGTTTTGTACAGTACATAGGATGTATCACACATGTTTTGTACAGTACATAGGATGTATCACACATATTTTGCACAGGACATAGGATGTATCACACATGTTTTGTACAGTACATAGGATGTATCGCACATAAATCCATTTCCGAAACACATGTTTTGCACAGCACACATAATGTATCACATATGTTTTGTATAGTACATAGGATGTATCGCATATAAATTCATTTTTGAAACACATGTTTTGCACAGCACATAGAATGTATCACACATGTTTTGTACATTACATAGTATGTATCGGATATAAATCCATTTCCGAAACACATGTTTTGCACAACATATAGGATGTATCACACATGTTTTGTACAATACATAGGATGTATCGCACATAAATCTATTTTCGAAACACATGTTTTGCACAGCACACATAATGTATCACACATGTTTTGTATAATACATAGGATGTATTGCACATAAATCCATTTTTGAAACACATGTTTTGCACAGCACATAGGATGTATCACACATGTTTTGTACAATACATAATATGTATCAGACATAAATCCATTTCCGAAACACATGTTTTGCACAACACATAGGATGTATCACGCATGTTTTGTACAGTACATATGATGTATCGCACATAAATCCATTTCCGAAACATATGTTTTGCACAGCATACATAATGTATCACACATGTTTTGTACAATACATAGGATGTATCGCACGTAAATCTATTTTCGAAACACATGTTTTGCACAACACATAGGATGTATCGCACATGTTTTGCACATTACATAAGGTATATCGCACATGCATATATATGCCATGATACCATTTCCACCTCAAGCTATCTTTGCTCTTCTTTAGATCCCCTTCTTTACTACTACACCACTTATTGCAACTATAAACAAGCTTCATAAATATATTCAACTTCTTATTTTCTTTGCATCCTCTGTTCCCTTTTCCCACCTCAATACTAGCTTTCACAGTTTCCTCTTCTGCTAGTCACCGTCGAACCTCACCACCAATAATTATCAACAAAATCCACTAGTAAATCACCAACTACATTCAATCCTTTCTGAGCCAAGTTCTCTAACCAACAAAGTTAAGAAAGTTTCTGTGCAGAACTTAATTATCAATCTTAAAAGCTTATGCTTTTGACCATATATGAGCAGAGAATAAAGTCTTCTCCAAGAGGAGTTATTGAACCATGCATAAGAAGTGGGAACAATGACTGTCTTAATTCTCCTAAACCTAAACCCTCAGAATGCTATCCTCTGGCCTGAATGGAAAGCTCGAAAACTAAGAGGGGCTTCTCTTTCATCTGTATCTTCTTATTCAGTGGAGGCTAAGCCAGGAAATTTATGGGCAAATACAGCAAAAGCTCATAAATGTGGACCAGTAATTAGCAGAAGCTGAGGTTAACAGAGAAGTAGAGAGCTTCTTCTGTCCAAGCCGCTACAACTTTGCTTGCTCACATGTGTACTGGATCTATACTGATTCTCTAAGCAGTTTTGCTTAAAAAATATCATCCGATAGTTTCAGATTATTCACATCAAGCGGAAAAAGGACAGTCCGGTGCACTAAGCTTCCGCTATGCACATGGTCCGGGAAAGGACCGGACCATTAGGGTCTATCATACGCAGTCTTAGCAGCCTGCATTTCTGCAAAAGGCTATTTCAACGACTCGAACCCGTGACCTCCTGGTCACATAGCAGCAACTTTACCAGTTACGCCAGAAAGCTCCCTTTTACCAATTCACATCAAGAAGACACTCCTAAAAAGAAGTTGCATGAGTTAAACTTGAAAGCAGGGAATGATTTACCATTCTAGTGCATAGAAATATATGGTAAAAAGCATACACGAGAGAGAGATACAGGAAGGAAACAATTTAACTGTAAGAGCTACTGAATATTGCTAAAAATAGAATTTCCCATTTTAAGTCGACGTATAATTTTGAGATATCTGATAGAGTAAGTAGGTTTCTTTAATTTTTTATTTTATTGGTAAAGGTGTTTTATAAATGTGTAGCAAGGGACTGCAGAATATTACAGAGAAAAGCCACATTACAAATTATAGAATGAGCTAAAAAAAATTGATCATGGCATTTATGTCATTTGCAGTTGCCATGTTATACCAAAAAAAGAGAGTAAAGAAATGCATATGTATTTAATGCTAATTAGAATCATTTTTGCTCTAAAAGATTTTTATGTTCCTTTCTTTCCATATAATCCACCAGATTGTAGGATGGAGTGAATTCAATGTTTTCACCTTGTGCTTTTCCAGCCCGTTCAGAATACCAGCATTGCATTAATATTGTAGTGGTCTTTGGCTATGTTGCGCGGACTCTCCAAAATAGCTGCCGCACCCGTGTCGGATCCTCCAAAAATACATTATGTTTGGAGGCACCGAAACACATCCATCGATATTTTCGGAGAGTCCGAGCAACATAGGTCTTTGGCATTTCCCGGCTACCTCTTCTACATTAAAAAATGCCAAATCTTCGTGGTGTAAGCGCAGTGAATGAAGATGTGATTAACAACCTCGCTTTGCCTTTCAAACAAAGTAACAAACAGCATCTGCTGCAAAAATTGATCCTCTTTTCTGAAGTTCTCTTGGGTTAGGCATGCTTTCTGCGCCATTAAGAAGGAGAATGTGAATGGTCGCAACTTACCAGGAAAGTTTTCTGATATCAAGTATCCCATAAACAACATCGCAGTTACCATCCAAGGATTCTACCAATTCCAGGTCCCCTGTTAATGTATCCCACCTGCAAGATGACTATTAGACAGGATTGTCGTTTATAATTCCACATCTTTCAGGCATTCAGAGGAACATACTCATATCTGCGATGTCGATCAAGACTCAAAAGCACGTCAAAGACAGTATCTCCACTAGCTTCGACAACAGCAACGGCCTTGACAAGAACTCCTTTACCAGTCTACAGGAAAGGAGAAGAGAGCAATGCCAGATAAGTTTTTGATTGTACAAATAAAATGCAGGATAATATGAAAGACCTTGAAAACGAGCAAGTCAGACAAGTTTTTGACTGTATAAATAAAACCCAGACAATGTGGAATCCTTGAAAATTTGCCTTGGCCATTTTTCAAATAAAAGAAAAGAACAGAAACTTATATCCACCTTCCGTTTTACTGATACTAAATCAATAGCTACCTTATCAAAGAAGAATATCATATCATTAGCTTCTGGAAATTCATCTTAGTCTCCTTTTACTACTTGTACCCAAGATTTTGATGTAGAATAGAAGTAAATTGCTTATGCTAAGTAGCCAATCAAAATGACATTTGCCCTTTCCAACTCGATACTCAGCAAGATGTCATATTAATCAGAAATCAGAATCATTGACGACAGAATTAGAAAACAAAAGTCATAAGAGCATATATTACTGGATCAGTTTCTTCGATCCCGAAGGTCGTCCCTAGATTAAGATAATTTAATGCAGAAATATGTTTTTTATAGTTTAATAAACAAAAAAGATCACATACATCAGTACAGCAACAAAAGAGTAACCTTCATAAGATTGGTTGAAGATTTTAAAGATTTATCATATCTCTTAATATGCACCAATAACCAGCAGTCTAGACATCCCACCAGCCAGGTAAAGCAGTCCCCCTTTAAAGGTGTCTTGTTTCTCCAATTGCCGCTCCAAGGCCAGTTTGGGATGCTGCCAGATTCTCTTCTAAGTGTTGATAAACAACCTCTCTCCTTAAATCTCCCCTTTCCATCAGTTTTCCAAGTAAGAGAGTCGGATTTAGACTGGAAACACTGTTGAACTCCCAGTAGTTTATGTTATGCCTAAAACTGAAAGGCTAGCCTTGCTCTGTCCAATGATCCACGACAGTGGCATCCTAGTTTTCCCCCCTTCAAATATCTCAGAGTTGTCATATTGAGTTACAGAATCTAGCCAACTACAAGCAAAAATTCAAGATTAGTGATGTAAGAAAAATTGGTTCTCTCAAGACTCTTCAAATAGCAAAAACTTCTACAGGAGGCAAAAAGACTGTAGGACTAACATATAGCTCTTCTACCAGTAGGAGTTGATTTTACAATAATTTAGACACACACTACGAGTTGTTTCATGCCATAAATAAACTCGGTCACTCGAGAGAGGAAAAAAGGAAAAAGGAAAAAGGAACAGATAAGCCATGTAGGACAGAGCAGATGACAATGACAGACCAAAGTCCAAAGAAAATCAGACAACAGAAACATAGAGGAGGCCACATTTATGCAGAAGAGTACCAAAAGAACACCAGAAAAAAAACTGGGAGGAAAGAAAAAAAATTACATTCATTAATTTAGAGTTTCACTAAGCACGAGTAATTGCAAATTGGACCAGTCACCACCATCATCCAAACAACAACAACCCAGTATAATCCCACTTAGTGGGGTCTGGGGAGGTAGTGTGTACGCAGACCTTACCCCTACCCTTGGGTAGAGAGGCTGTTTCCAAATAGAAACCGGGAATCCTTCCCTCCAAGAACTTCCCACCTTGCTCTTGGGGAGACTCGAACTCACAACCTCTCGGTTGAAAGTGGGGGTTGCTTACTATCAGAGCAACTTCCCACCATCATCCAAACAAAAACTAGAAAAAAGAAACCTGTTTTTGAAAACAACAGAATACACTTGACTAATCAGATCTGCACAATTTCATAACCAATTCAAAATGATAGGAAGAGAAAGAGGAGTAAACAGAGAAAGCATACTGTGGTCTCTGGATATCAGCTTCAGGGCATAATGAGCTACAACTTTACTGGCACGAAATCCAAAAACTGCAACAAAAAAAAGTTTATTATTAACACCAATAAGAGTTTTAGAAAGATAAATGTATGAAAAAAAATGAAATCATTCATTGTCAAACTCTTTGATGTTCAACCTGCCATCTCAATCTGTAATAGCCATTTCTTGGAGAAGATTGGATGCCCCTAACTGTGCTTCACTGAACCAATCCTCTTTCAACCACTTAAATACTCTTGATACAACTGAAAGCTTTTCTGAAAACCTAAGTCCTTTTGTTTCAACAACTTAAATGTTTCCAGCTCATTTGGCTCCAGCATGATGGAACTATCATTAAATTTGAGCTCTACTGGGCACTCCTCATCGAACAACTTCACTCCTATCATCTCTTTGCTAGTACTTGAGACAGGTTCTTGGTGTTTTTTATAGATGAAGGATGTAAATCTTTTATCAGGTTCTACTCCGACAGAGTCCCTTTTAGAAATATTACAGTCAGAGAGTGCCACGGGTTCATGCAAACAGAGAGGCTTCATTTTTTCAATCACGTTGCTTGGGCATTCAGTATCTAAATCAAGGGAAACTGAATATCCATCACCAGCCTCAGTACCAATGTGTGACAGACCGATTTCATGGGCCACCGTCATAACTTTATCACTCTGAAGCCTAAGTTCAGCATCAAGTGGCAATATATCTCTTTCTGCTATTTGGAGGCTATTAAGAGCCACCAGAAAAGGAGGAGGAAGAACGGGAGCAGAAGAAGAACTAGGAGACTGAACTTTTTCCAATGTCTCATCAATACAACATTTATGCAAGGGAAAAGGCAGTGGATATAGTTTGTCCAAAATATCAAACAATTCTAGAGAACCTTTCTTTGGTTTCAGGTGAACTTCAGGGAATCTTGAGAAGGCAGAAAAAGACAGCCCCAGAAGAGTATTTGGTAAACTGGCGCAAATGCTTTCTAAAGCAATCTCATAAATGCTTGCGGGAAAGCTGATACCTCTGATAACATCAAAAACGTTTTGAGATGGCCTCAGTCTTGTGATGCCACATTCTTTAAGCTTCTGACATATTTGCAGGTGGATCTCTGCTGGATTTTCTTCGGAATCCTTTTGGTTGTCTATGTGTTTCCTACTAAGGATTTGAGTTAGTGTTCCATTTAGATACCCTTTTAGAAAATCAAGGTTCAGGTAGTAAGGTTTCTTTTTTAATTCCAATTCTCCAATACTCATATCATACAGAAGGTTATTTTCAGAGCACAGAGATTTCCCTCCATAAGGTGATTCTGACCTTTCTTCAGAGTCCCGTGCTGCAGTGTATCTCTGAGCTTCTAAACTGCCAGATGACATTAACCTTACAAGCAAAAACCCAACAGAATTATGAGTATCATCTGATTGAATAGAAAGGCCATTGTTGAGAATGCCAAACCCCAAAACAATGACTTCCTTTTGCCTCCAATTAATCCAATCAGGAAGAATGTCTTTAGAGAAATCTACTCTCATAAGACAACTTTCACAACAGCAATCACGACCAGAAAGTGAGAGGCCTGAAGGCTGTCCCCAGGCATATACTGATTTACTGAGCCTCGATATTTCAGGAAACTCACGGCCGTGATTGCTACCTGGCCCATAGCAGAATAGAGCAAATTCACTGTCCCAAAATGATCCTACCAAAATGCAACGCCCTGATTCAGTGGCCCATGCCCATTTATCATCTATTGAGCTTGACCTAAGGTCTGACAATCTTAAAACAATCATGTAACCTGGATTATTCAGGCCATGTACCCAACGCAACAATGGCATTAATGGCTTCCTCACATCACAAAGAAGAAGCATGCGACCAGAAACTGCAGCAAAACAAAAGGGGTCAGACTCCACTCTAGAGAGTGCAAGAAATCTATCAGTTTTACCCAACGACACTGCCTCAATCTTTAGCAAGGTGCAGACTTTGCACTTCTTCGACCTCAAATCCACCAAAAACACAGCCCTTGAATTCGCAACAATCAAAATCTTCGGATGCCAGCTAAATTCACAGCTTCGCCACTCTCCATCTCTATCCAACTTATCCCACAAAACCTGCAATTTCTTCCCTTGCAATACATCACAAGCAAACAAAGTCTGACTCCTCAGGCAAGAACCCATATCAAACAAGTACAAGTTCCCATTCTCCAACAATACAACACACTCTTCTCTCAAATGTGGACTCCAACAAGCATGAGAAACAGCACAACCCTTAAACAAGTTTCTATCAGCACTACCCACATAATCTACGGTAACACTGCCAACACCTTTAACCCCTATCTTCACACTATACCAATGAACAGAATACAAAGTACAAACCAATAAATACCCAAAAGTAGATAAACAAGCACTATCATCAATTTCACTAACAGTAACTGGGTTCACTACTAACCTCAAAATCCTACAATTCAACTTGTGATTATGCACTAACAAAGATTTCCCATTCTTAAACTTCTTAATCACAACTTGTTTATCCTCAAAACATAGTATAAAATACCCAACTTGGTCATAATTTTCCCCAGTTGGAAAAAATCCAACAACCGAATTGGGTTTGTTAGTTTCACAAATATTAGGGAAAGGGAGCAATTGGATTGCATTAAAGTTGTGAATTGATTCAGAAACCTGTGGAGTAATAAACTGTGTAGCAATTGAAGAAGCTGTAGAAGGAAGTGTACTACTTGAAGTTTGTAGAAATCTTGGTAGAGAAAACTCAGGAACTGGAGGAGGAAGCCGAGCTGATAACAATGGCGACCGGAGGAGTAGTCTCAGGGTTTCTGCACATGGCTTGAAAATCAAAGGGCCAATTGGACTATCAATACGGCGTCGTTTTGAGGAGGATTTTTCTTCGTGAGAATAATTTGAGAGTAGAAGTGGTGGCGAATAGGATGAAGATATTGGCCATAGAGATTTCCACTCGTCCGAGAATTCCATTGCCGGCGGAGTTCCGACAGGTGAACGGCGGAGAATAAGCTTTTGGTTTCAGGGAGAGCAAGGAAGCAAAGCATGAAGAGAGTATTGAAAAAATGAAAATTCCATATTTGGTCCCAAAACTGCTCCTAATACAAGTTTTGAGTCCAAATTGGAGAAGAATAAGAGCATGTTTGGATAGCCGCCGGGAATTGGATTTAAATATAATTAGATGTAATTATACAATTTGATATATTTGTTTGGTCAAATAATTACTTGATTAATATGTATTATAGTATAATTGGAGGGGTCTAATTACCGTTTCTAATTCTCAAGGAAAAGGTAAGAATAGGTGGTAATACACTGTGTAATTACAAGGTTGTCTTTTAATTTCTTGTCTTTTAATTAGAATTTTAATTTATTTTCTTTATAAATTTTTATTTCTATTATTTACTTTTTAAATATTATTTTTAACGTTTCATTTCTTTTAAAAATTTAAATTAAATTTTCCTTTGTACATTATTTATCTTTTATTTCTCTACCTTTACTTCTTGTGATTCCTTATAATTGTTTATTTTTTTATTATTCTATTTTTTAAAACTACACCTCCTAACATTAGAAATAATGAGTCATAAACAAACTTGCCATATAATAAGTGATGCAATTAAAGTGAAATTTTGTTGTTGAAGTAGTGATAAACTTATAATGTTTCCTAATCTTAAGTCGTAGTTGAACTTACTATTATTATACTATGTCGTTTGTGGATATAATAATTATTATTTTAAGGAAAAAATAAATTTGAAATGGACAATAAATAGGCACATATGTATGTGTGATACATTCTATATATATATATATATATATATATATATATATATATATATATATATATATATATATATATATATATATATATATATATATATATATATATATATATATATATATATATATATATATATATATATATATATATATATATATATATATATATATATATATATATATATATATATATATATATATATATATATGTATATGGTTCTATATAAGTTTTAAGGTAAACACAAGCTGTCAGTGACGGAGCCACATTGAACCAAGGGGTGTCAAGTGACACTCATTCGCCAGAATATTACACTATATTGTCAGATAAATTTTTATTTTATATATATTTATTATGCGTTAACTCCCCTTAATCTTTTGATATATCTAATCATTTAGATGAAAATTTTGCCACCACCACTTATACATCCTATGTACTGTTCGTATCACGTTTTCTGACAAACACTAACAAGAGAAATGACACATAAAAGTTATTAGTCGGAAAGAAAAATAGAGACAAATAAATATATCAATAATTAAAAATAAATTGTATGAATCATGTGAGATATATATCACGGATAGCGTGCAAAATACGTGTAAGAAAGAATACGCAAATGAGGCAAAACTTTATTAGAAATTTATACAGTCAAAGATTAGAAGAGGGCTATACTTTTATAATTTTTTTGCTCACTTGTACGGAAAATTTCATCATTACTTTGTGCCATTTATGACTAAATATAATTATTAGTGTTCAAGAAAAAATAAAAATTTCATGTGATATCTCACATGTATAGCGTTCAAACATTATTTTTGCTCAATTATACAGAAAATTCTGCACTACTATTGTGTTGTATGTAAATATAATAATTATCCTTTAAGGAAAAAATAAATTTGAGATGGACAATAAATAGGTATATATGTATGTGTAGTACATCCTACGTATGTACTATAAACACGTTTTCGGATAAAAGACAAAGGCGTAATACATACGGAGACATTAAAAGTTGGCACGATCTTCCACTTAGACACTTAAACTAGATCTTTCCAGTTAAACATGTTTTTTAGGCAATTCTCATTCCAATTAGACATGTTTTTTGCTGGTTTATTAATTATTGTATAGGTATTTGCTGTATCTTTGAAAGAAGTTTTACGCAATGCTGAATTTAGGATGTGTGTCAGGCCTATCTGATCTAATTGACATAAGAAATGGAAATGAGAGGAAAGGAGAAAACAGTTTTGGAGGTGCTCTAAATCTAGTTGTGAAGTTAAGTTTATTTGTAAGAATATTTGTTGGGATTTATTATATTATCCAAAAAAGTCATGGGTTAGAGCCTAGTTTAAATGTCTAATTGGAATGAGAATTGCCTAAGAAACGTGTCTAGTTGAAAAGAAACTTAGTTTAAGTATCTACGTAAAAGATCGTGCCAACTTTAGGTGTCTCCGTATATTTTACGCCAGAGACAAACATATACATATGATACTTGTGTTCAATGTACTGCTTTGAACACGTTTTTTAAATTTAGACAAGCAGATGCTTATTATACATTCTATATATATACAGCTCGTAACACGTTTTCTGAAAAATATTAACAAGAGAAACGACACATAGAAGTTATTAGTGGGAAAGAAAAATAGAAAAAAATAAGATGGCAATAATGGAGAATAAAAAATGGATTAGATATTCATGTAAGATACATTGTGTATATATTGCAAAACACATGTTTCAACACAACTATTATGTTTGTTATAATTAAACTTATTATTCGTTTTGTTTAGATGCCCACTCGAAATTCTGCAAACTAGCCAAGACCCATGACTTTATGGGTATCTAACACATTTCTCCTTAGCCAACAAAACCACCTATATAACCCAAACTTTGTTTCTCATAAATCAGTTTTGAACCAAACATTGGTTCAAAAGGGTTCTATTTGTTCAAAATGTTAGACATTTGGACTTGTACTACATACATATGGACAATATATGGATCAATTATATGTTATGTGTTATCTTTTGGTTTGGCCTAAATTAGTGATCTTATGGACATTATTATTAAGGAGGCCAATACATTGTCATATAAAGTGTAAGACTAATTTATGTGTAGATACCCATATAGAGTAATCTTAGTTAATGATGGGCTAACTAAGGTTACATACATGTAACTATGGTTACATGCTTATAAATAGGGGGTTATGGTTCCCATTTGATGCAAGACTAATTCTCTTCTTCTTCCCATTGAAATTAGAGAGCAAATCCTTTGTCTTGCACATCAAGTGGAAAGCCAAACCCGGACAATCTCCAAGCCGGATCAAGGTAATCTTCAAGCTGGATTAAGGAGCTTCCACCAATGGATTCAGGTACGCTTCCGCTTATGTTTTAGTTTCAAATAATTCGATATAAAGGCTAAAGTTTTATAGTCGGATTTATTCCAACAATTGGTATCAGAGCCTCCTTCGTATTGGGTCATTTTGGAAGTTCATGAATTCAATATTATAAAGCTTTATGATTAAATTAAGATAGAATTTTGATTTTGAAATTCTAGTACCTTGATATAGCATGCTTTCATGAATGATTTGTTGATGATAAACTTTAGTATTTCGATACAATGTTATCACCATATGAATTGAATTGTTGAACTAAATTGCCTAATTTCGATTGTTGAACATGATTCCTTGATTAAGCCTTTTGTTGAAAGCCCCATTAAGTTTATTATCGTTGAGTGGCGATCTCAAATGTTGCCACAAATAACCTTCAGTGACGGCCACTCCAGTTTCAATACATAGTCGCCACTAATACATTTAGCGGCGACTTCTATGGGTTTAGTGGCAGTGTTCGTCGCCGCAGAAGGTCCTGGAATAAATTTACAGAAACGTTTGATTATCTGGCAATTAAGACAGAAACGTTTTTAATAAAGATAACGTTTTTTTTTATTAAAAACGTTTTTCTGGTGACATTAATGAAACCATAATGTAAAATTAATTAATAGAAACGTTTTTCATTATTATTGAAACGTTTTTTTATTTAATTAAGATATTAATGGAGTCATATTGCAAGATTAATATTAAAACATTAATCTTGCATTATTAAAGAAACGTTTTTCCATTAATTACAGAAACGTTTTTTCATTATTCAAGAAACGTTTTATCATTAATGGAGACATAATTGGTCTTGCATTATTTATTGAAACGTTTTTTATAATTAACATATTAATGAAGACATAATGTACAGTTATTAAAGAAACGTTTTTCATTATCAAAGAAACGTTTGAAAACCATTAATGTTTTGTCCATTAATATTCAGATTTTAATATTCAAATTTTACATTATAAACATGTGATATTCAGTTAAGATTCAATATATGGCTTATAGAATTAATTAATTTTGCACCTAATATTTTAAATTAGTCAATTGAAACATTATGTTACCAAAGTAACCTCTTTTGTGAAGATTGATTGATTTAAAATATAGGATGACTGTGCATGTTCGTATTCCATGCTTTTAACACCGGCCCAAAGGAAGGTTGTTATTTGGCAGGAATTCGAGCATGCTTGTATAAATATGTGACAATTATTAAGTTTTCCATGTGAATATTAAGTCGGCCCAAAGGAAGGCTTGATATTTGACAGGAGTTTATTGCCAATATTTTGATTAGTACACCAAGAGTACCAATTACAAGTTGATTTTCTGTCCAAAGACTAAAATCAATGTTGTGCATGGTATCTTGTAATGGGATTTGCCTATTTTGAATCTGTATACTAAAGTTAAAAATCAAATAATTGTAAGCATGTTTTAAGTTGTCCTTGTTCTATTTTCAGTGAATTCTTCAGCTGCTACAATATCTGCAAACATTAACAGCATCCATGTGCTTAATGGCACAAATTTTAAGGAATGGAAAGAGAACATTATGATAGTTCTTGGTTGCATGGATCTAGACCTTGCACTTCGGATTGAGAAACCTGCTTCTCTTGAGGATACATCTTCTTCTGATGACAAGAAGGAGATGGAGAAGTGGGAACGCTCAAATCGCATGAGTCTTATGATCATGAAACGTGCAATTCCAGAATCTTTTAGGGGCACTATAACTGAAGAAAATAATGCCAAAGTTTTCCTTGAGGACCTTGAAAAGCGTTTTGCACAAAACGAAAAGGCGGAAACTAGTACTCTTTTGAGTAAACTTGTTTCCATGAAGTATAAAGGCAAAGAAAACATAATTACATTTTAGAAATGTCTCATCTTGCTTCAAAACTTAAGTCACTCAAGTTGGAATTACCTGAGGAACTGCTTGTTTACTTAGTTTTGATCTCTCTCCCTGCACAATTTAATCAGTTTAAGGTCAGTTACAACCGCCTAAAGGAGAAATGGACTCTTAATGAACTCATTTCACATTGTGTGCAAGAGGAAGAGAGAATAAAGCAAGATAAGACAGAAAGTGCTTAGTTGGCATCCTCTTCTAAAGACAACAAGAAGAGGAAAAATAAGGAAATTGCGGTCTCAAGTCCCCAGAAGAAGCAACAAAGGGAAACTAAGGTTGAAACTACAGAATCAGGTTGCTTTTTCTGTAAGGGGACTAATCACAAGAAGAAATATTGTACCAAATACCACGCTTGGCGTGCGAAAAAAGGGTTGCCTGAACTGCCGAAAACCAAGTGATGGTGAAAGATCAACTATGTGGGTGACGGCAAAAGGGTTAGAAGTTGAGGCTATTGGAAAATTTAGGCTATTATTTAAGACTGGTTTTTATTTGGATTTGAATGAGACTTTTGTTGTACAGTTTTTTAGACGGAATTTAATTTCTGTTCCCAAATTGGACATATCCGGTTATTCTTGTTCATTTGGTGACAAAATAGTGAGTCTTTTTCAAGGTTCAAATCTTATCGGTACTGGTCTTTTATCAGCATATGATAGCTTATATTTGGTTGACATAATAACCTCACATAATGAAACTTTGCATACAAGTTCTAGTGGTACCAAAAGAAAATTATCTAATGAGAATTCTTTATCACTCTGGCACAAGCGTTTAGGTCACATATCTAAACAAAGAATTCAGAAACTCGTGTCAGATGGAATTCTTGATTCTCTTGATTCCTCAAATTCAGATATTTGCATTGAGTGTATCAAGGGTAAACAAACAAACAAGACGAGATTAGGTGCACAGAGAGCTTCGGATGTCTTAGAATTGATACATACTGGTATTTGTGGGTCATTCCCTACACCTTGTAGAAATGGTCAACAATACTTTATCACATTTATAGACGATTACTCTCGTTATGGATACCTATATCTCATTCATGAGAAGTCCCAATCTATAGACGTGTTCAAATCATATAAGACCGAAGTTGAAAATCAACTAAGCAAAAGGATTAAAACCGTTAGATCTGACCGTGGTGGTGAATACTATGGTAGATATGATGGTTCAGGTGAACAACGTCCAGGGCCATTTGCCAAATTCCTAGATGAGTGTGGGATCGTTCCTTAGTATACTATGCCAGGCAGTCCTACTATGAATGGTGTATCTGAGAGACGAAATCGGACCCTAAAGGACATGGTGAGAAGTATGATTTGTCATACTACTTTGCCAGACTCACTCTGGGGAGAAGCATTGAAAACCGCAGCATATATACTTAATAGGGTTCCAACTAAAGCTACAATCAAAACCAAATATGAACTATGGACCGGAAATAAGCCCAGTATAAAGTACTTACACATTTGGGGTTGTCCAGCTGAGGCAAGCCTTACAGGCCAAATGAAAAGAAACTGGATTCTAAAACTGTTAGTAGCTATTTTGTTGGATACTCTAAAAGATCCAGGGGGTATAAGTTCTATGATCCCACTTCTAGAACTATTTTTGAAACGGGTAATGCTCGGTTCTTTGAGGATATTGGGTTTGGGGGTGGGGAGATAAAGTTAGAGATTTTGTCTTTGAGGAAGAACATTTGTCTTTGAGGAAGAACATGTGTCTTTGCCTCCAGTTGTTGATCTTGATCAGGGTGTTCTCATTCCTGATACGGATCACACAACTCCAGTTCAAGACAATCTTGATAATCTCCCTAATCAAGTTCCAGATATTATTAATGAAAATCAAACTCAACAACCTCAAGAATCTGAAGTGCCATTAAGGAGATCCACTAGAGAGAGGAGAAGTGCAATTCCGGACGATTATGTTGTATTTCTCCAAGAACAAGAAAGTGACATTGGACTTGAGGAAGATGATCCAATCAACTTCCGTCAAGCCATGAAAGGTTCTAACTCTCAAAAGTGTATTGATGCAATGAATGATGAGATGAAGTCTATGGGCGATAACGGCGTTTGGGAGCTTGTTTCATTGCCCGAATGTGTTAAACCAATTGGTTGCAAATGGATATTTAAAACCAAGAGGGATTCAGAGGGCAATGTCATTAAGTTTAAAGCTCGCCTTATTGCAAAGGGCTACACTCAAAAGGAAGGCATTGATTATAAAGAGACTTTCTCTCCAGTTTCATCGAAAGACTCTTTCAGGACAATAATGGCACTAGTAGCACATTTTGATCTTGAACTTCATCAGATGGATGTTAAGACAGTGTTACTCAATGGTGACATTGAGGAATCAATTTATATGGTGCAACCTGAAAACTTTGTTTCGGGAGACTCAAAGAAAAAGGTTTGCAAATTAAAGAAATCCATCTATGAGCTCAAGCAAGCTTCCCGTCAATGGTATCACAAGTTTCATGAAGTCATTACATCTTTTGGTTTTGAATCAAATATTGCCGATGACTGTATATACCATAAGTTCAGTGGGAGCAAATATATTTTTCTGGTTTTATATCTCGATGACATACTGCTTGCCAGTAACGATATAGGATTATTGCGCGAAACTAAGAAATTTCTTTCAAAGAAATTTGAAATGAAAGATCTTGGTAATGCCTCTTTTGTATTAGGAATTCAGATACATCGAGATCGCTCCAAAGGTGTTCTCGGTCTGTCACAAAAGGGCTATATCGATAAGATTCTTAAAAGATTTGGCATGCAGGATTGTAAACCAGGCGACACCCCTGTTGCTAAGGGAGACAAGTTCAGTCTCAAACAGTGCCCAAAGAATAGTTTTGAAACCATGAAAATGGAGAAGACACCTTATACTTCGGCTGTAGGGAGTCTGATGTATGCTCAGGTATGCACACGACTTGATATAGCATACATTGTTGGGATGCTGGGCAGATATCTCAGCAATCCGGGAATGGACCATTGGAAGGCAGCCAAAAGGGTCATGCGGTACTTACAGAAAACTAAGGATTACATGCTCACATATCGGAGATCGGACCAGCTTGAGATCATCGGGTACACCGACTCCGATTTTGCTGGATGTCAAGATAGTCTGAAGTCTACATCAAGCTATATCTACATGCTTGATGGCGGTGCTATCTCTTGGAGAAGCATCAAGCAAACTCTTACGGCCACTTCCACCATGGAAGCGGAATTCATGGCATGTTATGAGGCATCCAATGAGGGATTACGGCTGCGAAATTTTGTTAGTGGACTGCGCATAGTAGACAGTATTAAAAAGCCACTCAGGCTATTATGCGACAACAGATCAGGAGTCCTTTATGCTAACAATAACAGTAGTTTGACGAAGGCAAAGCATATGGACGTCAAGTTTCGGGTTGTTAAAGAAAGAGTACAAAATGGACAATTGTGCATAGAGCACATCAGTACAAACTCCATGATTGCGGATCCGCTTACTAAGGGATTACCACCCAAAATATTTCATGAGCATATTGCTCGCATGGGTGTCAAATCAGTTGAGGATTATGAGTTTTAGTGGGAGTTTGTGTGATACAATTATGTATTGTCCAGTACATTCAGTAATTCAATCTTTAAGGTTTTATCTGCATATATTCAGTCTTAAAGTTTTATGTACTCTTATGGTTTATGATTGATCTCAATAAAGTGAACCAGTTGGAAATTGACATTCTATTTCAGACCACACTTTGTGTTATTTCTATGTTACACACCTACACTTGATCCATGTCGTTAGTTATATTGATATACGTGATTAATGTTGGGTCTAGTTACGCAAGAGTAACTAAGATCTCTCAGATCCTATGTTGATATGATTGATGGACCGGATTGATCATGATAATTTTATTTTGATAGCAATACTGAGCTCATAAAGTTATAATGTAACATATAATACTAAGGTTTGTACATATGCATGAGTATATCGTCCAAGTGGGAGATTATTAGTCATTTGGACTTGTACTACATACATATGGACAATATATGGATTAATTATATGTTATGTGCTATCTTTTGGTTTGGCCTAAATTAGTGGTCTTATGGACATTATTATTAAGGAGGCCAAGACATTGTCATATAAAGTGTAAGACTAATTTATGTGTAGATACCCATATAGAGTAACCTTAGTTAATGATGGGCTAACTAAGGTTACATACATGTAACTATGGTTACATGCTTATAAATAGGGGGTTATGGTTCCCATTTGATGCAAGACTAATTCTCTTCTTCTTCCCATTGAAATTAGAGAGCAAATCCTTTGTCTTGCACATCAAGTGGAAAGCCAAACCCGGAAAATCTCCAAGCCGGATCAAGGTGATCTTCAAGCCGGATTAAGGAGCTTCCACCAATGGATTCAGGTACGCTTCCGCTTATATTTTAGTTCCAAATAATTCGATATGAAGGCTAAAGTTTTATAGTCGGATTTATTCCAACACAAAAAACTAAGCCAAAAATCTCATTTGGTTGAGTGACTTAGTAGACCTAATAAAACCAAGATTTTTCTTGTTATGTGATAGCTCAAAGTCTCACTACAACATAATGTATTTATAGCTATAAAACACAGCATAGCAAATGATGAAAATTTTTATAGCTAAACACTTTAGCTACAATATTTTTTTCGTAGCATCCATAGCAAAATATAGCGCAACTAAAAGTTAGCTACAAACTTTACATGGTCCGTGACTAAGGACTAATACTTATTACTACGAAATTTTGTATTGTAGCTATATATATAGCAAATAATTTTATACTTTTACCATGACAAGTACATTTATAGCAAATGATTTTATACTCTTGCCCCGACAAGTAAATTTGTAGCTATCTTTATAAGATAGCCGCAAAGTGTTATAGCGTGGCAAAAGATTTAAATTTATTTGCCCGTGGAAAAAGTATAAAATTATTTAGCTACGGACTAAAAGTTCCATGGCTACAAATCATACAGAAGTCGTGATTAGATTATTTTATTATATTTTAATTTTTTGACAAAAAATTTAATTTATTATAGCGACAGTTCCTCCTACAAATCCCCTGTCTTTTAGCTATTTGATATTTTTGTAAATTGTCTTAACTATTCTGTGGATTTACATAATATATTAAAACTAATAACATATTAAGCTTGAATAATAACTTGTTAGCACAAATTGACATTTAAAAAATTTCACAAAATAAACTCTAAAATACACTTTTGTACTAATCAATTAATAGCATCTGCAATAAATAAGTCTTCTACAATAACTAAAATATGTAGAAAAGAACTAGCCAATGGGAGGCTTGATTGTAACAGAGATACAAAATAATGTACAGAATTTCACATTAAATGAATATAAGTATTTGCTTGATGATTTATGTGGCCACCCTCATTGCATCCTTGATCTTCATGCATCCAAGAATATATGAAGCACTTTCCGTAATCATTATACTGAAATAATGAAATAACATGATCTTGTGAGAAACTTCTACTTGAATTATCAAAATATATACCTATTTAAATATATATTAGTAATGATCCGACCCGTCGCCATGTGAGTTATCGCCCTGTTTTTTTCGTTTTATGCTTTTAAATGTTTCAATATATGTGTTTGGAGAATTTGAAGTAATTCGGATAGAGTTCGGTTAGAAATGAGACAATTAGTCTTATTATGAAAAGGTTAGTTGGGAAAAGTCAACCGAGTGTTGACTTATGAGTTAGAGGGCTCGGAATAGATTTCCGATGATTCGACTAGTTTTGGGTGGTGATTTATGACTTAGGAGCGCAATCGAAACTGAATTTGGAGGTTCGGTGTAGAATTAGGCTTGAATTGACTAAGTTTGAATTTTGGCGAAGTCCGGTTGATAGGTGAGATTTGTATCCGGGGGTCGGATTGGAGTTCCGACAGTTCCAGCAGCTCCATTAGGCGGCGTTTAGATCAAATGCAAATTTCGAAAGTTTTAGTTTAACTTAGGCTTGAATCCGTGGTAATTTGATGTTTATGATAGTGTTTTTATGTTACGGGCAAGTTTGAATGAAGAAATAGAACATATATGTGCTTTTGGTTGAGGTCCCAAGGTCCTCGAGGTGATTTCGGATGGCTAACGGGAATTTTTGAATAAGATAGTGCAGCAGAAAAATTGCAGCAGAGATTTACTCTATGCGATCGCATAGGTAGGTTTGCGATCGCATAGTAGGTTTTGGAGGGGCCATGGATTTTCCCTATGCGATCGCGTGGTAGGCTCTGCAATCACGTAGGTGTGCGACATGGTTCAGTGCGGTCGCGTAGAGGTGAATACGATCGCGTATTAGTGGGGCTCAGTGATATGCAATCGAATGGGGTTTTATGCGATCGCGCAAGAGGAAAATTGAGGGCCGGATTTTTGGTCTATGTGATCGCAGGAGTAGGGATGTGATCGCATAGAAGGATGGCTCGGCGGACAGAATATTTTAAGGGTTAATTCATCCGCGAACCAAACACATTTTTCCGCCATTGTTAACGAACCAAGAGAGCTTTTTGAGCGATTTGAAGTGTGTTTTCAACGGGTATTAATTGGAGATAAGTATCTTGACTTAAAAACATCCTTTTTAGGAAGAATTAACCCTCAAATCCATGAAATTTTGTTGAAATTGTGAAGAACTAGGGCTTACTTTTTGGAAATGAATTTTGGAGATTTTAAAGGTCATTCGAGCTCCGTTTTCAAAAAACTTTATATGTACGGACTCATGGTGAGATGAGGAATCCAATGATGTAATTTTCGAAATTTTTCAAGAAGTGGGATCGGGGCTCGGATTTTACCAACTTCGTAATTTTTAGTGTTTTTCGAGTAATTTCAGTTGGGTTATGTTTCTTTAACCTATAATAACGTATTCATTGTGATTTTGACTAGATTCGATGCTCATAGAGGGAGATTCAAAAGGAAAAGACATTGCAGACCAGTCTACGACCGGTTAGAGGTGAGTAGTTTGTATATATGATGGCCTGAGGGTTTGAAACCCCGGTTTATCACATCGTAACACTATGTTAGGGCGTGACTCGCACTCCATGGCAGGTGCGGGATTGTAAATGATTGGGGATTGTGACTTGGTCCAACCCGAGTGCTAAATATAATTATTGGCGGCTGATACGCACCCTGTAGTGAATATATCTAGGCTTATTTCCTTGTTTTGGGCCTTGTGCCGATCTGTAGCATCCGTCTAGGATGAATATCTTTGCGATAGCATGATTTGCATAATCATTGATCTCAGTCTTGTGCTTAATCACTGTTATTAAATGTTAGGTCACCTTTTTCCAGAAATTAACTAACTAAATTATATTTTCTTAATAATTGAAAACTGGAAAATTAGATTGAATCCGTTATGTGACTTATATGTATACTGTGGATTGAGTATGGTTCGGGCTGCACGCCACAACAATGATATGATTATATTGCATTTGGGCTGTAAGAGCCCCTCCGGAGTCTGTACACACCCCCAGTGAGCGTCATCGACATTAAACAGATCAGGCTGTACGCCACAGCGGATTCATGTGCATTGCATTGCATCCTTGCAGGATTCTTGACTGATATATTTGATATTGCTTTATTGTTAGTTCGTAGTTAAGGTGTCGGACTGTTAGTTTTAGCTTTGCTTTGTGGAATTTCGTGGATTTCTTATCTTCAGACATTTTCTATGCTTATTATTCACTGAGTCGATAGTACTCACCCCTACTCCCTGCACCTTGTCTGCAGATTAAGATACACCAGAGGCTTAGTTGATCAGTCGTTGTCTCTGCAGATTGTTTAGAGTTGTTCAGGTAGCTGCTTGACGTTCGCAGGACCTGGCTACTCTTCCTGTTTCAGATTATTATTATATATACATTTCCAGACTTATATATTCTTGTTCAGATATTATTATCCAGATTATTTTAGAGGCTCTAGACTTGTGACCCCAGATCTTATGGGAGTGTTTATCGGTTTTCGCATCTTTCTATATTATTCTATTAATATTATTGGATTATTATTCTAAAAGTATTTCAGTTCTCCTTAAATTATCGGTTTTAGACTTAACGTTAAATTGGGAGCGATTGTTGGTCAGGCTTGCGTACCTTTAGGGTTGGGCGCCATCACGACCGGGTTTGGGTCATGACAAGTTGGTATTAGAGCCTAGGTTACTATGCCTCGCGAGTCATGAGCCGGTTTACTAGAGTCTCACGGATCAGTACGTAGACATACGTATCTATCCTCGGGAGGCTACAGAACTTTTAGGAAACACCTCACTTTCTTGAAATTCATATCGTGCGGCTCTGTTGATGTGAAAACTAAATTTCTGTATTCTACTATTTCACAGATGGCGAGAACCTATGATAACGCACGTGGTGGACGATCACCAGTACCACCTGCTAGAGGCCGTGGACGTAGTCGTGGTGGTGGTCGAGGCGGACCAGTAGGAGCAACACCTGTAGACCCACCAGCTGACTAGGTCCAGGACCAGATTCCGGTTGTAAATGCTCCAGCAACACCTGTTCTGGCACCGGCTTTGCCTATTGTGATTCTTGTCCTTCAGGAGACTTTGGCCCAGATGTTGTCCGTCTGCACTAGTCTGGCTCAAGCGGTTTCAGCCACTACAGTGGCGGCTAATTCCCAGACCAGGGGTGGTCATCAGACCCCCGTCGCTTGAACACCCGAGCAGGTTGTTCAGGGCTTACAAACACCTGAGGTAGCTCCGGTTCAGCCAGTTGCTCCAGTTGCACCCGTTGCACAGATTGTTCCAGTTGGATCAGTCGCACCAGCTCTAGCTCATGTGAGCCAGCTATGCCGGATGACGAGTAGCATCATTTGGAGAGGTTCGGTAGACTCCAGCCTCCGACATTCAGTGGTGCTGAGGGCAAGGATGCCTAGGTTTTTCTGGATAAGTGCCAGCATATGCTTCGTACTGCGGGTATTCTGGAGTCTAGTGGAGTGGCGTTTACCACCTTCCAGTTCACAGGGGCTGCATTTACTTGGTGGGAAAAGTTCGAGAGGCGTAGGCCTATTGGGGCAGCGACCCTCACTTGGTAGCAGTTCTCCACGATATTTTTCGAGAAGTATGTGCCCCAGTCTTACAGGGAGGAGCTGCATCGTCAGTTCGAGTGGTTGACACAGGGAGATATGACAGTGACTGAGTACGAGTTGCAGTTTACACAGCTAGCTAGGCATGCTACGCGGATGATCCCGACAGATAGAGAGAGGATCAGAGGTTTATAGATGGCCTCAACTATCTGATCCGTACATTGATGACTAGAGAGAGGGCTACAAAAACTACATTTGAGGAGGTTGTCGATGCAGCTCGACTGATTGAGACAGGTCACCGTCGGGAGCATATGGAGAGGGAGGCCAAGAGGCCTCGAGGTTTAGGTAATTTCAGCGGTACTCTGTCTAGGGGCCAGTTCCAGCATGGTAGAGGTATTTCCTTCAGGCCTCCTCATTCAGGACGTACAGAGTCCAGTGGAGCCTCTTCAGGCCGGGGTCATCATGGACATCAGCAGAGTTCGCCTGCACTGAGTGCTCTTCCAACTCAGAGCTCTGCTCCTGCTCTTTTAGCTCAGGGTTTATCTACAGTAAGAGGTTCTTATCAGTCCCCTTCTCCAGCCCCAGGTCGTTGCTATGAGTGCGGATTTGGGTCACATGAGGAGACAGTGTCCTCGGCTCTATAGTAGGCAGTCTCAGCAGAGGGATCAGCCCTCGTCTTCTGCTCCGGTTTCTTTGGCTCCCACTCAGTCAGCTAGGGGTAGAGGCCAGGTAGCCAAAGGTCGCCCCAGGGGTGAGGATCGTATTGGTGGTGGTCAGGATCGCTTTTATGCCCTTCCAGATATGAGGGACGCTATTACTCAGGATGCAGTCATCACATGTATTATCTCTGTCTGCCACATGAATGCTTCTGTCTTATTAGATCTCGGATCTACCTATTCCTATGTTTCTTCATATTTTGCGCATTATTTAGGTATGACCCATGGTTTTCTTGCCTTGCCTGTGCACGTAACTACCCTGGTGGGTGATACTATTATTGTGGATCATGTATATCAATCCTGTCTGGTGACTATTGGGGGTCTGGAGACCCAAGTTGATCTGTTATTATTGGGCATGGTAGATTTCATGTGATTCTGGGTATTGATTTGCTATCTCCGTACCATGCTATTCTGGACTGTCGTGCTAAGATAGTTACGTTGGCTATTCCGGGTATTCCGAGGATCAAGTGGCGAGGCGTGACGGATTTTTTACCCAGCAGGGTGATTTCTTTCCATAAAAGCCCAACGGATGGTTGGAAAGGGGTGTTTGTCATATTTGGCTTTCGTGAGAGATGTGGAAGCTGAGGCTCCTAGTCTTGAGTCGGTTCCCGTTATAAGGGATTTCCCTGATGTGTTTCCAGAGGACTTACAGGGCATGCCACCGGACAGGGACATTGATTTCGGTATTGATCTACTGGCGGGCACTCAACCCATCTCTATTCCTCCATATCGTATGGCACCAACGGAGCTAAAAGAGTTGAAAAAACAGCTTCAGAAACTCCTAGATAAGGGGTTCATTCGCCTGAGTATGTCACCTTGGGGTGCACCAGTGTTATTTGTAAAGAAGAATGATGGCATAATGAGAATGTGCATTGATTACAGACAGCTGAACAAGGTGACAGTGAAGAACAAGTACCCACTACCCCGTATTGAGGATTTGTTTGATCCGCTCCAGGGAGCAAGGGTATTCTCTAAGATTGACCTCCGATGAGGCTACTATCAGCTGAAGATTAGGGACTCAAACATTAATAAGATGGCTTTCAGGACGAGATATGGGCACTACGAGTTTCTAGTTATGCCTTCGGGCTGACTAATGCCCCAGTTGTGTTCATGCACTTGATGAATAGATTATTTCAGCCTTGTCTAGATTCTTTTGTGATCTTGTTTATTGATGATATTCTGGTGTACTCGCGTAGCCAGGAGGAGTACGCGCAACATTTGAGGGTGGTATTGCAGAGATTGAGAGAGGAGAAGCTTTATGCGAAGTTCTCCAAGTGTGAGTTCTGGCTTAGTACTGTGGCTTTTCTGGGATACGTGGTGTCCAAATCAGGTTGACCCAAAGTAGATTGAGGCGGTGCAGATTTGGACCAGACTGTCCTCAGCTACTGAGATTCGGAGTTTCCTTGGTTTGGCGGGTTGTTACCGCAGATTCATTCAGGGCTTTTCATCTATTGCTTCGCCTTTGACGAAGTTGACTCAAAAGAATGCTCCATTTGTGTGGTCGGATGAATACGAGGAGAGCTTCCAAAAGCTCAAGTTGGCTTTGACCACAACTCCGGTACTAGTATTGCCTTCAGCTTCAGATTCTTATGCGGTGTATTGTGATGCTTTGGAGTTGGGATCGGCTTTATTTGATGCAGGAGGGCAGAGTAATTGCTTATGCTTCTCATCAGCTAAAGCCCCATGGGAAGAACTACCATGTTCATGACTTAGAGTTGGCTGCAATTGTTCATGCCTTGAAGATTTGGAGGCATTATCTATATGGTCTATCTTGTGAGGTATATACGAACCATCGCAGTCTTCAACACTTGTTTAAGCAGAACGATCTTAATCTAAGACAACGGAGATGGTTTGAGTTACTCAAAGACTATGATATTACCATTTTGTATCATCCCAGGAAGGTCAATGTAGTGGCCGATGGTTTGAGCCGGAAGGCTATTAGCATGGGTAGTGTGGCGTACATTCCAGTTGGGGAGAGTTCCCTTGTGGGTTGATGTTCAGTCCTTGGCCAATCAGATGGTGAGGTTAGATATTTCCGAGCACAGTCGTGTGTTGGCTAGTGTGGTTTCCCTATCTTCTTTGTATGACCGCATAAGAGAGCGCCAGTATGATGACCCACATATGCTTGTCCTGAAGGACAGGGTCCAGCATGATGATGCTAGAGATGTGACCATTGGTGATGATGGTGTGTTGCGGATGCAGGGCCGGATTTGCGTGCCCAATGTGGATGGTCTCTGGGAGTTGATATTAGAGGAGGCCCATAGCTTGCGGTATTCGATTCATCCAGGTGCCGCGAAGATGTACCAGGACATGAGACAACATTACTGGTGGAGGAGCATGAAAATGGATATTGTGAATTATGTGGGTCGGTGTCTCAATTGTCAGCATGTCAAATATGAGCAACAGAGAGCCGGTGGCGTACTTCAGCGGATGGATATTCCAGAGTGGAAATGGGAGAATATTACCATGGATTTTGTGAGTGGTCTTCCTCGTACCTCGAAGAAGTTTTATTCGATTTGGGTGATTGTGGATAGGTTGACCAAGTCCGTGCACTTCATTCCAGTATGCACTACCTATTCTACGGAGAAGTTAGCAGAGATTTTCATCCGGGAGATTGTACGGCTGCATGGGTTCCCCGTTTCCATTGTATCAGATAGGGGTACCATGTTTACTTCCCAGTTCTAGAGGAGTTTTCATCAGGAGTTGGGCACACAGATACAGTTGAGCACAATATTTCATCCTCAGACGGACGGGCAGTTCGAGTGTACTATCAAGATATTGGGGAACATGTTGCGTGCCGATGCTATTGATTTTGGAGGTTCTTGGGCTGAGTTCTTGCCACTTGCGGAGTTTGCATATAATAACAGATATCAATCCAGCATCCAGATGGCGCCATATGAGGCCTTATATGGGAGATAGTGTAGATCTTCGGTTGGTTGGTTTGAGCCCGGTGAGGCTAGATTTTTGGGGACAGAAATAGTTCAGGATGCCTTAGAGAAGGTGAAAGTGATCCAGGAGAGACTTCGTACTGCTCAGTCACGTCAGAAGAGTTATGCGGACCGGAAGGTTCGAGATGTATCTTATGTAGTGGGCGAGAAGGCCGTGTTGAAAGTTTCACCTATGACAGGCATTATGAGGTTTGGAAAGAAAGGGAATCTGAATCCAAGGTTCATTGGACCTTTTGAGATACTTAGGAGGATTATGGAGGTGGCTTATATGCTTGCTTTGCCACCTATCTTGTCGGGAGTTCATCCGGTGTTCCATGTTTCTATGCTCCGGAAGTATGTTGGGGACCCGTCTCATGTGTTAGACTTCAGCACGATCCAGTTGGATGAAGACTTGACCTATAATGTAGAGCCTGTGGCCATTTTAGGTCGTCAAGTTCGAAATTTGAGATCTAAGGACATAGCTTCAGTGAAGGTGCAGTGGAGAGGCCGACCCGTGGAGGAAGCCACTTGGGAGACCGAGAAGGATATGCGCAGCAAACATCCTCACTTGTTTGATACTCCAGGTATGTTTCTTGACTCGCTCGAGGACGAGCATTTGCTTAAGTTGGGGAGGATGTAACGACCCGACCTGTTGTCACGTGAGTTACCGCCCCGTTTCCCCGTTTTATATTTTTAAATTTATTAATATATGTGTTTGGAGAATTTGAAGTTATTCGGATAGAGTTTGGTTAGAAATGAGACAATTAATCTCTTTATGAGAAGGTTAGTTTGGAAAAGTCAACCGAGTGTTTACTTATGAGTTAGAGGGCTCGGAATAGATTTTTGATGATTCAACTAGTTTCGGGTGGTAATTTATGACTTAGGAGCGCAATCGGAACTAAATTTGGATGTCCGGTGTAGAATTAGGCTTGAATTAACTAAGTTTGAATTTTGGTGAAGTCCGGTTGATAGGTAAAATTTTGATTCGGGGGTCGGATTGGAGTTTCGACAATTCCAGTAGCTCCGTTAGGTGATTTTGGATATGCATGCAAATTTTCATGTCATTCAGAGGTGTTTAGGTTGGGTTTTAGATCAAATGCAAGTTTCTGATGTTTTAGTTTAACTTAGGCTTGAATCCGTGGTAATTTGATATTTTGATGTTTATGATAGTGTTATTATGTTACGAGCAAGTTTGAATGAAGTAATAGAACATATCCGTGCTTTTGGTTGAGGTCCCGATGTCCTCAGGGTGATTTCGGATGGCTAACGGGGACTTTTGAATAAGATAGTGCAGCAGAAAAATTGCAGCAGAGATTTACTCTATGCGATCGCATAGGTAGCTCTGCGATCACATAGGAGGTTTTAGAAGGGCCGGGGATTTGCCCTATGCGATCGCGTGGGAAGATCTGCGATTGCATTGGTGTGTGACCTGGTTCAGTGCGGTTGAGTAGAGGTGAATGTGACCACGTATTAGTGGGGCTCAGTGATATGCGATCGCATGGATGCGATTGTATAGAAGGATAACTGGGCAGACATAATATTTTAATGGTTAATTCATCCACGAACTAAACCTATTTTTCTACCATTGTTAAGCCACCAAGAGAGCATTTTTAGAGATTTGAAGCGTGTTTTCAACGGGTATTGATTGGAGTTAAGTCTCTTGACTTAAAATTACCATTTTTATGAAGAATCAACCCTCAAATCCATGAAATTTTGTTGAATTGTGAAGAACTAGGGTTTAGTTTTTGGAAACGAATTTTGGGGATTTGAAAGGAATTCGAGCTTCGTTTTCGAAAACTTTATATGTACGGACTCGTGGCGAGACGAGGAATCCGATGATGTAATTTTCGGAATTTTTCGAGAAGTGGGCCCGGGGCTCGGGTTTTACCAACTTCGTAATTTTTAGTGTTTTTTGAGTAATTTCAGTTGGGTTATGTTTCTTTAACCTATAATAACGTATTCGTTGTGGTTTTGACTAGATTCGATGCTCGTAGAGGGATATTCAAAAGGAAAAGGCATTGTAGACCAGTCTTCGACCGGTTAGAGGTGAGTAGTTTGTATAGATGATGGCCTGACGGTTTGAAACCCCGGTTTATCACATCGTGACGATATGTTAGGGCGTGACTCTCACCTCATGGCATGTGCGAGATTGTAAATGATTGGGGATTGTGACTTGGTCCATCCCGAGCCTAAATATAATTATTGGTAGCTGATACGCACCTTATAGTGAATATATTTGGGCTTACTGCCATATTTGGGGCCTTGTTCCTATCTGTAGCATCCGTCTACGATGAATATCTTTGTGATAGCATGATTTGCATAATTATTAATCTCAATCCTGTTCTTAATCATTGTTATTAAATGCTAAGTCACTTTTTCCTGAAATTAAATAACTAAATTATATTTCCTTAATAATTGGAAACTGGAAAATTAGATTGAATCTGTTATGTGACTTATATGCGTACTGTGGACTGAGTATGGTTCGGGTGGCATGCCGCAACAATGATATGATGATATTGCACTTGGGCTGTAGGAGCCCCTCTGGAGTCTGTACACACCCCCAGTGAGCGCCGTCGACGTTAAACGGATCGGGCTGTACGTTGCAACGGATTCATGTACATTGCATTGTATCCTTGCATGATACTTGATTGATATATTTGATATTGCTTTGTTGTTAGTTCGTAGGTAAGGTGTCGGACTGTTAGTTTTAGCTTTGCTTTGTGGCATTTCGTGAATTTCTTATCTTCAAACATTTTCTATGCTTATTATTCACTGAGTCAGCAGTACTCACCCCTACTTCCTGCACCTTGTGTGCAGATTCAAGTACACCAGAGGCTTAGCTGATCAGTCGTTGTCTCCGTAGATTGTTCAGAGTTGTTGAGGTAGTTGCTTGACATTCGCAGGACCTGGCTACTCTTCCTATTTCAGATTATTATTATTATATACATTTCCAGACTTATATATTCTTATTCAGATATTATTATCCAGATTATTTTAGAGGCTCTAGACTCGTGACCCCAAATCTTATGGGAGTGTTTATCGGTTTTCGCATCTTTCCATATTATTCTATTAAAATTATTGGATTATTATTTTAAAAGTATTTCAGTTCTTCTTAAATTGTCGGTTTTGAGACTTAACGTTAAATTGGGAGTGATTGTTGGTCAGGCTTACCTAGCTTTAGGGTTGGGTGCCATCACGATCGAGTTTGGGTCATGACACATGTATAGTTAGTAATTAAAAAAATTCAATAAATTATGGAATAAGAAAATACTTAGCCACGAATCAAGTGAAAAAATTCTAAACTCTATTCAACACATAAGACAAAAGAAAACGCTTTTAAATAAATATCATAAACAAGGAGATGAAAGAAAAGTAGTAAAGCTCACAATTTTGCATTAGAAGAGATTGAAATTTTTCAAAGGCATATTTCTCTTGAGCACCCTATAAATCAAAAACAAACAATTGAAGCAAAAACCCAAGTTAATTTGCTAGCCACAAAAATTTTTGCCAGCTTGGATGTGTTTTTTTTCTTTTTTCTATTAGACAGAAAAGCTGAATTGATCGACCAAGGGTAATGTTGACATTTTAAATTTAAGGTAGAATTGAACAGCCAACCCATTTATTCTCTATTTTGCATTTTCATATCTCTCAAATTCGCTTACATATATCCTTCATCTAGAATATCAAAGAAGCAGGGCTTCAATTTTATTTGCTTTATCTTTTGAGCAATTCAATAACTCTACATCAACTGTATCGAGCGACATTTTTCGTTCAAATCTATATATTATTAAAAGGAGAGGAAAAAAATCCTCTCCTTAAGCCAAGTGAAAGCTTACAAAAAAGTCACATGACATAATTAGTTATTAAATTAATTATTTAGTGAATAATTAGTTATTGGTTATATTTTTTAATTTAAATATATCTAAATATGAAAATAATATATATATATATATATATATATATATATATATATATATTGTTTACTTTAATTTAATTAATAAATATATAATTAACTATAATAAAAAAATTAACATACAGATTATAAAAAAATAACTACCCAATTTGAATTGGGTGGGAGTAGTTTCAAGTTGGACTTTTTAAAATTATTTTAAAATAAAAAAGCTATAAGAAATAAAAAAAAGAGAAGAAAAATAACCCATTCAAATCGGGGAGTAGTTTCAAGTTGAAGTTTCAAAATAAGTTTAAAATAAAAATAATACCTTATAATTAAATATAATAAAAAAATGAAAATATAAATATATAAAAAATATAACTACCCATTCAAATGGGGTTGGAGTAGTTTTAAGTTGGAGTTTTTAAATTATTTTAAAATAAAAAAGCTATAAAAAAACAAAAGAGAAGAAAAACTCTCCACTCAAATCGGGGAGTAGTTTTAAGTTCTTAGTTTTAAGATAACTTTAATATAAAACAAAATAAAAATAAAAATAATAAATTACCAATTCAAATTGGAGAATAGTTTTAAGTTGAACTTTTAAAATTATTATAAAATAAAAACGAAAAAAAATAAAAATTTAGGAGAAAAATATTAAATCACGTAATATGCTAATGAAACTTTCAATTAACAATGTAATAGTTTTAAATATCGGAAGATATAATAAAAGAAAATACATAACAAAAACGTTATTCGATGCACTGCATGTATAAGTCCCTTTAGTTTAACATAGATTTTATACACTAAAATTTAGATAATATTATTAAGAACACCAGAATAAAATTTAAAATAAAAAAATATTTCAATACTAATAAATTATATATCTTCTCATATATTACAAAAAAAAAATGAATACTAAATATTGTTTAATATAATAAAGAAAAATAGAACAAAAAAGTTATTCACTCACTATATATGTACATTTGATTTAATAGAGATATTATTATTGGGTATATCGTATTGACAAATAAGATGACAATTGAATTTTATTAAAGCAATACATTCTAATAGGATCAAACAAGTCTGATTATAATTTAATTTAATTAATATTTTTTTGATAATGACCGCGCATCGCACGGGTACGACTAGTAGTATCATTAACAAAAGAATTCAAAAATAAATTGTCTGATTCTATTTTGTTTACCAATATTTCTTTAGTAGACATTCTTAAACCGTTTGATACCATGTATGCTAATTGGTTAAACAATTTGATTCGTTGGAGACAGTTAAATCATCCTAACGCAATAATATTAGATTTTGGCTTCTTAATTGGATAAATTATTAGATATTGATTATTGCTATAATGATACCAGAAAGTAGTACATTGGACATGGTGAATTCATTTGTGACTTCTATATTATTAAGCATATGGAAATACTAAAATACGGTACTACCACTGGAAGGAAAGGGAAGATGTATGTTTTGTTGCCTTATAAAAGGTTCTATTCAATTTAATCTGTTTGAACTTTGAACTTTCAGTCCTACAATACATTGACTCAAAAGTGAAACATCTAACTGCTAATTTTATAATTTAATATAGCTGAATCACACTAACAACTAATCCGTTGTAGTCTAGGTGGTTAGGATACTCGGCTCTCACCCGAGAGACCCGGGTTCAAGTCCCGGCAACGGAATTTCAGTTTTTTAACCTATTTTGGCCCTTTTTTTGGGGAGTATTTTCAGGATTTTTGTTGACTATTTAAGAGTTTCCAAAGGTCCATTTGCTATTTCAGTCAAATGATAAGTAACTCAAATTTACCAACAATATGACGAGAGTATTAATTCTAGGAAATTTTACCTCAGCAAATGTTAATATTTTATTTATTTTATATTTCGTATATATTTTTAAAGAATTATCTTTTATAGCTGTTTTTTAATTTTTATTAGGGGTGATCATAAAAAATCGAAAAATCGAGAACCAAATCAAACCGACCAAAAAAATCGATATTTTTTGTTCGGTTTGGTTTTGGTTTTGAATTTTAAAAATCAATCAAATTTGGTTTGGTTCTGATTTTAATCATAAAAAAACTGAACTAAACCGAATATGAGAGTAGCTATTTCAAATTTATTATTACACACACACACACACCTATATATATATATATATATATATATATATATATATATATATATATATATATATATATATATATATATATATATATTATACAAAGTTTCAAAACATTTATGGTAAATGTTAATAGTTTACACTTTTAATATAGTTCTTTACCTTTACATTCTAGTTTGACTGGTAGTTTTCTTTTTTAGTGCAAGAATCAATTTTGTGTTAAAAATAACATATTTTAATTGAGTCCTTAAATTATTCATCACTATTTAATTCAATTATCATCAATATATCTTGGTAAATAATAGATTTGTCAAAGAGCAATTGATTTGATAGTGTTAAATTAAAAGATCTCCGAAATATGTGTTTGGTAGTGTATGTTTTATATTTAAGTAAAAACCGACAAATAACCGAAAATCCCGAAAAATCCGAAAAACCAACATAAACCGAATCGAGAAAAACTGACTTAATTGGTTTGATTTGATTCTAATATTTGAAAAACCGACTTATTTGATTTGGTTTATTTGTAGGAAAAAACCGATCCAAACCGAATTATGAACAACCCTAACTTTTATAGCAAGATATTTATTTATGCACACTTTCTACCTTTAAACCATTAATATGTTGTATATTATTTTTCTCTTTCTTCCCTCTCTCCTCATATCCTCTATCTCTTCCATTCGCTTCTGTGACGCAGCGTTAAGATAAGGTCCCTAAAAGCGCCAGTTTGAGCTCAGACTATGTGGCTAAGACACTAACTGGAACATCTGTATACACTGTTAGCAATTCTAACAATGAATTCGTGCTCATTTCGGACCCTAACGGTGCTAAATTAATCGGATTATCTGTGAATTGGGGACAAAATTTAGGGCTGAGTAACTTGAAGAGTCTATTTTTTTTATTGTATTTCAATATATCTCGCAGTATTCCATGTATTTTATTGTATTCATCAACATATATTCAATGTATTGTAGAATGTATCATATATTTTTTAATTAATATAATTTATGTATTCAGATGTATATATGTATTCAAATGTACGTGCAATATGTATTCATATGTTTTTGTATTATAGATAACCTGCTATACTTTACGTATTCAATGTATTTTTATGTATTTAACTGTATTCAATGTAATTATATAATTTCTATATATAAATCTATGTGCAACGATACCACTAATAATATTTTAGTAAAGATACCACTAGAAAAAGAAAAAGATGTATTGAATCTCTAAAGATTCCTATGTTTTTGGGGTATTTTTTGGTTGAAAATCTTTTCTATAACTGGAAACATAAATTATGCGTGTTATAATTGAGTTTGTTGAGTTATATCAGGAGTCTATCGCGTTAATTGATTCACTTACCATTTTAAACAGCTGAAACCTTTTTTTCGCAAATTCCGTTATTGTATTCACGAATACAGCTCGTGCATCCAGTCGAATTCATTACTGTATTCACATATACAACTCGCGAATACAGTCGAATACATTCTCTACTTAGCTGGACTCCCCTGTTTTCCGCCGAGTTTTGCTTCTGTATTAATGAATGCAGTTGCAAAAACACATCGAATACACTCTATAACAACCGAAAACATAGCTATAGGAAGTAATTTAGTAAATAGTAGCTATGGCAAGCTAATAATCACTAAAACATAGTGGTTTCTAAAAGTTTCTCTTAATTCTATAAGAAAGTGAACATTCTAGCTACAATTAATAATTGAGAAATAGCCACAATTTCAAAAGACACCAAAATTTTAGTTACTTTTCATGTAAAGATAAAATTTGAATAAAAATATTCTTAAAATTTTGAAAAAATTCCAACATAATATATTGGAGTCGAATTTCTTATATATGAGATTCCAGCATACAAAGACAACAACAAAAACAACAATCCAGTAAAATTTCACTAGTGGGGTCTAGGGATGGTAGTGTGTACGCAGATCTTATAGGGAGGGCGTTTCCGAAAGGCCCTCGACAAATTTTATCAAAATGTGCTGGAGTAACGTAATATACTAGAAGTTTACATGCAGGAGCTCCAAAATCCAACAAACTTTACGTATTTTAGCTAGGGTATTTTTATCAAGAATTTATCTCCGCATAAAATAGTGACTTTTTTTCAATAATTTTGCAAACGCTTGCTATTTTTTGATTACCAGTCCGAAAATTAGCAAGCCAGTGCTATTTTCACCTTATAATTTAGTCGTGCCTCATCCATTATTTCCTCTACAAGAAGTCGATCACTGACACAACATAACAACAACAACCCAGTGTAATCCCACAAGTGAGGTCTGAGGAGGGTCAGGGGCGGACATAGGGGGTGGAAGGGAATTCATCCGAACCCCCTTTGCCGAAACATTACACTGTATACATAAGGTAAAATTTGTTTTTTGCTTCTATATATTAAGTTTTGAACCCCTTTAACACAACTCAAAAGTGTAGTTTAGTGGTCAAGGGGGTTCAAAATATCCATAAGGTCATTGGTTCAATTCCCACTAGCTAAAGAAAAAAATTTTTGAACCCCCTTCCCGGAGATCCTGGGTCCACCACCGGGGAGGGTAATGTATATGTAGATCTTACCCCTACCTTGTGAAGTGACATGACATGAGGAAAAAATATATATTATATAATGGCTGCGAAAATTGCTCCAGCTAGCTCTGTCATTGAATTATACAGCAGGACCTTAGCAAGTAATTGTTATAGTTCGATCAATTTCACACTTTTACAAGTCATTCTTTACAATTGGGAAGAGCAAAGAAATGAAACCATTACCAGTTCTAAACAACCATTTCTGCTTCTTTGATACTGCTAGGAATCCCCACATCAAACCTCATAGTTGGCTTGTATTGCTCCGGGACTTCAGCACCAGCCTGTACACATATTTCCACCACTGCAGGAGCTTGCCCATAGAAGCTCCGGAGCTCTCGTTGCAACGATTGAGTTACATCGGGAACGTGCCACACATATCTTGGTGGTATTAAGTCATCTAGCACTGCTGTCTGCCAACCGTGTTGCCCATTTCTTTGTTGGTGCTTATGAGCTCCACAGTTTTGTGCTTTGTGTCCACTTGGACCAACATGCACCTCCGGACAGTATCCACAGACTCTCACTGGATACATCTTCATCAGCCTATTGGCTCCTACTCTCATTTTTTCCCATGCTTCGAGTGTTTCTTCAGCGAGCAACACCGTTTCTTCTGCAGTCGACGGTGGTTCTACCTCTGCATCAGGTATCTCGGTTAAAATTGGTGGCTTGGGAGATTCTGGTTCGGGATCAGGTAATTCACTTTCATCTGCATCAACGAATTCGTTTTTTCCAGTCCATATGATTGGTTTTCTTCTCCTCTTGGTTGGATATTCAGGTATATCAACACCTGCTTGGATACAAAGCTCCACCACTGCAGGGATTCGAGGGATGGAAAATCTCTCTTCGTGTGAAATTCGCTTCCCTAGGCGATCATATAAATGGTAGGATTCAAGTGGCACTATTATATCTTCAAGAACTGCCTTTCCCCACTCATGATGTCCTTTACGTTTTGAAGCTTGTGATCCTCTACATGACTTGAAAGGATGCCCAACAGGTCCCACATGGATTTCGTTACACCACCTACAGAATTGGCACAACATGTAAATTTAAAACATTAAGGATTTCGACGGAGACATAACTAAGCAGTAAAACTCAAAAACAACTCTTAGAAATAAAGATCACGACACTCTCAAGTTAAGAGCTAAAGTAGCATTTGCCTATGCAAAAAGGAACAAAATGCAGGAATCAAGTGCAAAAATTTGCAGTTTGCTAATAAAGCTTAGGGCACGGGTCAAGTTGTCTCCCTGTGACCTATAGGTCACGGCTTCATGGATTCGAGGCGTGGAATCAGCTACTGATGCTTGTGTCTGGGAAGGATGCCTACATCACATACCTTGGGGTGCGGCCTTTCCCCAAACCCTACATGAAAACAGAATACTTTGTGCATTGGGTAGCCTTAGGGCAATGGAGAGAGTTGCTTTGAGGCGTAGTGTCTTTTGAAAACTAATCATATTCTAATAAGTGAAGATCAGGAAGAAAATTACTTGCAACCATTAACAGGTACCACTTTCAAGAGCCGCTTGAGATTGTTAATCACTGTTATCCGTGCATTAAACACATTGTATGCGAGGGGAACTAGGCCTTTGATGACCAATCCGATTTTTGGTGGAGGCACACGTCTTTTAGGTAGTCGATTTTTCATTCTCTCCCTCGCAGCTCTCCGTAGCTCCACAATAGGTATTGGGAAGGGCTTCTTCTCCTTCCTCGAATAGTAACGAGGCAAATCTGCATTTTGCGGTTGATCGCATCGAATACCAGCGGCTTGGACAGGACGTAGCTTCTCTGATGGACCTCTAAACTTCAATTTAACTGCCACGCCACTGCAACTTTGCTGCAAGAGGTTCAGACACGAATTTTATTTAAAAAATAAGTAAGATATGGATAGAGCAAATTTTACTCATAAGCAAATCCTGTCTCTCCAATAATTGCAAAGCAAAGATTCATGGTTTGACCTAAGGCATGGTACTCACCAACAGGCTAGTTTTTCAGAGATAAGGTAAAAGGATCCAAGTGAGGAATACATGTATCAATATCACCTAGTAGTGTCACCTCATACATGATAGCTAAAGCACATATGGAAAAACCAATAAAAGCTAATCGACAATGTCTATGAAGGATGCTCTTTGACAACAACATTTGCCACTACGCACCATTATGGATTTGCAGCCAAATCTTTTGGTCACCACACTTTCCCTATTACTGTTAGATCATAACTTTTAAACCATAAATTATGAAAATAAGGAGGTATTTAATTGCTGTTCTGAAGTACAAAAATATGGTTTCTAGCTCGAACAGTCTCGAACCAAAAGAATAAAGTGTGATAATTACTTTGCTCCTTTGATAAAAAGAAAAGTACTTGATCAATAATTACTTTGCTCCTTTTTTTATCATGAAGTCTCCACTGTTCCATTTTATATGACACTCTTTCCTTTTTAATCTTTTCCGAAAAGAAAGATACCTTTCTTCATTTGGAAATTTTTTAACTTTAAAAATTTCATTTTACCTTTAATAACATGCATTTATAGCCATAGAAATGTCATCACATGTTTAGGACCACAAGTTCTAAGGTACTTTTGGTATGTCGGAAAAGTCTTTGACTTTTTCTTAAACTTCATGCTCAATTGAATACCACCATATAGAAGAAACGCAGGGAGTAAAAGACTTCTTTTATGAAGCGGAGGGAGTACAAGACTTTGCTAAGCACTAATAGATGCGTCTCACAAACAAAGTTGCTATCGTGGTGCCAAACTACTTACCCAAACAACTAATAAAGGTAGTTTGATCTAAAGAAAATATAATAGGATAAAATAGTGTGGTTATCAGAATGAACTAGACAAAATAGAGAAAGCTCATTTCTGTAGGGAGATGAAGTTATAAGATAAGGACAATTTGGTAATCCCTCAATTATACTGATATTAACCACAGTACACAGCGGAGCTGCACATCCGAATTAAATCTATTAGCATTACAACCTCATTGTATATTGCCTACAAAAGAAAGGTATACCATTCTATTTTACTACACCTACTCACGTTACATTTTAAGAGGACTTTGCTATGTCTCACTCCCATCAAAGAAAGTTGGAGCCTAGAATTAAAAGACTTATCATAAAACAAATGTATGTATTGTTGCGTAGTCTTTCAGAAAAACCAATATACCCATTCTGCTTGTCATGACATCACATTACAGGACATAACAAATAAAACATTTGCCACTAGGCGAACAAGCAGTTCATCGACATCGAATATAATAATGACAACAACCACGCCTCAATTCCAAGTTAGTTGGGGATCAGCTACATTAATCCTCATTATCATTCTGCACATAGAATGAGAAAAAGATAGTTTATACTACGGAAATTAACGCAAGATCGAATCGGCAAACCTTCAAAGAATCAAGTGAACTTAGATTATGCTGGGGATTGCATCTCAAAATTCTGACTTTAGGTGGTTGAATTCTCCCTTTGTTATGTATTAACACTGTGGTACTGAGTTGGGAGTGTAGACAGCCACAATCCATTCCTGCAATAAGAGAACTAGTTAGGCTCACACCTTACACTTTTATAGATAATAAAATCAAATGTAGTATAGATAACACCAATTAGAGAGAACTGTCCAGCAAACACAAAAGAAACAAGTCTTAAGTAAAAAAAAAGTATCAAATCGAGCAAAAATATTAGTCACAATCAGTGTTGTCAAAGGCGCGCTTAACCTTAATGCGAGGCACAAAACATTTTAAGCACTTTGCCTCACTTAGTGGGCACTTCAGTGTCGTTCTCTAACATATACTTTTCCTTGCCAATGATCGTAATCCTGAAGAGGCACACTAAACAATTGATATTTCACTTTATCGTAAAAAAAATTCAATTGCATTGTCTATGTATTTTTTATTCTTGCCTAGAATTATTAGTCTTGTACTACATATATTTTATTCAACTGCTTTTCTTCATTAAAGCCCACGCTTTATTTTAGCTTTGCGCTTAAAGCCCAAAACAAACTTTATAGCTTTTTTGCCGCCTTTGACAACACTGGTCACAATCTCATTCAGATATTTTAACACTAGAAAAAGGGAAATTATAATCGGTGCATTCATCACAGTAGTCATTTAATTTCATTAGTATAATTTATGAACCAGAAATCTAATAGTATTCAACATATTCCCCATTTTAATACACAAAATGAACATTTATTTCAAGCTAAACTGAAAGTTCAATCAAGAACAGAAAAGAAATGAACTAAATTCATCCAAAGGCCCGAAAAGCAGCCGAAGATAGTTATACCAAATAAATTATAGCTAAAAATGGCGTTACAAAAGCTAAATATAGCAAAAGAAAATAAAATCAGAAAAAATTCTAATAGCATTAAGGAAAAGTTTGGATATTACCTTAAATCACTTAGGTGAAGATTTCATTCGGCAGAGCTCGAAAAGATGGAGCCAAAAATCCTGTGGAGCTTTTGAGAAGAAGGAAAAGAAGCAAAACCAAGTAATACAAATTACTATTACCAGATAACGTTCAGATTTGGGCCTGAAATAATTACGTCCGATGGCTTAATAGGCCCCATAAATGGGCTGTTTAAGGGCTGAGTTTTTGGGCTGTTTGTATAGAGAAAGAAAAACAGTCAAATTATCATGGTATAGTCAGTTTTCACACTGGTCAATCAAAAATAGCTAGCGTTTACCAAGTCAATGAAAAATAGTAACTATTTTGCTACAACAGAGACCGGTCCCGTATAATATACAGGAGTTCTGGTACATTTGTATACGAACTCCAACATATTATGCTGGACCGGTATACTTTGCTAAATCCTGTATAATATATGGGAGATTGGAGCACCAGTGCTCCAAACTCTAGTATATTATACTGGACATTTATACTTGCTGGAACTCCCGTAAAATATGCGGGAGTTCCAGCATAATTATACTTGAACTCCCGCATGTTATACGGGAGTTCCATCATAGTTATCCTAGAACTCACGTATAATATGCGGGAGTTCAAGAATACTTATGCTGGAACTCCTGTAAAATATGCGAGTGTATTTTTCATATTTTAAATAATGTTTTCGCTCAAATTTATCTTTATATAAAAAGTGGCTAAATTTCGATGACTTTTGATACTTGGCTATTTTTCAACGACCAGTTGTAAATCTGACTATTTTTAAATTTCTCCCAGAAAAACAACACACTATAGCCACTTATAAGAAGGGAAATTTTTGTTCTTATACCATATAGGAAATTATATTACCAAATATATTCATAGTTTGCATATTACCCTTCGTGCTAATCGTATTTTTATAAAATATAGAGAATGCATTAAATAAGGAATCATTGTATCTGTAGGATTTCTTATTTAGGCGCGCTAAAATTGGGGAATTAAATATTCTTCCAAATCTTCTACAACGCAAATCACGCACATTAACAAATTATCGTCGGATTTGTTTCAAAATTTTCATACTCTGTTTTTGCGATACACTCTATTTCAACCTTTTTTCTGATTTCATAAATAAAAAATGACTAAATCTTCTACAATTCTTCTACAACAAACGCAATTATGTCCAAATTTCAGTAATATAAGAGGAAAGGAAAAGAGAGCAGCAATTCCATCATTGACATCTATTAAAAAGCTTTGAAGTTTTGAATTCAAATTTGGGTTTTCAAAATCATTATTTATTTGAATTGGGTGTTGTTGAAAATAATTGGGAATATGGTTTGGAGTTTATATCTCAATTTTGAGGGGTTTTTGTGAAGATTAGACATGACATACATTATATTACAGAAATTGCAGAAAAAATTATATTTATTTATTTTTCTTTTATTCATTTACCTATTGAAGAAGAAGAAGAAGAAGAAGACAAGACATACATTATATTGCAGAAATTATAGAAAAATTGTAGATTGTTATTTATTTATTTTTCTTTTATTCATTTTCCTATTGTATGAAATTTGACTAACATTGTATAAAAATTATATTTATGTTGTATTATATTGTAGTTGTATATAACTTAGTAGAAATAATATACGGAAATTATAGATAATTTGTAGATAAGTTGTATAATATATAGTTAGTTGTATAAAAATTATTTTTACTATGTATAAATCAAATACAAAATATACAAAAGACATATTGTATAAATTTTGTATGTAAGTTTTATGTTATTGTAGTTGGATTTCACTGGGTAGAAATAATGTGTGAAAGTTGTCGGAAATTGTAGATAAGTTGTATTCCTCTATAATGGGAGATGTTGACATATCAAGTAACTTTAGTATTCCAGACGAACATGCATGAAAATAAAGACAAATTTTGCTATGAATAGTTTGTGGAAATTTTGTAGGTAATTTGTAAAACATAGAAATTCTGTATATTCATATTAAATTTTCAAATGATATTTAATTTTATTGTACAATAAATGTAGAAAATAAGCCATTGTGAGTGTTATTTGACTCATTCCTCACATTCAACCCATTCTACAAATTCACGCCTCTTTATATACAATACAAGCATACTTTATTGAATTTAAAGGTATAGCATTATATATAACTTAAAAAACATCTTCTCGTCACGACCCAAACCCCGGTCGTGATGGCGCCCAACACCTTGTTAGGCAAGCCAAGCCATTTGAACATTTCCAGCCAAATCATAAACTTAAAAGTACCAGGTTTAGCATAAAATTCTCAGTTTAATGTTAATAGAACACTGCGAAAACCGTAACCAAAAGCAACAACATCCCAAAGGATCCGACGTCACAAGTCAGAGCCTCTTAAGTTCAACTAAATAGTATCCTATACAAAGGAAATCTAGATACGGAAATAAAAGATAGATAAGAGGAGTAATCAGGTCATAACTCCGATACTGCACTGAGAAACATTAGATAATCGCAGCTAAGCCTCCGGAATCCCTGTATCTGCACACAAGGTGCATAGAGTAGAGTGAGTACTTCCAACTCAATGAGCAATAACAATAAATAACAATTGAATGTAAGAAATCCGGTGAGAACACTATATTGTTCTAATACCAGCAGTAAAGGCAGTAAATAAGTACCAAACAGGGAGACGAAACTGATAAATACTTCTTTTTCCGCACGACAAGTTACTAACACTGCTACGACGCGTAACCCGATCCAATATAATATATATAGTACTGCGGCGCGCAGCCCGATCCAATATACATAGTCGGCTGTACTCACTGGGTGTGTGTGCAGACTCCATATGGGCTCCTTCAGCCCAAGCGCTATAATACTGCGACGTGCAGTCCGATCCATATAATATATCACTGTGGCGTGCAGTCCGATCCATATAATATACTACTGCGGCGTGCAGTCCGATCCAATACATGTATGTGTATATACTGCTGTGGCGTGCAGCCTGATCCGATAAATATCAAATATCCTCACTACGGGATCCTCGACGCCTCTCAGTCAATATAGACTTGGCCCCTCGGGCCCACTCAGCTAAGACTGGGTATTCAACCCTAGGTATTACTCATTTAGGGTGCAAGTTACTACGTTCGGTTCATTTCATGATTCACAGTTAAAGTCAGGACAGATAGTGGGTGCTCAATAGGTAAAGTGATTTCAATCCACTCAACATGCTCCTTAAGAGTTCTACAGATCGGCACAAGGCCCTAAACATGGCATCTAGCCTAAAATATACGGGTACAAGCTCAATCTCAGTCAAAATCAGTAAGTCATCAATCGGGATGAACCAAGTCCGGGTCCCCAGCAGTAAACATCTCCACGCTAATTACATGACACTTTTTTCATCTCAACATAATACCGTATAGTGCAAATACGGGGTTTCAAACCCTCAGTATATCATTCATAACCATTACTCACCTCAAACCGGCCAAAATCCTAGATCGCCTTGTGCTTTCCTCGCAAATCGACCTCCTCGGGTGCAGAATCTGACCAAGATCACAAGGAATAAGTTATAATAGGCTAATGGGACATAACTCAATAGAAAGAACTTGAAAAACACCCAAAAACACGAAATTGGCAAAACCCGAGCCCCGGGCCCACTTCTCGAAAAATTACGAAATTTATAGCATCGGATTCCTCGTCTCTCCGCGAGTCTGTACATATAATGTTCATCAAAATCGGAGTTTAAATGGGTCATCAAATCCCAAATTTACATTTTAAAAACCAAGCCCTAGTTTCTTCAATTTTGACCCAAATTTCAGAGAATAAAAGGATGAATCTTCAATTAAATGGTGTTTCTAGCCTCGAGACTTACCTCCAATCACTTCCCATCAAAATCCCCTTCAAATGCTACCAACAAGCTCTCAAGGTGTGCAAAAATTGAGGAAATTATGAATGAACTCGCGGAATGAGATAAATGTTTAAACCCTTCTGCCAACAGTGGTTTCCGCTTCTGTGGTCCACTCACCGTATCTGCGATCACCGCATCTACGGTATTTCTACCGCTTCTGTAGTTCCTCATTAAATCCCGGCCATCCGCCTTTGCGATCCAACCTCCGCTTCTGCGGACTCGCAGGAGCGACCCAAAGTCCTCTTTTGCAGTTACCTGCTGTTGATACCCAATTTTTCTCTATATATTTCTTGCACCCAAAATTCTTTCAAAATAGTATATGTATGCATATATAAGCATGCCTAAGAATTTTGGGTATTTTTCCTTGATTTTCAAAGATTTCTTTTAATCAATTCAATGACTATTTTGACAATATAAAGGCAAAAATCATTTCCAAATTATTATTTTTATTGCACAATATGTTTCTTTTTTATATTTATGACAAGAAATAATTTATGTAATTTTTTTCACATTTTTTACAAATTTATTCGAATTTTAAAAAAGCCAATTACACAAAATTGCAATATAGCCTATTTCGTAATTAACTGCATTTCATAGTTACAAAATCATTTCTGTTATTATTAATTTTTATATGTTATTAAATAGTTCGATGTTTTAATTTTGCTTTTTAAATGATTTTAGCTATTTTACAAAATTATTTGGAAAAAATTGGCTATTTAAACTATAGCCAAGATTTATTCAAAATATAGCCAAAATCAAACCCTATTTTCAGCCCAAATTTCCAACCCAATTTGATGACCCATACCCTTTAATTTACCCGACCCGCCTCAGATTAAATCTGAGCCGTCGATCAAATAAGATCAACGGTCCATATTTCATTGCTATAATTAAAATCAAACGACCCCCCCAACCTTTCATTCTCACAAGCCTGTCTCTTTATCTCTCTAACAGAAGCTCTCTAACCCTTCATCTCTCTAGAACCTTCTGGTTCTCTCCATCTTCTCCTATGATGACCATCGCCTCTCAGGCTCACTCCTCCCTCACTTCTCTCGACCTCCAGCAACCATGGGGTCCTTATATCGCTGTTTTCCCTCTAAAGTTTGAAGCCAGCAGCTTCCGCCCTGAAAGAGATCACTGAAGCTTTATTTGGGTCTGTTTCCGACTTTTCTCCGGTGTTCTTTGTACGATGATGCCTTCTATGGCATTGTGTACGAGTTTAACGGCCAGGTTTCTCATTTCCCTAACTTATTTTTGCAAACCCTAATTTACTTTGCCTAAATCTCTTAAACTTCTGTCTTTTTAAGCGATTTCCGGTTTAGTCATTGTTTTCTACACTCCATCTCACTCGATATCTTTGATTAAGTCGAGTTTTACAAACGTTCTGTACCTCTTTTTCAAGACTAGGGTTTCTAACCCCTTTTGCAAAATCGTTATACTTTCTGACTTTTCTTGAGTATTATGTGATTGTCTGTGCTTATTTGTGTTATGAGTTTGTTTGTTTCCGTGTTAATCCGAGTTCCATTGCTTTAACTCTTTGCTAGGGTTCCAACACTTTACTACTTCCATGCATTCTTGCCTAAGGCTCTCTGATTTTCATGTCTATTGTGTTTTATAGGTCCAATTGTTCATTGTTCGTGCAATATTCTATCGATTATGTGCATCTCTTTGAATCCCTAATTTGTATAAGTTTTCTTTAAAAGGTTCTTACACCGATTTTAAATTATTTCCTTACTTGTGAGATGCTCTCTATACTTGGTTGTGTCCGTGGTTCTTTGACTAACTTTCAGAAACTAATTGGTGTTTTCTTACCATATTTGTGCATGAACAGGCTTTCAAATTTTCAGCATATATTTTCCTTACTTAAATTATTATGAATCTTACCCTTATGGTATACTATATGCTTGCTACTCTTACTAGGGTAAATATCGTTAATTGATTCCTTTCCTTTTGGACCCTCTGTTTGTTACCGTTTGCCTTGACTCCTTAGTTAAAGGGGAGTCCTAATCCTAATTGGGTCTGATTGAAACTAGTTCCTTAATTAATGATTGCTGCCTTGTTTGTGTACTCGTTTCTAGTACTATAAGTACCCCACCCATTCTCATTGAAACAGACGAACACATTGCATATCTCTCATACATAGACACAAGTTCAAACTCTCTGAACTCTCTCTTCTAAACACTCAGTGTTCTCTCTTTCTCTACTGTTTCTACACCCTCTTATTCTCCTTTTTGAATACTCAATCGGCTGAAAGCCAAGATTGAGTAATCTTGGCTGTTTATTTCTGCACTACTAAGGTTCTACTATATTTCTTACTTGGGTTTGCTGCTTTTCTCTTTGCTGCTCTCATTCTATGCATACTTTGCTCTCTTTGTGCACTATTGCTCATTGTTATTGTGTTCTACTGTCTGCAACTGGTATGTTACCTATTTAATATACAGTTTCCAAAACAACATGCTTTTACTAGTTTTGCACTTTTTTTTGTTTCTTCTGTGCTTTTACCTATGGTTCTGCTGCTCTTGTTGTCACTAGTATACACTTACTAGCCTATTTAGCTTAGATTAGTATGCTCCCCTTATCCCTTCTCTGTCTCAATGAATATTTACTTTTCTTTGTGAATTATTACCATGTGTCCAGGGCTGCTTGGCTACTTGATTAGCCTAATACCTCTTCCAGAGGTTAAGTGTATTGGGGTTTGATGCAGTAAGAATTGAACCCCTATTTGTTCTACAACTATGTCTGATTAGCCGCCTTCACTATGTTTTCATGTGTGTGAGTAGATCGCTGCACTTATTTGTTCCCTCCCCCTTTTCCCCTGTTTGTATAATGCTCTATTCTAAACTTGTTAGTATAAATGATATTAAAAGAATTCCTTTCAACTCTTTTAACTCTTTTAAACTATTTTATCAAACTGTCTCCCAAATCCTTCTGCTCTTTTCTTAAATTGACTCTTAATTGTTTTTAAGCTCTCTCAACCCTATTACAACTTCACTACTCTTAGAACACTAAGTTCTGCCCCTTAGTGCAAGCATTGCTTTGGGAGCCCTTGAGCACCCATTGAACTTTGACGCACAAGGCTTGCACTTCCACACTTGCACTTGTCTAATAATGACACTATGGGTGCCTGGTATTGGCCAGGGGTTCAAACGAACCCTTAGGGAACTTTGCCGTACCCAAGCCTTGGTAATGGCTGTGAAACTCGAGAGAAGTGAGGTTGGAGATCTTGGGCCTGGCTGTAGACTCCCTATAGAATAACTTCTTTGTTTTTATCACTATTGTACTTTTAATTACTTGGTCTGTAATAACTTGTAAAGAATAATGGGGTTTATAGTGAAATTGGGACGGTTATGCGTGCTTCGTTAAGGGGAATGGGTAGAAAACATGTTATAGGATTTTACTTATCTATTTGCGCAATAGAAATCATGCTTTAGGACATGCATCTTCACATATAGAAATCTTGTTCTTTAGGCCTCTTGCTTTCAGTTTTCTATAACACTAATTGATCAACAATCGACGAGTCATCACCATCACATTTAGATACCATGCTTATAGGGCTTCCTGTGCATTAGATATCATGCCATTAGGATTTTATTTGCAGATGTTTAAACACTTCGCTAATTTGGATAAAACTGGTTAACAACTCCTTGTTAAAACTGGAAATCATTGTATGCTCACCATCTTTAATAGCGCCTAGGCAAACCTCTGGCCGGATAAAACTGACTAATCACCTTTGAGTCGGGTTCAAATTAATCCTCCTCATTCTGAATTAGTTTTGTCTTCGAAGCTTTCTAATTTTTTTTATACAAACTTCTGCCCTATTTTCAAACTACCTATGCAAATGCTTCTATTGTATTTTTTTCCAGAACTGGATTACTATTTTAAAGCTGTCTGAATACTATAATAAATTTCGAAAGATAATAACGTTCACTGTTTTCTTTACACTTCTGAAATACTTTTCCTATCTGTTCTTTTACTCTTCCTGTCAAAAACTGTTTTACTAGGCATTCCCCAAATGTTTCTAAATGACTTCTGCAGATTTCTAAAAAACTCATACTACCTCTTCTAAGTTCTGAATGTTTTTCCCTTACGTTCCTTTTCTGCAGACTCTCCATTTCTGTGTTAACTTATGCTCCAGTTTTCCGAAAGATTTTTCTTGCCTTAGACCTTAATTGTGTTTGAGTCGTGCCAATTACGTGTCCGTTGTAGAGGGTAACTGAACCTTTATATGTTTACATGATCCCTTTATATCCAAGTCCTATTTGTTTTGTATGTCGCTTATAATTTTAGCCTTTGAACCTAGGGGTTCAGCCTAGTCTCTCCCATTTTAAGAATAGTGATCCTAAGTTCCCTTTAGGATCTATAGGATGGGATGGGTAATGGCACACAATAAGTATTCGTGACCAATTCACACGTTTAAATACCTTAACGGGGTGGGAAAGGTAGAATATGAAGATGATGACGATGCGATAATATCATAAAGCGACCCCTCTTTGGGAATATGGGCTAGGTATTGCATCGAATGATCCATATTATAGTCAAACCTAGGACCCTTCTTTCTCTTACGTGCTTTATTTGAATTTTTGCCTGAGGCTTTTCAAACTAATCCTCTTTTATTTCAAACTTATGTCCTTTTCTTTAAAGATCTCAAAATGTGTGAATACATGTACTTCATGTGTCTACTTGCTTCATCTTCTTTATAAAGTCACAATTAGCACGGTCGGGAACCACATTTGTGGATCTTGAGGGGTTCCTAACACCTTCCCCTCAAGATAATCTCAAGCCCTTACCCAACTCTGGTTTCTCTCTCAAAAACACTCTCTTAAAGTGTCCTAATGCACTATAATCATTAGGTGGCGACTTTCCCAATTCCATAACCCAATTCCTAAATGGGAAATAGAGTTTTTTTCCCCATAATGTCGCGAAACCCAATTCGCTTCTTTTAGTGAAAAAAGGGGGCCATCGACAGCATGGCGACTCTGCTGGGGACTTCTTTTAGGCTTTTACCACTACGTGTTTTTGTGACTTTATTGCTCTCTTTATTTATTGCTTCAATTATTTCTCACAATTACTAACTTATTTCTTCGTGTCTTTCCTTTTTCTTTAACTGTTTTACGGCTTTATTGTATTTATCTCATTTCAATACCATCTTTAATTTCGAGCATTCATTGTAACCATTATTGTATAAACGTGAAAATACATGTACTTATTACCTTGTTGTAATTGCATCCTTCAACATCATTTTCCACTCGTGCCAAACAAATCCTGTAGCAACGCTTATAATGAGTGGTTGCGCCCATCCAATACTTGCCCCCCAAATTTGGAAAAGGCATATTTGCGATAAAACCAGTCGATCAACGGTGTATTCGACGGTTCCGCGCCTTTTCCTCTAGAGTTGTCCGCTCAAGGTTACCTTGTCTAGCACTTCAAAGTAGAAACCTTACTCCATTTAATTGTTCATGCATCATGGTCAAACTTAGCCGAGTCAGTTATGTTGTCCATATAATGATTCATTAGGATAGCCTAAACCAAAAGTCCATCGGGTTTCCTCGAATCCCAAAGGACAATCACGTTATGTGCATTGATTTAGAGAATTAAATATCTTTTACTAATTATTGACTTAAATAGTCTAGTCCAATGAGGTTAAGGGCCTAACTCTCTGTTTCACAGGAAATGAGGCACGAGGTCCCCAGGTTCAGTATGGTATCAAACATTCATCCTATGTTGCTAAGTTGGTGGGACGATTTGCATGGTAGTGATCGGGTTGTCGTCCGCAAACACTTAGGAAATCTTCCTTCATTTCTGGAAGTTAGGCCAGATAACAAGATCGTGGAAGCTGCTACTATGTTTTGGGATAGTGAAAGGTCTGTCTTCCATTTTGGGTATATTGAAATGACGCCGCTGTTGGAGGAAATTGGGGGTTTAGCTGGAATTCCTTGGGATAGCCCAGGTTGATCATGCCAGAAAACTGCAAAGGTTGAGGGTTCTTGAAGATGATGGGCTCAAAAAGAATCCAAATCTGACCAGCTTGAAGGAAGCCTATATATCCTTTGACTTCATGTATGAAAGATTCGTACATAGCAAATCATACCGCAGTCACATGAACGAGTTCGCCCTTACCTCTTTGGGGCACATACATAGGAGGGCTGTTGTGTTCATGTTCTGTTTTTTGAGAATGCTAATTTTCCCGATGAAGAAGTCTAGGATCCATACAAGACTAGCCTTGGTAACCAAAGACGTAAGACATGCAGATGTTCAACATAGCACCCATGATCCTCCAAGAACTGTACCGAGCCTTAGAGAAATGTCAGCAAGGGGCACCACACTTTGAAGGGTGCAATCTACTACTACAACTCTGGCTCATTGAACATCTTCAAAAGGGAGAGTATAGGAAGGAGATCATACGCCAGGGTTGGGATGATCACAGTGCTTTCCATCATCCAAAGCGGATGTACTTCATGCCTGGATATGTTTGCTCACCCGGAAGACGCTAGTGGATGGTGGAACTATTAAGAAATCTATGAGAAGAGCAGGTACAATGGATGTATGAGTGGTTTCCAACTGGAGAGTTTATCATTCGGTCTAGGGATGCGCCATTCCTCGTACTCATTGGCTTGAGAGGAACTTACCCTTATGTCCCTCTCCGAGTCATGAGGCAAGCCGCGAGGAAGCAGATTATACCAAGAGAGGAAAAGATGAGTCATTACAGAACTGATTTCCAAGATGATGATAGCCCATATAGGTGCCGAGCTCAGCATATATGACACTTCAAAATCATTCTAGAAAAGGAATCTATGGAACTAGACAGGTATCAGGTGGGGCATGCACCGCTCTCTGAGGTTGTGGCTGCTCTTACTGAGTGCAATAACCATTACAGGAACCCTATGTTGGTAGTGCATTAAAAGAACTTACTGGAGCACCCCGAGTATTCTGAAATAGTTTCCATGACCCCATTGATACTAAAATATAAAATTATTAAGGACGGGGGAATATCGAAAGTCCCAACATCATCCCATACAAATTTCATCTCTTAATAGTATACAAGTTTTGGAGAACCTTTTAATACAACATATATACATCTCAGGCCAAAACTAATATAACGCATAACCCCGCATACTTGGAGGACTTGATGGGTGCATATCGTTCACTTGACTGACTTGAGAGTTAATTTTAGGTCTAAATATATCGAAAAATCGATGATATAATGGAGAAGCAAACCATAACTCCATGGGTGAATAATCAAAATTATATTCCATCAAAAGTTTGATCATACATGAGCAAACAATACCTTCCATGGGTGAAGCTAGTATGGTTGGTAAGGAATTACTTGTTCACTTTACAAGTTGAAATTTTTAATACAATCTAACACAATTTCTAGTCATGAATGCAAGATTCTACAACTTTACGATTGTGACAAATAAATAAACTTAAGAACTGTACATATTCAAGACAATCAAACAATGGTTGTGATTGCTCTGGCTTTATAATTATTCTTTATTTTCTCCTCCGTTATTCTTCTTCTTCTTACTCGTCCTCTTGCTCTTCTGCTTTAATTTGCTTCATCTTCCTTCTCTGCCCCCTCATCCTCTTTCTTCTCTTCTTGTTTTTATTCCTCTTCCTTTTCTGCTTCCTCATCCCCGCCCTCTTCTTCGGCACTTTTCCTTTTTTAACAAAAATAAGATATAACATCATTAAATATTTTGAAGTTATGACAACAATAACACGATATAACGAAAATGAAAAAGTCAATGCCTTTGGGAAGTGTCATAGACATCCCAATTTTAGTTAAATAAACAAAGTGACATACATTTATCGAATGGACTTGGTGTCATTTAAAAATTTAAGAGTAAGAGTGTATATCAGTAGAAAGCTCCTCAAAGGAACAATTTCTCCAAAAATTCAAAAATTTCTATACAAAATCAAGTTTTGTAAAAACACAAACAAATCCCATATAGTGCATTCGAATGGTTCCCTCGAGTTTGCGAAGTATTTGCATCAAATAATGAACCATAGGCATACAGATGCTTTCAAAACAATGAAGATTTTCAAATCAGAAAATCAGTCAGAGGTTCAAAATATCAATTGAAGAAGAAAAAAACAGGAATTAACTGACAATGACAAGAAGAGCAGTCAAGCATATACTGATCACTACAAAAAAACGCTTAATTTGCGGGGCTGTTTTGCGGCGGTTGCGATAACCTCCACAATTAATATCAAAATTGTAGGGGTTTATTTACCCCCGCAAATATATTACAATTTACGGCAGTCATAATCTCCACAAATCTTATAAAAAAAAGTGCCGCCAATATTTCCTTCATTTTTTAATCCTTTCCCTCCCAAACCTTTTCAGTTCTCCTAAAAAAACCCTTTTTAATTTCATTCCCAAACTTTACAAAATTATTTCACCTCTTTACAAAATTTCAGCCCACTGCTCCGATTTTTTCACTTGCAAAGTTTCAAATTCGTCTTTCGATTTTGCTCTCTCCTTTGATTTTGCAAAATTCCAAAGCTATCAAGCCAGAAAATCGATGTAAGTTCATATCAGTCCTTAGATCTGAAGTTTTCAATCGTGTAGCAAAATCATATTGTGATTAGAGCAAAATTAGCTCTAATTTTGTGATTAGAGCAAATCATCTCTATCAGTCCTTTGATTTTGCTTTTTTATCTATCTTTCTCATGCATGTGGGTTTTAAGTTTATTTTCTTTGTTAATTTGTGTTTTCCTTTACTGATTTTCTCTGTTAAGGCTCGAAAAAGTTTATGTCTTTCTTTATGAGTGTAGCATTGTTGTTTTTCGATTCTCAACAGAAGGAGCAGAAATTTGGTAGAATCAGTGTATTTTGAAGAAGGATATAACACATTGAGATGTAAGTCCTCTTTCTTCTTTGGCATTAGGTATTATAGGCTCTAAAATTTAGGTTTTTGTGTATTTTCTAGGTTAATTTCTGTGATTTGGGTCTTAATTGAAATATTTCCTTTTGCATGTGTATTTTAGAACTTCTGGGGACCTTCACAGAAGACGCAATTGTCTCAAGGTACTATTTTAGTTTCAGAGATTTTGATAATCTCAGGGATCTATCGGACAATGATTTGAGTGGTCCTTGAGGTTCCTGTAAGTCCTATTTGAACATCCTTCTTCAACTTGGTTACACGGTCATTTTTCAATTAAAATGATCAGATGAATAGAGTATCTTTGCTATTTTGTGGCAGAAACTTAACAGAGAACAAGTTCTGGGGTTCAATTCCAGTTGAGCTTGCTGAAAAAGCAAATAATTGAGCCTTCTTGCTCGGGTATGCTGATATATTTCCATATCATCAATTAGTAGTACTAGTTTATACATGGAGTACTATCTTCCCTATTATGTCTTCTTTTTTGTTTGCGCAAAACTTACTTTAGTTTGTAGGTGGAGTACTATCTTCCCTATTATGCCAATAGCTGGTTGGTTCTAGGGGAATATCTAGAAATGTCTAGTATCAGTAGTGGTATCCTTAATGTGTAATGTTGCACCTCTTTCTCTGTCTCCTCCCCTTCTCTTGGTGTAATCCCTTCTTACCTCTAATCCTTCTGTTGCAGCTTTTCAATTTCATTCGAGTTTGTAATTGCCTTTCAGTTTGTTGAATCAAATTCCCCTATTAGTTGCTATCAAAATTCAAAAGTTTGTTTTACTTCATTCTTTCACTTCCTTATATAACTTTTATCCTATGAGCCGGGGGTCGATTGGAAACAGCCTCTCTGCCCTTTCGGGTAGGGGTAAGGCTTGTCTACATATTACCCTCCCCAGACCCCACCTGGTGGGAGTATACTGGGTAGTTGTTGTTGTTGTTGTTTCACATCCTTATATCTTGCAATCTCAATGTATCTTCCCCTATTGGACGAGAAATTAAAGAAAAGAAGATACACTAAATATTGAAAAAGAAAGGAAGAAACAAAAAATATAGATAAACCAATTAAATTAAGAGAAAAATTCAAAACTAATAGAAAGTTCTTTAAAGGAAGAAAGACTAAATTTTTTTGACATGCTACTTTAAGAAAACTCATAATTTTAAATAGTTCATCAAGAAAATAAAGAAGACTATGTAAAAGGATATATGACATACCGAGAGTAAGGAGGAAAAATATAGACGTCCAGGTTGTCACACCCTGTAGTTTCTTCTACTTCTTTCTTAATCTGCAAAGCTGAAACCTTGAGGGAGTTTTGATTACAATGGATCACCTTGATTGATGTAAGCGTTCCAATATCCACAAAACTGTCAGGAATCTTCTCAAGCAATTCAACAGATTTTAGCACTAAACTTTCAAGCATGGGAAATGATGATTCTGAGACGTGCCATTCCCTAATATGAGCGCCTCGAAATTTTAAGATTTTGAGTACCGGAAACTCCATATCTCTCGCGTCCCACTCCGCTTGCTCGAATCTACACCCTTGAAATACCAGTCTTTGAAGGTTGGGTAACCCTGCAATTGTGGAAGTTGCACTTGCTAGTATATTAATTTGGCGGAGGATCAGCTGTTTGAGACTTGAAGGTAAATAATACTTGGTGATATTATACATCGAACCAAACACGAGAGATTGAAGCTGTGTAAGAACATCCAATTTCAGAACGAGAGAGTTAGCTTCACCAAAATTATTAACTTCAGCTTCATCAAAATCATTAACTTCAGCTTCATCTAAATAATTAACAATTATTACAAGGAGAAGCTTTTGAAGATTGGGAAACATCTCAATTAACTCTATATCCTCACGAAATAAACACATGCCTTTAAATGCCTTCAAATTCTCCAACTTAGACGGACCTTCTTCAGAAACTGCAAATATCTCATGGGGTAAGCGTGTTGATACGTCTACATGCTTTAATTTTGTCATCTTCCAAATATGAGGTGTCCCTTCTACTGATATCTCAGTATCCACCAGTAAAGTTTCCAGGTCGCACATGTGTGATACCCACTCGAAAAAAAACTTTTCGAAACACATTCCCAGGTATCTCAGGTAAACTAGTGATTGCAATATATCTTCTATATTCGTATAATCCCCTGGAATGCAGTTCTTGATATCCAGCACTCTAAGAAGTCTTAAGTCTCCAACTGACGAGAAATGATAGGAACGAGATAAATACTCTTCAGAAATAGTACCGTGAAAACTAGACTCGCTATTCCAAAAATCTCTATAAGCAAGAAAATCATCCGCGTTATTAGTAACAAAGAACGATTTAAGATCTTGTCCAAAAGATGTTCCTTTTTTTGAGCCGCTTGTGAGGAACCTATCTACTTTGTTGTTGAATCTCTGCAAATCATGACGAAGCTTATGGTCGAGGTGAATGCACACTCGATGTTCCTCATCATATGAAGGTTGATATTGGTTATGTGTCCCTATAACTTGCATGAATTTTTCTTCTTTAGCTTTGTTTAAGACAAAGTCACGCACTAGATCATGAATTTGCAAGTACTTCACCTTGCCATCAAAGGTCGTCTTTGAAACCATTAGTAGGCTACTAGAAATTATATCGGTCAAGTAAGCTTCAGCTACCTCCTCCAATCCTCTCTCATCACTACATTGAACGAGGCCTTCGGCCATCCAGAGTAACATCAATTTAGATGGGCCAATTTTTTCATCCTCCCTAAATACTCCCATAGTTAGAAGGCAATGTCTCAAATGCTCCGGTAAATAGCAGTAACTTAATTGTATTGCCAAGTTGCTCTCACTTTCAACTGCTCCAAGATGAGACTTTAAATTGTTTGCAACTTCACACCACTCCGAGACATTCCTTTCTTTCTTTGCCAGAATTCCACCAACCAAAACAACTGTAAGAGGCAACCCTTTACAATATTCTGCAATTTGTACCCCAACATCCTTGAATTCAGGAGGACAATTTTCCTTTTGAAATGCCTTTTTCTCCAACAATTTCCAGCTCGCTTCCCTGGTTAGGAATCGAGGGGAATAAGGATCAGTACAGTGCTCGACTTCCATTGCCACATGTTCAAGTCGAGTTGTTAACATGATTCTGCTTCCTTGTTTACCGATTGGAAAACATAACCTTAACTCATCCCATGCCTTTACTTCCCATACATCATCCAGAACAATGAGATATCTTTTCCCTATTAAACACTTGCGCAACATATCGGCAATGTCACTCTCCTTATCTCCATTGTACTTAACACCTGTCACTTGCTTATAGATATCCTTCAACAGCTCTCTCACATCATATGATTGCGAAATGGTAACCCATGCTCGAACATCAAAGTGAGAAACAACAGAAGAATCTTTGAATATCTTTTTTGCCAAAGTTGTCTTTCCGAGACCAGGCATGCCAAAAATAGAGACAATATCCCGTTCCTTTATTCCTCTGGTCAGTAGCTTAATTATCTTCTCAGCATCATCCTCAAGCCCCAGTGGTTCCTCTTCAGTTACTTGAGTACTTGGTGTAGCACTCTCATCAATGTTGACATCCTCCATCCTAATTAGCTTGATCTATTTTCGGGTTGAAATGCTTGATGTCGAAGAGCAGTATGCCTAACATGAGTAATAGCAATGACATGATCAATCTCCAGTGAGCAATATAAAGATCAGGAAAAACAAATGGGTGCTAAATTGCCATTAGGAACTCTTAATTCTCTGAAACAGATTCTAATTGCCTGTAATTACTAGATTCTAATCGCCTGTAATTACAAACAAAGAACTCATGTATTCTTTTCTTAAAATATTCTTTGTTTCTCAAATTAGCAGTCCAGCTGGTGAAAACCTAATGTAAAATCCCCCTAATGTCGAATTACATCAAAACATTCCCATTTTCATAATCAGATTCCTTTTACAAAAAGATGTATAAATTTCCAGTTCAATTAAACAAGGAAATATGATTTCTATTCTTAAGCAAGAAAAACACTGACCTACAACTGTTAAGCAATGAACCTTGAAGAAGGAAAATGGCTTTCACCTTGAGCAATTATTCTTATTACCTACTGTGAGTCAATGAATGAGGCTTATTAACAACTGGGAATTATTGAGAAATATACATATACTATTGTCCATATTCTGATTCGGAATTTTTAATTGTCAATACGGGCTAGCTGTATATGTACAGTTTGAGTTTCTAATTTAGTAATGAGAGGAAAGGTATCTTAAAACACTTTATCATACTTAATACATTATTCGATGATATAGCTGGTGAATTCGAGGAAGTCTTTTAATTTGACGTTATTACCCCTACCATCCAAATTCAAAGTTTAGAAAGCCATTCAATAATAGAAATTGATGTAATTACGATCATCTAGTAATTAGACTATATTTGTTTTTTTGTCATAATGTAATTGCAGTATAATTATATAATTAGATTAAATTTTAAATAAAGTAATTCTCAAAACTTAAAAATTAATATAATTAATGAATGAGACCTATTAATAATTGTGAATTATTGAGAACTATAATATTGTCCATACTCTGAAATGTGTTAACGGTTCCAACTGTGAATTCTTCCAACCATATAGAGGTATAAGGCAAAGCGATCCTCTATCCCCTATATTTTTATCATCTTCATGAAAATGTTACCACGAAATCGACTGTTGTAGAAGGGACCCTGTTAAGATCTCCCCATCTAGCCACCCTCTATCCCATCAATTCTTTGCAGATGATCTAATCCTTCTAGCAAATGCTAACCAAAAAAGCTGCAACTCCATAATAGATACCCTCAATAAATTCTGCGAACGCTCAGGGCAATCTATCAATTTTAACAAATCAAGGCTCATCTTCTTAGAAAACGTGCCTATCAATTTAAAGAATGACTTTAGCAGTTGTCTTGCTATAAATCATATTAGATAGTTCGGGAACTATCTAGGGTTCCCTATAGGACTATCCAATCCATCAAAGAAAGATTTCCAGTACATTATCGATCGAATGAACATCAGGCTAAAAGGATGAAAAATATAGCTGGGAATACAACACTCATAAAATCCACTCTGCCTGCAATCTCTAACCATGTAATGCAAATTTATAACCTCCCACAAACCACCATAAAGAACATTGATAAAATACAAAGGGATTTTTATGAGGAAGCACGTCTTAAAAAAGGAAATGTAATTTGATAAATTGGGACATGGTCATAAAACAAAAGAAAGAAGGGGGCTTGGGACTATATAAAAATAAATGAAAAAACCAATCCTTCAGTACTAGCCTAGCTTGGAGGTATAAAAAAGACAATAATAGTTTATGGAGCAGGGTACTCCATAGCAGGTGTGACAAAAATAATACCAATCAAAGATGGAATTTTCAAGAGGGAAACGGCTCCCATATATGAAAAAATATAATCCGGGGCTCCACACCTGCAAAACAGGCATACATTAGGAAACCAGGGATGGGAAATTAATTAGAATTTGGCAAGATAATTGGCTTGGAACAAAGGAACCACTAGAGCCCAAATACAAGGTCCATTAATGAAGCACGAACAATAGCAAACGCTAGCTGACATCATTGATAATAGATCCTTCAATTTGAATAATCCTATCATTCCAACTCCCCACTGAAATAAAGAATAAAATTTATAGTACTTACATCAAGAAAATTCAACCTATCCAAGACAACTATAGCTAGAGATTGAACTCCAACGGATCTTTCACAATTAAATCTACTTACGATATGCTACAAGGCAAGGATGAGGGGGATACCCATGATTATAAATGGCTATGGAGAATCAAAACTCTTAATAACATAAAGTTCTTTCTCTGGACGGCTATCCATAATAAACTCCCAACGGCTCAAATGTTATTCAACATGAATATAAGCAACTCTCCAAATTGTCACCTGTGCAGCACTGAGAGGGGAGATACAACGCACATGTTCTTTATATGTAAGCATTCCAAATTGATTTGGGCTCAAGTGGGTTTTAGCCAGCTACCTCTGGAGCCTCCTGATAAGTACACATTACACCACTGGCTAAAAACTCAATGTAACTCCAATACTGTTTTTAATTAATATCTCGTCTGGTCTGAAGTTATTCCTTTTATCCTCTGGCACATCTGGCTGCACCGAAATGAGATGGTATTCAAAAATAATAACAAACTTCTCCTATTGAAAAACATTGCTAACAAAGCCATGGAATATAGACTCCTAGCTACAAATCAATCTCGGACTCCTACGCTTAAAAATACCATCCTCATCAAGTAGAACCCACCTGAAGAAAATTGCTATAAACGGAATGTGGATGGTTCATGTATACGCAACCCGGGTAAAGGTGGAATAGGGGGAATCATTCATAAAGCCAATGGGGGTTAGGTGTTGGGATACAACATGGGTATTTCACATGTCATATATATATATATATATATATATATATATATATATATATATATATATATATATATATATATATATATATATATATATATGTGTATATATGTATATATATATATATATATATATATATATATATATATATGTATATATATATATATAAATATATGTATGTATATATATATATATATATATATATATATATATATATATATATATATATATATGTATATGTATATATATGTATATGTATATATATGGAAACATTAGCACTACTACATGGTTTGAAATTAGCTATAGGAAACAACTACCTTCCCCTTACTATTGATTGTAAGGAACTCATCAATTTAATCCATAGCAAGAACTGTGCCTTTAATCCAATTGATGATTGAAGATGCCTATTGAGTAGAGCAGGTGATCCGCTGTTACTGCACGTCTTCAATGAGGCTAACCAGGCGGCTGACTCAATGACGAAGAATGGAAGCAGCTCAACTTTTGGAAGCTTAATAACTTATCTTAGTCCTCCTACTTTTGTTATCTCTATTTTGGAAAGGGACAGGCTAGGAACCTTGTGTCCTAGAACAATTCCCATTTGTAATGAACTACGTAATGACTCTTAGTATGATTTTTAATGTATGTCTTAATTATAAAAAAAAAATCTTTAGTCATTACTTAGTAGTTTAATCTGAGATGATTAATGTCAGTACTACTCATGCAGTAATTTTGGAACCATTCACATGCTTAAAAATGACCGATGATTTGAACAGAAATTATGAGACCTTTTATTAAACTAATTAAATAATAAGATAAAAAGTAAATCTTTGTTAAACATAATAGCTTCTAGATCTGAAGAATGTTTGTATGGATAATGTGAGATTTCACTAAAACCGATTTAATACAATGTATAATAAATGATACTACTATTAATGAATGGTGAATAATAATAAGCAATTAATATGCTAAATGGCAATGAATGTAAATGGAGAAAATGATTCACCCAATGTTGAATGAGGTAAATGATTCTTCTATTTGACAATGATGTAAGATAAGATTATGAGAGAATATAAGAGGTTTTCTCGGATCTGATGGGAGAAATATGGAGTAAACACTAAATTGAATATCTTTGTAAAGGTAATGTTTGTATTTTTCTTGAAAGTCAACTTTTCCAGAGAGTTCTTATCATATAGAATATTGCATACCTTTTTCTCCTTTCTACCTTCTATTTATATGTGATATGCCTCCAACCTACCCTAAAGTACAAGTACAGAGTATATCCAATGAAATATTCTCCTAGATATCTTATTACAGAACTAGCCATTATTTACAGACTTGAACATTCGACCTCGGCCCTGATTAGCAGCTCGCCAGTAAGTTCCTTTAATCCTGTATACGACCTCGGCCTAATCGCCCCTTAGTTGTTAGAATATACGCTTAACGCTTAGGGGGGGGGGGGGTGAATAGCGTTTTAATAAAAACCAAGATAAATTTGCGGAATTAAAATTGCAGGAGTAAAGTAAGTGCGGTAAATAAAGTAGTAAGGAGAGAACACACCGAACTTATACTGGTTCACCACAACGTGTGGTTAGTCCAGTTTCCCGAGAGACTCTCTCGAGTTTCAACTAACTCCGTTAAGCTTACGGGTGCTTAACAAACCGTTACAAACTGAGAACACAAGTCTCAACGATGCTTGCTCGAAGATACCGCACTTCAAGACTTCACGTGAAGGAACTAACCTTTCCTTCTTACAACAACAAGGGATTAGAACTTCCCTTCAAGTGTATACAAACACTTAGCACTCAAGACAAGACTGTCTTACAGAGTAGATATGAGTAAAATTAATACGCTCAAGAACACAACAACTTCGTCAAGAATTTGGCTCTCAAAAACTATGAAATAAATATGAAATGATTAAGATGAGAGTATGTAAGCTTATGCAAGAATTGTAATCAGTTGTTGTACTTAAAAGAGAGGTTTAGAGGTGTATTTATAGCCCTCAAAGTCACAAAGACCGTTGCTTAATTGCCAATCACTAATTGCTGATTTTGTGCTAGAATAATCGATTCTTCAATTTGCATAATCGATTGCCTGTTAACGTTCAAAAATCAGACGCTGATTTTATGCTAGCATAATCGATTATTGCCTTGTGCATAATCGATTATCTTTCAGCGTTTAAAAAAAACTTTGGCAACGGTCAGTGAATAATCGATTATGCTATATAGGATAATCGATTATTGACCTCTGCGGAATTTCTAATTTAATCTGAATAAAAAGGATAATCGATTATCATATTACATAATCGATTATTTTGTTGTTTTGAAAATTCCGGTTTTAGCTGACTTAACATAATCGATTATCTGGCAATTCTGTCCAGATTTGAAAGACTTGTTTAAAAATCATTTTGGCTAAAATGAAAACTTTTGAAAATCATTTTGTTTTAAATCAAAGATGCATGGTTTGAAGAAAATAATTTTTCGAGAGAAGCCAAGACTTGAATCTTTTGTTGGATCAAGATCACAATATAAAACGACTCATGTATATCTTCGTTGCTTTACTTGATCTTGTTCTTTGTTTCTCTTGTGCTTGGACTTCGGCATATGTCAATGTTCCATGCGCGTCGGTTTGTCATTTATCAAAACCTACAAAGATGAACACAATTTTAGTTTTAGCGACTTGAGAACGTGTTTCAACAATTTCCCCCTTTTTGATAATGGCAAACCGATATGGGGATATGCATATTAAATAATTGATAATGACAATCCAAGACAAGTATATAAATATGTGAATGAGTTCCCCCTCAATTTATGAGTTCCCCCTCAATTTATTCCAAATGTATTAATGTGCATAGCCCTTATTCTTCCCCCTTTTGACATTAGCAAAAATAATAAACTTTTATTGAGGAAAAAATATTGAAAATCCATAATAAAGCAAGAAAAGTAGACAAAATATTATTCAAACGAGACATAATGGAAGCAAGGAAAAAATAGACAATATATTATTCATCGTCGGCATCAACATCCGCCTCGGCATTCAGCACTTCTTCCGGAAAGGCAACTTGGGCATAGGGATAGTGGACGTGGTCAAAATATCCATGAAGCTCGTGGGTCAATCTGTGCACGTGACGTTCCCTGCGAGTGACATTCCTATCAATACAAGTCATGGACGTAGACAAAGAGGCAAGTTGCTCCGAGATGGTTTTGAGGGTAGCAACGGAAGGGGCCTGAGGACGACGTCTTTGAGGAGGAGCCGGTTGTTCACCGATATTAGGAAATGAAGATTCTTGAATTTCCCAATATTTTGTTGTCTTTTTGTGAGGACCGACGGTGGTGTCGATACCGGAAGCTACAAGAAGAGCCATTATGACAAAAGCATAGGGGAGTGGCTTATCGTCCCCAATTGCATTATACATGTGAGTCATGACGAACTTGCATCAATTGATGCTAGCCCCGGTGATAATTGCATGCATGAGTTTTGAATCCTCATGAGAGAGAGTGGTATGATTGAATTTGTGCGGTTTGAGAACGCGGGTTATGAAATAAAAGATTAGACGATATTCTGGGAGCATGTGCGTAATGGTTGGGCGACGATGCTCCGGACTTGCAATAAATTCGCCAATGCCAATTTGGTTGAAAAGGAGTTGTTCATCAAATAAAGCTCCTTCTTCTCTAGTGTAGAGTGAGATATCTTCCCCATTTCGTGGAAGTTTAGTGAGGAGTTGCATGTTTTCCTCATTTAAAAGAATTGGAACTCCATTGATGCTTGAGACAAGTTCACCATCTTTGTCCTTCCGTAGATTGGAATAGAAGGCACGAATTAGAGAAGGGTGAATGTAAGGGTATTGAAGATATATGAAGTCAATGAGTTGGCTATGCATAAGAATATTTGCCGTTGATGGGGGGTGTTGTGGCTAAGGTATCGACCAGTGGAGAACCGAGGAGGAAGGATTTCTCGATTCTCAAATTTTTCGACGAATCGAAGAAGTTCAGCTTCACTGTCGAACCGTAAATAAGATCCGTCTTTATAGCAGTGAAAGAGTAGAGGAGCAATGGAAGAGGAGGCAATATGTTTGCCGGAACGAGCTCGTTTAGAATTCTTGCCCGTCATTTAAAAAAAAAATTGAGAGCCTTTGCAGAAATTTTTAGAGACTTTTGAAGAATGTTAGGAGCTAAGAGTGATGTTGGAGTGAAGAATTTGAAGACATGAAACACCTATTTATAATGTGGAGGATGTGATGGCATTTAATTGGAGAAAATCTGCAGAAGTAAAGAGCCAAACGGTCAGAAAACGGTAACAAATTTTAAACACTGACCGTTGATAATCGATTTTGGAATCTGATAATCGATTATCGCTAAGCAACTTGAATTACCGATTCAGGGAGTAATCGATTATTGTTTTGGGAATAATCGATTATTGCAGGAAGTGTAAACTGGGAAAACCGAGACAGTAAAGCAAAATCGATTACGCATTTCTCGATAATCGATTATTTTATCTTTGGCTGAAACCTGTAAAACAAAAATGTTAGATAGTCGATTATTGTTTTTCAGTAATCGATTATTCCTTTCGTTTATTAGCAGATGGTTAAAACAGAATCTCAACATAATCGATTATGCAATGTTGATAATCGATTATTACATAGTGTCGCCAAATTCCTGCAAAACAGAATTGTTATATAATCGATTGTTGTATTTTAAAAATCGATTATGCAAAGTGTCCGCCATTTTCCTGCACAACAGATACGTATTATAATCGATTTTGTCAGTTGGATAATCGATTATTTTATTTTTCCAGCAAAATATTCGGAAAACAGAAAGAATTAATAATCGATTATTGAATAAGAAAAATCGATTATTTATCACCAGTGCCCGAGAATTCCCCCTGACTTTGGGGCGATACCTGCAAAAAAGAATTAGGCGCCTCCGACGCTCAAGTTAGTAATCGTTAAAATAAAAAAATGCAATGCATGTACTAGATCATCGTTGAGTCAAGTATTCCGAGTTCACTACGAATGCGGAAAAAGGACTCTTTCTCTAAAGGCTTGGTGAAGATGTCGGCCAATTGATATTTGGTTTCAACAAACTCAAATTCGACATCGACTTTGAGAACGTGATCTCTTATGAAGTGGTGCCTAATTTCTATGTGTTTCGTTCTTGAGTGAAGAATAGGGTTCTTCGTCAAGCTTATGGTGCTAGTATTATCACATCGAAGAGGGATATGATCAATACTAAGATCATAATCCGAGAGTTGTTGTTTCATCCAAAGGATTTGAGCACAACAACTCCCCGCGGCTATATATTCAGCCTCGGTTGTGTATAATGCAACACTTACTTGTTTCTTGCTAAACCAAGAAACTAGAGAGCTACCGAGCAAATGGCAAGTGCCACTAGTGCTCTTGCGGTCCAATTTGCAACCCGCAAAATCGGAGTCGGAATAGCCAATAAGTTGGCATGCAGAACCTTTGGGATACCAAAGTCCCACATTTATAGTTCCAACAAGATGCTTCATTATCCGTTTTACCGCAGTTAGGTGCGACTCCTTCGGACATGATTGATATCGAGTGCATAAACACACTCTAAACATAATGTCCGGTCTACTTGCAGTAAGATAAAGAAGGGATCCGATCATACCTCGATACTTCTTTGTGTCTACTTCCTTACCTTTTTCATCTTTGTCAAGATGGTCGGATGTACTCATTGGAGTGGCCATTGCTTTGGCGTTGCTCATTTCAAAATGGTTTAGCAACTCCTTGCAATATTTAGATTGACAAATGAAAGTTCCCTCTTTCATTTGTTTCACTTGCAACCCCAAGAAAAAGTTTAGCTCACCCATCATTGACATTTCAAATTCACTTGTCATTAATTCAGAGAATTCCTTGCACAAAGAATTATTAGTAGCATCAAAAATAATATCATCTACATATATTTGAACTAATAGGATGTCATTGTTTTTGTTCTTATTAAAGAGTGTAGTGTCAACTTTCCCCCTATTGAACTCATTGTCCAAGAGAAATTTGCTTAAACGTTCATACCAAGCTCGGGGAGCTTGTTTAAGACCATAGAGGGCTTTCTTAAGTTTGAAGACATGATCGGGAGATTTAAAGTCTTCAAAACCCGGGGGTTGTTCAACATATAATTCCTCTTGAATAAACCCATTTAGGAAGGCACTCTTTACATCCATTTGATATAAATTAAAATTCATAGAAGAGGCGAAAGCTAGTAATAGACAAATGGCTTCTAACCGTGCTACGGGTGCATAAGTTTCTTCATAATCAATTCCTTCTTCTTGATTATATCCTTTAGCTAAAGCCTAGCTTTGTTTCTAGTGATTGTACCGTTTTCATCTAATTTATTTCGAAAAACCCATTTCGTACCAATTATGGTGTGATTATCGGGTCTTGGCACCAATTCCCAAACATCATTTCGTTTGAATTGGTTAAGCTCCTCTTGCATTGCCAAGGTCCAATGCTCATCCCCAATTGCTTCGAAAATGGTTGAGGGTTCTATTTGAGAAACGGAAGCCGTCTGTCCTATAGTGTTCTTAAGAGTGTTTCGAGTACTTACCCCTTGTTCGATGTTGCCAATTACCTTGTCGAGAGGATGGTATTTGAATGTCCTCCAGGCGTTGGGCAGCACCGTTTCTTCCTCCTGTGGTGGTGCTTCCTCCGATGGTTGTTCCAAGTTTCATCTTGAATTTCCTTTGGATTTTCCTCTTGTACCTTGTCTTGAAGACTTATTTTGTTTAAAGAATCTGCAATATTAACACAAACATCCTTTCTCGCCAAGCGAGCATCATTTTCACAAAATACAACATGAGGGCACTCCTCGACAGTTGAAGTACGTTTATTGAAAACACTATATGCTTTACTACGTAATGAGTAACCAAGAAAGATTCCTTCATCAGATTTTACGTCAAATTTTCCTAAGTTATCTTTTCCATTGTTATGAATGAAGCACTTACAACCGAAAACTTGAAGATGGGAGAGGTTAGGTTTCCTTCCCTTGTAGAGTTCATATGGAGTTTTCATGAGTATCGGTCTTATGACAGCTCTGTTTAAAACATAGCTTGCGGTACTCACGGCATCCGCCCAAAAATGTTTGGGAATCTTTGCCTCATCGAGCATGGTTCTAGCCATCTCTTCGAGACATCGATTTTTGCGTTCCACCACTCCATTTTGTTGTGGTGTACGTGGAGCAGAGAAAGTATGCTCAATGCCGAGTTCGTCACAAAAATCCGCGAAGAGATTATGATCGAACTCTCCCCATGATCACTTCTTATGGAAGTGACGGTTGTGTTCTTTTCATTTTGAACACGTTTAAGAAAACTTTTAAACCTTTGACAGGCCTCACTTTTGTGAGCAAGGAATAACGTCCATGTGAATCTAGAGTAGTCATCAACAATTACAAAAGCATAGAGATTTCCACCAAGACTTTTAATACGAGATGGTCCAAAAGGTCTAGAGGTTGAAACAACATTTTTAGATTTAAAAGAGGCTTTTATTTGTTTCCCTTTTTGACAAGAATCACAAATAGTGTCTTTTTCAAATTTTTGACTTGGAAGACCAATTACTAAATTTTGTGAAACTAATTTGTTTAAAAGATTCATGTTGACATGAGCTATTCTACGATGCCATAACCACATGTCGTCATCTTTACTCATAAGGCATTTCACATAATTTGATGAAGAATTTTCAAGGTCAACCATATAAATATTATCAATTCTAATACCACAAAGAATGACTTTAAAATCACTGCGGCGTATAACTAAGCATTCTTCCGAATCAAATAATACAAGATTTCCCTTGTCACATAATTGACTTTATGCTCAAGAGATTGTGTTTATGCCCTTTTACTAATAAGATATTCTTAATAGAGGAGGATTCGTTCTTACCTACGGAGCCGATGCCGATTATTTTTCCTTTATTGTTGTCTCCAAATACAACGCTTCCTCCTTCCGTGGGTTTTATTTGAAGGAATTTTGATGCATCTCCAGTCATATGTTTAGAGCATCCGCTATCAAGGTACCAAAGTACACTTGATCCCTTCAAACACACCTACAAAACAAATTAATGAGTTTTTGGTACCCAAGCTGTTTTGGGTCCTTGTGTGTTAGGTGCAAAATGGTGGTGTGATTGACATGTAGTGAGATGTCTATGTCTAGTGAAACAAGCAGGAGCTATATGTCCTATTCTATTGCAATAATGGCAAATGACGTTGGGGTTATGCATTCTTCTAGGATGATAATAGTTGGAGGGTCTAAATTCATTTACTCTATTTTTGAAAGTATAATTTTGACGCAATTTTTGAAAATCTTTTCTCGGTGTTCTAAATGCTCAACATTTCTTCTAGTGTTTGTTCTAGGATATATAGCGATCCTAGGATAATTATTTCTAGGTTGAGTATTTCTAGGTTGCAATTTTTGAAGATCTTTTCTAGTTGTTCTAAATTGCTCAACATTTCTTCTAGTGCTAATTCTAGGATGCATAGCGATTCTAGGATTATTATTTCTATGTTGAGTGTTAACATTTATTTTATTTTGCCTAGGTTGAGCCTTAGGTTGTTTAGGAATGGTCTCAACTTTTTCTTTAGACTCATTTTTGAAACCTATACCATGTTTAGTAGATTTTAAATTTAGAAGAACATCTTTTAGATTTTTGTGTGAGGAATTGAATTTATTCAAGGTGCCCTTAAGTTTTTCTACTTCATCTTTTAGAGATTTGCAAGAAGTACAACCATTATTTGAACTCTCGGGTTTATCGGCGCTTCTTTTGCCATAAAACTTATTTTCCTCTTTTAGCTTCTCATTATCGAGAGTCAATTTTTCCAAATCTTTTTCTTTCAAAGAAAATTGTTTCTTCAATTCTTTTATGGTTTTGGAAGCTCTAATAAATTCACCATATAATTCATCAAAGGCATTTTGCATTTCTTCAAGAGAGAAAAAATTCTTAGAAGGAGATTCACATACCTCTTCTTGAGTTTCTTCATGTGCCATGAGACATAAATTAGCAGTTTCATCTTTTTCTCCGTCACTTGATTCATCCCCGGAGTCACCTCCCCAAGAGATGTAGGCTCTTTGTTTCTTGGAGAATTTCTTTTCTGTTTTGTTATTTGGACAGTTGGATTTGATGTGCCAAGCTTCTCCGCATCCATAGCATTTGAGGGGTCCTCCTGGCCGCTTTCCTTTAAACTCTTTCCGCATGAATTTTTGGAATTTCTTAATCACGAGTCAGAACTCGATATCTTCATCACTTGATTCCTCATCGTTTTGAGGTTGAGTCATAGATGCTTTGAGTGCAATCCTTATTTTCCTTTTGATCATCCAAAGGAGGGTTAAGAATGGTAGATTCATAAGTTTTGAGATTACCTCGAAGTCCGTCTATGGTGACATTTGTGATGCCAATTGATTCTTGGATAGCGTCGGCTTTGGAACGCCATTCCGGAGTAAGGCTTCGTAGAATTTTTCGGACAAGCTCCTTATCCGTAAATGTCTTTGTGAGAGCATGAAGGTCATTTACGATTTTTGAAAATCGCTCAAACATGTCTTCTATTTTCTCATTCTCCTTCATATGAAACAATTCATATTCATGGGTTAGAAAATCAATTTTAGCTTCTTGGACTTGATCCGTACCTTCGTAAGTGATCTCCAGTTTGTCCCACATTTGTTTGGCCGTGGTGCAACATGAGATTTTTCGATAGTCATCGGGATTTACAGCACAATACATCATGTTGATGGCCTTTGCATTATATTCCACCTTTTTGATATCGTCCATATCATATTCATCTTCCGACTTTGGGACGAGTTCATCTCCAACCTTTTTAGTGGGTAGTTGTTCTCCATTCTTTATAATTTTCCACAATTGGAAATTGTTTGATTGAATGAAAATTCTCATCCTCTCCTTCCAATAAGTGTAATTGGTGCCATCAAAGAGTGGTGGCCTTGTGAAGCATTGTCCTTCACCTAGTCCTGCATTAATGTTACGAGTAGAAGCCATGGATTGTTTCTCTCAAACTGTTAAGTCTTTCAGAGAGTTAGGCTCTGATACCAATTGTTAGAATATACGCTTAACACTAGAGGGGGGGTGAATAGCGTTTTAATAAAAACCAAGATAAATTTGCGGAATTAAAATTGCAGGAGTAAAGTAAGTGCGGTAAATAAAGTAGTAAGGAGAGAACACACCGAACTTATACTGGTTCACCACAACGTGTGGTTAGTCCAGTTTCCCGAGAGACTCTCTCGAGTTTCAACTAACTCCGTTAAGCTTACGGGTGCTTAACAAACCGTTACAAACTGAGAACACAAGTCTCAACGATGCTTGCTCGAAGATGCCGCACTTCAGACTTCACGTGAAGGAACTAACCTTTCCTTCTTACAACAACAAGGGAGTACAACTTCCCTTCAAGTGTATACAAACACTTAGCACTCAAGACAAGACTGTCTTACAGAGTAGATATGAGTAAAATTAATACGCTCAAGAACACAACAACTTCGTCAAGAATTTGGCTCTCAAAAACTATGAAATAAATATGAAATGATTAAGATGAGAGTATGTAAGCTTATGCAAGAATTGTAATCAGTTGTTGGACTTAAAAGAGAGGTTTAGAGGTGTATTTATAGCCCTCAAAGTCACCAAGACCGTTCTTAATTGCCAATCACTAATTGCTGATTTTGTGCTAGAATAATCGATTCTTCAATTTGCATAATCGATTACCTGTTAACGTTCAAAAATCAGACGCTGATTTTATGCTAGCATAATCGATTATTGCCTTGTGCATAATCGATTATCTTTCAGCGTTTAAAAAAAACTTTGGCAATGGTCAGTGAATAATCGATTATGCTATATAGGATAATCGATTATTGACCTCTGCGGAATTTCTAATTTAATCTGAATAAAAAGGATAATCGATTATCATATTACATAATCGATTATTTTGCTGTTTTGTAAATTCTGGTTTTAGCTGACTTAACATAATCGATTATCAAATCACATAATCGATTATCTGGCAGTTCTGTCCAGATTTGAAAGACTTGTTTAAAAATCATTTTGGCTAAAATGAAAACTTTTGAAAATCATTTTGTCTTAAATCAAAGATGCATGGTTTGATGAAAATGATTTTTCAAGAGAAGCCAAGACTTGAATCTTTTGTTGGATCAAGATCACAATATAAAACGACTCATGTATATCTTCGTTGCTTTACTTGATCTTGTTCTTTGTTTCTCTTGTGCTTGGACTTCGGCATATGTCAATGTTCCATGCGCGTCGGTTTGTCATTTATCAAAACCTACAAAGATGAACACACTTTTAGTTTTAGCGACTTGAGAACGTGTTTCAACATTAGTAACTTATCCCCGTGCCAGGTTTTCTTAGTGAGTTTCTGACCCATATAGTTAGCCCATCCGCCCCCCGAGGTTGCTTTTGGACGAGCTCGGTAGACAGACTTTGCTAGTTGCAATTTGAGAAATTTGGGCGTGTAGGTCGAGTAGTAAGTTTTTGCGGTATGGTGAAGATGTGGAACTTCAAGAGCCACATCCGCACGTTACATCAGTTCAAAATGATGTCATAACCTTAATGTTCCTAGTGCATTGCGTCATTTCCCACGCCCCTTTCATTTCGAAATTAATGTGGCAACGCTTTGCATCCTCGATTGGGGTTCCTGTATAGTTATAAATAGGGATGAGAACTCTCTATTTTGGTTATTGTTAAATTTATAAGCATTTGAATCTTCAAGTTTCTTCTTCGTTTCTTCAGAGCTTTTGCATCTTTATTTCTCTCTTCCCCTAACATCTTCTGCCTTTATCTCCCCTCTCGTATCAGCAATTCCTTCCCATATACGTGATATAGAATGGCTAGTGCATCTTCTGACTTTGAGGGAACCTCTGATCCTATTCCATTGATGATGGTCATGCCCCCACATGACGAAGGAGAAACCATTGCTACAAAAGACGAGTGTTTCCTCATTGTGGATGAAATAATTGCATGCTTAGATAGGGCCAGGTTGGACTTCTCGAAGCGATCCGAAAAAAGAACATGTTACTTTTAAGATGGATATTGTAGCCATTGTTGAAATTAGGGCTAAGTTTCGCATCCAAACCATATCGACCTCATACCGGTTGGTGACGATGTGGTATAAGTTCATCGCCTTGGATATTGCGCATTTTACGCATATCCATTAGTTGTGGTTATTCGCTTCCTCTTCCTTCATTGGCGGAGGACTTCTATCGCTATTATGGCATCTGGTCGGCCCATCTCTCCCCGTATATCTATTAACTATTCCTTATGCTGACAAAGTATGCAGAGCTGGCCAACTGCGGGATCTCCCTTCACCATCTGCTACAACTCTTTGCCCCAAGTTTTCACAGGGGTACGATGATACACCTCCGCCACCATAGGACAAAGGGATTGGTGATGAAGATGGGCGATAAGACAAATCTTCGGTTTTGGGTTAATTTCTTCTATATGAGGGCGGATCACGTGGTGGAAAACCCCAAGGGTTTTCCCGAGGAGTGGAACTCCGCTTGTAAGTGTTCTTGCTAACTGATTTTTTTGTCTCTTTATCAAGAAGGATCCAGCCAAGAAGGATCCTCCCACATTGGTCGTCGACATTTTATGACTGGGTGAGCCAAATTCTACTGTACACGGTGGGAATCCGGGAGTGGTCGCATTTGAATAAGAAGTTTGGATGTGAACCTTCTCCGACCAGTGAGTCAACTTATTTCGAGATTAGTTGCTTTGACTTCATATACCATTTCCTTTTTTACTTAACCCAGTCTTTCTTTTTTAATAGGTAAGAAGGATTCGAGAAAGACGAGGGCTCATACTCCCTCTTTTTGTTAGTCGGGTGCTTTTACCAGACCTCGGCTTGCTGCGACTCCAAGCAAGTCCATTTAGATTGTTGTTTCTTCTCAAACACCGGTTTTGCAAAGGCCTAGCCGTCAGGCAGTTTCCCCATCAGCGGAGACTTTGACTTCTCCAATTTTGCATTTAGTGAATGAGTCGTCTTAGGGTAAGGAGGAAGCGATTCCTCTAAAAAAACGGATAATAGTGATTGACGACGAGGTGATAGAGAACGAAGAGCCAATGGGAGGCGATCCCGAGTGGACTACAGCCGTACTGGAGAGCGGTGAGGCTTTAGACGTACTGCGCCCCCTTCAAATATGGAGATTTCTTTCGTGGAAGAAGGGGGTGATCAAAGGCAGCTGAGGTCATTCCAAGCAGTGACTCGACAACGTCGGGCTAGGTTGATATTCCTTCCTCCGCTGAGGAGAGGGAGAAAAGAGTGGACGTAGATGATAATCTGACTCCAACGTTAACCCCGAAGAGGAGAATATGTTCGATGAGGGGTTTACCCGAGTCAAGGTGATAACGGATGGATCTTCTCGTTTAATAGTCATCCATTTAGACGGCAACTTATTGACTAACATAGAGAGTGTGGTCCCCTCTTTGGTCCCTCTTTGCTCCAGCACCGAGAACATGAATCTATAGTCATTTAAGGATGCCTATCAATCGCTAAACGTATTCGAAATGGCTCTAAGGGTGTTATTTCATTTGTTATTTATGTACTTTGCATCCTTCTCCCTTTCTATTTTAACTTACTCTTTTCGGCACTTCCTTTTCTCCCTTAGCCTCTCATTTTGGAGATTTAAAGCGCCCACCGATAGGAGAAACGGAAGACTGATGTGACGACCCAAAGGGTCATCACCGTAATTATCCATTTTCTACACTTCTCATGCCTTGAAAACATCTTATTTTGTTACCATGATTTGCGTGCGCAGTCCATGTATGAAGCCAAAAAATTTTTATGTGAAAATATTTGAAATATGTGTTAAACACTATGAATTTTGATAATAATATTGCTATAGTTGACCTTGGTCAACATTTTGGGTAAACAAACCCGGACCGTGATGTGGCGGTCCCGGAGGGTCCGTAAGGAAATTTGGGACCCGAGCGTATACCCAGATTCGAAATCCGAGGTTCCAGGCCCGAGTACGGAGCTTTTCTGTGAAATTGTTTTTCTGAAAATGCTTAAGGAAAAATGAAAATGAAAATTGATCAAAAGTGATAGTATCGGGCTCGTATTTTTGTTTTGACGCCCGGTACAAGTCTTAAATAAGCGTTAAGCACTATCTATAAAGTTTGGTTAAGAACCAACGTCGTTTGATGTATTTCAGACTAAAAATGGAAAATTTAAAAGTTTTGAACTTTGAAATGGAAATCATGAATTTTGGAGGTTGATTCTTTGATTTTGATGTTATTTTGGCGATTTGATCGTTTCGGATATGTGTTAGGCTCATTTGAAACATTTTTAACTGCTGGTGTCTACAGTCTTTGCATTTGCGAAGACTTACTCGCAAATGCGAACCTCCTTTGTTTGGCCAGACATCGCAAATGCGATGTTTTTCTTGCAAATACGATCATTCCCCTTGGCATCCAGACTTTGCAAATGCGAAGTCAATATCGCAAATGCGACTTCCCCCGCCTAAGCCATGGGTTCGCAAATGCGAACCTTTTCTCGCAAATGCGAGTTCCTCCATTCCCTGTCCAGTTCGCATTTGCGGACAATCTCTCGCAAATGTGAGGTTCCCTTTAATTCTGCCCAGTTCGCTAATGCGAAGTCAATATAGCATTTGTGACATCTGCAACTGTGCATCTTATACTTAGCCGATTTCAAACCTCATTTTTCATATTTTCAAACCCCAAACCTCCATTGGCGATTTTCTCACGACTCTTTCTCTCCAAAACCACTTGTGCAAATTTTACTCAATTTCTTCAAACTTTAACATCTTTTATCATGATTTCAACTTAAAATCAAAGCTTTCAATGGGTAAAGATGGAGATTTGGGGTAGAACCTAGGTTTTCATATAACTGGGAATTTGGACCTCAATTTGGGGTCCGATTTAAAAACAAATTGCATATATGAACTCGTGGGGAAATGGGTAACCCGGTTTTGCTTTGAACCTCGAGTTTTGGCCATGTGGGCCTAGGGGCGTTTTGGGAATTTTTGGGTAAAACTTTTGGAATTTCATTTTTATGCATTCAAATTGATTTAACTAGCATTTGTAGATACATTTTAGTTAATTGTGGTTATATTCGACCAGTTTTGAGGCAAATTTGAGGGGTAAAGCTATTCTAGAGGCATGAGTTGAGTTGGAAGCTTTCGAGGCAAGTGTTTGATCTAACTTTGGCTTGAGGGAATAAGATTAGAATAATATTTGCTATGTGCTATATAGAGTCGGTGTATAGGTATGGTGACGGTTACCTATGCGCCCGAGTCTAGCATGACCGTGAGTCATAATTGCTATTAAATTGTCGAAATAAGTGAACGATTGTGATAATTACTTGTTAGATGAACTATAAAATGATAGTTGAGAAGCAAACGAGCTAAGGAAGGAATTTTGGTATTTTTCCCTTGCCGGGATTTATTGTTGAATCGTTTTCCCTTGCCGGGACTTGTGGTAGAGTTGTTCTTCCCTTGCCGGGATATTTTGGGCTGTTAGATGTAACCTTGCCGGGTTTAACTGGTATATTGATGAGCTCCCCTAACGGGATCTTCTAAGGAGAGATTGATAGAGTTATTCAGATATATTACATTATGGGATCGTGTGGCACACGCGTCCACTTATATATTATATGATTGGGATCGTGTGGCACACCGACCACGAGATAATATGATTGGGATCGTGTGGAAGGCCGACCACGAGATTATATGATTGGGATTGTGTGGCACGCCGACCACAATATGTTATGATTTGGAGCGAGTGATACGCCTACCATAACTTGTATTAATTATTATAATCGGCCTTAGATGTCGTGCAGTTGTTGATCCACTGGCTTCCTTAATTTAATTATTATATATTCAGTTCTATTTCTTGTTTGTTGAAGTTATAATTGAAATGTTACTCCCCCAGTATGTACCCTCCCCATTATCTATTTGCATTCTTGTTCTTTTTCTACTATTACACATATATCTGTATAGGTTTATTGTGGTAGGTTCGGTTTAGCCTCGTCACTACCTCGCCGAGGTTAGACCGAGCACTTACCAGCACATGGAGTCGGTTGTGTTTATACTACACTTCTGTGCCTTTTTTGTGCACAGGTCAGGACACAGCCTACGAACCGTAGCAGTAGTCAAGGGGCGATCCTTCAGTCCAGAGGCTCTGAGGTACTTCCTTCAGACTATTGTTTTTAGTACTCTTTTAGTTATCCGTGAGTAGTGACACCAAATACTGGGTAGAGGCATGTAGTTGATTTCCACACTTCGTTATTTCTAGTTTGCTAAAAGTCTTCCGCGTGTTTTAATTAATTATTTCAGCATTTAATTTGCTTTAGATTAAGGTTATTGTGAAAATGAATAACAAGGGATTTGCTTTCCTTGCTCCAACAGTAGGCGCCATCACGACTCCCGATGGTGGGAAAATCCGGGTTATGACAAGTTGGTATCAGAGCACTAGGTTACTTGGGTCTCACAACTCACGGACAAGCTCGGTAGAGTCTGATGGATTAGTACGGAGACGTCTGTATTTATCCCTAGAGGCTAAAGAGTTAGGAAATATTTCACTTTGTTCATTCTTGTCATGCGGTTCTATTTCTCAAATATTGATTGTCGTTCTACTCTGTTCTTATGCAGATGACGAGAAAACGTGTGTCTTTTTCCGCACAGCATCCCGAGCCCCCAACAGCAGCTCCCGCGAGGGGCAAGGGCCAAGGCCGTGCCAGAGGTCGTGGCAGGGGCGGAGCTCAGCCCCAGGAAGCAGTTCCAGAGGTGGAGCCTCATATTGACTTTGATGAGGAGGTTCCAGATCCACCAGCTCCAGTGGGCCCAGCTCAGGTCCCTGGAGGAGTGATGTTTTCTTCGGCTCTTCAGGATGCTCTTGTCCGCATATCAGGCTTTATGGACAGTGTCGCTAGAGCGGGATTGTTGCCAGTAGCACCATCCACTTCTCAGGTACTCAGGTTCCATTGGTTCAGCCCGCATTGGCAGCTCAAACAGGCATTACATCTCAGGCCAGAGATGGGACAGCCATGTCTTCGAATGCTTTGTGGAGACTTGATCGGTTTTCCAAGCTTCTCACTACTACTTTAAGAGGTGTTTCATCGGAGGATCCCCAGGATTTTCTACATAGTTGTCATGAGATCCTCAAGATTATGGGGATAGTGGAGACCAATGGGGTCCATTTTTGCACTTTCAGGCTTGTTGGGTCCGGCAAGACTTGGTGGAGGGATTATTGTATATCTAGACCAGCAAGGTCACCATCTTTGGCATGGGATTAGTTTGCAGAGTTATTTTTGGAGAAGTTTCTCCCCGTCACTCAGCGGGAGGCACTTCACAGGCTATTTGAGCTCCTTCAGCAGGGTTCCATGACAGTTACACAGTATGAGATCTGATTTGCTGACTTGGCACGCCATGCAGTAGTGATACTCCCTACAGATGGGGAGAGGGTCCGGAGGTTCATTGATTGATTGATTCAGCCAATTCGCCTTCAGATGGCTATGGGAGTTTGAAGTGATATTACTTTTCAGGAGGCAGCCAATGCAGCCCGCCGAGTAGAGATGGCATTGGCTCGAGGAGGTAGTCAGGGTTCAGATAAGAGGCCTCAACATTCTGGTAGATTTTGTGGTACCTCATCTGGAGGTAGGGATTTCCATGACCGAGGCCGTCCCTCGAGACCTTTCCAGTAAGCACTCCAGGCTTCTCATAGTGCTCCAGGTGGTCGTAGCTCTCAGCCACAGTTTTCTGACCAGTAGCTCTTCATCTCACATCAGCTCCTATCAGTGCACCACCATTTCGATATTCTCAGTAGCCTAGGGCTTGCTTCACTTGTGGTGATCTGAGACACATTGCCAAGTATTTCCCTCGAGCTTCCAGCAGTTCACATCAGCAGGGTCCTCATCCCATGATTCAGGCAGCAGACGATCCACATGACACCCAGCCAGCTAGAGGCGGGGTAAGAGGCCATAAGGGTGGAGGTAGGGAGCGTAGAGGGGGAGCTCAGACAGCCAGGGGTAGGGTTCAGCCTGCAGCAGATCATCCCAGAGATACAGTTCAGGGAGGTGGGGGCCAGCCCCATTGTTATGCATTGCCAGCCAAACCGGAGGTCGAGTCATCTAATGTTGTGACTATATTGGTCTGTGATAGAGGTGCTTCTGTATTATTTGATCCGGGATCTACGTATTCCTATGTGTCCTCCTATTTTGCACTCTATTTGATCATGCCTAGTGAGGCTTTAGGTATTTCTATATATGTGTCCATCCCGGTTGGTGATTCTATAATGGTCGACCGAGTGCATCGCTCTTGTGTAGTGGTATTTGAGGGTCTTGAGACCCGTGTAGACTTATTGCTTTTAGAAATGGTGGACTTTGATGTTATACTGGGAATGGACTGGTTGTCCCTATATCATGCCATCTTGGATTGTCACACCAAGACCGTGACTTTGGCTTTGCCCGATTTGCCCCGCTTAAGTGGAGAGGGACCCCAAGTTATTTCGTATGTCAAGGCTTGACGTATGGCTGAGAAGGGGTGTTTAGCATATTTGGCGTATGTTCGCGACTCCAGCGCAGAGGTTCCATCTATTGACTCTGTTCCTATTGTTCGGGAGTTCCCCGAGGTTTTTCCTTCAGACCTGCCGGGTATGCCGCCCGACACGGATATTGATTTCTGTATTGATCTTGCTCCCGGCACCCAGCCTATTTCTATTTTGTCGTATCGCATGGCCCCACCAGAGTTGAAAGAGTTGAAGGAGAAGCTTCAGAACTTGCTTGATAAGGGTTTTATTAGACCCAGTGTATCACCTTGGGGTGCACTAGTGTTGTTTGTGAAGAAAAATTATGGGTCGGTGAGGATGTGCATTGATTACCGGCAGTTGAACAAGGTGACGATAAATAACAAGTATCCACTGTCGAGGATTGATGATTTGTTTGACCAGATCCAGGGTTCGAGGGTGTTCATGAAGATAGATTTGAGGTTTGGTTATCATCATATAAGGATTAGGGCGTCTGATGTCCCTAAGACAACATTTCATACTCGGTATGGGCATTATGAGTTTTTGGTCATGTCGTTTGGGTTGACCAATGCCACGACAACATTCATGGAGTTGATGAACCGAGTATTAAGGCCTTACTTGGATTTATTTGTGATTTTATTCATTGATGATATCCTGGTATACTCCCGCAGCCAGGAGGAGCATGAGCAGCACCTCGGAGTGGTTCTTCAGACTCTGAAGGATATCCAGTTGTACGCCAAGTTTTCAAAGTGCGAATTTTGGTTGAGTTCAATATCATTCCTGGGTCATGTCGTATCAGCAGAGGGTATTCAGGTGGACCCAAAGAAGATAGAGGTAGTCAAGAACTGGCCTCGACCAGCTTCAGCTACAAAGATTAGAGCTTCTTGGGGTTGGCTGGTTACTAAAGACGTTTTGCGGAGGGGTTTTCCATCCATCGCAGCCCCGATGACTAGATTGACCCAGAAGGATGCCCAGTTCAGGTGGCCAAATGAGTGCGAGGCGAGCTTCCAGAAGCTCAAGACAACTCTGACTACGGCACCGGTATTGGTCTTGCCCACGGGATCTGGGCCTTATACTGTGTATTTTGATGCTTCCTGTATCGAGCTAGGCGCAGTGTTGATGCAGGACGCCAAGGTTATAGCATATGTTTCGGGGCACTTGAAGATCCACGAGAAGAATTATCCAGTTCATGACCTAGAGTTGGCAGCCATTATTCATGCCTTGAAGATCTGGAGGCATTATTTGTATGGTGTGACGTATGAGGTATACACAGATCACAAGAGCCTTCAGCACTTGTTCAAGCAGAAAAAGCTGAATTTGATACAGCAGAGGTGGTTGGAGTTGTTAAAAGATTATGATATTTCTATTTTATACCACCCCGGGAAGGCCAATGTGTTGGCCGATGCACTGAGTAGAAAGTCCGCCAGCATGGGTAGTCTTACATATATTCCGGTCAGCCAGAGACCGCTCGCCTTGGATGTTCAGGACCTGGCCAATAGATTCGTGATAGTCGATATTTCTGAGCCCAGCAGGGTGTTAGCTTGCACGGTTGCTCGCTCATCATTGATGGAGCGTATCCGGGAGCGGCAGTTTGATGATCCCCATTTGTGTGTCCTGAGAGACACGGTACAACGCGGAGGTGCCAGGGAGATGACTTTGGGAGATGATGGGGTATTGAGGTTGCAGGGGCGAGTTTATGTGCTACCTAATTAAGCCACGTTCCTACAAGTTTCCAAAAATAAACTTTTTGTTCAATGAGGCAATTGTTGGGTATTTGGAAATATCCTAAAGAGCCTAACCTATTTTTTGAAATACACTACTTAACAAATAGCATCGAAACTACAAAATATTGGTTCTACAACCTCAGTCCATTTTTACTAAGCATACGAGGGTGGAAATTTACAACTGAACTACTACAGAATATTGTTCAATTATACATAACCCAAACTTGCATGATTCTAATAAGAGGCATGAGCTATTATATATGTGCAACCTAATATCCATTATACCAAACTAAAACAAATTTAGAAGAACCAACTTCAACTTCTTCATTTCTATATTCATACTTCAACTTTCAGCTTACAGGGAGCCAGTGTATCAATGTCTGTACCTGGTATTTGGAAAAGCAAAGAGAAGAAGAGGGTCAATATGAGCAGTAGTAGCCAGCACAACAACACATAAGTTCAGCAACAATAACATAGGTCCAACGCACTCAGAAAACCAATTTGCAATTTTCAGAAAAACCAAACAGATATACTAGAAACCCAGGAATGATAGCAAAATATCAACAACACCACAAGCAGAAACATAATATATTCAGAAATGAGACAGGACAGTAGATTTTCTGATTTCTATTCTTTAGACTCCCAAATAAAAACACTAGAAAGCCCTGTTTATGTTTATGTTTAAGTTCTGAAAATGTGCTCTACAAATTCCAGTCCTTAACTAAGTTAAAACTCCTTCTATTTATCCTACTTCCAACAGACCTGGCCTTTTATTTAGACCCCACCATTAATGCAAAAATCTGCATTAATTCCCACTTAAGATCCACTAGCACACTTTTTCTTACTTTCAGCCTTAAATCCCTCTTTGTTCCCCATTACCCATTAAATTATTGACAATTAATATCCCACTAACAAGACACTATTATTAAGATATTATCATAACTGTTTTATTCCCAAATCACCCCTGAAACCCTTTAATATTATGCCCTGCCCTTAACTATTAATTAGCACTAAAACTAATTGATTCTTAAAATCTGTTCAAAACTAATATTTATCTAAAACTAAATTCTGATGAACGGCTACAACCAATCTTTAATAACAAAATCACAAAACTGAATCTATTATAATTAACATTTAGACACAAAACCATCTACTACTGAACCAAAATGAATTGAAACCAATCAGCTCAGCTTCTCAATTTTGAGTAACAACATGCTAAATCAAATTACAACATTGGAACAAAAAATAAATTGGCTAAACAAAACTACTGAACTTGAACAATAATAGTCTATTATCAAGTAAATTTATCATTCCACCATGAAAGACTAATTGACAATTTTATTTAATCGATTATATAGTTTATAACATATATATAATTAAAAACAGACTAACAAGGTAATTCAAGTTGTATTGACAAAACCAAAACCTATAAACTAAACTATTTGACGAAGTTACTCAAATTGAATTTAGCTTATAACGTATATTTAAACGAACAGAATAAATTGACCAAATAAAAGGTCAGATTTGAAGATGGAAAGAATAACCAAAAATTTTGAAAAATCAATAAAATTAAACTAAACAAATAAAGAAATGGAATAAACAGTAAAGGAAAATTACCTTAAGTAATCGAAAACGGGACGACCCTGACATGGACTCAAACTCGGACATTTTGAGGTCAAACAGACCTTAGTCGAAGTGTTCTCAACTAAGAACACTTCGATTAAGGACGATTGGACCCCAAATTCTCACTTAATTAGACATGCTTCATCATTTGGTTTTCTAGGGTTCTTGAGGGTTCGATTTGGGGTTCAAATAGTTCTGGTCAGATTCGAAGGGAATCAATGATGTTTAGGGTATGAGGGAGGTCAGGGGGAGGCCTGGTGTAAATTTGGAACAGTTTTGGTTCCATTTCAGTTTGACTCGAATCTTCAATTGAAGATTCTTGGAGATAGGGATTGATTCGAGCCAAACTAATGCCAGATTCGGATTCAAGGTGTTAAAGGGGGATTTATGGTGTTAATTTCATGGCCGGCGGACCTCAGGCTGTCGGGTTTCAAGTGAGAGGGTGGGGTGGCTGCTAGGGTCTCCATGGGGGTCGTCTTTGAGAGAGACGAAGATAGGGGCGCTTGGTTTGGGGGCCGGGTATAGGATTAGTAATATATAGCGTGGGGTGGAAATTATCCAAATCGTTGGATCTGAAGAGATCACCGGTTTGGATCTCTTCACTACGAGTGAAACGACATCGTATGGTTTAAGTGGGGTTGGTTGAATGGGGTATGGAGAGGGTCTTGAGACAGGTTTGAGAAATAGAACGAGGGCCGTTGGATCAGGATCAGATGAGCGGCTCAGATCTGAGCTCCTGAAATATTGTCGTTTCAATTAGAGTGGGGGCTGAACTGGACCGTTAGATCTATTTGATCAACGGTCCAGGTTTGCGGTGCCAAAACAGCGTCGTTTGGTCCTTCTGAGAGACCATCAGACCTGGACTAGGTCTTTCAAAATGTTTGGGCCTGATTTTTTTGGTCTAATTTTGGACCAATCTGAGTTATCCTTCATTTTTTCAAAAATAGACTAAATATATATTTTTGTGATTTTCTTCTTTTAAACCAATTTATGGTTTAATTAATTCCCAAATGACCAATTAAATCTAGAAAAATCAAAAAACTTAGAAAAATATTAAATGGATTCCTACTAATTAACATACAATATCAAATACTAATTAAAACAATAATCACACAATTACACGTTAAATGATAAAAATTACAACAGATACATATTTTGTGATTTTTTTCTTTCAAAACCAATTATTGTGTAGTTAATTCCTAATTTGTACAAAATAAAATCCTATCTGCATATGCAACATATTTTTGGTATTTTAATTAATCAAAACAAGATAAACATCCACATGTAAAAACACAAATAATTATCCTAAAATGTCATGCAAGAATTCTAAAATTATACGCCAAAGCAATTTATTTTATTTTGATTTTTTTTGGAGTAGTTTTCGCGAAGCAAAAATCACATGCTCACAGCTTCCCCTATTTGTTCGAGAATACGAAGGGTTATCATGCAAAGAAAAAGTGAGCGGATACGAGAGATTTTTGCCTGTTAGAATACTCCGTGTGAAGCATTTTTGAAAAGATTTAACCGAACCTTTGCTTCAAGGGTTTTCTACATATCCCTAGCTAAAAGGGAATTAGTTTAATGTAGTTCGGGATGTTTTGGTAGTTGGGACTACCATGGGACTGTGATTTTGATGTTACTGCTGCTGCATGCTGTTACTACTGCTTACCGATCTCCTTATTACACCGTGCTAAAAGAAAATAAGAAGTTAGGCTAAACTACGGATCATAAGATCTTATCTATCTTTCACTTGTCCTGGTTGCCTTTCTTTCTTGTCGGCTTGTGTTTCTTCTAGTGCTTTTATTTTCTGAAAACTATTGGGGATGACACTGGTCTCTTGTTTTCTCGAACACCAGTTTGCATCATTTTATTATGTCCGCTGAGGATGCGGTTTCCTTTATTACGCTGGGGATCTTTTGTTGTAACCTTCTGCCTTTCGGTAGGTTACCAATTTCAAGACCTGAAATGTAAAGACAGAAAAATATTCCCTCGTTATACAGATGGGCGGCTAATTGGCAAAGACATGAAATGTATTCCCTTGTTATACAGGGCGCCTAATGGTAAGACATGAAAAGTATTCCCTTGTTATACAGGTGGGCGCCTAATTGGTAAGGACATGAAATGTATCCCTTGTTATACATGTGGGAGCCTAATGGTAAGACATGAAATGTATTCCCTTGTTATATAGGTGGGCACCTAATCGGTAAATACATGAAAAATATTCCCTTGTTATCCAGGTGGGCGCCTAATTGGTAAGACATAAAAAGTATTCCCTTGTTATACAGGTGGGCGCCTAATTGCTAAAGATATGAAATGTATTCCCTTGTTATCCAGGTGGGCGCCTAATGCTAAGACAAGAAATGTATAACCTTGTTATACAGGTGGACGCCTAATTGGTAAGACATGAAAAGTATTCCCTTGTTATACAGGTGGGCGCCTAATTGCTAAAGACATGAAATGTATTACTTTGTTATACAGGTGGGTGCCTAATTGCTAAGACATAAAATGTATTCCCTTGTTATACAGGTGGGCGCCTAATGTTAAGGACATGCAAAGTATTCCCTTGTTATACAGGTGGGCGCCTAATGGTAAAGACATGAAAAATATTCCCTTGTTATACAGGTGGGCGCCTAATGGTAATGACGTGAAAAGTATTCCCTTGCTATACAGGTGAGCGCCTAATTGCTAAGACATGAAATGTATTCCCTTGTTATACAGGTGGGCACCTAATGGTAAATACATGAAATGTGCTCCCTTGTTATACTGGTGGGCGCCTAATGGTAAAGATAATAACTTGAATTTGTTTCCTCGTTTCTCCGAGAACATTTTCAACTGTGGCAAAAAATTTTCTTCCCTAGTTCTAGCATCTTCCTTATGGCGTGTCTTTCTGCCATTATCAACATTTCATTTTCCTGTTTCAAATCAAAGAATATTTTATTAGTTTTAAAACGCGGTGAGTGGTCGTACCACTCCTGCTGGGGGATGATTGTTCCCTTCCCTTTTTCTTGTTCTACGTTCCCAAAACTTGTTGCGGATGATGTTATTTGTTGGGGATGGTTTTTCCATTTATCCCTTCCCCATTCTGTGTTTCAAAACTTGCTGGGGGTTATTTTACTGAAGATGAATTTTCCTATCTTCCTTCCCCACTCTGTGTTGTCTGACCACCTCGGAACTTGGTCGATAATCGGTCGGAGTTCTGCTGGGGATCCTCTTGTAACTTGGCCCACAGTGCTGATTTTCCGATTCTTCACCATAATTTCCTTGACAGTTTTGACCAATATATTATTCGGCCTTGCAACAAACATTTTTTTGTCTTATTGCCTTGTCTGGTGACATCCAAATCCATCGCTAAAAAGCAATAGATATGGTCGCAGCAATATAATTACCCAACTATGAGTCGGGGTCGGATCCCACAGAGAATAATGTGTAGACAATTAGGAATATAAAAAAATTATTGCTAGCCGCACAGTGCAAAACATTAAGCATTTTTGGTTGAAAATTATTTTTATATCTAAAACGCGGAAGTATAAACTAACCTAGAAAAGCAAGTAAAATGATCAATGGCTACAAGTATGAAAGCATCGGGAATTACACTCAAGTAACAATCCAATGTATTTCACAATTTTACAACTATGAGCGAGTTTATGTTAATTAGCCACATATAATAATTCTTAATTAGCTTCTTCCGAAGACTAACAAGACTTCCTAATTGAATTATCCCTAATCACAATTAGAAGATTAAGCACACCCGGACAACTACAAGTAGTTCTATCCTATCCGTAGAATCTATAAAATGAGGGTTAACGCCTCAAGTTCTTGTTAATTGATCTTTCCCAACCCCAAACTATTTTTCCCAAGAATAATTCGGAGTTAATGGGCGAGTGCTAGGGTTAGCTAATCCCTTTGGAAACATTAAAGAACAAGAATAATTAAAGAAACAACAACTCACTTCATAAATATATAAAAATCATTTAATACATAAGCACAACAAAGTATAAAATCCACACTTTAATTATGAATATTCCTATAAACAAGATTTAAGTGTTGAATAAAATAATACACACTTAGATAGTCAACAAAAAGCAAGGAAATGAAGAAAGAAACATAAATGGATCAGAAAACCTTAACAACAAGCTTTAATCTACAAAACCCAAGTGTGTTTGTGCAAACCCTAGCTCAAGAACTTGTTCTCTATAGTCTTTACAAACTGAAAATATGCCAAAGATGTTCTAAATGTCTGCTTGGACGAGTATAAGAATGATTTGGGGTGAAATAATGTGAAATTCCATAATTGCCTAGAACTGTCCCAGATACAAAGCATTGCGTTCGCGTGTCTTTGCATGCGATCGCGTAAAGTAACTGTTGAAGCTTCTGCGATTGCGTGCATGTATCTGCGGTCGCGTAGGTTTACTTGCTCAGGCTTCTGCGATCGCGTGCATTCTTCTGCGATCGCGTGGAGTGGATGTCTGAACTTCTGCGATCGCGTGATCACACCTGCGATCGCGTAACATATTTGCCCAGCAGTCATTTTTCCACTTCAATTCCATTCAAACCACCTCATTGCATCATGTACCTGAAAATCTCACAAATAATCACTATAAACAACCTCATTGTATACTTAAAACGACATAAAAGCTAAGGAAAAAAAGGCTAGAATGAGTGGTAAAATCACCACTCATTAACACCCCCAACTTAAATCTTTTTCTTGTCCTCAAGCAAATCAAAACCAAAACTTCAATGAGGATTCACCATTTCAAAACAAGTGGTATTGCCATTACATTCATAACACCATTCTCTAGTTAAACACCATGCTAATAGATTTGGTTGGTACTAACAATTAGGCTCAAGTATGCACATCTTTCCTGAATAACTCCCTCATAAAGAAAAACAACTTCAAAAATATGCAAAGGATTTCAAAAGTAATCAAGTGATCAACATAAGCCTCAAGAAGTGACTCAAAAAGCACTAGTTCGCTAAAAAGTGCTCACTTTACTCAATTTCACCAGTCTTTCCTAATTCATGTGCCCTCACAAAAAGAGAAAGTCCCAAAATTCACAATATTTACAATACAACACAAGGGACAAATTTTCAAAAACACTCACTCTCACAAAGGACTTCAAGTGTCACAACATTTCATACAATAGGCTTGCCCTTATTTTAATTCATCGCTCATTCAAAATGATCGATTGGAGGTCTCATAAGGACTTTTTGAGCTTGGCCAAGCAGCTAGGAAGAAGTGTAACGAACGAGAGTTGTTGAAACTAGCATATTGGAAGATCAATCGGCCAAAATAACCATGAGCGGCTACGATGTTATAAGTTTCTTCCTCTTGACCGAATCTGTAACCTTCATTAGTAGATTCATTTTAATGTAGGTTTAGGGACGGGTTGGATAGATATTTGGGTACAAGTAACTTCACCCTCCTTGAACACTACTCACACTTTTTTTCATTCTTTTGCACTTTTGCTTCTTTTCAAACCCCCATAGCCTCATTTTCATCTAGTTCCCAATATAGGACCACATCACACCTCTTCTAATTTTTATTCAAGACTTCATACTTTATATATATACACATATTTTCTTTCTCTCTTTTTTTTTCTTTTTGGAGCTTGAATAGTTTAAACAAATACTTTTTAGGCGTGAGGTCCTAAACTCAACATACAACCTTGCTACTTTTTCACTTTGATCACACCCCCAACTTAGGCTTTTAGCCTCATTCTCAATGTTCAAAGAGGGACGGGTTCAAGAGAGGGAAGTATTTTTCAAACTGGGAAAGGTTTGTAATGAGTTGGCCAAAGAAAAGGTTTAAAGGCTAAAATTGGGTACTAGTGATATTATTTATACAAAGGTAGGCTTGAGTGGCTAAAGAGATTGTACAAATAAAAGCAAAGAATGCCTAAGATCATTCCTCCAACCAAACATAGAATCATTAGCATGAAAAACCAACCGGGCAAGTTGTAAATGATAGAAGTAAACACAAAATTTATTTGAACAAACACTAACACACATGGCACATGAACTAATCAAGATGGATCAATTTTATTTTCTAGTAAAAGCTTCAAGAGAAATATCAAACAAGTGAGCAAAAAGAGTCACTAAAAGAGCCAAAATTGTATCACAAGATCAAATTTGCACCATGCAACTTGTTTAAATTCAAACCAAATTTTCGGAGGGGTATTCTCAATTCATAACTTACACACAAGAGACTAATATTATTAGTACCAAATAATCCAAAAGCCTCATCCTATCAAAACAAGACTAATTCCCTTAAGAAAGTTGTCAATCTATGCATCATCGAGAAAAGTCACCCGGTTTACTTCAAAAGTGTTCCTTGGGAAAGAACAGTAGCATGAAGAAAACCCAAGGAAATTTTATGTAAGGAAATGAAAATACAAGAAAAGAAAACTACTACAAAGGTACTAAAATAAAAGAAGCTACTACTACTAAGAAGAAAATAATCAACAAGAAAAATAGAAACTAACAAGTATGTACGAATAACATAATAACATTATCAATCTACACAAGTTCAGGTTCAAAATCACCCAAAAACAACCACTTCATGTTCCACAAAAATTACAACTACAAATTCCACACATGATAATCATATATATAAGATCCACCCCCAACCGAAATATTGCAATGTCCCCAATGCAATTATGTAATTATACAATTATGCAATTCAAACCAAAATGAAGGAGGTGCTCCCTGAAAGGTATCACTCTTCACTGGAGGTGCTTGGAGGATCAAGCTCAAAGTCATCATCCTCGGTCTCATCGGATCCACAGAACTTCCGCAAAGTGCTCATGATCTTGTTGAGGAACTTGCTCTTTTTCTTTTCATGCTCCCTGTGTTTCCGTTGCCTTCTTTCAATTTGACCTAGCTTGGCCTTGATGGTTGTTTCTCCTTAGAAAGGTCGGACATTGTGGGGACCTTTCCTGTACCAGATGGACCTACAGAGGTGCTCTCTCCGGATGGTCCAGAAGGAAGACTAGCTACAAGCTGTCATACCTGAGTGTCCATACCATAAACCTGTCGAGAGATGTACCTCAGAGTAAGAGGTCTCTCCTCAAGTGGTGTGATGGCTGTAGGAGTACTGGAGGCATCTGCAGGAGCTTCATGAATCTCCGTTTCTGTGAACTAGCCAAAGTTGGGAGATGCTACATCAATTCTTCTCTTCTTTGGTGCAGCTCCTGCTCTTGATCTCAGTAAGGGATGGATGAGCTTTACTGGGTTCTTCTCCTTTTCTGTAGGCTTAGGCTACACCCCAGCCTCGTAGCATAGTTGGGTGACCAATGATGGGAAGAATAAGCTCTTGGTTCTCTCTGCCACTACCTCTGCTATCTCATCAACAATGAGTTGCCCCACGTTCACCGGCAAGCCCTCCAGAATAGCACAAATCACTCTTGCCTTTTTAGCTGTCACCTATGTCTCATTCTTCGAAGGCATGATGCGAGCACAGATGATAGAGAGCCAAATCTTGGCCTCTGCAGTGAATTCTGAAGACTCGATCCTTGTGTGATTCTTTATCCATTTCGTCACCTGTCCACCATGCAAGTGAGTGATGAACCATTGGGTACCCAACTCTTGAGCTCGATCCTTGTACTGTTGGTTGGTGACATTTTCAAAATTGTAGTGGGCATTGATCCGCTCTAGACTAAAACGGACTTCACAACCTCTGACAGTAGCCACCAACTCATTGTTGAAGTCTGTCTCTACAAAATTTGCATAAAATTCTCTGACAACCTCATAGTTGGCTGGCCTTGGCTCTTCGGCGAAGTATATCCATCCACTAGTAAGCAATCTCCCATGGAACTCGGGCCATCGGTCCTCCAGGTCGACCAACTGTATGTCTCTTTCCCTTATCATGCTTTTGGAGAGATGTTTGTCATAACGTTCAGAGCACCTGCGTGAGGAGAATGTGGCAGCATCATAATACTCCTCTGCGGCAACTTGTTCGGCATATTGTTGCACATTTTCATGAGTTACCGACTCCATTTTATAGCTCACAATACCTACACACAAAGTATACATGTCAAACAACCATATGGTGACTTTCAGCATTGCATTTAGAGGTAATTAGGACAAAGAAATAGGTTAGAAAGCTTTCGTGGCAGAATGCACGAAGCTACTAGTTTGCAGACTGGGCAGCATTGAATCGCAATCGCAGACAATGTCATGTGATTTCGGAGAAGAAAGTGATGGCAACCTTACGTGATCGCGGTCGGATTCACGCGATCGCGATGAACAATTTTTAGGTTCAGCATATTTAGATCTACGCGATTGCGGAAATGTACATTGTGATCGCGACGGTCTTCTTCCTCACCCAGAACCAGTGTTTTTGGGGCATTATTTGAACAAGTGGTGTGCCTCATTGTTGACAGCCATTTTACACCACCAAAACATACCTCTTTACCCCAAAATTTTGCATAAGAAAACTCTCTTTCTCTCAACCAATCACTCACAAGAAGCAAGCACACAAAAAGACCCAACAACGGCTTCTCACGCCATAAACAATTTCCAAGCCCTAACCTTTGAAAATAGTGCAGCCCACACCCTAACTTACCATTATAATTGCAATTAAATCAAGCTTTAGGGTGGGAGAGTGACATACCTGAGAGATGATGCAAGATATATGTGATGGAATTCAAGCCTACTTGATTTCTTTGTGGTGTTTTTCAGGGGTAAATGGGAGCAGGGATTTGTTCTTCTTTTGTTTTGGTGAAAATGGGCGTGTTTTGGCTCTCCAGTGCATTTCCAGTCTGAGACTGCCCCATTTACATGCAATCGCGTGGCAATCACTGCGGCCGCAGTGAACAAATTTCATAACTCATGCGATCGCGTGGCTATCTCTGCGATCACATAGAGATAGCCAAAAGCTCACTCAGTGCGAACCGTGAGCATTCCTGCGATCGTGATTCTCTGCAGTTCTCTACAGCTACTGGTTTGTGGCTACCCGGACACCTGACCTGCTCAAATCAACTCCATCAATTCTCAAACGTGGCAGATTAGTAAAAAAAAATATTCCAATCTATTCTAAAAAAGAAAATTTCAAAAACGATGAAATTTTTTGAAAGCGATGGGTTGCCTCCCACAAGCGCCACATTTAACATCGTGACACGACGCAAATAACATTACCACTTTACTCGCCACTTTGATGATATGAATTGGGCACCTAGCTTGGAATCAAGCTTGTGACCAAGAGCGATGGGAGTGATAAGTTGATGATTGAGCCAATGCTTAAAATCTTCATTTTGCACTTCTTGGCTTTCAAGTGAGGGATGTCATTTTGCTTTCTTGTTTCCTCAAACTGTAAAATGAATGGCATGAGCTTTTCTTCCTCAAAATCCTTCATTGTTCCATGTATTTCGACTTCCATGTCACCACACAATTCCAATGTTGAAAAATGCTTGGAATGTGACTTCAAGCCTTCACTTTGCAATTTTTCTATCTTGACATCCTCTCATTCCCCCGGATTAGTGTCAACATCAACCACATTTGCATTTACACCGGTTGACTCCAATTCCATATTTTTCTCGGCATCAATAATACTCATTGAGTCGGTTGGCAGATTTTCTATTCTTGATTCCTCAAAGTAAGTTCACTTTCTCCCTCGGAGTTGGACTTTTCTTGTCTCTCTTCACACACTCAAGTTGTTGGGCATAGTGAGCCTCAACCAATATTTGCATTTGATCTTCCAAAGTGTGGATGTGTTCATCCTTGTATGCCAAGCTTTGTTTCAAGTCTTCGAGTGCAAAGTTGTGCTTCTCCTCATTTTCAATAATGGTCTCCAACATGGAGCATTATTTTCTCATTTTGAGAATTTTGGAGTTCCTCTTGGTTTTGATCAAGTGCCAAGAAAGGGTTTTCACTTTCAATCTCCAAGGAGGGATTTTGGTTTTCATTCACTTCCAAGGCGCTTTGAACCCTTGAGGCTTCGATCATTTCCTCAATTTGTGAGTGCAATCGTTGGAGTGCTAAATCATTTTGGAGACAAGTCTCCAAAAGATGTTCTAAAACATTTTTTTAGATTGAACATTTGTATCCATTAATAACGAAAATATACAAGGTAGAGCTCTAGTAGTAGCTTTGACTTGCTACTACTCCTTTACATCACAATCATCTCTACTAAATATCTAACTACTCTTTCACTAATTACAATTAAGTAAAGTAGTTAGCTATAACAAACTATATCTATGGAAAACTGTTAATTTGCCGCAAGCCATTTTTCCATCGACTACAATTCCTGCCTCGAATATGGATATGTAAAGAAATTTCTCTGCAAATCTGATTCTCCTCATAGGCTTTCTTTTCAAATCTGATGTTTGCAATGGTACTGATAAACACAAGCTGTATAGCATTGATCCCCACTCTGTTGCTTTACTATTTATCCATTTCAGTTTAGCTGTCCAATCTCCAACAGCTCTTTGATGCCCCAACCATAAACAGAGTCTAGACCACAGATTTCTTGTGATTGAACAGTCAAAAAATAAGTGTTCTAAAGCATTTTGTTCTTTGTTTCCTTCTTCAGGTAGGCACTCCAACTTGAGCTTGAACTCTCCATTTTTGCCATGATCAACTTCTTCAATTCCCATAGCCCTATAGTTTTTATCACGAGAAGCAAACTCATCATAGTAGGGGATTGGGGAAGGGAAGGTCAAATATGCACAATAATTCCAATGACCATTTTGGCAACCACACTCATCATAAATACTCCAACCATGGGGTTGAGATTGTGCGCACAATCCACCCCTGGGAGAATTTAAGCAATGTTTCCATGATTGTGGTCCACCACAATAAGGACAAGGGTTATCAAAATATGAACAACTACTATCCGATCGCTTTTCATTATATGATGCCATTTTTCAAGAATAAAAAAATATAAACAAGAAACTAACAAGAAAAATAGACCCAAGGTAAGAAAAATAATTATACAAGTATTCACAAGTTTGGATCAAAGCACTTTCGCTTACTTCTCAAACAACCTAAATTACGCCAAATTGTTCCCCGACCACGGCGCCAATTTTTGGTGACATCCAAATCCATCGCTAAAAAGCACTAGATACGGTTGCAGCAATATAATTACCCAACTATAAGTCGGGGTCGAATCCTACAGAAAACAATGTGTAGGCGATTAGGAATGTAAGAGAACTATCGCTAGCGTGCAGTGCCAAACACTAAGAATTTTTGGCTAAAAATTGTTTTTATATCTAAAATGTGAAAATATAAACAAACATAGAAAAGCAAGTAAAATGATCAATGGCTACAAGTATGAAAGCATCGGGAATTACACTCAAGTAACGATCCAATGTATTTCATGATTTTACAAATATGAACGAGTTTATGCTAATTAGTCAAGGATAATAATTCTTAATTAGCTTCTTCTGAAGACTAACAGACTTCCTAATTGAATTATCCCTAATCACAATTAGAAGATTAAGCACACTCGGACGGCTACAAGTAATTCTATCCTATCCCTAAGTAGAATCTATAAAATGAGGTTAACGCCTTAAGTTCTTGTTAATTAATCTTTTCCAATCCCAAACTATGTTTTTCCAAAATTAATTCGGAGTTAATGAGCGATTCCTAGGGTTATCTAATCCCTTTGGAAACATTAAAGAACAAGAATAATTAAAGAAACAACAACTCACTTCATAAATATATAAAAATTAATTAATACATAAGCACAAGAAGGTATAAAATCCACACTTAAATTATGAATATTCCCATAACCAAGATTTAAGTGTTGGATAAAATACTGCACACTTAGATAGTCAATACAAAGCAAGGAAATGAAGAAAGAAACATAAATGGATAAGAAAACCTTAACCACAAGCTTTAATCTTTAAAACTCAAGTGTGTTTGTGCAAACCCTAGCTCAAGAACTTGTTCTCTCTAGTCTTTGCAAACTCTAGATAAGCCAAAGATCCTTTACGAATGACCCTAGTCAGGTATTAAATGATTTGGGAATCGAAATGTGAAATTCCACATTTGCCCATGCCTGAAGCACGCACTTCGCATTTGCGAACAAAAGTTCGCAATTCCAACCTTGCCCTATATTGTCAGGGTTCGCATTTCCCAGGATTTCTTTGCATTTGCGAAGCCTTCAATTTCCTTCTGATCTCGCAATTGCCAACATTCTTTCGCATTTGCGAAGCCTTCAATTTAAGCTAAGTTCGCAAATGCGAACATTTTTTCGCATTTGCGAAGTCTGCCTATGCCTGCTATGTTTGCAAATGCCATCATTTCTTCACGTTTTCTAAGGTTCCCTTTTGCTCTTGATTTCGAATTTCCCAAGCACAACTCGCATTTGCCAGCTCAGAGGGAACTGCCCATATTTTCCCTTCTTTTGGCTTCTTTTTGATTCATTTTCACTTGGTTTCTTCGACATCACTTCTAAATCACATACACCCTGTAAAGTAGAAGTAATTGACATTAAATACATGATTTTATCACTTTAAACATATCAAAATAATAGGTTTAAAGGCAATATAAGTCGGTTAAATACCAACTTATCAAAGAGTAATTGAAATCGAATGGCAGCAGATGTGGCTCCAAAAATGGTCACCGGATTTCAAGCCGGAGGAGGACCTGACTATTGCTCCGGTATGGGTTCTCCTACCTAGTTTACCTTTTCATATGCACACATGAAATTATGTTAAACAAGTGATAAGTGCAATTGGTACTCCCCTTGAACTGGATTTGGCTACTAGAGGAAGAAAAAGGCCTAGTATGGCCAAAGTGAGAGTTGAAATTGACTTGCTTAAGGACCAACCTAACTCTGTTTATGTTGGACAATATTTGACGATGCTCCTCAAGAAGGATCTATACAAAAAATTGAATTCGAGGGAGTCCCTAAATATTGCAAATTCTGTCGAAAACTTGGTCACAATATGATAAATTGTAGAGCTTTAGAGAGGAAAAAGGCTGCTGAAAATGAAGTTTTAGATGACCAAAATTTTTTTGATAATCTAGGTGGAGAAAACATAAGTTTGGACGCTCAAAAATGTGAGAAAAATCGGATGAATACTGTTGCAAACCAGAATGGGAAAACCACTGAATTAGACTGCCAAAAAGTTGATGAAACTAGGAAGACTAATGATGAACATCAGAAGCTTGATGCAAAGCAGATTGGACAAAAGAATGATGGACCAAGCCTAGCTAGACAAAATTCTGTCTCAAAACAGAATGAGGATAACGGAACTCTCGTTCATCAAAATTGTGTTCCAAAACAGAATGAGGAAAATAAAGGCATGAGAGCGTGAACCGGACCAAGTCAATTAAAGCTAAAGAATATTAATAAATCTGAAAATTACCAGCAACAATGCCCTAGCAACATCAGAGTTAGATCCAAAATGAATTCTAAGAAGGAAAAACAAAGGAAACTTCCTAAAATGAAAACAAAAGTTACTTTCAAGCCTATGTTCAATCTTTCTTATGATTCTAATGGAAGAAAGATGCATAACAAGGTGAGAACCTTGGCTTTACATAGTCTCAACCAAGATAGCAACCTGGATATGACTGTGAATGTGCAAAACCAGTCAACTGAATTGAATGAGGAAGATCAAATTGGATCTTTTACTAATAAGGCTCGATTAAGTACCAGCTCAAATAATAAGGAAAACAATCATAACAAGGAGATATCCTTGTCTGCCCAAAATTTGAACCAAGAAATATTGTTGGTGTAACTTCAAGTGCTCAAGGGCAGTCGACTAACTATAGAAAGGGGGATCAATGTGGAGTTTCCCCTTGAATTAAATACAAACAGGCAGGAACAAAATGGTTACAACAGTGTTAGGGAAACCAATGAAGATCAGCAAGAGTCTATTCATGATAATGATAGTACAAATGAACATGAGGAGCTGGAAAATAGAAAAAAGGAAAAGAAAGCTCTTTGTATGAATGACTATATCAAATGAGTCCATCAGTGTTCCTTCTGAAATAAAAAACCTCCCTAGGGTTGATTTTGTTGTTGATATTAACAAGGAATTCAAAGCAAAACAAGACAAATATGTTACTTTCCAACAAATTGAAGTAACATCCCCTAATAGGGTGACTGTTATGGTCCCTGAGGAGCAGCTTCAAACAGACTTGAAGGAAGAATCCTTTCAGATCATAAGTGGCAAAGATCAAATGAAGAAAAAGGGAAAAAAGAACAAAAGCAAAAATACTACACCTCCTAAAGGAGGACACTCATGCAAACCTTGAATATTGTTTCCATGACAAATGCTATATTTTGGAACATTAGGGAGTAAATACCAAAAAAGCCTTGCCAAGGCTAAAAAAAATTGAATTCCATTTATAAGGTGGAGTTTGTTGCTATTATGGAACCTTTTGTAACCATCAATCAAATTGAAAGGTGCAGGAGATTTTTTGGATATCAACACTGTATTTCTAATACAAACGATCATATTTGGATCATGTGGTCAGGAAACAACATGACTACTATATTAAAAACCCATGATCAACATCTTACTGTTAAATTGCAGTATGGGGCAGCCAACAGTGACCTCTACATCACAGCAGTATATGTTAAATGTACTCCTGAAGAAAGGAGAGAGCTATGGAATAGTGTAGAGTTAGCCAATCTTCAAGTGAATGGTCCATGGTGCATTAGAGGTGATTTTAATGTCATATTGGATCTGAATGATACAAAAGGTGGTAGACCTCATAGAATGAATAAAAGTGTAGAATTCAGCACTTGCATGGATAACTGTGGTATGATGAACTTGGGTTTTATTGGACCAAAATACACTTGGTGTAACAATTGGGAGTCAATAAGAAGAATATGAAAGAGATTGGATAGAGTTTTTTTCAATGATGATTGGTCCCAGATTTTTCAAAACAATATTGTCAGCCACTTGACAAGAATTGGCTCTGACCATAGACCTATTCTTATTCAATGCAAGGACACTAATCAGCAGGGGCCTAGATACTTCAAGTTTTTAAATTCTTGGACTAATCAGCCTATTTTTTTACAAGTAGTTTGAAGAAGTTTGGATGAATCGTGTCAATGAAAATCCTCTGTGGAGACTTCAACAAAAGATTAAAATGCTGAGCAGAAGACTAACTCAATGGTCCAAAGTCGACATTGCCAATGTTTTCAACCAAGTTGAATACTGGGAAGATAAAATGAAGGACCTTGAACAAATGGATCTTATGAACAGTAATGATACAACCAGAACTGAACTGAACAAAGGACAAGTTGAGTACTTTAGATGAATGGGGATGCAGGATGACATTCTCCGACAGAAAACTAGAGTGAACCGGTTTGAGGAAGGAGATGCTAACACTAAATACTTCCATAGCACCATCAGGGGGAGAAGGAGAAGGCTGTAAATTCTTAAAATCAAAGACCATAGAGGCTACTGGATTGAGAGGGATACTAATATTAGCAAAGCAGTTGTCCATCACTTTCAATAGTTCTTTAATATCAATCACCACTACAATGATCACGATATGATCAAATTTATTCCTCAATGTGTAACTAATACTAATAATGAAAGTCTTACTGCCATCCTGATACAGAAGAGGTTAGAGAGGCTAGCTTCAACATGAGTCCTGATAGTGCTGCAGGATCGGATGGATATAATGGAAAATTCTTTCAATCCTGTTGGGATATCAAGGAAGATATCACTGATTTTGTTCAAGCTGTTTTCAATGGCAGGAGGCTCACAATTTTTTTTCTCATACTTGTTTAGTTCTTATTCCTAAAGTTGACTTTCCTAGTAGTTTCTCATGTTTAAGACCTATTAGTTTGAGTAATTTTACAGCTAATATTCCAAGATCCTTTCCAGAAGGTTGAATCCTATTCTTGGGAAACTTATATCAAAGAATCAAAGAGGCTTCGTGAAAGGGAGATTGATCACTGAAATATCTTTTTAGATTAGGAGATTGCTCAAGGAATGAATAAGAAGAACATATGAAGCAATGCTGTAATAAAACTTGACATGGCAAAAGCTTATGACAGAATTTCCTGGACCTTTCTGATGGCAGTTATGAGGAAATTTGGTTTCTCTAAAAATTGGATTGACATGATCTGGGGACTTCTACAAGATATATGGTACTCTATTATTATCGATGGGGCTAGAATAGGTTTTTTCAAATCTACTCAGGGCCTCAAACAAGGAGATCCCTTATCCCCTTCTTTGTTTATTATTGGAGATGAAGTCCTCTCTAGATCTCTTAATGCACTGAATGACTTTATTGGCTTCACTCCTTTTAGCATGGATCTGAGAGGTCCAATGATCAATCATTTAACCTATGCTGATGATATTGTTATGTTCTATGGTGGAAATAACATGACTCTCAAGTTAATCAAAAGGGCTAATGACATGCATGAAATGGCTTCTGGGCAGAAAGTTAACAATGAAATGAGCTTCTTTATTACAGCCCCTTACACTTGTGCAGCAAGAATCAATAGAATTAGAAATGCTACAGACTATATGGATAAGCATTTCCCTTTCTCTTATATGGGCTGCCCCATTTATTTTGGGAGGAAGACAAGCAATTTGTTTGACGGTATGCTCTCTAAAGTGACCAAGAAGCTTAATGGATGGCAAGCCAATATGATGTCCTCTGAAAGGAGAATTATTTTGATTAAACATGTCATACAATCCCTCCCCACATACATTCTATCTACTATAAACCCTCCTAAAGGTATTACTAAACTCATGGAGAAACCATTTGCAAACTTCTTCTAGGGTACAAATGAAGGTAAAAACAAATATCATTGATCTTCATGGAAGAACCTTTGTCTCCCAAAGATGAGGGAGGAGCTGGTGTCAGAAAAAATGGAGGATATCATAGATACTCTTAGCATTAAAAGATGGTGGAGATTCAGAACTCATCCTTCCTTTTGGGCCAACTTTCTCAAGAATAAATATTGCAAAAGAGCCCATCCTGTGAACAAAAATCCAAATCCCACTGATTCTCATATTTGGAGAAACATGCTCAAAATCAGAGACAAAGCTGAGGAAAACATTAGATGGGAAATACAGAAAAGTAGTTGTAGCTTTTGGTGGGATAACTAGACAAGTAAAGTTGCATTAGTCAACATCTTACAAGGTAGTGGGAGATCTTCCAAAGTACAGGATAAAGACTTCATGAATAATGGAGAATGGAATATTGGCAAACTCAACGATGTTCTCCCTGCACATATTATGGATAATATCGTTCCAATGGAAATAGGAATCCAAATGAGGATGATTTTCCTGTTGGACTACGTCTAATGATTGAAGATTTTCTTCTAACTCAGCAGGGCACTCTATTAGATTCAAGAAACAGAAAAATATCTTCTTAAATAAAATCTGGCATAAATCTCTCCCCTTTAAAATGTCCTTTATATCTTGGAGAATTTTCAAAAATAGACTACCATTTGATGATGTTATTTGCATATTTGGTATAATATTATTTACAAATGCTCTTGTTGTTCTTCTGCACAGGTAGAACAGTTCAACATATCTTCAATAGTAGTGAAGTTGTCATCTTCATTTGGAACAACATAGGAAATGCACCTGGAATCAAATATCAACATGAGCCTATTAATGCTACCTTCAAAAGATGGTGGGAGACAAAGGTCAATAATAAAGTGCACAATAACATGCTTTAGATAGCTCCCACAATCATATGCTGGGAACTTTGGAAACAAAGAATGCATGCAGATATGGAAAACAGAAGAAGTTTCAGCTGAACTCTATGAGATACCAAATCACATGGACATTGTAAGCGGCTATCTCCAACATGGTACCTGGTGACTACACTCAGATGGAATGGACCTTATTATTTGGTAAGATCGAGAGACTCAAGCCATCTCAAAAATGGATACAAGTTACATGGGAATTTCCTCTACCCCATACTGTTAAAGTTAATACGGATGGAAGCTTCTGTAATAAAAGTGGTAAGGCAGACATTTGAGGGGTGGTCAGGAACGGTCAAGGGGACCTCGTTATTGATTTTTCTATTCCTATCAGTTGTGATGATAATACCATGGCAGAGGCTAAAACAGCTGAGTTTGGAGGCAAATGGTGTAGTCAGAATGGGAACACTAATTTCTCTATCGAACTGGACCCAAAGATCATAGTGGACATGCTTACAAATGAAAATTCTAACAGCATAAAGATTAAAAAGGTGATAGACAGAGCCTCCCTTATTACTAAACAAACTCGAGTTACGGTCAGACATTGTTTCAGAGAGGGGAATCATGTAGCATATTGTCTTGCTAAACTGGCTACCACCACAAATCAGATAAGGGTGTATCGCTCACTCCAAATTTCCTAGCAATGCAAAAGGACCCTTTCTCCTTGATAAATGGTGTCATCCTAGTTTAAGAATAAAGTATGAAAAATCTAATTTCTTTGTTAGTTAATTTTATTCATAGGTCTTAGGAATGAGGGTGTATATATATGAACCTCTTGTCCTTCTTTTGGGGTGATTGCATTACCGTTATTGTATTTTGTGAGGTCAGGTCTAGCCCCCCTCTTGTGTTTTTTTGAATACCACACAACCTAGACGGCTGTCTGGGCAACTTTAAAAAAAATGCTCAAAATGACAGAATCTCGTGCTGATAACATGTTATAAAATAACGACTGTAAAGTAAACTAACTAAAAACAAGTATAGAGAGAAACTGATATGTTATTCAACTTTTAAACTGATGTTCATAATGAACTGAAAACTCCTCTATTTATAAAAGAAAGAAAGCATTTGTGAGACTTTTCAGGAAGCAGCTACAAGAGCAGTTGCAAGGCTTTTCTTGAGCTGCTTGTAAGTTGTCTGCATGAGCTGCTTGCAACCTGCCTGTTTAATAAGAAGCTGCTGCAAATCATTTTATTGAGTTGTTTGCATTAGCTGCTTGTATATATGTCACACCTCCTTTTTCACTACACCCAAGGGCGTAAAGGAGGTTTTTTAATTAAAGGACAATCGGAACGGAATTTATTATTTAGACTTCAGAGTCGCCACTTGGGAGATTAATGGTGTCCCAAGTCACCGGTTGAATCCCGATCCGAGAAAAACATGACTCGTTAACAGTTTGCGAACCAGAAATCCTCAACTGTCATGTTTACCTTATTTATTTGATTTTATTACATGAAAAACCTATGTGTCAATTTTACATTTAAACCACTTTTATTTAATATGTATTTTTTAAAAGAAAGTTGAACATCGTTTAAAGCGTGCCTTAGGATCGCGTCAAATAAAATGCACCCGCAATCCTGAACACTCTCTATTGAATGTTTTGGGATTTGATTTAAGTCACATGAAATGCACACCCGTATTTAGGAATGTAATTTTATTAGAATCGCACCCAAAGTGGCTAACGCGTTGTTATCTTTGGGAAGGCCGTGAAATTCGCTAAACGGCCTATCCCAAATTTCTAAGTATTTTTAATCCAACCATTTATAAAGGACCCCGTAATTGATATATTTTATTGGGCGAGGCTCATCTCATCTTTATTTAAAGGTCAATCCTAGACCAATCTAAATCTTCTACTCTATTCGTCTCTAAGAATAAAAAGAAAAAAGCCCTAATTAATTACTGTTATTAAATGAACACTAACTAAAATAGCCCGAGAATAAGCTATAGGAACCATGGGTTTCGAGGTCGACCCTTGGAAAAAGAGTTGGGTCATCCTCAAGACTGGATCAGTGGAAATGCCTTTGGCACTTTGGGCTTATGGTTGGCCAAATGAATATCTGGGCATCACCACGTTAAGACCTCAATTCTTAGGGCCAATTCGATGCCCAATCCCTGGAAATTCAATTTCAGGAACTGAACCCCAAACTCACACAATGAAATACAAATTTGTTGAATCACACTTATACAAATCTGAACCAATAAGCTAGCAGATGAGAGATATTAAGTAATCAATATGATGTTTGTGTATTGAACAATTGCGGACTAAGCGCATGGATTTGTTGATTTCCAAAATGAAACTAAAATATATGCAAGATGTTGTGACCAATTTTGAAGGAGACTTATTGGGCTGCTAAGCTACAGTTCATTGCAATTTCCAGTCCAATTTCATTGATTCAGATATTAACTTCTAACCAAATATAATGATTTTATTTAACGCAAACAGAGGAGAAGCAGCTAAGGCGGAACTTGATTTTAAACTAACCAAATATCAATTACAAAAAATAGTCTGGGATTTTCAATTCGATTCAAGTTCCTAACATTTGCAATGGAAAAAATCAAGCTAACATGATATTAAACGATTCTAGACTAAGGCTACCACTAAAAGAAGCATCACAAATTCAAAAGTTCCAACAGTCCCAATCATACAGTCAAATTCATGTATATAAACATCAAAGTTTAAACTACACTTACACAAGTAACTGAACAGCACAAATCAACAGGCATAACTTTCAGGAACAAATTAGGGAGCCATTTTATTGCATGTCCACGTTGAATCAGCACCAATACAATCAGGATAGGAATGAGTACCTTGTTTTTAAATTACAGTAGAAGAAGAAAAGGTCAACAGCAAGTAATGAGCTCACAACCGCCAAAATTAGTCCAATTGTTCAGGGAGTGTTTAAAACCAAACAAAGTCCAATCTATCAACCACAAATCAACTGAAATGCATCCAAATAGACTCGAAATACTCCAAAATGCTTCAGCAAACCCAAAACTCAAGCAAAACAGTTTAACGAAACCCAAAGTTACTCGAGACTAAACCAAACTACTTTTTAAGCTTTCAATTATCATAATTGAACTTAGGAAATGCAAATTAGTAGCTCAAAGTTGAAAATTCCCTTAAAATTTGGAAAAGTAGTTGTTTTTGTGATTTTGGAAGTTTCTATTGTTTTTTTTTTGGTTTTCTATATGAAAAAGCTAAGATTTAAGGGAGTTTTGATCTGAATTTTTGAATTTCAGATCTGGAGGCTTGAAGAGTGTTTTGGGGGGGGGGGGGGGGGGGAATATTTTTGGGCTCCAAACTTGTGTGTTAAACATTTGGCATGCCCTTTTATAGGCAAAAATAAGGGCATCCCTCAGATTTTCAGTTTTCAATCTTAGTCCTTTTTTAATTTTTATTTTTGCTTACATGTCCCTCATTTCCTGACTTGTTACTCAAGTAAGTGCCTTAACTTTATTAAAATCTGACTTGTTCCCTGTTCTAGAAAGATCTAGGAACTTCTAACTATTTCTACAACATTCTTGTACCTTACTAGTAACCCAAAATGCCCTTGAACCCATTTATAATTACTAACTTAGTCTAACCCAACCCAACTCCTAACTGTGATTATCTAATAACTAACCCTAATTAACTAACAACCTTCAGTCATCTAGTCTAACAACAAAACAATTAACTACTAAAAAATGGGAATCAAGAACAACACATACACTTAAGAAGATTTGAAACTTAATCGAACTATCATACAAAAACCAGCTAAACAGAATGATCCAAATAGTCACAAGATTAAACCAATTATTATTGAAACAAATCAGAAAAAGAGAAAATAAAGGCACGTCTACTAATAATCGATACAATCAAACTAAATCCTATTATTAATTAACATGTGATGAACTACGAAATCAGAACAACAATTAAACTACTATAATAGGATCAAAATTATCTAGAACAAATGCACAAATAAAGTCAGAATCAATTATGAACTAAACTTCCAAAATTCAAACAGATTGAAGGATAAGGAGAGAAAGAAGCAATTAAACTATATTAATGGAAATAAAATAAGAAAACTTACCGTAAAAACAACATTCGACTTTGGAAATTCCCAAAACAGTTTTGACTCCCCAACCCTAGATCTGACATTCGAACCCTTCTACTTGGATTCGAGGGATCTGGGCGGGTATTAGTGATGAGGTAAGGATGACGATCATCTGGTATTAATTTGGTGGGAAAACGATGCGGCGTCGCCACTAGGATTCGAGGGCGTGGGCTAGGGTTCATCAACTTCGAATCAAGATTCGAAGCTTTTGAGGTTGATTCGAAGGAAAAGAAGTGTAGATTTGGAATGAGAAGACAAAGACAATGTTAGGGTGTAATTATGATGGTCATCGGCATACCTAACATCATCACCACCGGCCAGTTTCAATAGGGGTTCTATGGCGTCTTGGGTTATTAGGGTTTGGTAAAAGGCAAAGTGGGGGGGGGGTCTGCGGGGGGGCCTTTAGGACAGTTATATATTAGAAAAAGCTCAGTTCTGGGCCGTTTATCGAGAAAACCTCGATGGCTGAGATTTAAATACGGCAAAACGGCATCGTTTGAGTTATCTGGGGAATTGATCGGGTAAATGGGGACTGGGCTTGGGCGACGGGTGTGATTTGGGCTGTGTAAAATGAATTAAAGTGGTCCAATTTGGGCAGCCCTTCAGCTTTTGTATTTTCTTTTTCATTCTTTTCATTTTGTTTCCTTTTCTTTTCCTAATTTTGTATTTATATTTTTTTATTTTGTTAAAAATGACAACAAATAAAATCAAAGACCAAAATGACTATATGATATTATTTAATTTTCACAATTAACTAATTCCTAATTTTAAACTAAAATTAAAACAAATTCCACAAATTGAAAATAAAGTCAAAGAATCATTTTTGTCATTTTCTTTATATGTAAAAAGTTTTACTACTAATCAATACTAAAAATATAAAATTAAATTCCAATCAAATGCCAAATATATTTTTGTATTTTTTATATGAATTAAAATGCACAGATGAAATGCAACAATTAATAGAAATCATGGCTCATGAGTTGATCAAAAACTATTCCAGATCCCATGTGACTCCTCGATGCATGATCAAAATTGACCTTCAGAAGGCCTATGATTCTGTTGAATGGATCTTCTTGCAACAGGTAATGGAAGGATTGGGTTTTCCAGCCAGATTCACAAACTGGATCATGGAGTGTGTTCAAACAGTAAGCTATATAGTGATGACTAATGGGGAAACAACTGAACCTTTTAAAGCTGTTAAAGGTCTTAGACAAGGTGATCCAGTCTCCCCATTCCTATTTGCAATAGTCATGGAGTATCTTAGCAGATCACTGGCTGAACTGAGGAAAGACCAAGAATTCCTATACCATCCAGGCTGTAAAAAGCTGGGCATCACTCACATAAGTTTTGCTGATGATCTACTTCTGTTTGCTAAAGGTGAAATTAATTTTGTCATTACCATGTTCCAGTATTTCTCCCAATTCACTGAAGCCTCTGGACTGAAAGCCAACCTGGGAAAAAGTGCAGTATACTTTGGAGGGGTTAGCTCTGAAGTAGAGCAGCAGATTACTGGTCACCTAGGCTATGTCTATGGAGAATTACCTTTCAAATATTTGGCATTCCTCTATCCACCAAGAAGATGGCATCGATTCAGTGGCAACCTCTGGTGGAAAAGATCACTGCTAGGATCACCTCATGGACTGTTAGGAAGTTGTCATATGCTGGGAGGATGCAACTGGTACAGTCAGTGGTGTTTGGAATACATGCATACTGGGCTCAACTTTTCCTCATCCCTACAAAGATCCTAAAGCTAGTTGAAGCAGTCTGCAGAAGTTTCATCTGGTCTGGATCAAATGTCATCACTAAGAAGGCCTACATATCCTGGGACAAAATGTGTCTGCCTAAGTCAGCTGGTGGGTTGAACCTCACTAACCTATCTCTGTGGAACAAGGCTGCAATTGCTAAACTTTGCTGGGATCTAGCTCACAAGAAAGACGCACTGTGGGTCAAAGGATTCATATTGTTTATATAAAGCAGCATCAACTGGAGAACACTCCTATCCCCAAGCAAGCTAGTTGGATGGTTCGAAAGATAATTGCAGCAAGAGGTCTGCTACAACAACACCAAGGTCTTAACATGCCAGTATGCTCCATTAGACAAATCTATCTATTTCAGATTGGCCAACTCCTGAGAGTCCCATGGAAGAACTTAACTGCTTAGAATTATGCCAGGCCCAAAACTGTTTTCAACTTATGGTTGGTACTTCATGACAGGCTACCAACCAAGGATAGTCTAATACATTGGGGAATGACTGTGGACAACAAATGTGTTATGTGCCAGCATGCTACAGAATCCAGATATCATCTGAGCCATACTTGCCCATATGCTACAGACTTAAGGGAGCAAACACTGTCCTGGCTCAGAGAATATCACCCCAGAATGCAGAACTGGGACCAGTATATCCAGTGGATAGTTAGCAAAGCTAAAGGAAAATCTAGTAGAGCTAACATATTCAAAATGGTGGCAGCTAAATTATTCTATATTTTGTGGCTGGAGAGAAACTCGAGGATTTTTGAGAATGTTTTCCGCAGTAGTGATACCCTACTCAGGGACTTAGCTTATACTTGTAATGTTAGAGGAACCCCCAAAACTAGACAACAGCTTTAGCAATTTCTCTTGTAAATAGGTTAGATAGTTATAGAGATAGTTGGTATACAGTCTAGATGTGATAGTCAGCTGTGTATAGGCTGAATTATGGTTTTGTATTGAAATATCTTTGGTGATTAATAAAATTCTTAATTACCAAAAAAAATATTTAACAGAAAATAACACAAAATCCACAAAATTATAAAATAATTAAAGAAAATTATTTTGTTTGAATTTTTGGAAATAATTCATATATATGGCAAAAATCACGTGCTCACAAGATAAACTTCAATGGAGTACTAAATGGATAATCGTCTTCAGGAAGATTATCTATAGCGGAGTATTAAATGGACATCCAATATAATATTTTCATAACACTTGGTGATTATTTTTTGGGCAAAATACTAAATTGACCGGTCAGTCAAAACTCAAAATTAACCGCATTCGTTAGCCAAAAGGCATATAAAATATACATATATGTATATATATTCTAGCTGTATAACTTTTATATATATATATATATATATATATATATATATATATATATATATATATATATATATATATTTTGGGAGTGACTAAAAAATTGTATCCAACTCTGAATTAGTCTTCCAATATTGTAATTCATCTGTCAATTTTTTCTTTTTGTTGTTGTCCACAACTGGTATATTTTTCAGCATTAACAGCTAGAGAAAACAAAAGTTTTAAGAAAAGAATATAGAAATAAGAAATTGTTTCTTATAAAATAATTATTATTATATTGTTATAAACTAAAGCAAAAGACAAGAACAATAGAACAAGAACAATAGCAATAGAGAGAAGAGTAGAGAGAGTTCTTCTTATTGAGTTGAGAGGGGTGAATTACAATGGTAGAGAGCACCTCTATTTATAGGGAGGAGGAAGATCTTGCTACCAATAATAGGACTCTAAAATCTCTCTAATTAAGTACATTAAAGACATTCACCTTAAATAGAAGTGTAAGAATCTTCTATTTCATAACACTCCCCCTTGAATGTCTATTCAATGATGTGCCTCATAAAACCTTAAAACCAAAACCCAAAGGGAAAAAATTAAAGTAAGGAAAAAGAGTACACATGTTTGAGTATGCGCCTATTGGTTGCCTCGTTAAAAACCTTGCAAGGAAAACCCAGTGGGACAAAACCTTGTAAGGGAAAAAGAGTGCAACGCGCATTGACTCCCCCTAATGAGTACATCGATTTATATCCTTGAGCATTTGCATTCCAATCTTGTGCATCATCTTCAAAACGATCTTTGGTAGATGCTTGATGAATAAATCAACCATATTGACTTGAATAAATATTCCGCACCTTGAAATCATCATTCTTGATAGATATGAACATCTTCATATAATGTCGTGGAATAGCTCTTCAATATCTCCATAGATGTATTCTCAAATCCATCATGCTTATAGTTATGGCAAGATTCATATGTACACAAATTGTACTTAGGATACGGTACTTCAGGACCAAGAATTGCATATGCTTCAAGCAACTTAAATCTTTCAAGTTAAGTCATGTAAGTCACATAATAGACTTTAGCTGCATATCAAAGTTTCATGTCATGCTAAACAAATAAGGTATCGAAAATTGATTATACATACCTTTGACTTTATAGTTTCAAGCATATGAACTACAGGTTCAAAGCTACATGTCTTTCATATGGAATCAATTCTTCTTGAATTGTATCTCTTCCATTTAGTTGCTTTCTTTGGGTCAGTAAATGCGTAAAGCATGCTTTGCAATATGTTGCAATTTGAATTATCCCTTTTATGAACTTCAGGTTCATATCATGATATTCGGGGATATACATATACAAATGAGAATTCATCCCATGTAACCTTTTCTCAAGTGTTTATCATGTCTCCCCCTCATGTTAGTAAAGCTAACATGTTTCCTCAACTTTGGGAAATCATCTTTGTGCATTATGTCAATATACACAGCACCTTAATAATAAGATGAAATTATTTGGTTCCTGACCCTGAACCACTTGTGAGGGGAGAATATACTCTCGTATACAACTTATATCAAACTGATATATATATATAACTTAGTTCTCATAAGAAACAGTTTAGCTATTAAGTGGCAGCACTCAATAATTATCTTGCTAAACCAACTTTAATATAAACCAACTTATCAAGATGAACTGTCTTGAGTAGAGAATCTGGAAACTATGCTCGAAGTTAGATTACTGAGCGATTTACCTCGCAAGCACCGGCCAGGCTGCGGGTCAATAACAATTGCGCATGTAACCATTCCATAGATGCATCATATGTGGTATACATGGCAGGTGAATGGGCCCATATTCACCTTTGATATTTCCAGAATTTAGGGGCTTCAACCCGAACTCTTTAGTTGGTCAGTTCATTACTGAGAACAAGAACTTCTAGTTCTTTGATATTCACCTATGTGAATTTGCACATCATACTTCAAATGAGATGGCTAACACGAATGTCAACTGACTAAATTATCAATATTGGTAAACTTCAAATTTACACCATGACATGTGCACTTATCAATAAACTTCGGGTTTATTATGACATGGGTTTTATACCAATAGATATCCACTTTATTGTGGCATTCTTTCGTTTGTGTAGTACAAACTGGAGAACAAAGCGGGTAGCTTTTCATATACAAATTACCCCGCTACAAGTTGTAGTAATAGGAGAATCAAAGCCTTCCTTTATTTATAGTCTCAATATCATCAATCGCCTTCGCGTGTACTTTTGGAAACTGGATAAGTTTCTTTGAGACTTACTACAGCACAATACTCAATTGTGTTTCTCCAACATAGTAATAATTGGCTCTTCGAGAGCTCTCAATTAACTTTGTACTACCACAGGTTCATCAACATCCGTGTGGTGAATATCTTTCTTAAAGAGAAAGTTATACCATTATGGTCATGTCAAACTTATATGCAAGATATGTTTCTTGCATTATCGTTGTCCTTTAATGGTCATATTTCCAAAATACTTTGGCGTACAATAGGTACGCGACCAACGATCATTCATGCCATATATCATCTCAAACCTCCTTCTAGGGGTGAGGGTGGTATCATCTCAAGCCTCCTTCTAGGAGTGAGTGTGGTATATTCAATACCAATTTCATGTTCATATTCTTCCAACATTGAATATGTATTTGTGAATCACATTCACTTCGAGGATATGTGATTTTGTTATCCTTTTCAAATCTATAAATGCTTCAGGCATTTGATTTGCTATTCTTTGCAAATGGATAATCTTTTGTGCCTCTTTCTTTCAAATAGAGGTATGTGGATCAAGATGAGATAATGATGCATTTTTCCACAAAATTTCCCGTTTGGTTTCACCAACTTCTCCCCCTAATTTTGGGAAAAGTGTCTCATCAAATTGACAGTCTGCAAATAGTGCAGTGAACAAATCTCCTGTCAATGTTTCGAGGTAGCGAATAATGGAGGACGCGTCAAACTCAACATATATTCCTAACCTCCTTTGCAAACCCATTTTGGTGCGGGATGGCGGTGCTACAGGCACATATACTGCGCATCCAAAGCTTCTTAAATGGGATATATTGGGTTCATGACCCAAAACCAATTGCAATGGGGAATATTTGTGTCAATTCGTCAGTCAGAGACGAACTAGCATTGCTGCATGCAACATGGCGTGACCCCAAACCGAAGTGGGCAGCCGACGAACTAGCATTGCTTCATGCAAAATGGCGTGACCCCAAACCGAAGTGGGCAGCCGACAAACTAGTATTGTTGCATGCAAAATGGCGTGAACCCAAGTCGAAGCGGGCAGCCTCGTTTTCATGAAGAGTTCAAGATTATTCTCATCTATTGTCTCAATATGATATCCATTTTGAATGATATCTTTAAAACTCAACAAGTTCCTTTTAGACTTGGAGGAGAACATTGCATTCTCTAAGATAGATTCTCAAAACTCAACAAGTTCCTTTTAAACTTGGAGGAGAACGTTTTGATTGATATCATTAAAACTCAACAAGTTCTTCTTAGACTTGGAGGAGAACATTTCTCAATGATTAACGTCATTCCTTTGGGCAGAGTTAGATTTGCTCTTCCGGAGCCTTCAATCAATTTACTACTTCCATAGATTGTAGTAATGTTTGCCTTACACAATTACTCTTCTTTTCTTTGAGTATTGTATGTGTAGTACATGAATCAACTAGGCAAATACTTTTACAATTGGACGTTGGTCCAAGTTCGCTTTGTGAGATATCTATATTTGCTATCCCATAGTTTAACATACAAAAGAAATACACGAACATAAGAATAAACAAGTTCAATTCTTTTGTGTCACATAATATTTTCAAAATCTGCTACTAACAGTTGGCTAACAAAATCAGATATGTTATCCATAATCAATTACTTTGCAGTTTGAAAATTTCAGCGTTTTTCATGAGACAATCGATTATTAAACACACACAATCGATTGTTGGAACATAAACAATCGATTGTTAAACATAGACAATCGATTGTGGATGATTTTTGAAAAATTCCAGATTACACTGCCTAACGACAATCGATTGTTAGATATAGACAATCGATTGTGGGTGATTTTTGAAAAAATCCAGACCTCACTGTTTCAAGACAATCGATTGTTAGACAAAGACAATCGATTGTTGGCTATTTTTGAAAAATTCCAGAACACACTGTTTCAAGACAATCGATTGTTAGACAAAGACAATCGATTGTTGGCTATTTTTGAAAAAATTCCAGAACACACTGTTTCAAGACAATCGATTGTTAGCCAAAGACAATCGATTGTTGATCAATTGTTTTTCAACTTTAATGTGAAAATAGTTGATAATCGACTAGTTTTTCAGGCTAGTCGATTACCCCCACTGGAAAATAAAAGTTTTATTGATATTTGAACATATTGAAGATATTCTAAAGAACTACTGCTAACATTGCTTTATGAACTAACTAATACGAGCTAATGCTAATGACTATTAGTTTATTCACTAACTAATACAAATAAGTAGAACAAAATCAAATAACTCCATCTTCTTTCATCACGGATCCATCGCCGATTAGGTGGTCTATTTTTCCATCGGGTTGCTCAAAGAAGTCTGCCACATCCAGGTGGGTGATGTCCTCATTGTCGTCATAGACAAAGTTTGTTTCAGGGCCTTTTCTCTTTCGAGATGCTTGATAAAGGTCAACCAAATGTCTTGGTATACGGCAAATCTTTGACCAGTGCCCTTTCCCACCGCAACGATAACATATAGTTTCTGAACTATTTGCCTTAGGATCTTCGGGATCCCGTTTCTGCTTTCGGTGGTTATCTCTCTTTGGGGGGTGACGGACTTCTTTGGAATTTCTTCCTTGTCCACGTCCTTGGCTTTGACCCCGTTTATGACCGTGATCATGGTCCCTTTTATGTTTGGCATAATGCGAGTGCACCATATCTGCTTCAGGCAGTGGTGTAGACCCAGTTGGTCTATTTTCGTGATTTCTCATGAGCAGATCATTATTTCGCTCAGCCACTAGTAAGAGAGAAATCAGTTCAGAGTACTTCGTAAAGCCTTTCTCTCGGTACTGTTGCTGTAGTACCATATTGGAGGCATGAAACGTTGTAAACGTTTTCTCAAGCATATCGTAATCGGAGATGTTATCTCCACATAGCTTCAGTTTAGAAGTAATTCTGAACATAGCAGAATTATATTCAGAAACGGACTTAAAGTCCTGTAGCCTCAGATGGGCCCAATCATATCGTGCTTGTGGCAGAGTGACCAACTTCAGGTTGTCATATCTCTCCTTTAAGCTGTTCCACAAAACGAGTGGATCCTTGACGGTGAGATATTCAATCTTCAAACCTTCGTCAAGGTGGTGGCGCAAGAAAATCAAGGCCTTCGCACAATCTTGGGTGGATGCTTTTTCTTTATCTTTGAGGGTGTCTCCGAGACCCATAGCATCTATGTGGATTTCAGCATCCAATACCCATGTCATATAGTTCTTGCCCGAAATTTCAAGGGCAACGAACTTTCTTTTCATAATGTCAGATATACTCGAAAATTAAATTAGGAAGAGGGAAAATACCTTGGATTTTCGAGAATGATACTTGAGACGGTAGAGTCTCGTGCTGATAACGTGTTATAAACTAAAGCAAAAGACAAGAACAATAGAACAAGAACAATAACAATAGAGAGAAGAGTAGAGAGAGTTCTTCTTATTGAGTTGAGAGGGGTGAATTACAATGGTAGAGAGCACCTCTATTTATAGGGAGGAGGAAGATCTTGCTACCAATAATAGGACTCTAAAATCTCTCTAATTAAGTACATTAAAGACATTCACCTTAAATAGAAGTGTAAGAATCTTCTATTTCATAACATATATATATATATATATCATTTTCCTTTTTTCGCCTCTCAGTTCTTTTCTTTTTTTCCAAGTTGAAAACCACTAGAGCACTACGAAAACGGTTAGGCCAAAAGTCTCAAACAAATCCTATTTTAATGCTCTCTCACAAATCCATTAACCATTTGTCAACCATTTCTCCATTCAATGTCTTTCTACCACTTGTCAAACTTTACCCTCTCATCTCTCCCCTATTTAAACTCTAAAACATATCCAAAAGTCATTACAAATTAAAAAAAATAACTTTTCAATAATCACGTACTAAACAAAAATGGTTGGACAAGGAAACGTGAAGTCAGCCGGCGTAAGGCCAGCACCACCACCTGGGCAGCCGCATACCACCATCAAGTCGGTCGGGGTGGCGGCATCACCAATGGGGCAACAAGTTTCTGGGGCGGCTACCGCGGCAGCTGCCGGCAACCAGACGTCTCCAAAGTTGCCTTCAGCAACCCACATGAACACCGAAGTACTTAACCAGACACGTAAGATGCCGTTTTGCCCGGCAAAAGCCGCCATCGGCGGCTTCGCCGTGGCCATGACGCTTGCATATTTCACATTGTATAGCAAGAAAAAGCCCGAAGCCACTGCCATGGATGTTGCTAGAGTTGCCACCGGAACTTCTACAACAGAGCATACTCGTCCTCGTAAATAATTGGATTTAAGTTATATACTCTGATAGTGCATTGAATTTTTACACTATCGGTATCAGTTAAGTTTCTTGATAGGTAATATTGTGGTGTTACGTACTCACTTTCTTCTTCTTTATATTGCTAGTTTCTTTGACTAGGTTTGTCAGTTACGTGCATGGTAACTGTTTAAGAATTTTTTGCTTTCTTTTAATCTGTTTTTTCTTTTAATTTTTGTTTTAGAATACAATAATTCCCTTTGTATATCGTGCGTGGCACGATTTATGATAGTGGATTTAGTGTTAATTATAAATAAATAATGTCTGACCTTAGAATTGTTTATAATCTGTTCCATCTTTCCATGATCAATTTTTCATCATTTACCATTTCTTGCAAATGTTTAATTAAGTTCTGCTTCTATAATTTAGTTGTAAATGTCTTTAGTGAAAGGGATAAAATAGATCCCAATGGATGGCCAAACCAACAACGAAGGGTACCGGCCTCTTGACTAATGACACAATTGAGGTATTAGACTTATTGAAATAGCTTTTTATGTTCATTTTTATTGCAAATCGTTCTTTTAAATCAGAAAGAAAACGACTTTTTAAAGATATAAGGAATAGAAAACATCTTTCAGTAATTCGAAGTTTATTATCTTGATACAAAATAGTAACATGCTAACGAAGGATCGCGCATAGGTGTTCGTAATACGCAGCGGAAGACAATAACAATCCTAAGTAGATTTTTTCATGTTTAAAATTTATTTACGTGTCGGATCTAAGACGTACCTGGTGAAGAGGGTTTCTTTTATCAAAATTTCTTCGATAGTGCGAAGACTCTATGCGTATCCACACCGAGACCGATCCTTGCTATCAACTCTTTGATCAATGAAACCTGAACAAATTGAACGAGAAATATTGTGTTGAAATTTTTCTCAAAAATCTCAACTCAAATTAGAAGAACAAGAAACACTTTTCTTGTAATTGTATTTTCTCTCTTGGCTTTGTATTGAACTCTCACTTTCACAAAGTAGGTTTTCTTCTCAAGAATAATAATTAAAAAAACGAAAAAAACCATACAAATTTTCTCCATCACCCTTTATATAGTATCATCTACAAACCCTTTTCCTATTTGGTTGAGGTAATAATTTTTCTAGGGTAAAGTTTATTCCAAAAATAAACTAATTAAATTGAAATCACTTTTTTTCATGAAAAGTGACTGTCGAAAATTTCTTATGGAAATTTTGTAAGGAAATTTTCGACTCTGTCAAAGGAACGAAATTTTTTTTTGTTGGAAATTTTGAATCCAATTTTCCATTTCCTTTTTCACGTGGATTTTCAATTCTAAAATTTTGGAATACAATGTCTATTCCAAAATTAGACATTTGTATATCCAATTCTAAATTGGATTCTAATTCATACTTTTTTTATATTAATATAATATTTTCCCATTGAAAATATCAATCCCGTTCCAAATAGGATAAAACTTCAATTAATAATCCAATTCAAAATTAGATTTATTAACAAGTCTTTATTATAAAATAATATTAATTATATATATCACATATATTTCAACCAAGAGATATTATTTAATTTCTATTCCAAATAGAAACTTCAATTTATTCACAATAGTAATTATAATCTTTGTGCTAGCAAAGAATATAATCATATTTCATTTGGACAAATAACTAGATTCATATGACTAATTAAATTCTTTAATTTAATTATCAAATAGTAAGTTAATTAATCCTTTAGCAAAGATCAGAACACTCGTTAGTGTGCGACCCCATAGGTTCAATACTAAACCGGTAGTAAATTAATCATATCATACTAATCAAGGGTGGCGTCTAGCAACACTCCTTAACGACCGGATAGCATGAAGTATACAATTTACTCTCAAGAACCAATAGAAGAATAATGTAGTAATTCCTTCTGTCCTTATAGCTCTGGATCACCCTAGGATATGGTTCAAATGTCAAATCCTAATAGGCGATCAACTATGTGTTCACGTAAAATATAATCGACCATTGAATGACCTAAGAAACTCATTTCTTCTTTCATTCAATTGCCCTGGCCAAGGTCTTAGTTTGGTCGTTTATAATTCATGATAACATGGAGCTTAAATTCATTACCAAGAGTTGACAGATTCCGTCTTGATCAATCACTAATTCTACAAGTATTTAATCGTACCCAATATCCTTTCAACTATCGCCCTAGGGCCATAGGTGTCTAGTATCAAAGCACAATAAATATCTTGTCAATTACTATGACGATCTCAAGTCAAAGGAAACGGTTACATCACATTCTTCAAGAAAATATTCTATTGACAATTATGGTAATTCTAACCATTAGGAATTATCCAATGAGCCGGTTCAATGATCATATCTCTATATGCATCATCTATCTATGTGATTTAGTAAATGAGATCAACTAATCTTTATCCGATAAAGACGATCACATAAATATTGATCTAACCGGATTACTAATGTCCAAATTAATAATCCTACGATCAAGAACAAATTTAGATTAAATTCTAGAAGACTTTGCTCTCATTATCATGATCTCTATCACGATGACAAATCTCAAAATTTAATCAAGGACCTTATCAAACTAATCAAACAATTAATAATAATGATAAAAGAATATCAAATGCCATATATTTTATATCAAATGACATTCACAAAAATATGTTCAAGTTATCAAATATGATATTGGATCTAGGGCATATCTACTATATCCCTAACAATCTCCCACTTGCACTAGAGCCAATCGCTCTTGTACTTCATCCCCAATTTTCACTTGTGCTTGTCAAACTCCTTTGCGCCAAGAGCTTTAGTGAATGGGTCTGCAGCATTTTCCTTTCCATCAACCTTTTGAATCTCGACGTCTCCACGTTCAATGATCTCTCTTATCAAGTGATACCTTCACAGAACGTGTTTGGACTTTTGGTGTGATCTTGGTTCTTTTGCTTGAGCAATGGCTCCAGTATTGTCACACAACAATGGAACCGCACCTTCTATTGAACGAACCACACCAAGTTCAGTTAAGAACTTTTCCATCCATACAGCTTCCTTAGCAGCCTCACTAGCTGCTATATATTCTGCTTCAGTCACTGAATCAGCTACTGTAGCTTGTTTGGAACTTTTCCAACTCACTACACCACTATTTAAGGTGAATACATAACCAGAAATAGATTTGCTATCATCCCTATCTGAAGAGAAACTTGCATCAGTATAACCTTCAAGTTTCAACTCAGAATTCCCATAGATGAGGAATTGGTCTTTAGTCCTTCTTAAGTACTTAAGAATGGTCTTCACCACCTTCCAATGTTACTCACCAGGATTTTCCTGATATCGGCTAGTCACTCCAAGTGCATAAGCCACATCAGGACGTGTACATGTCATGGTATACATGATAGCTCCCACTGCACTAGCGTATGGGATCCTACTCATGCTTTCTCTCTCTTCAGGTGCTTTAGGACAATCCTCCCTACTGAGAGAAATTCCAGTGCCTATCAGTAGATAGCCTCTTTTGGAATTATTCACGTTATACCTCTTTAAGATAGTATCAATGTACAAAGACTGGGAAAGTCCAAGAAGCTTCCTAGATCTCTCTCTAGATCTTTATTCATAATATATAAGCTGCTTCTCCCAAGTCTTTCATGGAAAACTGTTCAGATAGCCAAATCTTGGTATTTTGCAATGCCGGTACGTCATTCCCTATGAGCAATATATCATCAACATACAACACTAAAAATATAATTGTGCTCCCACTAACCTTTTTGTACACACAAGGTTCTTCTTCGCATCTAACAAAATTGAACTTTTCAATTGTTTTGTTAAATCGAATATTCCAACTTCGAGAAGCTTGCTTTAATCCATAAATAGATCTTTGTAGCTTACAAAATTTATTATGATCAGACGAAGATGTGAAACCTTCAGGTTGTGTCATGTACACATCCTCTTCTAGCTCACCATTAAAGAAAGCTGTTTTCACATCCATTTGCCATATTTCATAATCATAGTATGCTGCTATAGCAAGCAAAATCCGAATAGGTTTGAGCATTGCCACGGGAGAGAAAGTCTCGTCATAGTCAACTCCTTCTTTCTGACGATATCCCTTGGCAACAAGACGTGCTTTGTAGGTCTCCACCTTTCCATATGCTCCAATCCTTTTCTTAAAAACCCATTTACAACCTATAGGTTTTATATCCTTTGAAGGTTCAACTAAAGTCCATACTTTATTTTCCTTCATGGATTCCATTTTGGATTCCATGGCCTTTTGCCACTTCTCATAATTAGAACTTTGTATAGCCTCTTCATAGGTCTTAGGGTCATAATCATAATGATCAACCTCATTTGATAAATCATCTTGTACCAATAAATTTAATCTAGTTGGTACATGACGTTCTCGTGTAGATCTTCGAAGAGGTACTTGTACAACCTGTTCACCTCGTGTTGGATTTCGTTGTTGCTCAATTTGGTTTGGAACTGGTTCATTAACCTGTTCTTGAACTTCATTTAGTTCTTGAACTTCAACCGTTGAAGATGGCAATTTCCTTGGCAACTTTAAAACATCCAATAAAGGTTCTTCAACTTGGGTCTCATGATCTTCATATTGTGTTGATTCATTAGTTTCTTGATCTTCATCAAGTTCTATCTCTTCATTATAATTTCCTTCCAAAAGGAATTCCCTTTCCAAAAAGGTTGCTCCTCTAGCCACAAACACTTTACGGTCAGAAGGGTGATAGAAATAATATCCCCTTGTTTCCTTGGGATACCCAATGAACCTACACTTATCAGATCTTGAGTCAAGTTTATCAGACTGTAGTCTCTTAACATAAGCTGGACAACCCCAAACCTTAATATGTTTGAGGTTAGGCTTACATCCTTTCCATATCTCATATGATGTTGTAGAGACTGACTTAGTGGGAACTTTATTAAGTGAGCATGTTGCTGCTTCTAAAGCATATCCTCATAAATTTATTGGAAGATCAGTGAACCCCATCATAGATCTCACCATATCTAATAAGGTTCTGTTTCTCCTTTCAGACACACCATTGTGTTGTGGTGTTCCTGGAGGTGTCCACTGAGAGAATCCCATTCTCTTTGAGATATCTCGTAAAATCTTCACTAAAATATTCTCCACCTCTATCAAACCTTAGTACTTTGATACTTTTACCAGTCTGTTTCTCAACTTCACTACGGAAACTTTTGAATATTTCAAAAGATTCAGACTTATGTTTCATAAGATACACAAATCCATATCTTGACATATCATCAGTGAAGGTGATGAAGTAAGAATATCCACCTCTAGCTTGAATTTTCATGGGCCCACAAACATCTGTATGAATTAGTCCCAATAATTCAGAAGCTCTTTCTCCACTTCTATTAAATGGAGATTTGGTCATTTTTCCTTTGAGACAAGATTCACAAGTTGTATATGATTCAAAATCATACTTGTTAAGGTACCCTTTCTTGCACAACTTGTTAATTATTTTCTCTCCAATATGACCAAGCCTACAATGCCAAAGGTATGTTTGATTTACATGATCATCTCTTTTCCTCTTAAGACTTGAAACATGCATAATCGAATTAGCATTCACACTAGGTAAGACATAAACATCATGTTGGAGATAGCCATTCACATATAAATTATCACTATAAAAAATAGAGCAAATACCGTTGCCTATATTAATGCGAAAACCACGTTTATCTAATATAAAAGCTGAAATTATGTTCGAAACAAATTTAGGAACATAATAACAATCATCCAACATAAGTACTTTGCCCGTAGGTATTATTAAAGAAATTGATCCTACAGCTATGGCCGCAACTTTTGCAACATTTCTAACTTGTAGATTAATTTCTCCTTTCTTCAACTTTCTACTTATCTTGAACCCTTGCAACATATTGCAGATGTTATAACCACTGCCAGTATCTAATACCCACAGTGAAGAATTAGTGGTAGCTGAAGAAACCTTGAAAATATTTTTCATTAGTGTCTCACCTTGTTTCTTGTCCTTTAGAGTTGCAAGATACTCCTTGCAGTTTTTCTTCCAATTATTTATGATAAACCTTATTGCCTTGAACATCATTCTCTGGAGGGATTGTATTTGCAGGCTTATCGATCACATCCATAAGCTTTTCATGCATGAGAATAATTCTCAAATTTCTATACCAGTCATCAAAGTTTGGTCCTACCAATTTATTGGTCTCTAGTATTTCACACAGTGATATAACAGAATATTGAGAAATCTAAAATATAGAAAAGAAAAAGCAGTAATATAAGAACATATTTGCATATATCATAAAGACATGGACTTTTATCTAAATGATATTTCCACTAATTATTTTAAACTATTTACCCTCATTATAGTTTACAAAATCTTTATTTCTTTTAGTGGAGTAAAGGAATCCTTTAACAATATGTATGAGCCCCTTAGAAATCAAATCATTTCTATCGTTTTTCATATTTATTTTAAAGGTAGGTACTCTTACCAATTGTATCCCCATACAATTTCCTTAAATAGCTCTATATCAAATAGTCCCCTGGTAATCAGGTCGATCCTATTGGCATAGTTGAGTTAACCATCATGATAGCAAAGAACTTATTAAATTTTATACTCCCCTGGGTAGTCCAGGCGTCTAGTGCAAAATTGGATAATTCTTTCAATCCATACATCTAATGCAATAAATAATTTTAACATATTCTCGAACTATAAGTCTCCTGGTAGTCAGGCCGCTTCTTATAAATAAGAAATAAGTAAAATTAATTACCTTGATGGATAGCTCTATAATAAAATATCTTATATTTTATTATTTAAGAACTCAAATTTTAATAAGAGAGAATTGTTACAAAAACAATTTTTAATAACATGAAGATCGAATCTTTTATAGCATGTGAATTTAGTTCTAGTTGTCTACATGCTTAGTCCTAAATTAATTTACATCATATGTAATAATTAATTCTAAATTATGTAATGGAAAAGCACATGGCATAAAACACAATTCAACATCCTCTAACATATTTATCTTATATATCACATAAAAAGAATTCATGCTAGAATATTATTATTAATTAACATCTCATGAACTAATAACAATTAAAATAACAATAGAATCATGTAACCTATTATAGATTCCCGTTGTATCTAATACCAAATTTAAAATTCAAGTTATGAACGATCTCAATAGTTACATGAATGCATCTTTTATCCACGATAAAATAATATCAACATTCAAACTATTAAACTATTGCACAAGGCACATCTATTATGGTCTTAACGCTTCAAATATAATATTAAAATATTTCATAAATAAATTTTAGACACAATAAACCACGGCTCTGATACCACTGAAGGATTGCGTATAGGTGTTCGTAACACGCAGCGGAAGATAATAACAATCCTAGGTAGATTTTTTCATGTTTAAAATTTATTTACGTGTCAAATATCGGATCTAAGACGTACCTGATGAAGAGAGTTCCTTTTTTCAGAATTTCTTCGATAGTGCGAAGACTCTATGCGTATCCACACCGAGACCGATCCTTGCTATCAACTCTTTGATCAATGAAACCCGCGAACAAATTGAACGAAGAATATTGTGTTGAAAATTTTCTCAAAAATCTCAACTCAAATTAGAAGAATAAGAAACACTTTTCTTGTAATTGTATTTTCTCTCTTGGCTTTGTATTGAACTCTCACTTTCACAAAGTTGGTTTTCTTCTCAAGAATAATAATAATAAAAACGAAAAACCCATACAAATTTTCTCCATCACCCTTTATATAGTATCACCTACAAACCCTTTTCCTATTTGGTTGAAGTAATAATTTTCCTAGGGTAAAAGTTTATTCCAATAATAAACTAATTAAAATGAAATCACTTTTTTTCATAAAAAGTGACTGTCGAAAATTTCTTATGGAAATTTTGTAAGGAAATTTTCGACTCTGTCAGAGGAACGAAATTTTTTTTTTGGAAATTTTGAATCCAATTTTCCTTTTCCTTTTTCACGTGGATTTTCAATTCTAAAATTTTGGAATACAATGTCTATTCCAAAATTAGACATTGTATATCTAATTCTAAATTGGATTCTAATTCATACTTTTTTTATATTAATATAATATTTTCCATTGAAAATATTAATCCCATTCCAAATAGGATAAAATTTCAATTAATAATCCAATTCAAAATTAGATTTATTAAAAAGTCTTTATTAATATTATATTTTATATACATCTATTATATAAAATAATATTAATTGTATATATCACATATATCTCAACCAAGAGATATTATTTAATTTCTATTCCAAATAGAAACTTCAATTTATTCACAATATTAATTATAATCTTTGTGCTAGCAAAGAATATAATAATATTTCATTTGTACTAATAACTAAATTCATTTGACTAATTAAATTCTTTAATTTAATTATCAAAAAATAAGTTAATTAATCCTTTAGCAAAGATCAGAACACTCATTAGTGTGCGACCCCATAGGTTCAATATTAAACCGGTAGTAAATTAATCATATCAATATACTAATCAAGGATGGAGTCTAGCAACACTCCTTAATGACCGGATAGCATGAAGTATACAATTTACTCTCAAGAACCAGTAGAAGAATAATGTAGTAATTCCTTCTGTCCTTATAGCTCTGGATTACCCTAGGATATGGTTCAAATGTCAAATCCTAATAGGCGATCAACTATGTGTTCACGTAAAATATAATCGACCATTGAATGACCTAAGAAACTCATTTCTTCTTTCATTCAATTGCCCTGGCCAAGGTCTTAGTTTGGTCGTTTATAATTCATGATAACATGGAGCTTAAACTCATTACCAAGAGTTGACAGATTCCGTCTTGATCAATCACTAATTCTACAAGTATTTAATCGTACCCAATATCCTTTCAACTATCGCCCTAGGGCAATAGGTGTCTAGTATCAAAGCACAATAAATATCTTATCAATTACTATGACGATCTCAAGTCAAAAGAAATGGTTACATCACATTCTTCAAGAAAATATCCTATTGACAATTATGGTAATTCTAACCATTAGGAATTATCCAATGAGTCGGTTCAATGATCATATCTCTATATGCATCATCTATCTATGTGATTTAGTTAATGAGATCAACTAATCTTTATCCGATAAAGACGATCACATAAATATTGATCTAACCGGATTACTAATGTCCAAATTAATAATCCTACGATCAAGACAAATATAGATTAAATTCTAAAAGACTTTGCTCTCATTATCATGATCTCTATCACGATGACAAATCTCAAAATTTAATCAAGGACCTTATCAAATTAATCAAATAATTAATAATAATGATAAATGAATATCAAATGCCATATATTTTATATCAAATGACATTCACAAAAATATGTTCAAGTTATCACATATGATATTGGGTCTACGGCATATCTACTATATCCCTAACAGCTAAAATATCACTACCATTTGCACAACCAGTGATAAACATGGTCTTTTAAAAACAAATCTAGATTTGTATTACAAAAATTCTTTTTTATTCTTAGAGGATTAAAGTCGAGACTTGTAATTATTTCTAACCTATATCTATCTATATATACTTAAAAGCCAAAGACAAAAGCCTCTCATGAAACTAAGTGGAATAATACTAAACTGATACTTGGCACATTCAGACATGACTCCAACTTTATGAAGTTCAATTGTTTTTATTAGGATTAGGATTGTTGCTTTATTTTAATTCCTCAAAAATATTTGCAAAACCGTGCGCACATAATAACCGCTCCACCTTCACTTAATGAACGTGGGGGAATTTGAAAATATTTATATATATATATATATATATATATATATATATATATATATATATATATAAAAGTCTAAAACAAATAAACAAATAATAAAAGTTGACATTAGGAAGGCCTACGACTCTGTTGAATGGGACTTTCTCAAGGCAGTACTATTTGAATTTGAAATTCTTATAAAATAGTAGTATTAATAATGAAATGTGTCTCCACTGTCAGTTATTCCCTTTTGATAAATGGAGTACTCACCAAGAGATTTGACGCAAGAAAAGGGCTAAGGCAGGGGGACCCAATGTCCCCCTACTTGTTTGTGCTAGCCATGGAATACCTAACCAGATCCTTAAAAAAGCTACACAGAAATCCAGACTTTAACTTCCATCCCAAATGCTTCAAACTACAAATCACACATATATGCTTTGCAGACAATCTTTTGCTGTGTTGTCGGGCTGATGAAACTTCGATGAAGCTACTGATGAATGAATTTGAACAGTTCTCTAAGGCCTCAGGACTCCAAGCCAATATGGATAAAAGCTCATTATATATAGCAGGTGTATCAACTAACTTC